>OX031009.1:163982619-166382619 GCA_943735925.1 Pollenia amentaria
TACAGAACCAGTCCAAAATTCGGATTTTGGTAAGAAATATGAGTGATCCTAGAATTTGATTATTTTTGCTCTAGCGCTTCTAGTTTGCAAGAAAATAGATTGTAAAAAAAATAAACCTTTTTTAAAAATGGTCCAGCTCACGGATGTTCAACGCTAGAACAAAAATATTTTGGGAATCATCATAAAACATATCAAGCTTTATTTTCAGAGAGGTAACTAAAACACTTTTTTTTTGAGTCGCTCTAATATATTATCTAATATATGTATTTTATTATAAATAAATACGGGCCTGTTCTGAAAATCAAGTGATTTCAAATCACGTGGTTTTAAAATCACACGTAGGATTTTGTAGTGTTCTGAAAGTTATTTCGTTTTTGTCTTTCTCGGTATAATTTCGGCAATTGACAAGCACACCCAAATACACAAAAACTGAACACAAATGTGATCACGTAAGATTTTAAACGGAACACGTGATTTGAAATCACGTGATTTGAATAAAAGTGATTTTCAGAATAAGCCTGATAATAAAAAAAATAAACTTAACGAGCACAATAGGTATTCGGTTAAAGATTTTAATGAGGACGGCTAAGGCGACAATTAAAGGTTTTGTGTTTTGCAGACAAGTTCTCGAACCAACATTTAAGCCAAAACGTTGCTTCCAAACTTCAAAACTTCTGTCTAACTCAATATTTTGTTTAGTATATCAATAGTTTTTGTTGCTGTTGTTTTATTTAGACCCTAATCATGTAAAACGCCGCGCAACGCCAAAGAATAACATTGAAAGCACAAACAATGTCATAAATATTTTGTAATTTTGTTGTTGCTTTCTACAGAAATACATGTACCGTTTTAAAATTTTCAACACCACAAGCTATTCAATTGTGCCTAATTGTATCTTTAAGTGTATCCTCTGTAAGTATTTCGTTCTCTGTCTTGAAGTTATACGACATCTTTGGACTGGAGCAATACATATACATTTGTTTAGGAAGTGCATATGTCAGTGCTTGTCTGTCACAAACTTACAGACTGAATCATTTAAATTTATTGCATTCATTGACGATTATTTTCTATGGAAAATAATTTCACACTTTAATCTTAAAAATCGCAAAATTATTATGACGAAAAAATTAATTTCATTTAGAAATGTCAATTTATTTAACATTTAAAGTAGGGAAAAGGCTACAACAAATATGATTGAAAATAATTACAAGTCTTTAACAGCTAAATAGTTTTATTAAAGGTTTATTAATACTGTTTTTGCGACGTTTGCTTATACATAAACCATTAATAAGGATATTTTTATAAATAAGACTGAAAGTCTATACAGAGCCAATCAAATCAATAACCAGACTTTAAAGTCAAAATCCGTGGAGTTACTTCATTTGTCGATTTATTTAAATACAAATAAGTGTTTTAAAAGTAACTTAGTGTAGTGTATGCACGTCAGGCGCGGATTCAGGGGGGTGAAAAAAGGAAATCCCCCCCCCCTAAATTATAAAAATATGTTTTGCTTATTTTGATAATACACGAATTTCCGAATGTACAAAATTTTTGAAATCCCATCAAGTTTTTTTTATGTATTTTATAGAATCTCTAATCAAATTTTCAATAAGTATCCAAGTATTTATCCTAATAGTTATTTATTATATATTTCCAATGAAACATCTAGTTTACTGTATTTAAATACATATTATTCTACATTCAATCCCAGCAAGTGCCATCTATATCCGAAAAATAAACGTTTGGGTTGAAAATGCGAGCGGTTGAATTATTAATAAGCTTTAGTATATGCAATATTTTTATTTGTGCTATGATAATTATTTACTATATACATTTGAATATAACCGTTTTTCGTATCATATTTTCAGGATTTAAATTGGAATTTTTTATGCTTTGCCATTCTACCTTCCCATATATACATATGAATATATGTATTGGTCTAGTAAAAGTTCACCAAAGAAGAATTATATAACTGTCAAATTTCAAGTGCATTAATAAGAAAAGTTCTTTGATATACAAAAATACATAAAAATTAGTGAAACAATGGAGAGTCCGTCATTTTTTTTTTAATATAATGTACCTATATAATTATATATCATTACCTTCAGTCGAAAAGGATGTAGACCAATGTATAAATTTTATAGGAGAGAAAAAAAATTTTCTAAGGTCTTTAGTTCTGAATATATTTTAAGTCTGTAAATCCAGTTTTGCTTCATTGATGACTCTTTATTGGATTGCAAACCAGCTAAAATTAATACATTTATGTTTTACATAGCTTTTTGTGACTTATCACCTTTTCTATTATATATTTTATACTTTTAATGTACATTTTAGTATGCCAATTTGCAACAAAATAAAATATACTATAAAATTATTATGTTTATTTCAATGTTGTCTATTAACAAATTTTTTTGGAAATTTTCACATTTTAGTGGGCCCTAGCGCTTTTTCTTTAGCATTTTTGGACTTAGAACTTTTACATATCGTTGAAAAACGAGAACTAGGAAAAAATATTTGTATTTTTTTCCGCAAACGATGTATTTTTGTTTACTCTATTGAACTGCATCAAAAGCATCAAAAACATCAAAAAAAAGTACATATGTATGTATGTATGTGCAGCCAATATTATTTTTGTCTTTCCGTTGTTATAAGCTTTAAAATTCCTTTCTAAATAAAAATAATTTATATAATCAACTTAAACCAGAATAATTATATATTTATCTTTAGATAAATTCATACCTTAATTTTAAAATTAGTGAAGCATATTCCTTCTTCCAAAATTTTGTTAACAATTGCATATGTTATTTTATATGGTCGAAAAATTGTTCAAACAATTTAGTATGATATAATCGAATAAATTGTTTCAAATAAAAAAAAAACATTAAAAATAAATAAAATTATTTTTAAAGCAAAAACGTTATTTAAAAAGATTAATTTATTTTAATTTATATTGAACTGATCTTATATTTTATTTTACCTTATTGTCGAGTTTTTTTTAATACAATATCAACATATCGTTTTTAATAAACTTTTAAAAACAAATTTTTTACTTATTTTGTATCATAAAAAATTCCCCCCCCCTAAAACTTGAGCTGGATTCGCGTCTGGTGCACGTTTATGCACATCACTGTGTATGCACATCACTGTACTTTAAAAATGATCAAGGATCAGATTGTTTTAAATAATATTTTAATTCTTATTGATAACACTTTGTCCAGAAATGAAGATATCAGTTCACTTTAACTTAAATTACTTTTAAGCGAATTTGTTAACAAAGTCAGAATTAATCGCAGTTTAACAAGAATTATTTTAATTCGCAACAAGGGGCCATTCTGATGCTCGACAGAATCGGCAGAGGTGCTTAGTAATACCAAAATCCAACAACTATACAAATTAACTAAAGCAACATTGAGAAAATCTCCTCATGGCGGTCCTGCCAGGATTTCATGCTAAAAAGAATTTTTTAAGACTTAAAATAGTAAAGTAAATTACACTGTGCAAGAAATTTACACTTGTTTTTCGTGACAAGCTGGGCACCTGATGTTTTTACATAATTCGGGTACGCTGAATCCAGTGGTGCCCGCGGTTTTTTAAGATTGGCTCTGGTTTTCGAGATATACCGTTATTTCGAAAATGGAGGAGGTTGCACAACATAAGTTCGCGTAACTCAAAAACGGTTTAGTTTATTGAAAAAACGAAATTCCGCAATAAAATTTAATTTAAGAAAAATAAATCTTTTTCTAATATGAGTAGTAGATATTTTTATCAAAATTTCGAAATTTTTGTTTTTTAAAAATTCATTTAAAATTGGAATGCTTCTAATTTTTTACAGACGTATAAAAAACGAAATTCTAAACAAAAAAAGCCATAAATGATTAAAATATGTTTGCAACTTTTGATTTTATTCACAAAAGTCGACAAATTTTATTTAATTTAAGAATTTCATAAAACGCAATATTTGTATGGCAGCCCCCCTAAGGGATGGTGATAAAGGGAAAGAATAATTTGAGAAAATGTAGATATTTTTAATTAGGCTTAAGTTCATTGAATTTAATTTTCATTAAATTATTTTTTATGAAGACAGGAACTTTACAACATGAAATTAATTAAAATTTTTATTGATAATTTGACGAGATTGTGTGGTTACAATCGAAACTAGTATGGGCAACCTGACCGTGAACGCCTGGGTTCAAATCTCAGCGCAGTCAAGAATGAAAAATTATCAATAAAAATTTTAATTAATTTCATGTTGTAAAATTCCTGTCTTCATAAAAAATAATTTAATGAAAATTAAATTCAATGAACTTAAGCCTAATTAAAAATATCTAAATTTGGATTAAAAACCATTAACAGTTCAATAAAATAACCACAATACTAATTATTTGAGAAAATGTTTAGAACAAAAAACTAATGGAGGTCGGTCATACATTTTATCCCCCTAGGAGTGAATCCTAGGCCTTAGAAACAAATGATGGGCATGAAAAATAAAGCTGCGCTGGTCAGACATTTGGCCCGTTTAGGGGTATCTCAGGCGCTGCAGGTGCAAAATTTAAGGCTAGGGTTCTACTCGTATAAAAACAAAGTTCCAAACAAAATAAGCTATAAGTGATTAAAGTCTGTCTACAACTTTTGATTTTTTCAGAAAAGATGAAATTTTTTTTATTTTTTATAATAACCAAACTTAAAAATTTTAAAACATTTATTTTTGTTGTTTATTAGTTAAAGTTAAAGTTTTTATTTAGAAATTTATTCTTCTTCCTCCTGCAGATTCCAACAAATATCCGTTAAGGCCTGTATTCACTATCCTATTTAGTC
Source organism: Pollenia amentaria (assembly GCA_943735925.1). Classification (NCBI taxonomy): domain Eukaryota; kingdom Metazoa; phylum Arthropoda; class Insecta; order Diptera; family Polleniidae; genus Pollenia; species Pollenia amentaria. The sequence continues at coordinate 163,987,435 of OX031009.1, forward strand.
GCACGATATGTCAAAAAAATCGTGTGTGCTCATAATGTATGACAGTGTGGCTTAAAAATGAATTGAGTGACAGATTTTTTTGACAAGTCTGTCCGACTTGGAAATGTTTTAAAAATTTTCATAAAATGATAGATTATATGCGATCAGAGTTGCATTTTCTTGTAAAGTAGATGAGTCATTTGAGTTTGCTTCTTTTTTGTGGGATAGTGTGGCATTGACAGCAGATTTTGCAGACATTTTTTTTATGTCGGATAGAATTCCGTCAGATTTTCGTGTGAATGAATCGTACGATTATGTAGGATAGTGAATACCGGCCTTTAATAGTGAATCAAGTTGTTTGCCGCTATACCAGTGTTCGAGCCTGGCTGTTACTTGGTGAAATCTCTCGCCATGTTCATCAAACTCGGCTGGTGATTGTTTATTACATTTTTCGGCCTGGTATCGCAAAAAATGTATTTTCAATGACATTCTAACGTTTAAGTTTCAAAAACGGGGTTAGCATATTTTTGATTAAAATTCGCCAGTTTTCGGACCGATGATTTCCTAATACATTTTCTATTACTGATTTCACACAATTCCAGGCCAATAGCTCGATATCATTCAATGCAACCTCAAATTGATGGTCCTTCATAAGACGACGAATGTCCGGTCCATTAAGAGTTCCTGTAAAAAAAAAAAACATTATGATATGAAATATAAATCTAATTTAATAAAGTAGTTAGAGTTCATACCTTCTTTTACTTTCATGCCGCTTAATCGTGGAAAAATTCGGCGCAATTCGGTAAAAGCAACACCATCTGGGCTCAATGCTTTTATAAAATTTTTTACAATACCCAGTTTGATGTGGAGCATTTACGACTTTATTTCTTAATTCTAAGAATTTTTTAATCGGTTACTGTGGATTTTCCAAAATTCATACCGCAAAGTAAAAGTGTAGTAATAATGCATGCATATTTCTTTGGAATAGCATAAATTTAAATATTTGTTCTTTTGTTTTGTATTGTAAATGGCACAAAAACCGCATTTAAAAAACTTTACGTCAAAATGTCATTGAAAATAAATTTTCTGCATTGGCACATTCTTCATATATACATAATGTTGAATAAAGAATTTAATAATTAAAAATAATCCTATGAAATGCTCCATATAAATTATATTCTTTATATATATTGAAGAAAAAGTCCCACAAATTCCCAGAAGTCGCCCCTAGTGGTATATAATGTATGACCGACCTCAATTAATTTTTTATCCTTAACATTTTCGCGAGACATACTTGCCCCTTATCCCAACTTCTTAGGGGGGCTCACATACAAATATTGCGTTTTATAAAATTCTTAAATTAATTAAAATTTGTCGACTTTTGTGAATAAGTTGCTAACAGATTTTAATCATTTATAGCTTGTTTTGTTTGCAGCTTCGTTTTTGCTATGTCTGCAAAAAATTAGAAGCCTAGCTGTATTTTTTATGAATTTTAAAAAAACAAAAATTTCGAAATTTTGATACAAAAATTAATTTTTTTTTCAAAAAATAAAAATATGTTTCAATAACGACTACTCATACTAGAAAAAAGGTTTTATTTTATTGCGAAATTTCGGTTTTTTTTAGTAATTTTAATAAACAAAACCGTTTTTGAGTTACGCGAACTTATGTTGTGCAATCTCCTCCATTTTCGAAATAACGGTATATCTCGAAAACCAGAGCCAATCTTAAAAAACCGGGGGCACTACTGGATTCAGCGTACCCGAATTAGCTTAAAACGCCATGTGCCCGGCTTGTCTGTATTTTCAACTAGCATAGTGTTATCATTAACTATATGTATGTTTTATTACATATTCTTTTTTTAAATTTTGTATCAATGATTGTTAAAAAGTTTTAAAATTACAAAAAAAAATTATTTTCCTTTTCCAAAAATCGGGAGATTTATACTTCCATTAATATCAGAATTAGTTTGTTTATTTCGCTGATTGTTACTGTTGTTAATATTCTGAAAAAAAAATTTAAAAAAAAAAGGAAATTTATTTTTCTTTTTACAATTTTATCTTAAGTTTTCCTTAAACATTTATGAACTCAAGAAGTGTTAACAATATTTTGTTCTATTCAAAAATTCTGACTTCAGAATTGATCGCAATACTTTTGAACTCAGTTCCAATTTAATCCCAACCACCTGTAACGGGAGTTAAACCAAATTATCCCTTCGACTCGCGAATTAATTTGTGGAAATAACAAATCTATTTTTAAAATGTAGTCCAAATGCCCTTAATTCTCTAAATTTCGTTCATTTAAAGTTTTTTGATTTGAAATAAATAAAATTTCGATACGAAGAACTAAATTTGTACGCCTTTTTGGAATGTTAACCCCATTTAACTAAAAAAAAATTATATCATACATGTCCTGGTGCACCCAAAACACCAACAATTACACAGGCAATTGCAAATACTAATTGAAATAGTTTCATGATTATATTTCTTCTAAACCGATTCTAATGTTTATAAATTTATTTCTTAGTTAAAATATAAAACTGTTAGAGGTTGTCGCAACTGTAACTTCTTATATACTAAACAAGATTTTAGATGATTAAGATTTACGGTAAAAGTTCATAAATATAAAAGTTAAATGAACTATTTTTATTTACCACAAATTTAATTTAAGAAAACTACTGTATAAAAGAGTTCTATTCGGTTGTGTAAAATATAAATAACCCTTAAATACGCAGGTATTGAAAAACATTTGTTTAAAATTACACAAAAAATAAAAAGGGTCTTCATGAAACGAATCTCGCAAGTTTTCCCATTTACACTAATGGCAATTTTTAGCGATTTCATGAAAACCCTTATTGAAACTTTTTTCTAATGAAATTATTGATTTATTTTCAGAATATAAATTATCGCAACAATCATTATAATCATCAATCCAATTTTGAAATTATTAGAGCATAAAGACATTGCTGAAAATATAAGAAATAATGGCTGGAGAAATTTTAATAAAAACAAAAATCATATCGAGGGCCTATATTCAAAACCCTCTATCTTTGATTTTCACGAAAATGACTTTTTAATGGTAAAATGTTCAGTAAAACAACCCTCATCTATGGTGTGATTTTCATAACAAACATATTTTTTTTTGCTGTTTTATTTGCATTTTTGTATTTTTCTATCTTACACAATTAATTTTTCCGAATGCAAAACCCTCTATCTTTTCTAATAATCAATTTCCAAATATTTTTGGAATAACTTGTTCTTGCAATACATGTTATTTTTTACTATTTTTTGCAAACTGAACATGAATTTGACATTTTTAATGGTTTATCAAAATAGCGAAAGCCGATTCTGAACTGAATTACCATGAAAATATTTTACATGCTTGTTTTTGGAAAATATAATGTCCATGGCATAAAAATAAATGGTTAAAGTTGGAATTTGCTTAAAAACGTGTCTTCTTTTAAAGTGTCATCTATGATATTATTGTCAAATAATTTATAGGATATTTAAAATCGTATGTAATTAAAATATTATTATCGTGTGATAAACTGATATAATAGTAAGTTTAAAATTTAGTTTAATAATAAGATTTTATTAATAAACTTTTGTAACAGTTAATGGTTAATTGTTAATTTTTTTTTATCTTATGTTGTATTATAGCCTTTATCTTAAATATACCACGTAAAACACCGACATAAAATAAATCAAAATAATTTAGTTTTAATAAAATGCAAACCCCTCTATCTTTTCATTTTCATGCAAACATATTGAATATTTCTGAGAAGCAAAACCCTCTATCTCGCATACAGTCCCCAATAATGCAAAATTTTATGTACCAATTATCTGTGGGATTCAGTAGTTGATTTAAAAAATATTGTAGATTACCGAATTTTAATAACTCAAGTAATATGCGAAAAAAGCAGTTTTTTGGCTCTCCTGAAAAGTTGTGTTTTTTAAGATAGAGGATTTTGAATATAGGCCCTCGATATCTTTTAAAATTGTTTCAGATATTCAAAATTAATTTTTAAATATGATCTACTATTTATAATCGCAATTTTTTTTTAACAAAGCAGGGAATATTTTTAAACTATTTAAGTTAAGTGACATTTTATTTTAAAAACACTCAGCACGACAGTTCGCCTATAAATTTATCTACTATATAACGGTTTTAAGTACAGCATTTCAATAAGATAAAAATTCTTTTTCTACTCTTTTACACATTCACATTGTGTCGGGAAACATGCCCCCCTTACAAAATCTATAATCAAATAATACTCCAACACTCGCATATAAAATACCTCGGTATACATCCAGATCGGCGTTTAACTGGGAATGGCATATAGAAGCTAAATAAACTCAAATGAAACTAAAAGCGATTCAAATTAATTGGCTTATTGGAAGAAATTCTGTTCTTAGTCTCGATTGCAAACTTCTAAGTACTTTACAACTCTATCTGAACGACAATCTGGTGCTACGGTATTCAGTTATGGGACACTGTCTCGGCTTCTAATATCGAAAAAATTCAAAGGCGCCAAAATAAACTTCTTCGAATAATCACAGCCGCCCCCTGGTACGTCAAAAACTCAAATAGCCACAAGGATCTCAATGTGCCATTAGTAAAAACTATGATAACGAAATATGCAGTAAAATATTTAAAAGGCTGGAACTGCACCCAAATCCATTAGCTCGAAATATTTTAAATTATGGCGGCCACACTCGCTTGAGAAGAAGAGACACTGCAGCACTCACCCAATCAGATGAGCGATAAACACCTACATATGTAAACAGAAACCGTGATGACGAAATCTTTTTTGTCTGGCACTGGCAGGACATTAAGCAAATATTAGGATAAGATTTGATTAATTACACTGTGCAAGAAATGTACTTTTTTTTACGTGACAAGCTGGGCGTGACAAGCAATGGAGATAGCGGGTGGGTATGTTAGAAATAAATGATTGAGATGAAAAATAAAGTGGGGTTGGTCATACATTTGACCCATCTAGGGACATCCTAGGCGCTGCAGGGTCCAAATTTGGGAATTTCATTAAACGGCCATATTTGTATGGGAGCCCCCCTAAGGGGTGGATATATATTGCAACTATGTAATATCTTCTATATTCAACTCTAGAGAGAAGAATTAAATTTTTAGATGCTAGAAATTCAAATTTGAGTTATGACTCTATTGCATCAATGGGCCGATATGGAGAATGAGCCAATGCAGAAAATTTATTTTCAATGACATTTTGACGTAAAATTTTTTAAATGCGGTTTTTGTGCCATTTACACCCGCTGTCTCCATTGCTTAAGGGGGCTTCCATACAAAATGTTCAATGCAGACTAGAAATATATTGAAGAAAAAGTCCCATAAATGCCCAGGAGTCGCCCCTAGGGGGATAAAATGTATGACCGACATCCATTAGTTTTTTTTTCTTCACATTTTCTCAAATTATACTTTCCCTTTATCACCATCCCTTAGGGGGGCTCCCATACAAATATTTCGTTTTATGAAATTCTTAAATTAATTAAAATTTGTCGACTTTTGTAAATAAAATCAAAAGTTGCAAACAGATTTTAATCATTTATGGCTTGTTTTGTTTAGAATTTCGTTTTTTATACGTCTGTAAAAAATTAGAAGCATTCCAATTTTTAATGAATTTTTAAAAAACAAAAATTTCGAAATTTTGATAAAAATATCTACTACTCATATTAGAAAAAGTTTTATTTTTCTTAAATTAAATTTTACTGCGGAATTTCGTTTTTTCAATAAACTAAACCGTTTTTGAGTTACGCGAACTTATGTTGTGCAACCTCCTCCATTTTCGAAATAACGGTATATCTCGAAAACCAGAGCCAATTTTAAAAAACCGCGGGCACCACTGGATTCAGCGTACCCAAATTAGGTTAAAACGCCAGGTGCCCAGCTTGTCTGTTTTTTCAACTAGCATAGTGTTATTGTTAGTTCATATTTAATATATGAAGATTCAATCAAAAAATACTGAAAAAAAAAAATTTACTCTCGAACCAGTTTAATCTGTAGAGGCAAGTGCCAAACGTTCCTAATAAGGTACAACTATCTTGATTATCAATTGACAACACCCGACAAAATGTGGGCGTGATTTTTATCTAAAGAACGATATTTATATAACTTTCTGTTCTTGTCGCACCATGGTGAAGGGGGTATAAGATTCGGCATAGCCAAACATACTCGTAGCACGCTTACTAGTTTTTAATATAGTACTTTTCTTAAATTAACTTTTGTGGTAACTTTAAATAAATTCAACTTGCAGTTACGTTTTATTCAACCGATTAGTATAAAAGCGCTAACAATTTGGAATATAATTTTATTTTATAAAAATTCAAGACTTCAATAGAAGGAAAAATATCTAATAATGAAACTATTTCAATTAGTATTTACCGTTGGCTGCATAATTGTCGGTGCTTTGGGTGCTCCTGGTCATGTAAGTAATTTAAAATTACCGTCGGGCAAAAATCTGTTATCAATATTAAAATATCATTTTCCAAACGATTTTAAAAATATTTAAAATTAATATAAAAAATTTATATAGAATAATTTTTTAAAATTTCTGAAAAAATTAACTTATTTTGAATTTCATCTGCAGAATATTAACAATAACAACAATGTGGGCAACACACAAAGCAATTCCGATTTTGGATTGGACTTAACTCTTCCTATTCCCATAAAGGGATAATTGTACTTTAAGTAAAGTTACATACAACAAATTTTGAAAAAAAATTATGTACATATAAACCAATTTTTTATGTACATATAAACGTATTCATAAAAATATTTTAAATATAATAAAAGTTTACTAAACAAATTCTCTATGAAAATTTCATTCAATAAACGTTTGTTAAATTTTATTCCAGTTAATGAAAACGGGGGCTAATTTATTATATTAAGTTCATTAATTATTTAGTGAACTAAAGTGTGGATGGAAGTGCTTTTAGCGTTTGTTTTTCGAACTAATGGTGACTTTATATATGGGAATTTAGGCCCATAAAAATAATATTTGTAATGGTGTTTATCCCCATATAGCAGTGTACGGTGGGGCATTATTAAGGCCCTAATCATGTACAACGCAGCGCAACGCCACAGAACTAACGCAACGCCAAAGAATAACATTGGAAGCACAAACAATGTCATAAATGTTTTGTAATTTTGTTGTTGCTTTCTACAGAAATTCACATTGCGTGTTAAAATTTCAAACGCTCCTTTGCTTGTGTCGTTGAAAATTTTAAAACGGTACATGAATTTCTGTTGAAAGCAACAACAAAATTACAAAATATTTATGACATTGTTTGTGCTTTCAATGTTATTGTTTGGCGTTGCGCTGCGTTGTACATGATTAGGGCCTAAATCTTTTGCCATTGTCACCTGATTGTTTAGTAATTTGACATATAAATAGAATCTGGGAATTATTTCTTTTCATAAGCTAAAGTCATTCCTAAAAATGTAAGGAATAGAACTATTACAAAAAGCTTTATAAAAAAACATAACTGAAGCTCATAGAATAAATTCGAAAAATAAAAAATGTTGAATTTGACAAATAATTAGTAGAGTGGTAATAAAGTGAAGATGGGTCCTGCATTTCCGCCTGAAGCAGTACAAAGAATTTTCAAAAGGGGTTACATTTGAAAATTTTGTAAATTTGTTAAATTCTGTCAAAATTTCATTTCTCACTAGATTAAAAAAAAACCTTAAATTAGAATAAGTTTCGAATTAGAAAAAAATAAGTGTTCTTAAATACCTTTTTAAAATGTTATTAATAAACTGTGAAATAACTTTTTTAGGTTTAGCTAAAAATAGCAGTCAGTATTCATCTGACCAAAGGATCCAACCCGAACTTCAAACCGAAGTTTAAAATGCACTCCAGTGCAACGCCAAAGATATCATACAATTCCTCAAAGGTAACGGATTTCATTTCGGCCAGTCATCTTCTCTTCAGCGCAGTATAGTGACAGACAAGGTGTTCTACGTTCTCCTCCTCATCCGGCAGTAACTAAAGTATCCGGCTCGCAGACGCAGTGCATGTCTACCTTTAATATCCCGTGACAACAAATAGCAAATGTGATACTTCCGTTTTGATCATCGATAGTGAAGACATGTTTCGGCCGTCATCCATGCGTTGACACAATTGCTTTTGGAGGAGAATAATTTTCTTAGCCCTGCAACAAATTTTATAAATTTTTTAATATTATGGGATTTTATGTATTTCCAGTTTCCTAACTCCCATTCGCAAAATTTAAGTCAGAGACAATCTTGATATATTGGCTGCATATATATTCACCGAAAGGGTAACGCCTTCAGGGGTTCAATCTTTGGTAATGTTTTTTCAGACTTTGAGGGAGTTTACACGGTGTCTATTCAGACATGTCTGACAAACACGTCTGTTTTGTTTGTAGGCGATCGGGGTAGAGAAGAAAGAGGGGTTGCCAAACAGACACGAAACGAGTTTTCATGTTTGTTTTTATGAATTTTCATGTTTATTAGTTTGTATGTATATGGCTATTAGACAATTAGACATGAAAACAGACATGTTTGAAAAGACATCGTGAAAAGACAATAGGTTTTTGGAAGCATGTTCAAAGGGAATGAAGAAAACAGACATGTCTGAATAGACACCGTGTAAACTACCTCTTTAAATTATATCTAGTCACTTTTTACTGAGTTCTTTGTTCCAAATGTCTTTTTATTTTTAATATTTGGCCAAGGCCCATTATTTGAATTCTTTATAATTGAACTGGTACGAAAGTAAATAAAGAATTTATTTCAAGTTGTATCTTATTGAAATGCTGTACTTTAAGCCGTGCAAGGCTCATTTTGTGGAACGCATATTCTCGTTATATAACAGATAAATTTATAGGCGCCCTGTCGTGCTGAGTGTTTTTAAAATAAAATGTCACTTAACTTAAATAGTTTAAAAATATTCGGTGCTTTATTTAAAAAAAAAAATTGCTATTATAAATAGTAGATCATATTAAAAAATAAATTTTGAATATCTGAAACAACTTTATAAGATATGATTTTTGTTTTTATTAACATTTCTCCAGCCATTATTTCTTATATTTTCAGCAATGCCTTTATGCTCTAATAATTTCAAAATTGGATTGATGATTATAATGATTGTTGCGATAATTTATATTCTGAAAATAAATCAATAATTTCATTAGAAAAAAGTTTCAATAAGGGTTTTCATGAGATCCTTTTTAATTTTTGTGTAATTTTAAACAATTAATGTCTTATAATAATGAAACGTCAATACGAAAATTAATTTTAAAAAATAATAAATAAAAGTTTACATATAAAATTTGTGTCTAAAAAGTGAAATTTGTTTCTAAAAATGCCTAAAGGAAGCCAAAAGACTAAATTTCTCAGATAATTCCAAGAATTTGTTAGCATTTGAATTTTTCGTTGTAAGCGACTGTAAACGCGTAAACAAATCCATTTCTTTAAATTAACAATTGAATAGCGCAAGTTTACGAGTCAAAATTGTTAAGAGGTTTGTGTAAATGAAGTCTCATACAATTTTTGACAGTTCATTTGCGAGGGCGTTAAAATACACAGTTTGCAGAGATTGCGAGAGTTTTAAGCCATATCGTGAAAACTCTTAACATAAATTTCTAAGTATTAGTCGTCACAACGCAAAGAAATTTCCATAAATAATTTAGTTTAATAGAACGCACAGAGGGATTTTGGTACCACAATTCGGCTATTTTCTGCAGATTTTTACAATCAAAATACATTCATTGTAAAAATTTGAAGAAAATATTACGAAAAAAGTAAAAATATTATAATCGGTAATAAAATTTCAGAACAAATAAATTGAATGGGACAACTTACATGACCGGGCGCTCCCAAAACTCCGACAATCATCCAACAAATTGCAAATATTATTTGAAAAAGCTTCATTATTTTTCTTAATTATTTCAAATGGTTATGACAGCCTTGGATTTATTATTACACTGTTAAAGATTTCTTTACTTCTAATGTTTATATATCAAGCAAATTTTTATAAGATGAATATACTTAAATTGTAAGTAACATTAGCACTTTTATAAATAAAACTGTTTGCAAGTAAATCAGTGTTGCGTTTTGGTTTGAAATTTATACAATAGTTAACAATAAAACACCAAAGATTTCGATCAATAAAATCAAATGCCGCAATTTGCTCTCTGATATATTTTCAAATACTTTTATGTACGATTTTTGTGAATATATATAAAACAATAAAAATTAAGTTGGCGTCATAGGGGAACATCTAAAATAGAAAGTCTCTCAATACAAGTAAGAAAGAGTGTATCTTGTTTGGGACCCATGGGCAATCATGGACCCGCCAGAACAAAATTATTGTATGGGGAAAGATTCATATAAAAGTTTTTTTTGCTGAATATCATTTGTTCGCCTTTAAGTGATTTTAGGATGGGGGTTTTTATGGGAACTATGGTTAATATTGGACCTAACACCAGCTATCGTAAAAGTATAGGTGCTTTGGTCAAATATTTAAATTTGCTAAGATGATTTACATCAAATAAGTTTGAACCCAATTGAATCTAGATACGAACATAATATGATGAGTAATGGGTACAAAGACTTTTCCGGAAAAATGTGAAATTATGGACGAATTCTTCCCATTTTCAATAGGCTGGGTACTTGTGACAATTAGAATTGCGACATGTACTTTGCGCACAAGTTTTACATGGACAGCCAGCCAGCCGGACGGACGGACATCGGTTGATCGACTCAGAAAGTTATTATCAATCAATCGGCATATTTAAAGGTGGGTAAAGGATCCATATTTTAAGGTGTTACAAACATCAGAATAAACCCCTTTCCATTATTTTGGTGGGGGTATACAAATTCTATTCCAAAATTCTGTGTGTGTGAAGTTGCCGAGATCAAGGGTGGTTCTGCTTTAAACACAAATTGCGGGGAGGAATTTCTTAAATGTGTGAGGCTAAGGGTTGATTTTTACTCTAGCTTGGCCGAAGTTCAACGGGTGTGACATTGCTATACCAAAGAGGCTCCTTAACATGATCTTTTCGGTCATATATTAGAATTGCGATCTGTGCCTGTATTACACTCTATAACATTTCATACCCTTTTGGGCTTACGGTAAAGGATACAATACGCTGATAAAGTTTGTAGTTATCAAAAAAATTTAAGTATTTCTTAATGTTTTTCATAGAAAAATATTTGAAAATTAATATATTTTATTGGAGTCATCTAATTAACATTTTATAAACTAATAATGGGGCAGACCTGACTATGGTGATTTGTATTGTATCTTTGATCAGTAATTATGTATATAGTTATCATAATCGGGAGCAACCACCTTAATAGCAAAAAGTGGTGTATGGTATTATCTTGGTCGGACCTGCCCGGCTATACATTCTTGTTTTTTAATACCTGTGTAGTTAAGGGTTATTTATATTGTACACAACCGAATAGAACTCTTTTATACAGTAGTTTTCTTAAATTAAATTTGTGGTAAATAAAAATAGTCCATCTAACTTTTATATTTATGAACTTTTACCGTAAATCTTAATCATCTAAAATCTTGTTTAGTATATAAGAAGTAACAATTGCGACAACCTCTAACAGTTTTATATTTTAACTAAGAAATAAATTTATAAACGTAAGAATCGGTTTAGAAGAAATATAATCATGAAACTATTTCAATTAGTATTTGCAATTGCCTGTGTAATTGTTGGTGTTTTGGGTGCACCAGGACATGTAAGATATAATTTTTTTTTTAGATAAATGGGGTTAACATTCCAAAAAGGTGTACAAATTTAGTTCTTCGTATCGAAGTTTTATTTATTTCAAATCAAAAAACTTTAAGTGAAGAAATTTAGAGAATTAAGAGCAATTCGACTGAATTCTAAAAATAGATTTGTTATTTCGACAAATTAAATCGCGAGTCGAAGGGATAATTTGGATTAAATCCAGTTACAGGTGGTTGGGATTAAATAGGAACCGATTTCAAAAGTGTTGCGATCAATTCTGAAGTCAGAATTTTTGAAAAGAACAAAATATTGTTAACACTTCTTGAGTTCATAAATGTTTAAGGAAAATTTAAGATAAAATTGTAAAAATCAAAATTAACTTCGTTTTTTTTTTAATTTCATTTGCAGAATATTAACAACAGTAATAATCGTAACAATACGCAAACAAATTTTGATTTTGATGGAAGTGTGAAGCTCCCTATTTTTGGAAAAGGAAAATAATTTTTGCTTTGTTATTTTAAGACTTTAAATTGATACAAAATTTGAAAAAAATATGTAATAAAAACCATATATACATACATACTAAATAATTTAATTTTTTTTAATATTCCAAATCTTGAAACACTTCTTTTTAGCATGAAATCCTGGTGATCCTGGCAGGATTTTCTCAACGTTGCTTTTAGTTTATTTGTTTATTTGTTTGATTGTGGTATTAATTACTAAGCACCTCTGTCGATTCTGTCAAGCATTAAAATGCAGCTTTGTTGCCAATAAAAATAATTATTGATAAGCTTAGATTAATCCTGATTTTATTAACAAATTATTTAAGCTTTTGTACTAAATATTAGTTGACAATTAATTTTTGGTTTAAAGTTAATTTAAGTTAAAAGTGAGCTGATATATTTATTTGGAAGATAAAGTGTTATCATTTAGAATTAAACTATTTTTAAAAGAAATCTGATCTTTGCTCATTTACATTAAAGTACAGTGATGTGCATACACTGTAGTGTGCAAAACTGTACATACTTACACTTAGTTACTTTTTAAATACTTATGAAACTTTAAGGCCTGGTAAACGATTTGATTGGCTCTGTATATAATCTATTTTTAACATGTTATTAACATGTAGCCAAATAACAGTTAAATTTCGGGAAATATTGAGATCAAAAACTGAAGTTAGAAATCAACTTGTCGCGTTTTGTTTTTGATAGAGAGCTTCCAGGATTTAATGAAATTCATATCTTGTTCAACATTGCGGCTCTAGGTTTCAATTTATTACTTTAACGAGCCACTTTATGTAGCAAGCCCGTCAATTCGAATGAATGTACCAAATTCCTCATACAAGTCTCAGAAGGTCTATTATGTTTAATTACATAAAATATCATGAATTTTACAAAATGTTCACAAGCAAACGCTTGTTTGAAAATTTTTTAAATTTCAACAAATTTTTTTTACTGTTTTTATTAATATTTTTGTTTGATTTTTATTTTCGCAACAAAAATGTTGACAACTATACAAACATATGAAAATCGCGCTATTGATTACAAGTTTTAATAATGTTGTATGAAATATTTAACGCTCTTTAATGTGGTCGTTTTGGTTTTAATTTTTTTTGATCGTAAGCAACACTATTTTAAGTCAAAAAATTAACAACAACAAAAAAACATACAGTCTTTTTTTGGACGCATTAAATTAGTACAACAATAAGAAAGAAAGATGATAAAATGCACTAACAAAAGCAGGCAAACACGATTTAATGTTTGTGTCGCCACAATAAAAACACTAAAAAAAGTTGATAGAAAATAATAAAAAAAATCCGTATTCTATTTTTTTAATTTTTTAGTTAAATACATCAAATTTTGAAATGATGAAACACATATCGGGTCGTAATGCTGCTGTTTTTAAATGAGATTTCTTCTTCTGTAGCCAAGGAAAGGATACAGCGACAGTGAGGTGGAAAGAACTATTGTGTAAAACAAGACGAATGGTGTTAGGAAATTATTTAAAAAAATGTGTCCCAAGGCCAGCCGCCATTCACTGATTCAGCAAAATGATTTGTTTTGAAATTTTTATTAAATTCAGTAAACTTTTTTGTTTTATTCAGCAAAATTATTTGTTTGAAAATTTTTTTTAATATGAAACACAAATTTAACTAATAATAACAACTATTTGTTTGAAAAAAATCCGAGTTTTTTTCAATAAACGAAATGCAAAATAAATTGTTAGAATATGCAAATTCGTTTGTATGTCCTGTTTTAAACAAAAAAGGTTTTGATTCTAAAATTTTTTTGTTTGAATTGGAAAAAAATTTTTATCTGTGTTCTCTTTTATGTAGCATTTTCGGAAGGCCCAAATCGGCCGATATGGGGCTTAAAAACACTTTTACTTTTAAAGCGCTAGTGTTCATAAAAGGAAATACTATTTTGGCGCTGGGGCAGTTACTAAACTGATTATGTGTTATATATATATATATGTATAAACATACATACATATATGTACATTATTTTAAAAAAATTTGTATTGTATTTCGTATTATAAATACCCGACTTAATGTATTTCGTCTTTAAAATATATCAATGCATGTATTTTGCCCAACCTTGGATATACTTTAGTACAAAAAGGGCCAGAGGCAACTGTACACTAAAATATTAATTGATTTTAACTTTGTTATCATCAACTTTTCAGACAAGTACAATATAGTGAATTTAAAAAAAATTTATGTAAAAGAAAATGAAATTTTATGTACAAGTTTTTCTTATCCTTCAGACGAAGCCTATTAACTAGGGTATTCATTCGGTTAACCGTTAATCGATTAATTACTACCCGATTAACTGATCGGTTAATTTAAGATTGGGTATTTTTGATTAACGATTAAACCGCTTAATTTCAGTCGATTACCCGACTAACCGATGTAACAAAATTTTTAAATTTTTGTGGTATTATAAAATATTTTATTGTGTTTTTAATGATTTTTTCGTCTGATATACAAAAGGTATGTGTTTAGAAAATATTTTTTCATGGAAAGGAAGGTGTTCAGTGATCCTCTTTTTAAATAAATAATAAGCTATCACCAGCTTTTTGTTTCACGTACATTTTTTAGTCACTACCGGCTTTAGTCACATTAGCGATATAGACCATTTCATCTGTTTACTCTGCCGCTATAAGTTAGTTTAATGTAAGCACATTTGCCATAAATGTCATCTATCAGCGGCTATCCAAGGTAAAAGTAAAGCAAATAATTGGCATTTTAGTCACATTTGAAACATTAATTTAGTTCTTTTTTTTCGTAACCACAATCAATCTAAAGAACTAAGAATTAAATCTTTGAATTTTTGTTATCAACTCTCTAATTGTAACAAATTTGTTTTTTCCGTTGGTATCAGTTATGAAATATCTTATTATTAGTTTAACTATTTTTTTTATACAGTATGCAGCTCTGTTGTAAAACCATAAGCCTGATGTCGGGGTAATTTAAATTAATTTTTTATATTCTGTATTCACATAACTTCATTATATTCAAATTCGGTTATATGCCTCATAGTGGCATATATGTGAGTTAGGCTTATAGTCACTTTAGCGATATGGTCCACGAATTGTCTGCAAGTAAAGGATGTGTTTAGTTATTTGTTTCTTCTAATATATTCTTATATCAATCCTTTAACAGAATTAACCGAAACAATTAGAAGTGCTAAAAATTTATAAAAATTAAAACAGGACCCTAATGACATAATAGAATATTATATGTTAAGCGAAATCCAGGAAAATTACCGAGAAATAAGATATTTTATATTATGGGTTGCTTTCGACATCTCTAACTTGTCTTGTAGGGGAAATAATAATGGACAATGAGATAAGTTATATGTGGGAACAACAAAAAATAAACTAAAAACGAGAATTGCTGGACATAAATCAGATCAGAAAAATATAAACACCCACTGTGCTAGTTTAAATCATTATCCAGATTTTGAGAATGTAACAATTTTAAACACAGAGAGTAATTACAAGAAACGTTATATGTTAGAAATGCTTCAAATAATAAAGGTTCCAAATTTGTTGAGAATAAATTATAAGACAGATACAGATAGTGTAGCCCATAGTTATAGACATGTAGTTAATAAACATGGAAACGGAAACTAAAAAAAAATTTTTTAAACTGTAATAGATTATGTTTAAATATTTTGTTAACATAAGAGTTTTTTCAAATGTTGTCAATATTTTTATTTTAAGAAATTTTGTTAATTTGTTTTCTATGTAATTGTTAAAAAAAAAAAAAAAAAAAAAAAAAAAAAAATTTCAATCCTGAAGACGTAACACAACGGAGTTACGAAAATTCGATAGAAAAATAAAGATTAATTTTTATAAAATAAAAACTGGACCATAAGCTTGAATAAATAGGAATTGGAAATTATGTTTCTAAGTTGAATATCAAAGAAAATTCAAAAATTACCACATGCAGCACGAAAAAGTAAAAGAAAAAAATTTTATTTCCCGTATTTCCCCTTTTTGATAATTTTCTTTTCCCATTGAGTTTCGGTTGACAACCAAAGGAGGAGTTTTCTTAACTGGTTTGCCTTTGACAATTTATATAAAACATTTAGAGATATAATCGAAATATTCGAACCCCGGTTTCTGAAAAATTTCGAATAATCGATAAGCCTATTTCTTTTTATTTGATAAAAAAAAACTTTGTATAATTGGAAAAAAAAACAATTTTTTTATTTACGTGTTTTGCATATGTGTTAGTAGCAAATTTGAACGCTTGTAACTCAGAAAATATTGTACAGATTTTCAAATATATATATATATATATTTATGTGGCAGCGCTTAGAGAAGGGCCCTAAGAGTAAAAAAAAATCAATATTCACTTTTTTTTTTTTGATGTGGACAACATCTGAGCGCGTTTTCAAGATTGACCAACACGTTCCTGACGTCATGAGATGTGTCGCTTTCAAATGAGACCAATACCAACACGCTCAGTGATGGTACACCAAAGATTCACGTATTTAAATCTTTAAAATGGTTTTAAATGTTTTTTACCCTTAGGTCCCTTTCTCTATGCGCTGTCACATATATATATTGTGCACTTCTGTAAAGCCTATAGTACACGGCATGTAAAAAGACACATGCGCATGTGGTTCTGACGTAATTTTGACGTCATCACACAACACGCAATGTTTATTGTGGCTTTGCATTGACGTCAAAATTACGTCAGAACCACATGCGCATGTGTCTTTTTACATGCCGTGTACTATAGGCTTAAGTGAATACTCTTAAAATGGTGTATTTGTTGTTCCAGTCGTTAGGCAAACAAAGGAGGAAGGTGTTCTTAACTATTTTGTCTTTGCCGATTTATATATAAGATAAAGAAGCAACATGAAATGAATTAAAATTTATTGATAATTTTTAATTCTTGACTGACCCAGGGATTGAACTCATGAACAGGTTACTTGGACATGTTTTGATAGTATTCACATTATCTTTTCAGAAGTATTTGCCGTTTTACCCTCACCACAATATAAATTTTAATTCAATTCATGTTATAATAAAAGTTTTTAAATTATTTTAGTTGAAATTGCACCAGTGTTACCACTAGCAGAATTCAAAACTTCACTTGAGATAACACAAAATTACCCAATTTAGATAAAATTACACCTGATATCAAATTACGCCCTATTTGTTCGTCTATCAATTCACCGTCCTACGAATTATGCAAATATTTGACTACAATTTTAAAAAACTTGACAATGGACTCTACATACAATGTAAAAGACTCAATAGAATTTAAGAATAGAGTAAATAATACTTATAAATATGAAGATGAAGTACTTGTTTCCTTTGACGTAATTTCACTTTTCCCAAGTATTCCAGTTAACATGGCATTAAAAACTATTGAAAGAAAATGGCACTTACTGAAAGAACATACACGAATACCTAAAGATTTATTCTTAGAACTACTAACTTTTTGTATTGAAGAAACAAGATATTTTAAGTATGAGGTTAAATACTATGAACAAAATAAAGGAATGCCCATGGGATCTCCAGCCTCACCAGTCATTGCGGACATAATTATGGAAGAACTATTAAATGTATCAATAGGGAAGATGAAGAGAAAGCCAAGGATTTTTACAAAATATGTGGATGATTTGTTTGGAATCGTTAAGAGAGATGGTATTGAAGAAACCCTGAATACATTGAACGAATTTAATAGACAAATACAATTTACGTTGGAAAAGGAAACAGATAACAAACTAGCCTATTTAGATTCGGTTATAGTTAGACACGGAGACATACTTAAACTAGATTGGTACCAAAAACCGATGGCGTCTGGTAGATTAATAAATTTCTACTCAAAACATCCAAGAAGAACAATTATAAATACAGCGACCAACTTCATTAAGAGAGTTCTAGAAATAAGTGACAAAGTTTTCCACCCAATAATTATCTGCAAAATAAGGAATATATTTTCCAAATAAAACCATTAATGAACTAATTAACAGAGTAAAAACTACGATAGCAAAAGGAACAACTAAAAGGGAACGACCACCAATAATATATAAGACTATGACATATGTAGAAGATTTTTCCGAACGAATTAAACATTCCAACATTTATAATCGGGAAAAATATGAATTAGCTTTTAAAACTGAAAATACAACAAAAAAACTTTTTAATAATATGAAATCTAAGATTGAAAGAGGAAAAATCGCATTTAGTTTACAGAATACACTGTAATGGAGACAAAACTGACGCATGCAAATTAAAAACCAGACTTGCAGCACATAAGTCAGATGAAAAGGCTACTTACAAACCATTAGAACAGAAAACTGCATTAGCAGCCCACTGTACTGTAACTGGACATAAACCAAATTTTACTAATGTAGACATATTGGTGGGAGAGCACAACTACAAGAAGAGATTTACTCTTGAGATACTACATATAATTGATCAAGAGACAGAAAAGACATTAAATTTTAAGAAAGACACAGAAAGATGTGCAAAAATTTATAAACATGCAATAGACAAACACAAATCAAAGAAAGCTTTATCAGAGAAGAGTTAAATTTGTCCGAGTTTTTTAAACTTTTATTGTTTATTTATTTAAAATGTAAATATTAAATTTGTTTTGTGTAAAATATTTTGTATTTTTAATGGTATTTTTGTATTTTTAAAAAGATTCCCCTGATGATGGTCAGAGATTTTGACCGAAATATTGGAAAAATATAAAAATAAATAAAAATAAAATAAAAAGTTTTTTGAATTTTATTTATATAGATAGGACCTCAAGCCAAAATAATAAAACAACATAAAAAAAACTTTTATAAAAAATAACAAATAAGAAAGTATAGTCGGTAAATTCCGAACATTTGATATTTACAGACAACTTTTTAAGTCCGATTAAAACAAAATTATGTTATGAGGTTAAGACTTATAACATATGAATTCCTAAAGCCGAAATTTATCTAGTTAACCACATCTATTTGAGATTTTTTCGTCTTCAAGTAATTTAAGGGAAGGGGTTTATATATGACCTACGTTCAAAGCTTTACCTACAAGCACAAAATGTTGCCATGACATAGTAGATATTTTTTATCAATACGTACCAATATTTATAAGGCAGTTATGCTATTACAAGTGGTTTTCGTTAGTGGTACTTTTATGGGAGCTATGGTAAAGTATGGACTGATTCCAAAATTAATTCCGTAAGATAATTTATGTTGAAAAAAATCCATAAGATTTGTAAGGACATAAAGACTGTATTAGGAAAAAAGTTCGTATTGGAGCTATGTGAAATAATGGAATAATGGATTGTCAAAATTTAAAAAAAAAAACGTATTAATCAAATTTCATTAAATTATCTGAAAAATTTCCACCTCTACTTTGCGCAGAAGGTCTACATGGACGGACATCCCGCCAGCAGGACGGACGATACTGATTCTAAGTCCATCGTTGTACTACAACCAATATTAATGTGTGTTTCACATATAGGAAACATATTTTTCTCCAGTGGATTTTTTTAGTATAATTACTTTCTTTTCCAACAAGCTTCTGTTTCTACATCTTCATAGTCATGGGCATAGGGCTCATATTTATCGAAAACTAATTGTCCATCTGGCGCCAATTACTATAATTTTTTTGCTTTATTAAATAAACAGTAAGTTTGGTTGAATCTACTGTACATTTTTTAGAGCAACAAAATCTTAAGTGGTATAAAATTAATCACTCCTATTTGTTTTAAAATAAAAGAATTTCAAATTACACCTAATTTACACCTCAAAGAAATTACCCGCGCTCTACCCACGAGAGTAAAAATTACACCAAATTCAGGTTATTACCCGCAAAGTTGCAACACTGAATTGCACTAAAATTAAATCGTTTTTATACCCACACCACAATAGTGGAGAGGGTATTATGCGTTTGTGCTGATGTTTGCAACACCTTAAAATATTAGTCACAGACCCACCTTTAAGTATACCGATCGACTTATAATCAATTTTTGAATTGATCAAATGAAGTCCGTCCGGATGACTGGCTGTCCATGTAAAACATGTGCGCAATGTACAGATCGAAATTTTGGAGATAATCTAATGAAATTTTGAACATAGTAAACTGGTGAGAATCGGCCTAGGGTATTCATTCAATCGGGCTTTTACTTTGATCGGTTAATCGCTCGATTAATAAGCCGAGGTTTTGATTTAATCGGTTAATAATCGTTTAATTTTGCCATTGATCGGTTAACCGATTAAGATAGTTTTTTTATAAATTAAGAAATTTCAATAAATAAAAATGCTGATTATTTATTATTTGGAGTTTTTTAGTTAAAAAAAACAATAACATAACAAACATAACAATTCTTGAACTAACCCGAGCAAACGAAAAATTATTGATAAATATGTAATACATTTTATTAATAATACATAAATATGTATTAATTATAAAATAAACTGAAGGATACTTTTATTAGTTATTTCAATAGTTTTAGGAGATCTTAAAACAAAAACTTTTAGAGAAATTATTTGGTTTAAATGTTTAGGATTTAAGCGATTATTTTCTTTAGTTTTGATCAAACTTGATTTGGAAAAAATTCTTTTGACAAAAGCAACCCATAATACACAATATCTTATTTCTCGGTCCTTTTCTTGGACTTCTCAACACGTTCAAAATTATCCATTATGCCATTAGAGTCCTGTTTTAATTTTTTTTTTTTTTTTAAATTTTGAACTCTTCTAATTGTTTCGGTTAATTTTGTTAAATGATTGATATGAGAAGAAACAAATAACTAAACAAATACATATAAAAAGTACGTGAAACAAAACGATGTTGACAGCAAACACTTAATAAAAATTAAGATCACATAACACTTTCTTTGCTTGTATGAAAAATATTTTCTAAACGCGAAATCGCGAAAAAGTTAACCGAAATATCCCAGGGGTTGTTACCTTTTCGAATTATTAACTTTTCTGAGCGTTTTTTCAATTCTAAAAAAGCAATAGTAAACATACGTATATTTTTCGGAAATAACACACTTAATTTATTTCAATGACTTACAGCCGTATTCATAACGAAAATTTGGCATGAAGTTAGCACATGGTTCATTCATAATACACTTACCAAACTCTGGCTAACGATTTGCTAAACTCTTGTTAACAAGCTGCCAAACTTGTGATAAACAGCTGTTTAATGTTGAATAATTG
Organism: Pollenia amentaria; assembly: GCA_943735925.1. Lineage (NCBI taxonomy): Eukaryota > Metazoa > Arthropoda > Insecta > Diptera > Polleniidae > Pollenia > Pollenia amentaria. The sequence continues at coordinate 164,008,853 of OX031009.1, forward strand.
AATAATTTTATTTGTTTTTTTTAATACACTGTTTTTTTTTTAATTTAGAGTCCTTTTTTAAATTTATTTTAATTTAAAAACATTTCAAATTTTTTTATTAAGAGGGAAAATAAAAAAAAATAAAAAAATGAAATGAAATGACAAAACCAGCGATGATTAATGCAAAACGTGTTGCATTTTTGAGTAATATAATGTGGCATCATAAATATTCAGAGTTGATTTATTAAAAGCTAGCAGACGGATAAAATTAGTTATGAATAAACTCTGTGCTAACAAGCTGCTAAGCTCGTTGTTAGTTGTGTACAAACTGTGGCTAACTTTTTGTTATGAATACGGCTGTTAGTTTTCATCATTACAAAAAAGAAAAGAAAATCAAATTTGTACCGACTGGTTTCAAGTTCACAATTGCTCTTGAACTACAAGTTATAGTTAATAGTAATTCAATCAGTCATGTAGTATGAATCAAAGGTGCTGCATCTGATGTATTTAATGAAATGAGCTATTTACAAATTTTCAGATAATTCTGTCTATTTTCTAAGAATTTGCCAGCCATCCATTACTGACATAATTGCCTTTTCAAATTGCAGTACGCAAACTCATGCTAAGCTATTGAAATGAAAATGGGACCACTAATAGCGCAATTACGTTTTCGTTGCTTCAAGAAAAACGTTTATACAAACTTGATTTAAGATCAGCATATTTTGGTCTATATAATGTTTTCCTGTTTGCTATTTTCTGTGTTTCCCAAAGCCTCGAGAATTTTGTGACGTTTCTTTTTTATTTTTGATATGGCTACTTCAGATATACAACAATAACACAGTACAACACATGATTTGCCAACTCAATTCTGTGAACTGTATGTGAAATTAGACCCAAAAAGAAGAATTTCTGCATCATTCGTTTTGTCTTCTTACCTGCGATTTGAAGTTAGTATCGATTTGAAGTTAGTACTATCGGATAGGGGAATTTATCACGTTTTAGGCCCTGTTGTTTGACATAGCTCGACAACCCCTAGCCCAATTTAGTTGAAATAAATTTTAAAAAATTAAGAATTACAATTCCCTTAATCTGTTCATATATTGTTTTCCTATACAAGTAACACTTTCGAAGTTAAAAATGAATGTATGAAGGGAAAAAATTATTTTTTGCCTAAAAATTTAAATTTCTTTTTTTTAAAAATACATAAAAAATCCAAAATGGAAAAAAGTTTCAAGTCTAGTTATTTTTTCGCAAAGTCACATAACCTATGAGCAAAATGAGACAAAGATCATAAAAATCGATGCACGCGTTTCGCTTTTATTCGCAATTGAGTAAAGGTATGAATTTCAAAAATCAGTTATAGCCACCACCCTTAAAATAAAAATAAAAATATAAATAAAAAAATTATCATGCAAAAAAAAACTTTATTTATAAAAACTTAATGAAAATAAAATAATATGCAATTAATACGCAATTATAATATGCATAAAAACAAAATTTAGAACATTTTTTCAATTATTGGCAATATCCATCCTTGTAGAAGTTGACGCTTGTGGTTCTGATGATCTTGTTTTCTTCGTAGGTTGTTCATATTCATGGTCTGAGTCAGCTTGGCGTTGTCGGTATGATGTTGCGCTGACATTTTGCTGTGTGAGTTTTCTTCTCTTCAAAAATGATGTCAGCCATTCGGAGTCGTGTTGTGATAGTCCCAGCTTGGCCACAATGTAATCCATTTCGATTTGTGGTAGCGGTTGTGGTGCACTATTTTCAATATCGGGTATCCAATCAGCATCATCCAAATCGGTCGGATTGGTGAAAACGGTTTCGGCTAGCAGGGACACAGTGTCCGCACTCGGAGGTTTAGGTGCATCGGTATCAGCAGGGCGTTGCACTGGAAGTGTGGCAGTAAATGCAGCAGTGTATACTTTTGTTTTCAATTGTTGTCTGTTTAATCCAGGACGAAAATTTATGCATGCATAGCACCTGGATTCATCATGTCCAGTTGTGTCTTCCACCCAAATTACTGACTTCATAAAAGATAACTTTCTACTTTTTCCGTGAATCCATTTTAGAAGGGTAGTATAACAACTGTTGCACACTGTGTTCGGCGTAAAATTTGCACCACTTAAATCTGCTTCATCGAAATAATTACAATACGCGGTTTTGAATTGCTCAGTAAACAAATTTTTTCGATCTTTTTTCTGTATTTTTCGGACGATATGACCACAAACGTAACAATATTCATCCAAATATGGGCACTTGTTGTTTTCCATATTGATATATTTTATGTTTTGTTGTTATTTACTTTTAAAAAACTGGAGAAAAATCACTTTTACTGTTCGTCGGCACTGGCTGAATGCCAAAAATCGATCAATGCACACCTATAAATACTACGTATTTTTGAATATTTTACTGCCAGGTACTTATAAATGGGCGCATATTTTAAGGGCGGCTGGCTATATACCTGATTCAGCACTTGTACGTTTCAAACTGTGCAAAACTTTCCAAATAATGACCACCCTTAAATGTGGGTGCAATTTCTGTAAAAAAATCATTTAGGTAGCCACCGGAAAAACCCAAATAATAAAAAGGTCCACTTTCCGTTTAATTGTCCACGTACATTTATTACCGCAATCATAAAAATCAAATAACCTTTTGTTTATTCCTTTTTTTTTAATTCTCAGAATCATGAAAAAGGTGTCAATGTTTTCTCCAAATAATGTTGTGCATATCTCGAGCAAATTTTTGAAATTCATACATTTACTCAATTGCGAATAAAAGCGAAACGCGTGCATCGATTTTTATGATCTTTGTCTCATTTTGCTCATAGGTTATGTGACTTTGCGAAAAAATAACTAGACTTGAAACTTTTTTCCATTTTGCATTTTTTATGTATTTTTTAAAAAAAAAATTTAAATTTTTAGGCAAAAAATAATTTTTTCCCTTCATACATTCATTTTTAACTTCGAAAGTGTTACTTGTATAGGAAAACAATATATGAACAGATTAAGGGAATTGTAATTCTTAATTTTTTAAAATTTATTTCAACTAAATTGGGCTAGGGGTTGTCGAGCTATGTCAAACAACAGGGCCTAAAACGTGATAAATTCCCCTATACGATAGTACTAACTTCAAATCGATACTAACTTCAAATCGCTGGCAAGAAGACAAAACGAATGATGCAGAAATTCTTCTTTTTGGGTCTAATTTCACATACAGTTCACATAATTGAGTTGGCAATCAATTAACTGAAAAATGTTGTACTGTGTAAGACACCAAAGTTTTTCTTAAGTTTATTTTTCAATCTTGTTCAAACTCGTCACTTTCGGGTTAAAATATGTTCTGATCTGTTATGTTTTGTACTAATTTGTTGACATTTTTTATTAATACGCTCAGAAAACTTATCTCAGAGCAGTGTTGCCAAGTAAATTATAAGAAATAACCCCAAATCAAAAAAATACCCCCTAAATTTGCACTGAGAAAAAATAAAAAAAAAGCATATAATATGTATATATATATGTATATTATACAGTGCCAGCTTGCTAATCCGAATTAATGATTGCAGACCCTGATTCTTATTAACGAGATATGGAGTTTCTTGAATCAAGTACAGAAACATTGATACAAGTACGATTATTCAATCGTGAAATACTTAACTTATCAATTTTCAATCCACGGCTGCCAGATTTGGCGGCTTTTAGATTTATACCCTAAATTTGACGATTTTTCAAATGACCAATTTTATAAAAATTTAGAAATGTTTTTAATATAATTTCACATTTTATTTAAGATTCTTAGATACACTTTCATTTATTTGATTGGCAGTAATTTTCTTGCCTTAGCTGATCGATTTTTTTTTTTTTTGTACAAGGAATGTCTTTAAGAGTTATACTTGACCAGTTAGTACTGTTTTATTACATCCATTTTACAACCACTATCTTAAGTCTGGCTTCACACTATGAAAGTTTTCTTTTGGAAATTCTGAGTTCATTTCAACAGACGGACGGACAGATGGAAAACCGGATTTGAGCTTCCCTTCTCATAAGGAGCCAGAATATATATACTTATAGGGTCTAAGATCAATATTGTAGATATTACAAACAGAATGACAAAGTTATATATGCCATTTTACCTTTGGCGAAGGATATAGAAAGCAGAAAAATAAAAATTCGGTTTAGCGAGCTTGCAATCAATGCGGACTATAGAGTATGTAATACGTCAATTCGGATTACTGGATAATTCGGATTATTCACCTTCGGACTAGCGAGGTGGCCCTGTACATACTTATACAAAAAATAGATTCAACTGTTGAAGTTGCCAGTTGATTTCTTATTTTATTTTTTATAATACTAAGCATTGAGAATGCTCGCTAGACAGTTGCGTTCGAAAATGGTAGTGCCAGTAACGCAGCTGCTAGCCTACTTATATTTGGGAAAATAATATCAACCATGGTGAAATAATGCAGGTGGCATCGCTACGGCAACAAATACAACATTACAACAAAAATGGAAATTAGTCCCAGCTAACGTCAAAAATAATCTTAAACAAAAATCAAAGCGTGCTGCTGAACGTGATAAAATATATATATGTTTAGTAAATTTTTATTTCATTATTGTCAATTACATTTTTTATTTTTAATTAAAATTATCAAAAACTTAAAAAAAATACACTAGTCACAACACAAAACGTGGACTTTTTGTACACCTTAACAAAACTTTGACAGGAAATAACAAACAATGCAAGAGCAAAAAATCGTCATCTGGCGTAGTAATGCTACCTTATTATTTCATCATAATATCAACACTAAAATATCCCTAAATACAATTTTTATACACTAAATTTCCCCCTAACTACTTTTTAGTCCAAAAAACTGACCCTAAACGCAAAAGAAAACTCTAAATTTAGGGTGAAAATCCCTCATTTGGCAACACTGACTCAGAGTTAACTTTTTAGAACGCCACATGAGTGCTACAATTTGGTTAAATTAACCACGAGATTTACGAGAGTTAACTTTTTCGCGATTCTACTGTACTACAAAAAATTAAAAATTTTATTACATCGGTTAATCGACTGAAATCGAAAATAGCGAATTCTAAATTAACCGATCAGTTAATCGGGTAGTAATTAATCGGTTAACCGATTAACGGTTAATACCCTAGTAAAAACAATGGTGTCTGGGCTTTACCGATTATAATTTAAGGATTGTTTTTTTTTAATGCAAATGTTCTTGAATTGTTGAATATTTTTTTTCAAATGAGCAATTTTTGATTTTTTTGGGGCATATTTAAAACAAATCTTAAACATATTATGAGTACACGTATGGAAATGGTTGTGAGGAATATAATATGTTTGCAAAGTTATCATTATTTAGTTGTTATAAAAATGATTATTTTCCACTGAACCATACTTAAGTTTATAATTGCGATAAACAGTGACATGTTTACAGTAACCATAATATTGTTGATATTAAATAAAAATAACAATATCTTGTGTACGACAACAATATATTGTTACAATAAACATAGTGTAGTTGCCGTTACCATCCCCAATCACATTTTTTCTCTGCGTGTAGATACCTAACCACCAAACCTGACAAAATTACAGTATCAGAAAATGTGCAGCAACTTTTAAAGCCCTAAATAACAATTAACAAAGTTACTTTTAGCAGTATCATTTTGAAAACGGAACCTATTTTGGACCTGCAAGTAGATTTGTGTAACAGCTATTTTAACTGAATTTTTATAAAGATATCAACATCGTTATGAGATTTACTCGTGTTTAACAAATTTTTCAAATGGAACGCTCAATGACATTGTAACACTCCGAGGAACTATTTTTTAAATAATCCTTTGAAAACTGTATCCCTTCAAGGGTTTCTGTTTCCAACAAATTTTAATCTAAATTTTATTAAAATTAAATTTGCTAAATATTCCTTCAACATTAGTTTGACAAAGTCATAAGGTAATTGAGTAATTCACATAAATTTTGAAATGCCAGTTTATTATGTTATTAAACTGTGCAACTATGCGGAAGTAAAACAGGAATTTATCCATGGATTTTAATAAAATTAAATTTATTTTAAAATATTTTTTTCTATTGACTTCAACATGATATAAATTTGTCTACGTTGAGTCTATGTTGGAAAAAAGGTAGTGATGTCAACACATCATCAAAGTATAAGCTGTACTGAACAAAAATCGTCAATTGTCGTTTTGGAGGATTGGCTCTGAAAAATCTTTAAAATTACGTTAAATTGTCACGTTTGGCACCAATGACTGCGATATTTTAAAGAAATTTATAGTAGTAAAAATTATGGTACCACACGGAGCGAAAAAACACGTTATTAAATTAGCATCCAATGGTATTATAATGAAAACAAATTGTTATTAATATTTCGACAACATCTGTTGTTAAATTTTTAACCAACTGTTGTCAAATTGGCACCAAAGATGTTAAAAATACCATTGTTGTCATTATTCGCAGTTTATCGAAATAAAAAAGTGCCAATTTTGATAAATAATTTAAATAAGTGAAAAATAAAAAAAAATAATACTTGGACAGTGAAAAAATATAATAAATTGTGACGTCAACATTTTGTTCCTACAGCCTGGTACTCTGTTCAACATTTCACGTGAAATGCTGTCAAAACTCATATGAAAAAAACTTGTGCGGAATTTCTATGAAATAATGTTGATAGAGTTGTACTCTGTTTAATTTGCACTTATTTCACGTGGAATTTTAAGCAAATGAAACTTAATATTTAAATGAGAACTGCAAACTTAAATAACACAACCGGTAACAGTATTTCATCCATATTTACTTTCATTTTTACTTAATTTTTTATTTAAAAAAATAATTTTTAGTAAAATACATGTGGGTTTTGTTTACATGTGCAAAACAATGTCGCATACTTTGAAGGACTAAAAACGTCAAATGTTGCAAACTCTCGAGATAGGTAACATTGATACATGTCAAATTTTTCGCATGAAATAATAGATGTTGCTAAACATTTTTTACAAGTTGGAACAGAGTACTAGACTTACGAAAGGGATTTTCTTTTTGAAGGACTGATAAATGTTGACCTTAAAAAAAATCAATTCCTTATCGGCGACGACGATAAATATGGAAGGTATTTATGATTATTTAAAAGGTAAGTAAAAATACAATAATATGGAATTTTTAGTTAATTTTAAAATTCCTTTATTTAAGATGCTAATGTGACATATAGAAAGAAGCTTGCGGTTTATAAATAAAGAAGATGTGAAGGAATCTGAACCATACTTAGGCCTCCGCAAAGCTCTTTTCATGAAAAAAGCACAAGTACGTATGTATATTGAACTGCAATTTTATTTTTTGTGAAAAAAACAATTTGCAATTTTTGTTTTGTTTCTTAAAAATGTTAATAAATATACGTTTTTTTATTGCTTGGGTTCATAATGGAGGATGCTTTACTCAGAACAATGTGTTGTCGAGTTGATAACTGAATGTTGCTAATAAACCAACAGTGTGTTATCAAAAATGAAAACAACTGTAGTCGAAATGTCACCATTATGGTTAAAATATATTAAAATTTTCTTGTCAGAATAAGAACAAATGGTGACAGACAAAATGACAACGTAGTGGTAAAAAAATGTTGATACCATTCGTTATCAACTTGAACAAAAACGTAGTTGGCTCACTTTTGACAATGGATGGTATCAATTTTGGTATTATTATGCCGTATTTTCCCTCTGTGCATGAAAAACCCCCAAATGAAAAAAAAAAGTTTAAAGAGGAAAACAAAGAAACTCCCACTACAGTTTCCATAAACAATTTGGATTTATTTCATTATCATATAAGTTCCAATGAGCTAGAATTAATTTAATTTTCTTTTACAGTAAGAACCTGGAGTATTAATATTCTGGTGAATGAGGGTATACAAAGTTTGTCATTCCATGTGAAACTTTTCCCCCTTTTTGCCTGTCTGTCTGTCTGTCCGTCTCACTGTCTTTCCGGACCACTTTTGAAAGCCTAACCATCAAAGACAAAGTTTGAAGGCAAGTTGTTTCTAATTCTCCTAAGCAGTTTGAGTGGTATGAACTCAAATGTGGAGCTACCTCCTTAACAAGTTTATATTTTTGTTACAAAAACTAATAAATTGGTGAGAAAATTCACCGATTCCCATTAAATTTTGCGCAAATGTGTTTTATGTGACTAGAAATAATACAACTAAATTTTGTGAAGATCGGTCCATAATTTTCCATAAGCCCAATATAAAGCATACTCTCTGAAAACTCTTGTGCACGTATTGAACCGTTTAATTTAATAATTATTTTATTTATTTAAAAAATGTTATTTAATAAAATTTTTTATTAATCTACATATTTAAGTTTTTTTTTATAACTCTAGAGGACCAAATAAACAGCTTAAGCAGTTTGACAACAACAACAATGTGTTTGTGTGAATAACAAAAATTCTGATATTACGTACAAACATGGTGTATATGTTCTTTTATATATGTAATCAAACAGCTTGTATGGTTTATTTGGTCAGAAATAATTCTGTTTTTAATTTGTTCGATTGCATAGAACATAAAATTTTATTTGCCTTTTCCGAAAATGGGTAAACTCACATCAAAGTTGGTATCGCTGTTATGTTGAATATTGCCTCTATTATTGTTGTTGTTAATATTCTGCAATTAAAAAACAAAATAAATAAGTGAAAAGAAATTTAATTTATATTTCAAACTTAAATGTTAAAAAATAATTAGTGTTCAAACAAAACTGAGTCTTTAACTTCAGGCAAAACTCCTAAGGCCTGTAGCCCGTTTCTGTATTTCTCGCATCGTAAAATTTCCCGCATGAAACAAGTGAATTATGACAAAAACAGTGCAATATGAAACAAAAAATGGTTTTTCTCACATAAGTGTTTCTGTACTTTTACTTTGCGAGAATTATCTGTCATTTAAATAATTTTCCAGCAATTATTGGAAGGATGTGAGAACAAGTGTTTCTGTAACAATATTTTGCAAAAAGTTTCTCACAAGAACTGTCAAAATAAGTCATATTTGAAATTGATGCGAGAAAAAAAAATTTAAAAAAATGGAGCCCAAATTATGTATGTATGTACACAAGAATGTGTATTATTTTATTTTATTTTAAAAGAAAGAATTTAAATGATGAAAATAAGTATATAAAACACAATTGTTATATTTTGTTATTAAAATTTTTTTAGCCTTTCATTGTGTTTGTTTTATGCAGGGATGCCAGATAAATTTGTGAAAAAAACGTCAATATCCTAAGAAAAAATAAAAATTTGTTTTATGCAGGGCTGCCAGATAAATTTGTGAAAAAAACGTCAATATCCTAAGAAAAAATAAAAAAATCGTCTATTTTTTTCGGACAATTTAAAATTAATTTTTACGAATTTTGTTCGATTTTTATCATATAATCACAAATTTTTATCATATAAACACATAATCAAAAAAAAACATTAAGTTCATGGGTAAAATACATATTTTATACATACATAAGCTTGAGGTCTATTAAAATAAAATTATTTATTTTATTTTCCTTAATCCGATAAGAGTTTTAAATTTCAGATTGTTATTTTCCCTGCAGAAATCACACAAAGGAGTGACAAAATATCATATTGAAATAAAATAAACACTTTTGGACAAAGTAAAAGGCAAAAATTTCCTAAAGTGCATTGACTGAAAAATGGGGTAATAGTTTAATCTTTTGATCACACAAACAAATGTATTAAATAATCCAAGCAAATAAAAATTAAACAGTTTCCGTTCGAAATTTTGCTTTTGCCGATACATTTTTTAATCTGCCTTGTTTTTAAAGATATCGGTTTTCTGTGGTGCCTAATACACAAACATATAAAACTATTTAAAATTGTTTTATTTCAAAGACTGTATCGTCACTAAAAAAAATCAGCAAATTTTCACTTTGCCAATTTTGGAACAAACATTTTACTACAGCGACTATTCTGTTCCACACTTAAATCATTATGGGCTTTAACATCGGGAGTAACTTCAAATTCTCTCCCACTTCTTTCTTTTCCATTGCTCTTATTTTTCTTTGCTCCCAAAATGTATGAAATTTAATGAAAGTATGGTAGCACTGTTAAGAGTATAAAGCCGGGTTTTTGAGATTTGGATTGGCATTTACACTTAGTTTAACGTGGCCTGAAACTCGGATTTTTCCGTCGAAATGTGATTTTTATTATTATTTCATTAAAGACGAACATTTTAAGCAAAACTAAGCTGTTCTGTCAAATTTTTGTAATTAGAGAAGTAAATTCTTTTGACAAGCCAACGGCAGACTGTGCAAAATATATATTTATGTATATTCTTGAACTTATTAAATATATTTATTTATCCAAAAAATGTTCTGCAAGACCAAAAATGATCTACAGATAGTTATATTTTTACAATTTACAATAACTTACATGACCAGGCGTACCCAAAACACCGACAATTATGCAGGCAATTGTGATTACTAATTGAAATTGTTTCATTTTTATTTTGGATTAAACAGTTGAAAATGAGATATAAAACTGATGACGGTTGCAGAAACTGTGACCGCTTATAAATTTCTAATTCTGATGATTAATTTTCAGTAATACCTTCAGATATATATAGAAAAATTAGTAATAACGTAATTAACTTATGAGGAGAAAAACTATTAAAGTTATTAATAACAAGTAAGAAATTATAGTTTTTGTTATCGCACAGTGGAAGTCATCATAAAAATTAAAAATAAAAAAATCTGCCGTTTCTACACGGGTTATTCGATTTTGATAAAATTTTAGGCATATTGTTAGCAGATGTATATACGAGGACAACTTTAGAACCTATATTTGTAATGAGAACGGAACTAGCAAAAGCATCAAATCTTGGGTATACGCAAAATGCAAAACGATTTCATTTCATTATTTTTCATCAGATTTAAAAGATTATACTTTATCTGCTTGTCAAGATCTTAAAATACGTTATACTTAAGAAGATATTCGATTTTGAAATTAAAATGGTTATTTTTACCGACCTAGAGAAAATAAATCCTCTCCAAATTAAAAACAAAACAAACAAAAAATTTAAGAATATAGTAAAGCAAGCCCGACTATGTAATACCCTATATATTGTTATTTTTACCGACCTAGAGAAAATAAATCCTCTCCACATTAAAAACAAAACAATAAAAAAAAATTTAAGAATACAGTAAAGCAAACCCGACTATTTAATACCCTATATAGTCAGTCAAGTCCTATTAAATGATGCCCTACACCTCAGCTTTTACAGACAAGGTTTTCAGGGCCAAAGGATCATAAATAGCGTAAATATTTATGACCTATGGGCATTCATGCCCCAGATTAAATTTAAATTATGAAGCTAGGACTTATATAAGACTTATTTGTGCCGATTTTTTTTTTGATATTTTTATCTATATGAAATTTTTTCGTCTTGAAGTGATTTTAGGGAAGGGGTTTAGATAGTTAAATTCCGGACATGTTAGCACACACTTTTGCCATGACATAGAACCTGTTATAAGAGGTATAAATAAAAATGTTATAGTCGTCACATCAATATTTATAAGGAAGTTATGGCATTAAAGGCTGAATATTTTCGGGAGTGGTACTTGTATGGGAGATATTATCAAATATTGATCGATTCTAATAAGATATGTTAACGGGATTAAGGTTGTAATAAAATGTTTATGGGCACAAAGAAGAAAGAAAGAAGTTTGTGTTGCGGCGGCTATATGAAATTACGGACGGATTATCACCATTATAAATAGGCTATGCCCGTTTAAACGTTTTAATCGTTGAACTAGAAGTTATGTACTACTTTTTATAAAACTATATGTCTTAAGGTTTATATAGACAATCAGCCGGACGGACAGACATCGTAAGAAACTGATTTGGAATCGACCGGTATACTTAAAGTTATGTCTAAAATTGCCACTTGTATTTTAGAAAGCAAGAATTATAAAAAAATCAGCTGAATATAAAAAGTTATAAGAAAATGAAAACAACAATTTCAAAAAAGCTTGATTTTTGGTATTTTTTCCTATATCCTTCACATTCCCGGGGACGTTTTATTCATAAATGGGTTGATACACAGAAAAAAAATAAAAATTTACTTCAATTAAAAAATTTGTGATATTAATTGAAAAAATAATTATATTTGCACCGCTAAACAAACTAATAGTATCAATTTAATATTTTTTGATAATAACAAAATTTTCTGCTGTAATAATGTTGATATAAGCAAACGTTTAATTCACTTGACTAAATTTTAAATTAAAACTGATTTAATTTTTGATTAATTGTTTAATTGAAATTTACCTCGTGCACTATCGGACATCTGTGATAATTACCTGTATGTTGAACGTAGCAGACGCATTCAAAGAATATGTGATGTTTACTTGTGTAACGTACGCATACAAAAAGTTGTTTTTATAAGGAACTGTTGTCGACCACAAAAAAAAAATTAAATAAAAATTATTTATAATTTTAAATGGCCAATATAGCCTATAAGTCCTTTTATTAATTGTTAGCAAAGCTTAATCCATATACATGTATACAATGTACATTGTACATATCGCAGTACTTTTCTCTGCGAGACATCAAGTCCAAATTATTACCAACGACTTCATATGATTGTAAAATAAAGGACATTTACTTCCCTACAAACATTTTAATCATTTAAGACTTCTACAATTGCTTTACGGGTCTCCAAAACATTTGTACCCAAAGACTGTGCAGTACTAAGCTTAAAGGCCCAACCATAATGTGCTTAAGTTGGCTTCAGCAAAAGTGCGAATATTTGTAAATCATATGAGCAAACCATATTGAACTTAAGGAAACGTTTTTTTAAGTTTTACGAAATTGTCATTTGCTTAGGCAAAGTGCGAAACTGATCGCACATTCCGTACGGAATCAAATGTCTTTTTATTTTGTTTTTTTAAATACATATGAGAGACTTTTTGTAAATTATTGACAGTAGGTTATGCAAGGCTATGCATATTATGGTTGGGCCTTAAGGCATTTAAACTTATTCACTGTAGCTAAAAATAGAAGTGTAGCGGATGGCGTTTGATATGGTAGGTTTGCATCTCTCAATTGAGTATTGTTTTTAATACGGACAAGTGTCAAGCCGAATTCATGTATACGGTGGTAACAACACCAAAAACACATCAATGTATTTTGTTGTTGCTTTCGTTGATCGAAATATCAAAAACACAAGAAACTTTTGACATTTCTCTCTCTAAGTAAGAAAAAAAAGTAGCACAGCTATGCTTTCAATGCCACCTGATAAATGAATTCGCCTTGAATAAGTTAAACAATTCATTAAAGCCACAGCTGCCAGATAAATTGTGTGGAAAATCGGCAAATTTTCAAAAAATCGTCAAATTGACTGACTTACTTTTGCTAGTTTTTAAAAATGTTTAGTTATTTTCCGTTTGTGTTAATTAAATTACAAAAACTAAATCATACAACTAGAGTAGGCCTGCCATACGTCCTGGTTTTCCAGGATTTGTCCTGGTTTTAAACAAATTGTCCTGGTGTCCTGGTCCCCTCTCAATTTGTCCTGGTTTTTTGATACATATCAAATCAGACAAAAATTTAGCCTTGGGTAAACGTGGTTCAACTAATCGGTTTCAATAAAATTAAGTCAATGTTTAAATTAATCTTATATTTATTTTATTGTTTTTTATGTTAAGCGTTTGTATCTGTTGTTTAATTGTTGGATTTTTATCTGAAATATACACAGAAAAAATTTAAAATTTTCTCTTATCACCAAATTTATACCAAATTCATAATATCAAGCAAACAAGTTGTTGATTTTGCACCTATTAAAAAAATGATTACTAAAAATTGTAAAATTTTTAATATTTTTTTTAATAAATGATATTTTTAATTTTAATTAAAAAAATTATCAAAAATCTTGGCCATTTCAAACAATGTGTTATTTTATTTAATTGAATATTGACAATTCCCAACAACAATTTTTCAAGATTAAATTTTTTTGTTTTAAACGAAAAAAGTCAATTAAGATTTTTTGTTATTTAATTAAAAATTTATTTTAAAATTAAAATGTTAATTAAATCAAAATTATATTTTTAATTTTCTTTCAACAAGGAAAAATAATTGATTTAATTATCACATTAATTAAATTTAAATACTTTTTAAACAATTTTTTTAATTGTTAAAAAATTTTTTTCTGTGTACAGAAATTCACGGAAAATTACTTTATGAAAAATGCCTAAAGCCAAACGCTTTTATGCGAGAAATGCATTAAAAAGAATCCCGGTTTTATGCGTCACTAAAGCATTTAAAATAATCTTGGTTAATTGCGTTACTAACGCATTTCACAGAATACCATCTTAATTATAACAAATAAATAAATTAATATCACTAATGCATAGTAAATTTTATTTTCCTATGCTATCAGGTGGTTTATGATGTGGTAATTATTTCATGTGAAGATTTTGTAAACTCAACTCTTTAGAGAAGCATAAATTTGTTTGCCTTTATGTTATGTGTTAATTTTAGAATTTAAAGTCTTTTTCTGTAAGTCTAATATTTTTGAGTTATGACGACGTTGCAGCAAATGAGCGATATGTAAAATTTATTAAGTGAAAAGAAGCAGCAATAAACAACACAATTGTGGAATATATAAGAGATAATCGCTTTATTCAATCCATTAAAATGGTTTGACTAAAAATAATACCCGAAAATAGTTTACTAGTTCACTAAGGGCTAATAAATCAGAGCAAGTTAAACTCTATTTTTGGTTTAAAATGTGTTTAAGCCAACAAATCTATAAATCAGAAAACATATAAACCATGTTTAAACGCATAAAATTGGGCGTTTAAACTACCAATACAAACCATATGAATTTGTCTACATTTATCGTAGTGCTGCCACATGTTACTTTTTACACTACATATAATACATGGGACACTGATTTACAACTGTTGAGTTTAAACTACATATAAATTTAAGTTTAGTTCAACTAAACCAGCTTTTAAACACTCACTGATTTATTAGCCATAAGTGCTCTATACTGCTGAGTATAAAAGTCATATTTTATTCTAAATAGCACTATTGTGAACAGCCTGTTGCAATATGATGTGATAAATAAAGTGTAAATATTAAAATTAAATAAAAAATAGCACATTAAGAATACCTAGGTAACAAATTCGTATTGTCGTAATTAGGGCAAACTTGCTCTGATCATGATACATTTTAATATAAAAAATTAAACAACATTGTCAAGATAGTTATAGAATTATAGCAGATACAACCAATATGACACAATAGAACACTTTGTGAATTGCCTTATTATTTTAAAACACAAATAAAAATAGAATCCTTTAAAGTTACAAACAAAACAAAAAATCTAGAAATTCGTTCATGAAATTTACCCATTTATGAGTGTAACCCAATTCAGCGGGATGCAGTTAAGAGAAAAATTTGTACACAAATAAAATGGATCAAGGAAAATGTTTCATTCTAGAATTATTTAAGCGTGATGCACTTATCCGTGAAGTACTGTATTATTGTAAGTGTCCTGGTTGACGGGCTTTGACTTCTGGTAGCCCTAAACTAGAGACGTGACTCGAATAAGATCTTTAATCAGTCATGAATAAGAACGAAAATTAGGTACCATATGAACTGAGAGATATCGAACACCGATTTTACTAATCAGAAATTATGTTTCAATGCTTAGAAATGGTTCAATTGCCAGAATCCCAAGCGTAAACTATTACAGTTATATATATATGTATTATAAACTATTAAAATGGGATAATTACTGTCAATCATATAAATGCAAGTATCCAATAAGTTATTAAAAAATACGAAATAATACTTAAAACTTTTGTAAGTTAGAGCAAAATTTGGCATTTGAAAATTCTTCAAATTTAGCGTATAAATCGTCAAATCGTAATTGGTCTATTTTTGGACCCCAAAATCGTCAAAATGACGATAAATCGTTAAATCTGACAGCCATGATTAAAGCATTTATGAAGTATCCATCCTCATAAAATTTCTAAAATCGTATGGAGAATTGTCATGAAGCTCTTTTAAAAGGTTTTCAACAGTAAACTGATTTCGTTTCTTGACCATTCGTTTATCACAAACGTTTCTTTTTTTAATTCTTTCCGCTTAAAATTTTTTAATACTACATAACGATGGGAACATTGGGTGAAAAATTAAGTTTAAGAAATGTCAATTTAAATACGCAGCTCGACAGACAAAATTCTGCATCGTATAGTGAATTTTCAAGTCTTTTTCTTGAGATTTTTCGTTTTTGGGACACTGTTAAAATCAGAAAAAAAGAGTAATTGCATGCGCTTTTATTGACTTTTTACGGCTTACAATATATTTTTTGATAATTTTTTTATGTGGAAGACTATGGGAAGGAATGCATGACTTTATGCGGTTGCATTGCAAACGCCGTTTTACATACATCCTATATTAACAGCTTCTTATAGTAATTTTTAGAAAAAAATTTTATTACAAATTTTTATGATAAAAAAAATTTATTTTTTGTTAAATTTTTTATAAAAAAAAACAAAAAAATATATTAAAGGTTTTTTGAAAGTGAAGGTAGTCGCGATCCTAAAAATGTTACACATCACTTTTAGACTGGAAAAAACGTTGCGCGTGTTGCGCCTTTTTTGGCGATTTTTTTGAAAATTTCATCTTTTACTTGTTTTTGCTCATCTTGCAGAGGAACCAGAATTGATAATTCAACGATTTGGCGGCTCGATTTAGCCATTTTTTTTATCTTGATTAGCCATAAAAAACTGAGTTTAGCCATTAGCCATTTATTAACCATTTTCCAACTCGTTTAGCCATGAAAGATTTTTTCCGTTTTTTCGTTGAAAATAATAATTTTTATTTTCTTATAAAAATTTATAAAATTGCTAAAAGTCAAATAAATATTTTTAACAGTAAAAAAAGCATTTAATTTAAATCACAACTTTTACAAATGTTGAAAATCGGTATAAACGATCAGTTTTTACCAAAAAAAATATTTTTACCACATCAGTAAAACATTTATCTTTTCTTAGTTTGTTTTTTTTTTTTTTTTGAACATTTGAACTTAAAAGGTTGAGTAAATGTTGTCATGGTTATGATTTACCTTCAACATATTTAAAACTAATAGGTACAACTGATTCCTATTAGATGAACAACAACGACATCGAATTTACCAACAATTAAATTTTTTTTAGTTCCAAAAAAATATTTAATTTTCGTTTATTTTTAAGTTACAAATTATTCTCACTTTACAATTTCATTGCAAAAAACTTTTAATGAATTATTTTTATTTTGTTATTGAACTTAAATGTGTTTTTATTTAAAAAAAAAATTAGAAATTTTTTAACCAATTTTTAGCCATTGTTTTACGAAAATTTAGCCATTTTTGGTCACCAAGTTTGGGCAACACTGATAGGTACATATGAGCAAGAAACCTTTTTGTCAGTCATAATCATCCCTATCATTAATAATATTTCCCTCGTAATTTTTCCACTTTTCACGTATTTGCGATCATGAAAAACTCCCATGAAAAAAATTAATTCATAGAAGAATGATAACGTGAAAAAAGTGTTCGCGGGAAAAAATTCCCCTTATCGTGAACAACGTAATTTGTTCGCTTTTCCCTTTGAATTTCTCACTTTATTTTTGCTTACATTTATGTAAGTAATTCTTCTCATAATTCGAAAGTTAAAGTTTACAAAATTAATAGCCTATTTCCAATGTGCGAAAGAATTCTTTCGTTCGTATAACTACATTGAAAACAAAAACAAAGTCTAAAAATTTGTTTTTGTTTTCAATGTAGTTATACGAAAGAAAGAATTCTTTCGCACATCGGAAATAGGCTATAATTTTAAGGTCAATTTCCGTTAAAAGAGGCACAAACTTATACATATGTATATTAGGTCTGTCTGCGTACACATATTTTGCATAATTTTGTACAAAATGTCGCAAAATCTTGCAAAATGTTGTCTGCGTACTCCAAATCTCTTACAGCGAGAGAGCCAAAAACAGAATTTTTTGACAGTTGAAAGTTAGAGAACTTGCAAAATGTTACTGGAGAAATTTCCTCTGGTAAGATTTTGCAACTAGTTTGAACAGCTGTTTTTATATACTGTTTGAATGAAAGAGCTTACGTGTGCCAATTTTGCGTCGACGAAATGGCGTCGAATTTGGGAATTTAAAAACCAGGAAACCAAAATACCCAAATAATGGGGATTTACAGTATATGAACAAAAAGTTAGCGTCGAATTTAGGAATTTAAAAAGGGGAAGTAAAAATATATTTATATTTTTAATAAAAATACTAAAAATATTTACCACAGGCTTTTGCACGGTATAAACTGTATATTTTCTGAAAGTAAATAGTTTTCTGGACAAAATGAGCGATGCGTATATATATAGTTTATACCCTGCAAAAGCCTGTGGTAAAAAAAATATAAATATATTTGCGCTTAAATCTAGTTTACCGACGCAGCTCCAAATAAAAAAAAGTACCTAGGGTGATAGAAAATGGAAAAATAAGAAGAAAAAATTATAATAAGAAAGTTGGCGCAAACGCTTAGTTTTCGAGTTATGGGCGTTTTAAGTTTTTATATAAATATGTGATTTTGCAGTACATTTCCAAATGTATATGGCTAATATTGGTATCATTGCAAACCGTTTCACTAGATCTTTCTGGACATACAGAATTTATTTTAATATTTTTAGTTTATTAAGAAGTGGGACGAGTTTGCAAAATACAAAAGTTTTTTAGTAAGCATAAAAACAAATTTATTAATTTTTTCTAATTCTTTAATGTATGTATATACTAGGGAGATCGATTATTCGACTTTTTTCAATAACCGGTTTTCGAATATTACGAATAGTTGCTATTTTAAACAACCCGGTTTTCGGTTAAACATTTTTAAAATAACCGGTTAACCGGCTTTAATTCGAATACATAAAAACACCTACACAATACATATATGACTTAAGATATATTCAGACCTGACAAATATATGACGATAAAATCCAAAAAAACGAGACCAGTAAATTGAGCAAACTTTAACGTTATTTTGGACAATTTCTATTTATTTACTTATCTGTTTTTGTAAGAAGATAATTGTATAACGTAATTTAAAAACTATTAACTGATGTTTGATCTAGCCAAACGTTTTGCAAAAGCAAATAAAATATTATAGGAATTTAATAAATTTATTAATTGAGATATTCTCCCAAATTTATTTTTAATGAGTTTTAATTTGTTGGTGGTTAAGCCATCTCTATATGAATCAGTAGACTTCAACCATATTTTTGAAAAGTTGCAAACAAAACCTCTTAACTTGGATTATATATATTAAACGATTTTGTTTCAGCTTAAATAAAAGAATAGTAATATGAACATGCTTTTTGTATAAAATATTTGTCAATTCGTCGACCACAATTTGAAACCTTCCATGACATTGTTTGATTTCTTCAATTTTGTTTTTTAGTTCTTGGTGTTTTAATAAATAAATGTGATTCCGCCGGAATGTTGTAGTTTTAAGATAAAGAAATGCTGGAACTATTTAAGAGTTTTTAGTACCTTAAGGGGCATTTCGTTCCGGCAACACAACGGGTTAATATTTCACCCAATGATTCATTTTTGGCAGCGTATTTTAGTAAAGTATTATTTGTCGACTTTATAGAACTACTTTGAATGGGGTTAAGTTTTATTTGCAGCACATTAATGTCAAGCATATGGACTATTTAAAGGTGATTAATAAATCGTGGCGAGGAAAACCCTTCGCCACTTATCATTTTAGGGCACTTCAAGCACCTAACTTTGTCTTCTTAATCCCGTTCGAAATATCTCTAGAGATACTATCTATATAAAAATATTTTTAATATTTAGAAAACTCTCGCACAAATTACTATTTACTTTTTAACTGGACACGTTATTGTAGTAGTTTGAATAGTTTTTGGGTTTTTTACAAGAACACAGGCACTTATAAGCGATTTGTATTTACATTCTTCATAAAAAGTTTAGTTTGCTCAATATGCAATAAGAAAAATATTTAAATTACGGATACATTTGCAACAAGAGTAAGTAAAATGTATATAAATTACACATTATTAAAATAACCGGTTTATTATACCAAAATAACCGGTTTATTCGATATTCGAAAAATTGATATTTTAAAATAACCGACTTGGGCAAAGCTAAAATAACCGGTTAAAACCGGTCGAATAATAACCGCTCGATCTCCCTAGTATATACTACATACTAATTTATTTAAGAATTTTAATTAAAATACAAGTAAAACCTTCTTTATGTTTATGTTATACTAATGAGGAGAGAATCCTTGCCCATGGGCAAAGGCCGTCTATGCAGAGAATCTTTAGTTAGCGAAGCCGGTATTTGTTATACCATAGGGGAGAAAATATTTGCGCCCGGCCGAAGGCCGGCTATGCAAGGAAGCTTTAGTAAGCGAAACCGGTGTTTATTATACCATAGAGAAGAACGTCCTTGCGTCCGGCCAAAGGATGGCTATGCAAAGAATTTTTTTTGCGATGCTAGTGTTTGTTATTTTATAAAATTTGTATTACACTTTTATTTAAATAAACTACATTCTTTCCTAGTGCACTTCCGTAACATTTCGACGTAAAATGAAAAAAACTGTAATGTGATCTAAAGAGTTTAATATTTTGAAATAAATTATGTATATCCAGAAAAATCTGTTCAAGAGCTTTAAAATGATACCAATATTGGCCATATACATACGTTTAGAATTGTAGTGGAAAATCACATATTTATGTGAAAACTTTAAACGTCCATAACTCGAAAAGTAAGCGTTTGCGCCAACTTTTTTATTTTTTATTTTTTCTTCTTATTTTTTCATTTTCCATCACACTGTGTATTTTTTTTTTATTTGGAGCTGCGTCGGTAGATTTGTTCCTATATTTGTACTTCCCTATTTTAAATTCCTAAATTCGACGCTAACTTTTTGTTTATACTGCAAATACCCATTATTTGGGTATTTTGGTTTCCCGGTTTTTAAATTCCCATATTGGACGCTATTTCTTCAACGCTATCTTGGCTCACGTTTGTTATTTCAATTGTTTACACACCGATCAGCTGTTTTCTTGCAAGATTTCACTGGATACTGTCTGCGTACTTTTTGAGATATTCTCAGCCGAAAGAGTAAAATTTGTCTTACTCTCCCAAAAAAATTTACTGAGTATTTGCTACTGGAAAAGTACCCAGACAGACCTATTGTTTAACAAAATGCAAAATAAAACAGATCGATTGCGTGAGGAGTTATGAGGAGTTATGAATTAAATGACGCGGTGGCAGAATTTTAGAAATTATTTTACTTCATAAAAGGGCAATAAGCAAATATTGCAATCAAACTATCGCTCCAATACAATATATTTTATTTTGTTGTTGTTTCTTTTCTTTAAAATATACACGTATGTTTTTGAACAAAAATGTTTTTTGTTTTTTTAATGTTTTTTCATATTTCTTCTTTTTTACATTCACTGAGAACTGATAGCGTGAAAATTTGTTCACGGGAGTTTCACGATAGCATTTTTCCCTTCGAGGGGAATACAAATTTCATGGGAACAAAAATTCCACTTGTTTTTCACGATAGGGTTGAATATGTTTTGGTTTTTAATAATTGTAAGGAGATTTTGCCGGCAATAATTTTTTTTTTTTGTTTTGGTCGCATGTTAATTTTATGAAAGTCATTTTAAAATAATGATTGATAGGTGTGTTCAAGGGTTCATCGGCAGTAGCTGTCAGTAGTATATGTCTATGGGACCCTTAACAATTAAGTACAAATAATAAAGAATATTTTTTGTTATTCAATTTATTCGTTATTTATTTATTTGAGACATTTTTGTTAAGAAATTGAGTATTTTTGTGAATTTTGTAAAAGATTTTTGATGGTTTCTTCGCAGTTCAAAACATTTAGAAAATACTTCCCTTTACATCATAATTCTTTTGCCTATTTCGATGGTTGTTATTTCCGTTTATTTGATTCTGAAACGAAAATAAATATGTACGTATACTTATCCAATCAAAATATAATCTAATTGAATGACTTTATTGTTCAGAATATTGAACGAAATCTTTCGCTAAGAGTTCTTATAAAAACAAACCAAGCAATCGAAAACGTTTGCTTTTTGTAGGTTTTCGGGTTAACTTACATCTCCGGGAGTGCACGATACGGCAGCAATAATGCAAACCATTACAAATACTAAGTGAAATAGTTTCATTTTCGCAAACGTAGAGTGGGAACTTAAAACACTGAATGTTAATGAAAAGATCTCGGCATGGTCTTATATAGCGCTGGCATAGATCTTAAAATAGATAATGTATTGTTAAATTTACATAAATGTGGTTAATTAATTTATGATTATTCAACATTGATATGCATAAATAAATTATGACAATTTTTATAAATTAATGTGGTTTTACCCCACATTAATTTTTATGTTTTTGACTTGTGAGTTCTTAAGAAATCATTATATGATTCAACAGATTTGTTATAAATTAACATAGCTATTTGGTATTACGATCTTACCTCTTGCTCAGGAGCAGAAGCCTTCTAACCTTTACGGCAAAACAAATTCTGTCCGAAGGATCCTCACTAATAAGAACACTATTGCCTATCTTACTTCCTCGGTGCAGCTTGTGCCAGTTGTAGAATTATGATTTGCCACAAACTTTATTAAAACACGCACACGTTGTTTGCAATTCAAGTAACTTTTATTAACTATAACAATGAATGTAAAAAGAAAAAAGAATGTAAAAAAATACAAAGTAAAAGAGCAAATAATAAATGACAGTTCATGATGATTAAAAAGGTATGCAAAGCAGGGTTGTAGTTGATCGGCTTCGTTGCCCCAACACCTCCCCTCGAAGCAGAGATACTACAAGCTTCCTGCTTTGCAGATGAGGCATCAAGCCCAGGTTCGTTGAACAGGAATGATGTTTGATTTTGCTGACTGGTTTCGTTAGCATGTCAGCTGGCATGCTTTCTGTTGACAAGTATTCTAGTTGGATGTTCTGATTACGGATACAATCGCGCACGAAATGATGACGGATATCAATATGTTTCGTCCGCGAATTGTAGCCCAAACCTTTAATTAGCTTTTGCGCACTTTGGCTATCGTTGAATAGAGTGACACTATCGTAGTTAATGCCGATGTCGCCCAAGAGACTGGTGACGTAAAGAGTCTCTTTGGCTGCCTCTGCTATAGCTATGTATTCGGCTTCGGTACTGGATAGAGAAACCGTTCGCTGTTTACGCGCCTCCCAACTTATGGCGGCTCCGCCCATAATAAGCGCATAGCCAGAATACGATCGGCGATCTGTAATGTTTGCTCCCCAATCTGGGTCAACTACTCCGTATAATCCCGAGTTGGTTTTGCTGAATAGTAACCCATAATCGGTAGATCCTCGTATGTATCGAAGAATTCGTTTGGCTGATTTCCAGTGATCTTCATTGTAATTAGAATTAAACTGACTCATGTAGTTAACTGCGAATGCGATATCTGGTCGCGTTGTTACTGCCATGTACATTAAAGCTCCTATTAGTCGCTGATAAGGATATTTAGACATTGCTTTTTCATCTTTCACTGGAGGAGGGGCTAATTTACAGTTTGTCTCCATGGGAGTCGATGCTGGTTTGCATTGAGCCATACCAAAACGTTCTAAAATCGATTCAGCATAATTCCGCTGCGATAAGAAAATCTGATTCTTTTCAAGATTTTGGTGAAAATCTATCCCCAAACAACGTTTTACTGGACCTAGGTCTTTCATATCGAATGATTGAGACAACGAGGACTTGATAATATTCAGCCACTCAGGCTCGTTTGAAGCCAATAACAAGTCATCCACGTAAATTAAAATTAGCAAAATTTTATCGCCCTCTTTCTTTGAAAATAAACAAGGATCCTTTGTAGTTGGCTCTAATCCCAATTTAAGCAATTCAGTAGTTAATTTATAATACCACATTAGACCAGATTGGCGCAGACCATATAACGCTTTCTTCAACATACATACGGGTTTTTTGCTACTAGATATTGCCTGTCGCCATCTATCAGCTGTTTCTTCAATATTTTGGTTGAAATTCTGATTTAATCTTGTCTAATATAGTCTCCAGGTGTTGTGGAACTTCGATATACACACTTTCTTCAAGCTCGCCATTCAGATACGCAGTGATGACATCCATTTGATGTATTTCTAAATGCAACTCCGCTGCCAACGCTACTAAAAGTCTGATTGAAGAGGAACGGGCCACAGGAGAATAAGTTTCATGGAAGTCCTCACCTGGACGCTGAGCGTAGCCTTTTGCTACAAGACGAACTTTTTTCTTTCCACCATCTTTTGTGCGAAATACTAATCGGCTACTAATAATTTTTCTAAGATCTGGCCGTTCGACGATTTCCCAAGTATTATTGCGTATTTGAGCTAAGTATTCATCTTCTATCGCTGCTGTCCACTCGGTAGCGTCGTTGGCTTTCATAGCTTCATCAAATGTTACAGGATCAGACACCGATGTCAGATACGCTAACTCACATTCTTCAAAATTATCTTCTTCGGGTTGTGCCAATGGGTCGCGATCATCGTCGCACGAGTCTTCTTCGTCTTCTTTTGTTGTTTGAAACAATTTCTTCGGCCGTCCACGTATACCTAATCTTTGCAATTTTGGGCGTCCTCTGCAGCGTTTCTCGGTTTTGATTTCATTCTTAGGTGTATTATTATCCACGCATGTTTTTGTCTGATCTATTTCTTCGGAATATATATTCTCACACTCTATTTCAACAACGTCATGATTTTCAAGTTCACAAAAATCTTCATATACATCGTTAAACCCTTTTTCATCGACAAATTTCACATCGCGGCTAATTATCACGTCCCTCTTTCTCGGAGACCACATACGATAGGCTTTGGATTCTGACGAATATCCTACGAAAACACACTGCTCTGAACGAGAGTCAAATTTACCCTTATTGGGATTTTTGTTTAGCACATAACCTTTACAACCGAATATTTTCATATGCACTACTGTAGGCTTTTTATTTGTCCATAGTTTGTATGGAATTTCACCATTTGCTTTTGTAACACATCTATTCCGTATATAACACGCGGTGTTGATAGCTTCAGCCCAGAACGACGGTGGTGAGCTGGCATGTTTCATCATACTTCGTGACATTTCAACGAGGGTTCTATTTTTACGTTCTGCCGTACCGTTCTGTTGTGGTGTGTGAGGCGTTGTCAAACGACGTTTTATACCGTGTTTCTCTAAAAACAAATCAAATTCTCGGTTGCAATATTCGCGGCCATTGTCTGATTGTAGTGCTTTAATTTTTCGACCCGTGAATGTTTCTACCGCGGCTTTGTATTTTTGAAAA
The DNA here is from genome assembly GCA_943735925.1 of Pollenia amentaria. NCBI lineage: Eukaryota > Metazoa > Arthropoda > Insecta > Diptera > Polleniidae > Pollenia > Pollenia amentaria. Next base: position 164,034,256 of record OX031009.1, read on the forward strand.
GCCGTAAATACGTCTGATTTTTGTTTTAGAAAGTACACTTCACACCACCGGGACTTGTCGTCAATGAATGTGGCGAAATATTTTGCTCCGGATTTAGTTACACACCTCATAGGGCCACACACGTCACTGTAGACAATTTCGAGTAACTCGTTGGATCGGTCGTTTTTAATCTTTGGAAAACTTGCACACGTTTGTTTCTGACTTATACAAACTTCACACGTTGACAATTTTAGTTCCGGCTTAAAATTTAGTCCATAAATGTCACCACTTCTTGCCATGTCTTTTAGGTCTCTTTCATTTAAATGTCCCATTTTATAATGCCATAAATCAAGTTCGTTTTTAGCTTCAATAACGTTCGCGGCACTTTCGTAATTTTGCATATAATATAAATTGCCAATTCTTTCCGCACGAAGGCATATATTTTTTTTTTGATCGATTATTTCCGCGCCGTTTTTATTGAAAATTACACTGTAACCACTGTCTGTAATTTTTGACACGGATAACAAATTTGTGCGTAAGTCAGATACATAAAGAACCTCTTTTAATTGTAAATTTGTATCACGATCACCATTATTTATAGAAACTTCGACATTTCCTATGCCACTTATCTTCGTATAATTGTCATTTGCTAAATTTAGTGTTTGATCAACCTTTGACATATATTTAAAATAGTTAATGTTCGCACTCATATGTGAAGTGCATCCACTGTCTAAACACCACTTTGAATTGCCGCCGGGGCACAAAAACACTGACTCTGTAGTCGTAAAGCACACATTTGTTTTCTTGTTGTTTTCGTCGATTTTTTGAGCACTTTGTGTATTTTTAAATCTGACTTTACAATTTCTTGCAAAATGCCCGGGCTTACCGCACTTGAAGCATACACAATTTTGTTTCGGTTTTACTTGTTTTGATTTTTGCTGTTCTTTCTTTGCATACAACGCGTTACACTCGTTTTTGTCTTCTTTAGATTTTCTTGATTCGTATTCTTCCAAAATTTTAACACGAAGCATCTCGGGCTTCGGCAACTCGTCACGTGTTTCTAATGCACACCGAAAAGTCTCGAAAGAATCAGGAAGACTATAAAGAAGCAAAATGGCCAAAAGTTCGTCACCAATTGAAACACCGATTTCTTTTAACTTTGTGACTGCATCGAAAAATTCGTTTAAATGTTCGCGCACTTTATCACCTTCACGCATACGAGACAGCGCAACACGTTTCAACAATGTTGCCTTCCGCGCAGGGCCTTTTGATTGGTATGTTGATTCCAACCTTAACCACACTTCTCTGCTTGTCACACACTCTGTAATTAAACCTAACTCCGACGGACTCATCGCAAGCATGATGTCCGCGGCAGCTTTTTGATCTTGTTTTTTCCACGTATCATAGTTTTCCGCGTTTAGCGGCTCTATACGCACTACACCGGCCATAGTATTTATTTTGTTTTTTTCCGATCACAAATGTATTTCTAATTAATTACAGACAGTTAATAAAGTTCGCGGAAGAGTTTTTCTCTCAACATGAGGTTAAATTTGCCATTCTGGGCCCATAACCTATTAAAACACGCACACGTTGTTTGCAATTCAAGTAACTTTTATTAACTATAACAATGAATGTAAAAAGAAAAAAGAATGTAAAAAAAATACAAAGTAAAAGAGCAAATAATAAATGACAGTTCATGATGATTAAAAAGGTATGCAAAGCAGGGTTGTAGTTGATCGGCTTCGTTGCCCCAACAAACTTTATTAGATCGACGAATTTTAAAACACAGACAGTCTTAAAGTTTTCGCAGCACCGATAACCCCGACAGCGAAAAGGCAGATGCTTGAGAACTGAAATCCATAACACGGTTTGTGTAGCATTGATAAATGATAAAATCAGTCCTATATTTCACCTCTTTACAAATATTAGGGTATTCAATTAATTGACGATTTTGTATTAAGTGAATAATTATTCGAGGTAAAAATTTAATCGAATTATAATCGAACAATTTGAAATTATTCGGTTAATCGAATAATTTTTATTTTGTCTAGTTTAGAAGTTTAAAAATAAGACCAAAAATTATATTTTTTAACAACAATATAACAAAAGGTACTTCATGTAATAAAAGAGTAAACCTTGTTTAATAAAAAATAGCATCAAAATTTATGCTAATCTTCTAAAATAATCTTTAAAAAAAGAGTATACAGTTTAAATGTTTATGATTCAAACGTTATCATTCTTTTGTTTCGATGAAACTTGATTTAGAAAAGATTCTTTTACTTATTTATTGTTGAAGTTGGAGAGATTGAAAGGAAAGCGTTATAAAGCATATCTAATTTCTCCATTATATTTATTGTCTTTGCTAAACATAATATTATTCCATTATACCACTCGAATCTCTTTCTGATTTTTTTCCAGTGTTGCCAGAAAACTTCTTGTCCCTAATTAAACTTTTGAAGTCCCCCCAAAAATTGCATTTCAATACATTCATCCTTTTTCTTACATTCCCGACTACAATTAGTTGGAATTCTCCCAATATTAATTGTAGTTGTAAGTGGATAAAGAAAAAAAAAAACAAATTAAAAATAAAAACAAATTGCTTTTATTGTTTTCGCAAAAAATCAAAATAAAAACAATTTGCCAGTTCAGTTTTTTTATGCACGTGCACTTACAAATTAACTTTAATTTATAACTTTAAAAAAAAAATGGATTTATTGAATATATTGGCATTGGCATTTGTTGATAAAAATAATAACTTATCATAAATTGTTGGTTGTCCCGAACGTTTTATCACATTTTTTTCTCGAAGAAAATCGTGTTTTTTGAAAAAGATAATCGATACAAAAAACGTCATAATTTTCTATCCTTAACGTTCTAAGATTTCTAGTTTACAAGACAAATCCGATATGGCATTTTTAAAAAAATCAAATTTCCATAAGTTACAAAAGGGTTAATAAGTTTGCACTCACACGGAAAAAATGAAAAATTGTCTCTAATCATTAAATTCATAGAATCAAGCAAACATTTTATTGATTTTGCACCTATTGCCAAAATGATTATATAGATTACTAAAAAATTAAAATTTTGAATATTTTTTTTTAACAAATAGAATCTGGGAATATTAGCTCTCATATTGAGTATCATTTTTATAAAATTTTTTTTTTTATTAATATTAATTCGAATGTGTATTCTAAGTCAAATTACAATTTAAAAAGCTTTCATACTTTAATAGTCTTATTCCTTCAATATTTTCCAGGAATATTTTCTATGCACTTAAGCTAAATACATACGAGTAAAATTTACAATAAGCACTATCCAGTTATAAGATACAAAGAATGCTGACAAAAGCCGTAGCATATAATTTTTGCACCCATTTGTTTTCCAAACCAAAAGCATTTCGGTACGGTTAATCAAAAATTGTGCTAAAATAAAATGACAATTGTGGGAGTTTGCCGAAAAATGCTAGCGAGATATGAATAAACACCTAAAATTCACACTTAGGCAAACCCTTCTGCATTTAAACTGCCATGCAAGTTCGTGCCCAAACACAACTTTTGGTCCACGGAACTTATAGGTTATGTTGAGACTACAAAGCTACACAATCATAATATTAAGAACTACGGCAAGGACTCCACAAAAATAAAAAAAAATTGTAAATTTTAAATAAATTAAACAAAACTACAAAGGGAACGAGAATTACCAAAACTCAAAACGTCTTGTTTGCAACGATATCAAAGCTTAAACAAAATACCAACAATAAAACAGTGAGTTTATCTTTTCTTACATTCCCCACTACAATTATTTGGAATTCTCCCAACATTAATTGTAGTTGTAAGTGGGTAAAGAAAAAACAAATTAAAAACAAAAACATATTCCTTTAATTGTTTTTGCAAGCAATCAAAATTTGAGTGTAGGTAATTCTCATTCCCTCTGTAGTCTTGTTTGCTGATAGCTTTGACTTTTCTAAAATTATTTAGGAGAACGTTTCCTGATGATCTGACCAGTGAAATGCGCATAGGAACAGCTTATCCTCCAACAATAAATTTCAGTATTTTTATCAATTATAAAAAAGGGAATTAAGCACAATAAAAAAAATCTTTTAAGAAAAAAAAAGAACTTCAAATTGTAAAAAACAACCCAAAAATTTTAAAATTTTAATCAGAAAAATGTTTTATGCGAATGCTCAATACATGGTAATGACATTTAGATATTATTTCGGGCGTATGGTTACCACAGCTGTTCTTGACGAAGCGCATTTTGGATGTTAAATTTCGGGCCACATTTTGGAGCATTGTTAGCCGAATGTCACGAATAACACAAACGAAGTGGGCCACCACGGCGCCGATTGCTGCTGGTTTATTCGCAAAAAACGGTTTCAGGAAATAATCTAGAGTTGTCAAATTGCTCGACCTTTAAGGCTCATCGGCAGATCAATTTCCCGAAATCAACTTATCGCCAAATTTGATTTCAATAAGTCGTATATTGCGGTAGGAATATGGCAAGTAGCGTAATTCTGTTGAAACCACATCTCACCCAGATCGATTTCATTAATATTTTCAAACAAAACATCATTTATCATGGAGTGGCATCCATCTCCTAAATAGTTGTTATAGTTTTCTATATACAGGCTTTCAAGGTCATTAATTTAATGTAAATAAAAGATTATTTATTTCATTTTCAATAAAATCCGACGTTTCGTTGGTATTCTTTCCAACTTCTTCAGGGATTGAGTTTTATTAAAATCTGGCAACATTGTAAAAATACAAAGTGAAAAATGTAGTTAATAATAACAATAATTATAATCTTAATTTTTGACAAATTAACTTACAATAATCTTTTTTCGTCAGTTTACATCATTTATAAAATATATCACAGTATTTTGTATAGGTGGACAACACAACACAAAACTTAAAATATTAAAATAAATATATGTAAATTTAAAAATTATCACAGAAAATTTGTCCTTTTTTAGATCACAGTTGTTATTATTACTAAAGTATTGCAATGGTGTAGTTTGCATTTGTATTGTCTTTGTCTTCTTTTGTGTTTATTGCACTTGTCGATTTTTGTTGTATTCTTAAGCTCTCCAACGTGTATCTCTTATTTTCCCTTTTCTCTTTATCTAAAATTCTCACTCTTTCAAAGTTTGGCTTGTGTCCGTTTTCAATGCAGTGTTGTGCAAGTGCAGTTGAATGTTTTCCTCTTTTTATGTCAGCTTTATGCTCGTCTATTCTCACGCCTAAATTTCTTTTCGTTGTACCCATGATGAAATAAACAGGTGGCATTACTACGCCAGATGACGGTTTTTTGCTCTTGTATTGTTTGTCTAGTCTTATGTCAAAGTTTTGTTTATGTTTACAAAAAGTCCACGTTTTGTGCGGTGATTATTGTATTGTAATAAAGTTTTTGTTTAGTTAAATTAAAAATAAATAAGATAGTAACCATAGGGAAATAAAAATTGGCTAAAAATTAATTTATTTCACTGCGTTCGGCGGCAAAATTTGATTTTAGTTTAATATAATTTTTGACGTAAACGGAGACTTATTTTTAATTTTTGTTGTAATGTTGTATTTGTTGCCGTAGTGCTGCCACCTACTTATTCCACCATGGTTGTACCAATGTAGATTTTTCCACACTCCTCATTATCACCGCCATCACATTCAATTTGATAAACAACATCACTTTGATCTCTACACTCAATCTTTGTTTTTGTTTGTGTAAATAAATTATGTATTGTCTTGTTTGATTTATGCTCGAATATTATTTGTTGGTCTTTTATTAGCTCTCAGTTTGTTGTTCTCCGTAAGTCTTGGAATAAACGGTAGACTATAGTATTTGGCGTTACCAGATGTGTCATTTCTGTTTTTCCCCCCTGAAGAAATATTATTTTTATTTTTAACTCTAGCCAGTAATGAATTAATCAACCCCTTTGGAAAGTTGTTTTTCATTAAAATATCCTTTACTCTTGTCATATTCTTAGATTGAAATTTTACGTTGCTTATTTTTATAACTTTGTCAATTAAATTCATTGCCGTATTTATCTTCTGTTTCATGGGTTGTGTCGAGTGAAAATTCACTAAGCGTCCAGAAGCAATTGGTTTCATATACCAATCTGTTATTATTTTGTTATTTTGTCGGAGTATCTTCATATCCAGATATGGTATTGCGTTGTCCTTCTCCCTCTCTAGAGTAAATTTCAATTTGTTATGATATGAGTTAAATGTTTTCAATATTATGTCTTCGTCTTTATATTTTATTATGGCAAATAAATCATCTACATATTTTGTGATTAGTTTTATTTGTATATTGTTCATTTGTAGTTCTTCGATACATTGTTCCATTAGTTGGTCCAATATAATGTCGGCTACAGTCGGTGACAATGGGTTGCCCATTGGCATCCCGTATGTCTGTTGGTATAATTTGCCATCATGCATAAAATAATTATTTTCATTTAAGCAAAATTGAAGAATTTTCATCTCCATTGACCATAACTTAAGCTCCGGCTTTATTTTTAAAGAAATACGATCTGATGATGCCTGTAAACCACACAAAATTATTAATTTTTCTGGATCTGTTGATGATTGGTGTCGCTTCTGGTGTGGCAATTAAGTTTATTTAAAAATCCTTCATTAGCCTAATTCCGATTAAAACATAAATAAAGTCTAAACTCTTTGTTTTTGTTTTAAATGTAGTTGTACGAAAGAAACAATTCTTTCGCACATCTGAAATAGGCAGTTAGTCAAAAATGGGAATAATTTTGGGGAAAAAACATTGATGACTGATTTTCAAAGTAAATTTGGTAAATTTGATAGAGTTATTCAATCGGTACTCTATTCATGAAGATTGGCCAGTGAAAACTTTTCAGAATAGTCAAAAAGTGAGCGTAGTATGGCAGTTCGTTTGACAGCTAACCCTTTCGTATGTTCTACCGGGCTTAAAAAATACCCCTTTTAAACAAAAAAAATTTACAAAAACTCTGATTCTTTTAAATCTGTTATTTTGTTATATATTTCGTATACCCCAGTAATGTATTTTGAGTTTTTTTGTTTTAGGGCAAATTAACGGTTGAAAAGGCCCAACATAAAATACCTTTGCTAGGGCCAAACTATTTTTGTATAGCGGTTTGACAACGAAAACAGGTCGTTGTGTGAATATTTAAAATGTTTGGATTCTCGTGCACACAAGCTTCGTATGTTTTTTTCATCCTATCATAGATCATACCGTTTGTGCGGTTAATTTGGTCCTAATCAAACAAAACAATTTCTTAAATAAAATTAGTGTTTGAAAAAATGAGAAAATAACATTAAAAAATTTATAGAACAATTTAAAGTAGGTAGTTGAATTTGGAACTGAAAGGGCCAAAATAGATTTTCACAGAGCCATCAAACAGACAAAAGTGCCAAGAATGGCACAAATCTTAGGTCTACTGCACAGGAGGAGTAGTTTAAGATTGACTATAGCTCTGCTATGAATCTGTAAAATGAATAAAAATCGAACCATCCGTTAAGAAACTGCAAACTAATGGCCTGTTCTTACAACACGATTTGAGTAATGTACGCGCCAAGACGTATTTTCATAGTTTAATAAGAAAAACTCTTAATTCTGTATGAATAAAAGTCAACAAAGTACAATAACGTATAACTAAAAACGCGATTCATGACTGGGTTTTTTTTATCGTTAAAATGCTGTCTGCAAAACAGCATTTACTTCTCCGTTTTTTCGTAATCTACTGTACAGTGTTTTATTTCTATACAAAGAATGGGCCTAAAATAGACAGATTTGTCGTAAATAAATGTAAATTTGTATTAATTTTGGAAAGAAAATATTTCGAAATTATAGTTAAGATGCCAATTTATTAATAAATACTATTCGAAATAAAAATTTGTTTGCTTTCAAATAAGGGCCTTTTTAAATAATTATATTTTAAGGGAATTCCACGAAGGTTTTGTATAGAGTTAAAAGCAAATTCTGATATTTAATTTAAATTATTGCGGTTTAGTGAATTAAGAATAACAAACGCAAAACCACTGCGATAACGTGGATGAGTATTTCCATTTAATAATATTAAAAGCATGTGCGAATTAAAAACAAACACCCTACAGCATTATTAAGCTTAAGCATTTAAATTTTGTTTTAATTTAATTTGGAAAACAAACTTATCCGCTTAAGATGAAATTTCATGTTTAATAATTAAACTCTTTAAAGGTCTAAGGAATCTATAAAGAGAATGTGTACATTATTTAATTTAAGTCACATTTAAATTTTTAGATTTTAATATCATAAGTCACTTGGTGGCTCTACCTCCAAAAAAATTTTATCATGATTTCAAAAAGTATTTTACTTAGTTTTATCTTGATTCGAACATTTATAACTGAGTTTTGGTAAAAAGGAGATTTTCGGAACTTTATACAGGGCATATAATCAAATATGGTCACCTGAGCATCGGTTCACAAATTAGTATCCCCGGAATTCCTGGGATCAGCTTTCTTGGGGTCCGGGAAATATAATGTATACTAAACTTGTTTTCTATAAAGTATTCAAATTATTAGTATAGCGAAATGCGCATAGAAACTAGCTTTCCCACAACAATAAATTTCAGTGTTTTCATTCAAAAATTGGGATTATTAGCACATCATTAATAAATGAACTAATTAATAATAAATATTTCATTCCCGAAAATAATTTTTGATAATAAATTTGCATGTGCCCGGCAAATAAAAAAAACTTAAATGGCAAGCTGCTTTATTTAAGCAACTTGTTTTTTTTAATTTTGTTTTTTTCTTTATATCCTCTTACAACTACAATTCGTGTTGGAAAAAACCCAGCCAATTGTAGGGGAATGTAAGAAAGAAAAATTGACGGTTTATTGTTGTGTCTTTGTTGGAGCTTTGATATTGTTACATGCAAGACCTGAGTGTTTTAAAATTCTTATTCACTTTATGGTCTTACTTGTATAATATTTTTAGCTTTTCTAAAGTATTTGGAAAAAGTTTCCTGACGAGCTGGCCTAAGCAACCAGCGAAATGCGCATAGAAACTAGCTTTCCCACAACAATAAATTTCAGTGTTTTCATTAAAAAATTGGGATTATTACCACATCATTAATAAATGAACTAATTAATATTAGTATTTTGGTTATTTTATTGAACTGTTTATGGTTTTTAAATCCAATTTTTATTTTGTAATCAGGCTTAGGAATGGGCAATAAATATCGATATATCAAAATATCGATATTTAAAAAAATTATAATCGATATATATATTGTCGATATTAAAATTACCCATATATCGATACTTCGATATTTATCTACGACTATCCGTTGTACATTTTCATAGATTACACAGTTCAGTTTTGTCTCGGTTTTTTAAGAGATGACAACAAAAAAAATAAGCGCGGAAAAAATATTCTGGAAATGGTTCCTATAATAGACTCAGCAATAGACTCATGAAAGTTGGAATTATAATAATAAAAAAAATATTTAGTAAAATATTGCATAGTTTACTTGTTTAGTATGCGTTACAAGTGTCGTTTACCGGCAGTGTATAATCCGGCATTATATAATCCCAATGAACTTTTTTTAGATTTCATATGGCGAATAAATAAAAATTTTTTGTATTCTTTACTTTTTTTTGAATTTTTTTTTTATTTTAGAATTAACTGCCGGTCCCTCGATTTCAAACGAAAGTTCGTTCACATAACTTACCTTAAAAACTAAATTTAAAAATTTGTGCTTGTTTTAAATAAAATTTTCGTTCGAAATCGAGGGACAGGCAGTAAATTAGAAATTAAAAGTAACAATAAAAAGTTAGAATGGAATTACATGTAATATGTTTGTACATATGTGTTGACATAGGTATATTACGTTTTTAAATTTGGTAATAATTTCAGCGTAATACGTTCGATACATCGATATTTTTAATTAATAAATATATCGATACGATATATATTGATATATTTTTTCAATTTGCCCATCCCTAATCAGGCTTAAAAGCATCAAACTTAATTTTTATTAAATTATTTTTAAAAGTGATTGCCTATGGTCGAGATTCGACCATAAATTTTTATTTAAATATGAAGAAAACATAGTACATTTCAGAACATATGAATTAACATGTTTCAAGCCTTTATTTTCGGTCTAAGTGTATCGATTTCGCGAGGGACCAACCTCCATTCCATATGTTATTTTCCTCGTGTGGCCGTGAATGTTTAATTTTGTAAGTTCAATACAAAAATTTTCAGAAAGTACCAATTAAAAAACAAAAATGTAGCAGAACGAAAAACTACCAAAAAGCTTCCCTTACATATTCTTATTCAATCAGGACCATGCATGTTTAATAGCGTAATCATTCGGTTAAACGATTAACTACTACCCGATTAACTGATCGGTTAACTTAAAATTGGCTATTTGCGATTAAAGATTAAACCGGTTAATTTCAGTCGATTACCCGATGTAACAAAAGTTTTATATTTTTGTAGTATTATAACTTATTTTTTTGTGTTTTAGTTATTTGTTTCGTCTCATATGCCAAAGGTATGCGTTAAGAAAATACGAGGGCGGATCAATAAGTCCGTGACTTTTCGAACTTCCTTCGTACTAATATGAAATGCAACATTGCTGCCATCAAGTACCACCTGTAAATAGACTACTGTCAAGTTTTGAGCAAGTTCCGTCATTTACTTTGCGTTTACCAGCTGTTCAAAACATACAACCTCGTGGATTCTTTTTAAAAATGGAAAAAAGTTAATTTTGAGTGCTCATTAAACATAATTTTTGGCGAAAAAAAAAACCATCAATCAAACCAAGGAAAAGCTTGGTAAATATTATGGGGACTCTGCATCATCGATATCAATGGTAAAAAAGTGGTTTACTGACTTTCTTTGTGGTCGCACAAGTACAAATGACGCTGAACGTTCTGGACGGCCAATTGAAGTCACTACACCCGGAAATGTCGAAAAAATTCACGATATGGAGTTGGCCGATCAAAGAGTAAAAGTGCGTAAGATTGTTGATGTCGTAGGCATTTCATATGGCAGTGTGGTTTCGATTTTAAATGATCAGCTGGGCTTAAGAAAGCTGTCTGCAAAATGGGTGCCGCTTTTGCTCTCAGTTGACCATAAACGTAATCGTGTGACAACTTCAAAGGATTGTTTGGAGTTGTTTAACCGCAAATCGAATGAGTTTTTGCGGCGTTTTGTAACTGTGGATGAAACATGGATCCATTACAATACTCCGGAGACCAAGCAGCAGTCTAAACAACGGGTTTCTCCGGGTGAACCGACTCCGAAGAAGGCCAAGGTAAGTTTGTCGGCCAATAAGGTGATGGCAACAGTTTTTTGGGATGCACACGGGAAAATCCATATAGATTACCTTCAAAAGGGAAAAAAAATAAACGGGGAATATTATGCCAACTTATTGGACCGATTTAACGAGGATTTTAAAAAAACGACCACATATGGCCAAGAAAAAAGCTATTTTTCATCAAGATAATGCACGGGTGCACACGTGTACAGTATCGATGGCAAAATTACATGAATTGGGCTACGAATTAGTACCTCATCCGCCATATTCTCCGGATTTAGCCCCCACCCAGTGACTATTTCCGAACCTAAAGAAATGGCTCGGTGGAATGAGATTTAGCTCCAACGATGAAATTATTGGTCAAACAAATGCCAAATTTATGGACCTCGAAAAATCCTATTTTTTGGACGCAAAGTAAATGATGGAACTTGCTCAAAACTTGACAGTCGTCTATTAACAGGTGGTACTTGATTGGAGCAGTGTTGCATTTCATATAACTACGAGGGAAGTTCGAAAAGTCACGGACTTATTGATCCGCCCTCGTATTTTTCCATACAACTAAAAAATGTGTTCAGTGATCTAAATGTTTGCCGGCCACAGCTTTTTGTTTCACGTACTTTTTATATGTATTTGTTTAGTAATTTGTTTCTTATCACTTCAATCTTCTAACAGAATTAACGAAACAATTAAAAGTGTTGAAAATTTAAATTTTAAAACTGGCCTCTAATGGCATAATGGAAGATTTTATACGTTTAGAGAAATCCAGGAAAGGGACTGAGATATTAGATATTCTGTATTATGGGTTGCTACATGGGTTGCAACATCTTCGATAAGTGAAAGAGTTTTTTCTAAGTCAAGTTTCATCGAAACTAAAGAAAGAATCGCTTAAATCCGAAACATTTAGACTAAACTATTGGTTTTAAAAGATTATTTTATAAGATCTCCTCAAACTATTGAAATAATTAATAAAATTAACTCACAGTTAATTGTTTAATTAATATGTACATTACATTTATGTATTGATTAAGAAATATGTATTACATATTTACGAGTATAAATTATTATTTTGTTTGCTCGTTTTAGTTCAACAATTGTTATGTTTGTTATGTTATTGTTTTTTTTAGTAATAAACTCCAAATAATAAATAATTTATGCATTTTTATTTATTGAAATTACTTAATTTATAAAAAAATCTTTTTTAATCGTTTAACCGATCAATTACAAAATTATCCGGTTATTAACCGACTAAACTAGAACCTCGGTTAATTAATCGAGCGAATAACCGATTAAATCAAAAGCCCGATTAAATGAATACCCTAATGTTTAATTTAATCTTTTTAGGTCCAATATTAACAAAAATTCAAAAAGTACCAGATGACGAACAAATAAGTACGAACATTTTTGATCTTATGGGTTCTCCTGCACTCAGGACTCTGCACCAATAATATTATGTTTCTAAGTTTAATATCATAGAAAACTCAAAAATTACCACATGCAGCACGGAAAAGTAAAAGAAAGAAATTTAGGCCTTAACCATGTAAAACGCAGAGCAACGCCAAATAATTACATTGAAAGCACAAACAATGCCATCAATATTTTGTAATTTTGTTTAGCTTTCAACAGAAATTCATGTACCATATTAAAATTTTTAACGATACAAGAAATGGAGCGTTTGAAATTTTTAAACACAATGTGAATTTCTGTATGAAGCAACAACGAAATTGCAAAATATTTTTGACATTGTTTGTGCTTTCAATGTTATTCTTTGGCATTGCGCTGCGTTTTCTATGATTAGGGCCTTAATTTCCCGTATTTCCCCTTGTTATAATACTACAAAAAATTACAAATTTCGTTGCATCGGTTAATCGGTTTATCGACGGAAATTAACCGGTTTAATCGTTAATCGAATATAGCCCATTTTTAATTACACGATCATTTAATCGGGTAGTAAATAATCGGTTAGCCGATTTACGGTAACCTCCTAACATAATTTTTCTCTCGCGGGTCAATGATTGCCCATGGGACCCAAATAGGAAACACTTTCGAAAATTTAATTTAAAATACCCTGGTGTAGAGTATCATATGATCGGGCTTGACCGACTATTCTTCCTTAGTTGTTTATATAAAATATTTTAAAATATACTCGTATATTTAATCACATAAACAATGGCCAAAAATATATTTCGAGACTAATAACGGAATTTATTTCGAGATAAATATGTTTTGAGTCAATTTTATTGAAACAAGCAAATGATGTAGGGTATCATATGAACTGACTTGACCGACAATATTTTCTTTTTCGTTAATTATAGTAAAAATATTTATACGCTAAGAAAACCTTCAACAGTATCATATTCAATAGTGATAAGACGGAAATATTCAAAAAAGGTTCATAAAAAAATACGAGAATCAATGAAATTATTTGCATTTTTTTTAAGCTGCATAATATTTGGTGTTTTGGGATTATCTGATAATGTAAGTTGTATTGTAAAAGTACATTTGATATTTCATAAAAAAAATAGTTTTTGAACTAGTCATTTGCAAAAAAAAAAAAAAAATTTATAATTTTTTGTATTTCTTATTACAGAATGTTAAAACAGGTGATAACAATTTAGCTAACGATTTAGCCAACTCTGATATCGGTTTTATATTTAGTCCAAACTTTAAATTTAAAAATAATATGACTATATTTTCTTCGCTAACATAAATACCATTTAATATGCTTAATAGTTAGATTCAAATTTTTTATTTAAATAAATATAAACTAATAAGTAAATTTAATTATTAATTCCATTTTCATAGACAAGTTCGAAAAACCGAAGGCGTTATGTAAATGGACTTACTACAACCACAACGGTAAACACCACTCAAAAACTTTATTGTAGCGAACTTCTAATTAAAAGAGCGAATTAAGTGAAGAAATTTTTAACTTAGCAATAGTTTATTCGCTTCAAATGATTTACGTAAATTAAGAAATAAATTGTTTAATATGTTGCCACAAATCAAATGGTTTTAAGATGGTTTATTTTCATCATATCATAGATTTTTAGAGAAGTGATATTTCGACATTAAAATCTTGTTTTTTCTTTTTTTGTCTTTATTTTATCTCTTCATAAAAAAAATAATAGAAATAATTTGTTGGAAATTAAATTTAATTTTACGAGTCAAAATAGTGAGCCAAATTTACAAAGTTTGCGTAAATGAATTTTATATAATATTTCTAATGATCTCTTAAAGTAAATTTGCTTTATCTTATAACACTGAATTAAAAGCTTTACATTTAAAAATAAATGTTTTAAGCTTTATCTAAGTTCTAATTGTGCACTATATATAAAAGTCTGAATAATGCAACTTTGCAAAAGTTGAAACAGTAATAGCCATCCAGTGTAAATTTATGTGTGCAAAGATAAAATTTTTAATTTATTTACTTATTCTTATAAATATGAACTATTTGAAATCATTTTCTTTAGAAAATACTGAAAAAAATTTACCTTACGCAAAATATTATTTATATATGTACCTTTAATATAAATACTTTATGGTTTTAAATACATAGATAAATGAATTCTAATAATATATTTTCTTTTCCTTTTATCTATATATAAATAGGCAAAGGCAAAACAGTTAAGAACACATTGGTACTCTGTTTGCCAACCGATTTGAACAAAAAGTACACCATATGAGAGGTATTTACGTACAGTTGTGCACAATATATAATCTGTGGGGTAAAAATAAGTGATCCAAAAAACAAATTTAACGGCCTGTTTACCGATTTAGAAAATCAACGTTCGCATAGAAAATTATATTTAAAACAAAAACAAAATTCTAAAATTTGTTTTTATTTTAAATGTAATTTTCTATGCGAACGTTAACGTTCGAAATCGAGGAACAGGCTGTAATACTTATCGTTGTGCTTTAGAAAAATAAGAGGACTTTTTGAAAATTCGGCCCTTTTGGGGACTAAACGGGTATAACCTGTATTTTACAACTTTTTTTGTCACCCCATTTAACTTTTAAACCAACAAACATAGAAATTAAGAATATACCAAATTCGTAACTTATCTAAAAATATAAATATGACTTTGGTACTTTTCCGAAATTCGCACGTTTTAGGTGTGAAAATCGTACCTATTTTTGGCACTTTTTTGCAACATATTTTTCTTTATGTATTAACACATTCGTATTAAATTATGGAGTTCCACTACAATATTGAACTTTTTGGTACTTTTATGCGGAGAAAAAAATCATCAAAAAGAGAAAATACGGGATATAAATTTCTTTTTCTTTTCCGTGCTGCATGTGGTAATTTTTGAATTGTCTATAATATTGAACGTAGAAACATAAAATTAAACATGCAGAGTGATTGAGAAACTTTATGTTAGAGAAGACTTTTTTGCCCTTTTTGGTTTTTTAACTGGTAATTTCTGATTTTTTTTTTGTATTACTGTAATGTAAGTAGAAGAGAACATATAGACTGGAGGCTGGTCCCTCGCCAAACCGACCCACTAAGGAAATGCTGGAAATATGTAAATTAATTTTTACTTATATGTATGATTTCTTTATATTCGCATAAATAATTATGGTCGAATTTCGACCAGTGGGCAAACACTAGTTTTTATAAATGATTATCTTATTTTTTAACAAAAAGTACCATTTGGTGGGAAAAAGTACCCTTTTAGTTAAAGTTCAGTACCATTTCAAAATTTCAATTTTGCAACACTGGCACAGAGTTAGGCGTTGCAAAATGTTCTTCTCTTGATATCGAGTATTTGGAAATACATACAACTTTAATGGCACCTGTAGCAAATGCCATTAATTTTTTGCAAGTGGAAAATAAAATGTTTTTCGGATATTTCATTGCAGCTATTATATCGCTAAAAGTAAAGCTCCAAAGTCCTTTTGAGACCGATAACCTGGGGGAGCTAACTGGAGTATTTGAAGCAATAATAAATGCTTTAATTCAAAGTATTTTTTAAAGGTAATAAATAAATAAACCCAATAAATATAACTTCAGTAAGCATTTTCTTGAAGGAGGTGAAGATGCAGAATTGACCATACCTGGAGGAACGTCACATCCAGCTGTCAAACTTTGTTTTTACCCAAACGACACTGCATTTCACTGAACAAGCATTGAAGCAGATGTTTGTTGAGCGTGCTTCAATATGCTCCCCAGCTATTGAAGATAGAGTTTGCTAAAACCCGGCCGATTTCGGTTCGGTTTTCGGTTTTTCTTACAAATCTTACATATTGCTGCGTTTGACGTGTGCTCTAATAATTTGAAATGTTTCCAAACTCCAGATTTTAGTTCAGACATTTCTGTAATAAAATTAGTAAAATAAAATAAGTAAAAAAAGGTTAAATATTCTGCCAAATTTTATTGGTAATGTCCATGCAAATGCATGTTTTTTGTCGATGCTCTAAGAACGATGTCGACCAATTATCTTTTCGAATCATTAATTTTGCGTTAAAATGGCATCGATTTGTTTTTGCATATTTTGGTTTTCAATGCATTTTTTTTTATTTTGCATATTTTGAAATTTTTGAGTGATTTTTTTCAAGCTTCATACTATAAAAAAAGTTCTTCAAGAAATTTATAGTACACAAAAAAAAAATCTTCAAAAAAACAAAAAAAATAAAAAATTTTAAATCTATAAATAAATTCTTTGGTTGCTCTGTTTAAAATACATGATTTTTCAAGATTTCAACAAAATATCCTTCTATTTTTAACCGATGCAGCACATTCTCAATATGTACTTGTTTTTTAATTTTAAAAATTTTTGAAACAATTTCCATTGTTGCCGGCTGTAATGTATAAACTTTTTTTATAAGATCTACGAGCGTTGTACATATATAATTTGCAATTCCTTTAAGCATAACAATATCTTTAAAGTAAAAGCTGAAAACCGAGGTTTTTTTTGTTGGTTTTTGGTTTCGATTTTTAGGTATTAAAAACCGCGGTTTCGATTTCGGCAAAAACCGAACAGCAATCCCTAATTGAAGACACAATCGCCCTTAAAAGAACTGCAGAAATTGCATTCTTAGACTTTGGTGAAATCGATAGTCAGTTAGTAAACAGATTGTTGGCATATTTTGTTTTTAATAAATCTTAAAAAAGGACCTTCGACACTACTGCAAGAGGATGTCACACGAAAGGAATTGTCGACTTTTCTACTGGTTGCTGAGACTGATTTGTGTTGCCTTAACCAATACCCAATAGTTCAGCAAATGTTTTTTAAATATAATACGCCTGTGCCTTCCTCTGCTCCAGTAGAGAGCTTGTTTTCTTTAAGCGGAATGGTAGACGCTCTTCAAAGAAATAAATTAAGTGATAATAATTTCGAAATGCTTGTTTTGCTTAAAGTAAGCAACTTTTTAGACTTATTAATATTTCGTCCTCTATTGATTTTGAAATAATGTTATTATTTTTTTTTTTGTTTTTTCTTATGAAGTTTAGTCTTAAGTTTTAAATTAGTGCACAAAAATAAACATAAATCAATTTAAATTTAAAATTGAATGCAAAATTTTAAGTTGCACTCAAATGAGTGAAGAACAAAAAGGTTGCAATAAACTGATGATTGCTTTTTTTTTAAATCAAACTAACTTTGTTTTGAGTGCAACATTTTTTGTATCACCATCACTCATGTTTAGTGAGGCTGCAAATTTTCAATTCATCACTCAACATCAACAAAACGATTCCAATAATTTTACAATATCACTAAATGTGAGTTGAAACTGCAAAATGAGTGCACAACCCCCATCTATGATATCTAGGTTAAGAAGGGTTATGCGCCCAAGGGCGCATATCCACTCGGAGACCAAGGAGGTCCATTGTGATATCTAACCGCTCTAAAAATGTCCTGCTACTTTGCCTACTTTTTGGTAATGAAACGGCTGGTTTAGAAATTCTTTTTCATATGTCTTTAATGTGAAACTAAAAATTGTTTTGCTTCTACTGAAAATTTTTTAATTTTTAGTTAATACAGTATTGTTGAACATATAATAATTATGATTACAAATCAATATTCCTATTGCAGACTATGCGACATAACCCTGCAACAAAAATTGTTTTTTTTTTTTGGAAATCCTTCGAAAACTCGTACACATTTAGCCGTTACGTTTTTTGTTGCATGCAATAAGTTACAATTTGACGTTTTAATATTAAATTAAAATATTAAATTTCGAAAATTTATCACAGGGTCTCCACCTGAGATAAGATATAAGATTTTTATATCAGCAAACGTCAAATTCAATCGCAGAGAGTATTATCTTACGTGTGGACTCTCAAATAGTGTTAGTATTAATATTATAATAAATGTTATGAGACAGTTGTTATGAGAAATCTTATAACAATTATCTTATAAGATGAGCTGTCAAAAATACACATACATACACACATATAAAACAATAATAAGCCACCATTATTAAAATGTGAAATTTATTAATGTAAATAGTGCCAATCTTGTGAACAGTGTTAAAAAAACAATATATTAAAATAAAAAATCAAAAAACTAAAAAAAAGAATAAAAAATAATAAAAACGATACAAGTTTACTGTACTAAAATCAGTCGATTATGAAATCTTATAAGATACGTGTTCCCCTTGTTTAATATTAAGATTAACATGAAGAAATGTGCTCTCTCATTCTGCCGACGTTTTCTCACATATTATATCAGATATTATCTCAGGTGGAGACCCTGTGTATACAATACATACATTTTAAAGTGGGATATCGAATTGTTGCATGATTTAAAATTTCGTGCTACTTTGCTTATTCCGTAAGCGACTCTGCACCCATCGTTTTGCACCTATTACCAAAATGATTATATTTATTACTATTAGCAGAGAAACAAAATTAAACCCGTGTGTTCTTCGTTTAAAGAATTGTGACAGAATGACGAAAAATTTAATTTCAATTTGATTTAAAGCAAAAATATATTTTACAATATTTTCAAAACTTAAATGTTTTCAATAACAAATTATAACAAGTATTCAAACAACAAGTAAATATATGAATGAATAATAATGAAATAAACTCTTATATTCTTAACAATTACTTAAAATTGTAAAAATTTAAGATTGCTATTTTTTTTTTTTAATAAATAATATTCCTTATTTTAATTTAAAAATGATCAAAAAACTTTGTCATTTCCAACAATGTTTTAATGGATTTAATTAAAAATAGCTCAGGTTTTGACAATTCTCAACAACAATTCTACAAGATGAAATTATTTTATTTTAAACGAAAAAATCAATTAAAATTTTTGGTATTAATTAATATTTTAATTAAAAATTTATTTCAAAACAACGAAAATGTTAATTAAATCAAAATTATATTTTTATTTTTTTTAACTAATTTTAACTAATTTAACTAATTTATTCAAATTTAAAATTTTTTCTGTGTAGTTTGAAACAGATAATAGATTCCATAACGATGCCACTATCAAAAATCATTCCATCTATTTTCCATTAATTTCTTATTGAAATCTTAATGATTTAAGATTTTTAAATTCAAAATGTAACTTGACAAGTTTTTTATATAACTTACTTTAAATATTCTTTCTATTAACATTATTTCTCGAGTGCAACAAATGCATACGCATATTTAACACTTAATAAAGTAGTCAATTGTCAATATTGACACAAAAAACACATGATGCTCACACAAAACTAAAATAAAGAATAATCTAAGAGTAAATTCCTTGAAAACTGAGTAAAATATTTAAATTGCCTTATACTGATGACGCACAGTGGCGCCATTTGAGTTTTTTCGTTGCAAAAATCATATCTTTTGAACCGAATAAGATAATTGAACAGTTTAAACAGCATATGATAGATAACTGTTCAGCCTATGAAATGAGCGTTTGGAAAGGGTGCTACGCTTTGTAGGGGCCTACTTATGGGTTATCAAAGTTAAAATTAGTAGAAAAATCAATTTTATGGTAACTAAAAAAAATTATTTTTACATTTTTAGATTGTTTTTATTTTTTTCTTAAGGGTTTTATGTTTTAAATTATTACCCAACAAATTAAAAAAAAAAATTATTTATTTTTTCAATTTTCTGTGAAATATTCATCACAATTCGTAAGAGAAGGTATATCTAAAAGACTAACAATTTCTAAACTATAATTATTTTGTAACTCTATTCGTGACTTCACATGCCGCAGGGAAGAAATAAGTGGATCGGAAGATGCTGCCAACATGTTGAAGAGGTCCTTATTTTGCCTTACCCTTGATGCTTTGAATGTGTTCTGCAATCTTTATTTTTTATAAAATTTGTTAAGAGACTCCTGTGCTTCTTCAGAAAGCTCTCCAATTGGCAAAGACTGGTACTCAATTATATCTTTGCCATGCGCCAATATTTTATGGACGGTCGGGGTCAACTTCTTCTGTGGATACATTTCTGCTAAAAGAGATGCAGTTTTCGACGCATATTCTCCATATTTTGTAGAATTGACATTTTCTTTGCAGTTTAAAACATCCAAGATCGTTCCCAATCTTTTCACGATTTGATTGTCAATTCCAATGATTCTAGTTACTGCCTCATCATTTTCAAAAAATCTCCTAGAAGTGTTTCCATCGTTAGAGTTACCGTATCCGTGCTTGGGACAGTCTACTTTTAGTCCAACTTGTTTCAAAAAAACCATCCTGTATTTGCTTCTTTCTGATCTTTTCCTTATCCTTTATTGATGTATTTTCATCGAAGTTTTCCTCCTCTTGTGGTAGGGTATATGCCAGTTTTAGCAAGAATTCCATACACCTTATCCTTGCGTGCAATGGTGACATTCCATATTCGTAATTCTCCTCATTTGTAGAATCGTTTAAATTACCAAAGTTCTTCTGACAAATAATAATATAAAATCGATAAAAAAAATATAAAAATAATACGAAAAAAGGGGTTTAGATAGGTTTTTGCTAAATTTTTACCTCCAATATAATTCTGTCTATGAAAACTAATTGAAATATATTATAATTAAGCAGAAAAAGATACTAATCTTAAACTCTTTACAACTAATTATATAAAATTGAGATGTAACATATTATATATGAAATAAATTGAATTGAATTGAAAAAAGTTCTTCTGACTCTTTTTGCAAATCGGGCATGACATTGTTGAGGTTGTTCCTGTCAGTTCGTAATTGCATTCAATATATTTTCCTTCTCCAATTTGCAGCTTTGTAGGCTTAATCTTGCTTATTTGTTCTTCAATGTCCTTCACCGTAGTCCTTATGAGTTCTGCCGATTCCCTTGCAAACTGAAACATTATTGGTCGGCAATAATGCACTGATGACGGACGTGGATTTTTCCAGTGTAGGGAATCATCCGATTTTAGCCGCAAAGGAACAACAGATGCCATAAACATATTTCCGTCCGATATTGTAGCGTCATCGGAAGATATCCTTTGCTTATAAACGCTTTGTCCGGATGATCCATCGCAGCCCCATTTGCTGATCACTGTCAACTTCTCAGGAAGAATTTTCACTTCCGTGAAAAACTTTGGTGTGGTTGACTTTCTAAACAGTTCAAATAATTTTAAATTGTTCAACGCCATGTTTTCAGTACTTAAATTGTTTAATGGTTTCAGTAATTGTTGCGCCAACTTTCAGGCGTAGACTAATCCAGGCATTATGCTTATTTTGCAATATATAGGCTTATGCTACCATGCCTAAAAATTTACCTGTTCCCTGCATACATATGGATTTAGGCTAAATAATGCAATTTTGATATTATGCACGTGTCCAAATAAGATTTGTGCCTACCTGTAGGGACCATAAGTCAATATTGTTCCTGACCATTTGTACGCCAAAGTATTGTTTATGTGAGGTACGTACCTGCTAATTTCAATGAGTAGTTTTTTTCAAACTATTAGATCAAACTACTGTCAGTCAAAAAATATAAGGGATGGACGCCATACAATTTCTGCAACCATGTCTTTTTGAACTTTTTTACCTCTAGAAGCCAAACGGGCACGTACGGGCAGATAAAACCTTTTGAATTATGTAAAGAAATAATCAAAGAACAGGTTTTGCACGTATGGCAAATATAGAAAAATATAGTTTTTTTTTATTTTCCGTCAAAGTTGAAAAATAGTGAAAAAACGGATAGTTTTTAAATAGTGATTTACCAGGAGAAACACAAAGCAAACAGTTAATTTTTTTTTTATCATTATACATTTAATAAATACATCAATCAATACAAATAAAAAATAAGGCGATTCGTTACCTATTTTTCGTGATATTACACCTGAAATCGCAACAAATTGACTAAAAATTGTGTGTTTTTTTGAAAACCGAAAGTCGGTCAACTTTGAACGGTTATATCTTCTAAACTAAAAATGTGATATTATTAAGAGTGGCATATTTGAAATCGTTGAAAAGTTTCCTATAACATGGGTTTATTCAAAACTTCGTCGGCACTCATGAAAATTTTGATTTTTGCAACCTCGCTTGCTCTACGGGCGCCACTGTGTGACGGTGGTCAAACATTGACAAGTAGCAGCAGTATCATCTACATACAAACGGAAGCTGCACTCATGTACTTGCCACATAATGATGCTGCTGCACTTGTAGTTAGGGTTTTCCGCAGTATTCACGTCTCGGTATTTCTTAAGAAATTTAACTGATTTTTAGGATTTTTTTGTATTAAAAAATTTTTTTTTTTCGGTATTTTACTAACATCTAAAATTAGTTTTATTTAATAATTTGCGTATTTTCTTTTTTGTTTTCGAAAATATCGAATAAAAGAACAAATAAAATATTTATATTAATAAATGGTAGAAAAAAGCAGAGGTTAAAATTTTGCTGGACTTATTGGTCAACGTATATTTTCAAAATTAAACGATTACAGTTCAACTAAGCATAAGAAAATCTGTTTCAATAAATGCACAGTGGAACAGTAAAAATTGTTATGTAGGTGAATTTTCGAAGTTTGTGTCAATAAATTCTCATATAAATTTTGACAGATCATTTGCGAATGTGTAAAAATGAACAGTTTGGACAGATTGTGGGACTTTTAAGCGATTTCATGAAAACTAAAATGTGTATGTACAAATATCCTCTAATTGTTGAGAAGCACAAATAAAACATAGTTGGGGGTAGTGCTCTAAATATTGATTTAAATCAACATTGCACTATCACTAAATAAAACTGCAAAAAAATTAGTTTGCACTATTTTTTACCAGTCTTAATGATGATTGTTATTTTTTTTCACTAGCACTAAAAAATTGAGTGGTATTACAAATTTGGCCACTATTACTAACGGTGATTATTTCTTGAAGTAGTGTAAAATTTGTACTTGCAATCAAAAAAGCTGCATATAAACAGACTGTCGCTAAAATTTAAAAAAATGTAATTTTGTTTATGCGTGTCCTTTGATTCTTATGATGATATGCATAAGCTAAGGAAATTAACAACGTGAAGTTTTGTCAATAACGGAATTTTCCTGGCCTTAATCATGAAGAAACAAGTTTTTTGTTTGTAAATTTAGTGCAAAATTTTAAGTTGAACTCAAATGAGTGAAGAACAAAAAATTTGCAATAAACTTATGATTGATTTTTCTTAAATCAAACTATTTTGTTTTGAGTGCAAAATTTTTTAACATTACTATCACACATGTTTAGCGAGGCTGCTAATTTTCAATTCATCACTCAACATAAACAAAATGATTGCAATAATTTTGCACTATCACAACCTGTAGCTCGTTTCTGTATTTCTCGCATCGCAAATTTTCTTATATTAAGTGTGAAACAAAAAATTCCATCGTTTCTCGATTTGTGAGAAAAAAGTGTTTCTGTATTTAAATGCGAGAACAGACAACACAGATTCTGTTTTAACTGGAATACTTCCAGTAATTAAGTGTCAAATGCAAGCGAAACGTCAACGAAAGAAATGTATATAATAAAAATAAGGCTGCCAGATTTAAAGATTTATCGACATTTTGACGATTTTTTTTGTTCCAAAATTGGCAAAGTGAGAATTTGCTGATTTTTTTCTAGTGACGATACAGTCTTTGAAATAAAACAATTTTAAATAGTTTTATATGTTTGTGTATTAGGCACCACAGAAACCCGATATCTTTAAAAACAAAGCAGATTAAAAAATGTATCGGCAAAAACAAAATTTCGAACGGAAACTGTTTAATTTTTATTTGCTTGGATTATTTAATACATTTGTTTGTGTGATCAAAAGATTAAACTATTACCCCATTTTTCAGTCAATGAACTTTAGGAAATTTTTGCCTTTTACTTTGTCCAAATGTGTTAATTTTATTTCAAAATGATATTTTGTCACTCCTTTGTGTGATTTCTGCAGGGAAAAATAACAATCTGAAATTTTAAACTCTTATCGGATTAAGGAAAATAAAATAAATAATTTTATTTTAATAGACCTCTTATGTATGTATAAAATATGTATTTTACCCATGAACTTAATGTTTTTTTTTTTTTTTTTTTTGATTATGTGTTTATACGATAAAAATTTGTGATTATATGATAAAAATCGAACAAAATTCGTCAAAATTAATTTTAAATTGTCCGACAAAAATAGACGATTGTTTTATTTTTTCTTAGGATATTGACGTTTTTTCACAAATTTATCTGGCAGCCCTGCATAAAACAAACACAATCACCCAATTTACATGATGAATTTTATGACGTCCAATTTTGGACGTCATTTTTTGTTTGCTAGCAAGCGGTGTAGAGAAGAAAGAGGGGTAGAAAAATAGACATGGTTTCTGTTTTCATGTTTTTTTTTTACACTTTGCTTTACACTTTTTTCTGTTCTTTCTGTTACGTTTTATTTTTATATTCTAATCAACTGGATTGAATGAAAATGAAAAAAAATTAGACGTCCAAAAAAAACCATCGTATGAATTTGAGTAGTTTTTGGTAGCAACTTCAAAAGGGAATTAAGAAAATTGGACGTCATAAAATTCATCATGTAAATTGGATGAATGAAAGGCCAAAAAAATTTAAATAACAAAATATAACAATTGTGTTTTATATACTTATTTTCATCATTTAAATTCTTTCTTTTAAAATAAAATAAAATAATACACATTCTTGTGTACATACATACATAATTTGGGCTCCATTTTTTTAAATTTTGTTTTCTCGCATCAATATCAAATATGACTTATTTTGACAGTTCTTGTGAGAAACTTTTTGCAAAATATTGCTACAGAAACACTTGTTCTCACATCCTTCCAATAATTGCTGGAAAATTATTTAAATGACAGATAATTCTCGCAAAGTAAAAGTACAAAAACACTTATGTGAGAAAAACCATTTTTTGTTTCATATTGCACTGTTTTTGTCATAATTCACTTGTTTCATGCGGGAAATTTTACGATGCGAGAAATACAGAAACGGGCTACTGTTAGTTGAAACTGCAAAGTTAGTGCACTAACCCCGTCTATGAAATGAAATAAGTAAAATATGAATAATTGTACAGTTGCTCAAACGTTTTATTGGACACTAGATACAAGGTTTTAACACTGCTTCCAAACGTCGGGGCATCAACTGCACGAGATTTGTGCAAAATTCTAGAGTTACGTTGATCCACTTACGCGCTATTCCCTGCTTCAACTGCTCTACTGTGTTGAAAGTGGTTTTATAGAGCTTACGGGCAAGTTCTTCCCAAACATGCTCTATAATGTTGAGATTTGGGGACTGTGCCGGTGTCTGCAGTAATTTAAGACAATTGTGACTGTGTTTTTGATTTAAGGCGATTGTTAAGTCTAAGCTATATTTTATATACGTTATATATTATATTCTTGGTCCAAAAAAAAAAGATTTCGTTCTAATCCTTAACTTTTTATTTTACGTGAATTTGAATTACACGTACTTTATTCGGTACCAATTGACTGCGAGTCCTATCTGTATTTCGTATTATTAATACATAAATGCAGGTATTTTTCCCAACCCTGGTTATACGTCCCATATAAAGCCCGCTTTCGGAAAACTTTTTAATACGCCAAAACACGCCACAAATAAAAATATACTGTCATGAAGTTTTATATGACTAGAAATTTTAGTGTTTGATTTGATAAAGTTTGGTTTATAACACACGTCCCATATAAAGTCCTCTTCCGAAAGGCTTGTATAACCTTTTTACTTTTTTTTAAATTTATTTTGTAAAATTATTTCGAAAATTATTAGAGTTTTTCAAATAATTTTTTGCAATATTATAAAAAAAAATATTGAAAATATAATTATCTGGCAATCGTAATCGAATACTTTTTCGAATCGTAAGCAATTTTTTTCAGTGTTGTGAAAGCTCAAATAAATACTTTACAACACTGAAAAAATCATTTCGATTCGTTTAGTATCGACTGGAAGAATTAGAAATAAAATTGCTATCGAATCGAAAAAGTATTCGATCACGACTGCCAGAATCAACCTCCTGTATAGAGAACAACCCATACGTTATAAAATCTCTTATCGTCTTCCCTTTAGAGCGATTCCCAAAATCCCGAGAAATTTCAATTTTTTTTTTTTTTTTTTTTGCTTTGTGGTACTCTACTTGTTGTAGACTTTTTAAGACACCGATTCATGTCTAGTTTAAATTTTTCTCCATTCTCCATTCAAATTCCAAACAAACAACAGATTTCTAATTTGAACAGTCGGAAGCTGGTTAACAAAGTTATGAATACAACTCTCTACTTCCACAGCAGATGAAATAGAGATGTTAGAGTTGGTACAATTGTACTTTTTTTTGTACATTTTGACCTTCTAGAGTACCACAGTACTACCGTGACTAATTTGGTACAGTTTAAAAATTTGTCATAGTTCTTCCTTTTGAATATTTAGTATAGCAAACAAATTATTGAGTCTTTTTCATTAAATTTATGTTGTACAACAAATCGTTAATGTAATGGGCGCTTAAATATGCGACTAGAATTGTGGGGTAAAGAGCGCTTAGTTCCCTTTTACAATGTGGCAAGTGAAAGGCAGACAGACGAAGTTTGTTGGTAATGGGGTGAGGGGTGGCGCTGAATGCGTGACACACTCTTTTTTCCTCTCTCGCCTACAAATATCGTCTGTCTGCCTTTCACTTGCCACATTGTAAAAGGGGACTTATGGTACCCACAGACGAGACAACATTAGTCAAAAAATGTGTTACTACTTCTGTTTCCTTTTTACCACAGACGATGACACTAAAATGCTTACATCCACCCATTGAGCAGTACGACAGAGGGTCAGATGTACTGTATGCCAACAGAGGTTTCACATTTAGGAGCGTGATTCATTGGAAGTTTTTGAGGCAATGTCAGACATTAAAACAAATTCTATTGGACCTGATGGCATTCCAATAAAATTTTTGTGAATTATATTTCCCATGATTTCTCGGCAATTTACCTTTCTAATAAATTCCATAATTACGTCTTCAATATTTCCTAAATTATAGAAAATTGGGCGTGTTATACCAATACCTAAAATAAGATCACCTCTAGAAAATTCGGACTTTCGGCCAATAAGTATACTGAATGCCAGTTCTAAAGTACTAGAAATCTTAACGAGAAATCAAATGCATGAATATTTAAGCGGAAGAAAGTTGATAAACCCATTCCAATCTGGTTTTAGAAGTGGTTACAACACTACGGGCTTAGTATTAGATGTATCTGAAATATACGTGCTAACATTGACAAGTCCTTGAATTCGCTGTTAATTTTCCTAGACTTTAGTAAAGTATTTGACTCAATATGTCACAGACTTTTATGTGCCAAACTTCAAAATAACTTTAATTTTGCTTCGTCTTCGTGTCGTTTAGCTTGGTCGTTTCTTAATGGCAGACTTCAATATGTTGAATCTGGACGTAGAAAATCATGTGTTCGGGAGGTTGTTAGAGGGGTGCCACAGGGATATATTTTAGGACCTCTTTTATTTACAATAGACTTGGAAGATATTTATAGTGTTATAAAGTTCTGCAAGTGTTATACATACGCGGATGATATTCAACTACTAGCTAATGATTCTACCTTTGGTACAAATTATCTTGAGTCGAATGTGAATAATGACCTAAAACTCATTGCAGAAGGGGCAGAAACTAACTATTTAAATCTGAATCCTAATAAGACTAAAGCCATGTACTTTTCTAATAATGTAGTTTTGCCTAATACTCGTATATATATAACTGATACAAGTATACAGTTTGTATCTCATCACAAGACTTTAGATATTTATATAGACACACAATTGAATTTTTCCTATCAGATAAATTTTATAATATCGAGAATATCTTTTACTCTAAAAAAACTCTATTGTGTGGGTTTATACGTTACAATACATATAAGGAAAAGGGTGGCATTGTCTTTATGTCTTCCTTTGTTTCTTTACGGGCCGGAGATTTTTTCGGGAATTTCCCAGCAAAATTTTACGAAACTTAAATTTTGTTTTAATCGTGTAGTTAGATATTTCTGTCGCCTAGGGTATAGGGAACATATTTCTGGTCATGTGCTAGATATATAAGGTTCTGACTTTCAGAGCTTTACTAATTTACGATTAATGCTTTCATTTTATAAAATTGTAAAGTATGGCAAACCTTCTTATCTTTTTGAAAAGTTAATTTTTGGAAGTTCTTCTAGAACCAACAGTATTATTTGTCCAAACCATTCTACCTTGTATATGGCAAGGTCTTTCCTAGTTAGAGTTGCAAGAATATGGAACAACTGCCTTCCAAAAAATGAGAGGAATTTTACTAAATATATGAAGGAATTTAAGAAGACTGTAAAGCAATATTTGTAACGTTTGTACTTGCTATTACTAACTCAACAAAGAACTGCAAATTATATAAGCAATTTATAAGATATGATGCTACTTAGCTTCAATAGTTGTGCAAAAAGGGGGGCAAATATAGAAATACTTTCTGTTTTAAGAAATTGTATAATATTTTTAAAAAATTGAATTATTTTATAAAATTTATACAGTATAGTCATTGTGAATTTCTAGATTAATTAGGCCTTTTAGGCTTGTAATCAATTTAAATTTTTAATAAATAAAAAAAAAAAAAAAAAAAAAAAATAAAAGCAAAAAATCAGTATTGTGTATTTTTTTTTTTTTTTTTTTTTTTTTTTTTTGCATATAGAAGTACTACTTAACTTTTTGTGTACAATTAAATTTTAATGTGCTCTTTTTGCTGTTTTAATAAATTAAAAAACAAATAAAAAAAATGGTACGGTGAAGGTCCAAAAAGTACATTTTTTTTTGGAAGTTGGTACAAAAATTAAAACCCCATTTAACATCCCTGAGATGAACAGATGCATTTATGATTAAGTGGCAGTGGTAAATGATGAGAGACAGAGAGATGACGTTGATGATGTTTGCGTTACCGATAATGAGTAGAATACTGATGATGAGATTTCAAGTGCAAATAATGCATTTAAATGTTTATTATTGTCACCCTAAAGGCGGTATTAACTACCTGTAGCCTTTGATCTGCGGCTGTAATTGTGTGTATACATAAATACATACCATACGCCTCTATAACTTTTAAGTCCGTACTGTCCGCGAAATCTCCTCACATTAACTCATTCATCTTACAGATTATATGTCTTACAGAGTATGTGACTTTATGTGTTACTAAATGTGTGCATATATTTATTTGATTGTCACTTTGTGCTGCCAACTCCAGTTATAATTCAACCACAACTGTAATCACCTTTGAAAATGTGCCGCTATTAAAGATAAACCGCCCATTATGAATTAGGATTTTAAACGGGTTTTTGGTGAGTTTCTTAAAAAAATTATTGAGTGCCGCCGTTTTTTTTTTTTTTTGGTATATTTTTCTAAAAAGTTTTTTCTTGGAATAGATCAATATTAAGTTTTAATTTTTTTTTACATTTGGTTAAAGATAATGGCTTGATTAGTATTTTTTTATTTGTTTAGACAAACGTAGTTAATCGATTATTGTTTAATTCATTTTTGTCGTCATTGATAGCTGGTGGTGTCGTTTGCTTAATTAAAATTATAAAAAAAAATAATAATAATAATATACAAGGTAAGTGGCGTTGCACAGTGGGGAATGTTAGCCAACTTTGTTGTAAATTTTTGCACGCCATTAAAACGAAAAGAGATAATAAAATTGGAAATGCAGTTTTCATCGCTTATAAGCATATAACGCTTTTTTGCATTTAAAATTTTAAATTTTTTTACTATTGAAAATAACCGTAAACGTTTTGTGTATAAACGTTCGCTTATGTGCATATCCCGTATCTATGCATCACAATATAATAAATTTTATTAAAATGCTTTGCAGTTTCAAAAAAAACCTGCACAAAAACTGTTCCATTAAAACTAAAGTTGAATTAAACTGTAATTGTGTGCATACACTTTTGACGTACCCAAAATAGTTTTTGTTCATGATGTGAGTGAATTTAAGTTTGTTTTTCTTTAAAGTACAAATGCATATAAGCGAGTTTTTATAGATTTCTCTATAAAACTGTCAATAATAAAATGCAAGTAAGCCATAAATACTGTAATTTCTCTTCCCTTAAAGCAAAACATATGAGAAAGGGTGATTTAAAAATTCCTAATAAGAAAATTTTTTTAGTTTTATCTTTTATGACTTTTTTTTTTTTTTGAGTAGCCGTACTTTGACGCCTACTAGGTTCGTCCCCATGACACCAATAAATTTCAAACTCAAACAAATTGTATTCTTTTTTTCGATGCGCTTAATTTAATTAAATCTAAGCAACCGTTTAGAAACTGCAGATTGATTTAAAATTGTATACCCTCCTCCACAGCTGTCATTCCGTGTGGAACTTTTTTAACATTCATCTAAGACCCCATTAAGTATATATCGAGCCATAACCGCAAAAAAAGCTTAAGCGACAACAGTTTCAATTTTCGTTTTTTTTTTAATAAATGAATTTATTGGCAACAGTTGCATCATCTCCTAAAATCTCTTGGTCACAGAAGATACCGAAACGAAAACAATTTTAGTTTAAGCGCCAATTTTCATACAAAATTTTTATAAAATATAATAAAAAACATTCTCCTGTAAATTTTTGTTTTTGTCGCTTGAGCTTTTTTGCGGTTATAGCTCGATATTATCTGGGTCCTTGAGTAATTCTAAGTCGATCTAGACATGCCCGTATGTACGTCTGTTGAAATCACGCTCACTATCGAACGACTCAAAAGAAAAGAACAAACAATATTGGCGTAAAATTCTTTCTAGTTCTTCTTATTTACTATTGATTTTTGCGTATTTGCATCATGGTGTCATCATTAATTACTCATAGATTGAGAACAAATATCCATTTGCCGTTCATACTTAAGTAATGCATTATGGAAGTCACATTTTAATTTGCACACAGGAAAAAATAAAAATTGATTTCAACTAAAACATTTGTGATATTAATTAAAAAATTAATTCAATTTGCACCAGTAAACAAATTAATAGTATCAATTTAAGGCTTAATTCGCTTGGTTTAACGTTTAAGTCACTTGATTAATCGTTTAATTCTCTTGACTAAACGTTTAATTCACTTGGTTAAACGTTCCATTCACTTGATTAAATTTTTATTTAAAACTGATTTTAGTTTTGATTAATGCTTTAATTGGTAAAAAATTTAGGAGAATATTTTCTTCTATATGACAAGAAATCAAACCACAACATTTCGTGAAGACTGGTCCATAAATTAACATAGATCCCATATAAAGCTCACTCTCGGAAATGCTTTTATAAGAAATTTTGGTCTGTCACAGTTTTTTTATAAAAAATTTTGGTCTTTCACAGTTTTATATATCTAGGAATTACACTGTAAAATGTAGTGAAGATCGGTTCATAAAATACCATAGGTTCAATATTAAGCCAACGACTGAAATATTTTAACATTCGGTGAAGGGCATCAAAAATTCGGCACAGTCGAACATATGTAGCTCTTTAACTTTTTTTCGAATATTCCCCACTTAATGGTACCAAACTGTTTTTGATTTTAAAATGGAACACGGAAATAAATTTAATAGTTATGAACTTGAACTTCAACTTCAGTATTTGGGTTATTACAAAAAAGTATTAAGCGCTCAAACTTTTTTTCGCTTCAAAGCTCAAAATTTCCTTTTGTATGCCATTTATTATTTTTTTTAGTTTTAATAATAAATTTACTATTTTAATTTTTATCATTTTGTAATCCCTTTTTGGACAAAAATTAAAATTTTTGCAAATAAAAAAATTTATGAAAATCGTGTTTACGAAATCGCATACTAATTTTTTACTTCTTGAAATTATTTGTGTGTGTCCCTTTAAAAAATTTATATTTTTTTGTTAAGTATGATTTTGTTATTTATTTAAATTGGGACAAAATCCGTTCATAATTCTATCTTGGCACCATATAAATTATTTCCCAAAAATATCATTAGAAGCCTAAATTCAATTTCACAATTTTAAAAGTTAACGTTCGTACAGAAATTTTCTATTAAAAATAGTTTCCATATTAACTTCAATGCGAACGTTAATGTTTAAAATTGTAAAACAGGCAGTTAAAATTAGAAATTAAAAATATCAGTTTTTGAAATTCAATTCACTTAAAAGTTTTATTCAGCATACAGATTTAGCCTGTTGAAGCTGGTAGACTACCGTCCAAATTTTCTTATAGCTGCCATACAAAGGAAACAATCAAGAATATGAAAAATGTTTTTATTTCTACAATAGAACTCAATAGATTGACGTAACGTGTTTCGCCATCTACATTTCATTTTCGATCTACAATTCGTCGGTTGATAATTTAAATGTCGTATGTGGATTTTTTGCGGTTTTGAGTTGCGGTTTTCCGATACCTCATACGGTTTTCGAGATATGGAGTGTTGAGTTTGTCGTATGTGATATTTGCTGAAGTAATTTTCATCGGAATCCACATACGACCATTAAATTATCAGCCGACGAATTGTAAACCGAAGCAAGTTGTCTTTGAAGATAAATGTTATTCCAAACTGTCAAACTTTATACATGAGCAAAAATTAAGGAAAAAGAAATTAATCTAACAATTTCCGTCCGTCTGGCGGATAATTTGATAAAAATTTAGTACATACTACAGTTCATTAAATCGGGCTTTTGCTTTAATCGGTTAACCGCTCGATTAATTAACCAAGGTTTTGGTTTAATCGGTTAATAATCGGTTAATTTTGTTATTGATCAGTTAACCGATTACTAAAGTTTTTTTATAAATCAAGTAATTTTGATAGATTAATATGCATAAATTATTTATTATTTGGAGTTTATTGGTAAAAACAAAAAAATAACAAACAAAACAATTCTTAAACTAAAATGAGCAAAAAAACGAATAATAATTCATAAATTAAATTTTAAGTAAAACATAAATATTTTTTATTAATTAAAAAATAAACTGTGAGGTCATTTTATTTCAATAGTTTAAGGGGATCTTATAAAATAAGCTTTTAGAAAAATAATTTGGTTTAAATGTTTACGATTTAAGTGATTCTTCTGTTAAGTTTTGAGACAACTTGACGTGGAAAATTTGTTTTCACTAATCGCAGATGTTGGAAAAATCGAAAGCAGCCATAATACAGAATATCTAATTTCTCAGTCCTTTTTCATTTCTATATAACATATAAAATCTTCCATTATGCCATTAGAGTCATGTTTTAATATTTTTTAATTTTCAACTCTTCTAATTGTTTCGGTTTATTCTGTTAAAGTATTGATATGAAAAGATATGAGAAGAAACAAATAACTAAACATTTACATATAGAAGTACGTGAAACCAAAAGTTGTTGTTGTTATTTATTTATTGAAGATCACTGAACACTTTCTTTGTTTGTATGGAAAAATATTTTCTAAACACATTCCTTTTGAATATGAGACGAAACAAATAATTGAAAACACAAAAAAAAATATTATATAATATTTCAAAAAATTAAAAATTTTGGTACATCGGTTAGTCGACTGAAATTAACCGGTTTAATCGAAAAAAGCCAATTTTAAATTAACCGATCAGTTAATCGTGTAGTAATTGATCGGTTAACCGAATGAATACCCTAGTACATACGTTTTAATTGCCATAAGAACGAACGAAGCCTATGTAAATGGTGGGAATCGCTCTATAATATCACATAGCCCCCATATAAAATTATTTCCAGAATAGAGTCTGTGCTATCTAGTTATGTTTGTGTTAAGTCTGGGTTCACACTATGAAAGTTTTCTTTCAGAAAGTCTGAGGTTATTGGTGAGAGGGAATAAGATTTAAATACCACCGCTGCCCATGGGTTCTTAATAGGGTTCAGTATTCAAAATTCGTTTATTAATACTGTAGTGAATGATGTGGCTATACACTGTATAAAGTAACACTGCATAAAGATATCAGCACAAATAGGCAAAAGGCCGCCCATGGGCAGGGTTGTCAGATTGATTTTGAACTTTTTCGCCAAATTCAATGCCACAAATCGTCAAAGCATTTATTTTTTAGTTTTTGAAAATAATATATGTATTTCTGGAATAAATAAAAATATTTTTTTATAAATCGCAAAAAAATAATTTGTTCCGTTTCTCTAAAATCCGCCAAAAATTCAAAAAAAGTCACCATGATATATTTTGTTTAATTTTTAATTTAGAACAAAGTAAAAATGATTAGTGAACATGAAAAAGGGGCAATGTTTAAAATATTTTATAGTAGTCTACTTAAAGCAACAAAAAAAAATTTTTTTGCGGTAAGTATTAAACAAATATTGGATATACAATACATTTGTATGTAGTTGCAGTTCTATTATATATCTAAAACTCTGTATATAAACTTCACCGAGAAGACTCCACTTTTGTCTTCTTTTTTGGAATACATTGTGAAGTACAAGAGAAATGCAACATGTACTATTTACATTCATATAACTTTTAACTCGCAAAAACGTGTCTACTTCGAAGGCGAGTTTTAGTGGAGTTTATTATTTCACCACTGGCGTTACTAGTTAATATAATTAGCATATAAAGAACAGCCAATGCAAGTTCCTTCAAATGGTACGTACCAGCCGTATCCTTATTGCTATAAATTGTTGGCCTTAACTGATTTTTTTTTTTTATTATTATTCCTACACTAAATCCCGCGAAGCTTTTTGCTTGTCTGCAGGAGACCAGAGTCTCTGGCGGGAATCGAACCCGCAACCCCGGTACTGATAGACTAGCTCACTACCAGCTAGCCTACCGGGGCACCCAAATTTAAATTAGATTGGATATCATCATATAGATTCTCTTTTAACAAACGGTATTTTTTCCATTGCGTTTCATTAGCATCCAAAAGTACGTTAGGATTCATAAAAATCTTTAAAATATCTTTAACAACAACGAATTTTCTCTGTGATAATTTGTCACTGTTCATAAACTTTAATTATATTCATTTTTTTTAAAATTTTATTTTTGAAATCGTTCAAGAGCACATTTAAATGTAAAAAAAATGTCTCGAAGATTTTTCATTATCTTCATCAGCCATTTACATAACATAATTTAGTTTTAAATAGATACTGGTCATACATATGAACGCATCAAATTTCAAACATTGAAATACTCGAATAAATAAATATTATTTCTTCGTATTGAATTTTACAAATGTCTAAACAAATTCATGGCTCATTAAAAATAGCCAACAAAATCGCCAACTAATATATAAATTGCCAAAATCGTAAATTAGGTCGCCAAACAAGTTTGAAAATCGCCACGTTTGGCGAGAAATCGCCACATCTGACTGCCCTGCCAATGGGCGCTTTGTTATTCTCTTATTTTCACGCACTTAAGCTGGAGTTCCACACCACGCGTTACACGTCTTCTCGCAGTCTACGCAGCTGTTAAAAAAGTAGAATCTAGTCTCCGGCAGACAAGCGAAAAGCTTCGCGGGAAGGAGAGGAAAAAAAAAACAAGTTTCATGCACAATAGCCTAGAAAGCATTGAGGCGTTAAATGCGAAAAGTAGGTTTGCTTTTTACTTTTGTAAGCGTCACAAGCAGTGTTCGAATAGATCAGCTGATTTTGACAAATAAAATTTTATTTTTACTTGTGGTGATGCCGCATCCGAAGCGTTGCATGTAACTTGAAACATAGAACGCAAGTAAGGTATAAAACTCACGCAATGCTTGGAGGCTAAAACGCGAAGTGTGGACCTCCAGCTTTAAGCACACGTATAGAAGAAAAAAAAATCAATTCAGTCTCGCATGAGCACTCTCACAAGCAGGTTGTGTAGGCTTGTTGCTTGATCAGCGTTGCCAAATTTAAATAATAAGTTTTTTTTTTTGTAAATTGTTATAATTATAAATTATAATTTTTTTTAATTTAAAATATTTTATTTCTTACGGCATAGATAATCGCGTAACAGTGGCAAGCTTTAATGATTAAATTTAGCACTTATCAGCACAAACGGTATCTATGGATAATATTCAAAATTGCGATTTTTCTACAAACATGTTTTAAGTAAAAAAATTATATTTTTTTTTTCAGTTGCCATTCTTATGTACCTGCAAAGAAGCGAGAGCGGAAGGCCTATCCCCCAATGACAACGTGTGTAAAAAAGATATTGGTAGGCAATGGAGCAAGAAGGCCCTGTACATCCAAAAGAACGAGTACAGAGGCCTTCTAGAAGGCCTTCATTTTCCTTCTTTTTCCCGCTTTAAAAACCCCCCAAATTGAACATATTTTCAAAAAAATTCCCCTAAATGTAAAAGTTTATATAATAATTTCATTTCAATTAATTTAACTTGACTCAGTTTCAAGTCAAGTTCTAATAGCAACACATAAATAAAGCAATAATCGCTAAATGTTTAACATTTTACTGAAATTCCCCCAAAAATATATTTTTTAAAGTTTTTGGAATATTTTTAATTAATAAAATATCTTAAAAGACCATTTATAAACAGTTGAAAAAAAGACTGTAACAGACATACGTACATAAACGTACATACATATATAAATCAAAATAGAATTAATATTGGAATAAAGTTTCTTCAAAAATATCGAGTGTTGCCAAATCATTTTCGTTAACTTTGTACATATTATCGGAATTAAAAAGTTTGAGCATTGCAAATGTTAGATTAAAGTTGTGATACGTATATTTCCATGAATACTTCACCTTTAAAGTGCTTTCTTTTATATCTTTTCAAAAACGATTTATGCTCAACCAAAAAACAAGTTGTAAAATATACATAGTATTACTTAAATATTGTTATGTACATACAAGCAAATAGTGAACCCCCCCTGAAGACCCCTAGATCTAAATTTATAACCCCTTAATTTTCGCCCTAGGAATTTTTACCCCCTAAATTTACCGCTAAATGAAATAAAACTCCCTTAATCTTGGGGGAAACCCGCTAAACTGGACACTCGGTTACATACTATATTTTTTGACGGGGTTTTTATACGCAAATATTAATAAAATGTCCATATAAAAAAAAAATTTAAATGTCAATATAAAAATCCATATTTGGTCTATATGGGCATATTTCAAACAGTTTTTAGGACATTGTTACAAGCTTTTACTGCATATTTAATGCCCATAAACCATTTGTTTGAAGCATATTTTAAGTTTCTTTTAACTTAGCCCTACAAGCGAGGGGCAAATATGACAGCTTATTTAAATAATGCAATAAAATATCTTTCAAGAAGTAGTCTCAATAGCCACTTAACACTCTTTAAAATATGTTTCCTTATACTACATTTAACACCAAAAAAAAAGTTAACTATTTTGAGTTTTGCTTTCAAAAATATACAGAGCACCGATTATCGATACTTCAATTAAACATAAACATATTCATAGCTTTTCATCCAAATCTGTTTAAAATATCTTCTGGGCAAGCCCCTACTAATTCAAAGATCTTAATGTTATTTCATAATACACAATTTTCTAATTACCTATTTGTAATATCTTAATAAAATAATAAATCAAATTTTATTTAAATAAATTCCTTTCCCACACATTTAAAACAAAAACATCTTACAGATAAATAAATATTTAAGTTAATTAAATGTGTAAATAGCCGTAAAGAGAAAAACAAATAAATGTCTTTAGAAAAACATTTATTTTTTTCCATTTTCAAATCAATTTGAACTGAAATAACAAAAAAAAAAAAAAGATATAACAACAACAAAATACCAAATATTTTAAACAGTAAAAACAACGACCAAAATTGCCAGGAGCAAAACTCTCCTATAAATGTACAAATTGAATTAAATATAAGAAATAAAAATATTAATCTTCATTAAAACGGAATTTCAATAAATTTATTTATTATTGATTTTTGCGCATTGGCATCATGGCGCCACCACAAATTACTCATAGATTGAGAACAACAAACCATTTGCCGTTCATAATGTGCCAAACCGAGACAGTGGTTTTTTCAATATTTAATTATTGTGGTAGTTAAACATCAAGTTGAAGATGTAAAATGAAGTTGACGATATATGCGATATGTCAACTAAAGTAATGCACTTTAATTAGCACTTTCTTCTCCACAGGTCATGACGTTTGTATTTCATAACATATAGATCTTAGACCCTATAAAGTGCTTATGATAAGCGAAGTTGGTGTACAGAGGTCCTTCTGTTCGTGTATCTGTTAAAATTGGAGTTCCGAAGACCCTAAGTTCCCGAGACTACATTTTATTTATTCGCCATATGAAATCCAAAAAAAAAAACATAAATTACGAAAAATTTAAAAGGGATTTGGTAAGTCACGAAAGCACCATCTTACCTCAAAATTTTAATTGCTCTAAAAATATTACCAACTTTGGGCGTGTGTGAAACGGTAGCAAAGTACTCATGAAAGTAAAATTTTGACACTGTTGAGGTAAATAAAATGACACTAGCCCAGGGGCTAGTATAAATTTTGACATTAGCGTAGACATTTTTGACAACAACACAATTTTCATAGACACACTCCCAGGTCGTGCTGCTCAAAGTCGCCTCTAAGCCGCCGACGAATTTAAAGGTAGAGTTGAGGTCGCCGCCGGGTCGCCATATTTACACTCATTTTTAATCAAACTTTTCTTTTTAGCCGAATTGCATATTTATATGAGCTATTATAAGATCAAAAATATTAAATTTTTTTATTAATAACGCTTTTGTTATTATAATTTGTGCAGGTTGCCTTCAGTGGCTAATAAAAGTAAAAAACTTTTTTTTTAAATAAATTTAAAATTCAGTAATAGACTACAGAACGCTAATTACATTTACATTACAAGTATTCTGTTATATTTCTAAGGCACAATTTTATCTTACTGTAATTGGAAGAAACCAATCACAATAACATGGAAATATATTCGATTGAAAGGTTATCTAAATAAATAAACTGGATAAATCATGTTTGTTAGATAACTAATCCCATAATCGGCTTATTTGGATTTGGGTTATCTAAAACGCGCAATTCTCGAAGGTTCTAAAAAATTTAATATATATGAGAAATTTCCTAAAAGTTTAAACAAGCATAAAATATGGGTTCCAGCAAGTAGAGAATAAAAAATTGCAGAAAAACGTCAAAAATTTATACAAAAAATATGCAAAAATTTTGAAAAGCCAAAAGTGCAACCTCCAAAAATTCCTCAAAATTTTTTTATATTAGCAACCTGCTAGCAAATCATATTAAAAGTAAGCGCGAATTCGGAAAATTGGTTTATAAATTATGGTGTAGCTCAAAAATAAAATTTCCGGACAGACAAATTGCCCTTCTGATTTCCAAAATTTTTTGTAAGTACAATCTGTTGATTGCAGAAAAATCGGTTCACAAATTATGGAATTACGTTAAAAAACCGCCATACAATCGAATTGAAACCGTCCTTCTTTTTTTAAGTCGGGTTGAAATATATTTATATTAATAACAAATACATATATTTAAAATAATAACAAATTGTAATATATAATTTTTTCATTGTGAATAACTTATTTTTTTGTCAGGTGATTACCGGCTACTTTTTGCTGAACCGCCGCCGCCAAAAATTTTGCTGACTTAGACTTTTTTTTTTTTGGTGGAAGAAATATTCTTA
This sequence comes from Pollenia amentaria, assembly GCA_943735925.1. NCBI lineage: Eukaryota > Metazoa > Arthropoda > Insecta > Diptera > Polleniidae > Pollenia > Pollenia amentaria. The sequence goes on from OX031009.1 coordinate 164,074,492, forward strand.
GTATATATATGATGATATTTATATCTGCAAAGAAATGTCAGCAAACAATTGTTCTTTTCTTTATATCAAAATTTTTCGTTGTTATAGTTTCTACCGCAAACAAATTGTATTTCACCATAGAACTTTGCTACCGTTTCATACACACCCTTTAATAAGCAATGTTTTTGATTGGTTTAGTTAACTCGGATCTCATCAGACATGGACGCCAGAAGCACTCTATTTTTGTATCCGGTAATGCTTAATCTAAAGGAAGCCTACCATATCAAATATTTTAAAGCAATTTTCGTAAGGTATGTTCAGATCTAACAAATATTTGACGAAAAAATACAAAAAAAAAATGAACAGCACATTTACCAAACTTTAGCTTTATTTTTAACAATTTTTATTGACTTCCTTGTCTTTATTTGTAACAAATAAATTGTATAATTCAATAAAGAAACTGTTAAATGATGTTTGATCCAGAAATCGTTTTGCAAAAGCAAACAATTTTGTAATAAAACTAGTGGTTACGTGTAGGACGTCAAACATTTAATAGGTGTGAACATAGCTTTAGACAGATAACATTGTAAAACACCACGTGGTTGCTTTGTAGAATGTATTGAAAAAAGCCAGTTGCTTTTGCAACTGACGTTTTGGAAATCACTCATGGAAAACTTTTGTAAGTATGTAATACTAAAAATGACTAAAGCCTATAGTACACGAAATGTAAAAACCCACATGCGCATGTAGTTCTGACGTATTTTTGACGACATTACACATTACGCAATAGTCATTGTGGCTTTGTAGTGACGTCAAAATTACGTCAGAACCACATGCGCATGTGGCTTCTTACATTCCCTGTACTATAGGCTTAACGAGAGTTTATTTCGTAAAATGTAGCATTAGTTTTTAGGGCGATATACGGAGCGGTTTTGATACCTATAGCTGAAGAGCTATATAGTTACGGCGTCTATGAGCTCCAAGAATGGATCAAATGGGTAAAAGCTTTACGAAAATAACGCTTATGAACTTTTTTGCTTACAAAACACTGTTTTCTCTTAAACAACATTAACATTTTTCTTTTAGACAAATACTTTTGCAATAATTCAAAGGTAAATAAATGAAATTGTAAATAAATTCTAATAACATTTTTAGATTCTTGGAATGTAAGTAAGTCTTAAATACATACAACCATACTTACAATATTGTATGTGTGTGTTTTTTATTCATCCATGTATCTAACAGTTACATACATACATCCATATAAACATTTTGTATGTCTTAGAAATTTTAAGTAAATAACAAAAAAAAAAACCCCAAAAGATATAGTCGAAGTAGAAAAGAAGCTTCTTAAGAATAATGTACCCAAATATTACCAATATTATACACGTTTACTCGCTCTTATCAAATTTACTTACTCTCAACCACTTGAAGTAAACATTTACATTGAAAAGTTTAAAGACTTGGCCAGAGAAGAGTCAGAGGGAAGTGAAAGGTGTACGTTTTTGTTGATTGTTTTTTGGTCTTGTGTACACAAGACCAAAGACGGTAGTAAATAAGTTTGTGTTTTAACTACAATTTGGCATTTTCTACCATTTAAGCCACCATTACTACTGGTAACTAACTACTGCACTTACTCGTCAATAATAACAAAAAAAAAAAAAAAACAAAAAAAAATAGAAAAATAGCAAATAAAGAAAAAAAAACGCTAATGGATAAATACACTATTAAGTATTTGCTGGTTAGGGTTTCAAGGTACAATAAATGAAGCACAGTAGGGAGTTAAAAGAAAAATTCTGTTTCAAAATGTATAAATTAAAATGTTTATCGCTTAAATTCTTTTTGTTTATAACATTAGATATTTTTGAATTTTACACTAGTGATGTTACGAATATTTGTATCACCGAATATTCGCCTATTTTATGATATTCATATCATTATTCGCCAAATTATGCAAATATTTCACGAATATTTGGCGAATACGTTCCAAAAAAAAAAACATAAATAATGCAAAAGTGTCGTCCCCTTACTAAAACAATAGTGCATAATTTTTTTGCCATTTCGAGATAATGAAGTTTAAAATGTTTGTGTTATTAGACCAGTGGTGTCAAATATGATTGTGTTGGTGCGTTTACTCTTGTCTCTTACATTCCCAGCGGGAGAACTCTGCGGTTGCGAGGCCTATTACGAGGCCTTATTAACATACATATTTTGCTATGAAGACTATAGAGCAATTAATAATAACACAATTATCGAAAAATTTTGAGTTATTGACAGACAGAATCAGTTATTATTTAAATAAATTTAATTTGGAACCTGCATTTCGCAGAAACTTTTCTTATTTTTTGGAAAAATTGAGCACTTGACAATATATGAAGTCTTTTTACAACCTTATACAATTCTTTTCAATATTTTTAATTTTGTGCTCAACATACCTTTGCGAATGCCAACAATGAAAATTCATTTGCACAAACTAATGCAAATAATAACCCCATTAAGTTTAAAAATATTCTATAATTATTAACCGCCATTATAAAAAGAGAAGATTTTACTAGCCTATAAAAATATACTTTTATTTACCAATAATATCTTCTAAATTTAAATTGCAGTTTCGAAACAACAAAACATTTTTTAGGTTTGTGGACGTTAAACAATAAAGTTTCATTAATACATCAATAATACACATCTTCTTACCCAAAAATTTTACCTGCTGTCACATTTGCTTTTATGTGTATAAGTTTACACATAAATTGTAGGAAAACAAGACTTTTTTAACAAGTTTTTTAAATATTTTTACTTACTTAAGAAAAGTGTTTTCAAAGGAAAAAAAACCCATTGACGCGATTGGTACAGAAAGAAAAATATTTTTACAAGCACAAAATACCAACAAATTCTTGTGGCTATTTTTTTCTTAATAATTTCTGCATTTAGGTACGTCTTTTTAACGAAAGAAAAAGGGACCCTTTAACAGCCATTAAAGAATTTTTATTCACAAACAAAACACATATCGTTAGCTTAAATGCAAAACAATGTAGATATTATTTGTCAATTATTGTACAATGTTAAAAACAGAAATAAAACAAAACATAAACAAAGATAATAAATATTAAATATATTATTTCTGTTTAGGGGCCTCAAAACAGGCCGTGTGATATAGCCCTGTGAATGAGTGTGTTGCAGTAAAAAATTATATTTTACGCTCGCAAAATAAAAGAGCGTAAGCGTACATGTAAGTTTTGCTGACACAATTGTGTATGACGCTGACATCCCTGTATTAGACATTAAGTATCTGCATGAAACTTAATAATAATGTTTATGAAACTTTCATTATAATTTTGTATTTGCTTCGTTTGTATTCAGTAAAGTGAATAACTACGAAATGAATGCAACAAACACACGAAATTTAAGAGACGAATAAGATGCAGTGTTTTTGTTTACTTAAACAAGAGAATATGAGTATTAACAACTCTGAAACAAAACAACCATAATATAAATGAATAAAAGTCGAATAAGTTCATGGACAAGGCGAATTCATTTATCAGGTGGCGTTGAAAGCACAGCTGTGCTACTTTTTTTTCTTACTTAGAGAGAGAAATGTCAAAAGTTGCTTGTGTTTTTGACATATCGATCAACGAATGCAACAAAAAAATACATTGGTGTGTTTTTGGAGTTGTTACTTGTTGTAGTATCGACACCACCGTATACATGAATTCGCCTTGTTCATGGAAAACATATTTATTTTAAAGTCAGTATTGCCAGTTGAAAGAAAGGGAAAACATTAGGAAAGATAAAAAAAAAAACAAAAATAACCATGAAGAGTAAAAGCAACAAGATAAGGAAGTACATTAATATTAAAATAAAAAAAAAATAATACAAATTTGACTTTGTTTTCAATGCAAATTAATTGTTTTTAATGTAAATTTTTAAACTTCAAAAATATTTCATTTTATTTTCAAAAGCATTTTTCAACAATGTGTTTTGCTTGGAAGTACATAAAAAAGTTGTTAGGAAAAAAATTTAAATTAAATTTAAAAAATGCTTTACAAATTACATATATTATTGTAAAGGTAACAAAAAAAAAATTACATACATTTATAAAGTGGTAACATTGCTATTGAGTATTAATATAAAAAAAAAATGAGAGAGAGAGCGAAAACTGTAAAACAAAAGTCGTTTCATTGAACAAAGTCTTTGTGTGTGCCATATGAAACGAAATGTGTTTGCTAGTAGCATGAATAAAACAACAGTTTGTTCAGTGGTCTGAATTTTATTTGAATACCAACTTCATTGAATAAACATGTCAGTATGTTCATGAATGAAGTTATTCATGCAGCCCTTTATTAGACATCTGGGAAAACAGTAATATTTCAGAAAAAAATCGATGTGTTTAAGTTGTGGTCATTTAAATACGTGGTGGAATAATCAGGCTAGTAGTAGAAGATATTTCATTAACGTACAAGGGCTTTAATTGCAAATAAATAGGATTCAAAGTACCATGATGTCACTAAGGCTATTTTATTTGTTTTATAATATGTATGAAAATCATTATACATTATTTTATTTTCTATGGTATATACTATTTTATTTGCATTTTTTACACCATTTAATATTTAGTCAATTCACAAGGTATCCTAACATGTCATATTGTCAAAATGTCCTAATATTTCACAATGGTTTAAAAATATTGTTGTTGGTTTGTTAACAAAAAGTGTCTTAAATAAATAGAACGTTGCTTGCTGTGTTTATTGTGCTGTCGTAATTAATCAGAAAAGTCCAGCGCTGAGCGGCTGAGCCGTACAACAATATTTTTAAACCATTGTGAAATATTAGGACATTTTGACAATATGACATGTTAGGATACCTTGTGAATTGACTAATTATATTTTTAATGTTATAATAGTAAAAAATTCTGAATACCAATATACGCCATTTTGCGATTTTATTTTGTTATGAAATAATAAAAATAGTGTATGCTTTTTATACACTATTTTATCTTTGAAATTATATTCACATTAGCAACTAATTAAAACACCATACCTGCACTTACACAATTTTTAATGAAAAATTTCAAACACGCAATTATACGCTATTATTTCAATTGATCTTTTGAGCCATTTTGTGGAAGTAGAATTTCACCAAGTTTTTAACAACATTTAGTATCAGTTATTAATTTTTAATAATTTTATTTAAAAAATATTTGTCTTTAACGTAAAATAATAGTCTTCACTTATTAAAGTATAAATATGCAAAATTTATTTCAAAATTTCCATTAACCAATAAAAGTTCTATAATCGGCTGTGCCGAATCTTGGATATATATATATATATATATATATACATATAAATATGAATAGTTAGAATGTTGAATTCGTAGGTTCTACACTAATTGAAAAAGCTTCATAACTCTGATGTATTTTGACATCAGTACATAAATGAAGTTTTTTATACTTACTTTAAGTACGAGTCGCACTCGAAAATTCAAGTACGAATAACACTAAAAAGTACACAAAACAATGCTAAATGGGATTACTTTCGAAAATCAATCCTGGAATTTCTTAAAATAAGTATAAAATTCTAAAACCAAGTAAAAAAATTATTGAACTTTTCGTTGGTAGTGCCACTCTGAGAGTAAAATTACAAAGTGAGCGTTTTAATCCAGCATAACTTATCAAAACTTTCTTGAGCCACTACAACAACCCCCACACAAGTAGTTAAAAAACGATTTGCTTGTTGTGTGTAGAAGCAACAAAAACAACAGAGCAAGAAGAAAACACATTATTTTCATGTTAAAAAAGTAAAATTGAAAGCAAGAGTTCTCATTTAGTTTATATTTTTAGTAAAATATTTACATTAAGCTTTTAAAGTAAAAATCATATCGGGCATGATGGTTGTGTTTTACAATTGGAACTCTGTAAGGTGTGAAAAGGGTAAGTAAATCAATCATAATAATGTTCTCCTTCTAATTTCACTTTTGGCTTATTTTAAGTACGAATTCAGGCTTAAATCAACTTTATAATACTTGAATCAAGCGCATTTAAAGATTAATTCAGTCTCAGTTTTACTTAAATCAATCTCATTTTCGGATTATTTCAAGTACGAATTTGGGATTGAATATAGATAAGTTGAGTATTTCGCGATTGAATAATCCGTTCTTGTATCAGTCTTTCTGTACTTGATTCAAGAAAATCTGTACTCACCGTACTATAGATACTGCTTCGAATTGATTTGAGTACGAATGGATTTATTTTTCTTTTATGTGTTTGACAAGTGTCTTCGTTTTTGACCCCATGACACTTTACATCACTGTGATGTCAGCGTTAACATCAATTCGCCAAATTGTCATCAGGGTCAAAAATTTAAATTAAGTCATCAATAGGATGACATACTGCTCAATTTAGTAAATGTTTTTCATTGGGATTTACTTAAGTCAAGGGAGAGAATATTATTATTTACTTTGTTAACAAAAGAACTCTCAATTATAAGATACCAGCAACATTCCCAATATGGGTTTCGTAATAATTGTACTTAAAAATGTGATAAATTTTTGGGATCTACAAATTATTAATTATTCCTAATTAAAACGTATAAAATTTGGTTGCAGTTTAGAATTAATTGACCGACAATAAGAAAGTTTTATGATTTTATTTCTGGTCATATAAAACTTAATATGAACAAATTTGAGTATAATATCATGATTCGTAACTGCTTCAGCCGAACTAAAATTGTTTTCGAGAAAGGCATTTATATTGGACCCATGATGAATTATAAACCGATCATTACAACAGTAAATGGTATTATATCCGGCCATATGAAGCTTAATTGAACCTGAGAGCCTGCTACGGCTTAAGGCGAATTAAAATAATTTTCCAGAGTGGGCATTATATGGGGAATATGGTAAACTACCGATCTTCGCATTTTCTACTGTGATTTAAACTAAACTACGAAAGACCAAAATGAAATCAAAAGTTAGGAACCAATTCCAATGAAAAGGGCATCAGCTTTTGTGGAATATTTTTAGCTAACAGCTTCAGCACGCCGAACTGGCTCGTCGTTGCATTTTTAATGAATTTTGAAAACCAAAATGTTAAAATATTTTATAAAAAAAAATATTTTTTTGGTCAAACTTTGACGATGCAGATTAATAAATAATGTTTTCAAGTCTTAAAAATAATTTTGTTGTCGAATTTTGAATTTTATTTTTTACTGCATGGAGCAAAGCCTTCTCAAGTTATTAGAATATATATACTGCAAATGCCTTTATTTTTGATATAACGCTTATTCAAATTACACGTTGAAAATCTGTGTGGCATAAAAAGTCAGCGACGGTTACTGTTAACATGAATAATCAAATCTCAGTAGAGCAATTTTGAACTTGAGTTGAAATAACTTCCTCATCACTAAATATTCGCTCGTTTGGAACACTCGTTGGTGATGTCACTAAATGTTGCCTGGGTATAGGAAAGGTTAGGAAAGGTTCCATGGGCAGCCATCGAGAGGCAGCTCACTTGGGTCCTTCAGCGGTCGCTTTGTGATACCCAGCGCTAATGCCCATCCCAAAGAGCAGTTACTCAGGTGGCGTCACTGCAGAGTTGAGTCAATTCGTCTTCCTAATGAAGAGAAGAATCAATCTTTGTTCTATTTTAGATAGATCCTCCAAGCAGGAAAACACCGGCTATCCCAGGTATTTTTCCCTGATGCCCCGTAGCCCAGGGCATTGACAGAGAAAGTGAAGCACAGTCTCCTCTTCCTCCTCATCATGACAACTTCTGCAGTAGTCATTGAATTCCAGCCCCATTCTCCTAGCATGAGTCCCAACAGGCCAGTGTCCAACCTGGGTATAGGAAAAAGAAGCTCGCATTTTTTGTTTATTTATTTTTCCGCCATGGCAATAAGTATAAAAATTTAAAAATTTTCAGTAGTACCCTTCAGTCATCAGAATGTTACAGTTTTTCTTTCTTTCAAATCATTGTTATTGACACCAACGGGATATGTTTTCAATTACATTTGAAATATCGAGTGACGCTAAATTTCTGATTAAATCTTCGTATTCGGCGAATATTGGCGCAGATATTCGTATTCGTAGATTCGAATAAAGAAAATTGATATTCGTAGCATCACTATTATATACCTAAAATAACACCAAAAATTTTAACGACTTAGAATAACTCTCTAAGTCGTCTTTCAGCCCATCCCGTTCGAATTACAAAGAAATTTAGTAGAGTTGACTTGAAATCTTCATTTAAGTGTCTAGAAGGGTTTCTAATTTCTCGGACTTCTTTCACTCCTGGGTGCGCAAAAATTGTTTCTTACATTCAATGCAATTCCCGGGAAGTTTTTTTAACGAATGATACGAAAAAGAATACTAAAGGTAGTTAATTATTGGCAATCAATAGAAACTTTTTAAAATAAAACTGATTAAATCGCTTGTATTGCTTGGGAGATTAAAAGAAGTTGCTCAGCTTACCTTTGGTTGGAAAACGATTTAAATTTATTATGAGAAACATTTGAGCTGATACTTCATAATCGTTTTAAAAAAAATCTGTGTCACAATAAGTCGAACGTTATGCCCTCGCTCCAAAGTCGTGTTAAGATTTTATCCTTTTTTATTTTTATATTACGGAAAAACTGCCCTAAATTTAAAATTTTTCCAAATGAATATATACCGGGTGCCCCGGTAGCCTAGCTGGTAGTGAGCTAGTCTATCAGTACCGGGGTTGCGGGTTCTGCAGACAAGCGAAGTGCGGGATTAGCGTAGGAATAATAAAAAAAAATACAAAGTTAAACTCTTTAAATTTCGGTAATATTCGCTATCATTTTCACTGAACAAAATTTTTTTCTTTTTTTAATTGCAAACTTTTAGATGAAATTTTCGAAATTTCCCTCCTAACAAAGATGTTAAAAAATATGTTTCCCGGGAATTACTGGGAATTCTTTACTGAATAGAAACCCTAGTATATTTGTTAATGTGCAAATGCGTCTGTTTCAGTTAAATCTTTTTGTTGGTTTCTCTGGTTTCGCGCCTTTAAAGTTTAAAGTTTTGTTTTATATAACAACTGCGGTTTGTAAATAAATAGTGGATGAAATTGTTAAAGGTGTAGTTCAACCAAATTATAACGGTGCTGTTCAAATATGAATGAGAATTAACTTTTCAAACAATTTTTTTTATATGACTAGAAATAACACTACCAAATTTTGCGGCGATACGTCCATAATTTACGATGGACCACATATGAAGCCCACACTCGGAAATCACTTAAGGTGGCCAAAAAAAGCAATAATTAACTCGAAATAGGTTTCATATGACTACAAGACACTCTCTCAAATTTCGAGTCGATAGGTCCATTATTTATCAGAGGCCTCATTTACAGCACACTCTCAAAAAAAATATACTTTAAACCGTAACGAATAATGAAGTGTCTTCGTTTTTGACCCCACGCCACTTTACATTACTGTAATGTCAGCCCTAACATCACTTGGCCAATTTGTCATCACAGCCAAACATGTAAATTATGTCGTCAGTGGGATGACACATTGGCATCACCGAAATGACGAATCGGAGTCGGTTTCATTAAGCATGCAATCAGTGCGATGACAAACTGTCATCAAATTGAGTCACTGTACGCGTTAAACATGTTTGTTTCACTTTTGTTGTATTCTGCCTTTTGTTAGCAGCAGGACTCCCAATTATAAGACACCAACAGAATGCCCGACATGGTTTTCGTAATAATTATACTTTAAAAATGTGATGTATTTAAATAGATAATTAAAAAAAATAGAATATGGGAATTTTTGCTTTTAATTTTATTTTTTAAACATGAAAATAATATTAATAATATATTATGTCATGATATATTATGTCATCGCACAGATCACAGTTTCTCTGTACTGATGTCAAAATACATCAGCGTTATGACGCCTTTTCTATCAGTGTACACAAAATGTGGCATCGATTTGATGTCACTGTAGTCAAATCCTAGATGACACATAAAATATGACAACATTTTAGTATGACGTACGTCATTGGATTGCTGTCACTTTTTGCCTTATTGATGCCATTTGTAATAACAACATTGATGTTACAATTCTGATGTTAGGGCGTCATCAATGAACATGCATTTTTCTATGAGTGTAGATTCAATATATAGCGGATTAACCAAAAGTACTTTAAAAGGCTTAATAAAATTGTGCCACTGTATTACGAATTTGTTCCAATTAATTGATTTAATACTAGAAATCACTCTACTGAATTTTTGAATGATCGGTCTTTAATTTGCCATTAGCCCAATAAAATATCCCCTCCTAAAAAATTACTTTAACAAGCCGAAAACCGAAACGAATTATGAAATTTAATTGAAGTCAGGCCCAATTAAGTTTTCTAGGACTATAAATAAAATCAAAATTCTTTGTGATGATTGTCCCATAATTTAAATGCCAGTTAAGGTTTTATAAATATTGGAGCCGATTCCTGAAATATTTTTACTTTCGGTGGAGGCACAGCCGAATATTTATTTAAATTTACACAATCGGACAGTTAGGCCACCGTTAGAAAGCAGAACCATATAAATATATATTTTTTATAATTAACGGTTATCTTTAGCAAAATGTAGCAAACCTGGTATCAGTTTCGTCATTGGAGCCCAACAGTATCTGGAACGAAATCTTTATTATAAATTAGAAATTCTTGTATGTTTCTTTTTTTTACGAAATATTAGTGTTTAATATATTAGCCGATTAAGTTTTTCTAGATAGATCGCTTAGCCTTCCTTTCCCCGCGCGTTGGTCTGAGAGATCAACGAAATACTTTACTATGCATATTTATTTTTCCAGAAACGGTAGACAGTTGAGTTTGCGGTTAGTTGCAGTATTTATAGCAAAAGTTTTATTTAAGTGCACTCCACGTGTTTGTATGAGGCGTCCTTGCTGGTGTATTCAGCAACATCCGGTCTGTGAGACCGACGCGGGTCGATTGCTGTATGTCCTGATTTTTATTTTAAGGCTGACTGCTAATTCAACCTGTGATTTATATATTGAACATCAAGTGTTTTTAGGATTGTAATAGTTAAATTTTGTTTTTTTTGGGGAAAAAATTGTTTTAGTTTGGTTTTTGTAGTATTCAAAAAAAAACCATCGATTAAGATTTCGAAAAGATTGCAAATCAATAAAATTGAAAAGAATTAATTTAATGCATAGTTCATTTGTTTTGTTATTTCTTCAAATTTAAAAAAAAATTATTTGTTAGGGATTTGTTTTAAAATTCTATGAAAGAGGGGTTAAAATTTTCGATCTGTGGGACCGCGAGCGGGTATATGTGTTACATAAATTAGCAAGGGTATAGGAAGGTTTAGGCTTTCGGACAACATTGCAACGATGCTCGAAAAGCTTTTGAGTACTTTTTTAATTAAATTTGGTTTATAGTTTCTTAAAACGTATCCCGCAGTGGTTATACAGAGAAAATTTGTGCTTCGGCAATGAAATCCGTTGTCTATGAATGAACTAAAATCTAAAAAACAGACAATAATTTAAATTTTATTTCTAAAATCAAATTGTTTGATAAACAAAAAATTTGTAATAATTATATGTTTTTTTTCAGTGTGTATGAATACAGTTGAAGTATCTCCGTAATTTAAACAGCGTTGTCATGTTCAATTTTATTTGCTGCTTTCTTAGCAAATTCTCTTATTTACCCACAAAGTGGGTAAATTTTTGGCTGCCGTTTTATTTCGGATTTTTTTTTTTGATATTACAGAAGATACGCTATTTGCTAATTACAATTCGTAAATGGCTTTTATTTTGTTATTTGAGTTTAGGTTTGGTTTGTACTTTAGCTACTGTGCAAAAGGCAACATCAAATAGATGGGATTATTTGGGTAAAAAATATTAAATTGTTGGCATTGATTTAATTAGAAGTTCAATTTAAGTGATGAAATTATGTAAATTGTAATTTAGCAACGCAGATGCAGGCAATAACTTTTTAAAACTGTAATGGTTGCAATGTTTTAATAAAATGGTTCAGAAATACTGTAATTAAAATACAAATTAAAAGGAATTCTGTTACAAAAAAATTGTAAAAATAAAATTTAAAACGGCTTTAATAAGTCTCAAATCCGGAAAGTGCGTTAATCTGCGATTATCTACATTTGGCTCCTTTAATAAAAAATTGTATACTCACACATCCAGCGCTGCCAGAAGCGTTGGGAAGAAAATCACTATTTGGCGAAAAAAATCGTATTTTGAAGAAAAAAATTATCATGTTTTTTATAACAAGCACAAAAAAGTAAAAATAAATAATTTTTTATAAAAACAAATTTCTTGTTATGAAATATGTACATTAGGGTGGCCAAATTTGTTCGGGCCCAAAAAAATTGACAAAGCGTATAGCAAAATCGCAATCTACGGAAAATTCTAAGAACTTTTCCTAAAGAAACGCTGGTTCTAAAATCAAAATCAAGCTTCCGGTTTTATATTTGAAAATTTGGTGGCTTAGGAAATCCGAAAAATATGCTAAGTTTTTTGGAAATATTATAGCAATTGGTGAATAGTTGACCTGTATCGCTGAAAGAGGTCTTGTTTAAAAGGAAATTTTTTCAGCTTTCTATATATGTGCTAATTTTTAGAAAATTTTGTACATAAATAATTGGTTTAGAGGTTTTTGTCAAAATAGTCAAGCTGTTAAAAAACCTAAAACTGTTACAATTTTGCTACCCAAAAATTAAATAAAATAATTTAACTAAATTTTAATTCAAAATTGAATTAAAAAAATAAAATTGATTCAAACCTGGTTAAATTTAAAACAAAATAAAATATTTTATATTATTATTCTATTTTTTATTAAAACGCACTTTTTTATTTCGAAAATTTACTAACTTAAAAAAGGAACCGAACAAATAATAAAAAATTAAAAAAAAAATACTGGCCAAACCGGGGATAAGTAAATGTAGTTTCGGCCTTTAGCGGCAATTTACATACAAGATATTTATTTGTATCCATTCGTGGTATTCTGTTGCGGCTTTCAATAGTAAATGCCAAAATATCATCGAGATTACATTCTATCGGTGATGCCAACTTAGTGCTTTTTGCACTATTTATGGTGCTTTTTGATGCTTCGAAACGCCAAAGTTTTATCTTTAGTGCCAAACTATTTAAAAGCACTAACTTTGTGCTTTTTCTATACTATTTTTGATATCGTTGTTATATCGAAGGCAGTTGGAGAAAACTGCATTTAAAAAAATTTCATTGGAAAAATATGGATTTGCCAAAAATAGTTCTTAATGGGATAGTTATTAAAATAATGTTGGCTTTAAAGATATAATTGATTGAACTTATCGGCCAGAAGTCCAATTTTAAGTCATCGCCGACTTCAAAAATGTCAATGCCATCCGATAGACAACATTTTAGAACGAAGGTATCCAATAAACTGGATTAAAATATTGGAAATTGCTGGTCATGCTGCTGGAAGCAAATATTTTATGGTGTTTTAGAAAAATTTAATTTATGTAAATTTAATCAGAACTAAATAATAATTTCTCGCAAACTGTTCTCGATTGGAATTTTTTTTTTTGTTATATTTGTGGGTTAGTGGTCTTTTATAAATTTTTCGTTACATCACAGTATTATTTATACCTGATGTGTAATTAAATGTTTCTGTATGTTCTATATTTTAGTTAAATCCGAATTTCAGAGGATTAGAACTTGTTAAGGTCAAAAGGGGTTAAAGATTTTAGTACCACCAGAAAGCTGAAAGTGTCCCCTTTAACCACATATATACTGTTGTTGAGCATATTTTTGATTTGAGTGAAATTACCCGCAACATTTTTTTCTGTTTTTATTTTACTGAAATATATCACAAATGGTTTACGAACGTTTTGTGTAAAAACATAATTCTGCAACTGATGCAATTCTAGAAAATGTCATATCCGGGCAACTTTTGAGTTGATTTGAAAGAACACGCATCCACAGAGGGTCGTGAGAGTGACTTTTGGACCTCTAAAATTGGTAACCTCGAATATTCGAACTTTTAGAGAATTCGGCAAATGTATAGCCATAATATCCATAAATACGGATTGCAAAAAAATTAGACTTAAGCTGACCAGATGGCCATTTTGCTAATAAAAAAATATTGCTCCAGAAATATATAAAAATGTATATATTTTTCGAAGGAAAAATTAATGATACTCATTGTAGAAGCAATTTTTAGTTAACTTCACATTTGTTTCTTCCTATGGCCTATCAAAAAAAAAAAAAAAAAAAAAAAAAAAAAAAAAAAAAAAAAAAAAATTAATTTTTCAAACAAAACAAATTAATTTAAGTAAAAAACTCTTATTATTCAACACACCAAATTTTATAAAATTTGAACAGTGATGTTTCTAATATGGTCTGGGAAATTCTGATCAATATCGAGTGGTAAATAGTGACATAATTGTCATTTTGTTTGGATTATGAATTTGGGGTATTTCTTAATAAAAAATGGGGATGCTTTTTTGTCCACTCTTTTAAGATCTTTTCGGCCTACATAAGTTCAAAATTTCATTTTGATATCTCTATCTATGTCAAGTTAATGGAATGTCAAACATTAAAATAATTATTTATATAGTGTACATGAATGAAAGGGCTTTCAATATGAATAAAAAAATTCTGATTTTAAGGTTTGACATTCTATAACTCTGACATTAATAAAGATATAATAATGATATTTGGCAGTTGTGTAGTTTAAAAAGTTCTTAAACAATTTTCTTAAAAATATCCTTAAAAACATGAATAAAAAAATACTATAATTCTCAATCTCAATCAAAAGCATTTTCATACTAAATGCTAAAAACCATCAAAAGCTCAACTTGGACCTTAAATTTCCCAACAACTACTGAACTGATCTTAACAAAATTAAAACTAACTACCCGTTCGCCGATATCGAACGTTAACGTTCGCATAGTAAATAACATTTAAAACAAAAACAAAATTTCAAAAATTGTTTTTCTTTTAAATGTAATTTTGTATGCGAACGTTAACGTTCGATATCGGCGAAAGGGCAGTAAAAAAATTCAAGAAGTCTCCTCCACCAAAAATTATCAAATCCAAAAAATTATCACCAAAATTATCCCTATCGGTGCAAAAGTTACAGAATGTTGGCCGATGAAAAACTTTTTTTAGCCACGGTGCGGCGTATCGACAGTAGAATATCGCCGATACCGATATAGCGGCAAACCTGATGTATTGCCGATATATACGTATCAGTGTTCGCTACATCCCTTATTTTAACATCCTTATAAAAGTTATTTTTGTTATAAAATTTGGCGACAAGTACTTTTATAATAGTTTTTATGGCACGGTAAAGTTTTATGCCTGTAGGTGCAGAATAAAGTTGGCAAAAACAACACCACACTTAATTCACTTTATATAAATCTTTATCTTTTTACATAAGTTTGCTTTGCCGGGACCATGTTTGCCTATGGATCTAAAATAGAAAACACTCCCTAAAAATGTCTGTTAATGCTGTGGTGCAGGGTATCAAATAGCCGGGCTTGACCTACTAAACCTTCTTACTTATTGTTAACTGGCTCTTTGCTATTAGCTTGAAAAGTAGGGTGGTTGGAATCCCCAGGCAAATTTTCAACTTTGGGTGGGACACTCTGTGCGTATTTATACGTATTGTTGCATGTGGAGTAGGTGTCGGCAATTTCGCCCAATTTTTTTTTTTTTAAAAAAAGATGTCTAGTTCAAAAATTAGAACCATTGACTTTAATAGTTTTCAAATTATAGACTTAAGTCATCCTAAAATGGCAAAATCTAACACTGTACACTAAATAAAAATGTTTCTAATATTGTTCCTAATTTTTTGAATTCCAAAGCAGAAATTTTCCAAGAAGGCGTCATTTTAATGTTGAGTTTAAGATCTAGGAATAATTGTGATTCCTATTAATATCTGCTTTGAATTTTCTCAGCCGTTCTTGACGCGTTCAAATATTGATTACTAAAAATTGTAAAAATAAGAATATTTTTTTATTTTCAATAAATGGAATTTTTAATTTTAATTAAAAAAATGACCAAAAATTTTGCCATTCCAAAAAAAGTGTTAATTTATTTAATTAAATATTGACAATTCCCAACAACAATTATACAAGTTTAAATTATTTTATTTTAAACGAAAATTAAGATCTTTTTTATTTAATTAATATTTTAATTAAAAATTTATTTCAAAACAACTAAAATGGTAATTAAATCAAAATTATATTTTTAATTTTCTTTCAACTAAAAAAATAATTGCTTCAATTATGACATTAATTAAATTTAAAAACCTTTTTAACCATTTTTTAATTTATAAAATACTTTTTTCTGTAAGGGAGATAAATAAAATTGTTTTTTTTTTTACTTTTAAATAATGTTCTGGCAACACTGGTATTAGGTCTCATGTAAAGGTAGAGTTAGCCGAACGTCCACGTCCCCTAACGAAACGTCTGGTCCGTTTTGTTATTTGCTTACAATGTAAATGCTTACCGAATTTAAATGTCACGTAACGGAACGTCTCAATCTGTATAAATTAGAATTTCTTGACGTCGTTACGTGACAGTTGTAAAGCAGTGATGGCCTGCTTGTATATTAAATTGAATGCGGGTATTTTCGCTCTTTTTTTTGGTACTTTTTTCCAGTATATCTATGGACTTTCGTCAAAACGACTTACAATACAACATATTTCCATATATATAAATAAACATAGGCTTAGATGTACAAAATAAACAAATGCATATGCACACACAATAGAAATGAGAAATATATAAAAATATTGTTTTGTCTATGCACATTTACAAATTAATACATGTTAATGTGTATGTATATGTTAAAATACATATTTGTTTATTGTAAATCTATAATATAAATATTAGATATTAAATTATTAATGTTTTTTTACTTACACTAAATACTGTTTTAATACCATTTCAATCACTTGGTACTTTTTCTGCACAGCGGTCAACATTTAAACCTTTTGATTTCCCATCACTGTGTGTGTTGTTTTATGTATACTATTGCTTTTTTGTTTATGTATGTGGAAAACATATGACACGTTTTTAGATGTTATATAAGTGCACCAACGTGCAAGCAGTCCGTTACAGTAAGTTACGGGTACAGCAACGTTTGCCTAACTCAGCCTTAACTGTTCTTTCTTACTTGAAAAATTTCGTTACATAAATAAACGTGAAGCATCTCGGTTATATTATAAAAATCTTCCAAATGTCTCCGAAAATGCAATTGATAAGTTTCAATAAAAATATGTGTTTTCCTCTTCAATTCATCAAATTTATAGTCAGTAATATTTTACGTGTATTTAATCACATAACAAAATACAAATCCGTAACACATTACAATCGACTGGTCATAAATTTAAATACTAAAACGTCCCATTTAGCACTTAATAACTTTTTGAAAATTTCACTTCATACCTCATTATCAATTAAATACAAAACCACGGACAGGTGAGCAAAACAAACAAATAAATAAGTTGCAAGAAATAGAGAAATTTTACAAATCATATTTAATTTATAACTAATTGATTGTCATATGACTAAATTCAAGTAAATACAACTAAGTTAGTAAATGATTTAACAATCATTTAGTTAAAAGGTACTTAACATTCAATAAGTATTAAATAAAAAAAAAAAAATAAAAAATAAAAAAAAATTAATAATAATTTGCCACTGAAATCGTCCGGACAATGTGAAGTTCAAAATGATAATTTCCTGATAACCGAAATAAATGGACTTAATGACAATTACATGTACTTAGTACTAGCAACTAAATTAAAAACATGCACTTAAAATATATGAATAGAAATTGATGTATTTAAGAAGTTTTAATTACAAATCAAATTGATTATTTTCTACAATATTGTATTGTTAATGACAGTTAGTTCGCCTTAATAAATCATTAAGTTATTCACTACAGGTAAACAGAGTATATGTAAGTTTGTCATTCCGTTTGTTATTTCTACCATACGGATCTAACTCTTTAAAGAGTGCATACATATATACATACATATATTATGGATCATTATGGGCTTAATTAACGATGTCTTTCTGACTATGTGTCTGTTGAAATCATTTTTTTGAAGGCTCCAGATATGATAGAAACTGGATTCTTATATATTTATATCACATATAGTCTGGAATAGGTTGTTTTTTTTAAATTATGCCAGATCGGTCTATAAATGGCTGAGATATGTGCAAAAAATTACGTTTACCTCTCATTTCTACCCATAAATCTTCCCTTTCTGGAGTCGTTGTGGGCCTTTTTGATACGCGTTTACATAGAACAATCATAAAAGAATAGGAAAATTTAAATAAACGGTTCATAAATGACGAAGTCATAGACAAATAACTACATAAATTAAATTTATTGAACGCCATTGCTCAGAAAGACCAAATATAATTAAGATAGTTTGTGTTTATAAGATATATTTAATAAATAAAATACTCGAAATCCTTCCATTATTTCCCCTGGGCCCTGTACAAATGCCTTTCCGAAATTGGGAATTTAAAACAAAAGTGTCAAGCTAGAATCATGATATTTGGCTCAGATAAATCTTTGTATATTCGCTGCGGGAAATTTGTGTCAATTGTTCCAACAGAATTTGGTCCTATTCCACAAAACAACTTTTTACTTTGCACTGATCAAATTGCATTTTTTTGGCAAAGTGATAAGTGTTTCTATTCAGGGATGCCAGATAATTTTGCTAAAAAATCAGCATTAAGGCCGGTATTCACTATCCTATTTAGTCGCACGATATGTCAAAAAAATCGTGTGTGCTCATAATGTATGACAGTGTGGCTTAAAATTGAATTGAGTGACAGATATTTTTGACAACTCTGTCCGACTTGCAAATGTTTATGAAAATTTTCATAAAATGATAGATTCTATGCGATCAGAGTTGCATTTTCTTGTAAAGTAGCTGAGTCATTTGAGTTTGCTTCTTTTTTGTGGGATAGTGTGGCAGCAGATTTTGCAGACATTTTTTTTAAGGTCGAAAAGAATTCTGTTAGATTTTCGTGTGAATGAATCGTACGATTTCGTAGGATAGTAAATCACGGCCTTTATCGGCACTTCAATTAAAAGAATCGGCAAAAAATCGGCAACTTAATAATTTCCATTTTAAGAATAATAAAACATATTTTTATTAACACAAAAAATAGCAAAACAAAATAATTCAGCATTAACTTACATGTAAACCATATAAAAACATAAAAAATTAATGAAAAAGAATATTTTTATAAATAAATTGTAGTTAATTATCAAAGTTGTTTTTGGGAATACTATTATTTATTAAAAGATTTTTTAATAATTGATAAAAAATACTGAAATTTATTGTTGGAGGATAAGCTGTTCCTATGCGCATTTCACTGGTTGCTTAGGCCAGATCATCAGGAAACGTTCTCCTAAATAATTTTAGAAAAGCCAAAGCTATTAGCAAACAAAACTACAGAGGGAATGAGAATTACCTACAAACACTCAAAAAGTCTTCTTTGCAACGATATCAAAGCTTAAACAAAATACCAAACAATAAATCAGTGATGAGTTTATCTTTTCTTACATTTCTCCTTATTTATGAGAACGTTTCTTGATTATCTGGCCTAAGCAAGCAGTGTTAATTGTAAATATTGATTTTATTGGTAGAACAATTTTTTTTCAACATTTTATTTTAACAAATATTTTATAGATACATATTTGAGTTTAATAGTTAATATAAATCCATTTTAATAAAAGTCAAAACAGTTTGCATTATTAAATTTAAAGTAATGTTTAGAAAAAAGAATTCCTTGCAAGGATTCATTTTGCAGGGAACATAGAAATTTGGTTTTATTAAGATTCACTTAGCTACAAATTCTTTCCACATTTACGAAAGAAGGACCAAAATTTGTTGTACAATATTTGGCAGCACTGGAAATGCATCATAAGAACCCCCACGTTTTAAGTCTGAAGTTTGTTGCCAAAAAGTTTGCAAATTTACTTTAATTCCTTCTAAATCATCTTAAATGCTTAAAAATTTTAACTCTCTTAATTCAGGGTCTAAAATTTATTTATTTCTTTTTCAGAAATAAAGCTGGGGAACTCTTTCAGAATTTCCATAAAAGAAATATTTTCCCCTTTTTCATAATTTTGTTATTGTTAATCATTTTTAAAGATTTATAAGATTTTTGTTCAAAATCAAAACATTTTAATATTTGATTTGCAAGTTCTATATAAAAATTAATACAGTTGAGTTTAGATTTTGATAGTAACTCATTAGCCACTAAGCCCAAATACTGATCATTAAAGTTCAAAAAATTCTTTGTGTTCATAAATTCCGTGTAGTAAATTTAATTTTGTGTAAAATTAGTTAATACAGTTTTAAAAACACTTTCCATTTTGTTATGACAAGTGCTCCAAGTGTTGGTCAACCTTGAAAACGCGCTCAGATGTTGTCCACAGCAAAAAAAAAGAGTGAAAATTTATTTCTTTTACCCTTAGGTCCCTTTCTCTATGAACTGTCAAATATGGTACTTTTTCGAAATTCGAACGTTTATGAAGTGAAAATCGTAATTTCTTTTTTGGTACTTTTTTACAAAACATTTTTTTCCATTCTTTGACATAAATGTACTAAATGATGGACTCCCACTAGAGTATTGAAATTGTTGATACTTTAATTGGGAGAAAAAAGTATCAAAAAGGATAATTATACGGAAAATTTAATTTCTTTCTTTTACTTTTGTGTTCAACGTGTGGTTCTTTTTTAATTTGTTAAAATATTGAAGTTAGAGACACAAAATTAAGCTAAAACGTCCTGATTGGTTATCAACCCATAAGATAAAAAAATGTTAGAAGTAGAACCATAACCTTTGGCATACAAATATGTTCATGAAAGAAAAGGACCTGCTTACAAAGTAGTGGGTCAAGTGCTAGTTAGCATTTAAACAAGCTGAAATAAACTTTGGTATTAAAATATGTTTACGAAAGAAAAGTAGTCGCTAATGAAGTAGCGGGTTAAATGCTAGTAATTTCATAAATATGTATTTACAACTACAAAAAATTCTAGAAACAAGTATGTATGTACATAAGTATGTTTGTATGTATGTTCTTCCGTATGATCCAAAAAATTAGTGCTATCACGCAAATACCTTCAACATTTCTATATGTTGATGTACAGCAAAAGATCTTCTGCATATATTTCTTTTATTTATTGCAATTTTTGTAAACATTTAAATTCAACATTTTTAGTTTTTACCAATTTACTTACATTTTTTTATAGCAGTTTTTGTTTTTTAAATTTATAATTTATTTTTGTAAACAAAAGCCAGGATTAACCGGGACCACAAAATCTTTATATGCAAAACGCATGAAAAGGAACGAAAATAAACGTATTGGCAATAATGTTATTTAACGATAGAAAACAGCTCTATTTATGTCAAACATGAATAGGCGAAAGCTTTTAAATGTTTTTTAAAAACCAAATTTTAAACGTTTTTGTTTTAATACGAAAGCTTCAAGTGAGAACATTTGTGTTTTACAAAAACAGGCTGTAAATCTTGGATTTTTAGGTTGTACACTTAAAAAAAATATGAACACTTAAAAAAATATGTACACTTAAAAAAAAAATGTTAAAGTCCAACTCCAATATTTAGGCCCTAATCATGTAAAACGCAACGCAACGCCAAAGAATAACATTGAAAGCACAAACAATGTCAATGTCATAAATATTTTGTAATTTTGTTGTTGCTTTCAACAGAAACTCATCTACCGTTTTTAAATTTTCAACGACACAAGATATGCAGCGTTTGAAATTTTAAAACGCGATGAGAATTTCTGTAGAAAGCAAAAACAAAATTACAAAATATTTATGACATTGTTTGTGCTTTCAATGTTATTCTTTGGCGTTGCGTTGTGTTTTACATGATAAGGGCTGAATCTAATACAAAATTGATGTTAAAAATCTCTAAAAAAAAGTAAATACTTAAAAAAAACCACTATAATGAAGAGTACATACGATTCGCCACAGCCGAACAAAGCATTCTTATTTTTGTTTTTAATAAATATGTTTCTTTACAGTTATTTTATGTAATTTTTCGTTATTGTTATTAAAACCCCATTTTGCAAATAGTTCGTTCTTTAAAATTGGTATTTCCTAGACTAAAAATCAGTCAATATAATAAACCATTTGTCGGCCAGACGTTAAATCAATAAAACCTCTATCATAAATATTTAATCAAAGTTAAAATTTTTTGTTTTCTCGTCGCTCTTTTTTAAATCGCCCTAATAAAAGTATTAAAATTAAATGATCAATCAAACGATAGACACCACTCGTTTTAAATTTTAGAATGCATTATTATGTATTTGCTTATTGAATTCGATTAAACTTGTATGTGCAATACTCTACACTGAGTATTTTTAGGTCTTACATTAGAAGACGCCCAATATAAGTATGGGTTCACACTGTGAAAGTTTTCTTTCAAGTAGTCTAAGTTTTTTGGTGAGAGGGGAAGAGAACAGGGGTTTGCTGTCTCCCCCTAGCAGAAAGAAGACTTTCATAATGTTAACCCAGACTATAAAATAACCAAGGAGTCTTTATTATGCGTTTGTACTTAATTAGTAACGTTTAAAAAAATTATTAGCGGTTTTTAGTGTACAACTCTGCTTATTTCATATGATTTTATACTACAAAGCATGAATCTCTTTTTCGTATGTATTGTAAATTAATGAATTTGCTGAGTGGAAGAAAGAGACAGATAAAGTTTAGTCAACTGTTTTATTCTGGTAAATTAACACACGTGTTAACTACAGCTTTTTGTTCGACTTTTTCAACCACAGCGTAGTAAATTTTAGTCTAATACATTTTGTTGTTGCAGTGCTGTAAATGTTATAAGCCGTTTGTCTTTAAAACTCCAAAAAGCATATACAAATGCATAAACAATTTAACGAAAGTCTACAAACTGACTGCATACATTATCGTAAGTAGATTTTTGCAACATGGTAAGGTAATTCACGTCACAAGTTGCATCCTTGCAATAAAACAAAAAATACAAAAACATAACAACAACCACATATACAATTATTTGTGTACATATTTGACGTGATTTACCTTGGTGTTATGAAATTTTCTTTTAAATTACGGCCTGTTCTTTAATCTACTTGGAAAGTGATTCCGAATTATTCAGTATACTAATAATAGCGATTTTCATCCTTGATAGTTAAGTCCCTTGTAGACCTTGTTAATCTTATTAAATTTGTATATGCTTTTTGGAGTTTTAAAGACAAACGGCTTATAAAATTGTATACATATATCTAAAAACCCGCAAACTTGAACGACTCGAAAATGTAAACTCTTTTATTTTTACATTTACTTCTCTAAAGCGGGAACAAAATTTTCTGAGTTATTCAAACTCATTTTATTTCTGGGAGACGTAATGTGACAAAAAGTGTAATTTTCTTCGAAAGTGCCAAAGAAACTTTATCGATGTCGTTACTTTTATTGAAACACCTTAAATCATTTAATTTGATAAATACTTATTGCTCAAAATGACACTATGAAAATTTTATTTTAAGATTGTTTTAAACAGGTTGCGAAAGAAATAAAAACACCTCCTTAAAAGTTTCAGGATTTTTAAAGAACAGTTTGAAATATTGTATAAAAAAAAATCAACCAAAAAAAATATTGGTTTTTGACTTTGTCCATTTTTAAAATTTTGCAGATATTTATTTTATTTTTTATTTTATTTTATTTTATTTTATTTTGAATATGACGTAACTTTTGCAAAAAAATTTTTTAAATTTTTTTTCGTTAATATATGTTCCTTATTGGATGAAAAGAATCTTCACACCAAATTTCATTCAAATTGAAGGGGGTCGGGTCCCACTCTTGGCCGATTTGACATGGAATTACCCATATATACAATAATATTTTAATTAAGTGGCAAGATTGTAAAGAGTCTTTCTATTGGGACTTCCGAACTTTAACAGTTTATCAACTATGGACGTATGTATAGCGTTCATTAACACGTGCAAATGGAAATAACGGTATATCTCGAAAAATTCATAATCAACAAAAACCTTGTTCCCTTGTGTTATCTATCTAGGGTTAAGGAATGATTTCCATCGTTTAACATAGAATTGCACAAGCTTGATAATGAACCCGAACTTTATAACAAAAACGTATTAAAACTTTTTTTATTTTAAAATTTTGAAATTGAATACCCTTGGCATTTGTAAAACTTATTTAAGAAACAGACTTTCGTCTGAAACTGCTACATGAATGAAACGGCAATTAACATTTTGAACCTTCCCTAGATATATGCACCCAAATATAAAAGTATAACTTAGTATTATTTGGTTGTGCTGATGTCTGTAACACCTTAAAAAATTGGTCATAATCCCACCTTCTGGTATACCGACCGACTCAGAATCACTTTTTGAATTGAGCCAATGATGTCTGTCCTTCCGGATGGCTGGCTGGCTGTATATTTATACCTTGTGCGCAAAGGTCGCAATTTTGGAAATAATTTTATCACATTTGGTACATTGGTTCCAATGACCAATCCTACTGGAAATGGAGAGAATCGGTCTATAATTAAAATAGCCCTCATATAAGCTTCTTTCCGAAATAGAGTCTTTGTGCCCATAAACCATCTTATTATGTTGGTATTTAGATAAAATTTGGTCCCAACTTTTATTGCAATGTATTTGAATCAGACCATATTTGGCCATAGCTCATACATACAAACACTTCTTCCGAAAATTGCTTTTAAAGTCATATCCAGTAAAAAGTTCGCCTACAAAATAATGCATTGAGTAATCACAAAATAGCAACAAGACCACCTACAATTCTACTGAAAGAACCAATGAATTTTACTAGGGAAGTCCAAAAATGAACTCATTCACATTTAAGTAAATGGTACTTGAAAACTTTTTCATTATTTCTGTACCTTCATTCAAGGCGAATTCGTGTATACGGTGGTGTCGATACTACAACAAGTGACAACGCCAAAACACAACAATGTACTTTTTTGTTGCTTTCGTTGATCGATATGTCAAAAACACAAGCAACTTTTGACATTTATCTCCCTAAGTAAGAAAAAAAAAATAGCACAGCTGTGCTTTCAACGCCACCTGAAAAATGAATTCGCCTTGCCTTCATTCCTTCGAAAAGAAAGTAATTATAAAAAATCCAAAAAAAAAAAATTTTGGAGGTTGTCAAAAGTCCATTTTATTAAAAAATATTTTTTTTTGGAATCACATTTGTAAATCGTTATATGTAAGTGATTATTTCATTCATTATTATAATGAGTTATACATATAATACGTAATAAGAAGTAGTAAGATAATTGCTACTACGTAACGCAAATACCAGCGAAGAAAGCTACTGAATAATGAGTGAAAGAAGCTTTTCATTTTGAAAAAGTAAGCGGAGTTTTGACTGGGTAACTTTCTGATAAATTTGGCGACAATAACTTTATAAAAATTGTCGCGTAGGAATTTATATTGAAAAAAAAAAACGAAAATCAATTTGAGTTTTTTTTTTGTTGCTTTGTTTTAATGTAAATTTCCAAACGAAAATTTAAATTTTAATTTACAAAACAGGTAGTTAAAGTACGAAATAATAATATTAGGAGCAGTGTTCAAAAATAAACATTAAATATCGTTCCTTAGTGTTCGGTTCGGTATATTAGTAGAAAACACAAACGCTAATAGTGTTTGTGTAGTAAATCATAAAAAAAAAAAACGTTTCCCTGTTTGTGATCTTCGAACACAAAAATAATACTGTACTTGTCCAACTCAACAAAACTCGTGAAAATCAACAAAAAATAATACTGTACTTGTCCAACTCAACAAAACTCGTGAAAAACAACAAAAAATAATACTGTACTTGTCCAACTCAACAAAAAGATGCGAACATTAAATTGCTTTTTTTTCTTTCTTAAAACTACAAACTTCGTTGTGCTCGGTTCAGCACATTAATTTTCGTTTCAATTGACTGGTGAGCTCGTGAAAAACAGACAAAATTTACAAAAACAGTACAAAAACAAAAGCAAAAAAATTTGAAACAAACAAAACATGTGTACAATACACGCAAAAGCTATTCGTGCTGTGGTCGTTGCTAAAAATTTTGGTTTGTTCATTTCACTATCAATGTAAAAAAGGAAACACTATAAAACATTAAAATATAATGTATGTCTACAAAACCACTACAATTGTTCTGTTTTAAGCTGGGATCACACAATTGCCGCAATGCACAAATTTTCACACTTTTTAATAACCCAATCGTGTGACTGCACAATCAAATGCCTCATGCAGGGCTGTCAGATGTGGCGATTTCTCGCCAAACGTGGCGATTTTCAAACTCTTTTGGCGACCTAATTTTCGATTTGGCGACATGGCGATTTTTTGGCGATTTATAAAATAGTTGGCGGTTTTGTTGGCTATTTTTGATGAGCCATCTATTTGTTTTGAAATTTGTTAAATTCAAAACGAAGAAATAATAGCGGAATTCACCCTTGATAGTAAAGTCCCTTGTAGACCTTGTTAATCTTATAATTTTAGTAAAAATACTAACATTTACAACACTGCAACAACAAAATGTATTAGACTAAAATATACTACGCTGTGGTTGAAAAATCCCACAAAAAGCAGTAGTAAACAAAGTGTGTGAATTTACCAGAATAAAACAGTTGAAGAAACTTTATCTGTCTCTTTCTCTCACTCAGCAAATTCATTAATTTACAATGCATACGAAAACGACACTCACGCTTTAAAGTATAAATCGTATTAAATATAACAGAGTTGTACACTTAATACAAAGGGTGAAAACCGCTAATATTTTTTTTATTCTAGTATTTCAATGTATGAAATTTGATGCATTCATATGTATGACCAGTATTTAAAACTAAATAATGTTGAAATGGCTGATGAAGATGATCTTCGAGAATTTTTTTTTCACATTTAAATGTGCTCTTGAAAGAAGTAATAAGTAGAATTCTTAAAAAATGAATATAATGAAAGTTTATGAAAATTTTTCCATTATAAAATGTGACAAATTATCACATAAAATTTGTTGTTTTTAAATATATTTTAAAGATTTTTTTATGAATCCTAACTTACCCTTGGATGTTAATGAAATACAATAGAAAAAATACAGTTTGTTAAAAGAAAATTGTAATGATGATATTCAATCTAATTAAGATCAGTTTAGGCCAACAATTTATAGCTACAAGGATACGGCAGGTACCTGTATTGAAATATTGAAATTCACTAAATATCTGCTTTGAAGTAGAATGCGATATGAAGTTTTCGACACGTTTTTACGAGCCAAAAGTTATATGAATATAAATAGCACATGTTGCATTTCTTTTCTACCTTCACAATGTATTTCAAAAAAGAAGACAACAAGTTAGTGTTCTTGGTGAACTATATAGCGTTTTAGTTATATAATAGAACTGCAACTACATACAAATATATTGTACATCCAATATTTGTTTAAAGGGCTCTGGAGACTTTCAAATAAACCCGTCAATCAGTGCATATGTGTTAGTTTCGTTATTTGAGGCTTTTTTGGAGACGTACAAATAAACCCGTCAATCAACATTTGTAATTTTGATTTCATAGGGTTCGTTTCAAATAATCAAAAAAACGAAAAACCAAATAAGTATTTATATTTTTTTTATTTCGTATATGACAACATACACAAAGCAAATAAAATTTTTTTGTCAATCACAACTGGAGACTATCAAATAATCAGCCATCAAATAAAAAAATCAAAACTTTTTGATTTTCATCAAGCATTGCCGACAACGCGTATGTGTATCCGAAAAAGAACGACTGCACGCACACAACTATGTGATTGATGTATTTATTTGATAGTCTCCCGGGCGTTTAATACTTACCGCAAAGTCCTTTTTTTGTTACTTTAAGTAGACTACTATAAAATATTTTAAACATTGCACCTTTTTTGTTAAATAAAAATTAAACAAAATATATGGCGACTTTTTTTGAATTTTTGGCGGATTTTAGGGATACGGAAAAAATTTTTTTTGGGATTTATGAAAAAATATTTTTAATTATTCTAAAAATACATATATTATTGTCGAAATCGAAAAAAATAAATGCTTTGGCGATTTTGGCGATTTTTGACATTGAATTTGGCGAAAAAGATCAAAATCAATCTGACAACCCTGGCCTCATGTACCAATCGAGGGCAATATTGTGCTTACTTTTACCAATAAAATGCAACCCTGGTGCGGCAATCGTGTGACTACTTGATATCCAACCGCGCGCCAATAAAAATAACAAAAATGTACCAATATTTATTGGGTTCAAGGCGAATTTAACTACAGGTGGTGTCGGAACTACAACAATCCAAAAACAACAGAAAAAACACAGGGGTTTTTGCATTGCATTGTTAGTGTTTACTGTCCAATATGTCAACCATTCCTAACAAAACACTAACAAATCAAAACAAAGTAGCTCGAACTGTCAAAATCAGATGCCGTTTCGACACCACCTGTAGTTGAATTCGCCTTGATTGGGTTCTTGTGCGGCCAATTAAACAACACACTTTTGTGTGTTTCTTTTAGTAGGAATAAATTAAAAATAAAAGTAAAATTTATCAAAAATAAAAGTTGGGAATTTAGAAAGTCATTAATAAATAAATTAATAATAAATTTTGTATTCCCGAAAATAAATTTTGATATATAATTTTTTTTTTAATTAGTGCAATAGCTGTTCAGGACAATATAAAAGAATATATACAGGAAAAGGGAGCAAAATGTATTGAAATTCTTTAAAGCGAATTTAGTTTTGAATATAAATTTTCTCTGTTTCTTTACATATTTAAAATAGAATTTTACTTTCTTTAATTTTTAGAATTTCATATATATTACTTAACAAATTTCAAATAAATTTATTCAACAAAAATTTGTTTGAATATATGATACAATTTTCTTTTTTTTTAATGAACAAGCCAACTAGATCTTTCGAACAAATAAAAAAGCTACCACAACAGCTGTTTTCGCAGTTGACACAAGTAAAAACGATCGTGTGACTGTGCTGCCGCAATTATTGTACCCATTTCGCTTTGTACTAACTAGCGGCAATTAAATTTGTATAAAACAGGGCAATCGTGTGATTTCAGAATATTTTATTGGGGCAATTTCATTATTGTGCGTCAATAAAGCACAATCAAAATTGTGTCATATTGGTGCATTTGCGGCAATCGTGTGATCCCAGCTTTATAACGAAGAACAGAACCCTATAAAATCTTCGTTACTTTATTGAAAATAGTAACGAACGGTAAAAAATAGATATCGTTTCTAGGTGTGTGAGCCTAAAACTAAATAAGTATGAAGATATCTAAATAATATTGGGCAAACAAAACTTTTATGTGAATCTTAGCCCTCATAACACAATTTTGATTATGGGTGCCATATAGGGTACGCTCTCGAAAATTATATGATCGTGCTTGACCAACTATACTTTCTTACTTGTTTTTTTTTATAGTAATTTAATTTTTTAATTTTCTTTTTCTTAATTTATTTTAGCTACTAAATAAATAAACACTCGTAGTGTGACTAATATTAACCTCCTTTAAATTAATTTTTTTGTGTTTTTCTTTTCTAGAAAATAAAACGTTATTTTGATTTAGGTGTAATTTCATTTAAATCGGGTAATTTTATAATCTCTCAAGTGTTCTTCTGAATTTTGATGGTGGTAACACTGAAAATGATACAAAAGAAATTGTCGGAAGTAACTGATATGTTTAACAGACGTAGAAAAAAAAAGTTTATGTGGAGAATCGAGAGGACAATGAAAATAAAATGTGGAAAATTGGCAGAAATGCATATAAAATAGGAAAAAAATAAAAACATACCACTTAAAATCGCTCCAGAGCAGGTATGGTACTCATTTTCTGTTGCGTATTGTGGAAAAACGATTTAAGTGATATCGCGATTTTGGATGTGAAACGTTTTTCCACCAAAAAAAAAAATTCTTAACAGATAATTTACATTGCTTGATTTTTTGTATAAAATTTTCATTATCATTATTGTTGATAATCTCACAAAAAAAAACATTAAAAGTAGGATAACCTTGAATTTTAAACACGTTTTTTTTTGTTTTCTTTTGAAAAATAATTGTTTTGTAACTTATAAAGTTATTTGGGGTTTTGCTTCAATTATCTAGTTTAGAAGGGAATCATTTACACGGTTTTAAGAAGGGATGTAACGAATACCGATACCGTTATATCGGCGATACTTTACGTTTGCCGATATATCGGTATCGGCGATATTTTACTGTCGATACGCCGATACTTTTTTTATAGTTTTTTTGAACAAACTATTTAATTCTCAATGTTAATGTTTTGCATAACAACTAATAGCAAAAAACCAAACAGAATAATAAATTGTTTCTTTTAATTCTTAAGCTGGAGGTGGATGCACACCACGCCTTTTATGCGTAACTTTCTTTTTTGACCTTTTTTCGAGACGCATGCTAAAGTAGAAAGTTATCCAACTTCATGCTTTCGATACGCACATATATGCATTTAACGCGTTTGATGTGTAACTTGTCAATACAATTTTACACTACGACTTTTGGGACTGATACATGAACGCATTGAACTCTTGGTTTGGACCTGCAGAAGAATTTTCTGCAAATTTCTAATGCTTTTTGTGAAAATAAAAATCACTTTGCTACAACTTTTGGGTTACTTAGAAGAGACCACAGGATCCATAAGCAAATTCACTGCTACATTGTCTGACGCTATTTCGCTAGTTAACAGTCTACGACCATTATTAGAAAATAAGATAAATGAATAAATTGAGATGCACAATAATTTAGAGTCCCAAAAATTGGCGACTTACGTAGCATCAGCTCTGAAAGAAAGATTTAAGTGTTAAGAGAATAATGCAATCTATTGTTTTTTTTAATTCTCTACCTTCGACACAACGCTAGAAAATTTCAAAGACAATAGATCGAAAAAACGTCTTATTGAGCTACTCAACATGACTCTACATTCCGAAAGTGTTGAAGACACGGTCACCCCTACACCTAGTAAAAGTTGTAAAAAGTCTACAAGAACTGATCTTTAGAGCGTTTGTGAAAATCTTAATTTGGAGAAGAACGATCCTCTGTCCATCCTACGCTTTTGTTCATCTAAATAAGAAGTCTAGGTATACCTTAGATCTTGCCATTTTTCTAGAGACGCAGAACCATTTGGTTAGTGGCGCCATTTAATATTATACTCAAAATTTAAGACCATGGCGCAGAAATACGTAAGTTTTCAAATGAGTTCAGGCACATCTGAGAGACGATTTTTTACTGCAGGTCTGCTTCAAACAGAGTTTGGAAATTATCTCCGCAAAAGTTGAGAATAATTTTTTTTTAAACAAAAATCTTATTAATATTAATTTTGAATACACAAAAGGTGTGTTCATTTACAAAAAAAAAATATTGCTTATTTTCAATGATTGTTACTAGTAAGTTTTCACGTACTCGAGAAACTTGCAAGGAGAGAGTGGAAAAAGAGCATAAAAATTTGAGAGACAAAAAATTTATTGACAATTTCAGATAGTAAAATTTTTACTAGCAAGAATTATTCAACCACCTGTTTCATGTTTTTGTTTACAAAACAAAAATAATTTTCATAATTTTTATATTAAAAGTTTTGCAATAAAAAAGGATATTTATTTTTCAAAAATTTAAGAACAATATTCTTAAGCAAATAGTTGAAATCAATTGAATATATTAAAAAAAAATCTCGTTTCTTACAACTGAATAGTGTCGATATGACTAACTTTCTAGTTTTTGCAGGTAAAGCGTTCATTTACTTTTTTATTTTTTTGAATAATTTTGAGAAACATTTTGTAAATTTTAAACTTATGCCCTAATCATGTAAAACGCAGCACAACGCCAAATAATAACATTAAAACCACAAACAATGTCATAAATATTTTGTAATTTTGTTGTTGCTTTCAACAGAAACGAACCGACCGAACGCCCTTAAAATCCCATTAAGACAACAATCTCATATGGATGTTAATATCTAGATAATATTTGCCACAAGTAGCTCTCATATGGGTTAACCTCATAGCCCATCGTTTCGAAATAGGGTAAAATCTCAAACATTTTTCTGGTGTTTGGGCTTTACCGATTATAATTTTAGGATTGTTTTTTTCAACATTTTCTATTCTTCGAATTTATTCTATGAGTCAAATTTCCGTTATGTATCTTATAAAGCTTTCTTGTAATAGTTATATTCCTTAAATTTTCAGGAATGACTTTATACACTACCAGACTATTATCTTGTATCTTCTTGTTTCATTTTACCTTAGCTATCCGTTGGATAGCAATGAAGTATATTATATGTGCAGAAAAATTTACAATTATTAGACACCAGCAGAATGTAATGCATTTTCTGGCCCGCTACGGCCTTCGTCAGAATTCATAGAATAAATTCGAAGAATAGAAAATGTTGAATATAATAAAGTTGCTTACAAAAAGAAATAATTCCCAATATCTATTTGTTAAAATAGTTGAGTTAAATACATTCAATTTATAAAGTATCACTATCTAGTGTGATACAAATAATGCTGACGAAAAAAATGCTTTTTAAATTGTTAAATATATGGTTTTTGATTTTTTGGGGGCATATTTTCGAGTTTTTACTGCATATTAAATGGGCATAAAATGCGTTTTAGAGCATATTGCTGGTTTCCCTGCTTATTACCTTAATATTAATTTATGAAATAATATATATAAAAATATATCAACTGTGTAGTGTGTAATGCATGATCGTACTTTACCTAGACCCCTGGTAACTTATTATACTTATTAACTACTTCACATATTGCCATATTGATAAGACTAAAGTGTACACAAGTCATAAGTATCCGTAGAGGTAAATATTATAAAATGTGTTTGTTGTACTAATTGAAAAATATTATTAGATTGCTTTATCTCTAAAAAACGATCACTAAATTAATATTTTATATGATTTGACTTCTTCGCTTTAATAATACAGTCTACACTTACTCATTACAATTATAAAAGTTAGGCGTTTAACTAAAATTGTAGTTTGTCTTAAATTAATTATTGTGCGACGTTTGGTCACAAAAATTGCGTTTTAATGTGAAGTTAAAAATCTTCTTCATACTGCCACGATTTACTCTCATATGTAACTATGCGAATTCTGGTTAGGTTTGTCCCTCTTGGGGTTCGCGTCCCATACCCTGCACAACGGTTTATTTATAAATTTGCCATTCCATTTCTAATTTCTACAATATTGGTCAATGACACTATTGAGTATTAATATTTTTGATCCTGGAGTTCAACGATGTCCTCCTAACCGTCCTTTGGCTCTTCTGTTCGTGCGTTTGTTGAAATGGGTTTGCTATTAAAAATATGACTAATCCCTCTAATTTTTACTCACAAAACTTTATTCTTTGAAGTCTCCCTGCTGGAAATTCGTGTCAATTCTTCTAAAAGCACTTATCCCGTGACCAGTGAACTCAATATTATAATAAAAAGGAACGAATTGTGATAGGTGAAAACAAGACATATCACTTAACTGGTCACAATGTGTTTAGAGTGTAGTTACTTCAGAGGAAATGTAATTGACACAAAACCAGTCATGTGACTGGATTTTTGCGGGCTAAAGATATCGGTTTATACTATTCTATTTTATGAGGATCTATAATATTAATATGGTTCACTCGGGACAATATATGCGACATGCATTATTTTAACCGAATTAAATGTGTCCATTTAGGTTATTTCTGTGACCTGTTACAAAGTATCAAAAAGGTGACAATTAAGCCTCTCTTAGGACATCACCATATTCATATAAAGTATTGGAACTAAAACCGGCCCCTACCACTTTAGAACTGTTACGTGACAAGTAAATGTATACACTTTCTTTCTTAGCTTTTACTTCAAATAAATTTAGTTAAACACTGGTAGTAATTAAAATATTTGTAGTTTAAGACGTAAATATGAATTTCAGAACATTTTAGCCTTGTTTGCGTTTTAAGTACTAAGTAAAAGGTATATAAGATGCAGCAAAACCGAACTTAGCAGTATTTCTTCCTACGTTTCGCTTTTCCGAAACCCTAGTGCTAAATTTTCGATATTTTTTTGTTTCTTTTTTTTAATAAAAATTACCAAAATGAGGAAATATATTCTGACATAAATTTTTAATTCTAAATTTTGTTAATGTTTGCAATAATAATAAATATTTAGTAGCCAAAAAGCACCGCTAGATATTTTTTATCAGCTGTAGGAATCACATTTTAACATTTCGATAAAAATAAGCACGACTGCAGTTTAATGGTGTTTTCTTTTTTACAAAAAAAAAATGTGACATATTATTTAAAAAATTTAATTTGGTGTTCGTTTCTTAAAAATGTTTTGCTCTCTAAATGGGTAGCATATTTTATTCTAAAATATTCACCCACACTTATGGCATGAGGCATTGCACTTTTCACCACAAATAAATCGACAGTGCTTATAGTGCCTTGTAATATAGAAGTATTCGGTTTATATATGGCGCTATTTTTATAACGGCGACGATTGCCTCATAGAGCTACAAAGCTACGCGAAAATTGCCAAAATTCGGAAAAGTTTGCAAAAATAGCAAAAATTCGCGAATATTTTTAATATTTCAAACAAGCCATAAAATTAATTAAAAGTCCCTAACACTATAAGGAATGGCAAAAATTCGGTAAAAATTTCTAAATAATGGGATATTCGCCAAAATTTTCTACCAGCGGCATGATAGAAAAGGGTACGTTCGTAAATGCATAAAAACTGTGCAAAATTTTGTTGCTGATGCGTGATCACCAGTTGCAGTTGTGATGCTGATGCTTTTTTACTGCACAACAACTGTGACAGTTTCATAACCGACAGTTTCATAAACGAACATAAAATAATATTAAAAATGTTATCAACAATAGTAATGGCAAATTGAATTGAATATATTGAAACAAAATGGGACAGTTTTGTTATAAATAACAAGAAAAAGCATCAAAAAAGAAAAATAAAAAGATTTCTTTTATATCAAAAGTTATTGCATCAGAAAATTAACTGATGCAATAATTGCAAAAATTTGCTGCAGAGCTGCGGCATCACTGCATAAAAAAACTTTTGATCTATGAGAGTGATGCCAAGTTTCTTACAAGTGATGCTTTTATGAACATTCAACTTTCCTGATGCGCAAGTGATGCGCAACAACTGCATTTACGAACGTACCCACAGTCTAATCCAAATTTAGATATTTTTAATTAGGCTTAAGTTCAATGAATTTAATTTTCATTACATTATTTTTATGAAGACAAGAATTTTACAAGATGTAATTAATTAAAATTTTATTGATAATTTTTCATTCTTGACTGCGCTGAGATTCGAACCCAGGCGTTCACGGACAGGTTGCCCAGACAAGTTTCGATTGTAACCACACAATCTCTTCAGTGGGGTTTGCCGTTTTACTCATTCGGCTATTGCAGCCGGATGACGTCAATAGTCAAACATCAATCTTTAAACCAAATGGTATTTCACTTTGGTAGATCGAAATTTGCTTTTGAATGAATGATTATCTATTTTAATTAATTTACATGTTCTTCCTAACTTCTGTTTTTTTTTTTTTTTTAAGTAAAGTCTAATATTTATTAATAATCGCTAAAGCTCTTAGGAGTCAGAAATCGCTCCTATCGCGAACATGGCGAAAATTCGCAAAAAAAATTATAAAATTGGAAACGACCCCTTAACTTTATTTGAAATCATAAAATATTCACTTTATTGCAAGAAAAATTAACCTTAAAACTCTAGAAATACGTAAAGTTTACAACAATAAATTATGTCAGTATTTAAAGCCGTTTTCTCAAAATATCATATTTTATATTACAAACAATGGCTTTAATGTGTTATTGCCATCGTATTCATGTAGAGTATTATAAAACGATATTAGAGCATACTAAAAACAGTAGCTAAATGGTTTATGTTTTTAGACTTTAACTTGTCGTATTCGAACGATATCATATCAGAAGAACATGTACAACAGTTCAAATAGTAATTATAGATTATAAATGGTTTCTTTTAAACAATACGCGAAAAGGTATTTCCCTGAACTTTGATTATACAGGGTGGCCCAGAAGAAACGAAGGGATTGTAAGAGCCATTTAAATATTGTTTTTTCTTAGCCCCACTTAATTAATGAATTTATAAAATTAAGACTTGAAAAATATGTACGTCGCGCACGTGCCGCCTATTCTTAGCTTTGCGTATCGTGCTCTTTTTTTTATGTTTTTCTGTGAATACATGTTTTTTTTTTTTTTCAAATAATCTCCAAAAAAAAAAACCGAAAGCGGTTAAATTTAGGCCCTAATCATGTAAAACACAACGCAACGCCAAAGATAACATTGAAAGCACAAACAATTTCATATATATTTTGTATTTTTGTTGTTGCTTTCTACAGAAATTCACTTTGCGTTTTAAAATTTCAAACGCTCCATTGCTTGTGTCGTTGAAAATTTTAAAACGGTACATGATTTTCTGTAGAGAGCAACAACAAAATTACAAAATATTTTTGACATTGTTTGTGCTTTCAATGTTATTATTTGGCGTTGCGATGTGTTTAACATGATTAGGGCCTTAATATTGAAAAAAACGTTCACCTAAAATTTCTTGTACTTGTGTGCAACTTGCTTAAACGTTATTTGTAAGCGGTTCTTCAAAGCAGACCACAAAAAATTGTCCAACATCGTCCTCAAAGAAGATGGACCAATAATCCTTTCGAATGCTTCTCCACTCCAAACTTAACGCTTAAGAGGTTATGTCTGCCGCTAAAGAATTACAAATTTTATATAAACTAATTTTTTTTTTCTCATTATTTATTTATTGAATCTTCATATATTAAATATGAACTAACAATAATTAATCAAATCTTATACTAATACTTTATTTTTGTCCTGCCAATGCTAGACGAAAATTTTTCTCTTCACGGTTTCTGTTCACATATGTAGATGTTTAGCGCTCTTCTTGTCTGATGAGTGCTGCTGTATCTCTTCTCCTTAATCTAGAGTGGCCGCTGTAATTTAAAATATTTCGAGCTAGTGGATTTGGGTGCGACTCAAGTCTTTTTAAATATTTTACTGCATACTTCGTAATAATAGTTTTTACTAACGGCACATTGAGATCCTTGTGAATATTTGAGTTTTTAACATACCAGGGAGCGGCTGTGATTATTCGAAGAAGTTTATTTTGTCGCCTTTGAATTTGTTCGATATTAGAAGCCGAGGCACTAATGATTTTATTATATTAATCGTTTTTATATTTCGAATGTGTTCAATGAAATTCACAAAGCTTTTTGCAATAGTCCCATTCCTTCTGTAGATACAGAATTAACTTCATTGCTAACCAATGGATGAAAAAGTAAAAAGGAAAAGGAAAAGGAAAGTAAAACATGTAACATGAAGATACAAGATATTCTGGTAATGTATATAATAATTCCTAATTAAATGGACATATCTATAGCTTCAATGTTGACCAAAGTTTGGCTTAAGCAAAAACTTCGAGAAATCTTACATTTCCCAACTCTTATTTATAACAATCCAAAAAAATAAATATAAATCATATTAAAATAATGAATCTATAGACCCCATCGTTTCTTTTTGGCCACCCTGTACTTATGTCTTTAGGTTTAATAATACTGTCCTAGTTCAAATATGTAACAACAGGGGCACCCGGTGGGTAAACCTAATACGATTACGCTTAATCCTCTCGTGCTAGCCGTTCTTTTTTTCTTTTAGGTTAGCTCTTGTTTTAAAAATAATTAAGATTGAAAAGTATGGCTAAAAGTTGATGTAATTTAAAGATACGCAATTTTTCTCAGTTTTCTTTTATTTAATAATTCTTGTATCGATTTATCGCACTTGATCATGATGAAAAATCGACACATAGTATTCATATCTACCTGTTTTAAAAATATCGTGCTATTTTATCTGCTTTTTTATAATGAAACGGTTGGTATAAAAATACTTTTTGTTTTGCCTTTAATATAAAATAAAAAGTTGTTTTGCTTCTACTGAACATTTTTAAATTTCAAGTTAATACCCTCTTTATGATCAAGCAACATTTTGGAAAAATTAAATGGACTAGAATAATGATTAAGTGATCTACATATCGCACACTAAATCATACAGAGTCACAACTCAAAATTCAACAATGTTCACATGAGGCTGCAAAATCATGATTGCAATTATTAAATCAAGTTGTGTTAAAAAAAATTTAAAGAAATAAGATAAATAAGACAGTGACGTACACAAAATTTTCGTAGTTGTTATAGATTTGATTTGCGAACTGTAGCCCGTTTCTGTATTTCTCGCATCGTAAAATTTCCCGCATGAAACAAGTGAATTATTACAAAAACAGTGCAATATGAAACAAAAAATGATTTTTCTCACATATGTAAGTGTTTCTGTACTTTTACTTTGCGAGAATTATCTGTCATTTAAATAATTTTCCAGCAATTATTGGAAGGATGTGAGAACAAGTGTTTCTGTGACAATATTTTGCAAAAAGTTTCTCACAAGAACTGTCATAATAAGTCATATTTGAAATTGATGCGAGAAAAAAAAATTTAAAAAAATGGAGCCCAAATTATGTATGTATGTACACAAGAATGTGTATTGTTTTATTTTATTTTAAAAGAAAGAATTTAAATGATGAAAATAAGTATATAAAACACAATTGTGATATTTTGTTATTAAAATTTTTTTAGCCTTTCATTGATTGTTTTATGCAGGGTTGCCAGATAAATTTGTGAAAAAAACGTCAATATCCTAAGAAAAAATAAAAAAATCGTCTATTTTTTTCGGAAAATTTAAAATTAATTTTGACGAATTTTGTTCGATTTTTATCATATAATCACAAATTTTTATCATATAAACACATAATAAAAAAAAAAAAAAAAAAAAAAAAAAAAAAAAAAAAAAAAACATTAAGTTCATGCGTAAAATACATATTTTATACATACATAAGCTTGAAGTCTATTTAAATAAAATTATTTATTTTATTTTCCTTTATCCGATAAGAGTTTAAAATTTCAGATTGTTATTTTTCCCTGCAGAAATCACACAAAGGAGTGACAAATTATCATATTGAAATAAAATAAACAATTTTGGACAAAGTAAAAGGCAAAAATTTCCTAAAGTGGATTGACTGAAAAATGGGGTAATAGTTTAATCTTTTGATCACACAAACAAATGTATTAAATAATCCAAGCAAATAAAAATTAAACAGTTTCCGTTCGAAATTTTGCTTTTGTTGATACATTTTTTAATCTGCTTTTGTTTTTAAAGATATCGGTTTTCTGTGGTGCCTAATACACAAACATATAAAACTATTTAAAATTGTTTTATTTCAAAGACTGTATCGTCACTAGAAAAAAATCAGCAAATTTTCACTTTGCCAATTTTGGAACAAAAAAAATCGTCAAAATGTCGATAAATCTTTAAATCTGGCAGCCTTATTTTTATTATATATATTTCTTTCGTTGACGTTTCGCTTGCATTTGACACTTAATTACTGGAAGTATTCCAGTTAAAACAGAATCAGTGTTGTCTGTTCTCGCATTTAAATACAGAAACACTTTTTTCTCACAAATCGAGAAACGATGAAATTTTTTGTTTCACACTTAATATGAGAAAATTTGCGATGCGAGAAATACAGAAACGAGCTACTGGTTTATGAAAAAATAAACGATTTTGATAAATTTTGAGTTGTGACTGTTTATGATATACATACATACATATGTGTATAGAGGGGGCTTATTCTGGCAGTCGTGGTCGAATATTTTTTCGATTCAAAAGCACTTTTATTTCTGAAAACTCAAAAATTGGTTTACAACACTGAAAAATAATTCCGATTCATTCAATATCGATAGAAAAATTAAAAATAAAATTTCTTTCGAATTGAAAAAGTATTTGGTCCAACTGCCAGAATTAGCCAGCAGGGCTCTAGCAAAAACGTGAACACTCAGGTGCATGATTTTTTCATATTTCATTGGACGAATGTTCATTAATAATATGTTTTTTCGATAGATATATCGCTACCTAAAACGTTAACGGCCCTATCTCACAATTTAAAAATTTTACAGAAGAAGCAATTAAATACTTGAAATGATAACTTGCCTTAAACTGGTTATAAATTATTTTTCTTGTTAAACATACCAGTTTTTTTGACAATTGCCAATGTTGCATATTGTGCAAACTGTTAGTTAGGTATTAATGCCCAACCATAATATGCACAACATAGCTTACGGGACTGTCAAAAATGAACGAAAAGTATGTCAAATGCATAAGCAAATTGAAGAAGACGTTTAGGTGGCCATAATGTACTTACATAAACTTAAGATCCATGTTGCATATTTGTGCAATATATTTTTTTCTTGCGATTACTTCAAATTAACTCATTAGCGCCCAATGATCCCATTTGGGGACATGAACAAATAATTTAATAATTAATAATTGAATAAATTGAAATAAATAAAATTATATTTTTCGAAATTAGCTAACAACCTTAAAAATAAAAATTGGGCGCAAATGGGTTAAAAAGTACCAAAAATTACAACCCTGTATTTGTTTATTTTATGTTTAATTTAATTAATAATTTTGCAATTTCAGAAATTCAGACTGGAAAAACTTCGTTTTTTACGAAAATTTCTGGTGAGGATGAGTGATCATTTTAGAAAAATTTGGACTGTGACTAGCAACCCACTATATAGAAATCGTGCTTCAAGGGGTTCTCTTCGGTATAGTGGTATGTATGAAATAATTTTAGTAATTAAGAAAATTGAATTTTAAAAAATTTCTATTTGGAAAAATTTTAAAAGTGGACCTTATGGACGTTGGACAATTGATGAACGAAAAAGTCAGTAATCATGGCTCTATAGCGGTCACCATTGACTCTGATGTTCTAACCAGCACCGTTTTCAAAGAAGTACGGACCAATTATTCCACCATCACATGAAGCACCCAAAACCGCCAGTTTTTCTGAATGTAACAACATACACTTGAGGATTATCATCACTCCAAATACGGCAGTTTTGTTTATTGATGTATCCATTCAAACAAAAGTGAGTTTTATCGCTTATGAAAATCGGGATCAACTGCAATATTTTTTTTTTTTGGGTCCATGCACCGAATTTAAGCCTTGCTAAGTGACCGTGTGGCTTCAACTGTTGCAGGAGTTGGATTTTGTAAGCACGCAAACCAAGATCTTTGCGCAAAATTTTCCATAAAGTGGATAGATTTATATCCAATTATTGTGCACGATGGCGTATAGACTAATTCGGGTCTTTTTCTACGCTGCGCTCTACAGCAGCAATAACGTTTTCTGTACGCTCTGTACGACGTCTTTTTGGATGCGTATTATCATTTAGAGTTAACGTCGTGCGAAAATATTCCAGAGTTAATCGAATTAATTGCTCTAAAGGACGATTATGTTGACCGTAATATGGACGTAGTGCGCGATACATATTTCGAACAGAACCATAATTTTCAAAATAAATTTGCACAATTTGGAAGCGTTGCTAGGGCGTCAGTCTATTCATATTGAAATGCCAAACCAAACTAAACATAAATCACTTGACAGCGGACAAAATGGCCGCTAGCTCAAAAAGTGTTGCCAACTTAAGGTTGTATACCTCTATAAAAACGCACTTCTTTATTTTGACCCGCTGAAATCGAATCTGGTCCGTTTGGCTTCTACACCCACAAAATTTGGAGTTTATTTCTATAAGCTGCAGTTTTTTTACGAGTGTTCGCAATTTACTGAAGACTTTGAGTGTTAGCGGCACAAACAGGCATCATATTCGAATTAAGCACGTCGAAATACATACATATAAGCAGGTGGGTCTAGTCAAACTTACAGACCACTCTTTTTCTAAAAGCTGCACTTATTTATAAACATTGCCTAAAGTTCTTTACCAAATCTGATTTTGATATCAGCTTCGAAATAACAGTTATAAGAGTTGGTCACCTAAAATTGCGAAATGACACACTGTGCGATGGTACGACGCATTTCTTTTGAAGATCAAGAGAGACACACCAACCAATACCTACAAGCCATTATAGCTATATTTTGGCACGATAAGACCATTTTTCTGCCAGCAACAGATATAATTGTTTAAAGCAGTGAACTATTACATATGGGTGTAAAATATATTCTCACATGATGTCACTATACGACCAGGTGCTCATTTAGGGAATGCGACATATAAAAATAAAATTTATTTATGGATTTGCTAAAATAAGCGCAGTCCTACGGATTCGGATGTTTATTCCTAATGGCCTTTTCACACTTGTCAACATCTACCATTAATTTGCGCAGATGTTCAAATTTTCCCATAAGAAATAAATGGAGCTAAAAATCAGCATATTCATTTTATTCCATTCGACATCTTCCGATTATTTTAGTGTAATCCCTAGGAAGTGGCAATTATTTCTATTATTAATGTGACATCACTGACAAAATACCATTTCTTTTTAAAGCAGCGTTACCATTTGTCAAGTTTTCCTTTTTGGAAATCTTTTTGTGCTTAATTTTTTTTATATTGTTAAACGAAATTAATTCCAAATACATTTTGGGGTTTTCTTTTAAAATTTTGGAACTTTTGTAGAAAAAAAATATTTAAAAAAATTAAAGTTTTTTTCAGAAATGGTGACATTTTTTATTAATAGTAGATGTTAGATGTTTCAAGTGTGAACGCATGTTTCATATTTTCAACATCTTCTAAGCGTTCCTCCGAAATGTATGCAAGTGTACAAACGGTATAAGGATATGAGACATTTTTATCGTTAGAATATACAAGGGTTATAGGACAACCTTGAAATTTCTTTTGACAAATTCACGCTCTGTCAAAAACTAGAATATTTCCTATACTTTTTTTTTAAAAAAAATCATGACATTACATGAAAAAAATTTAACTGATGTATTTAAATATACTATATGGCTTGATTCAATAGAAATTTAGTTTTATCGTCAAAAGAAATCTAATCAAAATGAAATTACTCTCAATAAAAACGAGTGACACCAATTGCGTGAGATATAAAGAATGAACCCAACAGCACAGTACAGGTAATCAAACCCGTTTTTTTAAATTTTTAACCACTAATTGAAAATTAATCCATCATAATAACTGTCAAAAATAATTGCTATGTTTGTCGTTTATTACGGAATACTTATCCAAGCGAACAATAACGATAAGACATTTATTTCCTCCATTCAAAAATTTTTATTGTAATTTGTACTACTAAAAACTACAACAACTGATACGAGTGAATATTTCCAGCTCTTCCGTGGATAAAGAAATAACAAATACGTCGCCATAACAATCGATTAAAAAACATTTGGCTGGGCTTATCTTTATTAATCTTGAAATTTTCAAACAAGTCCACTGTTCACGGTTTCGGGTTCTGTGGCGGTGTTCGTGAGTTGACACTTGGTTTTTATTGCTTTTGTTTTTATTTTGGAAAATTTATAACCCTTAAATATGATTTATTTTTAATTTATATTTTATAACTACTTACTGTGATATCAATTGATGAATTTATAATTTCTGATTGGTTTATTTGAAGTAGAATTGTATTGTTAATGTCGATTTTTTTAAATTAAAGTTTATATATACATTTTTGTTGGTTTCAGTGATGATAAATAATTTCGAATTGTTTGTTTTTTGATAAAGCAAGAATTCACAAATATACATTAGGGTCGCCCAAAAATTAAAAACTCGGCCAATTTTTTACCTAAGTTGATGGTAGAAAAGTGCCAAAATTTAAATGTTCTCAATTGGGTCGACGAAACAATCAGTCGTTGTAAGTGCGAAGCCGTCAACTTTAAGGGCTTAAGCCATGTTTTAAGCCTTTGAGCATTGCCTTCCAATTAGAATGTTGTCTTCAAACTTTGCCTAAATACATATTTCAGCACTAGTAAAAAGAAAATTTGTGGGCCCAGATATGTAAATTAGTTTAAAAATTTTTAATGGTTAATATGGGACACCCTAACACACATACTTTCATAGTTTTTTTTAAGTTTGTTAAGCAAGTTTGGATTTTTATCATAAAAATTTTACTGTTATTATTTTGGATATTTTATTTGAATTAATAAAAAAATTTAGGCCATCAATTTAAATTATATTTTATATTTTTTAGATCTCTAGATTTAATAAAAAATTAGTATTGTGGTTATTTTATTGAACTGTTAATGGTTTTTAATCCAAATTTAGGTATTTTTAATTAGGCTTAAGTTCATTGAATTTAATTTTCATTAAATTATTTTTATTAAGACAGGAATTTTACAACATGAAATTAATTAAAATTTTATTAATAATTTTTCATTCTTGACTGCGCGGAGATTTGAACCCAGGCTTTCACGGATAAGTTGCCCAGACTAGTTTCGATTGTAACCACACAGTCTCTTCAGTGGGGTTTAAAAAAAAGTTATACT
This sequence comes from Pollenia amentaria, assembly GCA_943735925.1. Taxonomy (NCBI): domain Eukaryota; kingdom Metazoa; phylum Arthropoda; class Insecta; order Diptera; family Polleniidae; genus Pollenia; species Pollenia amentaria. Next base: position 164,118,969 of record OX031009.1, read on the forward strand.
TTAACTTTTTCAATAAGTAATTCGAAAATTCTGTGGCAAAAAGGAAAAAGTGCTTAAGTCGACTTTAGCAAAATTTGAGTGAGTAGCTTTTTTGCAATCTCGATGTTAAATATACCGATAAACAAAGTTTCAATTATTTTGTACGATTGTTTATATAGCAAAATTACTTTTTGCTCATTTTTTTCATATGCAATAAAATTGGACTAACAACTTAAGTGAACCTTCGATCGGTAACGTTGGGAGAATTGAGGATTAAAAACTTAAAAAAACTATAACAAATAATAAGTTTATATATATAAAATAAGTTTATTAGAATAAAAATATATTTTTAAAAGAACATTAAAAGTTTCAAATATTATTTTCGGGAATGAAATATTTATTAATTAATTCATTTATTAATGATGTGCTAATAATCCCAATTTATGATAAAAAAAAATTTATTGTTGTGGGAAAGCTAGTTTCTATGCGCATTTCGCTGGTTGCTTAGGCCAGCTCGTCAGGAAACTTTTTCCAAATACTTTAGAAAAGCTAAACATATTATACAAGTAAGACCATAAAGTGAATAAGAATTTTAAACACTCAGCTCTTACTTGTAACAATATCAAAGCTTCAACAAAGACACAACAATAAACAGTGATTTTTTTTTTATTACATTCTTCTACAATTGGCTGGCTTTTTTCCAGCACGAATTGTAGTTGTAAGAGGTAAAGTTTAAAATGGACTTTCCTACAAAACTAAAAAAGTAGACTAAAACCCCTTGTCCTTTTGCCACAGAATTGTTTAGGAAATGGCCTTAACTCGAAACATTGCATACGGACTTATAATCACCTGTTAATTTCAGCCTAGTGATTACGACAAAAATAAACATACCTATTGTCAGTCGCGATTAATAATACCAAAGGGTCGAGTTTTATTTATTTATTACAATTTCTTAAATCGGACTAAATGTAATGTAATAGCGACTGGACAACGAACCTACTGATCAGTAGAATTTTGAATAGGTCTTCATTTTGACTTGATTAAGAACATCCCGATGGTAACGATTTGTGCTGAAGTTTCCCTTGAATAAACTCCCGATCGCACACCCACTTAGTTACTATAGTGTGGCCAACCCCACTTGAATTTTCATATCTATCATTTATTTCTAACAAAACTACCCGCTATCTCCATTTCTTAAGGAGGCTCCTATACAACATTTGCAATACTAGAATCATATTGAAGAAAAAGGTCCATACAGAAGTCCGCCCAGAATTCGCCTTTAAAAGAATAAATGTATGGCCGATCTCCATTAATTTTTAGTTCTTAACTTTTTCTCAAAACATACCTGCCCTTTATCACCACTTCTTACGGGGCTCCCACACAGATATTGCGTTTTTAGAAATTCTTAAATTTAATTAAGCATTTTCGGCTTTTGTAAATAAAATTAAATGTTGTAAACAGATTTTAATTAATTATGACTTGTTTTGTTTGCAACTTAGTTGTTTATATGTCTGGAAAAAATTAGAAGATAAGCTGCATTGTCTAATTTTTTATAAGTTTTTAAAAAACAAAATTTTCGAAATTTTGATAAAAAATTTATTTTTTCCCCCAAAAAAAAAAAAATAATTAAATTGTAAAAAATTTAATATAAAACCTTTATCTTCATAAGCAGCTAAATATATTTACATATAATTATTTTCGGTTTTCCGCGGTACAACAATGCAATAACCAAATGTACGAGTGTAAAGAAATTTACATAACTTTTTAACTATTAACAAAACTTTTATAATATAAAAAGGACACTATAGGCTAATTTTGGTTAAAAAAAAAGTAAGAAAAATCTTGATTTAAATTGGTCATTTCCGGTTTTGTAGAAGAAAAAAAAATTTTTTTTCAAATTAATTTTTTTTTTATTTAAAGAAGAATCGATTTTCTATAAGAATTACTTACATTTTTTTTGTTTGTTTGATTAGTTTTTAGTTAAAAAATATCATTTAAAAAAACATTTTTTTCAAAACGGCAACGCTTTACCGCCACGAACCTCGACAAATAAACATCATAGAAAAAAAATTCGCACACTTATTCATATCTACTAAAAATATACTTATGCCAAATATAAAGGAATTCCAACAAAATATTTTTATTGGGTTGTCCACTTCACAAACAATTCCCCATATATTTGTTTTCTATACGTGGAGAACAAAATAGAAGCAGTGCTGCATTTTCCTATTTTTTATGAATGACAACGCATATAAGAAAAAGGTTTAGCCTCATTTAAAAGAAATTCTATTGCCGCATTTCGGTGTTTTTAGTTTGTTCAATAAACTGAGCCGTTTTTAAGTTACGCCATTATAAATTGTGCAACCTCACCATTTTCCAAATAACTGTATATCGCGAAAACAAGAGCTAACATTAAAAATCTTTAACATCTCTGGATTCAGCGTACCCGAATTAGTTTAAAAAGCCATGTGCCACGCGGGTCTGTTTTTCAACAAGCACAATGTAATTAATACCACTACTCAGAAAAATAACCCCTAAAAAATCAAGTCAAAATTTGGGTGAAAAACAAATTTCGGGAATGTTTTATTTTCAACACTTTTTCTGAAAAACTTATTTTTACCAAATTACAATCTCGTATTGGACAGAGAATTGAAAACCTTATTGGGTTAAAACTTTTGTAGGAGTTTATCGCCCTGTAGCAATAATATTTCAAAGGGCTTAATTTTTCTCATTTCTTTTGAACTACAACTTCCATTAATTATTTTGATGCGTACACAGAAACAATTAAAAATTTTAATTAAAAATGATTATATTGATTACTAAGAAATGTAAAAATTTAAAATTATGTTAATTGATTTCATTAAATAAAGCTCAGATTTGACAATTCCCAACAACAATTCTACAAGTTTTTTTTTATTTTAAGCGAAAAAATCAATTATGATTTTTTGTTATTTAATTAATATTTTAATTTTAAATTTATTTCAAAACAACTAAAATGTTAATTAAATCAAAATTATTTTTTTAATTTTTTTCGACTAAAATATAATTAATTCAATTATCATATTAATTAAATTGAAATACTTTTTAAACAATTTCTTCATTTGATAAAAAAAAACTACTGAAAGTGTTTTCTGTGTACGCACTTACGCATAAGATGACTAGCAGTTTCGAACAAAATTCCTCAGTCCACACCCAGTAATTTCTGAAGTGGTTGATTTAAGTTTGCTTGCCAGAAAATTATTTCATAACCGATAATGTCGCACGGCTAATCTTATCAAACAAAAATGCCCTTTATTTATAAAATATAATGTTTTTTTCATAATTAAAAAATTATGAAAAAGTAATAATACTTACCATTGCAACGGTTATATGTGAGACTAGCATTTAACCCGCTACTTCGTAAGCGTCTCCTTTTCTTTAGTGGACATATTTTTACGCCAAAGTTTATGTTTCTAGGTTTTAACCCGCTACTTTTTAATAGGTATGATTTTCACCTATTAAACGTTCGAATTTCGAAAATGTACCAAATTTTTATTTGTATTTCTTATTTCAATGTTTATTGGTTTAATAGATAGATTGCGTGGCAAAAAAGTTTTAAAAAACAGGTTTTACCAGTTTACTCCCCAAAAGGGTCGAATTTCAAAAAAGTACCAGACACCTATCCGCTTATTTTTTTGATGAACATGAGGTAAGGGAATTTACCCGTTTTTAGCTTTTTTAACCTCTAACAATAAAAATTTTCAAAACTCCCATCCTCGGGAAACGATTTAGCGAGAGGCCAACCTCCCGGTCAAATTTCAACATTTTAGCTTCAGGCGCTTAGGACGTGCGATGATGAATCAGTCAGTAACTTTACATTTTTATATTATATAGGTAGATGAACAAAAATGTTTTGAAACAAAAATAACAGAAATAGGTACGATTTCACCCCTTAAACGTTCGAATTTCGAAACGCATCAAATTTGTATTTGTATTTTTTAGATAAGTTATGAATGTGGTATATTTTTTATTTTAATGTTTATTGGTTTAAAAGATAGATGGCATTGCAAAAAAGTCTTAAAATACAGGTTTTACCCGTTTACTCCCCAAAAAGGCCGAATTTCAAAAAAGTACCAGGCACCTGTCCGCTTATTTTTCTTTATTGAACAACAATAAGTACTAAATTTTGAAATAAAAAAAAATGTTTTGTAAAAAAGTACCAAAAATAGTTACGGTTTTTACCCCTTAAATTTCCGAATTTCGAAAAAGTACCAAATTCGTATTTGGATTTTTGAGATAAGTTTCAAATGTGATATAACCCTTATTTCTATGTTTATGGGTTTAAAAGATGGATGGGGTGAAAAAAAAGTACCAAAATACAGATTTTAGCCGTTTACTCCCTATTTCCCCTTGTTGGTACTTTTTTCTCCCCATTGAAGCATGAAAAATTTCAATATTGTAGTGGGAGCCCATAATTTAATACGTTTATGTCAATAAATAAAAAAAAAAATGTTTTATAAAAAAAGTACCAGAAATAGTTACGCTTTTTACCCCTTAAACGTCCGAATTTCGAAAAAGTACCAAATCCGTATTTGGATTTTTTAGATAAGTTTCAAATGTGATATAACCCTTATTTCTATGTTTATGGGTTTAAAAGATAGATGGGGTGACAAAAAAGTACCAAAATACAGGTTTTACCCGTTTACTCCGTTAAAGGGCTGAATTTCCAAAAAGTACCAGACACCTGTCCGCTTATTTTTCTAAAGAACAACGATAAGTATTAAATTTTTTTTGTATCTCTTTAAGTTTTAGATATAAGGGTACCGAATTTACCCGTTTTTGCCCTTTTTTACCCCCTAAACATTCGAATTTCCAAAAATCCCGTCTTAGTGGATCGATTTGGGGAGAGACCAACCCCTGGTCCAAATTTCAAGTTTTTAGCTTCAGGCGTTTAGGCTGTGCGATGATGAATCAGTCAGTCAGTCAGTCTGTCAGTCAGTCAGTAACGTTACAATTTTATATATCGTTACCTTAATATAAAAAGGCCCCAACTCATTATTTTTGGAAATCCGTTTTTTTATTGATTATTGTAGAATGGTTGCTAATACACATTCTATTAAAATTTCAAGCAAATTAGATTAAAAATAAAGAAGTTATAAGCAGAATACAAAAAGCCTTAACTCATACACACAATTTTTCGAAAGAAATACATATTATGTATTTCAATCTGAATTCCTCGTTTAATTTTAATAAAGATGTTTTTTGACAATGGTTGTGTAGCTATATTATTTCAGCTTTTATTAAGTTTTTTCCTTCTCCTGTAAAAAGTGTTTTTGATGAGTTGGGGCCTTTTTATATTAAGGTAACGATATATAGATGAACAGTCCATTTCTAAATCAGGCAATAGCCTTTTCATCCTTGTCAACATCTTACATCTACCATCAATTTGTGAAGATATTGAAATTTTCCCATTTAGAGCTAAAAGGCTGTTCCGGCGATTAATTCTAGTTCGATTAATCGAACAAATTTAGACGATTAATGGTTCGATTAATTAAAAATTTGCTGATTTCGATTAAGGGATTAATCGAAGAATGTATGCCGATTAATCGAATAACAATACATATATGGTTTTTCTGTCAAATGTAAGTAATGTGAGTAATTCACATACATGGACGTACTGCTTACTGATAAAATGTTCAGTAACCAGTAAATTTTTACTGATTACTGAAATAAGGCAGTCATCCGCTAATTTTTACTTATTATTGAAACAAATGCAAAAAAATATTTTTAACCCTGGAGCCACACGTTCAATAAATCACTTTCAAGTTATTTACAAAAACTGCTTGTCAAAACTTGTTTGAATTGACAGCTATGTCACAGGCTGCACTCAATATGATAATCATTTTCATTTTAAAAATGCCTAAAACGAAGAAACAACTCAAAATAGTAGCATGACTCAAAGTATTTTGTAAAAAACACAAGAATTTTTTAGGACATAATTTTTTTTAATAAAGCACATTTATTTTTTAAGAAATATATTTTTTAAAAGATTTTGTTTGTTGTGCTTAATTCCCTTTTTTTAATAATTGATAACAAATACTAAAATTTATTGTTGGAGGATAAGCTGTTCCTATGCGCATTTCACTGGTTGCTTAGGCCAGATCATCAGGAAACGTTCTCCTAAATAATTTTAGAAAAGCCAAAGCTATCAGCAAACAAAACTACAGAGGGAATGAGAATTACCTACAAACACTCAAAAAGTCTTTTTTGCATCGATATCAAAGCTTGAACAAAATACCAAACAATAAATCAGTGATGAGTTTATCTTTTCTTACATTTCCCGACAAAATGAATTATAATTACAATTTGGCGTTTTCTTTTAATATCTGGCACTTTTGTATGTAAAAAGTATTTAAAGAAAATTAAAGGTTTTTTTTCAGAAATGGTTACATTTTTGCTTGATAGTAGATGTTAGATGTTTCAAGTGTGAATGCATGTTTCACATTTTCAATATCTTCAATGCGTTCCTTCGAAATGTATGCAAGTGCGCAAAGAGCATAACTCTTATAACTTATTGCTGTTTATAAATATGTTTGTGGTAGGCGAGTATAATGAGAAGAAGTTAAGGACATTTGTTCTTTCTTACTTTATAGGCAATTGCGCCACCATGGACATACAGAGTACACAAATTGCGTTAAATCTGCCAAGACTCCATTTTAGAAACCGCGTGGCGGTTACAACTGATCCCTGGTCTTTTAGGAAAGGCTTTCCTTCAACGAAACAAGAGAACATCTTCTTTGAGATTGCCCTGCTTTCAAAAACTTAAGGCAAAAAAGTTTTATTAGCGAACACTCGTAGAAAGTTCTTGGTATCAGAAAGACAAAATCCACGGTTTTAATAAGCCAACGAAATGGATTGATGGATTGAGCAGAATTAGTGCGATGACAAAACGTTATCACAACGTGGCCTATTATTGGACCTATATGAACTTTGCTTAAGACGCCTACCATGGTTTTAGAAGTGTTTCCTATGAATTGGCTTTATAAAGGGTGGTTAATTTCAAGGGCCGATGTTGAATGTGAACTAAACGTCAGGTTTTTTTCTGCATTTTATTTGACACTTCTGAATTTCAGAATGAAGTTGAGTTACTTGAACCATGGAAATTTTCGTGCCGCCAAAGTTTACAATAAAAATAAATGTTTACCCAAATCTGAATCTGTCGATCGGTTCATTTCATTTGATGTGATTCGCAATTCAAACTTTGGCTACTGGCAAATTTACGCTGATTACTAAAATCATTTGTTGTATTGAGTAAAACTTCATTTAACTTAATCTAAAAATGTATTTATTCTTGTATAATACAATTTTTATCTCTGAGATTTAATGATTAATTTGTTTTGATTATAAATTGTATTCTTATGATTAAAAAAATGATTATAAAAGTGTGACTTTTTCGAGGCGATTTTATCAAACAATAGTGGAATAAATTATTTGTAATCTAAATAACTCTTTTTTTTTAAATAAATGTTCTGGAAGAATGTTTGATTTAATTGCTTGAAGATTAACAACAGTTTATTAACTTAAATTGGAATTTTATTTAGTAAAATATTTTTTCATCGTCACTACACAATGAAAAAAAAACATTTTTATAAATATGGTCACCCTCAAAAAATAACTATTTTCGGCGAAACATATTAAACATAAAATGGTCAAATTGACCATATTATTGTAAACGGCAGCCATATTATGGTTTAATTAGTTCTCCATCAAGAAACCATAATATAGTTGCTACGATGGTTAACAATAACAAAATTTTTTTTTCATCCATAGCATGTTGCCTCTGGAGAAGAGCGAAATACAATTGTTAATTTAAAACCATATATTATTTATATATAAATATCCCAGCTAGCATTTTCAATCGTCTAGGAGTCTACTTAGAAACTCATGAAGAGAGTTTTTGATCGTCGACGAGTTCATTTTTTAATTGTAGACGATTCCTCGCACGGGAGAAACTGTTACACGTGCTGATTCGTATGATAGATTCTTCCATAACACAGCGAAATACTCTTATATTTATCATAAAGGGAATCGTTTATGATCTATGTAGAGATTATCTAACGAGTCTTTCAAAAATCATGCCAAGAGTCGTATGAGACGCATGAAGGGATTATTTTACAACTCGTGAAAGGCTCAGACGTATAATTGAGCTAACTAAATAAGGGCATCAAGTGTCTTTTTCATGTCAAAACGTATTATTTTCATACAATTTATACGAAACACACCTTAAGGTCGCGAAAACAACACCATCTTATCGGAAAATTATATTTTACAGACCCTTAGGTCGGTTTGTTTTGTTCCAATTGTATTGGCAATAGAATTTTCATATTTTAAAAACGCTCTTATTTAGATAGCTCAGTATCGAGATCTTAAATTGAAATCGTACAAACTACAGCTTGTACAACGACTGAAACCGCTCGACCTTCCCAAGCGACATCGCTTCGTTCTATGGGCTCTTGAAAAGTTCCAAGAAAATCCGACGTTTTCGAGGCAAATCTTGTTCAGCGATGAGGCCTATTTCTGGCTCAATGGGTATGTAAACAAACAAAATTGCCGCATTTGGGACGAAGAGCAACTTGAAGAGATTCAAGAACTGTCACTTCATCCAGAAAAAACAGCGGTTTAATGTGGTTTGTGGGCCAGTGGAATCATCGGTCCATATTTCTTTAAAAATAATGCCGGTGCGAACGTAACCGTCAATAGCGACCGTTATCATGCCATGATGACCGACTATTTGATGCCTGAAATTGAAGCTCGTGATTTTGGCGACATTTGGTTTCAGCAAAACGACGCCACTTCCCACACATCGAATCAATCAATGGATTTATTGAGAGAACACTAATCTTCAAAAAATAAATGCCAAGGAATGTTCTTTCAAATGATAATAAACATTACCAATTAAATTTAAATTTTCTGTGTTTCTTTTTTCTTTAAAAAGTAACAAACAGTCTATGCTAGCTGGGATGTTCTCGTCGTTCGTATAAGGAGCATAGGGCTTCAAGAAACTCTTTCCATCTTGATCTGTTCATAGCAATATTTTTAACTTCTTTCCAGCTAGTTCGCATACTCGTATTTGACGCTTCGCTTCCAATTTGTCTTCGCCATGTATGAGCTAGTGGACCTCTTCTACTGCAGCATTGAAGATTCCACTCGATCGCTTTTCTGGTAAGATCTGTGACCGGTTTTCGTGTGGTGTGCCCAATCCAGTTCCATTTTCGCCTTTGTATAATGGGGGGTTGGTTCGTTTGATGCCCTAGTCTGTTGTTAAAAATGTATTGTGGCTTAAAGACTCATAGGATTCTTCCAAGGCAGGGCACGTACATCTCGAGGGCCGCATTTCTCGCTTTGCACCCATATAATAATGTAGATCTGCCATTGGAGTTGAAGATATTTAGTTTAACACGGCAATAGAGAGCTAAAGAGTTGCATATCTTATTAAGTTGGTCATATGGTTGAGAGGCCTTTTTTATTAGACTGACAATATCTGCACCCGAACCGCCTGATGTTGTCATGACAGCTCCGATGCTACAAAACGAATTAACCTTCTCCAGAGGCACATTATCAATTGTAGAGATGTGTGAGTTTTCTGCGTTTATTCGCATCATTTTAATTTTGCCAATTTTAATCTAAATACCAGCGTTCTTAGCCAGCTCTACCAGAAGTTGCAATTGCATGTTCATATCGGAGTATCGGAGAGAGAGAGAGAGAGAAGGCAAATGTCATCAGCATATGCAAGATCATTTAACCAATTTGGAAGTTACCAACCAATACCTCTTTTACCCGACATAGCATGGCTCATGGCAATATTCAACACAATGTTAACCTTCCTATACCCGCGCATTGGTCTGAGAGTCCGACGAAATACTTCCTATGCTGTTTCCAGAAACGCTAGATAGTTGAGTTGGCTGTTAGCTGCCGGATTTATAGCAAGTTAATTTTTGTTTTTTTGAGGAAAAAAATGTTTTAGTTTTGTTTTCGTAGTACTCAAAAAAAAACATCGATTTTTATCACTATTTTGTAAAAGATTGCAAATCAATAAAATGAAGGAAAATTAATGTAGTGCATAGTTTAGTTGTTTTATGATTACTTCAAGTTAAAAAAAACCATTTTAGTTGTTTGGGGTTTGTTTTAAAAATCTATAAAAGAGGGGTACAAATTTTCTGTCTTGTGTTACATAAACTAGCGCGGAAATAGGAAGTTTAAATAAGAGCGGTGACATCACCCAACCTTGCCGAACTCGAACATTAATCTTTCTGCTCAGTTTGCCTTCGTCCTGAATACGACAACTTGCACTATTATTATTTTTTGTGGGACACATCTACATTGAAGAGATTTTTAGAGAGATTTGTTTTAGCATATGAGCAGTGCTGCCACGACTAACAACATTTTTACAAACAAAATTTTTGAAAAAGTTACCAAATGTGGAAAAATATAACCAAATTAGAAATGCCTTTTGGTTATGGAGAAAAACATTAAAATTTATTTTAAGTTCCATTGTAAGACAAAGGTTATTTGCACTTAATAAGAAATATTGATAGCAAATTAAGAAAACAAAACAAGAAATGTTATTCTTGTTCATATTAAAAAATTACGAGAAACTTAAAATTCTTTATTTATTTTAGACTTTTTCATAAAAAATATTTTTATTTTATAAGATTAAGGTGCAGAACAGTCAGTCCAACGCAACTGCAACGAAAACATTTAGAAATTATTGTTTTGAAACCAGTATCAATCGTTTTCCACAGCCTTAATTGTACCAGAATGTAATGAAATTATCACAAGCTTTTCCGTTTTCTTTAAGAACAGATGAAACGCCAACACGTGTTTCCTACACGCCGATTTCAATGCAAATGATTTCCAATGCGTTACAAGCCTGTCTCTGTTCGCGTCATGTATGGTCCCTCAAAGAAGTCTATGGCATACTCTCAAATGTCTAGAAGTTGCAGTTTCGTTGCAGTTGCGTCTGTTCTGGGCCTTAAACCTGTCAAATTTCCATACAAAATTCAGTATATTTAAATAAAATAAATTGCATTTTTCTGAATATGCCATTTACAATAAACGATATCTGTAATTCACAGTTATAAATAAGAGAAAAGAAAAAATTAAATTGCTTCCGCTTTTTAACTGTCGGTGGCTGTAAAATGTGGCTTCTTTTAGTCCTTTTGGCGATGGAAATTTACGTTTGACCATTCTTCCATGAAGTTCCAAAATTTCTAAATTTCTAGAGTTATAGATTATATATCAATTTATATTTCAAAAATCTTTAAAAATCCTATGTGTATTTCAATATATTAAAATATACTACTGGAAACAATGTAAATTTAGAACATGTAAATTTAAAACTACTTTTGTGTACTTTTTCAGTCATGTTCTGAAATCGATTCCAAGTGATATTATTTACTTTAGACTTTAAGTGCTGCTATTAAAATCAGAAAAAACTACGCCCATTAAAAAAAACCAATTGACAATCTCCATCAATTAAAACTTCATTTGATTTCGATTTCAGAACATGGTCGTTTCTGATATAAAGATCACATTTGGCAATTTTTTTCTTAACCAAAATATCTGGTAGCTATTTTTAGAGTGATTTTTGCTTTCGATAAAGTATAAAAACTTCCGTTCATTTAAAACAAATAATGATAAAAATCGTTGTGCAAAATAAAGATTATTCGAAGTCAAAAATAATTTCCAGCGAATTAAAATACGCGAAACCCTTCGTGTTAATAAAAACGTTGAAATTTTAAATAACGTGAATTGCAATTGTATCAAGAAAAACATATTCATAAGTATTTTATATTATAGAAAAAAAGTAACCAAAATGAAAAAAATATTCACATCTCCACATTCAAAAAAAAAATTTACCAATTTTGGTTAGAAATAACCAAAAACGGCAGCTCTGCATATGAGTGATTATTTTGTTCACCACACTCATAGGAAAATGCATCTTCATATTGATGATGTCCTAACATCAGAATTGTGACATCAATGTTATTAGAAATTGCATCAATAAGGCAAAAAGTGACACCAATCCAATGACGAACATCATCATACAATTTTGTCAAATTTTATGCGTCATCTATGCTATGACTACAGTGTCATCAATTCGAAGCCACATTTTGTGTATTATTAATATTATTTTCATGTTTAAAAAGTAAAATGAGAAGCAAAAATTCCCATATTCTATTTTTTAATATTTATTTATTTTCAAAGTAGAATGACTACAAAAACCACATCGGGCATACTGCTGGTGTCTTATCATTGAGACTTCTTCTGTAAACATAAGGCGGAATACAACAAAAGTAAAAAAGAAAACTTGTGTAATGGGTAAGTTAATAATAATATTATCTAACTTTGACTTTAAGTTTATCCCAATGACTCAATTCAATGACAGTTTGTCATTAAATTGAGCCTAATGAGTTCTATCTACGATTTTACTGAGTCGTCGCATTGATGTTTTATTAAACAAACTCCGATTCGTCATTTCTGTGATGCCGATGTGTCATCCCATTGATGACATAATTAAAATTTTTGACCCTGATAACAATTTGGCCAAGTGATCTTAAGGCTGGCATCACAATGATGAAAATTGTCATGGGGTCAAGAACGAAGACACTTGTTATAGTACTGATGTTAAAATACATCAGCGTTATGACGATTTTTCTACCTCGCCAGTTGTTGCAGTTAGTAATTATTAAGCCATTAAGCCAAATTATTTGGCCATTTTATTATTATGCCTTCTTTGAGCTCTTCAGGTACATTTTTATTTATTATTACTGTCATGTTTAACCATAACATTCTTGGAGGCAACCATAGTATGACTGTGGAATTATTGATGGATAAACAATTTAGCCATAATATGGTTAACCTTAAATAGTTTTGTTGGAGCTGGTCATATTAAAAAAATGTTCTTTCTCTGCGTGTTAGAATTATAAGGTATTAGAAAGAAGCAAATTTGATCGTATACAACCCTAAAACTTTATAAATTTCAAGCCGGTGAGTCCATTTTACTTCTTGACAATTAAAACAAACTCCTATGCATTTCCGGCCTTTATCTTCTGAGTGCTTGTCCCCTCTAAACTATTTTAGGTATTGAACTGTTTATTTATCAAATAATATTTGTTTTTACCCCCTTCTTTGACAAATAAACTTCTTTGTAATTTTTTAATTGTAATTAATAATAAATGTCAAACATACATTTTTCAATCAAGTTCTTTCACTTATCGATTCGTGCAGGTGTTGGCTCTTTACTGAGAATTTTTACGCAAGTAGTTTTGCCACTGACGCTGATGATCATGATCGCGGTGACACAATGTCTGAGTCGTATGCCGGAAAATAAACTAAAAAAACAAATTACTCATCAATCTACTTTTTTAAATTGAGGAAATAATTTGTGTGTAATTCTATATAAATTCAAAGAAATACAAATAAATAAATTGCAAGTACTTTAGTTTGCAAACTAAATACATATTGTTCAGCCAAAAAATTATTTTTTCCATTTAATTATTTAGTTATAAGTTTTCATTACTTTTAATTATTACTCACTGAATATTCTTGTATTGTTGTTAACATATACATTATAGGAATTCTTAATAATATTAAAAGAAAAATGGCTGTCTCGCCAAATCAAAACAAATCACCGATTTCGACACATCTGTAAATTAAACTTCAAAGTTAAATTTTGAACCGATAAAATTACTTGAAAAGATATTCTAACGCGGTTCGATGATCTATGAAACGTTGTGTATTGATAAGAAATTTTTTAAATCGCTGGATCGTTTTTAATTTTTGTAATACCCGAGATGCAATAATTTAGGAGTCTATGGCACCTCTTTTAATATGATCTATAGACCTCAAATGCAACACGATAAATCGATAACAAATCCCTTATTACCATCTAAAATTGTATTATGATCGGACTAACAAAACCTGTTTACAGCAAATTTCGATCCACCAATACAATTGGTTATAAGTGTGAAGTTTGACTATAGACAGACAACCGCCGCAGTGGCGCAAACACAGAAAAAATTATTAATTTTATTATAATTATATCAAGCAAACCATTTGTTGATTTTGCACCTATTACCAAAGTGATTATATTGATTACTAGAAATTGTGAATTTTTTTTTTTTTTTCAATAAATGATATTTTTAATTTTAGTGAAAAAAATGATCAAAAAACTTTGCAATTTCAAACAATGTGTTAATTCATTTAAATAAATATTGACAATTCCCAACAACAATTCTACATGTTTAAATTATTTTATTTTAAACGAAAAAAGTCAATTAAGATTTTTTGTTATTTAATTAAAATTTTAATTGAAAATTTATTTCAAAACAACTAAAATGTTAATTAAATCAAAATTAAATTTTTATTTTTCTTTCAACTAAAAAAATAATTGATTCAATTATCACATTAATTAAATTTAAATACTTTTTAAACAATATTTTTAATTGATAAAACATTTTTATCTGTGTATTAATATATTTTTTTTCAATAAATGATATTTTTAATTTTAGTGAAAACAATTATCAAAAAACTTTGCCATTTCAAACAACGTGTTAATTTATTTAATTAAAAATTGACAATTCCCAACAACAATTCTACATGTTTAAATTATTTTATTTTAAACGAAAAAAGCCAATTAAGCTTTTTTGTTATTTAATTAAAATTTTAATTGAAAATTTATTTCAAATCAACTAAAATGTTAATTAAATCAAAATAAAATTTTTAATTTTCTTTCAACAAAAAAAATCATTAATTCAATTATCACATTTATTAAATTTAAATACTTTTTAAACCATTTTTTTAATTGATTAAGCACTTTTTTATGTGAACGGTAGAGCTGCAAAGAATTCTGATAATGGGAACGTGGTTATTCTCGAAAAATTTAAATTTGACCTGAGTTCGAGCCGGTGTTCAATTAAAAATGAAAATTATCATAAATAATAAATTTCATGTTGTAAAAATCCTAAAAATAGTTTAATGAAAATTAAATTTGATGAACTTACTACATGTTTTTAGAAAATAAAAGAAACCTTTTGTATTCATTTTCAAAACCTGGCAGTTAAGCATAATTTCAAAAATTTCAAAATCTAGAATAATTTCCTCTTTTACAATATCTCCAAATGTTTGCTTGTTTAGGAAAAGTGTTGAGAGCTAAAGTGTTATGTCGAAAAGTCGTTTTCGCTCTTATGAAGGCCAACGGACTTTTTAATTATTGGCGATTTACATCTGTCATTTATTCAAACTTTGACATTGCAACAAATAGTAGGTGTGTTCCACAAGATCTCGGGCAAGGTCGGACTAATGAGAGTAAAATGAAAATTACTCTCTGAATTTGCCAAATTCAGTTCTTCAAATACTAATGATGCTTAATGATTTAAGACGCTTAAAAGTCAAAACATTATAAAACCAAAACATTTGCATCATTGTAATTTTTTATATTTTGTTTTCTTTTATGTTAAAGATTAAGGGAAATATGTATGCAATAATGCATTTACCACTTTAATTTTTTCATTAAAATTTTACATTTTGCTTTCTAATATATTTTTTAATAAAAATTAAACTTTTACTTTTACTTGTAAATTTCCTGATTAATTTTTCAGTTTCAAATTAAAAAAAACAGCTGATTGTTTATTCTTGTCCGAACTTACCCAAATAAAAAGGTCATGGAAATTTGTACAGGAAATTAAAAAAAATACTCTCTCAATTACTCTCTTAATTGCAAAAAAATTGTTATGTGGAACGCTTTTGGGTAACTTTGTGCAAGTTCGGACTGTTTCGTTATGCATCTGGAACAGAGCTAGTGACAACAACAAAGTTTCTTTTGCTTAAAAAATTTCGAATTTTGTATCTCAGTCATATCTCTGTCATTTATTTGAATAACAAACTTTTCCGGACTATATGTGATATAAATAAATAACAACATTGTCCCCATTATGGCTCGGGTCTTCGGAAAATACATTTTCAGACCGTGATCCGTAGATTGTGCAGGTGGTTTCGGTCTCAATATTTTTGCTTCTATTTGACTTATGTCAACTAGACTGACATGCATAGATTGATTTTGATGTTTGTTTATCACACTATTCCGCTGTTCGCTTTACCGTTACTTGAATTATTGCGAAAATCTTGCATATGCATGCCTTACACGTTTGGAGACTTATTTAATTTTTATATTACATATTTTAAAAGTCATAATGAACGAAAATTATATGTATTCTGTTATATTAACTGCATACGTTTACAATACATAGAAAAGGGAATAGTAACACAATCTCTTATTTCAGAATCCTTAAAAATCAGGATTTTTTTAAATCCCGAATTTCAGAAATCGGAACCTCTAAATCCCGAACCTTAAAATCTCAAATTCGAAAATCGCGAATTCTACAAACCCAAATCTAAGAATCCTAAATCGCTAACTAAAGCTTACCTGCATAGCCGGTCTTCGGTCAGGCACAAGACCAAATTTAGGAGCTTTAGTTACCGAAGCCGGTGTTTGTAATACCATAGAGGAGAAAATCCTTACGCCCGGCCGACGGCCTAACCATGATATCTATCGTGCAATTTTTAAAACCAAAACTGAACAATATTATGCATTTTTCATTTCATCTTAGAAATTGGTGTTTTATTTTGTATGAAATGACTCAAAAAAAAATGTGGGTATTATTTCATTTCTGTTTGGGGCATTATATCATTCCGTTTGGCGATTATTTCATTTTTAAAATTTTTTTAAAAATACCCCAAAAATTGTGGACTCATTTCATTTTGTTTTTGGAGAATTATTTCCTGGGGACATATATCATGCCGCCGCATAAAATGAATAATACTATGCCAACCTTTTAACATATTAAATGACCTAATATCGATCTTAACATGTCTATTAGATCGTGATGTTGGCTGGCTGCCTTTGTGTCCACGTAAACTCTGTGTACAAAATGCTGGTTGCATTTAAAATATTTAACTAGACCCAAAGAAATAAGTCAATAGCCGTTAAGTCGGCAGCCAGTTTCAATCAAAAAATGTAATATTATTTGATAGCCCAAAACTTCGCGCAGGAGAGCCAAAGTTCGACAAGCTATGAGTGCTGTGGTTCCATTCAATTGAATTTTATATGGAGAAAGGCGTAACTTATGTCAAATTCTTTCCAAAAATTGCAAACGTCGTCTAGCGGAAGTTTCGTAGTTTTTCTTAATAACTTCTTACACCGAAGCATTATTTATACCAGGGCTGTTGAGTCGTCCGAAAAAAGTATTAACTCCGACTCCGACTCCAAACGCTGAAATTTTTTAGAGCGACTGGCCTGTTGGGACTCATGCTAGAAGAATGGGTCTGGAATTCAATGACTACTGTAGAAGTTGTCATGATGAGGAGAAAGAGGAGGCTGTGCTTCACTCTCTCTGTCAATGCCCTGGGCTACGGGTCATCAAAATACCAGGGAGAACCGGTGTTTTCTTGTTTGAAGGATCTATCTAAAATAGAACTAAGATTGCTTCTTCTCTTCATTAGGAAGACGAATTGGCTAAACTCTGCAGTGACGCCATCTGAGTAGCTGCTCTTTGGGATGGGCATTTGCGCTGGGTATCACACAGGGACCTCTGAATGACCCAAGTGGGCGGTCTCTCGATGGCTGCCCATGGAACCTAACCTAACCTAACCTTAATGCTAAATGTACATGAGACTGGTCCTTATTTGACTTTAAACTGTGTCTATACCCTCCACCACTAGTGGTGAAGCAGGGTATACCAAGTTTGTCATTTCGTGTGAAATTATTTTATTATGATCTAAGACCCCATAAAGTATATATATTCTTGTTCTTATCTTATCTTATTCTTCAGTAACGCTAATTCGAATTAGACATGTCCGTCTGTCTGCCCGTCTATTGAAAACAGGCTAACTTTCGAAAAACTCAAAATTGCTTCTAATTATCTTAAGCAGTATGGGATTTTAATCCAGCAATCAATATGTAGGACCACCACCCTAAAAAATTAAAATTTTTTACAAAAACTAACATAAAACGTGGTATAATGCACGGCATTATATAAGATGTTGCACAAACTTGTTTTTTATGACTAGAAATTATACTGTACGTCCGTAACAAATATTGCCTGCATATTAAAATGTGCTACGTCATAGTTTTATAGGACTAGAAATCACAGGCCCCATATAAAGCCTACTCCCGGAAAATAGTTAAGTACGCCTTAAATCGTAATAAATAACGCGATCATAATAAAATTTGGTAGGTACTGTTTTATAGGACAAACTGCAAAATTTGTCGAAGATTGGTGCATAATTTACCCTAGGCCCCATATAAACCCTCCACTCGAAAAACAGTTAAGTACGTCTAACACCGTAACAAACAATAAAATCATAATAAAATTTGGTACGTGACAGTTTTATAGAACTGAAAATCATACAGTAAGATTTCGTAAAGATCGGTCCATAATTTACTCTTGTCCGCGTATAAAACCTACTCTCGGAAAACAGTTTTGTATGTAATAAATAATGCTATTGTAATATAATATGGTATGTTAAAGATTTATGGGACTAAAAATCACACTATAAAATTTCGTAAAGCTCGTTCCATAATTTACCATATCATGTGCAATATTATGCTCACTCTTGGAAATTATTTAGATACGTCTAAAACCGTAGCAGAAATAGATATTGTGGTTAAATGTGGTCCAATTTTGGTTTATATGGCCAGAATTAATATCATGGAATTTTCTCATTATCGGTCCATATTTACCTTAGATCGCACATTAAGCAGCCTTCTAAAAAACACTTTAAACGCTAAAAAAAATATACTACTCTATTGAAATTTGTTCCACTTAGATTTTAAATAACAGAAATCACACTCCAGGATTTTGTGATGATTAGTCCAAAATCTACCATGGGACTAATATCAATTCCCCTCCTGAAGATAATTTAAGTTCAATTCCCCTCCTGAAGATAATTTAAGTTCGGCATAAACTGTTACGAATCGTGATATTTTATCCAAGTTAGTTCAAATTGCTAGAAATAAAAGCATAACAGTGTCTGATTGTCGTCCAATTGGTTTAAACAGGAACCAATTTTTATACTGACGTCCGTTTTTATAAAGATTGATTAATAAATACCCTGTCGGTGGAGGGTATCAAAGATTCGGCACAGCCGAATGCAATACCTTTTTAAATGGTTAAATATAGCAAGAAAATGATTCTGTAAAAATTTAAAATCGATATTTGAAATATTGCATCGCCAATTTCAAAGAGTTTTTATTGTGGAAAATATTAAAAAAATTTTTTAAAATATGTATGCCGAAACATTTTGGAGTCGGAGTCGCTAGTTTTTGTGGGTACTACGACTCCAACTCCGTTACAAAAACCTCAACTACGACTCCACAGCCCAGGTTTATACCATTTCGAACTGCACGAGGTTTTCAAACATGCGGGAGGTCACAGACAGCCCTTGTTGCGGAAAACGCTAAACTAATCGGTATGTGACTTTCGTACATGAGAGAAATTGCGATATGAAATTTTTATCTGTGCTATAACTATAGGTTAATATTGAAACATTAAAGCCTAAATGGGGCAATTATAAAAAGACATATGCTCCCAATATAGCAGTAGTTTTAAAATCAAATAATTTGCTACTTTTTTATTTGTAGTCCAGTTTTTTTCTTTTAACTCCAAAATTTTATTTATAAGTTGTATTTCAGGTAGACTATTTCTATAACGACTGTTCCTGAATGGTATCAATAACAGAAGCTTACGAAATAAAAAATACTGCTACTTTCATAACTTTATGTTTCTCCATCGACTACAATTATGCCCAAGAAACTGTGAAGGTAGCATTAGTGGTATTTTTATTATATGGCTCAAAGTTCTTTAAATATATATATATATAATGACGACTAATGACGAGCTCCGATGGCTCTGACAATATTGAAGATGCTATCCGTAGCAAGAAAAATATTTACGTTACTTTTGCAGAAGTAAATGAGCAATTTTTCTCGAATGGCTTGAGTGCTTTCGTAACATCGAAAACAAAAACCTTTTTCAAACGTTTCAACTTGCCGCATGAACTTATACGATACCAACCGGAAACTTGGTCACAGCGAGAAGATTATCAGCGAGCATTGAAAGTTGTTGAGAAAATTCAAGTTGTTAACGACACCGCCGCAAGAGGAGTGAAAATGATGGAGGAGTACAATAAAATATTGTGCAGGAACGAAGAGGTGAAGCAATACTTGATTCAAGTTGGCGCTTGTTATCGAAAAAATTATCCGTCTTTTGAAAAAAGCAATTTCATATAAATCATTGATCATAAGCAATTAATAACATCAATAAAGCAATTTAAAATTTTTTGTAATAATTGTCTATTTTTTCTCCATTTTGGTAAATTTTCGTGAAAATTAAATTTTTTGTATGGGGACCATATGAAGGGTTGGAGATGGAGGATAAGTTTGTTCTAGAGAAATATTGGGGATGTACAAATAATCGAAAATAAAAAATTAAGAACGACCTTAATGTATATACAAACTTTTAATAAAAGTCTGTCACATTAACAGCATATTTTGTTAATAATTAGCTTTTTACCTTTTGAAAGAAAAAAATGCATATAAAATATTTGCTTAATGCTTTTTTATTGAAATATTTAAAAAACTAAATCACAAACACCATAAATATTTATTTCGGGATACTTATTCAGACTGAATGCACAATACTGTTTTAACATCTGCATAAATGGGAATCTCATTTGAAAACTAAAATAAACGAACGACCCCTTAAAATCTCTTAACTATTCAAAAAACAACTTTACTTATCCCAAAGATTTCATTTCGTTTGGCCTTTAAGAATGTTAATCCAAAATATTTAAAATTTGTTCATCTTGTATTTAATATTTTTTTAACGCAAAATAATTTTTACTCTACGTATTTATTTTTAAACGGGTTCGATTCCCTTCAGAGATTCTGGTCTCCTGCAGACAAACGTAGAGCTGCACAGGATTAGCATAGGAAAAAAATATCTCACCTGTTTGTGGACCGCCGGACTTTCAATAGAACAAATTTCGGACTATATCGCTAAATCAACTTTGCTTCCCTTAAGGACCCAAAATATACAATATACTTAATCAATAATTTTAGATTGTACTTTTATAATTTGTAACATTTCTAACATAAATCTACGTTTATAATTGTTTCCTGTGTTTAATACTATTGTATTCTCAAAATCTGGATTATGGTTTAGATTAGCACAATGAGTTGATAAAGCTGTTTTTTGTAATGAAATATTTCTATATTTTTGGTCTGACTTATGTCCTGCTATCCTCGTTTTTAGCTTATTTTTTGTTGTACCTACATATAGGGGGGATTCACAAGGTGTGCTATCAAGTCATATCGTCATAATGTCCTAAATAATATTTTACAATTGTTTAAAAAAAAAATATTGTTCTGTTTCAAACAACATAAAAAAATATTTTTTTTTTAAACAATTGTAAAATATTATTTAGGACATTATGACGATATGACTTGATAGCACACCTTGTGAATCCCCCATACTTTAAAATTTAAATTTTTATTATATATGTTACTGATTTATAAATTCTCTGTTCTGTAATATTATTTCGGTTATTTACTCCACGGTTATTATATTGTATTAATAAAGCCGTTATTAATTGTTTAGGAAAGCTATTATCAGTTAATATTAAAAAATTAAAAAAAAACGAGGATAGCAGGACATGTCAAAAAACAGCTTTATCAACTCATTGTGCTAATCTAAACCATTATCCAGATTTTGAGAATACAATAGTATTAAACACAGAAAATAATTATAAACGTAGATTTATGTTAGAAATGTTACAAATTATAAAAGTACCAGCAATGTCGAGAATTAATTTTAAGTCGGACACTGAAAATGTAGCACAAAATTATAGACATTTAATTTATAAAAATAGAAACGGAAGTTAAAATTTTGTTTATATTGTAATAGATCAATTTTGTATTGAAAAATATTTTTTATATTCAATTACAAAAAATTTTAATTTTGTCATTAATTGTTATATTGTTAAATTTGTTGAAAAATTGTTAAAGAAAGAAAAAAACCCTGAAGAAGGAAGGCACTCAACGAAGTGCCGAAATATTGGATAGAATAAACATTTTGTTATATAAAAAGACCTCTAGCTCGATAATTTAATTTAATTATACTATAAACAATAAAGGTTGAATAAAATATATATTAAGTACATTTTAATGTTTTTATAAATCTTTTATTTAAAATATTAACGATTACTATATTAAATATTATGTTAATTAAAAAGAAATTTGCATTTAAGCGAATGTTAACGAAGTAAATCACGTTTGTTTTGTATTTTAATTAACATGTCCTCTTTGAATTTATTTATACATTAAATAATTATTTTAGTTATTTTTTTTATTTTTTATAAAATTAGTTGTAGTAAATTGTTTATTAAACTGCTTGTGTGTTTGTATTTTTTTTTTTTTTTTTTTTTTTTAATAAATAACTCTAGAAGTGCATTATTCGACTGTACCAAATCGTTGATACCCTGCACCATGTGTACAAATATTTCAGAAGTGAGTTTAGGTTAAGTTCAACTGGCAGCCAACACGAGGACGCTCAGTTGGGTCCTAATAGCGGTCCCTCTGTGATACCCTTAGCCAGTGACCAGTGTCAGCCAGTATGCAAAAGATTATTCCCCAGACATCACTGCAGCCTCGACATACCCCGAGTCTCTGCAAAACAGAGAGATCGATTTCAGTCATTCACTAGAAATAGCGTCCAAACATGGCAATTTTGGTCTCCCAAAACGCCCAATGGTAATAGCCCCGAGATCGCGACATTGGCAGAGAAAGTGAAATAGCGTTTCCTCCTAGTCCTCATTATGACAACTTTTACAGTATTCATTATGATCCAGACCATTCCCCCGCGTGACTCCCTATATTAGATTTAATTGGACCAAATATAATGATTCGTTTCGGTTTTAGACGTAATAAAGACTTTCGCAGGAGGAGGCTTTACATTTGACATATAGGAAATTGTGGACGATTATCACGTAATTTCAAAACGTGATTTCTAGTGTTAAAAAAACTAAATTGGCCCAAATTTCAAAAGAGTAATACAACCTCATTTGCCTTTTAAAGTGTTTTTCGGAAGGCCGATTTATATGAGACCTATTGCAAAATATGGACCGATTATCCAAAAACTGTGTGGTATTAAGTTTATCTATATAATTGGACCACATTTCACCACGATATAATTTTGAGTAACCGTTTTGGTCATATTAAAGTGCCTTTTAAGAGTGGGATTTACATGGGACCTGTTGTAAATTATGGACCGATTTCAATGAAATTTGGAGGTTTTTTTTCACTCTTATAAAACTATGATACGCCAAGTTAAACGATAATAGATTATTTGTTTCGGTTTTAGTTTTTATAGCGTGTTTCTCGAAAGCTTGTCTTATATGGTTTCTATGGTAAATTATAGACCGATCTTTCCGAAATCTGGTAGTGTGATGTCCAGTCTTATGAAACTAAGACAGAACAATATTTACTACAATAACATTATTCGTTACGGTTTTAGGCGTTCTCAAGTGTTTTCCGAAAGTGGGCTAAATTGTAATAAACTAAATTTTTTTCCGAGGGTGGCCTTGTATGGGTCTATGGTAAATTATGGGGACCAATCTTTACGAAATTTGGCAATATAATCTCTATTCCCACAAAATGTTACTACAATAGCATTTTCCGGATATACGGCTTAAAGCATACTAAAGCGTTTTCCAAAAGTGGGCGTTTTCCAAAAAGGGGCTGTGGTAAATATGGGACCGATATATCCAAAATTTGTTAGTGTTATTTTCAGTCATATAAAACTATGATAAACCAAATTTTACTTCAATATCACAAATTACGGGTAATAGTGTGTTTTACGAGAGTGAGCTTTATATGAGTCCTATAGTAAATTAAGGACCGATCTTAACGAGATTTGGAACTGCGAAGATAACTAGTCATATAAAACAAGTTTGTGCAAAATTAAATGACAATCGGTGTTTTCTGTCACAATATTGTGCCATATTTTGTAGCAGAATAATCAATTATTTAGTGGGTTGTTCCACATTCAAACTAAGAGCTCCGATTTTGCCGGTTTTTAATCCCACACTTCTTAACTAGAAATAAATTGATTCCGAAATTTTTCTTTTCTGTTGAATTTTTCGGAAGTGAGTGTATATTCAACAGACATACATGGCTTAATTGCCTTGGACTTACTCAAGGACCCAGAATATAAATACTTTATGGGGTCTTTGGTTCACAAGGAATGACAAACTTAGTATGCCCTCATTCACCACTGGTGGTGGAGGGTATACAAATTTTAATTAAAATAAGTGAGATGATGTTGCTGTTGATTATTTTTTTATTGTTTAATTATCATCGATTAACTGTGATTATTTTTTTGTTGTTTTTCTTTATAAATAGAATTTATCATATTTTATTAAATCTTGTCATTGTAAAAAAATACTCTTTTTGTCAACAATAAAAAACACTCACGCACTTAATTATAAAATTATTTATTTTTTATTTGTGTTTTTTCAATTGCAAATTATTTTCAGTATTTTTTTCTACCCAGATATTGCAATTTAATTACACTTATTTGTTTATAAATATTTGTTTAATTATCAATTGCATGTCATTGTATTATTGCTATTTGTTCATTTTGTTGTTCCTTTTGTTGTTATAATTATTATAGAGCTGGTTGGTTGTTGTTGTCAATAAGTTTTGTGGTTTGTAAGCGAGTCAGTCGACATGTGGGTGGTTTTAATTTGACCATCAGTGTCATTAAAATTATCAATAAATAACATTTAATTTCCAAGCAGAAATACTCATACGCCTACGCACAAATAATTAAAAAAGATGTTTATAAATATTTACTATCATTTATTTTCTGTATAAAACTGCAATCAACACGAATTAATAAACAATTATGTTATTAAAATAAAAATGAAAAAAAAAATTAAAAACTGAAGGAACCAGGTCAATTAGGATAAGAAACTCGTCCACTGTGTTATGAGAGTTAAATACGGTATTTTAAACTCAATGATTTTTCGATGGAAATTTTTTGGAGTTTTTAAAATGAAAATAATGGACTTTGGGTCGACATTAGTGTTTGTAAGTCGATTATAAACTTAAATATACAATTTTACGGGTAAAAAAAGGTTGCACTTGACCATAATTTAACACGTCCAACACTCAGAAGTTTTTTGCGTTTTCTGTCCAAACTCAGGAACAAAAAAAAATATGTCACACATATGTGACATAAGTTTTGCAAAACATTGTCTAAAGAGAAACTGTGTGTCACATATTTGGGACATATTTCAAAGTCTCTTAGAAGTGGCATGAGTTTTAAGTAAAATTGGTGTCACTTATAAGTGACATGTGTTTTAAGTAAAATTGGTGTCACATATATGAGTCACTAAATAAAAAAGGTATTAAAATGTATTGCCATTTATGCATGTAGACATTTTAATGCCTATGCCAAACTTTAAAACAATAATATGGGCATATTCCAAATAATTTTCGTGTATCTGCAGACTCCACATATTTACCAGATTGTCAGCTGTTTTGTATTGATAACTAAACTATGTGTATAAAATTTGTTTGTTTTGCTGTAACCGTTCTCCAGATGTACATTATGTTAATTGTCTTTTTATAGGGAGTACCACGCCCACTTTTCCAATCCAGCCCACTTTGCAACAGATGTTTTGTATTGTTAACCAAGCCATTTGTACTTTATTTTGATACTTCTTCTGTTACCTCTCTCCAGATATGCAGACATCTATATTGTTTTTGTGTGGTAGGTGCCACGCCCAGTTGAAATTTTACAAATATTTATAGGATAGTCAAAAAATAAAAAAGCTGGTGTCTAATAATTGTAGATTTTTCTGTACATAAATATACTTCATTGCTATCCAACGGAAAGCTAAGGTAAAACGTAACAAGAAAATACAATATAATAGTCTGGTAGTGTATAAAGTCATTTCTAAAACAATTTAAGGAATAGAACTTACAAAAAAAAAAGCTTTATAAAATACATAACTGAAATTTAACTCATAGAATAAATTCGAAAAATGAAAAATGTTGAATAAAATAAAAAAAACAAAAAGTCAAATTACAGAAAGAATCCAAAATAAAAGACAATTTCTTAAATAACTACAGAAAAATTCACAGAAAAATTTGTTCACCAATTAAAGCATTAATCAAAAATAAAATCCGTTTCAATTAAAAATTTAATCAAGTGAACAATTAAGCGTTTAATCAAGTGATTTAGTACAATACAGAACAAAAAAATGTGCACCAGTCAGGCCCTAGAATGAAATGTATGGTATGTATATTAATAAAGTTTCTAAAACTGTAAATTTACTTTAGTTTGCCACACCTCAAAATACAGCGCTTTTTGTTTTCTATATAAACCGTCTTTTTCAGAATAATTGAAATTCGTAAAAAAAAAGCAGTAAGTCCGCAAGATTTTTTTTTTTTTTTTTTTTTTTGTTTTGTTTTTTTTGATAAATAAGCTGAAATCCTATATAAGAAGAGCAATCTCGTCCTAAAATTGTTTAAACTCAATTTATACATTAATAACACCCCATTTATGGAGCACTTTAAAAAAAATATTGCGAAAATATTTATAAAAACGAAAATTATTTAATTAGGTACTCAAAACCAGGGACCGAAAATTACAGTTATTTTGAAATTTTAAAACAAAAAAAGCATATAGAAATAAATGCTGGCAAACTGATTAAAGTATACCATATTGATTCGTATGAACTTTTCTATGTTTTGATTTTTATTTTTACGATCAAAAATTACAGTTATTTTTTGATTTTTATTTTTTTGGACAAAAGTAACAGTTATTTTTTGATTTTTACTTTTTTGAACAAAAATAAGAGTTATTTTATGATTTTTATTTTTTCGAGCAAAAATAAAAGTTATTCTTTAAAGAAATGTACGTGTTATAATTATTGAGTTGTCTTTAAATATTTATTTAAATGTGTGATCATTGGGATATCTTATGCACATTTAAATAAATATTTAAAGTCAACTAAATAATTATAACGCGTACATTTCTTTAAAGAATTACTTTTATTTTTGATCGAAAAAATAAAAATCAAAAAATAACGTTATCATTGTTTAAAAAAATAAAAATCATAAAATAACAGTTATTTTTGATCGAAAAAATAAAAATCAAAAAATAACTGTTACTTTTGTCCAAAAAAATAAAAATAAAAAAATAACTGTTATCATCTGACTTTTATGAAAAAAAGGAATAACTGTTACGGTCCCTGCTCAAAACCATAGACATAGATTACACAGATATTAAACTCCCTTAAAATAAGAAAAAAATATATTAAAATCTTCACACATATAGGAACCATGGCCCAATTAGTAGTTCTGCGCAAAATTACAGCAATGCAACAATAGAAAAAACAACACGCATTTTATTTGTGTAAATTATGTTAAAGATGTCAAAACCCAATGCATTAGTTTGTGTAATAAATAGACAAGATGTCAAAATAAATTGCTACAAAAACAATTGCACGGTAAAAATACAACGCTACAAAAAATCAGCAGGCGTTTCGAGCAGACCTACTAATTGGGCCATGATAGGAACTGTGTGAATTCAACACACTTGTAAAAGTTCATCTCAATTTTTTGACAAATATTTTGTAAACAATAAACAATAAAAAAACAAATTTGTTATAAAATTTTTTAGATGTGTTTCTTTACAATTTTTTAAAAGAAATTTAAATTTTTTGAATTTTATTGCATTTAAAACAATGCCTAAAGTTTTATTCCGTACTATCCTTGGCGCTGGTTCCTTATTATATTAAAAAGTAGAAAAACAAGTCACATTCGCGTTTTTAAGTGTTTCCGTGGGTTGTTCGTATGTGTTGGGGAGCTTGTTCTTTAGGCGTGGCTCTCTGGGTATGTAGATGTGTGAAGAGGTAAAAGGAGTTTCATATCTATCTAATCTATGCTCAAAACGCTGAACTTGATGGTTCCATTATAATATTTTTACTTTTGAGAGACTTAATAGAAAATATTAGCACTCGAAATATCTAAATTTTCAATTTTAGCCACGGCACGTAAAATTTGTAAGAATTATATGACTTTGACCGCTCACTGCCAATAAAGTAAGTTACTCAAAGCAGTAATTTAAGCCGTTAGTGATGTAGCATGTTGTTAAGTTTTATCGAATACCAAACATGACTGTAAACGATAAACGATTTGAACTAATCATTACTTTTAGTCATTTTCAACCCCCTGTGCAGTGTGTGATCACGCATACGAAGAAGTTGTGCTCAAAGAGTGGTCTGTAGCTCTTAGTATTTAAAAGTGATTAATAAAGAATGCAGGCGATTTGTTTCTATTTCGTCAGCCCATGGATTCTAAAATGTAAATTTTCTCAATCTATTTTATATTGAGATCCATTTAAATTTAAAATTTTTAAGACTTTTTTTAAGAATTTTTAATTAAATTTATTAATTATAAGCAATAACTTGTCATAACGTTTGCTCAGAATGATAAATTTATGATTTAATTTCATCCATGTTATGGGAATTGTTGCTGCTTGCTTTAGTTTTCAATACTCGCAACATGTCTGAATGTCTGTTGGTGGTGCTTTTTTTATCGTCGTCGTTTAATGCAACATTAGCTATTTGGTTGCCTCATTAGGTGCGGAAAAGTAAATATTTTACTTAATGTTACTGTTTTTATTCCTTTTTGTATTTATTTATGATGTCGCATAAAATACGAGAACACTATTCGTATCACTCAAATCAATCAGTCAGTCAGTCAATTCAGTATTGAATTGTCTGTATGTAGAAATAAGAAATATGTAATTTTGTTTTCTTAAGGACTGGAAACAAACAAACAAATAAATAAACAACGATTTTAAAAAAGGTCTATATACGAGCGGTTCTATGTGTTGTAATCTGAATTGTATTTATCAGTCTGCACGTGTTTGTTGGGTTATGTTGTATGCAACAGTGAGCTAAAAAGCGCCATATGCGGAATAAAAACTTCTTAAGATTGTGGCATATTGCTGGGTTCTTCGGTAATCGTCGAAACCCATGTGAGTAAGTCTGATTGAGGAAGTAAAGGTAGTCAGCGGACGGACAGACAGATATGCACCCTTTTTTAGCCTGTTACATATTTGCGTAACGAAATGCATGCACTACATATGTGTTGGTATCTGAGCGATGTTGCGTTTGTTGTTATTGCTTTAATGTATAATGATAAGCCCAACGATGAGGTTGTTTTTTGATGATGAGGATTTCGTTGAATACAATTTTGTTTACTGTGTAATTTTTTTTTCTTTTAGTGTTCTTTTCTGATTTTGATTGCACACGTTAATGTATACTCCGCGAAAATCGTCTTTTGATTTATATTTGATCAGTATTTTGAGAAGAGCTCATACCCAAATGCAGGGATAACAAATACTCGCACACATGTGCACACACTTAACACACATACAAACATACGAGCACATACATTTAAATTTCATGTTGTTTTCAATGTTTTAAATTGTTTGTTTTCAAAATGTAATTATTTGTTTTGTAAAATCAATTGTTGATAATGACTGCTGACAACATGAACAACAACCACAACAAAACAAAAAAAAATCGATTTCGTCATTAAGAATGAGGAAATTGGTACGAAATTATCTTTAATGCGCAGGGTTGCTAGAAGTAGGGAAAATCCCTACGTGTAGGGATTTTTGTCACTTAAATAAGAGCGTTGGAAAATCCGACTGATTTTTTATATTCGCCTAAATGTAGGGTTTTTTCTCATATTGCATTATAAACGAAATACTTGCTAAAAAAAATTTATTTTAAATAATAATTAAATATATGAGGAAATTGAATTCTTAAGTCCAGAAAACGTTTTTGGACAACAGATAAGTAGAAGTTTGAACTATTGTCTTAACAATTAAACTTAAGCCTCAATGATCTCATGTATAAGTGAAGTACAATTGAATACAATTAGTTTTTCTGAAACTGTAAAATTTATGTATTTTGAAACATGTCTTTGGAATAGTTTTGGATAAAAATAGTAAAAATTAAAAACTATAATGACGAGGTTGTATTTCGAAATTTACCATCATAATTTCGGCTTTTTGTGCACATACGTTTCAGTGATGCAAAATGTGGCACAATTGTGCAATTTGTGGCACTTTTGATTGTTTGATGGCCCTGTGGAAATCTATTTTGGCCCTTTCAGGTCAAATTTAACTAACTACTTTTAATCGTTCAATACATTTTTTTAATGTACACAAACGGTTTGATCTATATTATAAAAAAAACATCTAAAGCATGTTTGTATAAAATCGACGTTTCTTAGAGATATATATCTTTAAGACGTCGCACTGTTTTAATGGATTGGTTAAAATGGAACAAAAATGGACAAAAATATTTTAAAACAAATAAAAGGGCTATATTCGGCTGTACCGAATCTTTGATATCCTCCAGCGGCAGTAACAATACTTTTGGAATGCGCTTTATATGGGGCCTATGGTAAATAACGGACTTACCTTTAAAAATTTGACAGTGTGATTTCTAGTCATATATAACTGTGAGAGGCCAAAATGTACTACAATAACATTGTTTGTTAAGGTTTTAGGCGTACTATAGTGTTTTTAAAGATTGGGCTTTATAAGGGGCCTATGGTAAATTATGGACCGATCTTCATGAAATTATGTGGTATAAACGAATTTGTGCAAAATCTTATATCAATATTTGCATTCCGCCACCATTTATGCTACTTTTTGTAAAAAAAAAAAAATTTTCATATATATTACTCTTTTACTACTGAACCAATTTTGCTGGATTTCAATCCCAAACTGCTTAGGAGAACTGGAAACAGTTTGGTATCAATATTGTTTTTTTCTTTTAAGTCGTTCGAAAGTTATCGTGATTTCAACAGACGGATAGACATACGCACATGGCTAAATAGACTTAGAAAAAGACAGGATATACTTTATGGGATCTTAGATGAATATTAAAAAAAAAATATAAACACGGAATGATCAACTAAGTATCACGTCTTCACAACTACTTGTGGTGGAGAGTATAACAATGCGAATGTTTGGTTTTGTTCTTAGTAAAATAAAACACTACTATGTTTTACTATTAGTTTTATTTAAAATCTCAGCCAGAAAACTAATCCGACTTCTTCCAGATAACTGAGAGAGTATTTTGCTGGTTGGGTACAAACATAATAATCAAATATATTAAAAAAAAATGTTAGCCCTATTAAAGTTATTTTGGACCTTTTAAATCGTTAATTTGGCCCAAAACAAAAAAGCTCAAAATGCATCACTGATACGTTTTGTTTTCTAATGAACACTTCATTTATTTTCTTTTGGCTGTCAACAATTGCATTTGATGCGTTAACATGTTTTTTTGTTGTTGCGTGGGATAGCAAATCTGCCCTGCTGGGATAGCAAATCTGATGCTTTTAACTGGGAGTTGCACAATGAGCAGTAAATACCATTGTTCTTCATTTTGGCCCAACTGTTTATTTCTGGATCTTTTATCCAATCCTCTTTTACCTTTCGTCGTTTTCTTGCAATCTACACACAATTGGGTATTTTAATATTAGATTATTTTTATACACAAAATCCTTAAGCTTACAGCCTGAGATGTGCCAGCATTTTCTTCCTCATTATTTTTTCATTATCCTTATCTTTATGTAGATATTTTAACATATTTTAATAGTAAAATATTCTTGGTACTTTAATAAAACACTTTTGCTTCGATTTATACACATTAGGGATGCCAATCGGGATTGATTTTAGAAAATCCCGGGATTCGGGATTTTGAAATCCCGATCCCGAAATTCCGGGATTTCTGGATCCCGGGATTTCCCGGGATTACGGGATTTTTCGGGATTTTTTTTAAATAAACAACAAAATTTTTTTTTTTTTACTTATGAATTTTCAAATATATATATATAACATATATTTTTAAAAAGGAAAACATAACAAAACAATTTATTTAATACATATTTATATAATACGTAAACAAAATGTAAAAATTTAAAATAAAGAATTATAAAAAAAAAAATACAACTGAAATGTAATTTTTAATAATTTTTTTTTTGTATAGAGTATAAAAATTCAATAAAAACGAACATTTTTGTACAGAAAAGTTGATATATTAAATATCCCGGGATTAAAAAAAATAAATCCCGGGATTCGGGATTTTACAATCCCGAAAAATCCCGGGATTTCGGGATTCGGGATTTCCCGTTTGGCATCCCTAATACACATGTATACATATGTTTGCCAAAAAAACAAACAGCACTTATCTTTTTTCTTTATTTTTGTTTGGTTGATATTTTTTGAACAATAAAAAGCTTTTAATATATATATATATATCTGTTGCAGTTACACTTTACGATCTTTACATGAGAAAATTAAAGCTTTCTCCTTAAAAAATTTGTTTTTTTGTGCTGCCTAACACAGAAAATATTAAAAACAGACTCAAAGTTACCATATTTTGAAGATTAAATAAAATTGTCACTTTTTTTAAAAACAATTAGCAAATCGGCACTTTGCTTATTTTGAAACAAAAAATCGTCAAAATTACGATAAATCGTCAATTCTGGTAGCCCTGATGCAGCCCTTTAATCTGTATAAATCTGTATAGAGAGTAAGACGGTAAAATATTTCTAAAATTTGCCTTGTTGTTTTGCGTTTAAGTTTTAGTTAAGATTCGTCTGCCTTATTAAAAAAAAAATAACTGAGATTTCAAATGTATTAAAAATCATAATTTTAATACAAATTTGATTTAAAATAGATTTTAAATGTAATTAAATTTTTATGAAAAGTTCAAGGCGAATTCATTTTTCAGGTGGCGTTGAAAGCACAGCTGTTCTGTGTCGAAAGTGGCTTGTGTTTTTGACACATCGATCAACGAAAGCAATAAAAAATACATTGTTGTGTTTTTGGTGTTGTTACTTGTTGTAGTATCGACATCACCGTTTACATGAATTCGCCTTGACAAAGGTAGTAAATGGATGAGTCAAATTATCTTAACGGTTTCTGCCATAGTGTCGATTGGTATGATAAAAAATTTTTCCCTTTTTTTATAAATATTTTTTTATAAAAATAATATTGATATTTTTATTTATTTTATTAGCCCTGTTAATACTGTGCTTGAAAACGAAAGCGCGCCAAACAGTTATAAAGAAATTTTTTTGTTTGATGTGCTGAAAATAATTAAAGCAAAAAATTTATTTTTAAATGCACTATACAAAAAACCATACCAAAATTTCCATGTAGTTTTATTTTGTAATTGATTTAACTGGGGTACCAAACGCAAACTTAAAACGGATTTAGCGTATTAAATTGTATTCCCAGAGTCAGCAGGGGACCTTTGGTAAGATATGTATCGATTACAAGAAATTGAGAACTCTAATTTATACATACATATTTTCTACCACTACAAAATGTATTTTTGTTAAAATAGGATTTTAATAGTTACCTAAGCAAATTGATTTTGTTAATTAATTTTGAATTCAAATTAAATTATTTTTTTTTCTATGAAGAAATGAATTTTACAACATGAAATGAGTTAAAATTTATTGATAATTTTTCATTCTTGACTGAGCTGGAAATTGAACCCAGGTTTTCACGGAAAATTTGCCCTGACTAGTTTTGATTGTAACCACACAATCTCTTCAGAGGGGTTTGCCGTTTAACACTCACCGCCATTGACGACGGATGACGTCAATAGTCAAACATCAATCTTTAAATCAAATGGTATTTTTTCTTGGTAGATCGAAATTTGCTTTGAATGAATGATTACCTATTTTAAATGATTTACATGTTCTTCCTTATTTCAGTTTTTCGTACTTTTTGTCAAGAATTCTTCTTGAAATCCAAAGTATATTTTTTGTTTTTCATGTTTTGTCCCTTATTTTTCTTGTTGACCTTTTTCAGCACAACTTGAAGGACAAATGTTAACATAAAGCTCCTGCTTTAGCTGTTAACAATAATAATGTTTTGGTTAATTTATTGAACCGTTAATGGTTTTTAATCCAAATTTCGATATTTTAATGAATTTTATTTTTTTTTTAATTGAATCAGTTAAGACATTGTTTAAAATAGCACAGAGTCTTGATCATATTTTTTTTATTAAATTAATCATTAATACAGCAAAAAATCATAATTTTAAATTTTAAATCAATAGAATCATTTTGGTGATCAGCGTTGCCACTTTAGCCATTTAGTGGCTAGATTTAGTCATTTTTCACCTTGTTTAGCCATTAAAAAAAATGAGTGTACCCATTAGCATTTTTTAATTAGTGTTCTAACTTGTTTAGCCATAAAATTTTTTTCCCATTTTTTTCTTTGAAAATAATAATTTTTATTTTCTTACAAATATTTTAAAAATTGCTTAAATAGAATCTGGGAATTATTTCTTTTCATAAGCTACTTTATTATATTCAACATTTTTCATTTTTCGAATTTATTCTATGAGCTAAATTTCAGTTATGTATTTTATAAAGCTTTTTGTAATAGTTATATTCCTTAAATTTTTAGGAATGACATTATACACTACCATAAAATACATTACTGAAACTTAGCTCATAGAATAAATTCGAAAAATGAAAAATGTTGAATAAAATTGCTTAAAGTAAAATAAAATTTTTTAACAATTAAAACGCATTTAATTTTTATCACAACTTTTACAAATGTTGAAAATCGCTATAAACGATCAGTTTTCACAAAAAAATGGCAACAAAGCAACATCTCTTAGCCAAGTAGACATCGTTAAAATTATTTTGAGAAAAAGGTTTACAGTTCTATTGTAAAAAACTTTTAATGAATTATTTTTGTTTTGTTATTGAATTTGAATGTGTTTTTATTAAAAAGAAATGTTAGCCATTTTTTCCGTAAATTTAACCATTTTTGGTCACCAAGTTTTGGCAACACTGTTGGTGATAGATGCAAGATCAATTTTTAATTTTTTTTTTATGTGTACTTAATATTTTTTGTTATATTTCAATATAAATATGTACATTCACAATATAAAAATTAATTTTATTTAACTTTTTTAGTTTAATTTATTCGACCTTTTTAATATTAGTTCTTCTTAAGAAATTTTCCAAGCTCAAGGTAAATTTTATAAAAAAATATTTATTAGTTATCCAATATCTCGTTATCTCAATTCAAAAATTCATTTCAAAAATTTCAAAACTAAATATCTCCGAAGAAGCTATTCATTGAGATAGCAAAATATTGGATAACTAATAAATCATTTTTATAATATTTACCTTGAGCTTGGAAAACTCATTTAACTTTGTGATAATAAATAAATTATAAAAGTTAAGTTTGTAAATCTCTTTTAAAGACTTTTCTCTTTAAACTAGCTTTAAAAAGTATTTATTTTAAATTTTCAAGAACGCCGAATCTTGAAAAACCCCGAGATCCCGACAAATCCCAGAATTTGCGAAAATCAGTCCCGACTGAAATCCCTAATATGTACGTTTTAACTGTTGAAAATGGTGAGAATCGGTCAATACTTTCACAGAGCCCCCTTAAAACCTTCTTTCTAAAATAAAGTCTTTGTGCCCATAAACCTTGATATTATGTTGATATTTAGATTTAATTTCTACCTTAGTACAAGTAAATAATTTTACCAAATTTTATTAAAATCGGTCCATATTTGACCATATCTCCCAAACAAATCCTACACTCATAGAAAAATGCATCTTCATATTGATAATGCCCTGACATCAGAAATGTGACATATGTGTTATTATATAGCATTTTCAGTTTAAATAAAACATTTTTCAAATAAAACGAAACCTTTTTCAAATTAAACGAAACCTTTTTCAGAATAAACGAAACTTTATTCAAATACAGTTAAACATTTTTCAAATTAAATAAAACCATTTTCAAAATTTTGTAGGAATTTAGTTTTTTTTTTGCTAAAGAAGGTGAAATAGCTCATGGTGTTTTGCCAACCGTAAAGAGAAAGAATATGACTCTAATTGCTACGACAGATAATACTGGCGTTGTTTACCATAAAGTTATTTCTGTATCCACTGTAAATTCGGCCCGTTTCCAAGTATTTCTTCGGGAGCTCTTAGATAAAATTGAAAGCAGCCCAATGCTACAAAACTCATTTTTTATTATTGAGTATGCCAGAATCCATAAATCCCAAGTAATATGACATATGGTGGACAATAGTGAATGTACATTAAAATGTTACCACTTTATTCTCCTATGCTGAACCCGATAGAGAAGGCATTTTCAAATTTAAAATTGCATGCCCAATCATCATTTAATGAGTAATTCAAAGAAATCCAAAAAATAAATTCCCTACAAATTTTTAAAAATGGTTTAATTTATTTTCAAAAATGTTTAACTGTATTTGTATAAAGTTTCATTTATTGTGAAAAAGTTTTCGTTTAATTTGAAAAAGGTTCCGTTTAATTTGAAAAAGGTTGCGTTTAATTTGAAAAAGGTTTCGCTTAATTTGGTTTCGTAAAATTTTGTCATATTTTATGCGTCATCAATGCTATGACTACAATGACATAAATTCGATTTGTGTATTATTAACATTATATTCATATTTAAAACGTAAAATAAGAAGCAAAAATTCCCATATTAAATTTTTAAATTCTTTAGTTAAATACATCAAATTTTCAAAGTAGAATGATTACAAAACCATATCAGGAATGCTGCTGGTGTCTTATAACTGAAAGTTCTTCTTTAAACAAAGGGCGGGAAACAACAAAAGTGAAACAAACATGTTTAATGGGTAAGTCGATTTGGCTTAAGTCGATCTCAATGACAAATTGTCATTAAATTGAGCCTAATGAGTCGTGTCTCCGATGCTACTGAGTCATCGCACTGATGACATGTTTTATTAAACTAATTCTGATTTGTCATTTTTGTGATGCCGATGTGTCATGTGACGTTATTTTAATTGTTGACCCTTATGAAAATTTGGGCAAGTGATGTTAAGGCTGACATCACAATGATGTAAATTCATGGAGTCAAAAACGAAGGTACTTGTCATAGTACTGATGTCAAAATACATCAGCGTTATGACGCTTTTTCTATCAGTGTACCCCCCTAAATCGCTTTTAAGACCATAATTTCCTTATTAATGTTGGTATTAATATAAAATTTGGCAACGATAACTTTTATAACAGGTATTTTTTCCGGGTTTGGCTATGGGTCCCAAATAGGGTACACTCTGAAAAATGTGTCCTTATATACTGTGGTGTACGGTATCAAATAGTCGGGATTGTCATTGTTAATAATTCAATTTTCATATAAATTTCTGTGCGAATTATATATAAACTTTAATATATACAAGCTTTTAGAGATTTTGTTAAGAAAAGTAATTCATATACGATTTTCAAATCGCAATATAAAACATGTTGAAAAATATGTGATGATACATGTGTTTTGTAAATATTTTTTTAATAATTTCTAAACAAATCTCTGTCATTCTAATTTTATCTATTGAACATACATATACCCCCATATTCATAAAAAATACTTTTGTTTAATAAAAGATTTATTAAACAAATTTTCATAGAAAATTCGTTGCGTAAACCTGCTATAAGCCTAAAATATTTTTTATGAACATGGGGATAATATTTATTAAACAAATTAATACTGATTTTCTTCCAATTATTTACTTAATTTTTTTTTAATCTCGGCAATAATTTTCTCACCAAAACAGAAAAATCAAAAATAATACCAAAAAAAATTCTAAATATAAGTATTTTAAGTATTTATTTGTTTTACCAATATTTTGTTACTTTATTTGTAAAAAATGTCGTTTATTATCTGTTAAATACAAATCAATATTCATTATCGTCAACAGTCGTAGTTAAGGTGTCTTCTTTCTCATTGTATCAGCAACGAAACGAAATGTCCCGACATGAATGTTTGCATGTGTATGTCTGTTTGAAACGAAATCATCTTTAATATTTTCCTATTTAAATTTTTAGCCAATATAACAATATAAAAATTTAATAACCAAAACAAATTTGTATTAATTTTTGAAATAAGTTTTAATAATTAATTTATGTTTTTTGTTATTTTGAATCAAATTTTTTATTGATTTTAAAATTCGATAAGATGATACTTTTTTCTGTTTGATTGGAGCAATAAATATTTTATTTTAAACTGATATGACTTATTTTGTTAAATGTTAATAAAAAATTAAATATTTTTTTTTAAAGAAAAACACGTTATTAAAGTAAACACTAACTAAAATTTATTCACAAAGTAAATTCTAATCGTATAATAATTTTAAGCTTGATCATTTTTAAGTTGTTAAGTCTCTGCAATAATTTGTTGTTAATATGAGTAGATTTTGAAAATAATAAGATTTTATTGATATCGAATAGTTTAAAACGCTTTAAGTATTAAATTAGAAATCAAGTGAAAATCACTTGAGTGCTCAATTTTTAATTAGATACAACAATTTAAGTGATCATTTTCTAGACTCGTGTCTTTTTTTCACTAGTAAAATATTAAAATAATGATTAAACCAAGAGAATGTATGTATATTATCTAAATGGATAAAAATTACATGATAAAAATAAAAAACATACATTAAACCAAATTTTTAATTTCTTAATAAAGGACTGCATTCAATTTTTTTTACCACACGTACAAAAAACTTTTTCGATATGGTCATCCCCCTAGGGGAAAGGGAACTATCCCCTAGCATATCAAGTGACAGTTCTAAAGTGAAAGGGACCGGTTCTAGTTCTAACAATTTATATGAAGGGAACTTGTTACTTTAACATGACGATGTCCTAGGAGGGGGTTAATTGGCACCTTTTGGACACTTTGTTACGGGGTACAGAAATGACCATAATAGACACATTAAGTTTTGGGTTAAATTAATGCCTGGCGCAGATATTGTTCCGAGTGAACCATATTAATATGATAGATCCATTTTGGCAAATGCAAACCGTGGACCAGGCTGTACAAATTTACATTTTTACAACTATAATTTTTACTTGTATACAAATTTTATTAGCTGACTAACTGTTAGCGTACATTTTTTTAATTCTTTACCATTTTTATTACAATAAATATTAAAATTTCTTCTATAAAAAATCAATTACAAGGGCAAGTTGTTACAGCTTTGCGCTCAAAAAATAAATATTTGCAAGAGTTTTGGAATAATTCTTTTTTACTTATATTTGCAATTTATTTATAATTTTTTTTTTTTATCAATAATGCCTTTTTTGCCAATAACGACTGATATCTTTAGATTAGAGATGGGTAAATTGAAAAAATATATCGATATATATCGTATCGAAATTTTTTAAGAGTAGCGATTTTTATGAATTAAAAATATCGTTATATCGATGTATCGAACTTATTAAGCTGAAATTATTACCAAATTTCGTTTGAAATCGAGGGACCGGCAGTTTATTCTACAATAAAAAAATTCAAAAAAAAGTAAAGAATGCAAAAAATTTTTTATTAATTCGCCATATTAAATCTAAAAAAAAAAATTAATTGGGAACAAATATTTTTTTTTTATTATTAACATTCCAACTTTCATTAGTCTATTGCTGCTAATAGGCCATAATTAAGGCGATTCTTTGCATAGTTCTAGGAAACCTCACCAGAATATTTTGCCGCGCTTATTTTTTTATTGTCATCTCTTAAAAAACCGAGACGAAACTGAACTCTGTAATCTTTGAAAATGTACAATGGAAAAACGCCGTTATTTTCTTAATATTAGTTAAAAAACATAAGATGCAGTTCTTAAAAACAACAGTATTGTAAGCAGTTGCGCAACGGCTAAATCGTTGAATTTTATTATAAAGAGATCTTAAAATTATCGAATTCGATAGTCGTAGATAAATATCGATGTATCGATATATGGGTATTTTTTAATATCGGCGATATATATCGATTATAATTTTTTTTAAATATCGATATTTGATATATCGATGTTTATTGCCCATCCCTACTTTAGATTTCTGATAGCCCAAAAACTATAACCGAATTTTGTTTTTCTGCTTAAATAAAATTAACATTTTAGTACGCTACACCACTTGTGGCATATGAGAGTATACTAAGTTTGTCATAATGTGTAAAACATTTGTGAAATTCATCTTAGATCCATAAGGTATATACATTCTGGTTCCTAAACTAATTCTAAGTCGATTAAGTCAGGTCCATATGTCTGTCCGCCTATTAAAATCGTTCTCACCTCCAAACGAGTAAACCAAAATTTTATATGGCACATTGTTAATTGTTCTCCTTAGCAGATTGGGTTTAAATCCAGCACAATCCAGTATATTTATGTTCCCATTGATCCTATAAGAAAGATAGGACCTCAATATATTGGTTGAACAGATTCCTGTCATGTGCCAACGCTCTCACTTCGCCCCAGGTTTTAAACATTCTGGCCATTTCTACATCGATTTTCCTTCTCCACTTATTAGCTGGGCGGCCTCTTCTTCAACTTCCTTGCGGGTTCCAGTCTATGGCATTTCTTGTTATGGCTTTCCTTGATCTTCCTAACGTGTGGCCCAAACACCGTAATTTACGTCTTTTTTATTTCTGTGGCCATGGGTTGTTGTTTGGATTGTGCCCAAAGCCTGCTGTTTGACACAACTCTAGGCCAGAATACTTACAATATCCTAAGAAGACATTGATTTACAAACACCTGGATCTTCTGCATGTCTCGAAGGGTAGCGTTCCATGTCTCGCAACCGTAGAGTAGAGCGAGCATTTTTGTAGATTGTTAACCTTGTGCGCTGCGAGAGTGAAGACCAATTCCAAGTGGGCCTTAAACGACCGAAAGTTTGTCGCGCTTTCTGTACACTATTGTCAATGTCTTTACTTGAACCGCCATTTTTGGAAATTATGCTCCCAATATAACAAAACTGCCTGGCATCCTCCACTTGATTACTTTCTATTGTAAATAATTACTGAGACGTCGCATTAACTCGCTGTGTTAATCTTAGGTCCAGCTCCATCTGTTGTTGTTGTTATATTTCGCAGATTTGATGCAGGATCTAAGAGGCTGTGAGCTAATAGACAAATATCAACTGCGTAATCAAGATCGTTTAAACGACCTTGCAGTCCCCAAGTAATTTCCTTTCCGTTCTGTAGGGCACTTTTAAGGAACTGCACAAGCCAGTAGACAGGAAAAAATATGGACCCACATATAAAACAAGCTCCCTAAGAAATTGGTGGCGGAATGAACCGATTATGGTTTAGTTAAGCCCAAACTCGATTTATATTTTTTTCTCATAATGTATTAGTAGAATCTTCATAGATTCAAATATTAACTAACAATAACACTGTGCTAGAAATTGACACTTTTTTTGAGACAAGCTGGGCAACTGGCGTTTTAACATAATTCGGATACGCTGAATCCAGTGGTGCTAACCGTTTTTTTAGGTTAGCTCCGGTTTTCGAGATATACCGTTATTTCTAAAATGGACGAGATTGCACAACATATATTCGCGTAACTCAAAAACGGTTTAGTTTATTGAACAAACTCAAAAAACCGAAATTCCACAATAAAAGGTAAATTGTTTTTTCTCATATGCGCATTAGTGTTAGAAACAAAATTTTTTTTTGGGCAAAAAATATAATATTTTTTAGCAACATTTTGAAATTTTTGTTTTTTAGAAATTCATCCAAAATGGGAAAGTGCAGCTATGCTTCTAATTTTTCTAGACATATAAAAAACGAAGTTGCAAACAAAACAAGCAATAAACGATTCAAATCTGTTAACAACTTTTGATTTTATACACAATAGACGAAAAATTTGAATTTATTTAAGCCTTTCATAAAACGCAATATTCGTATGGTAGCCCCCCTAAAGCTATGTTCACACCTATTAAATATTTAATGTCCTACACTTAACCACTAGTTTTATTAAAAAATAATGGCGTTTGCAAAACGTTTGGCTTGATCAAACATCATTTAACAGTTTCTAAATTAATTTATACAATTATCTTCTTAAAAATAAAAGTTAATTCAATCCATACACTCACAATATTCTGTACGTAAAATTAGCTGAAATTGTAATATAAAATAAATAAATATTCAGTTAAAAACCGGTCTACTTTTTTTTTCATTTATTCTTAACGAAAAGTTCATTTAAATTTTACTGTCCAAAATTCAACTTCGAATTCCGTAAAAATACATGAATTTTCAGTTATTTTATTAATATTAACTATCAAAAAATAACTGACAAATTTCAGTTATTTTATGTAATTCAGTAATTTTACCAGACAACTGTCTGCTTGTTTTTTTAATGAGAGAGGGGGAATATATTTATTTTTATTCACTTATCCCGTTATACATGTTGGTTTTACTTTTGTTGTACTGACCACTTTGTTTACAGAAGAACTCTCAATTATAAGACACCAGCAGCATGCCCGATATGGTATTCGCAATTATTTTACTTTAAAAAATTTGATGTATTTAACTTAATAATTTTAACAAATAGAATATGGGAATTTTCCACACAAAACAAGCAAATCGTTTTTTTACTTTTACGTTTTGCCACAAATCTACAAATATATAACTATAAATTAATTTTTTGGTAGTAAATTTTATGAAATAACTGAAAATTCATTTGTTTTTACGAAATTCGCAGTTGAATTTTTGACAGTAAAAATTAAATGAACTTTTCGTTAAAAATAAATGAAAAATAAGTAGATCGGGTTTTAAGTAAATTTACAGTTGATTTAAATTTAATTTTCATTTAATTTTACATACAGAATACTTTTACTTAATCTCTTAGTTTTTTGAATAAATGTTAGAATTAGTTAAAAATAAATTTGCTTGGAATTTTATATGTTTATTTATTTAAAAATGACTAAACGGAATACTTCTTGAATAACCTACAGTCCGTTACTGTAATAATATTGTGAGTGTAGAAATTGTTAAAAATAAAGCAA
Source organism: Pollenia amentaria (assembly GCA_943735925.1). Classification (NCBI taxonomy): domain Eukaryota; kingdom Metazoa; phylum Arthropoda; class Insecta; order Diptera; family Polleniidae; genus Pollenia; species Pollenia amentaria. The sequence goes on from OX031009.1 coordinate 164,161,957, forward strand.
AAGTTTGATAAATTTACTGGTCACGCTTTTTTTGAATTTTTTGGTCAAATATATGTTAGGTCTGAACATACCTTAAGAAGTGGAGATAAAGAGCAAGTATGTCTCGAGAAAATATTTAGGACAAAAAAATAATTGAGGTCGGTCATACATTATATCCCACTAGGGACGACTCCTGGGCATTTATGGTACTTTTTCTTCGATATATTTCTATGTAGTTTGTATTGAACATTATGTATGGGAGCCCCCTTAATGAATAAAGATAGCGGTTTGGTATGTTAGAAATATATGATGGAGATGAAAACCAAAGTGGGGTTGGTCACACATTTGACCCATCTAAAGGCATCCTAGGCACTGCAGGGGCCAAATTCAAGAATTTCAATAAACCGCAATATTTGTATGGGAGCCCCCTTAAGGGATGAAGATAGAGAGCAAGTATGTTTTGAGAAAATGTTTTTTTTTTTTTTGTGACGAAGAAATAAAACTTGTTTTTTTACAACAAACACTCATTTGCATTCTATGCTGATGTAGATGCGCAGCCAAATTTTTTTGATTCTTGATTTAAATTGGCGTTTAGCGCTCTTCTGATCGGAAATGAGCTGCAGTATCTCTTCTCCTTATATGACGATTTATATGACTATAGATCATTGAACCAAATTTCTGGGAGCCTAAAATCGTAACGAATAATGTTTTAGTGGTAAAATTTGGTCTAATTTAGTTTCTTAAGACTAGAAATCACTCCAACAAATTTCTAACCGATCCGTTTTTAATTTACCATGGGTCGAATATAAAATACCTCATTTTAATACGCTTAAATCCGAAATGAACCCTGGTATTTTATTAAAATTAGGTCCAATTAAATTTAATATGATTAAAAAAAATATTATTGAACTTCGTGGCCTATAACTTAACATAGATCCCATATAAAGTACTTAACTGAATACATAATTTATTATACACTCCATACAAACCTCGTGCAATATTCAACATCTCGGTGTAGGGTATCAAAGATTCAGCACAGTCGATTATAGCACTCTTGCTTTTTATATGAGCTTTTTGCATATTTTTGAGCATATTTTTGTTTAACATGACGTTTATTTTTGGTGACGTTTCTATTTCATAAATTTCTTTGTGCATATAAAAACTTACCCGGTCCATTATGATACTTATTTTTAGGCCTCTTTAGTATATTTCCCTAATATTCTTTTATATTTTAAAGCTTTTCAACCCTACCAAAAGAAACTTTATTCAATTGTTGTGATGACCAGTCATCACTTTTATTACGTACAATTGATTTTAAATGGACAAATAAATGAATTTTTTTTTCTATTTTCTTATGGCAGCCACAATTGTTGTGAACAATAAAAATAGATTTTTACGAGGATGTGATTGCGCCACCTAAAATACACTAAAAATGTTAATAGAATCTAGTAACATTTAATCGAAGTAACGAGAACATAATGAGATTTTTACAATCAACGAGATGGTCAAGGAACTCGTAATTCTCGTAGTAAATCGATTAAATGTCATTGGAAGCTTTAAAAGGAGAAAAAAATACGTTTTATGCGTATGGAGACTAAAATTGTATATATTTAAAGAATGTATAAAATAATTCTGCTGATGAGAAATTGTCTTATAAGCAACAAAGTATTCCCTTTTTTGGAATTTTTAGAATGTACTTTTTTTATAAACGATAAACGATTTTGTAAGTATAGAACATTTACAATAATTGTATTGTAAAGTCCTTGTGTATATTAATGTTTGTATTTATATGAAAGCGCTGATCCAAGGGGGTCATGGGGAAGACTGTGGGTTAATCAAGCACTGGTATTGTAAAATCAGATATTGGGTTTGGGGCCTCTACCGACTGAATTTGCATGTTACCCCCCTAAACTGTAAGCTGGATCCGCCCTTGTCTATGTATGTCTACATTACATCTGTACGTGCCCAAGTATATTTTGATTTGTTCTTTATTTGGATTTTATTATTTTAGTAAATTTTCCATTTTTTTTTTTTTTTTTTTTTTTTTTTTTTTTTTTGGTAAGTATCCCAGCAAAAACTTGGTAATGACTTGCAATTACTGAACAACTTACTTTTCAATGACTACTTCATACCATCTGCATTACATAGAAGTAGTTGAGTAATGGCTGACATATAATCTGTTACATAAGTACTTGTTTATAAGTTGATTATGGAAATTTATAATTCATTCATAATAAATTGCATCTACGGTTTAATTTTTTTCAAATCTAATACAAATTGGTTTTTAACAGGGACATAACCGTTATAACCAATATTTGAAAAAATCCTGATATAATAATTTATCACGAATTTTTAAAACCTGCTCTCTGAATAATAATTACAAATAACCAATATTTTTTTGGTCTTTGATAACCGTTATAGTTTCATTTTGTTTTTTTAGGGCTTCCATAACCATTACAAAAGATTTTAATTTTTTTTGGTCTTCCGTAACCATTACAAAAGACTTTTATTTTTTTTGGTCTTCTATAACCATTATAAAAGATTTTAATTTTTTTTGGTCTTCCGTAACCATTACAAAAGAATTTTATTTTTTTCGGTCTTCCATATCCATTCAAAAAAATTTTCTTTTCTTTTTTTTCGTTTCTGTTATTAGGGAATTATCTTCATTTCATTACTGAATTTCTTCACAAATTTTATGAAATTATTCGTTGGAGTTCAGCAAATGACACCCTAATAAAATCTATGAAACAGGTTTCGTTACAGTCAATGTTTATGAAAAGCTTCATAGAATTAATGAAACTCTTTACAGAAACAATAAATTGTCAGGTAATGAAGCATTTTATAGAATCTATGATACAGTTTCATAAAAGTCATTTCTAAAAAGAACTTCATTAAATTATGATTTTTATTACCATTTGTATTACTAGCAATATTTGCATTTGTTGCGGTTTTTTTTAAGATTTCTTCACCCTCACTTTAGAATCGATGAGATTTTCATCAGTTTTAAGCTCTTGTTTACACTCATAAAAAAATGTCAGTAGAAATAGCGAAACCTCTGCAGAAATAACTGATAACAGTACCAGTATTTTCGGCTGTAGAAAAATCAATGAAGGTAAGAATCATTGTCTGTATATTTAGATGAGCTAAATTTTAGAAAAAAATTAGTAAATATTCAAAATTAATTAAGCTTAAACCGGTCTTTGAATTTAGCTGAAATTTCAATTGAATTAGCTAAATTTGTAGCAAAATTTACAAACAATGTTCAATGATATAAGGAATATTTTCTGCTAAAATTTGGAAAAAAAAACTCTGGGTTTTTGAACCCTCCAGATCAGGCCCGAATTTATTTTTGGAAATATAGATAGTTTAATTAGTCCAATTGAATTAGAACACGTTTTATTGAACTGTTAATGAATTTTAATCCAAATTTAGATATTTTTAATTAGGCTTAAGTTCATTGAATTTAATTGTCATTAAATTATTTTTATGAAGACAGGAATTTTACAACATGAAATTAATTAAAATTTTTTATTGATAATTTTTCATTCTTGACTGCGCTGAGATTTGAACCCAGGCTTTCACGGACAGGTTGTCCTGACTAGTTTCGATTGTAACCACACAATCTCTTCAGTGGGGTTTGCCGTCTTTACTCACTCGGCTATTGAAGCCGGATGACGTCAATACTCAAACATCAATCTTTAAACCAAATGGTATTTCACCTTGGTAGATCGAAATTTGCTTTTGAATGAATGATTAGCTATTTTAATTGATTTACATGTTCTTCCTAACTTCTGTTTTTTGGTACTTTTTGTCAAGAATTTTTCTTGAAATCCAAAGTACATTTTTGTTTTCCAATATCAAAAAATTTGCGGATCCTTATTAAAATCAATAAAAAAAAGTTCGTCCTTGTGCAAATATAAGTCAGTGTGCGAAATTTTATAAAAATATCTTAAGATTTGCGAACTGTAGCGTGGTTATAGAAGACAGAAAAAATAAAAATCTTTTATAATGGTTATAGAAGACCAATAAGAATACAAATCTATCATAATGGTTACCAAAGACCAAAAAAATTAATAATCTTTCATAACGGTTATCAAAGACCAAAAAAAATAATAATCTTTTATAACGGTTATCAAAGATCAAAAAAATAATAATCTTTCATAATTTTAATCGCAGAACTACAATTTTCTGGGTAATTTATAATTATTATTACAGGACCAATTTTTTTTCAGTTATTTTTTCCATAACCTATTAGATATTTAAAAAATAATAAGAGTTATTTCGGGTCCCTGGTTTTTAATATTTATTCTTACAATTTGTTTTTTTTTTTTTTATTACACTGAAAGAAAAATGCTTCATATATTTAATGAATCATTTTCATAAAAAAATTTTCCTTGGGTAAATGAAAATTTTCATAGTCTAAATGGAATTTCATAGTTAGAATGAAGTATTTTCGTTAAAATCGCTTCATTGGATTTCGTAATTACGTTAAAAATTTTCATCGGATATATGAAAACTTAAGTTTGTCCAAGTTAAACAAAAAATTTTAATTGGGAACATAAAAAAACAATATACAAACATAACTATATTCATAAATTAATACAAAATTATAGTTTCTTTAAAAAAATGTTTAATTGTTAATTAAAAAAATGTAAGATTTAATTATTTCATACATCTAATGTTACATGTTAGCCATTAATTTTATGAAATCAAAAAATTTTTTTATAAAAGCAACATATTTCAATAATTGCCTTCATAAATTTAAATTTTATGACAATAAAAATGTCATTTTAGTAATGAAACAAAAACTTTCAATCCACTTTCAATCAGCGTTTTTATTGTTATTATGGATAATTTAATCTCATATTTACGCTCTTAATAATTGAGTAAAAAACATAGTTTTTTTATGCAAAAACTACAATGCCCCAGCAGACAAGCTGGTAGTGAGCTAGTCTATCAGCACCGAGGTTGCGCGATCGAATCCCGCCAGAGGCAGAAAAAAAAACAAAGTAAAAAAAAAACAAAGTAAAATAAAATAAGAAAAAATAGAAAAACAAATAAAATAAGGTAAAATAAATAAAATAAGAAAAAATAGAAAAAAAAAATAATTAAAAAAAATAATAAAAAAATTTTTTTTTTAAAGTCATTATTTAAGTCCCTATTTGTAAGCGAATGTGGTAATGACTTATTTAACTCCCTATTTGTAAGCGAATGTGGTAATGACTTATTTAACTCCCTATTTGTAAGCGAGGGTGGTAAGTACTTGCCTCCAATGACATCACCGTGTTAAAATAATGAGTTAAAATGCCAATGTATAAGTAGTGATGAGTCGTTATATTAGCTTTTTAACCCATTACTTTGCAATGTAAGTTTTTGCTGGGATCATCTCATCGTCTACTTGTTCTAATGCTTTCATCATTTGTTGGTTTTGACTGGTGATTTGCTTTTATTATTTGGACACAAGTTAGAAAAAATGTTGTTAAGCAACTGCATAGCAAGAAAAAAAATATTGAAATAGAAAAATCCATATTTGTCTACTCATCCACGTGCATTTAACAAACATTTACTACTCTGATTGCTCTGTGAAATTCTATTCCAAATTTTAAATGCATTTGTAAATATTTTAACAAGCCAACAACAAACGCAAGCCAAAAAAATTACAGTTGAAGTTTGATAGAAATTGTTTAACTAATAGCAAATGAAATACTTTTAAAAAAGATTTTGAAATAAACTTTCTTTACAGACAATTTGAAGTGATTTAAACAGGAAATTAAAAAAAATTTTAAGTTTAGTTATTAATAGCTACACTATCTACACTATCACACAAGTCTTACAACTCTCTCATGATAAGTCGTTATTGGTTTTTTAAAATTTTGAAACAATAATTAAATCTCTCGTCAGAATACGTAAGACTTGTGTGATAGTGTAAAGCGGCCTTAAAAAATATTCGAAATATTAAATTCAGTTTAAATGATATTTGAAAAATATTAATTGGGTCTTATTTAATTTACAAAATTAGGGGAATTATTTCCCAATCCATAATTAGAAATTATTTCATAAAAAAATTAAAAAACTCCCTAAAGTCGTTGCTGTTATTCTTTGTATAAAAATTGGGGAATAAACTGATTTTTGCTTTTGGGACTTAGTTCATTAAGGACCCAATAAAAAATGGAGCTTTCAACGAAGCAGGTTTGTAAGGGAGAAACGTAAAAGTTTCGCTTACCATATCGCTTACCGAAGATATGAATTTTATATGGCGAGTTTCCACTTTGAAGCAATACATTTTTGACACAGAATCCGCTTTATTCAGCGCGTATAAAAATTGGTGAATGTAACGATCAGCTTTGCATACTAGATTTTTTGTAACCGTTACTCTATATGCTCCCTTACGAACCTGCTTCGTAGTAAGGGAATGTCGTGGCTTTTCAAATTTTTTTTAATTTATTAAGAATTCGTTCACTTACCTTACTGCATATATGTATGTATGTCTTATTGCGTAGCGCCTAAATCGGTGCTCACTTTTTATAATGTTCGTAGCGCCACTGATAAAATCTTAAGGATAGAAAAAGCGCATGTGGAAAAATTGGCATAAATATTTGGAGTTTGCAGCTTTTGTTAAATTTTTTCCAATTTGTACTTTGTTGGAAACCTTGAGTAAAATGTGTCTTTGTATATAAAAATCTTTTATAAAAATTGCAAAAAAAATACTTCTTAATAAAATAACGAAAACAAATCGAGAAAGTTTAAGAAATCTGAAAAAAAACAAAGTTATAGATATTTTTGCCAACATTTTACCGCTTTTTAAAATCTAAAAACATTTTACAAAAATCAAAGTGAATTTTTTAAAATCTTAATTCAATTTCCGAAATTCACAATTCAACAATGCGTACGATTTACATTCATATTTATACTGCGTAACTTTAAAACAATTGTCAAATTGGATAAATTAATTAAAAAGCAGAACTCAAAACCAAATTACACACAGAGCTGGCAACCCTTTTTAGCTGGCGGCCACTTTATCAGCTGTCAAGTGATCAATGTGTCCAGGTTAGGAGCCCCCCCCCAGATTTAGGGGGTTTTATTTAACTTAGGGCAAATTTAGTGGGTACAAATTCTTACGGGCAAAATTTGGGGGACATACCATTTTTTAGGGGGTTTCACTTTTTACTTGTATGTACATAACAATAACTAAGTAATACTATGTATGTTTTACAGCTTGTTTTCGTTGGAGCAGAAATCGTTTTTGAAAAGATAAAAAGAAAGCATTTTAAGGGTGAAATATACATGTCACAACTTTAATCTAACACTTGAAGTGCTCAATCTTTTTAATTCCGATAAGTCATATGTACAAAGTTAACGAAAATGATTTGGCAAAACTCGATATTTTTGAAGAGACTTTTTTCCAATATTTAAAAAGAAGCAGACTTATACTAACTCTATTTTGATTTATATATGCATGTAGACATAGTATACAACTAGTATGCCGACTCTTTGACAGGTACATAACTCAACTGTCAGTGGTACATATTTTATGTTTGTATTAGTAAGATTTTTTTTCAAATGTATTGGTGTATAAAACTATTTCCACCACTAAACATAGTTGCATAAAATCGTATAGAATGTGGCAACAATTTTTTTTCCAAAATAAAATTTTCTTAGTTCAATAAATTTTCAATTTGATACATAAGCACTTGTTTATGCGTTGATTAACGAAATTTATAACTAATTCATAATAAAATACATTTAAGGTTTTATTTATTCAAATCTAATACAAATTGATATTTAAATATTTGTTCTTACAATTTGTTTTTTTTTTATTAGTTATAAATGAATATGAATTTGAATATGAAAAATTTAAATACTTAATTGGTTTTTGTATGTATTTTAAAATCAAAATATTGAATAAAAGCCACACTAATCAATCAACCGAACGATATTATAACGATATCGTCTAGGTGACATAAATTATAATATATGATATCGATCTTGTATCAGAAACGATAGTATTTAAATTGTACCTTTCCTTATAATATCATTTTTCCATGAAAATATCATATCGTTTTTGCAATCATATCGTTCTTTAGTTTATTGGGTATGAATATGTCCTTGATGCAGGGTAGTAGAATTTTGCATTAGAAAGCAAATTAAATTAAAGACACAATTTGTTTGACAAATTATGTTTTGTTGATAACAATGTGAAGTATCAATGTGTAAGCGAATGTGGTAATGACTTATTTAACTCCCTATTTGTAAGCGAGGGTGGTAGTACTTGCCTCCAATGACATCAACGTGTTAAAATAACGAGTTAAAATGCCAATGTATAAGTAGTGAAGAGTAGTTATATTAGCTTTTTAACTCATTACTTTGCAATGTAATTTTTACTGGGTGGCTGCATTTATAAACTTTTAAAAGCTAAATTTTGCTAAATTTTTATTCTGCAAAATCGGATAATATATAAATAATTAATGATTTCCAATATTATTTTTATACCACAAAATGCTACTCTGCTGGCTTTAATAATATTAACAACAGAAAAAATTTAGTGTCAAAAAAATTTATTTAAAAATTTTTAGTTTGTGAAAAATAAAAACATTTTGCAAAAGCAAATTAGCAAAATGTATTGAAAAAAATTATTAATTATGTGTTTAAGTCATAAAATTAAACATGAAGTGTTAAATTTAAAAATTTCAAATTTTGTTTTGTTTTTGTTGTTCTTATTTGTGTTGAATTCACACAGAACCTATATGTGTGATGAGAGTTATAAAAAAAAGAGAACGTTCTCACCAGTCGGCATACTAGTTCTATACTATGCATGTAGATATGTTAATCTTATTTTAAACTATTTAGAAATTTTTTTTTTAAGATTTTTTATTAAATAAAAATATTCAAGAAACTTTACACAAATATTTTTGGGGCAATTTTAGTAAAATATTAAACATTTTGCGATTTTTTGCTTTATTTAGGCATTGATATTAGAACGTTTATTAAAACTTAGTCAAGTTATACTAATTGAAATGAAATTGTGATATAAACTTTTACATTTAAGGGGATTTTGTTCAAAATACGTTAAATTTGGGGTGGATTTTTAAATTTGTTTGGGGGAAAGAAAAATAATTACCTGGCAACACTGCAAGTGATTAATGTTTAGTTTGGTTTGGTATTTCAACATGAATAGACTGATGCCTGAACCACGCTTCCAAATTGTGCAAATTTATTATGAAAATCATGGTTCTGTTCGAAATACGAATTTTGCGAACTTTATTACCAGATTCAGCTCACTTTTGTTTGAATGGATACGTCAATAAACAAATCTGCCGTATTTGGGGTGATGATAATCTTTAAGTGTATCTTGTGACACCGTTACATTTAGAAAAACCGACGGTTTGGTGTGCTTTATGGGCTGGTGAAATCATTGGTATGTACTTCTTTCAAAACGATGCTGGTCAGAGCTTTACAGTCAATGGCGGCCGCCATGATTACTTACTTTTTCGTTCATCAATTAAACAACCATGACAGCGCAACATGTCACAAAGCTCGTAAAACAATTTATTTATTGAAGGAAACGTTTGGTAATCGCAAAGTTTCACGTTGCGGACCCGTGAAATGGCCTTCAAGATCGTGCGATTTCACTCCGCTAGCCCGAAACGATTGACCACTTGGAGTACAACGTTCATCGCGTTATTACCAATGCAATAAAAAACCTCCTATTTTGCGAAGCAACATTCTAAAAAGCAGGGCTGTGGAGTCGTCCGAAAAAAGTACTAACTCCGACTCCAACTCCAAATGCTGAAATTTTTTAAGTGCGACTCCGACTCCGACTCACGACTCCGACTCACTACTCCGACTCCTACTCTTACCGTGATGCGAAATGAATGAGACGTAAAATTATTTCTCTTTTGTGTAGAAACATCTTTATTAAACGAATTGTGGGAATCCCCGCGTAATGTGCATAATAAAAACATGAGTGTTATGGTAGGAATTAAAGGCAGGCCGATAAAGATGTTTCTACACAAAAGAGAAATAATTTTACGTCACAATTTTTCTAATACATACTAGTATTTATGCGCTATAGCAACACTTATTCTGTACAATGTTGAAAATATTTCAGCGTTGATGGTAAAAAATTCTGATATTAAAATTATTGGCAATTCCTGTCATTAACATTTTTTAGCATGAGTAAATTACTTAAAAAATCACACATCTTTTTTCAACTAGATCAATAACTGAGTATAAGATTTGCTAATGTAATTTACACTTTTTCCCGCACGTATAAAAAATATACCTAAATATACTTAAATAGTAAAGTACTTGAATCAACTATTTCTCATAAAATAAGTTAAAATCTACTTATTCATATTGATCTGCAAAATATTCCATCGCCAATTTCGAAGAATTTTTATATTGGAAAATATTATTTTTTGGGTACTGCGACTCCGACTCCGGTACAAAAACCTCAACTCCGACTCCGACTCCGATTCCACAGCCCTGCTTAAAAGTAAGCACACATTTATGCGCTTTGCAATAAAACATACAGAGATGCAGTAAGGTAAGGTAAGTGAACGAATTCTTAATAAATTAGAAAATTTTTATATAAAATTTGAAGAGCATATAAAAGAATAACGGTAACAAAAAATCAGTGTGCAAAGCTGATCGTTACAGTCACCAATTTTTGAATAAAGCGCTTTCTGTGTCAAAAATGTATTGCTTCAAAGTGGGAACTCACCATATAAAATTCATGTCTTCTGTAAGCAAAATGGTAAGCGATACTTCTACGTACTACGTTCGATACTACTTCGTTCGAAGCTCCATTTTTTTTATATATGGCACCAAATGTTGGAAAAAGTCATCGGAAATTGGACCTGCAGATTAGACTACGTCCGAGCCAGCCGTGGCGGTCATATTGAAATTATAATGCCAGAAGATTATCTTTCGAACAAAGTAAATTTCATGTCAATAAAAAATATGTATCTGTGTTTTATTACATTTCTATACCTCTATAAAAACCAAGACTTTAATTAAACATGGGCTACAAATGTAAATATAAATTACACACAATATATGTAATTACACACGGATGGGCAACACTGCACTTTAACGAATAATTCTTTAAGTTATAGACAATTTCTCTTCCTCTCTAAATGGGAAATTTTTAAAAGAAAGATCTTTTCTACTTTGGATTGAGAAACTAAAATCTATTCTGCAAACTTTTAATAAAGAAAGCTTTTTTTAATCGACAAAAGAAGTTGTTTCTTTTTTAAGCAGAGAATTATTGTATATTTGTTTCAATAAATTGAAGGTTTTTGTGTAAATTTTCCTTCCCCGTGTTTCTATGTTTTATTTAAGTATGCTCCTTTGGTTCATTTTGTAATATATTATAGATGTTAGGTATTTCAGCCATCTCTCTTAAATTATAGTATTCTTTGTATAATAGTGCATTGCAAACAATAAATAAAGAAAGAAAAAAAAAGAAAAAATTTGTTGCAATAATCGATTAAATTTGTATAGAAGTTATTGTATCATTTCGATAAAGAAAATCCCAATATAAAATTTTCTTATTTTGCGAACATTTAAAAAACTTATCACATATTTATGCGCTACAATAAGATATACACATATTAAATAAAGTAAGTGAACGAATTCTTAACAAAAATAGAGTACACACTCAAAAATGTCTCTATATTTACTAGGGTATTCAAACGATTAACCGTTGTTCGATTAATCGATTAATTTTAGTCGATTAACTTTTCAAATAACCTAATTCGATTCGATTAATCGATTAATCGAAAATTTGATTTTTCACAGTACACATATACATATATTATTATTATTTTTTATGTCAAAACACAAGTCTGTACATTTTAAATGCTCTTTTATTGTTTCTTAACTCAGAGAACATTTCCTTCGAGTAATGATTCCGATGAAGAAGACTAATTTTTTGTGAAGAATGAAAACAACCTTCTACCAGACCTGAACATGACAATTAAAATTATTAAAATTGTTAAGAAATCAAAAAGAGATTCCAGTGGTATAATGAAAAAATATAATTTTTAGCAAAGACAAGAAAAATAACAGAGAAATTGGATATGCTCTATAACGCTTTACTTTCAATCTCTCCAACGTCAACAATATGTGAAAGAATCTTTTCTAAATCAAGTTTCATCAAAATAAAAGAAAGATATAATTTGAAACATAAACATTTAAACTGTATATTCTTTTTCTAAAGATTATTTTAGAAGATTACCATAAATTTTGATGCCATTTATTATTAAACAAGGTTTACTTTTTTATTACATTAAGTACCTTTTGTTAAATTGTTGTTTAAAAATATCATTTTAGGTCTTATTTTTAAACTTCTAAACTAGACAAAATTAAAATGATTCGACTAACCGAATAATTTCAAATTGTTCGATTATAATTCGATTAAATTTTTACTTCGAATAATTATTCGCGCGATTAATCGATTAATACAAAACATTGATTAATTGAATACCCTAATATATACTATGGTGCACGGTATCAAATGGTCGGGCTTGAACGACTTAAGTTTTTTCCTCTGCAAGTGAAACATTTTCTATACAAATAAAATTTTTCTATTTAATCGAGAAATTTTCCATTGAGTTAATAATTTTTTTTTTTATTCTCAAAACAGTTTCTATAGAGATAAAATTTTGTTGTAACCAAAATTTTCTATAGAGATAAAATTTCTCTCTCTGTAGTAAAGAAGTTTTATATAAACTTTATAGTATAAAGGTAAAATTTATCTCCGTAATCAAGAAATTTTCTATAGAGGAAAATTTCTTACTGAAGTCAAAAAGTTTTCTACAAAGATAAAATTTCTCTCTTCATCCAAATTATGTTATTGTCTTTCAGTACTCGAGAATATGTTCTTCAACAAGAAGATTTCCTTTTTTTATTCGAAAACTTATTATTATTAAAAATATGTAATTCCTAATTTATTCTGAGTCCTAATTTATCCATTTGAATTCAATTGACTGTCATAAGTTCTACTAATTTCAGCCAATATTATTAATTGAATAATATTCCATTTTCACTAAAAATGTTGCCATAATTTTATTATCCCAAATGTCAACAATATGTGTTTAACTATTTGTTTATGCTCTTTTCAAATGGACGATAAATTTACCAAAGTATAGAAAAAAATCATCTCTAATCATGCGTTAAATTACACATTTTCAAAAATTAAATCGAAAAATCAACATCATACAACAAACACCAGAGAACAGACGAAAAAAGAACTACAACAAAGAACAATAATAAATACCAAAAAACTACAAATAAATACAAGTACAATAAAACTGGAAACTAAATACAAATACACAAACAACAACAACAACAAGGACGAAAAAATGTCACATATGTTTTAGCAATTTAGATTAATTTTCATTAGATCGTTCTCCATCCGAACACAAATAAATACACAGAGACAAACGCTGACACCCAGGAAATGCCGTAAATACAAGGGTTGTCATCATTTTTACCCAGTCAGTTATTTAGCCAGTCAGTCAAACAGTCAGGCATTCACAAAACAACTTAACATAATCACAATATTAAAACGCCCCTTTGATTTTCGCAGAAAAAAATGCCAACAACTATTTATTCGTCCGTCCTGCCAGATTTAATTGTAACCCTTAGCGTCGAAACAAATACAAATTGTCATAAAATTTTATAAATGCGGTTAAATGAAATACATGAATGAAATGGTTGTGCACTTGTATAGAAAGGACAGGTTTTTGATTATGAGCTACAGCTCGGCATAATTTGTTGGCAACATATTTTGTAACGGGTTTTAAAAGGAATTAGAAATGAAATGAAATCTTAAACTCGTCACTAAAAAAATAGCAAGAGTTTTAATTGCCTGCTTGACGATTTCGAAATTTTGTTTTGTACATTAAAATAGTGTTTAAATTTCTACAAAACTACTACCAATTGCTATCAGAAATATTTTGCAGCAATAGCATTTTTAGTGATTTAAATATTCAGCCTTATTCCAGTTGTCGTTGTCGTTGTCGTATACGACTGTGTCGTTTTTTGTAGTAGATTAAAGAACACAGGATGTGCTTTACTTTAATCTATTACAAAAAACGACACCTGGAATAAGGTTGATTATCACTATTGCTAAATATTGAGAGATAAAGGTCAAAACGAAGTCATAATAAATAACAAATAAAAACTACCAATAGATTAGTAGTTAAAAAAGAAAAAAATTTTCATTTGTATTTTTTTATTTCTACTTCAACTATTTTATTTTTAAATCAAAAAAAACAAAATCGTCATCAGTGCTGCTGGTTCACCATTAAAAATTTGGCCCTAATCATGTAAAACGCAACGCAATGCCAAAGAATAACATTGAAAGCAAAAACAATGTCATAAATATTTTGTAATTTTGTTTTTGTTTTCAACAGAAATTCATGTACCGTTTTTAAATTTTCAACGACACAAGATATGCAGCGTTTGAAATTTTAAAACGCGATGAGAATTTCTGTAGAAAGCAAAAACAAAATTACAAAATATTTATGACATTGTTTTTGCTTTCAATGTTATTCTTTGGCATTGCGCTGCGTTTTATATAATTAGGGCCTTGTTATTTTTACATCAAAGGCTACATTATTAGCTTATTTATTGACTCATCAAATGCTCCTTTATTGCTATATTTGATTCTTCTTTAATATTAATGCTAGTTAAAGGCTGCTTCTATTTTTACTGCTATTGCTTCTTCTATTGCTACTTAAATGCTACTTCTATTACTACATAACTGGCTACTTTATTGCTGCATCTTTTGCTGTTTAATTGTGTTAGTTCAATGCTTTTATTTTAAGACTTTTCTATAACAACTGCTTTACCAATTGTATAGATAAAACTAGCAAACGAATTTTAAAAGCACTGCTACTCTTATAATAAAATTTTTCTGCTACGACTAAAACTTTGCTCAGAAACTGTAAAGTTAATGAAAATATGGTTCTTAGTTCTTTTTATTTTTCAACCAGATACTTAAGTTAATTATCGTTGCTACTGCTACTTAAAATCTAGTATTTTCAACACTGCATTAAAGCCAAAACAAATTTTAAATTTTATTTCGCGAAATAGACCTGTCAATTCCCCTCCAAGGTCGTGTTATTTGGCACCTCTCGATTACTTCCTGTGGTTTATTCTCTAAACCAGCAATAATTGGGGGACAACATTGTTCATGTTATGCGAGATATACGGCCACTAATGCTCGAAAAAGTGACAATAAATTGGACGCCCAGAATGCGCGGCATTAAGAACAGTCCACTGGCCCTTATGCCCGAAATCATTTTCAAATATTAATGCCGTTTATTGATTCTTCGAAATAAAAAATTTATTTGATCTACAGTTAATTGTTTGTGCTATTTTTTAAAATTTTAAGTTCTATTGGGGTAAAAAACCACCCTTTGAAAAATAAATTTGGTTCGTTATTATAGTAATTCCTTAAATTAAAAAGAAAAAATAGCGAATATAACGGGTGGTTAAGTTTCAAGGGCCGACGTTGAATATGAACCACACCTAAATGTCGAGTTTTTTTTCTGCATTTCATTTGACATTTCTCAATTTCAGACTAACTCAATTTGAACCATGGAAAGATACATAATCGAGCAATGCCTTAGAGTTATTCAGGCTTAATTTGGAAATGGGCGTTCAAATCAAAATGCATATCGTGCACTTCGTTATTTTTTCGGTCCATTTAATCGTCCAAGTGGATTCGTCAATAAGCAGAATTGCCGTATTTTGGCGAATGATAATCCAAGAGTGATTGTCGAAAAACCAATGCACCCACAAAGAGTGACTGTTTGGTGCGGTTAATGGGCTGGCGGCATCATCGGGCTGTATTTTTTTCAAAATGAGGCCGGCCAGGCAGTTACTTTGAATGGTGTTCGCTATTGTGAGATGATAACGAATTTTTTATGGCCCGAATTGGAAGATATGGATGTGGACGATATGTGGTTTCAACAGGACGGTGCCACTTGCCACACAGTTAACGACATAATGGCTCTTTTGCGCGACAAATTCAATGGCCGTGTTATCTTACTTGGTGGCGATGTCAATTGGCCGCCAAGATCATGTGATTTGACACCTTTGGACTTCTTTCTTTGGGGTTATTTGAAAGAAAAGCTGTACGTCGATAAGCCAGCAACAATTCAAGAGCTAAAAGATGAGATAATTCGGCACATTAACGGCATAGAACCTCAATTGTGCCTCAGCGTCATCGAAAATTTGGACCATCGGATGGAGGTGTGCCGCCGAGGTATCGGCAGTCATTAGGCCGATATTTTGTTCCATGCATAATTGAACCCTACAAATATTATCATAATAAAAGAAATGACAATAATTTCCTAGATAATTTGTGTTTTATTCAAAATCAACATCGGCCCTTAAAACTTAGCCACCCTTTATTAAAACGCAAAATTTATGGATTTCGAATAAAAAAGTACTTCTTTCTATAATTATCAATATTCCAAAAATCGTATCAACATTCCGATATGGTTATGAAATATTCACAAATATAAAACTATAACTTTGCTTATCACTTCCTTCATCTACCACTTGTTCGGTTCCGACTTCCAACTGTGTGCAGGGTATATTTTGTTTAATTTTACCCAACCTTTTTCTATTCCAACTTGTTGTATTCTCATTTCAATATTTATCCTATGAAAACAGCCACCATCGAACGTTGCCACCCCTTACGACTATTTCGGATTCTAATTCTATTTCATTTTCCTAAAATGCACACAAAATTAAAACAATTTAACACTTTTGCTGGTTGTGCAATTTTTATTTTTTTTATTTAATTTTTTTTTTTTATTCCAATTTCCACTTTTCGTTTGCCCAAATGAGATTATTAGTTAAACAAATATTTAAGCCGTTGTACATGTCACTGTTTGGGGTGAAATTTAGCTTGATTGAATTTAAAATGTAACTAATCCCTGATTTTGTACAATTTCCTTTTTTCTATGCGTTAGTGGGGTGAAAATTTGTGAATTGATTGTTGATCTTTTTTAAATTGTCGTAATTTACTGGTGTAAGGCTGTTTTTATTATTGTTGACAAATTTAAAGTCATTAAATTAAATGGATTTTAAGTTTTGTTATGTTTAACCTAAAACAGATAATTATAATTAACTTGGAATTGGGAAAAGACTTTCTTACATCTAGCTTAAAATTGCGGTCTTCTTAATGTTTTGTTTTTTTAGCGATAGTACCAGCTTTATATTTAAACTTTGAACACAAAAGTACAACTTTTGAAATTACTTGATGAAATTTGGCTCATAAAATGTTTTCGGGAAGAATGGAAAACCTACCAAAAAAAAATTTGAGTTATTTACCCAAAGAAAAAATATGTTTCTAAATGGGTACCTCATTGACTATTGGAGCATATAGAGATCATTCCAAAAATGTTTTTTATCCCAAAAAATTTCTGTAAGAAGCAGGACTGTAGAGTCAGAGTCGGAGTTTAGGTTTTTGTACCGGAGTCGAAGTCGAAGTACCCACAAAAATTCGCGACTGCGACTCCAAAATATTTCTACTTTACATATCGCCACCTAAAATGCAATTGGACGTAACAACACTATTTTTTTTACAGGAGAAGCAAAAAACTTTACAAAATAAATAACAACAAACTGTACTTGGCGTTTGACTTTCTTTAATAAAGTCGCCATTTTTGGTCGCAGGGATCTAAAATTTTTTGTGAACATGTTGTTTAAATAAATGAACAAAAATCAATCAATCTATCAAATAAATCTGTTTCGAATATTTTTGTTGTTACGCACTTTTACAGTTTAGGTGAGGATAAGTAGATAACTATATTAAAACTCAATGCGGTACGTGTTAGAATTTAAATATCGATTTTTTTAATTTTAAAAAAAGAGTTTAAAGTTAAGTAAAGACCAGACTCATATACATTTAGCGGCAAGATTGGAGTAGGAGTCGGAGTTGGAGTCGAACTTAAAATATTTCAGCGGTTGGAGTCGGAGTTAAAACTATTTTTTGACGATTCCACAGCCCTGTATAAAAGTTGGAAATGAGTTGAAATTTTGAGCAAAACCTACGCTATGCAAACCTAAACCTCACTGCAATTCAATGTATAGATGAATCCATAATAGACTAATGTGCTTTTTTCAAATGGCTGGCGATCGATTGTGTTGTAATGTAAAATAGGAGGAAAAGCTCCCAAAAACTGAGCGGTTTCATATAAATTTTACTACACAATCAATCGTCTGTCACTTGGACACAGCTTCAATTAAAGGTTACCTTTTACCATATCTAAATCCACGAAATGTGACAGATCTCTGCCATATGCAGGAGGAAAAGAAACAAATATATATAGAAATATAAAAAGCCATTATTTCTATATATATTTGTTCCTTTTCCTCCTGCAAATGGCAGAGATCTGTAACAAGATTAGTCCAATAAGATCGCTCAGATGTACGATGATTAATTTCATTCCTACGAAGGTGTAAGATATGAATAAGAATTACTTCAACACCTGTTGTGTTAGCCTATTCTCATGGTAGTCATAGGCACTGGGTGACAAACAATGCTTTTTCCAAATGCTCCTGTGTGAGAGTTCAACCAACACACGAAGGTGGGTTACTCCATGTCAAATCAACCAAGAGTGGGACCCAACCCCTTTCGATTTGAATGAAATTTGGTGAGAAGGTTCCTTTCACCCTCTAAGGAACATATATCAACGAAAAAAAAATGTAACATTTTTTTTGCAAAAGTTATGTCATATTCAAATGGTCATAATATCGCCGAATTAGCCGAATGTGTGGAGTCTATTTTTTCAATATCTCAAAAACTATTGCACATACGAAGATGATTTGAATGTCATTTTAAAGAGAATACTTGGGGCTACAAACAACATATTAACAAAAATTTTTATTTTTGATGTAATTCCTTAAACTGTTCTTTAAATATCCTGAAACTTTAAAGGAGGTGTTTTTTTTTCTTTTTTAAGATATAATTTTTTTTTTCTTTCGCAACCTGTAAAAAAATCATCTTAAAATAAAATTTTCATATTTTAATTTTGAGTAATAAGTATTTATTAAGTCTGATTGGTTTGTTTTAAGGGGTTTCACATTCCAGGTGATTATTTCTTGGAGACGCAACGTGACAAAAAGTGTTCTTTTCTTTGAAAGGGCCCACATTGAGCTCCAAGAAAAAAATGCAACAAATAAACAAAAGAAACTTGATCAATGTCTTTACTTTTTTTAAATCAAACAAATCAGCCTTAATAAAACTTTTAACTCAAAATTACAATATGAAAATTTTATTTAAAGATGATTTTTTTGCAGGTTGCGAAAGAAAAAAAATCATATCTTAAAAAATAAAAAAAAACATCTCCTTCAAAGTTTCAGAATTTTTAAAGAACAGTTTGAGGTAGTATATAAAAAAATGAGCCAAATAAAAAATTAGGTCTTTGACTTAGTCCATTTTAAAAATTTAAAATTTTGCAAATATTACATTTTTCGAAAAAAAAATTCTTTTTTTAATATATTGTTTGTAGCCCCAAGTATTATCTTAAACATGACATTCAAATCATCTTCGTATGTGCAGTAGTTTTTGATATATTGAAAAAATAAACTCCACACATTCGGCTAATTTGGCGAAATTATGACATTTGGAATATGACGTAACTTTTGAAAAAAATTTTAACATTTTTTTGTTCGTTGATATATGTTCCTTAGGGGATTAAAGGAACATTCTCACCAAATTTCATTCAAATCGAAAGGGGTCGGGTCCCACTCTTGGTCGATTTGACATGGAATTTTCCAGGTAGCAATTTTGAGTATAATCCGGCAGAATTATACACTCGCCCCTTGTTAAGCAGCTTTAGCAATCTAGCCTCCGCTTTTGGAGTAACCAGCAGCATCTGTTGAATAGCCAAAGCACATTGGAAGGTCTGCCCAAAGGCCGGACTTTCCCACAATTGATGAAAAATCAGCCCTCGAAGAAGGCTTTTCAACAACCACGACGTTATCTCCGAAGGGTCCTCAGCCAATAGTTGGTCCTGTGGCGTACCACCATGGGCCACTTACTACCATGGTATCAAATAGGTACAAGAGCAGCTATATGGAGAGATCAGTCAATTTAGAAATACGCTACACCTGATTTCCCTAGAGGATTGAACAACAGAAGTTGAAATATCCTTAAGATTCTCTCTACATACCCCTGGAGGAAACGTAGGTGGAAGTAAGATACTTCAGTTTAAATGTGAAAGTGTTATACGTGTAATTATCTTCCTGCACCTCGACTTCCTTGTCGGTTCCAGTCTATGGCAGTCTAGCAATATCGTTGGATTGCTTACGCAATTGGATTGGTTGTAAGATCAGATTGGTTGTAAGAAAGCCTATGAGGAATATATGTCACATAGTAATGTATTCCTTTACACGCATTCATACAACTGTGTAGATTGAATACATATCGCTCATTTCGTGCAAGACCGTCACAACTCAAAATTTGAAACTTTACATGAGAGCCTTTTTAAGATTCCAACCTATTATTTCTCACCTTCTCTTTCACTAAAATACAGTTATAAAATCAAATGTTTCTTTTTTGCTACAAAGAAAACCACATGTACAAGAGGAATGCCAAACACAGACTGAAATGTGACCTTGTTGATGTTAATTGCTCAAGTTTGTTACGAGAGGTCATAGCGTCACAAGCATCTGTATTACCGTTATTTTTTCGATAATTCTCTCCGTTCTTAGATCAATTTGTAGAGATTTAAGAGAAGAACATTTCTGCATTACTAACTCGAAAATGCCAAATTTTGAGTTGTGACGGTCTTGCACGAAATGAGCGATATGTTTAGCTTCGTCCTTCTTCATTTAATGATGAACTTCTAACTGACTTTAGGCGTCCGAATGCTTAACGAGCTTTGTTTGTGCGGCAAAATGCTTCCTTGGCAACAGAATGATTCTTCCTTATCCAGAGATTGATTCTCAACGATAAATTAGTTCTCATTAATTTGGTTTTGCCAATATTTATTTTTAGGCCAATATGTGATGCAGAACTAGTGATTATTTAGATTGCATGTCCACAGTGGTGTGGATGGGGACAAAGGAGTCCTTCCGTCTACTTTGAAGTCCCCAAGTAATTCCTCTTCTCTGGAACATTGCCCACCTATTCATTACTACATAAAGTACGAAGTTTTTTTTATTAAAATAAAATTGGTCGGTGTATTTATAAATTTGAAACCTGTTTATTATATTAACTTTTACGTTGAATATTTCTTTGTTTATTTTATCTACGAAACTTTTCACTACATTTGCCCAAATTTGATAAAATCCTACACAGAAAACACAATCCTCATTAACATAATTTTCCACATTTCCTTTTTTTCATTATCCCTGTACAAAAGTTACAATTAAAAATTTAACAACCCATTTAAAATCTCTTAATTACCAACAAAAACAAACACTCATTTACAAATACATAAACACACAAACACAAGTGCAAACTTACATAGCCCAGCAAACAAGAAGTCACACCTTTCCAACAAAAACGGAGGTTTGATTTCAAATTGAAAATTATTTGAAGTCAAACCTTTTCTCAAGCGACAAACGTTTGATAATGATTGAAATCATTTCAAAATCATGGCGTTCTCAACAAAAAAGGAAAATTATTTTCATATTATGAAATGCATTTATTTTCAACTTGCTTTCAAACGTTATTCTCGAATGTTTTTCAAATCTGGATTTAAGTACAACGTGAAACATAAAAAAAAATATATTTTTTTATTAAAATGTATAACATACTTAAATAATCTTGGATCTTTCCGTCCTCTAATTCCTAGAAAGATTAAATACTTGGCTTCTTTTTGTTTTGAGAATTGTCATGGAGTAGTACCGGTGTCGTACAACAAAATTTATATTTTCTTCACTTTCCTGTTTATTTTTATTCACATTCTTGCACTTTTAATTAGTTTTTTCCTCACAAATAATTAACATTTTATTTAACAATAAATTAAGATTTTTTAAAAGCGAATTCACTTCGCGTAATTTTTCTTTAATTATGTACACATTTTACTTCAATCGCCAATTTTTATTGTTTTATTTTTATTGTATTATTCTTACATTTAAATTCAACTTGCCAACACTAAAGTTTCAAATAAATGTAAGCATGTACTGCCTATTTCACGATGTCAAAAGAATTCTTCCTTTCGTTTAACTTCATTTGAAACAAAAACAAAGTATTAGAACTTGTTTTTTTTTAGTTGTAATTTTGTAAGAGAATGATCTTCTTCGCAATCGTAAAATAGGCAGTTAAACATGGCGACTATAGCCAAATATAAGAATGCAACTAAATAAAAAAACGGAAAAGTGAAGAAATTATAAGTTTGTTGTATGATCGAGGTGCTACGCAGAGCCAAGACAATCTTGTAGCTCGTTTCTGTATTTCTCGCATCGTTAAATTTCTCACATGAAGTTTGAAACAAAAAATTCCATCGTTCCTCGATTTGTGAGAAAAAAGTGTTTTTGTATTTGAATGCGAAAACAGACAACACTGATTATGTTCTTACTGGAATATTTCCAGTAATTTAGTGTCAGATGCAAGCGAAACGTCAAAAAACATAAATTATAAAAACAAAAAATGTGAGACGTTAAAGATGTATATAACAAAATATAACAATTGTGTTTTATTTATTTTCATCATTTTAATTATTGAGTCATAATTTAAATTCTTTCTATTTTCCATACAAAAAAAAAAAGTTTGCAAACACAATTTATATTTAAAATATCTATATTTTTTAAAATCTTGTTTTTCTCACACCACATTGAATTGTAACTTATTTTGACAGTTCTTGTGAGAAACTTTTCGAAAAATATTGTTACAGAAACACTTTTTCTCACAATCTTCCAATAATTGCTGGAAAATTTGTTAAATGACAGATAATTCTCGCCAAGTAAAATTACAATATAACTTGTGTAAGGAAAACCATTTTTTGTTTCATTATTTTGTATTGGCTCGTTTCATGCAAAACATTTCATGATGCGAGAAATACAGAAACGGGATACTGAAAATAAAGAGGAGCAGCAGTGTTAGGGCCAAATAAAAGTTGGTTTTAGTTATTAATGAATTCATATTTAAAAAAAATTCATATTAAAAAAATTTTAATATGAATTTGAAACACATTTGAAAAAAGAGTGTGAAAACAAGTTGAAAAAAATGTATTTCTCAATATTAAAATAATTTCCCCTTTTTGTTGAGTGCTTTGTTTTTTAAATTATTATAAAATAATTATTATTGTGGTTATTTTATTGAACTGTTAATGGTTTTTAATCCAAATTTCTATATTTTAATCAGGCTTAAGTTCATTGAATTGAATTTAAATTAACAGTTCAATAAAATAACCACAATTCTAATTATTGTTAACAGCTAAGCCACGAGCTATATGTTTACATTTGTCCTTCAAGTTGTGCTGAAAAAGGTCAACCAGAAAAAGAAAGACAATAACATGAAAAACAAAAACTGTACTTTGGATTTCAAGAAGAATTCTTGACAACAAGTACGAAAAACAGAAGTAAGGAAGAACATGTAAATCAATTAAAATAGGTAATCATCATTCAAAGCAATATTCGATCAACAAAGGTAAAATACCATTTGGTTTAAAGATTGATGTTTGACTATTGACGTCATCCGTCGTCAATGGCGGTGAGTGTTAAACGGCAAACCCCTCTGAAGAGATTGTGTGGTTACAATCGAAACTGGTCAGGGCAACCTTTCCGTGAAAACCTGGGTTCATTTCCCAGCTCAGTCAAGAATGAAAAATAATCAATAAGTTTTAATTAATTTTATGTTGTAAAATTCCTTCTGTATAAAAATAATTTAATGCAAATTAATTTCAATGAACTTAAGCCTGATTAAAATACGGATATTATTATAAAGGGTAATTCCATGTCAAATCAACCAAGAGTGGGACCCGACCCGATATGAAGGTTCCTTTCATCCTATAATGTGCAGTAGTTTTTGAGATATTGAAAAAATAAACTCAACACATTCGGCTAATTCAGCGAAATTATGACATTTTGAATATGACGTAACTTTTGAAAAAAGTTTAATTGTTTTCGTTAATATATGTTCCTTATAGGATGAAAGGAACCTTCACACCAAATTTCATTCCAATCGAAAGGTGTCGGTTCCCACTCTTGGTCGATTTGCCATGGAATTACCCTAAAATATTTTTCAAACGCTTATCTTTTCAAAACACTTTCAGTTTGAAA
The DNA here is from genome assembly GCA_943735925.1 of Pollenia amentaria. Lineage (NCBI taxonomy): Eukaryota > Metazoa > Arthropoda > Insecta > Diptera > Polleniidae > Pollenia > Pollenia amentaria. Next base: position 164,186,197 of record OX031009.1, read on the forward strand.
TCAAACCTTCGTGTTTGTTGGGAGAGTATTCGGTGCTCTAATACAATCAAACAAACGAGATGGAAGCAGGAATGCATGCAAATCTAAACAAAATTGTAGTAATTTGAAAAGTAATTAGCATGGCAAACACTAATTAACAAAAAACAAAATGTTGAACAATAAAATCAGCTTGGAAAAATGGCAAAAATCACAAGCTCGAATACATAATTTTTTTTTTACAAAAAAACGAAACGAAACTAGGGGGGGGGGGGGGGCGGTGTTTAAGGACCAAAAAAATTATAAAACTCATGTACACATAAGGACGCGAAAAATATATTCATTAAATTTGGTCAATATAAAATAGAAACGCCCCTACAGGAACTATTGCAACTCGTAAAACAAATGTATAGGTACGCAAACTTAATTAAAATGAAATTCTATATCAATATCAAAATTTTATTGATATTTAGTTTTATAAAATGTCGATATTAAGATACTAGAGATACAATTTTTTCAATAATTTCCTAAATTGTGCAATAAACAGATAAATATTTAAAAATTTCTTTACAGTTTGCTATTTTTAGCACTTTTCGGAAATATAACAATTGCTTAAAATTGCGAGTTCATAAAGAATTCCAATTTTTATAGATTTTAAAAGTTTTTTTGCAAAAAAAAAAAACTAATTCTCTAATATGTGTGGTGTCATGTAAATTTCTGTATGAAAATCATTTTACAAACTTTTATTTTAGGTCGATCTGTGTTTGGTAGAAGCTTCCTCTGAGATTAACCTCTGAAATAGGCGGCATTAAATAACCACCCACGAAACCAAAAAAAAAAAATTTATAATCCCCCAAAATGTATTACAGAAAGCAACAACAACGATTTTGGGAGGTAATTAAATTTTTTTTTTAATATTATTTGATTTTTTTAATTGGAAGATAATTTCATATGAAAAATCCCCCCAAAAATCATTATGAAATAAAGCCTATTTAATTTTTTCATTTCTAAAGAAAACTTAAAATATAATCTGGGAATTATTTCTTTTCATAAGCTACTTAATTATATTCAACATTTTTCATTTTTTATAGCTATCCAAAGGATAGCTAAGATAAAATGTAACAAGAAGATTCAAGATAATAGTCTGGTTGTGTATAAAGTCATGCCTAAAAGGAATAGAACTATTACAAAAAAGCTTTATAAAATAAAATACATAACTGAAATTTAGCTCATAGAATATATTCGAAACAAAATAAAAAATGTTGAAAACTTAAAATTTTTAAACAAGTTATTATTTCTACTCGCATCTAGTGGGTAAAGAACTGCCCAGCCAGACGCTGCGAAATGTGTTCCCAAGAAATAGGGCCCAAAAAAGCAAAAAACACTGTTTCCCAAATTTAGGGCTACTTTTTATTATGCAATGTAACGCAATTTTTTTTAAAGAAATGTCACCCTTAAATAAATAAAAATAGCCCTAATAATTTTTTTGTTTTTATCAAAAATAAAAATTGGAAATTTAGCACGTCATAGAGAAATCTTAATAATAAAATGAAATACTTTTTAATGAATATGAATACACCAAAAAGTTAAAATTAAAATATGGGGTAGTATCAACGTCCCGAATTTCAAAATTTTTTAAATTCCTTATTTTAGAATTCTGAATGTGTTAATCCCGAATTTTGAAATCCTCAATTTAAAAATCCTGAATTTAGAAGCTTTAATTAGCGAATCCGGTGTTTGTTATACCAAAAGGAGAAAATTCTTATTACGGTTGTCGTTGTCGTCAACGACTGTGACGTTTTTTGTTATAGATTAAAGTGACATACAACCCGTGTTCTTTAATCTTCTACAAAAAACGACACTGTCGTTGACGACAACGACAACCGTAATAAGGCTGTATATTTATATTGAAGCGGAGTCCGGGCAAAGGTCGGTTAGCAGAGAAACTTCAGTTAGCAAAGCTGATGTTTGTATTCACAATCTCGAATTCAAAAACCCGAATTTCAAAATCCTGAAGGATAAGCTTTCAAAAATAATGAAAAATAAACCAATACCCGGCGCATATTGGGACCGGAGAAACGCGACGCAAACCTAAGAATGATTTTCCATAATTTGTATGGGTTTTTATTTTATTGCCTCCGAGATTCTTAATTTTAGCTTTAAGAACAGATTTTTCAATAAAAAAATAAGAGTTATTTTGAATTTTTTTTAACAGTTTTTATGAGAAAAACTTAGAAATACATAGCAAAAGCTTAACAAATATCTCAAGATTAAAATAAAACATGCTCCTTATATTATTATATATACAATATTTATATTATTATATATACTATATTTATATTATTATATATACTATATTTATATTCCAGAAAATGTAAAGTCCAACAAAATTCTACAATAAATGTTTCACTAATTAAAAAACAAATAAAATAAAGATAATCTGGGAAAGGGTATTCAGATAAACACACACGTCCACATAATATATTTCATATAAAAATATTAAATTACCAACAAATTGTAGTACTTAAAGACACATTTCATTCTTAAAATATTTATTTTGCTTAATTACTAAAACACAAAAAAAAAATTTTAGAAAGAGAAAGCATAAAAATTATAAAAGGCTAATGGAGTAAAACTAAGATGAAGGGTCAGAGGCTTGAGTAGAATATTTTAATAAAAACACATCAGAGCTAATAAAATAATCATGAAAAAAACTGAACATCAAGCGGGTTTTCATTCTAACGAATACAAAAAAAAAACAAACGTTTTTTGTTCAAGTATGAGTGTTCGTTTCATGACTTAATGACGGACTTTTTATGTATCACTAGTAGAAGCAGCAACACTCCATAATGATGGTAATTATATCTCGTTTTGCTAGCAATTTTAGGCTAAAAATGGAGTCTTACATACACACAAATTGTTAAAAGTATGAGTTTTTTTTTTGTTTTGTTTTTTGTTGTAGACAATATAGAACATTTTGTTTGTTTTGCCCAAATAAATGCCACACCTTTCCAATTATCAATTTAATTCTAATCATGGCTCTATTAAACTATGAATTCTATTTAACAACGCCCCTTTTTGTATGCAACGAAACTCTTTCCTCTTTTGCCAACAGGAAAGAGACAACTAGAATAACTTATTGTAAGTTACTCCATCTTTGATAATAACGGTATGAGAATGCGCAAATGAGAGTAAAATAACTATTGAAAAACAAGAAACAAATGAGAAATTGAGCGAAAGAAGAGCATACGAGAGAGAAAGAGTGTGAAAGAGGTTTCACTTCTAAAAAGGTGGTGGTAGTTGTGAAAACTTTTGAAGAAATCGTTTAACTGAAAAGGTGGTGGCGGAACAAACGGGTACCACGATAAGTGCGAATGACATGGAAGTGTTTAGAATAGGTATATGATTGAGAACTGTTCACAATTTTATTACAGTCGTTGAAACGCGTTAGCACCGTAACAACGTACGCGGGTTTCGTTTAATCAAACTTTGATAAGAAAATAATAATTTCAAGAAGAAAACAAATATTGTTAAAGAAGAAAACTAAACAGAAAAATCAAAAAGTGTTTAATTAAATATATTAAAAAAAAAAATTCTTATTAAGTTAAAACAGCATAAAAAATAAACTGAAGATAATATTTATTATTACAAAAAATTTTAAGTAAATAAATAATAAATTACAAGTGGAAAGTGTGTCATTTAAAATATTAAAAAAACAATATGTCTAGTGCACAAGTATCACAGCCACCCACATTGCAACAACTGCAACATCAACAACAACAGCAGCAACAACAACAACAGCAACAACAACAGCAACATCTGTCACAGTTCCTTAACCATATAGCAGCAGCTCAACAGCATCATCAACAACAACAACATCAGCAGCAACATCACAATCTATCACCCCCCCACAGTGATTATCAACAGGACTCCAATACACGCTCTACCCTCTCACCAAGATCACCCCAATCTCAATTAAGTCCCATACGTTCTACAGGATCACCACATTCCAATAGCAATTCTCCCAAGCCTGCCTCAAATACAGCCAGTGAGGAAAGAAATACACAGCAAACTACAAACGTTACTCCAACTTCTCAAAACCCTACAACTTCATCACTACCTCTTTTAGTGCAACCTGTCCCTCTAGCCACAAATATGCACAATATGCCACAATTGCCCCCATCCGCTGTGGCAGCTGCTGCTAGTCTTAGAGATCAACGGATTTTCAACTCTCCTCTAGTGGCTCAACAGCAAAGACTTTATGACTCTCTACCACCAGCACCCGTGGGACATGGTGTCTATCCTTTGCCTCGTTTACCTCTTATGATGGGTCCACAAAATCCCCCAAATCCTCTAACACAACTACCCCAACCACCTCCACCCACTTCAACATCACCGTCGGCTTCACGATCACCTCCCATTTTGCAACAGAGTCAACCCAAGAAATCATTTTGCATTGATGCCTTATTGGCGAAAAATCAAAACGGCTCAGAGGGCCAATCACCCGAAGTGATAGGCGTTAAGGCGGCAACAATGGATGATCGGTTGACGTTGGGTTTGCAGTATGCCCGTGATATGTCCGCGATTGGTATGACGGAGCAAGAAGCTTTGCAGAGGCTTCACGAATCACGTGAATATGATTCGCCCAGTCCCGACGGCATGTCAAGGTAAGTTAGAAGATTTTTCTTTAATATTGTGTACGAGAGAAGAGTAAAGGAAGCTTTAGCATTTGTGTAGAAATGCCATGTAAAAAGGATTTTTTCTAAGGTAAATTTTCTAGTGTTATGGCCAATTTCAATTGGTGAAATTGAAACAGACATTTGAGTCGAAATTTTAATTTTCCAAGCCGCAATTATTCGATTAGAATAGAATTATATGAAAAAAACTCTTATTTTTAAGTGATTTTTCACTTTCTGCGTCCACAAAACATTAAATTGTCAGTTTAAGTGGCTTGTTAGTAAAACCAGTCTTGATCTCATAATTCTATTTGTTCGAAAAAATGAATCTGATCAAAAACGCAAATATTTAGGTATATCATCGTTTTTTTTCTCGCAAATTTTTTACCAATTAAAGCAATAAGCAAAAATAAAATTAGTTTTAATTAAAATTTTATCAAGTCAATTAAATGTTCAATCAAGTGAATTAAACGTTTAATTGATACTATTAATTTGTTTACTGGGGTAAATTTAATTATTTTTTTAATTAATATCACAAATTTTTTAATTGAAATTAATTTTTATTTTTTTCTGTGTGAGTTCCAAAACGTGAGTTGCAAATCAACTCGCATTTTTAAACCCATTCTACAATCCCACCGTAAGGAATTTAACACTGTTATCTGTCCCAAAGTGCACCAAATAAGTAATCGATGCATACACAGTAAGAAAATTGTACGTGGATAAAGTCTTTGATGCCTTTTTGGATTTGACTGCAAACTGTTATGATATTTTGGAAATATAAATATTAAAGCATTTTTTACAATGGAATCAACAATTCCGTTTTTCTTCTGTCTCCTTCCTTTCCAGGGTATATCAGATAAATTCATTCATAAATTCAAAAATTATTTTTGCTAATACATATTGAAAACAGCCGATAAAAAGGTTCCTTCTAATGTGAATCCGCCTAAAGGTAATTAAATGCTCAGAAAACTGAACAAGGCTTCATTCATCTCAAATCCCAAGTTTTCTAACGTTTTTCTATACTTCCATTACTTTGAACTAAAATACAATCTTTTAAATCCTAGTTCAAGGAGAGAGTTCTTTTTCAAATAAAAATCATAAAAATTTAATTGATGTCAGGAAAAAAAAATGATTTCAATTAAAAAATTTGTGATATTAATTATTTAAGTAAACAAATTAATAGTATCAATTAAACGTTTAATTCATTTGATTAAATTTTTAATTAAAACTGATTTTATTTTTGATTATTGCTTTAAACTTCTGTGTGTTAGGCGCAAATTGTCTTGCGAAAGATCAAGTACAAAATATCGTATCTCTTTTGTTATATCCAACAACAAAATACACAGAGTTTCCGTTGGATTTCATTAAAGAACTACGATATTTTGCATTTGCTCTTTCGCAAGATATTTTGCACTATACACTTAACTCCACTTTTGAATTTGAATTGAGTTAAACATTTTGGAACTGAAAAAAATTCCAAATTTATTAAAATTATTGTCTAGTTTTCTATCCTTTTATTTTGTTATAAGATATTCAATGTGAAAACACAAAAATAATTTCATTTAATATTTTTAATTTGCTTTTTCTATGACAATACGGTCATAACCGGCGTATGATATAGAATTAGATCTACGCTTTTACGTTTGCGCCAGATATTGTGTGCCTTTCTATAAAATATTACACGTTTTATTTTGTTAACGTATCTACGTCGTATGCTACTACGTTTATACGGTGCAATTGTGTTCCTTCGGTAAAGGTGGTTGTAATTAAAAAAAACTTGTCGATTTATCGCACTTTAAAACTTAAAATTTTTTAATACTTTATATCGTATTGAAAAACTATGAAATCTCTTCTATAAATATCTAATTTTTAGAATCAGTACATAAAAGTATCTTAATGTGGGGTAACGAACGAAACAGTGTTGCCAGTGTATAAATAGGAAATTACATGTGATTGAGTGCCATATTACAAATTTGAAGCAAAATTACATACACTAAGTCAAAAAGTAGCTGTGATGGAATTAATTCGCCTTGCATACATTTAGTGATATTTCTAGCTTACAATGAAATGGTTATGTCTACAAAAAAAGCAATGCTTACCGATTACTGAATCAAGAATGGAATAGATGCATATTGTATTTATTTCCGAACCAAAGTAATAACATCGGCAGAAAAACAGAACAACAATGTTTGTGTCCAATTTTTTTTCTTATTCCTACGCTTATCCCGCGAAGCTCTTCGCTTGTTTGCAGGAGACCAGAGTCTCTGGCGGGAATCGAACCCGCAACCCCGGTACTGATAGACTAGCTCACTACCAGCTGTGAATGGCTCTGATGCAAACAAATGTATTGGCTTATAGGTATCCTGTATTGCACAACCGATATTCTTAAAAAAAACTGCAATATGTTCTTTTATTAAACAATTATTTCTTAAATTCTATAGAATGTACACTTTTGTTTTTATTTACTCGAGAAAATAACAATTGTCAAAGAAATGACAATCCAATAAATATATGTATGTCCAACTTTATTTCCTCAAAAAGCTATTGAACAATTGTTTTACAATAGATCGCACTGGTTCCTCCAAAGGGGGTTTAGTCAACAATTATAAATTTGCTGTAGACAAAAACTGTTTATGTGAACTCTTATATCACAAAGGGGGATACAGTTGCACTTTTTTTTTTTTTGTGATAAAATACTAGAGAAAATTATGTAAGATTTTTACAGTGGGTAGATATGACCACTGTACATCGATTTATTGCATAAAGTGAAAATTGAAAAATGTTGAGTTCTCTCTTTGGAGGAACCAGTGCGATATGTATGTATATATCGTCACCTAAAATGGAAAAGACCGTAACAGCACTTTATTTTTTTACAGTAGAAGCAAAAAACTTTAGAAAATCAATAACAACTAGGTGTACTTCGCGTTAAAATTTAATTAATAAAGCCACCATTTTTGATCGTAGGGATCTAAATTATGTGAACATGTAGTTTAATAAAACGAACAAAAATCAATCAAAAACTCTAATTAGAATTTTTTTTGTTGTGACGCCCTTTTGCAATTTAGGTGACGATATGTGGAGATAAATGTTTTTGCTATCTAGAACTAAACATATCGTTACATAAAACGCAAAAAGCTCTAACTAAACAAAAATTAAAAATCAACTTTTTCATTGATTCTGATGTATTGCATCCACCCAAATGACCATTTTATAAACTTTCGACAAAAATTAGCGATCTTATTAAAAAAAAACAAACGCCCCTATCTACTATAACAGTTTGCGTTATATGCAACATTGTCAATTATCAAAACAACTGGTAGGTTTTACAAGAAAAATAAATTACAAACAGTTTAAGACAATTTATCAATTTAACATTTTAAATATTTTTTTGCTTCTGCTGTAAAATTGTTGTGTTTCAGGTAACGATATGCTGTTAGCAATAAAACTTGACAGTTCAATTCATAAATATTTTCAAGTATATTGCACCTGGATATCGTATATGGGCATTTCCTGGGGTCACGAACGTACGTTCGTACACTTTTGATGTACAAATAATATGGTAAACAACATTTTTTCCTAGCATTTTTTTGCAATTCGATAGCATTTTGGTAGCTCTATGTTTAGTGCAAAAGGTGGATTTCATCGAGTTTAAGTTTTCATAATGATAGTTACAAAACATGTGGTCACGAACGAACACGAAATAGAAGTCAACTTTGGCTGACAGTAGTGAAATGTAAAAATCTGTATTAATGTAGTCTCTATCCAGTATTTACACAATAAATTATCTCTATTGGTTTTTGTTTAATTGGCTTAAGTACGTACGATTTTTCCATATGTTTTAACCGTTAATCGAACTTTTTATCTTCTTCCTACACTTTTCTCTTCTTAATTGATTGTAATAGAGAGATTTTAAAGAAAGAGTGCAAACATAACAAATTTTTTTGCATGTAAAATAATTAAATAAAAAAATATCTTTAGAATTAGCTTAAAACGAAAATATTAAACTTTCCCATTTCCAGCCCAATTTCCTCAAGTAAAACAGCTAAGATATCATAGAATATCATATATAGCAATCTATTATAAAAACAGACTTTTTTTTTATAATTATAAACAAAAAAACAAGATGATTATCAACATTTTATTTTTCCATCCTGGTTGACCATTCGGTGGAAATGCCCATATAACATTTCTATATACCTTCACAGAAAAAATTTTCACTAGTTTTTTATCAATTAAAAAAATTGTTTCAAAAGTATTTCGATTCAATTAATGTGATATATGAATCAATTTTTACAATTAACCTGAGTGTTCAAAATTCTTATTCGCCTTACGTCTAATTTGTATAATATTTTTAGCTTTTCTAAAGTTTTTGAAAAAACTTTTCTGACGATCTGGCCTAAGCAACCAGTGAAATGCGCATATAAACCAGCTTTCCCTCAACAATAAAGTTCAGTGTTTTTATCAAAAATAAAAATTGGGAATTTAGCACGTCATAGAGAAATCTTAATAATAATTGTTTTTTTAGTTGAAACATAATTAAAAATATAATTTTGATTTAATTTACATTTTAGTTGTTTTTAAATAAATTTTTAATTAACATTAATTAGATAACAAAAATCTCAATTGATTTTTTTGCTTAACATATATAATTTAAACTTGTAGAATTGTTGTTGTATAATTATCAAAACTTAAGCAGCTATATTTAATTAAATCAATTAACACATTGTTTGAAATGGCAAAGTTTTTTGATCATTTTTTAATTAAAATTAAAAATATCATTTATTGAAAAAAATTCACAATTTTCAATTTTTAGTAATCAATATAAACATTTTGGTAATAGGTGCAAAATAAACAAATTGTTTGCTTGATTCTATGAATTTGGCGATTAGAGGCAAATGAAAAGCAAAAAAAATCAGGGTTGGAAAAGCCAGTTTGGCTGGAGACTGAAAAATTACAACAAATTTATGTTTGAAAAGAAAAACTTGGCTGTCAAGAAAAAATCGAAAAGAAGAGTACAAAGTAAAATTACCTACAGATTACACATAAAATTAATTACACGTGGGATATACATGCAAATAAAAATTAGACACAATATGTGTAATTACACAAAGATTGGCAACACTGGAACGAACACCTCTGTACACAGCCAAAAATTGTAACCAAAATTTTTTCAATTAAATCAAGTAATGTTGTATCAAACAATTTTTTAATTGTTCCAATTACTTTGCCTTAGTTGAAAAAAAAAATTATAATGTTTGTGTGTATTCAAAAATTTTATTTTTGGCGAATATCCAAATGTATTTTTTTAGATTGAGGGACGTATTTTTTTTTTTTTTTTTTTTTTTTTTTTTTTTTTTTGTAAGATTTACCATAAAAGTAAAAAGTTTTCGACTAAACTATTTTTTTTTCTTTATTTTAAGAACTTCTCAGATTTTATTATTACGCATTGTAAAGAATCTGGTATATGCGATTGTGTTTGCTATAGGGCACTGCTACACGTTCAATATATCGTCGGCTGATAATTTAATTGTCGAATGTGGATTCCGATAGTTTCGAGTAAATTGAGTTTGAAGTTTGAACTCTTTTAAAATCCACACATGACATTTATATAATAAATTAATTTTTTGGTCGTTTTATATGGAAATTTGTCGTATGTGGCAGTTTCATACGCCATTTAATTTGAAAAAATGCTTCTGCAAATACCACATACGAAAAACTCAACACTCCATATCTCGAAACACGTATGAGGTATCGAAAAATGAAATGAAAGATCAGGTCGGAAAACCTAAGGAATCGATCCTTACTCAAAACCGCAAAAATCCACAACCGACGATATATTGTGATATTTGGATAAAAATTTTAATCAAAGTGTAAAGAAAAATGTAGATTTTTTTAAATATGTGCTAAAGTGGTGAACAAAAAAATTATTTACGCTTTGGATCAAAAAAAAATCTATCAGTTATTATACGCACTATTTAATTAAATATATATGCGGTCACAAGCGATAACCGCCCAAGTCGACTTAAGAAACAATTGAGTTTATATTTGTTTTTATTAAATATTTCTGAAATAAATACTACTTTCGTTATAATTTTTTTTACCTTGGCATATGGTGGGGATTAGAAAATTGGATTCCGAATTACTTTTTTTTTAATGCAATTACTTTTTTCAGAAACGCAAGCATTAATTTGAACTGCCTTTTCTCAAAACCTATTTCGACTGAGGCGGTTATTGCTTGTGACCACAGATATGTACATGTATAAGTTTTTTTTTTACATAACTCGGATGGGCAAATGCCACTTCCGAAATGCAATTTGTTCGGAATTTCGTATTTGAATTTCGTGCAGAGATCGAATTCACCGTACGCGTAGGTCAAACTGTAGTTCCACTCTTAAAACTATTTTCTATTTACAACAAAAGCCTAAAAAAAAGCTAAGCCAATCACAACATTTTCCCACAAATATTTTTTTTATAATCCACAAAAAATCCCCACATTAAATTTATAAATGGCTTTAATACCCAGCGACAATCGAACACTTTTATTATTATAAAAAGCTGGAATAATCCAAAATAATTGAAAATCTTTATTAAATAATGGATTTTAGCAAAATAATGATGTAATTAAAAAAAGAAGTTTAACATCACTTAAGCAAAAATTTTGAACAACAAAAAGATTGTTGTGACATTTTATTATTTGTGTTCATATTGACGTAATGCTTAATAAAAATAACAATAAAACGTATAAGCAATAGATAAATAACAAGATATGAAACTCTAGTTTTATTAAAAAAAAAATTATATATAGTACTGCTCCTCTTCACACGTATAGGAGCTGTGTGAATTCAACACAATTGTAAAAGTCCACCTTAATTTTCTGACAAATATTTTGTTAACAATTAAAAAACGAATTTTACACTGGGGGTACTAGAGAAATTACGATAATGACAATTACCTACTAAGAGTTTATATACAAAATACTTTACGCATTTATTTATAAATCTCGAAAAAAAAATTTTTAAAACCCTGAAATAATTGTTTTCTAATAATTATCGTTTACATATCCTTAGGGCCATTATTATTACTTGGCGTTAGATGTTATTGGACATATAACAGACTCTCTTTTATAGATAATATCTGTCATTTTAATTCTAATTTTAGCTAACGCCAAGTTGTAATAATGGACACATTTTGGACACTTTAAAAAGTGTTTTCATTATTACAACGACTTTCGTTTTATTGCTAATTTGAAATTTTCAAAATCAATTAAAATTTGCGCCAATCTTTACATTTATTAAATTTTTAATTATTTTTTTTATTTCTATTTTTAGATCTGAATCTCCCACATCCTCTCATCGTTCTAGTCCTCCCATCAGTCCCGGCTGTGAAGATCAACAACATCTTGGCATGCACATGGATTTGGGTGATGAATTTAAGAAACCTGTACCTCCACACAGTCCCATACGTCCACAAGATTTTCCTTTATATGCTGGCGGCCATCCTTATCATTTGTTAGCTCAAGGAGGATCAGCTTTTCACCGCCCTTTAGATCCATCGGGGAAACCAATTCCGGTGAGTTGAGTTTTAATATGAAATGAGTCCCTTTTTTATACTCTTCACGACAGGTGGGATGGTGGCATGTCATAATGTCCAGTGACAAAATGTCCATGGACGTTATGACACACTTAAAAGCAGGGCTGTGGAGTCGTCCGAAAAAAGTACTAACTCCGACTCCGACTCCAAACGCTGAAATTTTTTAAGTGCGACTCCGACTCACGACTCCGACTTCTACTCTAACCGTGATGCGAAATGAATGAGACGTTAAATTATTTCTCTTTTGTGTAGAAACATCTTTATTAAACGAATTATGGGAATCCCCGCGTAATGTTCATAAGAAAAACATGAGTGTTATTGTAGGAATTAAAGGCAGGCCGATAAAGATGTTTCTACACAAAAGAGAAATAATTTTACGTCACAATTTTTCTAAACATATGCGCTATAGCAACACTTATTCTGTACAATGTTGAAAATATTTCAGCGTTGATGGTTAAAAAATTCTGATATTAAAATTATTGGCAATTCCTGTCATTAACATTTTTTAGCATGAGTAAATTATTTAAAAAATCACACACCTTTTTCAACTAGATCAATAACTGAGTATAAGTTTTGCTAATGTAATTTAGACTTTTTCCCGCACGTATAAAAAATATACCTAAATATACTTAAATAGTAAAGTACTTGAATCAACTATTTCTCATATAATAAATTAAAATCTACTTATTCATATTGATCTGCAAAATATTGCATCGCCAATTTCAAAGAATTTTTATATTGGAAAATATTAGAATTTTTTTTTAATTTTTTATGCCGAAAAATTTTGGAGTCGGAGTCACGCGTTTTTTTGGGTACTGCGACTCCGACTCCGACTCCTGTACAAAAACCTCAACTCCGATTCTTCAACTCCGACTCCGACTCCACAGCCCTGCTTAAAAGTGGAATAATGTCCATGGAATTAAAAGTGTCATAAGGTCCGCGGGCATTATGACACTTTTTGGTGTTATTTTACTTTCAAATATGTCGAATTGTCCACTTTAATTAGCGATGCCGGTGGTTGTAAGACCATAGAGTAGAAAACTTTGCTCCTAGCCAAAGGTTGGCAATGCAGGGAAACTTAAGTAAGCGAAGTCGTGTTTGTATACCATAGAGGAGTAATCCTTTGTATAACAAACATCGACTTCACTATCTATAGTTTCTTAGTTCGGTATTTTTAAATTTAGGCTTTTAAAATTTAGGATAATATTCGGGATTTTGAGGTTCAGCATTTCGAAATTCGGGATTTAAAAAAGCTCTGGATTTTGTTAAATCTTTCGTCTCAGAGCTGGACAATAATGGACTCAACAACGAACTGACTATAACTCACCAAAAAGTGTAATAATGTCCAGGGATATAACGACACTGACCTGATCGACATTATGACACTTTCAAAAGTGGCACAAAGTCCATGGACCTTACGACACTTTTAAGTGTCGTAAGTGTGTCATAATATCCATAGACATTGTCACTGGACATAATGCAATGCCACCGTTGGGAAGGGTATGTATATGTTTGTCATTCCATTTATTGCTTCTAAAATATTGATCTAAGACCCTATAAAGTGTATATATATTATGGGTCCTTATTGGGACCGAAGATGGTTTAACGTAGTCCGTCCGTCCGTGTGTAAGTTGAAATGGGTTTATTTAAGACTTTTAACATATGTATTCCTCAATAGATTTTTATTGAAATTCAGACAGATCGGTCCATAAGTGGCTGAGACATTAGCAAACGACTGCCTCCAATTTTTACCCAAAAATCACAAAAATTTAACATTAAATAAATATAAATATTTTTTAAACTTTGCCCAAGTACTCTAATTGATTAATTGCGTTAAAAATATTTATTAGATTCGACTAAAAGAGTTTCTAGTTTGGATTCTTTCAATACATTAGTTTTTTTTTTCGTTTATTATTTAAAATTTCCTTAAGCTATGGTTATAACACAATTTACAGCGTTTTAGTTATTTAATGACTTTTTATCTAAAAATGTATACATATTTCATTTAAAGTTTAGATTTTAATTTAAAAAATAATTTTTCAAGGGAAAATTAATAACAAAAACCTCTGAAATATTAAATTATTAGTCCTCTATTAAGTTTTTAGTTATTCGACCTTTTTGATTATAATTTATAAATTAAATAATTTTTCAAGCTCGAGGTCTGTTTTATTCTTTCAATTCTTTATTTTTCAATATTTCGACATCCTTTGGATGTCATCTTCAGGAATAACGAATCACAAAAATACACAACAATTATTTTGTAGGTCTATTATTGCACTATATAGTGCTGACCTGAGATGACATCCAAAGGATGTCGAAATATTGAAAAATAAAGAATTGAAAGAATAAAACAGACCTCGAGCTTGAAAAAATTATTTAATTTATAAATTAAATTATTAGTATGATTACTATCTACTATAAATTACTCTTTAAATGCATGAGAATATTTTATAAAATATGTATGTATATATAGTGTTTACTAAATCAAATAATAAAAATTAATCAAATGCATACGTTTTGAAAATGATTCTTTTAGTAGCTATTGATGACATCTGCTATATCTATTTAAGTTCACTTTCAGGTCTAAATTTGTTCCTCTTTTTCTCTTCGCCTATTTTATAGCCCCATTATTTTATTAAAAGAAATATTTCTAAAGCCCCAACCTCTTCTTTCTCTCACTCATCAGATTCCCATGGGTCAACATTTTATGCCTTCACACTTGCAATTCGAGTTTTTGGCTCGTGCCGGCATGTTACATCATCGTATACCCGAACTTGCTGCCTATCCACATCATGCCATTTTGGGTAAAACTCGCCGTCCACGGACAGCCTTCACCTCCCAACAACTGCTGGAATTGGAAAAACAATTTAAGCAAAATAAATATTTATCCCGCCCTAAACGTTTTGAAGTGGCCAGTGGTCTAATGTTATCCGAGACCCAAGTGAAAATATGGTTTCAAAATCGTCGCATGAAATGGAAACGATCCAAAAAAGCACAACAAGAGGCCAAGGAGAGGATTAAGCAGCAGCAACAATCTCAGCAACAGAATACAGCACCATCAACGGTCAGTTAGTTTTTGGCCAAAGAAAGCAGGGGTTTTTATTAGTAGCACACCCTTTAAAAAAACACAACTACAACATTTAGTTACAACAACAGCGACAAAACTAACTTAACCACTTCATAGTTGCAGTTGTATGAAGCTGCAAGGATTTTAATTTAAATATGAGCATGTGTATGTATGTACGAGTATGTGTATCACAGATGTGATTGCAGGAGTGATTGCTGCACTCCATTTCCAACAATTTGCCACACAGACACCCAGTATTAATGAAACAAACTGATGAGCAATGATGACAACTGATGACGATGATTATGATTATGATGACGATGATGATGACATTGAGGCTGCTAATTAAGAATGCTAGTCAGCTGGCTAATCAAACTGTTAGGTTGGCCAACACCATAAAGACAATGTGTGCATAAGATAAGTATTAGAAGTGCTGTGTTGCACAAACATTTGGCAACAACATGCACCATACTAAATTTTGTTTCCGTCCTGTGACGCAAGGAATAATTCAAAGAATGGTTAATCAGAGAGTTTTATGCCTAAAAAAATATATTTATTTTTTTTGTTTGTTAATCTTCTTGTTGTATTTAGTACTTTGTATTACAAAAAATAACAACAGCAGTTTTTTATGAGTTCAATTAAAAAAAATACAATTGGCTCAATTAAATAATTTTTTTATGGTAATACGACTCCTGGTTTTTTTATTATTATGTTTATTTTTTAATATTAAATTTGATGCAAATTCCCTTTATGTGATAAACAAATTAAAAATATTTTGTTTTATTTTTTAAGAAAACACTTGGAATTATTTGCAAATTGTCATTGTAAATTTCATGTAAATATTTATTGTAAAATATATAAAAATTTCTGTATTATACGTGTAAGATTAGAAACAATTTATTGACATTTGAACAAGAAAAACCCTAAATATAATAAAAATTTTATTAAAAAATATGAAAAAAAAATATTGTTTTATTCTATTAATATTTTTTATCCTAATGAAGGTTTCTGGACCGACGATGATAGTATCTGTCTTATTTTGAATTTTTTCCCGATCCGGAATTTTATTGAAAATGAAAAAATGTTTTAAAATTTCTCTTTTACTGGAATTAAATACGTTTTTTAATTATTTTATTATGCAAAAGTAGAATAACTGGGATCTTGGGAAAAATGGATATTAGTTTTTATATTTCTAAGAAGTGAAAAGTTCGCGAAGAAAACTCTAGTCACATTGCAACGCAGAAAATTGTCATATAAAAAAGATAACAATCGTATATGTCACGTCCATTCGCAAACAGATGAGGTTCATTGTGACTTTCTTTACAATAAAGAAAGAAAAAAAGAAGAGTGAAAAATGTATCAAGCCAAAGCGAGAATTAAAGAGAAGATGTAGAAAATAGGGGGCGTCACAGGCCCTCATCCGTTTCAAATTTCCAGTCGGTCAACTATCATATGCCCCTGATGATACTGGTGAAGTCTTGTAGTTTGCACCATGAAAATTTCTTAGATCATCGTAGAAATATGCCTAAGCATCTGGCCCTATTTCCCTTTACCTGGGGCAATGGCAGGCAATGTGCTCAGTACTTTCAAGTACGTAGAAGAAAAAAAATAAAAATGTGTACAAATACAAACAAATTAGTACTATTAATTAAATTTTTTTGATATTAACAAAATTTTCTGCTGTAATGTTGTTGATATGAGTAAACGTTTAACTCCCTTGATTACATGCTTAATTAAACCTGATTGTATTTTTGATAAATGGTTTAATTAAAAAAAATTTGGCTAGAATTTTTTCTGTGTACACATTAATTTTATTAATTTAATCCATTTTATTTAATATATGTACTCCTAATAATGAAATGTCTTGATATGACACCGATTGTGATTCTCAGGCTACTCCTACTCATCCCCAGAACTAATGCTTCTACTCCAGATACTATTTTTTTTTTTTTTTTTTTTTTTTTAATATAATCTTGCTGATGAATTCCCTGGCTGCCAATACTAGTGATGAACATTATCTTGCGAATTTTTCGGCAATTGCATTGCCCACGATATCACACCGTTCAGAAACCCATCATAGTCTGACCAAGTAGTCACTGTGTACCTCGTTAACAGCCCTTTTGGAGCTTCGAACTAGCTTGGCCTGGACAACGGACAGTGGGAGATTTTGAAACAAAAAATAGAAATACATCTGTATTTTGTTAACGGTTGTTCCGACAAAGTTATAAAATATTTCTGATTTTGTTTTTGCTTTCAATATAATTTTTGGCGTTGCGTTGTGTTTTACACAATTAGGGCCTAACTTTCAAAATTCGGTGCTAGTGAATGTACCTTTAAAGGCTTTTACCCTTTCAGGGTCAAAAATAATTTGTAACGAAATTAAAATCTAAACAGTTGTATTGAAAGTAATGAGATGGCGCTGAAGCCAGGAAAAACAATAGTTTTCGTCTCATGTAGCTCCCCTGGCTTTTAAAGAATGCCGAATATATTCAAAATTTACATTCAAAGGTCCACAAAAGAATCTACAATTTATTTTTGCAATATTTTTTTCAACTAAATACTTATTTACGCATGTATCAATACTAAAAAATTTTTTAATATCGCCCGATCACCGAAATTATTATTTTTATTTTTTCTTCCTAAATATAACCTTTTTACAAATTTCATCACTAGTGTAAAACAATGCGCTCAATAATAAGAAAAGAAAGTCAATAACTACTATAATAACAATTTAAAATAGCAATAGTGTCTCTCTTTAGATAAAACAAAAAAAAATATAATTAACTGTACATTTTTATACAGTAAAAGGGCGTAAAAATAGAGTACAATGTAATGTCGAATATATTCGACAAAAACACTGAAAGTGTTAATTGAGCTTCAGCGATGACACGTATTTTTTGCTATAAGCGTATTCGTCAACAAGCACAACATGCGTTTTGGGTCAGGTGAAGGCCCTATTATGCCTTGAAAACACAATTAACAATGTGTTGTTTTCATTAAAATAACAGTCGCGTCCAATGTGTTTGGACAATTTATTTTTGGTTTGAACGAGACGGTGCCACAGGCAACACAAAGTGTTGGACTGAAACTGAATTCGGTGAAGGTATTGCTGGGGAAAGTAGTCATGTCACTTGGTTACCAAAATTGAAACATCAATCGCTCTATGAGATTGAAGTAACATCAGCCATTGCTCAAATTCTGGAGAATCTTTACGACGAAGTCACTAAACAGTGAACCACTCGAATGTGTAGCACTCTATGCATTTATCTCAGACATGTCACATGCGACTTGTTCTGCCGTTACTAGACAGTCGTTATTGGAAACTATGTTTCTTGGACTTTTAAAAATGACTTTAAAAGCCATATTATGAATCAGTCCATAATATTGAGGTTTGACATTATTTACATTAAATATAGAAACCCTTTTATTGTATTGCAATTGCGATATTTGTTACTCTTCAAAACGCGCGTAAGTGTTTTTCTGGATCTGGCGTTATACCGAGGCATTGATAGTTTATAGTTCCATCCTTATAAAGTTTAACAAATCAGACCTATTCAGTGTTAAATTTTTGGGGCACGATTATGTTCGATATAACAATAAGCGCTAACGTTTTTAGGGGAGTAGGCGTAATATGAGAAGGGACAAATTATCATGTTATTAAGTTCGCTGGATCTATTTCAAGTCGATCAAATTTTGGAAACTTATCGCAAATCAACATACAATAAAAATTACATATGTAAGGTGACATCGGTCATAACGGGTCACGATAGGGGCTCATGCGCGGAGAATGGGTATTGATTATAATGGCTACTGTAGGAGGAGGAAGAGACGGTGCTTCACTTCCTCTGCCAATGCCCCGTTCTCGGTGATATTATGCTTAGGCATTTCGAGAGACCGTACTTGCCATGCTTGGACGATATATCCAATGTGGGACTGAAATCGATCTCTCTGTTCTGCAGGGAGCCGGGTGGGTTCGAGGCTGCGGTGACATCTTTTTTTTTAATATTAGCTATGCTAGTCCCGCGAAGCTATACGCTTGTCTGCAGGAGACTAGAGTCTCTGGCGGGAAATGAACCCGCAACCACGGCGCTGATAGACTAGGTCACTACCAACTAGCCTACCGGGGCACCCAATAGCCTGGTGAATACCGGTTGACTCTTGTCGCTGGCTAAGGGTATTACAAAGGGACCGATATAAGGACCCAAGTGAGCCGAACTCGTGTCAGCTGCCCATTGAACCTAACCTCACCTAACCTACGTAAGCTTTCAAGATTTAGTACATACACTTCTACTGCTGTAAGGACTAAAAACCCAACCATAATATGCATAACCTATCTTAAGCTACTGTCAAAAAATAACTTAAAGCCCGTAAAATGCATTTAAAAAAAATCAAAAAACATTTGATTCTGCTGGGAATGTGCGATCAATTTCGTAATTTGCTTATGCAAATGACAAAAAATGTAACGAAAAATTTCCTTTTAATATGATTTAACACATATGATTACCTTGTATTCGTACAGCTGCTTAAGCCAGCTCATGCACATTATAGTTGGTCTTTAAGTCTATTAAAAATTTAAAGTATCGGTTATTCATGTAAAAAACTCTTAAGGCTTAAGTGTCACCATCTTTACAAAACTATTTCTTTCAATTTAGTGTTTAAGCAAATTAACCAGATGTATTGCAAAAATATTAAAATAGAAATCCGTCATAAAAAATTTTCCAATTTAATTTACGCTCAATTTCACAGCATAGAATTCAATAATCAACCAGTTGTATCTACATAGATCACAAAAAAATTTTTTTTTCAAATCAAAATATTATCTATCAAATATTTTTTTTAATGCAACAAACGCTTACGCACTGATGAGCTCAATCCTTTCATTTAATTTACAAAAGAATATCAACAATAGTTAACAAAATAGTCTGTAGCAAATATTTTCCTTTGACATTCGCACTTTTAAAAGTGAATTATAAATGAGATTGGTGATGATTTTTATTAGCCTTTAATTTCATAAACCAACAACATCAAAAAGATCATAAGAACATCACAAGTACTTAATAATACAATGAATGCATCTTTCATACACCACTCTCACAACCACAAATAATTGTTCAAAATAAAGGGTGCTTCGATAGGAAATGTTTTTGTATCAACCACCTTAATAATTTGGCACTCCTTAAGTAACACATAGAGCTAACCAAACTAACCAAGAAAAGCTTGATTCATTGTAGTATATTTAGGCATGTTCACACTTAACAAATATTTAATAAAAACCAAGTGCTATATTCTACCATAGTTAGAATATTTCAGAAGTGGGCTTTATATGGGACCTATCTTAAGTTATGGACCGATCTACACGAAATTTAACTGAGACAGATCAGAATATATTACAATATCGTTATTCATTACGGTTATACGCATAGTCAAGCGTTTTCCAAGAGTGGCCGTTAGATGGAGCGAAATTTAACAATATGATTTCTGGTCATACAGCCACTATTAAAATTAGTTTTGGTAACAAAATTATAATTTTTTTAAAGTGGTTGTTCCCCATTTTGATTTATAACTCTATCCTACTGAACCGATTTTTCTGGATTTCAATCCCAAACTGCTTAGGATAACTAGAAACAATTTGACACCAAAATGGTTCCTTTCTATTAAGTTTTTCAAAAGTGAGCGTGTTTTCAATAAACGGACAGACAGACAGGCGTGGTTAAATCGACTTAAAATCGACTCAAGGACCCAGAATATATATACTTTAAGGAATAACAAACTTAGTATCCCTCATTCACTATTAATGGTGGAGGGTAAAAAAATCTGTAAAAAAGAGTACATTTTGTATTTTTTTACCGGGTACTGCCGCCGTTTACCAAACTTCAAAGTAAATAGAACTATATATTAATAACTGTACTAAACTATATCCGAAGCCACCAAAAGGTATAAGGGGTTTTTTGGGCCCAAAACTATTTAATTTATATTAAATTTGATTAATAAAAATATAATTTAATTTAATTTGAAAGGAGATTCAGTTTTCAGGGCATACTAATGGTTATTTTCAAAGTTTTCTAGTGTGCTCGCTTGTGCAGACTGTCTAAAAATATAGAACTATATCTTTTCCACTTGTAATTCCGATTAGTCAATTGAAATTCAGAAAGCGTCAATTGTAATTCAGAAAGTGACAATTGTAATGTATAAAAAGTAAACCAAATGTTGCAGGTCCTGGCGTGATAGAAAAAAAATTGATCTACTTGGAGGATTTTATAGATCATGCAGCGAACACCATAGCTGGGGGAAATTTCGCTCGTGCTCTGCAACACTGTACCGTTCACCAAGCTGCTGCCATGGTACTAGGGTGTTCAGTCGATTAGTTATTGTTCGATTAATCGAACAATTTTTGACGATTAATTTAAAATTGCCGATTTCGATTAAAGGATAAATCAAAAAATTTATGCCGATTATTCGAATAACAATATATATATGGTTTTCCTGTCAAATGTATAATTTTTTAAAGTTTTAAGTCAAATAAATAAACCAAATGTATGTGTCCGTTGGAATTAAAAAAAGCTGTCATGTTTAGTCATAAAATATTTTTTTGATAAAAAATATTTTTTTGTTATGGTACAAATACTTCCCTAATTGATAAAATCAAATTAACGGTTGCTAAATGTAACCTATTTCTCAAATTACTTTTAAAGATATTTACGTGGCTAAATACTCTCTCTACTTTAGCATTATACCATGGAAGTGGGAGCAACATTATAGTAAATTTTGAAGTTTCTAAAAGTTTTTTGTTGCCGCCTGCATCTTTATATTGAAATTCTTTCGACCAGAAAGAAACAGTTATGCTTTTGTTCATCCATTTTTTTAAAATTAAATATTAGAATGAATACTGTTCCTTTATTTTGACGATGATGATGTTTATAGCGATTTTCAACATTTATAAAAGTTGGGATTTAAATTAAATGCTTTGCAATTGTTAAAAATTTTTATTTTACATTTATCAATTTTAAATGAAAATTATTATTTTAAAGGAAAACGGCAAAAAAAAATTCTAAACAAGTTGAAAAATGGCTACATCTAGCCTCTAAATGGCTTAATTGGCATCACTGGTTACAATGGACGCTTTCCGAATTACAACTGAAGCCATCTAAATAACAATTAAATAATCTGAATCAAAATTAACGCTTTCTGAATTGCAATTCGAAAAAGTTCGATTTTTTAAATTTTAAACAGTTGTATAAAAAAATTAATATGTTTCTTTAATACACCCTTTACCTAAAGGGATTTCTTTGCATCAACAATTGTCAATTGGACCCAGCAGGAAAACAATATTTATTTGGATTTTGTAATTGTGTGCGTCTTAAATTTTTCTTTTGTTCTCATACACGTTTTACCACTTTTGACACTTCCTCACGTCACCACTTTAGCGCATCATCCATATATTCATTCAATCCAACAATAGTCCTCAGCTAAACAATAATGACACTTGAAAATTTGTTGCGTTTGCCTACATCATCCATCTATTCAACAATTCATTCATTTAACGAAACATACGTCACTATTTATTTATTCATTAAATTTGTTTCATTCATTCGTTCGATCCAACTATCCGTCCGTCCAAAGTGTAATTCTTGTTACGTGTTAAAGTGGTTTTTATCGGAGAAAGAGTGTGAAAATGGTTTTGTTTTGATTGTTGTTGTTGCTGTGTTTTTGTTCAATGGGAACAACGTTCTTATTTTTCTTTAATTGTTATTATTCTTATTGGTGTTCTTATTATTGTTGGTATTGGTATTAGTATTATTATTGCTATTTGTTTTTGTTGTTGATTCTATTTCAACCAAATGATCCATCCTTTTAAACACTCATTTCTATCAACTATTATTATATTTACGTTCTTTATAGATTCATGACTATTTTGTTGTTTTGCAGTTGTTGTCGTTAAATAATATTGTTAATATTGTTGTTGTTGTATTTGTAATTTAAGTTTACTAGTGTGTTCATTTATTATAACAATATGTATATTGTATTTCATTACATTGATTATAATTTAATTTAATAAGAGAAACGATGTCTGTTCTGATTACATCTGCTACTTGCTCTTGAATTATCGACGAAATTTCAATTAGCTCATGATGTGTGATTGAAAGGGGTTTTTGAATTTTGTCTGTATGTAGCAGATTCACATACTTGTTCAGTAAAACAATATTGAATATTATTTTTCTTACTTACTTTACAAATATATCGCACACTAAATCAAAAACGGGCGCAACCCAAAATTTAAAATTGTTTAGGTGAGGCAGAAATGTGGTTTCGAAAAAAATGGTCACAATTTTTTAATCAAATTGAGTTCAACAAACGTTAAAGAAGAAAAGTTAAAGAAGACGGTGGCGCAAATAAAATTTTCGTGAACGATAGAGAATTGATTTGTGAACTTGTTTATAAAAAAAAGAAGATTTTAATACATTTTGAGTTCTTGTGTTTACACATCCATTTTAAGACTTTCTTAGTTACAAAATTTATAAGCGATTCATAATGATTCATTTGAAAGTTTCAAAATTACGGGTTGTGAACAACCTTTCCACCGGAGATGCCTGTGCCTGTTTATGATCTAGTGTGCGATATGTAAGTTAAATATTAATTGTTCAATAAAATAAGTTTCACTTCGTTAACTAAGAATCCTTCTCATCTTTCTGGCACATAGTTCCCAGGTGTCGTGTTCCCAATTTGATTATATTTATCCCCAAAATTCCCCAAAAAGCAGGCCATACTATTTAGAAAATATTATAAAGTTGCGTCTACAATATATTTTATATATTTCAGAACCAACTTAAGTGCTTAGCTGATTATCAATACCATAAGATTAAGATTAACAATCTTCCTCCTCGTTGTCATAAATCATGTTCTTCAATTTGGTAAAATCGGTTTTCTCTATCCAACTTAAGCCCTTTAGTCAGTAATTTTTACTGCTATTTCTAATAAAGGTCGCTGTCAGGAAAAAGTATATAAATCCCCAACAAAAGTGTCTCACAGGTACAATTACGGAAGCCACTGTTGCTGAAATAAATGCTTTAATAAATGATTAATGAAATATTACACAGAAAAAATTATCCAAAATTTTTCACCAATTAAAGCATTAATCAAAAATGAAATCAGTTAAAAATAATAATTTAATCAAGTGCATTAAACGTTCAATCAAGTGCATTAAACGTTTAATTCACTTGATTAAACGTTTTATTCACTTGATTAAACGTTTAATTGAAACAATTAATTTGTTTACTGGTGAAAATTTTATTAATTTTTTAATTAATATCACAAACTTTTTATTTGAAATCAATTTTTAATTTTTTTTTTTCTGCACAGAAAAAATTATCAGTAGTTTTTATTTTTCAATTAAAAAAAATGTTTAAAATTATTTTAATTTAATTAATGTGATAATTGAATCAATAACTTTTTAGTTGAAAGAAACTTAAAAATATGATTTTGATTTGATTAACATTTTAGATGTTTCGAAATAAATTTTAAATTAAAATATTAATTAAATAGCAAAAAATCTTAATTGATTTTTTTTACTTAAAATAAAATAATTTAAACTTGTAGAATTTTTGTTGGGAATTGTCAAAACCTAAGCTCTATTAAATTAAATCAATTAACACATTGTTTGAGACGGAAAAGTTTTTTTGATAATTTTTTTTTAATAAAATTAAAAATATCATTTTTTGAAAAAAATTCACAATTAAAATTTTTACAATTTTTAGCAATCAATATAATCATTTTGGTAACAGGTGCAAAATCAACAAATTCTTTGCTTGATTCTATGAATTTGGTGATTAGAGACAATTTCAAATTATACTCTGACTTAATTAACCAGACAAAAGTAACCTGGACCTTCAGCCCGTTGTAGTGCAACAAACCAAGGTCTTTATCAGAAACCGGACCCGCAACCCTCGGACCAAATCACTAACCTACTGGGCTATCCAAACTTGAATAGTTTACTTATTATTATTGATACCGCATTAAAATTTGACGCAAAGGACACAGAAAAAATTCTCCAAACTTGTTCACCAAATAAAGCCTTAATTAAAAATAAAATCAGTTTTAATTTTCTTTTTAATCAAGTGAATTAAGCGTTTAATCAAGTGAATTAAACGTTTAATCAAGTAAATTTAACGTTTAATTGATACTATTAAATTGTTTACTGGTGCAAATTTAATTAAGTTCTTTATAAATATAACAAATTTTTTAATTGAAATCAAATTTCATTTTTTTCTGTGGAAACTTTATTAAAAAAAATGTTAAGTTAAATCTATAGTGACCTAAAGTTTCGGAATTGGAATAAGACATAATTATTTATATACTCCCAAATGGGTGTATATACAGCATCATGTGATCGAGCTCGTTCCACCATACATTGTTTATTACACCCACATCACAATAGTGGATGGGTATAACATACTAAATATCTGTTCTAGACACAACTTTCACTTTCTAAGGCGATCTAACTGTGTCCGTCCTTCCGGCTGTCTGGCTGATTGTCGGCCCATGTACACGTTTCGCGCAAAATTCAGAATATACTTTTGAATTATCAAAAGCCTATTGAAAATGCTAAGAATTGGTCCATACTATCACATAGTACCCACATAAACTTCTTTCCAGAATAAATTACTTGTACCCAGAAATTCTGTTCTTAGTCTCGATTGCAAACTTCTACATTACAATTCTATCTTAAAGCCAATTTGGTGATATTCAGTTATGGGGCACTGCCTCGGCTTCTAATATAAAAATGCAAAGACGCCAAAATAAACTTCTTCGAATAATCACAGCCGCTCCCTGGTATGTCCAAAACTCAAATATCCACAAGGATCTCAGTGTGCCATTAGTAAAAACTACAAATACCACTCCCGAAAATGACTTTAAATGTCATAACTTCCTAATAATTTTTGGTATTGGTATTAGATTCGCGACGATAACTTAATAAACTACTATATCATGGCAAAATTTTGTGTTGGTGATCCTGAATTCGCCATAGGTCCAATATAGAACCCCCTCTAAAATCGCTTTAAAATTGCAGAATTTTAGATGCGGGTATTCCCACAGGAAAGTCTACTTTTTATCACGTTACGCCTTCAAATTTTTAAAATTGTTTTTCAAAGAATGAATTTTATATTATTTTGTTTTTGTATTTTGGTGTAAATCGCAAGTGAAAAAGAGAGAAAAATTGAACAACATGGGTTTAAAATAAAAGCTTAATTGCTTGGTGGCGTAACGTGACACTTCTGTGGAAGTGCCCATATCTAGATAATATGCGACACAAGGAACTCTTAGGTAAATCTTAACCTTAAAACAAAAATTTGTTTTGTCTGTATATACTGAGGTGTAGGTTATTAAAAGGTCGAACTTAAACGACTATACTTTCTTACTTGCTTTTAATTATGTTTAAAATCGAAAACAGTTCGTTTGCGACAATTTGAATGTTGTAAGTGAAAGTGATTATCCTAGGGCCAAATAACGGCATTCGATATTGATCGAAATTACAATACAATTGAAATGGGAATTTTGATCGATATCCACTGCCGCAGTTTAATTTAATGGCCGCCCTTCCATTTGGAAATGGCAAACATATTTTTATAAAAAAATTATAAATATTTTTCAAGTAATTAAGTATAAGAACCTTTAAGTGAACTTGTAATAAGTTCACGCCAAAAAATATTATAATTATGCATTATTGTTGTGAGGTTAGGTTTATATACAAAATTAGATATTATATGTCTGTCCCAACACAGAAAAAAAATAAAAATAGATTTCAATTAAAAAATTTGTGATATCAATTAAATTTACAACAGCAAAAAAATTAATACAAAGTATCAAATAAATATTGATATTAGCAACATTTTATGAAGTAATGTTGTTAATACAAGTAAACGTTTAATTCGCTTGATTAGATTTTTAATTAAAACTGATTTTATTTTGGATTAATGATTTAACTGAAAAGAAAATTGACGAGAATTTTTTTTTTTTGTGAGTGAAGTTGATATGAATACTATAGGCTGGCAGGCGCCGCAGTGGCCCAAACGTTAGAACTTCAAAGAATTCTGATGATGGCAATGTGGATACTCAAAACATGTAAATTCGACCCGAGTTCAATACCGTGTTAAGTCAAGAATAAAATTATCAAAAAAATTTTAATTAATTTCATATTGTAATTTCCTTCCTTCGCTAAAAATTATTTAATGAAAATTAAATTTGATGAACTTAAGCCTAATAAAATATCAAAAACTTCAATGAAAAACGAACAGTCCAATAAAAAAAAATAACAATTGAAATGTTAATTCAAATTGTATATTTGTTTGACTCAGGTATTAAATTAACAAAATAATATTCATTTGATCAGATAATAGAATATGGAACTACAAAACGATACGAGTATTGTCTTCGAGTTCGACTTGTGGCAGATTTAATTCTGACAGTCTTCATTATCTAAACTAACGCTAATTATTTCAAATTATTTTCTAATATATATATTTTTTTTTTATTAAAAAGATATTTTCTAACTAATAGCCCCATTTTAAGAAAAATCAATAATCTTTTGCGGTTGCAGTTAACTCCCTTCATTTGAAAGTACATATTTCGATTTGTTTGCCATTAATGAAAATCTCGTCTTACGTTTACGCAAACAAAAAGAGTTCAGTTCAAATTCCCTTGTAAATATAATGATGAATTAATTTATCGTCCCTTTAGCAAATACCGGCAAAGAATATACAAATGACAAATGTTATTTGCCGCATCTGTTACAAATAAAATTCAAGTTATAAATACTCTGCTAATAAATCTTAAACAATGAAACCGAAGCGTTAAATTGTCGTCAAACAATTAAAACCGTAAAAGGGGCGTCAGTCGAAAACACCCTACAAATTAGAAATGAATTGAGTTTAAACACTCTCGTACTCTCGAGCACGTAAATTCGCGACTTTCAACACGACAAAAATAATAAATAGCGCAACGAACTGCAGTCGACCCAACACACAAACAACAGTAATAAGGAAACAGGATTAATTGATGATCCTGTTCTAATAGCTGTAAATAATGAGGAGGGGGTAAAAGTACCTTTTTCCATTTCAAACACAATGAATAAATGTATTGTTGTTGTGTTTGCTACACTTTGGGTATTTAAAACACACGCAAACACAAATATTCGTATAATTTAAGGGATTTTTGTCCTTTATGCTGTTGTTGTTTTTCCAAACATATGCAGGACTTATTAAGATCCTGCTTATACATATTTAGTGTAATAATTGTTACCGTAATTTCAATTTTTACTTGTTTGAAAACTATGAATTTTAGAAATTTATTTCCATTTAAGTGTTGATCTCTATGTCAACACAGATGAACACATTTTTGCTCCTTTTTATTGTATTCGAAAGAAAGAAAAATTTTATTGTTGATTTAAGAGATTTATAATTTGTTGGCAATTTATTTCATGACATATGAATAAATTATAAAGTCCTTTATGCCTAATTTTTCATATCGTGTCATGTGTTTCTAATTATAGTGATAATGTCTTTATTAGTTGAGTATTTAACTGGAAAAGTATTAATATTTTTTGCTGCTTAATGTTGTATTTAAACAATAATTGTTCGTTGGTTCTTGCCTCACTTTGTTTTAACAAATTTGATAGATACATCAGTAAGTTACATACACAGAAAAAATGTTCGCCAATTGTTTTCCAATTAATCAAAAATAAAATCAGTTTTAATTTAAAATTTAATCAAGGCAATTAAATTTTTACTTATATTAACCACATGACTACGGAAAATACTGTAAATATAAAAAAATATTTAGTTGATACTATTGATTTATTTACTGGTGCAAAATTATTTTTTTTTGTGTAGAAACTGCTGAGAGTAAATTTATTAAAAAAAAAAACGGTATTTCGGAGGTCGTTTATATGGCGGCGAAGTGAACTAATAGAACTAGTGAAGCCATTGTAGTTATTGAAATAACCGTATAAAAATAGAATATATAACCTTCAGTTAAACATTTAAGTTCTTCTTGTTAGATTTGTGTAGGGCCTAAGCAAACTAAAAAAAAGGTCCATTACGAGTATTTTCAAAACTAGAAAACTTCGTTTATAGAAAATATTCAAGTAAAATTTGTATTCTTTTAATTTCTATTGTGCCCTTTTCTTTATATTGGGAGCATATTTTCATACATATAAAGAATATTTGAGCTCAATTTCATTAGCAAATCTTGTTTTCTATGAACTCTATTGTACTAAAACGCATAATTTGAGAGGATATTTGCAGTGGGGGCCAGGTGGAATAATAAACCGATTTGGCTTATTTTCACTATTAAATGCTCCTTATATATAAGAAATATCTTAGACAAATTTGGTTCTCCTCATATTGTATAGGTGCCATTGTTCCAAAAACCATTATTTCAGAAAGAACAAGTAAAAAAGTATAGTCGGTCAAGCCCGACCATTTGATACTCTACACAACAGTATAGACAGAAAAATTTTCGAGTGGGTACTCTATTTGGAACCCATGGGTAATCATTTTTTAAAGAACTCTTATACTAAGATTAATATGAGAGTTCTTTGTGCCTAATTTTATCTAGATATCAACATCTCTATGAGATTTGTTCGTCTTAAAGCGGTGTTAGAGTGAGACTTTATATGAGAGCTATGGTCGATTCTGGACCTACCAGTACACAAAATTTATTGACTATTATAAAGATTAACTATCGTCGCTAAATTGTATATTAACACCAACATTTATAAGGAAATTATGACATTTCAAGCTGTTTTCGGGGGTGGTATTTGTATGCGAGATATGGTTAAATATAGACCAATTTTAAAAAATTTGGTATTAGGATTATGTAGGAAAAAATATTTTTAAACGAAAATTTATCTTAATACCAACATAATAGGATAGTTTACGGGCACAAAGACTATTCCGGAAAGAATTTTGTTTGGGCGCCATGTGACCCAAACAAAAGTGGTGAGACCGAGTCTCACCACTTTCAATGGCCTTCGCCCTTATTACAATTAAGACGTATGTATGTACCAAATTACATTAAATAATCTTCAAAATTGCGACTTTTACTTTGCGCAGCTGGACGGACGGTCATAGTTACATCGAAACACGTTTCATCGATGTTTAAATTTTTTTTATTAAAGAAGAAATTAACTTTTGAGGAATTTTCTTTTATTCAAGTCGCCATATTTCGGCAAAGCAGAAATATAATAGAGGCATGATTATACTCTAATAATATTTGTGGCAAAGACCTCATTCTTGGCAAACTTATCAAAATCGGAAGGGGTAAGGAAATTTGTTTGTTTTTATATATTTTGAACTTATACATCAACATAAGTTGAACAATGAATGTTCTATTTGCACCTAAGCTACATGTAAATAGATCCTTGTTGTCCTAAGGTCGCGATATGTATACATTTACTTTATATATTTATATAGGTAAATACATATGTATGTTGAACAGTCCCCAAAAGAGTTTTAACATTTCGTTAGTTTCCCCTTATTACATATACCTAGCGGGAAAAGAAAGGAGTACGGATTCCTTCTAGAAGGCCTCTGTACTCCTTTTTTTGAATCTACAAGGTCTGCTCGCTCCATTCCATACTCATAGCTTTTTTACACATGTTGTCATTGCGGGGTAGGCCTTGCGCTATCGCATTTTTCGCAGTTACATAAGAATGGTAACTGGATATAAAAAAAATAATTCTTTTGCTTCTGCTTGGGCAAAAAACCCAAACAATTTTACTCCTTCTCTTCTGAATTCTCATAAAATGGAATGTGTGTGCAATGTGTAACTTATCTTTTATCCAAAGGAGCGGTAGCCTTATATGAGTCATTCTTTAGCAGTTAGATAAGAATGGTTATTGAATCAAAAATAGTTTTAAGCAGTCCTGAAGTAAGAAGGTCTTCTGAGTTTTCCCACTGAAACAAATAGCGTCGTTATCAATAAATGACATCTGCCAAAAATTCGGCTGGACAAGCGGGCGTGGCACCTCCCATACAATGGCAATAAAGATTTCTACGTATTTTAAGTACTGTAATAGTGAAAGTATTCCAATTTTGTACAAATAGCTTAGATAATAACCCACAACATATTTTAAAAGGTAGGTTCAATAGGAAAAGTAGGCATGGCACCTCCCATACGAAGACAATTGAAATTTCTGTATATCTGTTGAACGGTTACTGTAAAATCATTCAAATTTAGTCCAAGATACTTTGCTTTTATAAAAATCTTACCAATTTTATTTCGATGGGGGTACCAAAGCGCACCGGGTTAATCTAGTGAATATATAGGTGATTCAAGTAGGAGATAATTTTTTCAATAGAATTTTTTTTGACAGATCACGTGTAAATCGTGTCATGCTGTCATGATATTTTTGTTTAGTATTGTTTGGCATTTCATAATGGAAAGACTTACGCCTTCCCAAGCGACATCGCTTCGTTCTATGGGCTCTTGAAAAGTTCCAAGAAGATCCGACTTTTTCGAGGCAAATTTTGTTCAGCGATGAGGCCCATTTCTGGCTCAATGGGTATGTAAAAAAACAAAATTGCCGCATTTGGGACAAAGAGCAACCTGAAGAGATTTAAGAACGTCCACTTCATCCAGAAAAAACAACGGTTTGGTGTGGTTTGTGGACCGGTGGAACCAAATGATGCCGGTGAAAATGTAACCGTCAATGGCGACCGTTACCGTGCCATGATAACCGACTATTTGATGCCTGAAATTTAAGCTCGTGATCTCGGCGATATTTGGTTTCAGCAAGACGCGCCACTTCCCACACATCGCATCAATCAATGGATTTATGAGAGACCACTTCGGTGAGCACATAATTTTACGTTTTTGGCCGGTCGATTGGCCACCAAGATCGTGTGATATCACACCGTTAGACTTTTTCCTGTGGGGATATGTAAAGTCTAAAGTTTATGCGAACAAGCCCGCTTCGATTCAGTCCTTGGAGGAAAACATCACGGGTGTCATTCGCCCGTTACCTGTCGAAATGCTCGAACGAGTCATCGAAAATTGGACTCAACGGATGGACATTTGCGACGTAGCAACGGCCAACATTTGATAGACATAATCTTCAAAAAATAAATGAAAAGAATGTTCTTTCAAATGATAATAAACATTCCCCATTTTCTGTGTTTTTTTTTTTTTCTTTAAAAAAGTAGGGAACCTCGAAATGGAAAACCCACTATAAAATGGAAGATGACGATATTTTTAGTTTTGACGCAAAATAATCGTCTATTAAAACATCGAATTTAACATCGACAAATATGAAGTATACATTCGGAAACAGTTTTTTTGTAGTTGGTTTTTAACCGCCTAAGTTATAAAAAATAAAATAGGTTAATAAAGGGATTACGAAACGGATTTTCATACAAAATCGATTTCATAAGCCCTTTATTAACCCGTTTTATTTTTTATAATTTAGGCCGTAAGTATGTTATCGTCCACTGATTTTAATGAAACATATATCGTTTTAAAGGTATTTGTGTGTAGATAACGGTTAACCGTTAATCGGTTAACCGATTAATTACTACCCGATTAAATGATCGGTTTATTTAAAACTGCTTTTTTCGATTAACGATTAAACCGGTTAATTTAAGTTGATTAACCGATGTAACAAATTTTTTAACTTTTTGTATTATTATAACATATTTTTTTGTGCTTTTTAATTATTTGTTTCGTCTCATATACAAAAGGTTGTGCTTAGAAAACATATTTTAATACAAACGTAGAACTCATTCAGTGAACTACATTTTAGCTTTTTGTTTCACGTACTATTTATATGTATGCGTTCAGTTTTTTATTTCTTTTCATATCAGCTCATATCAATCTTTTAACAGAATTTACCAAAACAATTATAAGTGTTAAAAAGCATACCAGCATTTTTCAAGTTTTTTTAAATATTTAATAAACAAAAATTTCGAAATTTTGCTAAAAACTATTTTTTTTCCAAAAAAAATTATGTTTCTAAAACGACTGCGCATATTAAAAAACAGTTTAACCCTACTTAAATGAAATTTTATTGCGGAATTTCGGGTTCTTTAAGTTTGTTCAACATACTTAAAGTTTTTTGAAATAACGATATATCTCGAAAACAAAAGCTAACCTAAAAAAAAAAACAGTTTGCACCACTGGATTCAGCGTACCAGAATTAGGTTTAAACGCTAGGTGGTCCACTTGTCTCAAGAAAAAAATTGTCAAATTCTAGCACAGTGTTTTAAATTACAATTTATAACACAAATTGTGTTGAAAGTTAATAATATTTTCGCAAAACTTTATCGCTACTGAGGTCTCTACAGTGTCGATATTAGGCGTGACGATTCAAGAATCTTATGATCTATTATTAAAGTACATTTTTAAAAGAATTATGTGAGTTATGGACCAACTCTTACCATTTCAAATAGGCTTTTTTTTGGGATAACAACATTTTTCGGTATGTATATTAGACTGGTGGTTTGACTTTAAACCCTTTTTATACCCTCCACCACTAGTGGAAAAGGAGGGTATACTAATCTAAGACCCCATAAAGTATAAATATTCTGGTTTCTTGAGTGATTCTCAGTCGATTTAGCCATTTCCGTCTGTCAGTCCGTCTGTTGAAAACACGCTCACTTTCGAAAAACTTAAAACATAAGAACAATGTTGGTGTCAAATTGCTTCTGGTAATCCTTAGCAGTTTGGGATTGAAATCCAGCAAAATCCGATCAAAGGATCAGAGTTATGAAACCTTAAAAATTTACAATTTTGTTACAAAAACTAAAAGGTGACATAATGCACGGCATGATATAAGATGTTGCACAAACTCGTTCTATATGACTAGAAATCATACTGTACGTCTAAAACCGTAATAAATATAATTTTATCAAATTAAAATGTGCTACGTCATAGTTTTATAGGAGTAGATATCAAATAGTTAAATTTCGTAAAGATCGGTCCATATAAAGCCTAATAGGGCCGCCAAAATTATGCAAAAGTAAAGTATTGTGTGGTTAAAATGTACAAAATTTGGCTTTTCTAAATTTCCAAAAAATTTTAATTTAATAAAAGTATTAATACAAATTGGTTAATGGCTTCTTTGTATAGATTTTATCATAATTTATCGTTTTGTATAATTATCTCTAAATAAAACCAAATTTGAAATGTTTACACAATCCATCTGTTCAAATTTTTGTACAAAAAAAAAACAAATTTTTAATCTTCAAACTACCCACAGAAACAAACGCAATGCCATTTTGCTCTAATCTAGACAAAGTGTCCTTGTATCTAAAAGTATGAATGTGTGTGCAGTACATCTATAAAATAGACAAACACACGCACTTGTGTGCATACAAATATGAACAAACAAATTTCTAATGAAATGATTTAATGTATGAAATGTATCTGTGATTTCAATTTAATCGTTGGAAAATTTTTGCACAATTGAAAAATTTTATTTCCCTAATTTCTGCGCTAATTGCTTTTAATGTGACAAACGATAAACGGCTGAAAATAAAATTTGTACAATGCTGACTTTGCTCATATCTATCATATTGTAATCTGTATATGTATCTAGATACACCAGCACCCAGTTTTTATTATTAGCCAGACGAATGTTAAATGTAAACAAACTATAAATGGTCGTGCTGGTGATGGTGGTGCTGGCGATGGATATTATAGATGAAGCTGGTGTTTTTCTAACTAAGAGCATTACGACTTTTTTTATTGTTGTATTAAACAGTCACCAACCTTGCAAAGCCAACAAAAACAACACACCAAGAATTGACAGTTGAACGCTGCATTGAATGAATGCATGAATGAAAGAAAGCGTAAATTGTCACCATATGCGTCAACACGCAATAATTCATCGGACAAAGGACACAAATAAAAAAGGAGTTCCAACAATTGGCCGGATTGCCGTTACACTAATGGAGGGGGTGGGTGTTGTGTGCGAGTTAGTCAATATCGTTTGTTGTTGTTGTTTTTGTTGTATCGATTAAGATTATTCAGGTTGCAGCTTATAAATAATCAACATAATCATCATATAACACACTTAAGTACAGGAGAAAATGACAAGTGACATTAATAACTCTGTGATACAAAAAGCTACGAAAAAATATGCAGTGAAAAAAATATGCCGCATCTCTGCTGTACATTTTCTAAACCGATTAAGCCACGTCCGCTTGCTCAATTCACGCTCACTTTTGAAAGACTTAACAGAAATGAACAATTTTGGTGTAAAATTGTTTCTAACAAAATGATTTTTCTTTTACAAAAAATAATATTAATTAGCAGCAAAATGATTCGATTGTTATAACATTTTGCATAAACTTTTTTTTGTCGTGGCCAGAAATTTTATGAAGATCGGTCCATAGGCCCCATATAAATTCCACTTTTTGAAAGAAATTTAGGACGCCTTAATCCATTTTTCGCCGCACCAAGTAAACTGAAAATATCATAACAGAATAGGATTTTAAGTAGCTGACAGAAAAGATTGCAACAAAAAAAAAAAAAAAACAGTAAAAGTACTGGTGATTAAAATCACCGGTAGGCGAAAAATGCCATTGCAGTCAAGTTTGGTCTGTCATAGTGCTAAAAGTCTACAAACCACATTATGCTTTAAACACATTCGAGACAGCAGACTACCGACTTCAATATGTCAACAATAGAATACATGTGTGTATATGGAAATGATTATTTTAACGACGACACGGCTATATGGCTGCAGGTTGTTGTCTATGCTAGTTTTGTCGTTGTAGTCAAATTAAACTAATTTCTATTTTTGTACGCTACAAAACAGAAAAAGTGCTGCTAATATAATCAAAAATTAGAAGAATTAGTGCTTATAATATATAATAATAATTTTTTGGTTAAACAGCAAAGGACCGGATTGTAACAAGAATATAAGCGCGGCCTACCACCAAATCTATATTATTATTACTTTTTAGTATCCTTAAAAGAAGTTATATAGGAATATGTTTGTCACGCCAACGCTCTTAGTTTTAGCAGTATGTGTATCATTGAAAAATTGAAAGTGCTTTTCACATGGTTGTTTAAAGCACACCGATTTATTAACCCATTAAGAGTCCATTTCAAATGCTCATACTTCTTGACTGACTTTTTTTTACTAAATTTGCTTCATCTTTAAATTATGTCGATATAATAATAATTATTTAACAATAATATACACATGTTACCAAAGTTATTAGGACTTCGATTAATAAAGTTTTTCTGTATTGCGGGTTTTCAGCCTTCCGGAACACTTTTCAAATATTTACATATTACTATATTTCACAAGTGCACCACTATATATTTTAACTCAAACTTATAAATAAATTGTGAAGTTTTCCAAAATAAAATTTTTTTAACCCTAATAACTTTAAAATTTTATATGATGGAGTTTCTAAAAATATAGCATATAAGAGCTTGGGGTGTTCTCTATAACATATTATATATGAGGAAATATTATTATACATATCGACAAAATTTTAAGATAAATCCTCTTAAATCGGTATATTTAATACATCATATGAAATGTGCTTCAAAAGACTTTATTATGATACCAATACTTTAAAGATTCAGATTATATTTTTCTTTCTATACTATTGATAAAGTGCTCTGAAACCTTTACGACCCATAATTCATAAACTTAGTGCGTTGAACCAAAAAATTACAGTAGAATCGCGATACAGTAATCTTGCGGTCAAGTTAACCAAATTTTACCGCTTCTGTGCCGCTCTAAACGTTAACTCTAAGTTAACTTTTCAGATCGTATTAGTAAATGTACTGATTTGTACAAACGATAACAAATTAGATTAAATTTTAAGCTGAAAGTTGAGAGTTTAAACAAAATTGAGAAATACATTAAAGAAAAACTATCGGTGTTGTATTATTGTATATCTGAAGTTGCCATCTCAAAAATAAAAACGAAACGTCACAAAATTTTCGAGGCTTTGAAGAATACATAGGAAAATGCATACAGGAAAGCATTACAAAGACCAAAATATGCCGATCTTAAAGCAAGTTTGTACATATGTTTTCTTGAAGCATCGAAAACGTAATTGCGCAATCACTTTTCTAATTTCAATATCAATAGCTAGGCGCGAGTTCGTGTAACTGCAACCTGAAAAGACAATAATGTCAGTAATGGATGGCTGGCAAATGTTTAGAAAATACCCAGAATTCGCTATCTGAAAATTTTTGAAGAACTAATTTTCTGACAAACGTCATATGTAGCACCTAACACATAATACATGATTGATTGTATAATTATTAATTATAAATTGTAGCCGGTACAAATTAGATCTAAGTTTCTTTTTTGTACAGATAAAAACTAAGTCATTGAAAAAAATATAGGTATATATGTTTATTATTGCATTTTTTTACAATTTAGAAAAGTTAATAAATAAGACGAAAAAGTTAACAACCCTTAGGACATTTCAGTTTACTTTTTCGCGATTATACTGTATATTAGGATTTTTTTATTCAACCTGCCATGAAGAAGGTATTCTTCATGAGTTCTAAAAACAATAAAATTGAAATATTTTAAATGTTTTTTAACAAATTCATTTGTTTTTACGGTAAAAATTTTATCATAAATAAGTATTTATATTTTTGTAGGCTTAAATTAAGTTTGTGTACGAGTCTGCAATTATGCATGTTGTTAAATTTATAAAAATTAAAAATGATAGTGGCACCACTGAAATGTATATACATAATAAAAAACACAACTGTTTATATTTTTTCAATTGTAGTTGTCGTCTTCAAAATAATTCAGTAGCTGATTACGCGACTACAATTGCAACCTGCAGCATTTGTAGTCGTGCCTTCGTGTTGCCTGCTGTCTCGAATGTGTTTAATGCATTACAAACATTTTATAAATATCAGTCCATAATTTACTATGTACACCATATAAAGCCCAATTTCCGAAAACAATTTAGTACGCCTAAAACCGTAACAAATAATCCTATTGTAGTAAAATTTGGTCTATCATAGTTTCATAAGACTAAAAATTACAACGACAAATTTTTTTAAGATCGGCCCATAAATTTTCATAGGCCCCAAATAGAGCACCCTTCCAAAAACCACTTTAAAAGGCATAATATTCTTAAAATATGTTATTACTATATTGAAAATTTATCCCATTTAGGTTTTTTAATACCATCGGATTTTATGATGATCGATCCATAATTCACCATGGGTCTAATATACAATTCCCTCCTCTAAATCACTTTAATGTACCTAAAACTAAAACAAATCATGATATTTTATTTAAATAAGTTCAAGTTTAGTTCTATATGACTTTATTTGGCTTTTGAGAATAGACCTTAAAAAGTCAAAATAGGTTCATAATTTATAAATGTCATACAAAACGCACTCCTGAAATATTTGTGGAGGGCACACCGTCCAGACTATCCTTTTTATGTACTTTGATGTGGGTAAAACGGCTGTGGGAAAAATCGCCCAAAGAAAAATGGCCCAAAAAAAGAAATGAAAAATCGCCCAAAAAAATTCCATGTAAAATTGGGCCTAAATTCATATGAAAAGTGACCTAAAATTTTTGGGCTATTTTTCGTTATTGTTGGGTGATTTTTCGTTTTTTAAATTTGGTATGAAAATGTTGTATGAAAAATGGCCCATTTTTTTGATTTTCTCCTCTATGGTATAACAAACACCGGCTTCGCTTACTAAAGCTTCTCTGCACAGCCGGCCTTCGGCCGGGCGCAAGGATTTTCTCCTCTATGGTATAACAAACACCGGCTTCGCTTACTAAAGCTTCTCTGCACAGCCGGCCTTTGGCCGGGCGCAAGGATTTTCTCCTCTATGGTATAACAAACACCGGCTTCGCTAAGTAAAGCTTCTAAAATCTGCCTTGTTTCCAAACGAAAGCCGACTATGCAGAGAAGCTTTAGTTAGCGAAGCCGGTGTTTGTTATACCATAGAGGAGAAAATCCTTGCGCCCGGCCGAAGGCCGGCTGTGCAGAGAAGCTTTAGTTAGCGCAGTGTCCATGGACTCTATGACACTTTTTGGAGTGTCTTAACGTCCATGGACACAATGACACTGGACGTTATAACATGCCACCGGGAAAAAATTCGTTTTTGCTTTTTGGGTCATTTTTCATTTTTTTTGGGCCCTTTTTCGTTTCTTTTGGGCAAAATTTCATATATAACTTTTTGGGTCATTTTTCATGTTCTGTTGGGCGATTCTTCATTTGGGCGATTTTTCATTTCTTTTTTTGGGCGATTTTTCCCACAGCCGGGTAAAACGTATGGCAGCCCAAATAAATGGTAAAAACTGCAGTCATGTTAGATGCTACCCCAGGGTTGCCGTTTAAAAAATTGTTATCCGACCAAAATTATCTACAAAACCTACCATAATCCTTCGAAACCGACCAAATTTTTAAGATATTTAAAAACAAATATATCTTCATAGAAAATGCAAAAGGACCTATCATAAATTTTAAAAATTTTCAGGAGCGATAAGAAACTTAATAAAAAGCAAACTATTGTGATTACAAAAACAGTTTTTTTTGGATAGTATCATCTACCTATATACATATTTATATATATATATATATATATATATATATATATAATATATAAGCGTTTGTGTCGTGTATGTGCTCCTAAAAGTCAAGAACCACTGGACCGATTGACACCAAACTTGGACAATAAATTATCTTAGTCGGGAGTCAGGTTTCTCTTAAGCTTAATCAAGATAGGTGGCGCTGATGTCGAGCTATTACAATTTTTTATTTATGGTACGATTTGGCTGAAATTCGCAAAATATATTTATTAAACAAAAATTAGTTTCCTGATAAAATGTTAACCCGGTAGATAGCGCTAGGGTAAGTTCTACAATGTTAGTCTTAGAGCAACTCGCTGAACCACCAAATATCTTAAGGGGTGCAACAGAACCGTATTCCTGAGATTCTTTTATTTATGTTTTTCTTTTAGGACTTTGTAAAAAAACTTTCAAAATTACCACAAAGCACCTCAATATTTTTGTCATTGCTGAGTAAGATTTAAGCAACATCATCAGTCATGGCGTTAGCGCCGTTTGTTGCCAATCCGATCTAGTTTTATTTTTAAAGGAATATGCACGTAGAAAAAAAATATGTTTAAATATTGTCACCTCCAACAAAACTATTTTTTCATAAAATTTTAAACATATTATGTTTAAATTTAGCCATATTATTATCACCGACAACCATATTATGGTTAAATGTGTCCTCCATCATGAAGCCACAACCATATTATGGTTGCCTCTAAACACGTTATGGTTAAATATGAAAATAATTTGTTTTCAAATTACCAATAGTATTTTCCTCTTCTCCAAGAGCAACATGATATGGTTGAAAACTAACCATGCTATTATAAGTGTTAAACATATTTTAGTTATTATTGACCAAAACATGTTCGGAGACAACCATAATTTGGTTGTGCCCTCTTGATGGAGGACACATTTAACCATAATATGGTTGTCGGTGATAATAATATGGTTAAATTTAACCATAATATGTTTACAATTTTCTTTAAAAATAGTTTTGTTGGAGGTGACCATATTTAAACATAGTTTTTCTCTGGGTGTGGTTTGTTGATACAAAGTTTTTATAAGAAGAAAAATTTAAACTGCATCCGACTTGGCAAGCTCAAATAAGGTGACAAAACTATCGTTTATAATAGAGGTGAGCGATATTTCTGTACCTGTGATTTAATCACTGTTACTGAAAAATCACGAATCACAGTTGTGACCAAATTTGTTAAGTAACAGGTACTTGCTAAGTCGTTCTTTTCGTTTTTTGTTACATACACAAATTTTTGATATTTCACTGTTTGTGTGGGTAATAGCGTTTTTTCAATGCAATAACAAATAATGTTGCTCTTCCTTTTATTCTCTCGCTTACTTTATTAGTATTTCTTTTTCATGTGTATACATAGAGTTCAGGGTTGTCAGAAGAGATGAGTTATAATTCTGTACCTGTGATTTAATCAAAGTTACTAAAAAATCACGACTCACAGTTTGACCAAATTTGTCAAGTAACAGCTACTTGTTAAGTCGTTATTTTCTCATTTTGTTAGCGTTATTTGCATGCAGTAACGAATAATGTTGCTATTTTTTTTATTGACAGCAAGAAAACCACAATGTTTTTGTACATGATAAAAATACCTTCCTTAAAGAACTTTATTTGTAAAAATACCTACATGTGTTAGCGCATATCTTGTTGTTTTTTAGGTTTTGAATCTATTCACTTGATTCGTGCAATAAAAAATTAAACATATACTAGAAAATATAGTTTTATTTTATGAAAACTATAAAAGAACTGCAAACTAAAAAACCGTGATCACAATCACAGTTTTAAAGAACAGTGATTTTTAAATCACATTCACTAATCACGATGTTCCTTAAAAATCACGGGATCGTTCATCTCTAGTTTATAACACTTACACCGTCAAAGTGACTTGCTACTAACAGCATCCATAGTTCCATCAACAATAAAAAAAATTTGTGTTTTTAAAAAAGATATTAGACTTGAAACTTTCTTTTACTGTGTGAAAATAAATATAGTACATTTTCTCAAACCGACCAAAATAAGGTTTGGCTACCATCCGACCAAACAAAAAATATCCGACCATATTTGTTCGAAAAAGACCAAGTTCGGCAACCCTGTGCTAGACATCGTTGTGCAAACAAATGTTTGAAATGGTTTGTTGTTGGATGGTATGCTAATTTTCGGAAAAATGCTCGGACGGTACAAACCTGTCTTTGCGAGTTATGAAATGATGTTAACAAATTATGTAATAAAAAAGCTTTCATGCTGATTGTCTAACTACGATGTTAAAACATCGGCAGTCTACACCTAACACAAACATAATTTTATTTATTTATTGTTAATAAATTTATGGATTGTGATGATCGGGTGTTAAAAACTGAAAAAGAAGTGCAAGCAGTTTATACATATTAAATATATGAAAAACCTATTTCTAAGATGTAACAATTTATATAGACTCCAGAAAAACATGGTCCACTTGCAAATTTTGCTCATCTTTATAAACATATATCTTTATAACAATAAAATGTTTGCCTCCCTTGAAACTTCAAATATGGTTAAATTTAACAATATAATGTTTTAATAAAATTAAGCTACAACCATGGCCGGATCCAGGGGGGAAGGAAATTTAAAACTTTTATGAAGTTTCTTAAATTAAGTCTTGACATTCTAAAGCTGTGGTAACACTTATAAAAATAAAATTAAGAAAATCCGGTTTGTGATAAAAATCGATTTTTAAAACAAAACATCTTTAACATTCGATTTCTACTAAATTTTTTTTTTATTTCCCGTTTCATTTTTTTTTCCTTTTTTCTTTAATTTTGTATTAGGAGGTCCATAATATAACGCAACATTTCCACTACAACAAATTTTTTTATAAGCGAATATTAATTATTGAAGTCAGTTGTTTAAGTATCATGGTATTCTCTTTATACAAATTATCAATAAATTGATTTATCTCCCAATAAGTAATTATAATTATAATAATAATAACGGGTGGTTAAATTTTAAAGGCCGATGTTGAATTTGAACTACAACTTAACGTCAAGTTTTTTTCTGTATTTCATTTGACATTTCTCAACTTCAGACTAACTCAATTTAAAGCGTGAAAAGATACACAATCGAACAACGCGTTAAAGCTATTCAGGCTTATTATGAAAATGGACGTTCAAATCAAAATGCATATCGTCAATTTTCGAAGTAGATCACCTTCAGTGAAGAGGCACATTTTCACCTCAGTGGATTCGTCAATAAGCAGAATTGCCGCATTTGGGCGAATGGTAATCCAAGAGTGATTGTCGAAAAACCAATGCACCCACAAAGAGTGAATGTTTGGTGCGGTTTATACGCTGGCGACAGCATCCGGCCGTTTTTTTTTACATGATTAAAAATGCTAATAGTTCCTTTGTGGTTTATTTCCACAACGCTGTTTTCGTAAAAATTTTAATTAAGTATGCCAGCAGTTTGTTTTATTGTTTTGAATCCTTCATTTTTGTAAAATATTTATCAAGCTTCATACGAATTTGTTTGATAAAGTTAACCCCCACTGCACACATTTCATTTATGGCATTATCAGTTAACTTAATTTGCTTTCTTAATGAATAAGATTTCTCGAATTTCACAATAGTCTCAGAGATAAATCCATAATTTGAAGACACAAACATTATCTGAACTTTTATATTTGATAAATTTGCTATTTTGATTGAAAGCATCACCATCGTTGAATCCTTCGTCCCCATCATTGAATTGCTGAAAATGTTCAGCTAAATACACAGGGCTGTGAAATCGTCCGAAAAAAGTACTAACTCCGACTCCGACTCCGAAAGCTGAAATTTTTTAAGTGCAACTCCGACTCCAACTCCTACTCTAGGTTAGGTTAGGTTCCATGGGCAGCCATCGAGAGACAGCTCACTTGGGTCCTTTAGCGGTCCTTTGTGATACCCAGCGCCAATGCCCATCCCGAAGAGCAGTTATTCAGATGGCGTCACTGCAAGGTTGAGCCAATTCGTCTTCCTAAGGCAGAGAAGAAGCAATCTTAGTTCTATTTTTGATAGATCCTCCAAATAGGAAAACACCGGTTCTCCCAGGTATTTTTCCCTGATGCCCCGCAGCCCAGGGCATTGACAGAGAAATTGAAGCACAGTTTCCTCTTCCTCCTCATCATGACAACTTCTACAGTAGTCATTGAATACCAGACCCATTCTTCTAGCATGAGTCCCAACAGGCCAGTGTCCAGTTATGACCGACACAGTGGTCCTGATTTGGTTCCTATTAAACCTAAGTAGATATTTGGTTCTCCGTTCATCATATCCAGGCCAAAGTGCCCTGGATGTGGAGCAGGTGGACTCACGGGCCCATCCCTCTTGCGCAATTCTATAGTTTTCGCCCCGAATGAGTGACTTACAGCGAGCCATTGGAAGGCCAGTGAATTGATCAATGAATGTTTCATCCATACGACCACCTTCCTTGGCCAGCTCATCTGCTATCTGGTTTCCCGGGCAGTTTGAGTGCCCTGGTATCCATATAAGCGTTAACTCTTAATGTTCAGCAATCTCATTCAAAGACATCCGATATTCCACAGTCAACCTAGATGTCGTATAGACAGTAAATATACGTATATCTCCCGATACGCGATAATACTTTAGCCAGTTGGCTGCCCGCTTTATAACCGAGATTTCCGCCTGCAGGACACTACATCCATCCGGCAGACGATGCTAAATGTTTATGAGACTGGTCCTTATTTGACTTTTTCTTACTTTTTTATACTAAGTTTGTTACTCCGTGTAAAACTTTTTTATTATGCATCTACGACCCCATAAAGTATAAATATCCTGGTTTCTTGAGTGATTCTA
This sequence comes from Pollenia amentaria, assembly GCA_943735925.1. NCBI lineage: Eukaryota > Metazoa > Arthropoda > Insecta > Diptera > Polleniidae > Pollenia > Pollenia amentaria. The sequence goes on from OX031009.1 coordinate 164,230,922, forward strand.
AGTCGATTTAGCCATGTCCGTCTTTCGGTCCGTCTGTTAAAAATACGCTCACTTTCGAAAAACTTAAAAGATAAGAACAATGTTGGTATCAAATTGCTTCTGGTAATCCTAAGCAGTTTGGGATTGAAAACCAGGAAAATCCGATCAAAGGATCAGAGCTATGAAACCACCACCCTAAAAAATTGACAATTTTGTTACAAAAAATAACATAAAAGGTGTCATAATGCACGGCATGATATAAGATTTTGCATAAACTAAGACCGTAATAAATATTGCCATTATATCACATGTGTTTTATAGGACTATAAATCACACAGTCAAATTTCATAAAGATCGGTCCATAATTAACCCTTGACCCCATATAAGCCCTACTCCAGGAAAACAGTTTAGTACGTCTTAAACCGTAATAAATACCGCTATCATAATAAAATTCGGTACGTGACAGTTCTATAGCATTGCAAATCATACTGTAAAATTTCGTGAACATTGGTTAATTATTTACCATATGTCCCATATAAAGCGTACTGCCGGAAAATAGGTTAGCACCTACGCCTAAAACCGTAACAAATAATAGTATCATACTAAAATTTTGTACGTAACAGTTTTATAAGGGTAGAAATCATACTTTAAAATTTAGTGAAGATCGGTGCATAATTTACCCTAGGCCGAATAACAAAACTACTCCCGGAAAACAGTTTAGAATATTAATAAACGCAATAAAAAATTATATTGTTATACACTTTGGTACGTCAAAGATTTACAGGACTAAATATTACACTATAAAATATCCTAAAGCTCGGTCTATAATTTACCATATCATGTCCAATATTATGCTCACTCTGGGAAATTATTTAAATACGCCTACAACCGTAGCAGATATAGATATTGTGGTAAAATTTGGTCCAATTTCGGTTCATATGACCAGAAATAATATCATGCAATTTTCTTATAATCGGTCCATATTTACCTTAGATCCCATATTAAGCAGCCTTCTGAAAAGCACTGTAAGCGCTAAAACAAATTTCACTACTGTATTGAAATTTGTTCCACTTAGATTTTTAATAACAGAAATCACTCTACAGGATTTCATGATGATTAGTCCATAATTGACCATGGGTCTAATATAAATTCCATTCCTGAAAATCAATTAGGTTCGGCATAAACTGTTACGAATCATGATATTTTATTCAACTTAGCTCAAATTGCTAGAAATAAAAGTATAACACTGTCTGATTGTTGTCCAATTGGTTTAGGCCGGAACCAACTTTTATACTGACGTCCGTTTTTATAAAGAATAATTAATAATTTATACCTCTCATATTTTCTTACTGTCGGTGGAGGGTATCAAAGATTCGACACAGCCGAATATAGCACTCTTACTTGTTTTTAATGCAGTACCTTTTTAATGATAAAATATAGCAAGAAAATAATTCTGTAAAAATTTCAAATCGATATTTATCCTAAGCAGTACGTAATTTTGCTTCGGCAATTTTGAAGAGTTTTTACTTTGGAAAATTATTAGAAAATTTTTTTTACATTTTTATGCCGAAAATTTTTGGAGTCGGAGTCGCAAGTTTTTGTATGCACTACGACTCCGACTCCGGTACAAAAACATCAACTCCGACTAATACTTCAAACTTTCAAACACGTTTCCCACCTGTTTCTTAAAGGCTGTAGATGAAGAAATAAATTGGAATACTTCTCTTAATATGAGGCAAATCGCGAGGTGCTTTGCAAAATATTTTTTCCCATAAGAAAAAATAGCAGTTGCTTCTTATCTCTTCTGCAACACGGTGCATCGCAAAATAAAACAATTTTTTTTTTAAATATGCACTTCAGCAATATATGCATTAAAGGCAAAATATGCATTTAAAAAATCGATGCCATTTTACTTCAAATTTCTTCATTCGCAAAGATATTTCGTTTATGTTGTTCTCAGACTGACGTCAACAAACATGCATTTGCATAAAAATCCGGGCCTTGCTTATAATAGTAAAAAAATAAATGTAAGAGGAATAGCAAATTAATTATAATTATTATAATTTGATTGGTAACAGGAGTAAAAAAATAAAATATTACAACTTGACATTAAAAGCAAATTTAAAAATTTACTTAAATGAATAAACATAATATGGTTAACATTGACCATATTATTGTTAATTCTGACCAAGTTGTGCTTAATTTTGATCAAATTATGATAAATGTTGACCATACTATAGTAGATTTCAAGCAAATTATTGTTAATTTTAACCATATTATTGTCATATTTAACTATAATATGGCTACTTACAAGCATAAGCATTGCTAAAATCCAACCATAGTATGTTGGTTGCCACTAGGGAGATCGATTATTCGACTTTTTTCAATAACCGGTTTTCGAATATTACGAATAGTTGCTATTTTAAAAAACCCGTTTTTCGGTTAAGCATTTTTTAAATAACCGGTTAACCGGTTTTAATTCGAATACATAAAAACACAAAAATCAAATAAGTTTTTGTAATAAAACGTTAATTTTAATAAAAAAAAAACAATTTGCAATGGTAAGAAACCAACAAAATACATAGGATATCACTAAGATCAGACCTAACAAATATTTGACGATAAAATCCAAGAAAAGTGGGACCAGTAAATTGATCAAACTTTAGCTAAATTTTCAACAATTTTTTATTGATTTACTAAACTTTAGTTGTAAGAAGATATTTGTTTAATGTAATTTAGAAACTGTTGAATGATATAGACAAACGTTTTACAAAAGCAAATATATTATAGGAATTTAATAAAGTTATTATTTGAAATATTCTCCCAAATTTATTTTATATGAAGTTTAATTTGTGGTGGTTAAGCAAGTCTATATAAATCAACCATATTTTGGAAAAGTTGCAAACAAAACCTCATAGCCAAGAATATCTATTTCAAATTATTTTGTTTCAGCATTATAGAGACGAATAGTAAAATGAACATGATTTTTGTGTGAAATATTTGTCAATTCGTCGACTACAATTTAAGACCTTGCATGACATTGTTTGATTTCTTCAATTTTGTTTTTAGTTCTTGGTGTTTTAATAAATAAAACTGGTAGACATTTTTCCAATATCGTTGATTCCGCCAGAATGTTGTATTTTTCAGCATGAAGAGATGCTAGAAATACTTAAGAGTTTTTAGTGCCTTAAAGGGCATTTCGTCCTCGGCAACACAAGGGGCTAATATTTCACCAATGATTTTTATAATCGCTTGTACAAGTGATTTGTATTTACAGTGTTCATAATGTTTTTTGACCTTTGTTACATTTTGTTTTGACATTATTCATTAAAAATTTAAGTTTGACCAATATTCAATTAGAAAATACTTAAATTACGGGTTCATGTACAACAGGAGTAAGGAAAATGTATATTAATTACACATTATTAAAATAACCGGTTTATTATACCAAAATAACCGGTTTATTCGATATTCGAAAAATTGGCATTTTAAAATAACCGACTTAGGCAAAGCTAAAATAACCGGTTAAAACCGGTCGAATAATAGCCGTTCGATCTCCCTAGTTGCCACCAACATACATTTTATGTATGTATATTATTTACTTTAGATTTTCATTACAATTTTTTCACATATTTTTAAAGCGAAAGTATGTATGTTTTATTTGACAAAATTTCATTGCCTTTGGAATAGTTTTTACAAAACTAAATATTTGCATAAAACTTTTTTTACAAGAAAGTGCAATTATATTTTTTACATTTTACTTATGTCCTTATTTTAGATTTAATATTCTAAATGTATAACATGGTTTTTCGCTAATACAATACAAATGATTGTAAAATTGTAAAACAACATGTAAATGAATTAAATAAATACAACATAAAACATAAGATAAACAAACACAAGTACAAATTTTCTACAACAAAAATACATAGAAATAACACAAATACAAAACACGAAAAAATATTAAATTGTAATCCGCTTAAATTAAAAAGAATTAGAGCTAATTTACATAATTGTTTCAAATACCAAAAAAAAAAAAAAACAAATTCATATACAACCGAACTTTTTAAAATGTTTGCCAACTAAAAAGACAAGGACAACGATAATAAAAACTCCTGAATGTGGAAAAATATTCGTAACAGTTTTGAAAACATTTGAATATGTTTACGCTAAGAGGACAATTACAATTTAACAAAAGCAATAAAAATAAAAGCAAAATGCCACCCTGGTTTTGAAAATAAAAACAGCAACAAAGTTGACATCACATGAAAATTAAAATTGTACCAGGGAAAAATTAAATTAAAAACTGAAATACATAAAACACAAACAATTTAAACGTGATGACAATATTAAATGTTTGTAAATTTGCATAATTAACATTCATTAAATGCTAAATGAGAGAGAGAGAATAAATATCGAGCGACCGTCCGACATACAGACAGATGGACGGACGGATGGAAACTCCCTTAGACGATTATTTTCCAAACAATTATGATGCGAAAGTGAATGTTACTTAAAAAAAAAGTGTAAGAACCAAATTAAATTAAAGGTGGAATTAAATACAAAATTGGACGTGTCTAATCAACCCTTAAATGAGGTTAAGTTTTTTTTCATACCTTTGGGTTATTTGTTATTGTTTTCATTCATTTAATCTGTGAAGTTCGAAATTGAAAGAAAAAAGGAACTTTTGTTTTCCTGCCTTATGGTTAAAATTATCACACTTACATTATTCCATTGTTCACTCTAACGCTGTCAAAACATTGCACCATTCAACCATAAATGAATGAGTAGTCAAATCCAATTCATACCCGTCTGTAAGACCAGTCAGTATGTTTATATGTACGTACCCTGGCAAAGTGTCGGTTAATACCCTTGAGGTTTGAAATGCGTAAATTTCAATTTATTATTAGTTTGCCGCTAATTGGCTTACCAGCCGGAAGGAAGGAAGGAAGGAAATAAACATTTATTTCCTTGAAAAGCACACAAAGAAAAACTTGTTCCTTAAGTATTTACATGTTTTCTATTTACCTTTGGCAAATTGTTTTGTTTCCATTTTTATTTTGGTTGTTTTCATTATGAAATTGTAGCCCTAAAACCATGAAACCACATTCATATTAACAGAGTTTTAAAAATGTCAATTCTATAAAAAGATGGAAAAAACTATGACAACCTGTGCCAAATCTTTGATACCCTTCACCGATTGTTTGAATATTTCGGCAGTGGGTTTAATACGGAGTCTAACTAACCTCACAGTTTTATAACTCGTTGCGGATTGAGGCGAATTCCAAAAAGTCATATAAAGCCTATATAAAGCAGCGATAGGCAAACACATAAGTTTATGTGTATTTTATAATAATGTTAGTGTTTTATGGCTCTCATGCTCTCAGTGTACTGCAACGTTGCCATATTTAAAAAAAACTGCACACTAAAAAACCGGATTTTAACTTAAAAAAACAGCACAACAAAAATATATATAATTTATTTAATTTTCTGGGTAAGAAACGATATTGAAAAAGGAAACCTGTTTGTTAATCATTTGAAAAACGTATTTACCCCAAACATATCTCACGATACAGAGGTCGAGTTACCACCTGTTATTTTTATGGAAGCTATTCCCCTACGATTTGAGATAAGGGAAAGAGAAAAGGCTATTTCTGACTTAAACACCAAGAAGACACCTGGAATCGATAAGATCAGTAACAAATGCTTTTAGAGCTAACTCGTAAAGCAAAGAAAATTATTATTTTTATTTGTAATGCTATTTTACCCTCAAGAATCCCAAAGCCAGGAAAGAACCACACAAAAGTTGAGTCATACAGGCCTATTAGCTTATTATCTAATATATCAAAGCTATTTGAGAAACTACTAGTATCAAAATTAACACCGATTTTAAATAAAAATAGATGTATGCCAAACCATCAATTCGGTTTTAGAAGAAAGCACAGCACAATTGAACAAACTCATCGAATAGTAAATGTCATAAGAAAAACCTTTGAAGAAAAAAAATATTGCTCTGCACTCTTCGTCGATGTCTCGCAAGCTTTTGATAAAGTCTGGAATGAAGGCTTATTTCATAAATTGCGGCAAAACCTACTAGCAAACGCACAAAAGCTGTTGGAAAGCTACTTAGTCGGTCGTCAATTTATTATTAAGGAAGACAATTTTTTTAATTTTCCTCAGCCAATTGACGCTGGAGTCCCACAAGGCAGCATCCTGGGCCCTCTATTTTACTTAATTTATACTTCGGACATGCCAACAAACTACTACACCCAAACTTCAACATTTGCGGATGACACAGCTTTCCTAAGCGTACACGAAAACTGTCATGAAGCATCTCGTTACTTGCAGGATCACATATTTGAACTAGAAAAGTGCTTAAAACAATGGAGGATAAAAGTCAACGAGCAAAAATGCGTACATATAGCATCCACATTGCGCCAGGAAACATGTACGCCTATTAAAATCAATAATCAAATAATACCTCAACACTCGCATGTAAAATACCCCGGTATACATCTAGATCGCCGTTGGCATATAGATGCAAAATTAATTCAAATTATTTGGCTTATTGGAAGAAACTCTGTTTTTAGTCTCGATTATAAACTTCCACTTTACAACTCAATCTTAAAGACAATCTGGTGCCACGATATTCAGTTATGGGGCACTGAATATGGGGCAGAACAGCACTGGCTTCTAACATCGAAAAAATTCAAAGGCTCCAAAATAAACTTCTTCGAATAATCACAGCTGCTCCCTGGTATTTCAAAAACTCAAATATCCACATGGATCTCAATTAGTAATAACTATGATTACGAAATATGCAGTAAAATATTTAAAAAGGCTTGAGCTGCACCCAAATCCACTAGCTCGAAACATTTTAAATTATGGCGGCCACACTCGTTTCAGGAGAAGAGACAGTACAGTACTCACCCAATCAGAAGAGCGATAAACACCTACATATGTGAACAGAAGCCGTGATGGCGACATTTTTTTTTGTCTGGCACTGGCAGGACATTAAATAAGGTAATAGGATAAGATTTAATTAATTATTGTTAGTTTATATTTTGAATATGAAGATTCAATAAGTCAATACTGAGAGAAAAAAAAATATTTAATATTTTAACAGACGAGTTATAATTATACAGAGACAAATACAATAATTTTTACTAACAGAAATCGTTTCATTGTGGGTTAGATAAAAGAGTGGAATAAAGAGGGGTACACAAGTGAGTGCATGTCCTTCTCCGATATGTTTTGTTTCCTCATTTGTCACATAATTTAAACATTTTATTTCTGATGTTATTTAAATTTTGTTTATTTTTTGCAAAGATATTAAGTGTGATCCCGTACTCAACGTTGGGAGCCCGCGGGATACCAATCTTATCAAAAACTGTTCCTGTACTCAGGGGTGCCAGATAATTTTAATAAAAAATCGGTTTATTTTCAAAACAAAATCGCCATTATCGGCACCTCAATTAAAAAAAATCTGCAAATTAAAAATATCCCTTTTAAGAACAATAAAACATATTTTTATTAACACAAAAATTAACAAACCAGAATAATTCAGCATTAACTTACATATAAACCATATAAAAATTAATGAAAAAGAATATTATCAGCCATGTCACAGAGTTCAGTTCCGTTCGGAGTGATTCCGTTCGAAACCGAAGAAAACCTCTTTGTTTATTGATAGAAAGTATATTTTGATAGTTTTTTGGTCTTTAAAATGCAGAAAACTCCCATTCTGTTCATGAAACCAAAAATGGTTTCATTCCGCAAAGTTATTTCGTAATTTTATGAAGCACCAAAATACGGAATGAATTCCGCTTCCGAACGGAATTGGACTCTGTGACATGGCTGTATATTCAACATTTTTTATTTTTCGAATTTATTCTATGAGCTAAATTTCAGATATGTATTTTATAAAGCTTTTTTGTAATAATTCTATTCCTTAAATTTTTTAGGAATGACTTTATACCAGACTATTATCTTGTAATTTCTTGTTTCATCTTACCTTAGCTATCCTTTGAATAGCAATGAAGTATATTGTATGTACAGAAAAATTTACAATTATTAGACACCAGCAGAATGTAATTCATTTTCTGGCCCGCTACGGCCTTATCAAATACATAACTGAAATTTACTGCCTATTTCACTAAATGCGAACGAACGCTTTCTTTCGCACAAATACATGTAAAACAAAAACAAATTCTCAAAAATTTGTCTTTGTTTCATATGTATTTGTGCGAAAGAAAGCGTTCTTTCGAAATCGTGAAATTGGCAGTTAGCTCATAGAATAAATGCGAAAAATAAAAATGTTGAATATAATAAAGTAGCTTATGAAAACGAAATAATTCCCAGATTCTATTTGTTGAAAAAGAATATTTTTATAAAAAAAATCGTAGTTAATTTGAAAAAATTTTGTGCATTAGGTTAAAATTGTTTTATAGTTGAAATATTTTTTTTCAACATTTTATTTATCAAACATTTTCTAGATACATATTTGAGTGTAATAGTTTAATTAAATCCACTTTAATATCCACATCAAAACAGTTTGCATTATTAAACTTTAAGTAATCTTTAAAAAAAGAATTCCTTGAAAGGATTCATTTTCCAGGAAGCATTGAAATTTGGTTTTATTAAGGTTGACTTGGCTAAAATTTTTTTTCACATTTGTGGAAGAATGTGGAAGGACCAACATTTGTTGTACAAACTTTGACAAAACTGGAAATGCATCCGTAGAATCCCCACTGCTGAAGTCTGAAATTTTTTGTAAAAAAGTTTGCAAAACTACTTCAAAATTTCTTCTAAATGTTCATAAAAATTTAAAAATTATAACTCTCTAAATTCAGATCTTAAATTTGTTTTTCTTTTTCAGAAATAAAGCTGGGGAACTACTTAAGAATTTCCATAAAAGAATTGCATAAAAATTAATAAAGCTATTACCAATTTTGTTAATTTCGCTTTTGTTTTGATTTTGATAGTAACTTATTAGCCAATAAGCACAAATAATTAACATAAAAGTTCAAAAAATTCTTTGTGTGCATAAATGCCGTTAAGTAAATTTAATTTTGTAATCGTTTTTTATAAAATTAGTTAATACAAATAGATATTGGGAATTATTTCTTTTCATAAGCAACTTTATTATATTCAACAATTTTTTTTTTATTTTTCGAATTTATTCTATGAGTTAAATTTCAGTTATGTATCTTGATAAAGCTTTTTTTGTAATAGTTCTATTCCTTAAAATTTTTAAGGAATGACTTTTATACAAGGTAATAGTCTGTTAGTGTATAAAAGTAATTCCTTAAAAATACATAACTGAAATTTAACTCATAGAATAAATTCGAAAAATAAAAAAAAAAATGTTGAATTAGTTAACGCTGCATTTATAAATGAAAGTTCTTTCATGAAAATTCTCTATACGTATTATCACCACAAATTTCACAACAAAATAATAAAATTTCATGAAAATTTTCATGAAAGTGAAATTTCATTTTCAAAATGTCGTCAAAGGGCAAACTTCTATTAAAAATGTCTCTTCTTCTTCTTTTATTGTTTTGCTTATTTCAAGCTTAAGAGTTGCCGAGCCAATTATTCACGCCGAACTTCAGGCATTCGTTTAAAATAATATTTATTTTTATTAGTTTTCATGATATTTATAAATTTTAATTAGAATCATTGTGTTCTTAATATTTAGTTGAAAAAATATATTAAAATTCTTTATTTATACGAAAAAAAAATTTCAATTGGTAACACTGCTTAGTTATTGTCATTTACTTTCATGAAATCGCCTTCTTGAAATTTTCATTGAAAGCTAGCTGAAAGTTGGCCTGAAAGTAGAAAAATGTCAACGTGTTAGTGAAAAAGTGTGAGTGTATTGCGACTTTCAAGAAACTACTTTCATGTGTAAATGCCCAGTAATACAGTTTTAAATAAATCGGTAAACTGCCGATAAATATGGCAAATATGGCAGACCTACCCGTACTCAATGTTTGGTAAAGTGATCGAGCTTTGAAGCTTGCACGAAGCAGCCCGTACTTTTTCTTTGGGCTGATTGTGAATATTGTTAAACAATTAGCTGTGCCAAAAAAAAAAAACAATAAAAAACTACAAACAAGCATTACCAAAAGAATTAAAATACAAAATATTAATAAAATAAACAAAAGAAAATGTTGAAAAATTTAAGAAAATTATTGAATTATACTTTCATACATGCAAATGTGTCATTTATGTGTTTATTTGAACATAAATCTTTATTACTAATGAATTCTTTTAGGGAAGGAATTCGGTTTTATTGTTCTCGTACTTTTGTACTTGTTTGCCTATTAGTGAGAGCAACTTTTGTTAACTCTTTTTTGTTATTGTTAACTAATTTTACCGAACTTTATCCAAAAAGCAACGTATTGCATTTGTTTATTCATTTTGTTTCCTGAATATAATACTTTGAATAATTAACTTTTAAAATAAACAGACCAATTTTGAATAAAAATTCTGCGGGAGTTTTTCCCATTTCTACAATTGAATTTATATACAAAAAATCGGAGAAGGAAGAATTTTTATTCATAAGTGTGTTTAAAGTTTGTATTTAAAAAATAGCAGCTATGCTTTTTTCTACATGCGGGCAATTAAAAAAATAAACAAAATTAATATAACTTTGGAAAATTAAGTTGTTATTTTATGGTTAGTTTATAGCATAAGTGTCGCCCGATATTTCATGTCGGATAATGAAGTCGGGGGAAGCAAAAAAAATAAGTTACAGACAATCCATAAACATCGATATGCAACAAGAAGTGCTGTATTTTGGGGGGTTCTGCAATTCTAGAAAATTCAATGATAAAACATTCACTCTAGATCGTGTCTGATGCAATTTTCTTTATTTTGTACGCTAATGGAACTGTATTAGCATATTAAAACATAGACATAATAAGTTTTAAAAGGGATTTCTTTCCACGTCCAAATAATTGGACATTAGGGAGGAAGGATCCAAAATGCCGTAAGTGGCGGCCAGAATTCGATGTAGGATACAAAAGTTAATAAGGACAAAAATTAAGCAATGATATGCGACACGATTAAAACGGCGGCACTATATATAAAAAACCAAAAGTGAAGTGTATAATAGGTATATGTAAAGAAAACATGGGCCTAATTGCAAGACGAGGCATACAAATGAATGTATTAAAAGTTAGACGTACAAAGTTTTAGAAACGCTTACGTGCCACGTGCAAAAAATTAGATATTAGGGGGAAAGATCCGACATAGAATAAGTGGCGCCCAGAATTATATATCGGATTAAAAACCACCAAAGGCAAAAATGAAGCGACAGTAAAGCCATGAAAATCGATATGCAATATGTTATGACCGGACTACAGATGGCGACGCAGTGTGTATAAAACTAAAAGGGCGGTATCCAGAGGCGTGGCTAAAATTTTAAAAATGTTCCTGGCATTTTTTGCGTCTAATCTTGAATACTAAAGGGCCCAACTTTTTTTTTTTTTTTTGTATGGGGAACGAACCACAAATTTTACAATGTAAACTCAAAAGCAACTTTAAAAAAGAAACAACAAAATATTAAGGACAAAAATCACACAATGCAAGCAGGGGCATGTCCAAATGTACGTTTCTACAAATCGTTTATCTTGTTAATTGGGCCATTTGACAAACGATTTTTACATATTTGTAGAAACCTCGAAATGTTGAATATATTTCAAACTGTTCGCAGCCTAGTGTTTAATTTAAGCATTTAAGTGAAAGTCTTGAAGAGTAAAGAGGAAGAAGACGGCACATAAAAAATTGAAGGGGATAAATGTTTTTTCTAAGAACTAATTAAAAAAGTTATTAATTATGTCTGGGTATTTTATTTGGAAACGGAAAGTGCACAGAAAAAATTATCAGTATTTTTTTTCAATAAAAAATTGTTTAAAAGTATTCCAATTTAATTAATGTGATCATTGAATCAATTATTTTTTTAGTTGAAAGAAAATTAAAAATATTATATTGATTTAATTAATATGTTAGTTGTTTTGAAATACATTTTTAATTTAAATATTAAATAAACAACAAAAACTGTTAATTGATTTTTTTCTTCTTTAAAATAAAATAATTTAAACTTTTAGAATTATTGTTCGGAATTGTCAAAATCTGAGCTTTATGCTATTAAATCAATTAAGACACTGTTTGAAACGGCAAAGTTTTTTTGACAATTTTTTAATTAAAATTGAAAATATCATTTATTGAAAAAAAATATTCACAATTTTAAATTTTTACAATTTTTAGCAATCGATGCAAAATCAACAAATTATTTGCTTGATTCTATGAATTTGGTATGAATTTGGTGATTAGAGACAATTTTTAATTTTTTCTGTGTATGTGTTTCCAAAGTCGTTTATGTGGTTTGTTTGGCTTTTAATGCTGAGGCTAAATTTGACCTAATTTAAGCAAAATATCATGATTTCTTTTAAGCATATTGAAGAGACTTTCAGGAGGAGATTTTATATTGGACCTATGGTAAATAATGGATCGCTTATTCCCAATATGGTAGTATTAAAACCCCTGCATTAAATGAAATTTTAATGCAGTAATAAAATTTTTTTTTTAGTTTTTTATGCGTTTTTAAGTGTTTTTGGAATGCTGCTTTAATGGGAGCTTTGGTAAATTATGGACCGCTTATCACAAAGTTGCATGGTGTACTTTTTGCCCTAATAAAGCAAGATTATACCAATATCACCACAATATTTATATTTGTCACAGTTTTAGGCGGATTCAAATGATTTTCCGGAGTAGGCTTTATAAAGGGCTTATGGTAAAATATGAGCTGATCATAACGAAATTTAGCGGTATGCTTTTGAGTTTTATGAAACTATGACAGACCAAATATTTCTACAAGAGCATTTCTTGATACGGTTTTAGGCTTACTGAAAAAGTGCTTTCCCAGAGAAGATCTTATATGGGGCATATGCCGATCTGTACAAAATTTATTATTATGATTTTTAAACATAAAAAACGAATTTTTGCAAAATGAAATGACAAACGTTGCATTTCGCCTGCAATTTATATTACACAGAAAAAATGCTCGACAATTTTTTTTTAATTAAACTATTAATCAAAAATTAAATCAGTTTTAATTAATAATTTAATCAAGTAAATTAAGCGTTTACTTATATCAACAACATAAATGTAGAAAATGTTGTTAATATAAAAAAATATTTAATTGATACTATTAATTTGTTTGCTATTGCAAATTTAATAAATTTTTTAATTACTATCGCACATATTTTAATTTCACTTTAATTCAATTAAATTTTTTACTGTCTGAACAATAATATCAGTTTTTTAGGGTGGTTGTTTCACATTTGGTTCTATACCTCTTTCCCTTTTACACCGATTTTGCTGGATTTCAATCCAAATGTGATACCAAAACTGTTATATTCTGTTGAGTTCTCTGGAAGAGGGTGTGTTTTTAACAGACGGACATTTCTAAATCGAATCAGAATAACTCAATGACCCAGAATTTATATACTTTAAGCTACGGTCGCACTTATTAAATAGTTGACCAAATAAACATAACCACTACTTTTGTTAAAAGTTAGAGAGATATAACGTGGTCTTAATATCACATAATAAAACTAATTATACTGCTACACATAGCAAAAGAACTATTTTTTGTAAGATGTGGTACTATAATCAAAACAGATATTGTAATTAAAGGAAATTATATTTTAATTTGCCTGTAGGTCACGTTTTTTCCGTCCAATATTTGCCAAGTGTGACCGTATCTTTAGATGAATATTAAAAACAGTTTCACACAGAATGACAAATTAGCTTTTTAATTTAAATTAACCAAGAGTACGGCATAACTTGTAATCGTATATTCTAATGGGATTGAGTTTCATCGTGAAAAAGTTTTCAAAATTTTGGTAAACTACAAAACATTCTTTGACAGTTCTGTAATATTTTACGTAAAATACAATACAATCTACTTTTTTATGTTTTATTTTGTTAACAAACTTTGAAAAAGTTTTGCTTTAGAGCCAACATTGTTTTCTCCTTCTCCTTACAAACAACAAAAGAAGTTGCTCTTTATTTGATTTTTAAAAGTCGAGACGTAATGGAAACCCAACAATTAGGTTACAATCAACATAAATGTTTTGTTTTTTTTTTTTGGGTATTTAGAACAATTTAAGGGCAGCAATGTTAAAAAAAATCTTTAATATTTGGTATACAAATTGTATGAATAATTTTACAATAATACAGTTGATTACAATTTCCGAAGGACTATAAATTAAAAACGCGGGATCCAAAACACACGGCATATCATTTACCGATGGTTGGAGTCTTAGTATGGCATTATGGATCGTAAACAAATCGACAGCTAACTGAAGCTTATCGTGAATATGTCCTAGCGATTTCAAAGTGCAATAGATATTTTTTGGGCTTATTTTGATCACCCAGGTCAGCCAAAACAGTTTAAAAATAATGAATTGAAGGTATCACTCCAAGATGAAAATAACTGGAATTTTACGAAACTTGTAAGCAGCAGGATTAGTTTCAAAGCAACTGGAAATTTGGCATGTTTAAAGCAGTGTTATATAATAAACACAAAATATCGTTTCTTAGAGTCTTTTCTTTAACTTCTTACGGCCCTTTTCACAATATAAAATTAAATTAAGTTAACAGGAAATTTAACAAGCTGCCGGTTAGGTTAAAAAGCACTTTTTAACCAACGGTTACGATTATCTGTTTCACCATCTTCCGGTTACTAAACAAAAACATTAGGTAGAAAGTGTGGCAATACCATTTCTGTAAAATGGTATTTAATCAAGGCGAATTCATTACAGGTGATCCTAAAAGCCCTGCTGGTAACTTTTTTTCTTTAGCTTTATAATTGTTGGATGTCAAAAATTTGTTTATTATCTTTGTTTCTGTGTTGATTTGCTTCAATTTTTGACATTGTACAATGATTTTACAAAAACAAATTGCTTGTGGTTTTTGAACGAGTTGTACTTGTTGTACTACCGAGATTACCTGGAATGAATTCGCCTTGTATTTAATATAAAATTTCTTTTTAAATTTAAAAATAATGAATTAAAAATTGTCTTTTAGTTTAAGCAGCCTATAACCAATTTCTCCCAACAGAGACGGTACCGCGACCAAGCCAGGTCTATTGTACCCACCCTCCTTTAGTTGTCCAAAAGACCTTCTGCCTCCCAGAGAAATCCCAGAAGGTCTTTTGCCGGTATTGCACCGACTCGGGACGCGTCAAGCGTCTCCTTCTGGCCCATGCCAGCGCCGGGCAGTCACACAGTAAGTGCCCTGTTGTCTCGTCCTCCTCACGACATAGTCTGCATTCTTGGTCCTCTTCCAGGCCCATCCGAAACAGTTGGTGCTTGACCGTATGGTGACCCGTCAGATAAGCCACCAACAGTCGTAGTTCCCGTCTGTTGAGACCCCTTGTCCCCAACGTACTTCCGGGAAATATCAATTCCTTTGCCTGATGCATTCCTGGGAGCGATACCTATAAGCAATATTAGGGAACAAATGTGATCAAGTGATAGTGAAAAACGAATAAACGGCTGCACTAAAATAACTTCATTGCATCTGCGAGCACATTTTTTTAAAAAAAATTTTAATGGGATGTCGGACTTATGTACATACATATATAATTATATGACTCTTTAACTCTTAATTATTTGTACCAGCTCATGATTATCATTGTGAAAGTGTGTTTTTGTCAAAAATATTATGTAATGGCAACATTGGGTTATTGTTATAGTATATTAACTTTTTTTTTAAATTTTTAATGGTGGTAAATTTATACTGAGAAACAAAAGTGGATGTGTAAGAAGTCATTTATTTCTCATTGTGCCAATTTTAAATTTATTCAAAATACATTTTCTATGGCTATTGCTTTCATTTTCTCGATATTTGTTATTTATCAAAAACTTAACCAGCATTTTTCATTCGGTTATATTTAACAACAACTTCTCCGTTAAATAGTTTCGGTTACGTGCTAATCGTGAATTGTGAAAAGCAAATTTTACTAACTAACGGTTAATGTTTCGATTAAAATTTAATCACATATTGTGAAAGGGGCCGTTATTCTTGTCTTATTCTCATGCAACCCGAACTGTTTTATATTTTGTCGTTATGAACTAACCCCCATATTCATTAAAAATATTTTTCATTAATAAAAGGTTTATTGAATAAATTTTCATAGAAAATTCGTTTCAAAAAGCTGCTATAAGCCTAAAATATTTTTTATCAATATGGGGGAAAGTCTTTACTATTAAGAATTTTCTAATTAATTCACGGTTTATCTCTGGACTAAGTTAAATAAATTCATTAACATTTTTCCCACTTTTCAACCCTCTTGTGTTTGCCATTCACTATCAATCCGAAACCAAATTTTAATTTTTCGTTAAATAATAATATTTTTTTTTAACGATTGCAAAAATCTAATTTTCGTACAACACTACTTACAACAAATCCAACATTATATAAATTATTTGTTTAATTCAACAAATTATATCTTTGTGCAAATCAAAGTTAAAAAAAATTTATTTTGCACTTTGTCTGTTTCTTTTTCGCAAGTTCCAAAAGAGAAAACTGCAAATTATCATAAAAATACCATAAAATTCATAATGTACATTATCTACTAAAACAAAATTCTTGGGGAGAGACTTTTAAGAAAAAAAATGCATTGCAAAGAATTGGACTTTCTACTTTTATTACAATGTACAACCCACCCATCCACCTCTTCAATTTATGTTGTTTGATGAAACTGTTCCAGACACTTTTCACTGCTTTTATCCTGGGAAAAATGTTGAATCATGTTTGAGAAAGAAATGTAGACTTTGGTGGGTTTTTAATAAGCCTTGCGGGGTTGAAATCAGAAAATTTTTACTGTAAACTTTGCAAGGATATTGAGAAATTTTTAAAAATTAAAAAGTCAAATTGCAATTTATAAAGCTTTCACACTTTAATAATCTTATTCCTTCATTATTTTCCAGGAATATTTTCAATGCACTATCACAATTTTTGTTTTGTATACACATTCGAATTAATATGAAAATGTTTAATAAAAATGTTACTCAACATGAGAACTATTAATTAAATCTTAAAAAAAATCGTTTCGTAAATGGTTTTTTTTTTCATGGAGAGCAACGCTTTTTGATTTTTTGTTATATAGATATAATAAACATGGTTGATTATAATTATTTTTCATTTCAAATGAAAGTACAATCGATTTAATTATATCGGGAATACGACAGAGCTCAAATTTGTTAATTAATTTCGAATTCAAATTTCAATTATTCATCTTAATGCATTTAATAAAAATTTTAATAGAATCTTCCAAATAAATCAATTACTTGTTTGCTCTATTCAATTACTTTATTGATTCCTTTTTTATTAAGTTTGAAACAACTGAGCTAATTGAGTAAAATATAGATTTTATGTTAATTATTTTTTAATTGAATCAATTAACTCATTGTTGGAAATCGTACGTTGTTTCTTTGATCATATTTTTTATTAAATAAATCATTAATTAAGAAAAAATTACAATTTTCCATTTACCACAGCGTTGCCAAATTTTTATAACCAAATGGCGCTATTTATAGCGCGCTAAATTAAATTTAAATAAAAGTCGAGACATATCTAAGAAAAAATCCATCATTTTGTAAAACAAAATAAATAATTATCTAGATACTTGATTTTAAGTTAAATAAGGTACAAAAAAGCACCCAGCGGGAAAACTCAAAAGACTCTCTTACTTCCGGCCTTATTGAAGTCTTGCTTAGACATTGATTTGATGCAATTACCCTACTGAGCTAATTGCTAAAGAATGCCTCATAGAAGGCATCGACTCTTGCGTATAAAAGATAGATACTCATTCCACATTCCCTTCTGCGAGAAGGGAGAAAAGAAGCAGTACGATTTTTTGTTTTGCCAAAGCAAAAGCCAAAGATTTGTGATCCCCTAATAAAATCACTATTCTCTGGAAACCCTTCTAAGAGCCATTAATTTGAATGCCTTTCAGAATCTCTACGAAAGACGCGAGAGCGGAAGGCCTACCTCGCAATGACAACGTGTGTAAAACAGATATGAGTATGGAACGAAGCGAGCAGACCTTGTGCAACCAAAATAAGGAGTACAGACCCTTCTAGAAGCCATCCGTACTCCTTCTTTTTCCCGCTGGGCAGGTACTAACAACTACATATAAACAAAATATAAGAAGCGCGAAACGATAAAAAAATTAATTTGTTGTCTTGGTATATCAATAAAGATTGGCCACCTTATTCAAAAAAAAGGTAAAGTTCACATTACTTAACCAGTACATTAAGCCCAGCAAAAGTCTATGGGCTAAGTTTATAGGTTAACTAATGTGAACTTTAACTTTTATGTGCATAAGACACTGGATGTATTACACATGACATAAAATTGACCGAATTAACTTACAAATATTAAATCAAAACAGCAGTCTTTTTTATTGAATATTAAACTTCTAATCATTATTAAATTTATAACAGTGAATGATTTAAAATATCAATAATAACGTTTCTAATAACATAAAAATAAGTTAGAAAAGTGGAGTTAAGACTGGTCGTCGACAATAAAAAAATTAGGAAAGTAACGATACGCCTGTTTGTCGATACGATACCGATACGAATATTAAATTTAAATTCAAGGTAAAATTAACAAATCTCAAGTAGAGTAAACTTTATTATACAAAATTACAATGTAAAAGATTATTAATACTTAAAATTTATTTCAATAAGATTTTAAAAACAACGAAATGAATTTAAATTCATGGTAAAATTAATTTCTTTTTTAAACAAAAAAAAAAAACAGTGTTAAGTAGGGCTTCCAATCGCAACTGGTTTTTCTGAATCCCGGGATTCGGGATTGTAGAAAATATTTCGGGATCCCGGGATTTTTAGGATATTTTGAATGCCGGTATTCACGCGATTTTTAAACTCTTTTCGAGATTTATTTAATATTTTTTTTTTTATGTGTACCCAATATATAAAACTTTTTGAACTGTTTGAAAAAAAACTTAAAACAAACATTTCATGAACTTTATTTAAAAAAAAAAAATATAATAACGACAAACTTAAATTATTAATTGATCACAATTTATAAAGATCATGTATTAAAAAACATAAAAATCTTATTTTTATCCATATTTGATTATTGATATAAAAAATTACACCATTTCCAATTGTATTTTAAAATGTCCAAATGTATTTTCAAATTTTCAAAATTAATTTTAAAATTGTCTAAATATATTTTAAAGTTTTCTAAATGTTTTTTGAAATTGTCCAAATAATATTTAAAATTTTCCTTATTACTTTTAATCGACTTTTTATGATTCAAGTTTCAATATTTTTCCTATATTAATCTATTGGCTTTCAAGGTCTTTGTTTTTATTCTTAATTTAATAAAAGACAATTTACCTCATTTTGTCAATGTATTTCCTACGCTTCGTTGGAATAGTTGAACTATTCTGCATCTCAGTTTATTCATTTATCGAAATAGTGTCAGAAAATGTAGCAGTGGCTTTGCTTATGGATTTTGTGGTCTCTTTGAAGTAACCCAAAATTTGTAGCGAAATGACTTTTAGTTTTTTTTTTTAGAAAATTCTTTAAACGTACAATTACATACAAGATTTATCAATGGAAGAACTTAATTCCATAATTATTTTTACTGTGTAGAAACAGTAAAAAAAAAGTTTATAAAATTTTAATAAATTTTTTTGTGTAGTAAAACTCTTGTATAGTTTAAAAATCAGAAAATATAAAAAAAGTTCAATATACACACAGAAAAAATTGTCAGTAGTTTTTTTATCAATTAAAAAAATTGTTTAGAAAGTATTTCAATTTAATTAATGTGATAATTGAATCAATTGTTTTTTTAGTTGAAAGAAATTTAATTAACATTTTGGTTGTTTTGAAATAAATTTTTAATTAAAACATTAATTAAACGACAAAAAATCTTAATTGACTTTTTGAGTTTAAAATAAAATAATTTAAGATTGTACAATTGTTATTGGGAATTGTCAAAACCTGTGCTATATTTAATTAAATCAATAAACACATTGTTTTAAAGTTTTTTGATCATTTTTTTAATTAAAATTAAAATATCATTTATTGAAAAAAAATATTCAAAATTTTCAATTTTTAAAATTTCTAGTAATCAATATAATAATTTTGGTAATAGGTGCGAAGTCAACAAATCGTTTGCTTGATTCTATGAATTTGGTATGAATTTGGTGATTAGAGACAATTTTTAATTTTTTCTGTGCACGCAGAAAAAAAATATGGTACAATTGAACAGTAGTTCAATATAGAGTACACTATAGTACTCAAAATGTTATATTTTAATATTATAATAGCTAAAAAGCAATTCTTCTATATTTATGTAGATTATTTCTTCGGTCCGAATAAAGTTGCCCAGCAGTAAAATAACCGCTCACGCTGGTTAGTGGTGCCGAAAGGTTATTCCTTAAGATTTGTAAATTGACTGGAGTTCCATTTTTGAAATATATTATTTCGAGGACTTAAAGGTTCAATCAAATACATTTTCATTTCTTTTTCAATGAAATTTTCGTTCTGTTGTTCCTGAACTTCTACATGCGGAGCGTGCACAATCGTGGGCTTCCTTATGCAGACGTCATAATCCACATCCATTTGCTGCGTCGGATTTCTGAAGTTATTGGTTCCTGGTGCGTGGCCTCATTTTATTTTTAGTAAAATAATTCAAAATTAAGATTTTTATTTACATTTTCATAAGTTTATTTTCTGGCCATTTTGGGGTTTTTATCGGTGCAGTGAAATAACGCCGGGAGAAATAACACCGGTGGGTGTAATTTCCCGATGAAAAGGAAATAACGCCGGCCGGCCTTATTTCCTATTGCGAAAAGAAGTAAGACCCCCGGGGTGTTATTTCCTCTTTAAAGCAGACTTTATTTCTTTTAGCAAGAGGAAATAAAGCCGACCGGCGTTATTTCCTTTTCATTGGAAAATAACGCCTGCGAATGTAACTAATCAAAGCATTTTATATTTACAATAAACATAAGTATGTATTCAAATTAATTTATCAAAGTATACAAAAATTTAATTAAAGCCAAATTAATCTTGGTGGCATGTCATAACGTCCAGTGTCATAACGTCCATCAAAGAAATGTCATAGCGTCCGCGGACGTTATGACACTTTGCAAGGTGTCATAATGTCCACAACAAGCAAGAATGTAAACAAATTTGGGATCATAGCCGGCCTTTGGCCGGGCGCAAGGATTTTCTTCTCTATGGTATAACAAATACCGGCTTCGCTAACTAAAGCTTCTCTGCACAGCCGGCCTTCGGCCGGGCGCAAGGATTTTCTCCTCTATGGTATAACAAACACCGGCTTCGCTAAGTTAAGCTTCTAAAATCTGCCTTGTTTCCGAACGAAAGCCGACTATGCAGAGAAGCTTTAGTTAGCGAAGCCGGTGTTTGTTATACCATAGAGGAGAAAATCCTTGCGCCCGGCCAAAGGCCGGCTGTGCAGAGAAGCTTTAGTTAGCGAAGCCGGTATTTGTTATACCATAGAGAAAAAAATCCTTGCGCCCGGCCGAAGGCCGGCTGTGCAGAGAATCTTTAGTTAGCGAAGCCGGTATTTGTTATACTATAGAGGAGGAAATCCTTGCGCCCAAAAGTGTTTTCGTTATATATTTAATATTTACTCCCAGAGAAAAAGCAGGAAAACCATTTTTAAAAATTTTTTACCATATTATGTTTCATCTAAAAAAATCATTGTCACCGACAACCATATTATGGTTAAACTAGTTTCTTTAAAAATAGTTTTGTTGGTTGGGACCATAATGAAACATGTTTCTCTCTGCGTGTATGCAGATAATTTTTTTGTATTTAACTTATTTAGTAATAATGGACCTAATGACACTTTTGAAAGTGTCATAATGTCCATTTCCAAAGTGTCATAACGTCCGCGGACACTATTTATTTTTTGATTGAGTGCCAGCCGGCGTTATTTCCCGATGAACAGGAAATAAAGCCCGCCGGGGTGTTATTTCCTCTTTGGAGCCGGCGTTATTTCTTTTTGCAATAGGAAATAAGGCCGGCCGGCGTTATTTCCTTTTCATCGGGAAATTACACCCACCGGTGTTATTTCTCCCGGCGTTATTTCACTGCACCGTTTTTATCAACAAATCTTTATTTCTGACTTGGTATTTGCTGGCTAAAGTCGTTTACCCAACTTTGCCACTAACTCATAGTAGTTAACCTTCCTAAAATATATAAGATTAAAAATGTGAAATTTTTTTTTGGGCAGTTTAATACTCATAATTTTCTTTCTCATTTTCATTGTTCTAAAATGCTCTTTTCGTGTTTTTCGCTTAACAGGAGGGTTATATCTCTTAACGATAACTCGCTTCCATTTACAACCACATCATCATTTTTTTTCTTGGGCAGATTAGATTTCATTGTTGTTTTCGACATTTTGTGTTCATCTTTTTTTTAAGTCATTGTGTTGATGGCGATTATTACCATCATCACCATTATCATCCTTTTAAATGCTGCCATTTGCCATTCTTTTTTAGGGTTTTTTAGCATTTGCCCTTTTACACGCATTCGTTAAAAGACACGAATACACAATTGCTAAAAGGTTAGATTTCCTTTAAGATTTTTTAAGGATGTTTTTTTTTGGAATTTTGTTTTTGTAACGTTTATTGTTAACTGTAAACACCCACTTAAATCAATTTTGCTCAATTCGCCCTCCTCTTAAATTTTTCTAAATTTATCAAATCATAGTAAATGGATAACAATAGGTGTTAGAGGAAAAGAGATGCCACCTTTTGGCAAAAACAGCAGTTTTTTCAAGTTTCTTTTTAAATTCATATTAAAGCAAAAATGGTAGCTGAATACCGTTATATTGAATGTATTTAATCCAAACTTATATTTTTAATTTAAAATTTATTATACAAACAAACATATGTACGTTTATGTTCGATATATGGGTGTTTCTCTGGTTATGCACGCGACATTTGTACGCGTTTTATTGTGTTTGAATATTAAAAAAATAGAAGTGGATTGGAATTTTAGAATGAATTCTAGAATCGTTACATTGTTTGTGATGAGTTCTTTCTAAAAAGTATATATAATGGTAAATTGAGCACTGGGTACACAAATGCCATGCAATCAAAGTTCACTTACTCACGTGACAAAAATAGAAGTGCCTTTTAGGACCGTAAGAAAAAGTGCGAAAGTAAGTGAATTGTAGGAGGTTTTTATTTCGGAAAAAATGTTTTTATAAAGGTTAGTAATGGGCCTTTATAATCATGTTTTGTTCAAAAGCAAATATGCATGGGTTGGCGAAGAAAAAAATAAATTGTAAATTACGCACGTGACATTACGCACGTGACACTTTTTACCTTCATACATATTTTAGTAATTTTACATATATTTTCAGAAGTTTTTAACAAAAAAATTAAACTTTTATTCAAAAATTAAAAATAAAAAATAAAAATATACTACAAAATTAATCCAACTTAATTTTTTCCTTGAAAAAAATTATGCGAGCGCTTTGATTTTTTAAGTCACGGTGGACCATTTCAGAGAAATACCCATATTGAAGAATATTCTACAATTTTCTAATGTCGTTTGTCATTAAATTTTACAATATTTACAAATATTCAGGGGTGTCATAGAAACCAATCTTATTGGAATTGGATTTGAAACCGACAAAAAATGCATTGGTATCATGAACTCCAATGTTATGGGTTTTTTGGTCGACCTGAAATTAGTGTCGGTTTTAGGTGTCACAGAAACCCATATTATCGGATTTTTATTGAAAATACAGCTCTTGTTTTTTATTGGAAATAAATATAGTTGGCTAAAGTTTAATTTTATTTTTTCAACAGTTAGTTTTTCGCATAGATGGAAATAAATCAAATTGGTAAAATATTATTTTTTGCATGTATCTAGCAGTCTCCGGCAGCGGGCTGCTGCAAACTCGCAAAAGTATTCTCACTTTTTCTGCATACAGAAAATTTGCAAAACCATAATTTTTTTATTTTATTTATTTATAAACAACAATTTTTCTTGTATTTTTAATAAATTCGCCTTATATTTTTACAAAACAATAAAATTAAACAAATGTAACCAACAAATGCAAATAATACAATGATGGCATTTATTTCATATGCATGTTTAGTGTGTTGCCATTCTAAATTTCGTTTCTATAATTTTCCTTTTATTAAAAACACAAGTTTTAACAATATTTTAGCGCAAAAATCATAATTTAAAAAATTAACAAACAAAAATTGCATTTTAAGCTGTAAAAACATGAGCCAAAATATAAAACAGCTGATTCGAATATCGGTTTTCTTTGTATTCGAAAATAACAAAATCGACTTATTTTTATGACACCAAATGAATCCAATATTGGTTTGAAAAACCGACAATTAGCAAAACTGACTTTGATTCTATGACACCCCTGATTAATTGAAAATTTGGATTTTTTTAAATAAAATTCATCAAATATAATTTTCATTAAATTATTTTTACGAAGGAAGGAATTTTTAAACATAAAATTAGTAAAAAAAAAATTGATAGTTTTTATTCTTGAGTGAACACCGCACAGTGGGTTCGATGATACCCAAAGTGGTGATTATTTCATAGAAGCCGTAGTTTTAAAATATTATATTTTTTTATTGATTAGTTTTTATAAGCACATAAAAACACAACATTTTAGAAAAAGAAAAGTGAAAAAAATGTTTAACCCGTTAAGTGCAATATTGTTTTTTGGAAAATAAAGAACTTAGTTCACAATTTATGCTGTAACTTTGGAATAAAAAGCGATAAATTAACAAATAGAATTGGAAATGAAAGCATACTTAATGTTATAGTATACAACTAGTATGCCGACTCTTTGACAGGTACATAACTCAACTGTCAGTGGTACATATTTAATGTTTGTATTAGTAAGATTTTTTTCAAATGTATTGGTGTATAAAAGTATTTCCACCATTAAACATAGTTGCATAAAATCGTATAGAATGTGGCAACAATTTTTTTTCCAAAATAAAATTTTCTTAGTTCAATAAATTTTCAATTTATTGAATGCTGGCTGCATTTATAAACTCTGAAAACCATGTTTGCTAAATTTTTATTCTGCAATATCGGATAATATATAAATAATTAGTGATTTCAAATATTATTTTTATACCACAAAATGCTACTCTGCTGGCTTTAATAATATTAACAACAGAAAACATTTAGTGTCAAAAAAATTTTTTTAAAAAGTTTTAGTTTGTGAAAAATAAAAACATTTTGCAAAAGCAAATTAGCAAAATGTATTGAAAAAAATTATTAATTATGTGTTTAAGTCATAAAATTAAGCATGAAGTGTTAAATTGAAAAATTTCAAATTTTGTTTTGGTTTTGTTGTTCTTATGTGTGTTGAATTCACACAGAACCTATATGTGTGATGAGAGTTATAAAAAAAAGACAACGTTCTCACCAGTCGGCATACTAGTTCTATACTATGCTAAATGTGCTATGAAAAATTTCAAATAATAAATGTATTTTATGTATTCATATTAGTATAAATTTTATTTAAATTCCAATTTTTGTTTTTCACAAAATTTTATATATGTAAAAATAAAATTTTTTCAATAAAGTCTCAAATTAGAATATTATTATTTTTTAGTAATAAATAATCATAAATACATAAAACACAGCTTTAAAAAAAATGGAAGAAAAAAATGTTTAACCTGTTTTTCGTTTTGCGGAAAAAACATGACCCACAATTTTAGCTGTAACTTTGAAATCAAGGGTTAAAGGCATTTATCAAAGTTATTTATTTATTAAAGTTATACTCACATTCAGCCTTATTTCGGGTTTCGTTGTCGTTAACGACTCTGTTTTGCAATAGATTAAAGTTACACACAACCGGTGCACAGTGGCGCCATTTGAGTTTTTTCGTTGCAAAAATCATATCTTTTGAACCGAATAAGATAATTGAACAGTTTAAACAGCATATGATAGATAACTGTTCAGCCTATGAAATGAGCGTTTGGAAAGGGTGCTACGCTTTGTAGGGGCCTACTTATGGGTTATCAAAGTTAAAATTAGTAGAAAAATCAATTTTATGGTAACTAAAAAAATTTTTTTTTACATTTTTAGATTGTTTTTATTTTTTTTCTTAAGGGTTTTATGTTTTAAATTATTACCCAACAAATTAAAAAAAAATTATTTTTTTTTTAAATTTATTTTTTCAATTTTCTGTAAAATATTCATCACAATTCGTAAGAGAAGGTATATCTAAAAGACTAACCATTTCTAAACTATAATTATTTTGTAACTCTATTCGTGACTTCACATGCCGCAGGGAAGAAATAAGTGGATCGGAAGATGCTGCCAACATGTTGAAGAGGTCCTCATTTTGCCTTACCCTTGATGCTTTGAATGTGTTCTGCAATCTATATTTTTTATAAAATTTGTTAAGAGACTCCTGTGCTTCTTCAGAAAGCTCTCCAATTGGCAAAGACTGGTACTCAATTATATCTTTACCATGCGCCAATATTTTATGGACGGTCGGGGTCAACTTCTTCTGTGGATACATTTCTGCTAAAAGAGATGCAGTTTTCGACGCATATTCTCCATATTTTGTAGAATTGACATTTTCTTTGCAGTTTAAAACATCCAAGATCGTTCCCAATCTTTTCACGATTTGATTGTCAATTCCAATGATTCTAGTTACTGCCTCATAATTTTCAAAAAATCTCCTAGAAGTGTTTCCATCGTTAGAGTTACCGTATCCGTGCTTGGGACAGTCTACTTTTAGTCCAACTTGTTTCAAAAAAACCATCCTGTATTTGCTTCTTTCTGATCTTTTCCTTATCCTTTATTGATGTATTTTCATCGAAGTTTTCTTCCTCTTGTGGTAGGGTATATGCCAGTTTTAGCAAGAATTCCATACACCTTATCCTTGCGTGCAATGGTGACATTCCATATTCGTAATTCTCCTCATTTGTAGAATCGTTTAAATTACCAAAGTTCTTTTGACAAATAATAATATAAAATCGATAAAAAAAATATAAAAATAAAACGAAAAAAGGGGTTTAAATAGGTTTTTGCTAAATTTTTACCTCCAATATAATTCTGTCTATATATATGTATATGATAACTAATTGAAATATGTTATAATTAAGCAGAAAAAGATACTAATCTTAAACTCTTTACAACTAATTATATAAAATTGAGATGTAACATATTATATATGAAATAAATTGAATTGAATTGAAAAAAGTTCTTCTGACTCTTTTTGCAAATCGGGCATGACATTGTTGAGGTTGTTCCTGTCAGTTCGTTTACGACTTTTCCGTCAACCATGGTCAGGTGGAACTCGTAATTGCATTCAATATATTTTCCTTCTCCAATTTGCAGCTTTGTAGGCTTAATCTTGCTTATTTGTTCTTCAATGTCCTTCACCGTAGTCCTTATGAGTTCTGCCGATTCCCTTGCAAACTGAAACATTATTGGTCGGCAATAATGCACTGATGACGGACGTGGATTTTTCCAGTGTAGGGAATCATACGATTTTAGCCGCAAAGGAACAACAGATGCCATAAACATATTTCCGTCCGATATTGTAGCGTCATCGGGAGATATCCTTTGCTTATAAACGCTTTGTCCGGATGATCCATCGCAGCCTCATTTGCTGATCAATGTCATCTTCTCAGGAAGAATTTTCACTTCCGTGAAAAACTTTGGTGTGGTTGACTTTCTAAACAGTTCAAATAATTTTAAATTGTACAACGCCATGTTTTCAGTACTTAAATTGTTAAATGGTTTCAGTAATTGTTGCGCCAACTTTCAGGCGTAGACTAATCCAGGCATTATGCTTATTTTGCAATATATAGGCTTATGCTACCATGCCTAAAAATTTACCTGTTCCCTGCATACATATGGATTTATGCTGAATAATGCAATTTTGATATTATGCACGTGTCCAAATAAGATTTGTGCCTACCTGTAGGGACCATAAGTCAATATTGTTCCTGACCATTTGTACGCCAAAGTATTGTTTATGTGAGGTACGTACCTGCTAATTTCAATGAGTAGTTTTTTTCAAACTATTAGATCAAACTACTGTCAGTCAAAACATATAAGGGATGGACGCCATACAATTTCTGCAACCATGTCTTTTTAAACTTTTTTACCTCTAGAAGCCAAACGGGCACGTACGGGCAGATAAAACCTTTTGAATTATGTAAAGAAATAATCAAAGAACAGGTTTTGCACGTATGGCAAATATAGAAAAATATAGTTTTTTTTTATTTTCCGTCAAAGTTGAAAAATAGTGAAAAAACGGATAGTTTTTAAATAGTGATTTACCAGGAGAAACACAAAGCAAACAGTTAATTTTTTTTTATCATTATACATTTAATAAATACATCAATCAATACAAACAAAAAATAAGGCGATTCGTTACCTATTTTTCGTGATATTACACCTGAAATCGCAACAAATTGACTAAAAATTGTGTGTTTTTTTGAAAACCGAAAGTCGGTCAACTTTGAACGGTTATATCTTCTAAACTAAAAATGTGATATTATTAAGAGTGGCATATTTGAAATCGTTGAAAAGTTTCCTATAACATGGGTTTATTCAAAACTTCGTCGGCATTCATGAAAATTTTGATTTTTGCAACCTCGCTTGCTCTACGGGCGCCACTGTGCGGTGTTAGAATTTGTCGTGACAGCGACAACCGTAATAAGGTTGATTATGTTTTTAAGATAAAATCTTTCAAATTGTGCCCATTATTTTTTTCGACCTCCCGTTTTCTTTCCAGAGCATTTCCCATAATTTTTCTTAGAATGTCAGGACTCAGTGTCCTCACTTCTTCTCGGATATTCGCCTTAAGCTGTTCGATGGTTCTTGGCTTAAGCCTTACCCTTTTGGTAACCCCAAAGAAAAAATCGGGAGCCGTTAGATGTTAAATTCAGAAAAACGCAATATTATTCAAACATTAGAAATTTTACGCAGGAGAGCCATAGTTGTAAGAGCTGTTTGCGCTGTGGTTGCATCTTGTTGCAACCACAATCCAGAATTAGATTGTTCTTTACCTCAGGTCCTAAAAAATTTTCAATCATTGCCCGATATTGAATGTCATTCAAATTATGCATTATTCGCGATATATGATCTTTGTTTCTGAATAATCGAACACTTACTTTCAAAATAAAATAGAACAAGTTTAGTACTTTGTTCTGTCCTAAGTCTTTATATCATAAATTTCCCAAGCTTTTCCGAAAAAGATTTTCCATTTATTTTCTAAAACACGTGATGTATAAATTAAAAAAAAATTATTTCAATAATTTTTCAAAGTGAAAGGATTTACAAAGTAAATTTCTTAAAAAAAATTGCAACATTATCTCGATTTTATTAATTCTTTTATCTGGCAGCACTCAAATGAACTTCAACTTCAGAAAAAACAAAACTTCAGTCACAACCCCATTTACAATTGCTCTTATCATTTTGTGGGTCGTTGCTTTCTTTGCATGTTGAATGCTACTTATCTAAATCTGTAAATACACATACAGAGTTTAGACATATTTAAATAATACACACCCAGTTGGCCATGTCTTAAAGTCAACTTTGAGAATAAGTGCATGACATAGAAGGATTCTAGGGGATAAATAAGGAACAGCTACAAAAAATTATCAACTACATATTTTAGCAGGTGTTACTAATGGCATCAAATCCTTGGAGCAAAGTAACTAGTATATAGTTAGATATATACTATATACTATTTACTAAGATGTAACGGTACGCCTTTTTGGCGATACGATACCGATATGAATATTAAATTTAAGTTCAAGGTAATTTCTTTATTAAACAGTGTAAGAGATTATATATATTTAAAATAGATTTAAGTAAAATTTTAAAAACAACGAGATTAATGTATAGTGTGATTCAAGTAGAGATGCTTTTTTCAATAGCCTTTTTTTGACAGTTCACGTGTGAGTCTTGTCATGCTGTCATGTTATTTTTGTTTAGTATTGCTTGGAATTTCATAATGGAAAGACTTACGCCTTCCCAAGCGACATCGCTTCGCTCTATGGGCTCTTGAAAAGATCCAAGAAGATCCGACGTTTTCGAGGCAAATTTTGTTCAGCGATGAGGCCCATTTCTGGCTCAATGGGTATGTAAACAAACAAAATTGCCGCATTTGGGACGAAGAGCAACCTGAAGAGATTCAAGAACTGCCTTTTCATCCAGAAAAAACAACGGCTTGGTGTGGTTTGTGGGCCGGTGGAATCATCGGTCCATATTTCTTTAGAAATGATGCCGGTGCGAACGTAACCGTCAATGGCGACCGTTATAGTGCCATGATAACCGACTTTTTTATGCCTAAAATTGAAGCTCGTGATCATTTGGTTTCAGCAAGACGGCGCCACTTCCCACACATCGCATCAATCAATGGATTTATTCAGAGAACACTTCGGTGAGCACATAATTTCACGTTTTGGACCGGTCGATTGGCCACCAAGATCGTGTGATATCACACCGTTAGACTTTTTCCTGTGGGAATAAGTAAAGTCTAAAGTTAATGCGGACAAACCCGCTTCGATTCAGGCCTTGGACGAAAACATCACGCGTGTCATTCGCCAGTTACCAGTCGAAATACTCGAACGAGTCATCGAAAATTGGACTCAACGGATGTACCATCTGCGACGTACCAAACCCAACATTTGGTAGACATAATCTTCAAAAAATAAATGCCAAGGAATGTTCTTTCAAATGATAATAAATATTTTCCATTAAATCTAAATTTTCTGTGTTTTTTTTTTTTCTTTAAAAAAGTAGGGAACCTCGAAATGGATCACCCTTTAAATTCGTGCAAAATTAGTTTATAAGGGTTTTCATGATATCTCTTAAAAGGCTCGCATTGCCCTCGCAAATGAACTGTCAAAAATTTTATGAGAATTATTTTATACAATTTTCGTAAATTTCCCCAACAATTTTGACTCGCAAACTTGCGCTGTTCAATTGTGCATTTATATAAAAAGATTTTTGTAAATCACAAACAATAAATTCTTCCAATAATTTGAAAAAATTAGACTTTTGGCCTTCCTTATGCATATTTAAAAACAAATTTCACATTTTAATCACAAATTTCAACTTTTATTATTATATTTTTAATTTTTTTTCATTGCCGTTTCTTACAAACTGAAATTAGCTCTGTTCCAGATGCATAACGAAACAGTCCGAACTTGCACAAAGTTACCCAAAAGAGTTCCACATAACAATTTTTGTGCAATTAAGAGAGTAATTGAGTGTGTATTTTTTTTTTCATTTCCTGTACAAATTTGCACGAACTTTTTCTTTGGGTAAGTTCGGACAAGAATAAACAATCAGCTGTTTTTGTTTACATATGAAACTTAAAAATGAATCAGGAAATTTACAAGCAAAAGAAAAAGTTTAGTTTTTAATTAAAAAATATATATGAAAGCAAAATGTAAAATTTTAATGAAAAAATGAAAGTGGTAAATGCATTATTGCATACATATTTCCCTTAATCTTTTACATAAAAGAAAACAAAATATAAAAAATGACAATGATGCAAATGTTTAGGTTTTTTAATGTTATGACTTTTAAGCGTCTAAAATCACTTAAATATATCTTAATTTGAAAAGTAAGCATCATTATTATTTGAAGAAGTGCAAAAATGGTTTTTTGAGTTCCAGCAATTTTGGGTGGTTTTGGCAAATTCAGAGAGTAAATTTCATTTTACTCTCATTAGTCCGAACTTGCCCGAGATCCTGTGGAACACACCTATTAACTGTTTTAAATTACCCAAATATTAAAAAAGGTCTTCATGAAACGAGTCTCGCAAGTTTGCCCATTTGTGCAAATGGCAATTTTAAGCGATATCGTGAAAACCTTTTGTGTATGCGGTTATTTATATTCAAAATTAATATTAATAAGATTTTTGTTCAAAAAAGAAAGTATTCTCAACTTTTGCGGAGATAATTTCGCAGCTCCGTTTGAAGCAGACCTGCAGTAAAAAATCGTCTCTCAGAAGGGAATGAACCCGTTTGACAACTTAAGCAGTTCTGCGTCATGGTCTTAAATTTTGAGTATAATATTAAATGGCGCCAGTAATCAAATGGTTCTGCGTCTCTAGAAAAATTACAAGATCTAAGGTATACCTAGACTTCTTATTTAGCTGAACCAAAGCGTAGGATGGACAGAGGATCGTTCTTCTCCACATTTTCTTATAAGATTTTCACAAACGCTCCAAAGGTCGGTTCTTGTAGATTTATCAGAACTTTTACTAGATGTAAAGACACGGTCACCGTCTTTAACACTTGCGGAATGCAGATCTATTGTCTTTGAAATTTTCTAGCTTTGTAGCGAAGGTAAAGAATTTTAGATAAGCAAAAGATTTCATTACACTCTAAGCCCTCAAATCTTTCATTCAGAGATAAATAGGTCGCCAATTTATGGGACTCTGAACTATTCTGCATTTCAGTTTATTCATTTATCGCCAGTAATGTTCGAAGACTCTAAACTAGCGAAATAGCATCAGAAAATGTAGCAGTGGATTTGATTATGGATTTTGTGGTCTCTTTTAAGTAACCCAAAATTTGTAGCGAAAAGATTTTTTTACAAAAGTCATTAAAAATTGGCAGAAAATTCTTATAACGTACAAATGCATACATTCTGACGTTTTCTATGCAACTTTGCAAGAAGTAAACACATGCCGCAATTATGGAATATTACAAATAAAAATATTTAAAAAAGAAGTTATGAAATCTTTATAATTGAATAAAAAAAAAACTAAAATTATTCTTGTCATATCTACAAAAATAAGTTATAAATTATAACTAAATCTGGGATCACACGATTGCCGCAATGCACTAATTTTCACACTTTTTAATACCCCCAATCGTGTGACTGCACAACCAAATGCCTCTTGTACCTATCGAGGGCAATATTGTTCTTACTTTTACCAATAAAATGCAACCCTGGTGCGGCAATCGTGTGACTACTTGATATGCAACCGCGCGTCAATAAAAATGTACCAATATTTATTGGGTTCAAGGCGAATTTAACTACAGGTGGTGTCGGAACTACAACAATCCAAAAACAACAGAAAAAAACAGGGTTTTTTGCATTGCATTGTTAGTGATTACTCTCCAAAATGTCAACCATTCCTAACAAAACACTAACAAATCAAAACAAAGTAGCTCGAACTGTCAAAATCAGATGCCGTTTCGACACCACCTGTAGTTGAATTCGTCTTGATTGGGTTCTTGTGCGGCAATTAAACAACACACTTTTGTGTGTTTCTTTTAGTAGGAATAAATTAAAAATAAAAGT
This sequence comes from Pollenia amentaria, assembly GCA_943735925.1. Taxonomy (NCBI): domain Eukaryota; kingdom Metazoa; phylum Arthropoda; class Insecta; order Diptera; family Polleniidae; genus Pollenia; species Pollenia amentaria. The sequence goes on from OX031009.1 coordinate 164,264,287, forward strand.
AAAATTTATCAAAAATAAAAATTGGGAATTTAGAGAGTCATTAATAAATAAATTAATAATAAATTTTGTATTCCCGAAAATAAATTTTAATATATAATTTTTTTTTTAATTAGTGCAATAGCTGTTCAGGACAATATAAAAGAATATATACAGGAAAATTAAGCAAATTGTATTGAAATTCTTTAAAGCGAATTTATTTTTGAATATAAGTATTCTCTATTTCTTTATATATTTAAAATAGAATTTTACTTTGTTTAATTTGTTGAATTTCATAGATTTTACTTAAAAAATTTCAAATAAAACTATTGAACAAAAATTTGTTTGAATATATGATACAATTTCCTTTTTTTTTTAATGAACAAGCCAACTAGAACTTTCAAACAAATAAAAACGCAACCAGTTGACACAAGTAAGAAAAATCGTGTGACTGTGCTGAGGCAATTATTGTACCCATTTCGCTTTGTACCAACTAGCGGCAATTAAATTTGTATAAAACAGGGCAATCGTGTGATTTCAGAATATTTTATTGGTGCAATTTAATTATTGTGCGTCAATAAAGCACAATGAAAATTGTGTCATATTGGTGCATTTGCGGCAATCGTGTGATCCCAGCTTAAAAGGTGTTTAAAAAAAATTAGCATGTAAAGCGAACGGCCAACTTGTTTATTCAACTCAGTTGTACGACCAATTGCAACGTTTAGCGACCGTATTATGATACGTAGGCATTAAATGTGAGAAGTGATCAAACATGGAGCAACTACCGGAAAATATGTGTTTATAGTTTGTATGAAGATTTTGCAACTCTATGCGGCAAATACTGATGTACCTGCATTAATCGCGATTATGTGCTTTGGCCAACTGGGTGTAGATACTCCATGTAAGTGTGTGATTATGTATACTTAATGTTTAAGGATTTGTTGAAAAAATATTGTATATGGATATATAATCTGATATAATATTGCAACAATTTGTTAAATGTGTATGTTTTCTTATTTTATTTTTGTTTTGTATAGTTTCTATTCTTATTCAAATGCTTATAAATGGCTTGTCTTGTCGTAAATCACTTTACAATTTGTATTAGTAGTAAAAGTAATAGCAACAACAACGAAAACAACAACTAAAAAACTGTTAACAATTTTACAAATATTTCAAAATGTTCTCAAATGAATGTGCGTTTTGTATAATGTCTGCAATTTGTATGGAAAAACATGATCAGATTCAGAAAAATTATTTTTATGGTTTTTATGTGAGTACGCATAAGTGATAGAAAATTGTAATTGTATTGTTAAATAATTTATTGTTATTAATTTTACAAAGTGATTTTAATAAACAATATTACTTTTAATCTATAGGTATTTATGAAATTTATAGATTTTGACACTTAAATTTTATTAAATCCAGACGATAAGAGAACCACAAGCCAAATTGCAGCTCTTGAGCTACACTCTTGCGATCCTTATCGCACTTTCAGGATATGGACGGACAACTCTAAGTCGTCTTAATATTTTTTAATGATCCAAGATATATCTACATAATAACCAAACTTTATGCCGCTGTGAGCTCTAAGTTGACATTGATTCTTAAATTTTCTGGATAACAAAAATATACTTTACACTTGTTTTCTGTCATAATTTGAGTTTGCACAGAAAAAATTATGAGTAGTATTCTATCAATTAAAAAATTTACTTAAAAGTATTTCAATTTAATTAATGTGATAATTGAATCAATTATTTGTTTAGTTGAAAGAAAATTATAAATATAATTTTGATTTAATTAACATTTAAGTTGTTTTGAAATAAATTTTTAAATAAATTCTTAGTTAAATAACAAAGAATCTTAATTGGTTTCTTTCGTTTAAAAAAATAATTTCAACTTGTAGAATTATTGTTGGGACTTGTCAAAACCTGAGCTAATCCCGCTAAGCTCTACGCTTGTCTGCCGGAAGCCAGAGTCTCTGGCGGGAATCGAACCCGCAACTCAATTAAATCAATTAACATATTGTTTGAAACGGAAATTAAAAATATCATTTATTGAAAAAATATCCACAATTTTCAATTTTAACAATTTTTAAATCAACAAATTGTTTGCTTGATTCTATGAATTTGATATTAATTTGGTGATCAGAAACAATTAGGAATTTTTTCTGTGTAGCTCTAAAGAATAATAATAATGAAAATAGAATTTTAAGCTCTGGTATTAAAAAAAGATCCTTAGAAAAACTTAAAACATTAGTTTATTAATTTGAAATTATTCCACCTTACAGACCGACCTAAATAAGCGCGTCAAGCGTAACGTTTGCGTAGAAAAGGAGATGAAATCGCCAGGTTGACCTAAAAATAGCTAATTTGACCTTACTTTAACTTTTCTTTAACAATAGCAGCCAACTTCACTACTTAAAGCGCTGTCAAAATCGAATTTTCCAATCGCAAGGTCTTGTTATGTAATGTATATTCAGTGCTGCCAGTATACATATTTTTAGCATCATCTGTATCTATAGTTTCGTCATCCATACGTCCAAAATTTCTTCAGTGACTTCTTTCAAGGTTAAATCAGACATTTTGCGTTTAAAAAATTTTTAGTTTTGCTAAATAATATAAAAATACTTGCCTATTTAGCATATTAATTCTACATATCCCAAGCTAACGATTAGATACTTTATGGCAACACTGCTACGAATGAACGAGTAAGTGATCGTCCAAACTTGAAATTTCTGTCGCATCAATTTTTGAGTTTAATTGTGAGAGGGGTGAAACGATTGGAGAGGGGTGATCAGTTGCATGTACTCTGCAATTTTGTTTTGTTTTGTTATTCTCACAGTTTTTAACTTGCAGTTGGCTGTAGGTGTATTTGTATTTATATAGAAAATATAAAAATTTCAAGATTATAATTTCATAATCTGGACACTTCAATGCAGACGTTTTGAAAATTTCAGCTACAAAAATGGCAAGCCGACATTTATACGATGACTTTTCAATCATGGCTGTTTTCATATCTAATTGTCTAATAAACATAATTTTTTACAAAAAATGTACCTATCACCACGTGATAGCTAATACTTAATAGGTGATAAAAGTCGTGTTTGCTGGTCATTTTGGTGCGAAAGGGACCAAATGCAATTTCTAAAAATTCAAATATTTTTTTTATTAATACATTAGCGGAGTTCTGAAAAAGCAAATTTAAAAAATTCTTAGCTTTTCTGTTAAATCTAACACCCAAATACAAAAAGATGCCATTAGATTTCTTAATAGAAATACGATATACTTTAGCCGTTTAAAGCCGTGAAAATGTTAAATTTAATAGTTAATTTTTTTTAATACAGAACAAATTTTAACTCGTTTGGTGCGGTTACTTTTTTTAAAGCAGCGAAAAAGAAAGATGGCTTTTGTTAATATTTTTATGGACATTTTGGCACAATTTAATATACAATTTAATATTTGCAAACAAATTTAAAAATGAAATCCCATTTCCCTTCTGTTTGGCAACCCCTCTTCCTTCTCTAACCCCAACGCCTACAAACGAAACAAACGTGTTCGTTTCCCATGTGTGAAAAGATATCGTATAAATTCCGCCTAAGCCGCGTTGATCAATTTAAGTGCGGAACAGAATAGTCGCTGTAGTGAAAGCTGTAAAAATTTAAAAACGGCATTTTAAAAGTAGTGTCAACAGAATATGCAGTTGTAGTAGTCGTTGCAGTTGAAGTTGAAGCGCAAAGTTCGAAATTTTAAACTTTGTTGCGCTACAGAGCATCCGTCAGCTTCAGCTACTACTACAACTACTTTATTCTTTCCAGGCCTTAATTTAAAAAAGTCCCCTGGCTGTTGCGACAAAAAAATTTTATGTAAATGCGCTATCGCAGCGACATCGCTCTTAATATAAACCGGCACAAAGCGATGATGCCGCGACATTTGGGCTTGCTTCATTTATTTTGTAAAGGAAAAGGAATTTTTAACAGATAAAAAACCCTTGACGCGTTGATTTGGGTTGGTCTGTCAGTTATATAAAATCCTGTGACCTAATGCAAACATCTCTAAGTTCTAAAGCCTAATATATTATTTTTTATTATAACTAAATCTTTTTTAACCCTATTCCACTTAAAACATATAAAAAAAAAAATCATCATTACCATAAATCTCTAACCTCCATTTCATTTATTACCTTAACTCTTAATATCTCACCAAAAAGAAGTTAAAGGCCTTCGTATTTACTTCATTTTTATATTCAAATCATATGAAATTGATGAATGTTTGGGCGCAAGAAACAAATATCATTAAAAGCAATCGAATACTTTATTGTTAAATTTGTAAATACAAACAGATAAAAAGCAACATTGTAAAATAAAATCACAGTCGTTAGTAAACTTGGCAGATGGAAAAAAACAAGGAAATTGTAATAAATATTATCAATTTCAATAAACACCCTCAATTTAAATCCCCGTCTTTAAGCCTTCTGCCAGCCATTGAAGACTCATGCTAATAAAAAAATCCAAGTGTATAACAATTTTTCAAATATTTACCCTCCAAAAAAAAGGGAAGCAAAATTTATAAAAGGGTTGAAATCGTTTGCAAATGATGTTAAAATATGTGCATAAAAAGTATAAAAGATAATATTTAAAAAAAAAAAGTTGAGGTTTTTTGTGTTGGTTAAAAACGATTTTTGGAGTGCTTTTTTAGAACAATGTCAGATCCCTGTGATATGTAAGCAATAAGAACATCTATAGGGATTAAGTAAAGGATGAATTTGGCATAGTCCAAGAAAAATCATTGTAATTATCTTGCAATGCATCTTCCTCCATTTCAAACACAAGCAAGGCTGCGAATAGCCAATTCCATCCCGCTTGGAAGAAGCCCTTTAGAATAGAATATAGAAAGTAACTTTTAATTTTAAGATTTCGCTACTTATCGTTAGGGGTACGTAAGGCAGATTCCACAAAAAAAATTTTATAAAAGTAAGTCCAGATAAGGATTTCTATTTGAAAATACTTTTCAGAGAATTCCCGAAAAATATATTTTTTTTTTAAATTTTCAAACATTTTATGATGGGAATTTTTATGTAAATTTACTGCCAGGCCCACAATGTCGACAAAAATATTTCTTTCGTATATTTATATTGAAAACAATAACAAATTTTAGTTTTTTATTGTTGTTTTCAATATAAAAAAAATGCTAATGATATGTTCTTGTTCGACATTGTGAGCCTGGCAGTTAATGTGTATTGAGCTCCTAATACGGAAAAAGGTCTTGGTTTCTCAATAAGCACATTTTATAGTTGAATTTATTTGTGTAACTCAACAAAATTCTATACAAACCAAAATTTTTTGTTTTTTTTTTAATTAAAAAGAAAAAAGCACTTTCAATATTCTTCCAAAAAATAAAAAATTTCGGCTTATTATAGTTAGATGGCATCTCTTGTTTCATATATTCTTCGAAAGCTTACACTTCTTCATTTCTCTTTTCGATTACGATTTTTATTTTTTTGTTTGGATGTATTTTTTTATTTTCAGGGCCTTGATTATCCGTAAATCGATTAACCGGCAGCATAAATGAACCGGGAAATAAAAAAAAAAATTTCCAATGATTACCTCTGTTATCCGGCTTTACATCTGTTATCCGAAATTATAAACATATTATTATTTTTTTCGTTTACTTTTAAAAAATCAAAAAAAAAATAATAAACGAAGAAAAGCAATCCCCAACCATATAGTATAGAACTAGTATGCCAACTGGAGAGAGCGTTCTCAATTTTTTAGTTCACCCCTCACACATATACGTTCTGTGTGCTTTCAACACACATAAGAACAACAAAAACAAAACAAAATTTTAAATTTTTCTATGTAAAATTTTTCACAATATAACACTTTTTGTTTAATTTTATGACACAAACACATAATTAATAATTTTTTCCAATACATTTTGCTCATTTGCTCTTGCAAAATATTTTTATTTTTACAAACTAAAAATTGTAAATAAATATTTTTGACAATTACTTTTTTCTGTTGTTAATATTATTAAAGCCAGCAGAGTAGCATTTTGTGTTATGAATATAATATAAAAATAATAAATTATTTAAATATTTTCCGATATTGTAGAATAAAAATTTTACAAACATTGTTTTTAAATGTTTATAAATAAATTGAAAAAAAAACTAAATAAATTGAAAATTTATTGAACTAAAGGTACGTTCAGACTAATGAAATATTTGACGAAAATATTTGTTTTGATATTTGCTTCAAATTGTGTAAAACAAAAAAATATTTTGTTTAATGTTCAAACTAAGCTCAAACATTTGACAATTTTTGTTTGATGAAACAGTTGGCAAACAGTGTTAAAAAAAATAAATTAATTCATGTTTGCCATGCGTTCAGACTAAAAGAAATATTTGCATCAAATAATTATTTAATGAAAGTGTTCAAAAATAAAAATATATTTCTCAAATAGTAAAAATGAGCGCAAAAGCTAATTTATTTATTTTATTCTGTGGATCAGCATCTCTTATAGTGTTAGAACAGGAGAATGTAAAAGAAAAAAAACTGGAAGACAATGGGTAACGGGAACATGGCTAAAATTTGCGAAAAATTGCAAAGTTGGAAACAAACCCTAAAATATATTTGAAGTCGCTTAATCGGTTAAAAAATAAAATGTCAAGAAAAAAACAAAAAACAATGTTGCAAAAATAGCGAAAATTCGCGAAAAATTTAGATATTTCAAACAAGCCATAAAATTTATTAAAGGTGCCTAAAACTATAAGGAATGACAAAAATTCTATAAAAATTTCTAAATTAGCGGTAATTCGCAAAAATTTGCTAATAGCGGCACGATAGCAAAGTCTAATAATTATAAAAAAATCTTTAAAATTGTAAAGAATCCGAAAACTTACAGGAAAAATTGCTTCTATCCGGAACATGGCTAAAATTATTTGTCGTTGTTTGCTCTTACAATTTTTTTGTAATATCAAATAAATGTTTGCTCAAAAAATACTAAAATATTTGATTTTTTGTGTTCACACTATGTTCACATTGGACAAATATTTGTTTGCCGGCAAATACTTTTATTTGCTCAAAATCAGCTGTTATTTTATTTGATACTCAAAAATATTTTGTGTTCAGACTACGTTAATGAAATATTTAATGTTTGCTTTCAAATATTTCATCAGTCTGAACGTACCTTAAGAAAGTTTTATAGTCAATGTAGTTATTCGAACGAAAGAATTCTTTCGCACATTAGAAATAGGCTATAAAACTTTCTTAAGGTACGTTCAGACTGATGAAATATTTGAAAGCAAACATTAAATATTTCATTAACGTAGTTTTCAATGTAGTTATTCGAACGAAAGAATTCTTTCGCACATCGGAAATAGGCTATTATTTTAGAAAACAAAAATGGTTGCCACTTTCTATACGATTTTATGCAACTATGTTTAGTGGTGGAAATAGTTCTATACACCAATATATTTGCAAAAAATCTTACCAATACAAACATGACATAGGTACCACCAGTGATGCATTTTTAGTTTTTTTGTTTTGGGCCAAATTAACGATTTGAAAGGGCCAAAAAATGTTTAATATACTTGATTATTACACAGTACAACATATGATTTTGGGACTTAATTCTGACAGTTGCACGTGAAAGTAGCCCCAATAATAAGAACTTCTGCATCATTAGTTTTGTCAAGTTGGTCATTAATAATTTAATGGCCATACGATTTTTTTTTTTTTTTTTGCTCATGGGGGATATTTATCACTTTTTCTTTATTTTAACACGGTTATATCTCGGTATACCGTACGGAATATATCTTTTGTGTCTGAAGCAAAGTTGTAGATATTGCAAAAAAGTGGAACATACCTAACCGAAAAAATTGCAAAAATGCCCATTTGTTACAATTTTTCCCCATTTTTACCTAAGTAATTTGGGATTGAAGTTCAGCAAAATCGGTTCAGTAGTAAAAGAGTTATATATCTGATAATTTTTTTTTAAAAAAACTAGAACAAATAGTGGCGGAATGCACATATTGATTAAGATTTTGCACAAATTCGTTTATACATATTGAACAAAATTTCGTGAAGATCGATCCATAATATACCATAGGCCCCTTATAAAGCCCACTATAGTAAGCCTAAGACCGTAACGAATAATGCTATTGTAATAAATGTTGGCCTGTCACGGTTATATATGACTAGAAATCACACTGTCAAATTTTTGAAGATCGCTCCGTAATTTACCATAGGCCCCAAATAAAGCGTACTCCTAAAGTATTCAAACTATCGTTGGAGGATATTTACGATTCGGCACAGCCGAATATAGCCCTCTTACTTGTTTTAAAGTATTTTTGTCCATTTTGTGTCATTTGAACCCAACCAGCATAACAGTCCGACGTCTTCAAGATATCTGCAAGAAACGTCGATTTTATACAAACATGCTTTAGATGTTTTTTTAAATCATAGATCAAACTGCTTGTGTGATTTATTTGGCCCTGAACAATGAAAAGAACTTCGTACATAAAAGTATGTTCGAAACAGTGAAAAGTAACATTAAACCATTTATAGAATGATTAAATGTAGGTAGTTAAACTTTGACCTGAAAGGGCCAAAATAGATTTTCACCGGGCCATCGAACAATCAAAAGTGCCACAAATGGCACAATTGTGCCATATTTTGCATCACTGGGAACCACTGATGTTTGGGTTATGTATCTGTCAAAGATTCGGCATACTAGTTGTATACTATGTCCCCAACGTACTGGAAGTATGTTCAGTCAAAATTACTTTTTTCCTCATATTAATTATTTATTTACATAAAATAAGAAACGCGCAAAAAATATATAATTCAGAATGCTGCCGGCCCTATCTGTTATGGATAATCGAGGTCTCAATGTATTTTCAATCTGACTCTCAAAGTAAGAAAAATAATTATTTGTAACCAGAAAATTAAAGAGTAATATAAAAAATAAACATGAAAACCCCAAAACGAGTATTTGGTTTACCCCTCTTTCTTCTCTACACCGTTCGCCACCAAACAAAAAGAGACGTCGATAAAGCGACGTCGTAGAGGCCACCGTGTAAATTGGGTGTTATGAGACCTTTCTTACATACAAAGTTTACATTGACAAAGTTTTTAAATTTTTTTAAAGCATTTTTCACTTCTTCAGACGAAAATTTTACTTAAAAAAATACATTAATGTATGCACTTACCACCATTCTTCTTATCCTTCTTTCGCACAAACTCACGTGTGAGAAAAGGGTATACTGAAAACTTCATTTCTTTTACGCCGAGTTCTTATTTGCGCATTTCAGTGCATGCACATGTGTATCAGCGATATTTTATATTTGTCTAATATGCATTCATGCGAACGAGCATTCTGTAGGTAGGCATTTCGTGAGTGGCTCATGAAATGAGCAACGCATCAATGCTCATGTGCAAGGCGAATTCATACAAGGTGGTGTTATTTTGAAAGTTGATACAACACCGTAAAAAAATTAGCTGTGTGTCAAAATTAGCTGTGTATCAGAATGATATGCTGTCACTTTTTTTTTTGTTATTATACCCTCCACCACCACTAGTGGTGATGTGATGGGTCATTCCGTTTGAAACTTTTTTATTATACATCTTAGACCCCATAAAGTATATATCTCTGGTCACAAGTAATAACCGCCTAAGCTGAAATAGTTTTTGAGAAAAGGCACTTTATATTTATGCTTGCGTTTCTGAACAAATTAATTGCATTAGAAAAAAAGTAATTCAGAATAAAAGATTCTATTGCCCACAATGCTAAGATAAAAAAAATTATAACGAAAGTTGTATTTATTTCGGAGATATTTAATAAAAACAAATATAAACTTAATTGTTTATTTAGTTGACTTAGCCGGTTATCGCTTGTGACCACAACTTGAGTAATTCTAAATCGATTTAGCCATGTCCTTCTGTCTGCCCGTCTATACGTCTGTTGAAAACACGCTCACTTTCGAAAGACACAAAAGAAAACAACAAACAGTAAAATCGGTTTAGTAGGATAAGAGCTATAATTCAAAATGTGGAACCACCACCCTAAAAAATTAATAATTTTGATACAAAAACTAACATAAATGGTGAAATCATGCACGGAATGATATTAAATTTGGCACAAATTCGTTTTATACGACTGCAAATTATACTGCTACATTATGTGAATTTCGTTCCATAACTTACAATAGGCCCCATATAAACTCTACTCCCGGAAAACAGTTTAGTACGGCTAAAACCGTAATACATAATGCTAGCATAATTAATATTAGTACGTCACGGTTTTATAGGACTGGTAAAATTCGTGAAATCGGTCCATAATTTACCCTAGGCCTCATATAAACCCTTCTCTCGGAAAACAGTTTAGTACGCCTAAGACCGTAATTAATAATACAACTATAATAAAATTTGGTACATCACAGTTTCATAGAGCTAGAAATCACACTGTCAAAATTTCGTGAAGATCAGTACATTATTTACCTTAGTCCACATATAAACCATACTCTCGGGAAACAGTTTGTTACGCCTAAACCCGTAATAAATAACTCTATAGTTTTATTGGACAAGAAATCATACTAAAAAACTTAGTGATGATCGGTTCATAATTTACCATAGGCCCCATATAAAGCCCACTCTAAAAACTTTACTTAAAACGCCTAAAACGGTAGCAGATATAGATATTGCTGTAAAATGTTATATGGCAATAAAAAAAAGTGATATACGGTCCATAATTTACCTTAGATCCCATATTAAGCAGCCTTCTTAAATACATTTTTTTTTTTTTTTTTTTTTTTTTGTTAGGACCGGCACTCAGCGGATGACCCCTACTAATGCAATGCATTGTGTTGGAACTAGGAAAATAGGTTATGGGAAGGAGGAAAGAGGGAGTAGTGCTTGTGAATATTCGACTTGAACTTATTCATGTTGTAAGTGAGAGGGAAGACTTCAGCAGGAAAGTTATTCCACATACAAACAGTCCGGCCAAAAAACGAATTTTCCCTGTAATGCGTTGTACGATTCACTGGCCAATCGACCACAAAAGGATGGGCTCTTGAGGAAAAACGTGTATCACGAACAAAGCTATGGGTTTCGGGAACCAAATCCCTAATTTCATCAGAACACATCCCGTTGTAGTAACGATAAAATAGGCAAGTACAACCCACATTGCGAAGGTGCTCAAGGGAGTCAATAGAATTGGATACCCTACTGTCGCCAATGAGAACCTTCGCCCTCTCCTGCACGCGGTCGAGAAGCTCCAAAATAGACTTTGAAGCACCGGCCCACACATGAGAGTTGTATTCCATTCGCGGTCGGGTATAGGTGGTATAAATAGTAAGGAGATCAGATGGAGTGAAGTATATCTTACAGCGTTTCAAAAAACCGAGGCACTTGAATGCTTCTTTCGACACCTTAAATATATGTTATGTCCATCGGACATAACATTGTTGCCTCATGCCCAGACCATCAAGAGATTCTGTTTCCTCAATATTTATACCACCCATACATACAGATGAGGCACCTTGATCTGTCGCGCGTTTGTGCGTCAGTACGCAACATTGGGTCTTTCGGACATTAAATTCGACCCTTTTCGCACGACCCGATTCTGAGATTATGTCTAGGTCACGGCCAAGCGTATCATTCATGTTCTGTCTCATAGCACAAACATCGGACACGCCTGGTCTGTAACCAAATGAATACGAATGGCAAAGGTTGCTGTCATCTGCAAAAGAATAGATAGGGTTGGAAGTTTGACATAAGAGGTCATTAAGAAAAATAAGAAATAGAGTAGGAGAAAGAACGGAGCCTTGCGGTACCCCTGAATGAATCTTGAACTCGTTTGATGAAACCCCATCTATAACAACCCGTATAGTGCGATCTCTGAGAAAGCTCGATATAAATCGAGAGAAATTATCACCGACACCAAATGCAACAAGTTTAGACAAGAGTGCACCATGCCAGACTCTGTCAAACGCCTTGGAAATATCTAGGGCAATTACCTTACTTTCGCCAAAATGGTGAATGGAACGACACCATTTTTCTGATAACAGGGCCAGTAGGTCTTCAGTAGAATGACCTCTACGAAAGCCATACTGGCGGTCGCTTAGTAGGTAATTTGACTCTAAAAATTTTACAAGATGGTGATTTACCGTACTCTCCATAACTGCATAACTCCATAACAAAGTGCCGAACAAATTGCAATTGGGCAGTGGTTTTCAGAGTTATAAGCCACTCCTTTAAGCGCTTAAGCTAATTTCACTGTTGTATTGAAATGTATTCTTATTTATGTTTTGTAATACCAAAAATACCTCTACAGAATTTTGGGATAATTGATCCATAATTTACCATGGTCCAATATAAAGTACCCTCCTGCAAATCATTTTAGTTCAGCTAAAACTGTTACGAATCATTTTATTTTACTCAAGCTAGTTCACATTTCTAAAAAAAAGCATAAAACTTTCCGATTGTCGGTTAACAATTTAATATAGGTATAAGACGCAAACGTCCGTTTTAATAAAGATTAATTAATTAATTAATAATATAAAGATATCATATAGAGCCCACTCCTGAAATATTCGAAATGTCGGTGGAAGGTATCAAAGATTCGGCACAGCCGAACAAAGCACTCTTACTTGTTAAATTTAAATAGTGTGTTTTGAAATGTAATAATTTAAAAACGTTTAAAATTTCATAAATCGAAGTGAAAATTATAGAATTTATGAAAGATTCCCCAGAATCACCAAAACGGTATACTGTTTTGACAAATGGTTAGTTATCAGCTGTTGATTACGTGGCAAGCTAAGGTCACTTGATGTGGATTCGTCATGCTCATGTGTATGCCAACAGGCATACAATTTATAAATGCTATTTTCAGCGCTGCCAAATATTATTTTTGTTTTGTGTACAAAATCATAAAGCCAAAAAATTCCGTTAGGCTTGTACACAGTTATTGCATGTGTTTTTTATTAGAATGATTAAATAATTTCCGTACAAGCAACAAACGATTATGGAAGTTATCAATTGCATGAAAATGAATAAGCAAAAAATTTGCCTTAAACTTAGAATTCCTGATTTTTCATGACTACTATTAATAATATTTATTATTCAAATTGGTATATTTCGTTCATATTCTCTACGTCATAACTTTACAAATAGAACACATATGTATCATAAAATTATGTTATTTTTATAAATTAATGTAGTCATAGCCAATATAACCAAATACCTTAATGTTTGACTAACAACTATTTCATAATAATATTTTATGGGATAAACTGCATTTCTGGCAACATTGAAAAGAAGAAAAAAAAACAATTCTCAAAACTCTTTTCTGTTCTGGGAGTGACTGCAAGCTCAATAGAAAATATTGCAATTGAAATTCGTCATTTGCAAAGAATTGAAATCGGCTATTGTTTTTGTAGCAATTGTTTTCGACATATTGTCCATTTTTTACACAAACAAGTGCATTGGGTTTGGACATCTTTAACATAATTTACACAAACAAAATGTGTGTTGTTTTTTCTATTGTCGCATTGTTGTAGTTTTGCGCAGACCTACTAATTGGGTCATGATGCCTGCTAATAAGTGTGCATGCGTGTGCTATTATTTTTTGCTCATAAACAAATGCCCATGAGTTTCTTCTATCAATGCTCATGCGTTTTAGCACGTCCATTCATATAAGATAATTTTGCACATGCTCATGTGCATGAACGTAAATCAAGAGTACACTCATGAAAAAATACGAAATCTGCTTTTACGTAAGCGTTTCGTATCACCTGTTCTGTTTTCCTTACCAAGCTTATGTATAAATAGGTACTCTAACGTAAATGTGACGTTGCGATGCGGATGAACCTGATAAAATCAAAATTTTTCTCTGTTTTTACGAATTAATTTTCATACATTTCCGATAAGAGATAAAAAAGTTTAAACGTTTAAAAAAGTTTAAAAATTGTAAATTATGTACATACGCCGATAAATCTGATGCTTACCGTGCAATTACCAGCTGTAGAGTGTTTGAAAACAAAATGGGATTTATATTCTACTTTCAGTATCATCATTTCAATACAATGATTGTTACCAATGATTGATGATGGCTTTGTAAATATGAGGGGAGATTTATTGTTTTCTTTTTTTTTTAAATAAAAAAAATATTTTAACATGAAATAAATACATGAAAAACAACAATAAGACTAACAAAAATAATAACAATAAAATAAATCAGCAGCAACAGCAACACCAACATTTTAAATGACTTTATCTTGAAATTGCAGTCATAAAAGGTGTAAAACACAGCAAAAACTTCAGCAATAACAACTACTCCACCAAAATAGTACAAAGATAAAATTCACGTTAATTAATGATTTGTCTAATATCCAACAAATACATGTTTTAGTACACAATTAACTAGAATATATTGTTGTTGTTGTTTTTTTTTTTAGGTGCTCCAATTTCGTTTCTGTGCCGTGAATTAACCAGATAATAATGAACCTAACACAATGACATTTGCTCCATTCGAATACTGGGTTGAGCGCCGTGTTCTTGTTACACAAACAAATTAAGCAGGAACTCAACCCTGTCCAGTGTTTATAACAGAACAAGCAACACTTTTGTAGCTGGGGTAATGATAAACTTCTAATAATGCCTCTGATAAAAGGTTAATATTGTCTCTTATGCTATACTCGTATATTATACACTGTTATACACTGGAAAAAAAAATGTTTCCTTAATTTCCACAGTATTTTTTTTTTTTTTTTAGTAATCAAAAACTATATGCATTTCTCTAATAAATATCGGAGTTCTCACGCATTTTTAAACGCTGTGAAAAGTGAACAAGCGAGAACGTTTTATTCGTTCGTTTTAAATCTATGCTACCAACCAATAAGTTTGAATAAAAAGAAAGAAAATAATAGGGGTTTTCACTCTTGGCAGTAAAGTACCCTTGTAGACCTTGTTAATCTTATTAATGTAGTTAAAATACTAACACAAATGATGAAATAAACAGGTGGCATTACTACGCCAGATGACGATTTTTTGCTCTTGTATTGTTTGTCTAGTCTTATGTCAAAGTTTTGCTTATGTTTACAAAAAGTCCACGTTTTGTGCTGTGATTATTGTATTGTATTAAAGTTTTTGATTATTTAAATTAAAATTAAATAAGATAGTAACCATAGTGAAATAAAAATTTGCTAAAAATTAATTTATTTCATTGCGTTAGGCCGCAAAATTTGATATTAGTTTAATATTATTTTTGACGTATACGGAGACTTATTTCCGTTTTTTGTTGTAATGTTGTATTTGATGTCGAAGCGCTGCCACCTACTTATTCCACCATGCTAACACTTACAAGCCAGCAACAACAAAATGTATTAAGCTTTTATTTACTAAGCTGTGGGTGAAAAATCACACAAATTCCTTTAGTAAACATGGGTGTTTGCCGTTTAACACTCACCGCCATTGACGATGGCTGAAAGTCAATAGTCATACTTCAGTCTTTAAGACAAATTGTATTTTTCCTTGTGGATCAAATTATAATTAATATTTTTAGATAAAAAAAAGACCTCAAGCTCAAAAAATATATATAAATTTGTGTAAATATTATTATGCTCTCAAGATGGCGGCACTTTAACATTGCACCTTCTGCCTTGATTTTTTTCAAATTATGAGTTAACATAAATAAGTTTGTCCATGCCCGTGAAGGCCGGTTTTCACTATCGTATTTAGTCTCGCGATATGTCAAAAAAATCGTGTGTGCTCATAATGTATGACAGTATGGCTTAAAAATGAATTGAGTGCCAGATTTTTTGACAAGTCTGTCCGACTTGCAAATATTTATGAAAATGTTCATAAAATGATAGATTCTATGCGATCAGAGTTGCATTTTCTTGTAAAGTAGCTGAGTCATTTGAGTTAGTTTGCATCTTTTTTGTGGGATAGTGTGGCATTGACAGCAGATTTTGCAGACATTTTTTTGTGTCGGATAGAATTCCGTCAGATTTTCGTGTGAATGCATCCTACGATTATGTTGGATAGTGAATACCGGCCTTAACAAAACCTGAGCAATAAGAAATATTATTCTGTCGACGTTATTGCCAAATATTTATCATTGGTCTAGGCCGGGGGTAAATGCAGTCTTTTAATAGAATTATTTTCTCCAACGCATTGGCATTGGCATCTTATTATTTTTTTAATAATCTTTTAAATTAAATAATACAATTAATTACACTTCTGATTGCGATTAAATTAATCGTCAAAGCCTTTCTTTTAACTATGTTGTTATTAAAATTTCTTTGAAACCCTTCTTCCGAAAGCGACATTTACTGACAACATTTTTATTAAATGTTACTAACGGA
Source organism: Pollenia amentaria (assembly GCA_943735925.1). NCBI lineage: Eukaryota > Metazoa > Arthropoda > Insecta > Diptera > Polleniidae > Pollenia > Pollenia amentaria. Next base: position 164,280,625 of record OX031009.1, read on the forward strand.
TACAATTTTGCAGAAATAAATTTTTGCCAAAACAATTGGCCAAATCAGGGGTCTAATTCTGGCAGTCGTGATCGAGTACTTTCTCGATTCGAAGGCAATTGTATTTCTAATTCTTTCAGTCGATACTGAATGAATCGAAATTATTTTTTCAGTATTGTGCAACTCAAATTAATAATTCCGATTCGTTCATTATTGACTGAAATAATTAGATAATCAATTGCTTTCGAGTCGAGAAAGTACTCGATCACGACTGCCAGAATCAGGCTCCAGATCAATATTTTGATCTGAACTCTTCTTTTCATTTTGGAACTAAAGACATGCTAAACCAACACATCCATTTTAAAGATTACAAAATAGATCGTAGCAACGACTTTCTAAATGTATAATAACTCATCCAAAATATAATAAAAATAAAATTATTTAATATCAAAGTTGTTTTTGGGAATACAAATATTTATTAAAAGATTTTGTTTGTTGTTCTTAATTCCCTTTTTTAATAATTGATAAATATACTGAAATTTATTGTTGGAGGATAAGCTGTTCATATGCGCAATTCACTGGTTGCTTAGGCCAGACCATCAGTAAACGTTCTCCTAAATAATTTTAGAAAAGCCAAAGCTATCAGCAAACAAAACTACAGAAGGAATGAGAATTACCTACAATACCCTCAAAAAGTTTTATTTGCAACGATATCAAACCTTAAACAAAATACCAAACAATAAAACAGTGATGAGTTTTTATCTTCTCTTACATTTCCCGCTACAATTATTTGGAATTCTCCCAACATTAATTGCAGTTGTAAGTGGGTGAAGAAAAAACATATTAAAAACAAAAACAAAGTACTTTTATTGTTTTCGTAAGAAAACAAAATAAAAACAATTTGTCCCTTCAGTTTTTTATGCACGTTATTATTTTTAATTATTAATTAATTAATTAATTATTTAACTTAAATTTTATAAACTGAATATGGAGTGGCTCCCTATTTTAGATTTTTTTTTTTCATTTGTTTCTTTCTCTTGCAATCTTTAGAACTAATTATCTGTGTATCTTCATATGTTGTTTTTATACCCTCCACCACCACTAGTGGTGAATAAGCGTATACTAAGTTTGTCATTCCGTGTGCAACTTTTTTATTATACATCTTAGACCCCATAAAGTATATATATTCTGGCTCCTTGAGTAATTCTAAGTCGATTTAGCCATGTCCGTATGTCTGTTCGTCTGTTGAAATCACGCTCACTTTCGAAAAACGCAAAAGAAAAGAACAAACTTTGCCCCAAATTGATTGTAGTTATCCTAAGCAGTTTGGGTTTAAAATCCAGCAACATCGGTTCAATAGGATCAGAACTATGAATCAAAATGTGGAACCACCACCCTAAAATTGATAATTTTAAAAAAAAAAACTAACATAAATGGTGGAATAATGCACGGAACGATATAAAATTTTGCACGAATTCGCTTTATTCGACTGAAAATCATACTGTTAAATTTCGTGAAAATCGGTCACATAAGCCCCATATAAACCCTATTCGCGGAAAACAGTTTAGTACGCCTAAAACCGTAACAAATAACGCTATCATACTAAAATTTGGTACGTCTCAGTTTTATAGGACCAGAAATCACACTAGGCCCCATATAAATCCTACTCCCGGAAAACAGTTTAGTACGCATACAACCCAACACTGGTCCAATACAATTTACCCTCCTAAAAATCATTATAGTTCAGCTAAAACCGTTACAAATCATTATATTTTACTCAAGCCAGTTCAAAGTTCTAACAAGAAACGCATAAAATTTTCTTTTTGTCGGTCAATAATTCATTATAGGTCTAAACCGCAACCAATTTTAATGCTGATGTTCGTTTTTGGGAAGCTTAGTTAATAATATATATGTATTTATCATATAGAGCCCACTCCTGACGGTGGAGGATATCAAAGATTCGGTACAGCCGAATATAGCACTATAACTTGTTATTATTATATATGTATTTGTATATTGACTGCTGTACGTAAATCATGTGCGGAAAATGCAGCAACTAGTGCAAAGGCCGCATTAGCCGACCGTTAATGTAGAAATGTAAATGTAATGTAAACAGCTGACCGTTGTTGTTATATGCAAGGCAATTCAAATGCTTAACTGACTGTAATGTCACTTACCCGTAACGTGCCAACCTGTAGAAAATAGAATTTCATAACGAGGTTACGTGACAGTTGTAGACAGTGATGGCCTGCTTGTATTTTATAGGCATGCGGGTAAATTCACTTTTTTTTTGGTACTTTTTTCAGTAATTATATCCATGATGAAATAAACAGGTGGCATTACTACGCCAGATGACGATTTTTTGCTCTTGTATTGTTTGTCTAGTCTTGTGTCAAAGTTTGGTTTATGTTTACGAAAAGTCCACGTTTTGTGCTGTGATTATTGTATTGTATTAAAGTTTTTGATTATTTAAATTAAAATTAAATTAGATAGTAACTAAAGTGAAATAAAAATTGCCTAAAAATTCATTTATTTCATTGCGATCGGCTGCAAAATTTGATTTTAGTTTAATATAATTGTTGACGTATACAGAGACTTATTTTTAATTTTTGTTGTAATGTTGTATTTGTTGCCGTAGTGCTGCCACCTACTTATTTCACCATGGTTATATCTGCAGACTTTTGACAAAATAACTTACAATACATATGTACGTATTATCATTTATACAAATATATGTTTATATTTATAAAATAAAAAAAAATACATACATATACACAAACAATAAAAACTGTGGTTTTAATGGTATCAAAACCTAATTTTGTGTATGCACATTTTCAAAATAATATAAGTTCACGTGTATGTTTATGCTATAATAAATATTTGTTTAATGTAAATCTATAATATAAACAACAAATATTAAATTATTTATGTATTTATACATACAAGAAATACAGTTTTAATACCATGTTAAATAACGGCCTCTTTTTCGAATACAAATAACACGAACACAGTTGGCATACAAGGCGTCAACTGTTACTGGTTTATCAGCATAAACACGTGACTTGCTGATTTCTCAAAATCAACATGTCGCCTTATTTTGGCTTCAATAAGTCCAAGTTTGGCACGTAGCGCCATCCAGTTAAAGCCGGGAGTCGATCTCACCGGGACCAACCAAAATTATTGATCATGTTGGGTTAGGAACTCCACTGAGCGTAACGTGAACTCCGGCTTAATTTTTGAAGAAATAAGCTCAGAAGATTCCACCAGCATATAAACCGTACCAAATGGTGCATTTTCTGAATGTAATGGATTCTGTATGATCTATTCTCGATTGATCTCACTCCATATGCGGAAATTTTGTTTATTAATAAACCTTTTCCCCAAAAATGTGCCTAATCGCTGAACACAATTTTGTCGCTTTCAAGTTGCGCAAATGGATGACTCATTTTCAAAGTAAGTATGAAGGCATAATTTGTGAAGATATTCATGATGATTTGCCAAAGTATACTGATCATAAATATCAAAGAGTGAACGCAGTACGTTTAACAGCTCAACTTTACGCAAGTTCTATTAGGCTTAGAAAAAAACACCCATTACTTTAATCTCTAAAATACTGTGTAAAAGTTATAAGGTTTCTATTAACTACCACAATAGTGGTATGAATTCCTAATTTATTTTCGATAATAACTCATTTAAATGAAATGTAAGTGGGTCATAAACTCATAAATTGGTTGATAAAACTTTTGTTTTTGTTTTGGGATGTAAAAGAAAAATTCTAATTATTTCTCTTCTCCGAGTCATTAAAATTATCTGAATGAATTAAACAAATTATTTGGTATTTAATTATAATTCGATATTCTATTATTTTTTTAGTCATCTGTTTTTATAACTCTAGCGGCGGTATCTAGAACTGATAATATTGCTTAATAATTGTTTATTGTTTTTCTAATGAGCAATAAACGGAAATTTATTCTGGGTTTTACTGAATATGATAAGAAAATAATCGCATTTATTTTGCTTTAAATTTAAATTATTAAATAAATTAATAATTTTTTTTTTTGACTTGAACTGGTTGTTGATTAAAAATTTGAAAAAAAATAATAGAAACTAATTTATGTTCCTAATCAGTTTTAATTTGAAAATTTGTTTGTTTGAATATTTTTCAACTCAAGACCCATAAGAATTGATAAGTTTTTTCAATTGCAAAAGTTCGTCGAATTTACGAAACTACAACAATCGCATTTCTTTCTTATTACTTACATCAAAAACACTTCAATTAATTTAAAATTTTTTTTTTTTCAGTACTCATATTTGATTTAATAAAATTCGATAAATTCTAACTCAAGTATTTGACAAATCCATAAAATAATCACTTATGAACATACACACACACAATTCTACTCCTCCTCTATACGAAGTTCGATTAGTTCGGTATCTTATCGGAATAACAATTGAACAATAATTAAAATGTAATCATTTTTAACTCAAACATAATACTCTCACACACACACACACATGCATGCACACTGGGCAAAAATATAGTCACTTGAAAATAAATTTTAAAATGTACTTTAATATTTACCTTTGGATTTAAAGAGTTACCTAACTGTGGTAAAAATCAGGACTGTGGAGTGGTCAAAAATAGTTCTTACTTCGACTCCCTCCACTAAAATTTTTTAAGTCCAACTCCGACTCCTACTCTATCCTTGATGCTTAATGTATATGAGACTGGTCATTATTTGACTTTAAACTCTTTTTTGAATTACACGGTAATGCAATGCATTACGACATGTCAAAAAATGACGTCGAATGAGAAAAATCTTATCAAGTAAAAGCATTAATAAGACAGAATACGGATACAAAATTTGACAAGCGGTCAGTAAATATTTATTTTCTAAACCGTTTTAGAAACTTATGTATTTGCATCACACTAGATTCGCATGTTAACAGAATATATTGAATGTGGTAACATTTTTATAAAATTACAAAAACAACTCAGGTAATTTTCATGTTGTTTTTGTAAATATTGTAAAACTGCAACCATCTGCTTTTTTTATTAACTCAACTGTTTAATAAACATGAAAAATTCTTACAGCAAATTTTTATTTTTTTTTATTTTAAACACGGGGAGAATTTCATAATATTTTAATTCTACAAAGTCGTAATACATTGTACTACCGTGTAAACTAACCTTAAATGGTTAAATAAGCAAGTAAATTACTCTGTAAAAATTTCCAATCGATAATTAGTATTGTGGTTATTTAATTGAACTGTTAATGTTTTTTAATCCAAATTAAGATATTTTTTTAATGGTATTTTACTTTGGTAGATCGAAATTTCCTTTGGAATGAATGATTATCTATTTTAATTGATTTGCATGTTCTTCCTTACTTCTGTTTTTTCGTACTTTTTGTCAAGAATTTTTCTTGAAATCCAAAGTACATTTTTTGTTTTTCATGTTTTTGTCTTTCTTTTTTCTTGTTGACCCTTTTCAGCACAACTTGAAGGACAAATGCAAACATAGCTCGTGCCTTAGCTGTAAACAATAATTAGTAATGTGGTTATTTAATTGAACTGTTAATGTTTTTTAATCCAAATTTAGATATTTTTAATTAGGCTTAAGTTCATTGAATTTAATTTTCATTAAATTATTTTTATGAAGACAGGAATTTTACAACATGAAATGAGATTCTAACACGTGCCGCATCGAGCTTTAATATGGTTGCTTACATATGTAAAGATGTGCGTGAAGATTAATATGTCGAATACAATATGTATCGACGTAATATCTTACGTCTTCACATATTTAAAATACGTCTTTCATATTTGGGAAATTTTTAAAAATATGTGAACCACACCTAAACGTCAAGTTTTTTTCTGCATTTCATTTGACATTTCTCAATTTTACACAAACTCAATTTGAACCATGGAAAGACACACAATCGAGCAACGCGTTAAAGTTATTCAGGCTTATCATGAAAATGGGCGTTCAAATCAAAATGCATATCGTCAATTTTCGAAGAAAATTTCGTCAATTAGCAGAATTGCCACATTTGGGCTAATGGTAATCCAAGAGTGATCGTTGAAAAACCAATGCACCCACAAAGAGTGACTGTTTGGTGCGGTTTATTGGCTGGCGGCATCACCGGGCCGTATTTTTTCCAAAATGAGGCCGGTCAGGCAGTTACTCTGAATGGTGTTCGCTATCGTGAGATGATTACGAACTTTGTATGGCCCGAATTGGAAGATATGGATGTGGACGATATGTGGTTTTAACAGGACGGTGCCACTTGCCACACAGCTAACGAAACAACGAACCTTTTGCGCGACAAATTCAATGGCCGTGCTATCTCACGTGATGGCGATGTCAATTGGCCGCCAAGATCATGTGATTTGGCACCGTTGGACTTCTTTCTTTGGGGTTATTTGAAAGAAAATGTGCACTTCGATAAGCCAGCAACAATTCAAGAGCTAAGAGATGATTTATTTCGGCACATTAACGGCATAGAACCTCAATTATGCACGTCACAGTTTTATAAGGTTAGAAATCAAACTTTAAAATTTAGTGAAGATCGGTCCATAATTTACCCTAGGCCGCATAAGAAAACTACTCCCGGAAAACAGTTTAGTATATTAATAATCGTAATAAATATTGCTATTGTAATACAATTTGGTACGTCAAAGATTTATAGGACTACAAACCACACTATAAAATTTCCTGAAGCTCGGTCCATAATTTACCATATAATGTCCAATATTATGCTGACTTTGGAAAATGCTTTAAATGCGCCTTAAACCGTAGCTGAAATAGATATTGTGGTAAAATGTGGTCCAATTTTGGTTAATATGGCCAGAAATAATAACATGGAATTTTCTGATTTTCGGTCCATATTTACCTTAGATCCTATATTAAGCAGCCTTCTGAAAAGCACTTTAAGCGCTAAAATCAATTTCACTACTGTATTAAAATTTGCTTCATTTAGATTTTAAATAACAGAAATCACACAGAAATCACAAACAGGATTTCGTGATGATTAGTCCAAAATTTACCTGGGGTAAATTATATATCGCCTTCTGAAATTAATTTTAGTTCGGCAAAAACTGTTACGAATCATGATATTTTATTCAAGTTAGTTCAAATTGCTAGAAATAAAAGCAAAACACTGTCTGATTGTCGTCCAATTGGTTTAAACCGAAACCAATTTTTATACTGACGTCCGTTTTTATAAAGAATAGTTAATAATTTATACCTCTCATATTTTCTTACTGTCGGTGGAGGGTATCAAAGATTCGACACAGCCGAATATAGCACTCTTACTTGTTTTTAATGCAGTACGTTTTTAATGGTTATATAGCAAGAAAATGATTCTGTAAAAATTTCAAATCGATATTTGAAATTTTGCATCGCCAATTTCGAAGAATTTTTATTTTGGAAAATATTAGAAAAAATGTTCAATATTTATTGTCGACCTGTGTCGATTATCTATGTTGTTGTTTATTGGTTTGGCTTAAGGTCATAAAAATTATAAATAAAAATATTTTTTTCTCAATTTTTATATTTTTAATTTTGTTTTTTATTTTTCATCTGATATTTCAACCATACATCGATGGTCATCTTCAGGGGATTTAAAACACTATAAAAATTAAAAAAAAAGCTTAACATGTTCCCATCAAAGTTGATGGGAACATGTTAAGCTGTTAGGACGTATCAACTTGTTCGTAGTTTTTTAATTTTTACAGTGTTTTAAATCTTCTGAAGATTTTTTTTTTTATAATTTTTTGTGACATTATGGCCAAACAAATAAACAACAACATAGATATAAGAAAAAATTTAAAAATTTTTTATGCCGAAAAATTTTGAAGTCAGAGTCGCGAGTTTTTGTGGGTACTACGAGTCCGACTCCACAGCCCTGGTATATATATATATATATATATATATGTATATACTGCCGTATTTATAAAAAGTTAAAATGTATTTGAATTGTATTTTAAGAAACTTTTGTAAGAAAATTTAGCCTCAAATCACATATCAAACTTATTTAATTAAATACACAGTAAAAATACACGTCTTGTTTGCAAGTAAACGTTAAATAAATTTACCTACAAAAAAACTTTAAGAAAAGAGTATATAAAAGTTTTGATCAAACAAAACCGATCCATTTTTTATGTATTGCAGTGTTATATTGTATTTTAAGTTATTATATTTATATCTATTAAGTTTTGAAAATGTACAACTTTACACATTAACTATTAGTTCATTATTAATTCATTGATTGCCAATATAAAAAAAGTGTTTTTTAAGAAGCGACAAAAAAATACAATGTGAGGGGATTTAAAGAAAAAGACAAATGAAGTAGCAAGCAAAGCAGTCGAAAAAGATGCAAAATGCGACTTTAACGCTGTCCATACTTTCTGCAAGTTGTGCAGAAAGTACATGACACAAAATACAGTATCAAAGCATCCCACTGTTCTATAATTCTTTATTTCCCTCAAGAGAAGTCCATCTTGTATAAAAAACACCTAGTATTCCTGAAATTCTTTTATTAATGTTATTCTTTTAGGACTATGCTAAAAGAACCTTAAATATTACCACAAACAACCTCAATTGTGACATTGCTAGGTTGCTAGGATTTTAGCCTACCAACATTACCAGTTATACGTTAGCGCTTTTGTTGCCAATCCGATCAAAAGGAATATTGCTTGATGAAAATTTTTTTTTTTTTAATAGAAAAAAATTGAAACGGCATCTGGCTTTGTAATCTCAAATAAGACGACAAAAATATCTTTTAAACAACTAAAGCCCCAGGTAGCTGACAATAACAGTAATGTAAGCCCCCTTTCACACTCGGCAAGTTACTTGCGCAAGTCTCTTGCGCAACTCTTGATTGGTAGATGTAAGGGGGAAAAAATTGAGTACCGACTTTGTTGTACTCGGCAAGTTACTTGCGCAACTAACTTGCTGAGTCTGAAAGGGGGTTAGCCGTACAGTAAAAAATTAAGAAAAATCTATTTTCTACAGATTTAGACGTTACGGTTAAGTTACATCTTACTGCTAACTATAATTGTTTTAATTGCTTTACATACAACAAAATGAAGCAGCTGCTTTTTAACCTCACTGTAACTGTCAACTAACTGGGGCCGAACACTGTCAGAGTAACGTGCTTCAAATGTAATTTATTTCATTTCATTTGCACATCAACAATACAAAAAAAATTTGTGTTTTGTAAAAAAGATATAAGACTGGCTTTGTGACCATTGTTCTCAGTTTATTATATGGTACATTTTCTCAAACCGATCACAATAAGGTTTGGCCCACCATCCGACCAAACGAAAAATATCCGACCAAATTGGGTAGGAAAGGACTCCTGATTCTCAACTGTCAAACTATAGCTATCGATATCGAAAGATTTCATGCAGCTAAGAAAACACCCAATATAATAATTCTCAAAAATTTTTTTGGTTTTAAATTGCAACAACATTATTTCTCATTGGTGCAATTTTAAACAGCAGTTGCGTATATTTTAGTATGTAGAATTGAAAACAAATTATAAATGTGGAATTACATCTTTGTTTGTTATGGAACTCCCCAACTGTTATTAAATTAATTTTTTGCGTTTCTAAAATTCTTAAGAGATCAACGTATGGCAAATTGGTTTCTGGTTGTTGGTGTTATGTGGGAGTTTTTTTTTCAGTTATGGACCTATCGATTTGATAATAATTTAAACATATTAACGTAATTGTGTTTAATGTTTCAAAAAATGTTTATATGTATATCTTCTTAGACTAATGTATTTAGCCAATTCACAAAGTGTTCTAAAGTACTGAAATACTATTTTAGGCTAAATAGCACTGTTGTGAACAAACGATAAATAAGTATAAACGTCAAAATTCAGTGAAAAAAATATATATAAAAATATTCAACATTTTTTATTTTTCGAATTTATTCTATGAGTTAAGTTTCAGTTATTTATTTTATAAAGCTTTTTGTAATAGTTCTATTCCTTGAATTTTTTATAAAAATATATTTTTTTTCATATTAAATATTTGTATAAATAAATAATTAAAGAAAATGAACAGTCATAAAATTATAGCAGATACGATCAATGTATCACAATATAGCACTTTGTGAATTGCCTTATTAATTTTTCCAAGAACAGTTTTAAGCTGATATTATATCGTTTTATTATGGAAAGTCCCATCAGGAACGAATCCAGTTTAAAGCCAAAGTAATTCAACGATTTACTGTCTCTGCACCAAAAAAGGTTACTAATTGTTATCTCCTAATAAAGAAAATGAGATAAAAATTCAATAATGCATTTGACATTATTGACAGTTTAACAAATAAATATTTATAGTAGTTTAACAAATTCTCTTCCTTTAATATACTAGTACTAATATCGCTACAAAACAAACAAATTGAGTTTTAAATTCATATACGAGTACGCAGGGGTATCCCTACCGATTTTGTTTTCTTAGTCGTTAAAAAGAGATAATTTTTTATGACATTTAATTTAATCTTTGCCAGTTTTCTTATCACAAAATTAAAAAATGAAAAGAGAAGAAAAAAAAACTGAAAAATGTAAAAACAAAAATATTTAATGTTACAAGACAAATAAAGAAAACTCGTTTAATTTCTTAAATTGACAGCTACTGTTTGTTGTGGCAAAAAGTAAATAAAGAACGACAAAATCCCCGAATAAAACATTTTTTGGAATTGAATAAATAAATCGAAAACTTACAATTTCTACGGCAAACAAGTTAAGTAAGATAGTGAACAGCATTCGTTTGGTACCCTACGAAAAGAAGGGCACTTAACTGTTATTGAGAGAATATTTTTCGCAGTACTTATTAATAAGACATTTGTAAGGAAAATAAGTCAGATAATTTTTCTAGTTGTCCAAAAACTTCTCTCAACAGAGAAGGAGCGAGAGAACTTATTTACGCAGCCAACATCAATATACATTTTCTAAAAGTCTTATAAACAGAAAAAATAAATATGGATCTCAATTAAAAAATTTGTGATATTAATGAAAAAATTAATTAAATTTGTACCAGTAAAAAAATTAATAGCATCAATTTAACGTTGAATTTCCTGATTAAATGGTTAATTCACTTGATTAAACGTTTAATTTCGTTGATTAAATTTTTACTTAAAACTGATATTATTTTTTATTAATGCTTTGGTAAACTTTTTCTGTAAAAAAACTACTTAATACATTTCTTAAAATATTGCTTTTTTTATTTAAGCCTTATAATTTCAAACATTATCGTAACTCTTAAGTGGGGTACACACTATCGAGCTTTAGTAACAGTCAAAAATTACATCAGTCAACCACAACACAGAAAAAAAATCTCCAAAGTTTTTCGCCAATTAATCAAAAACAAAATCAGTTTTAATTAAAAACTTAATCAATTGAACTAAACGTATAATCAAGTGAACTATACGTTTGTTTTTAAGTTGATTACTGGTGCATATTTAATTAATTTTTTAATAAATATCACAAATTTTTTAATAAAAATATATTTTTATTTTTTTCTATGCAAAATAGTTTGTGGTACAGTTAGGGAAAATCATATTTGGAAATCAAGAAATATTTATATTCGTTAAACACTCACAGAACAAAATAAAAATTTATTTCAATTAAAAATATTGTGATATTAATTAAAAAATTAATTAAATTTGCACCAGTAAACAAATTAATAGTATCAATTAAATATTTTTTTATATTAACAACATTTTCTTCCACAATATCAACAACAATATAAGAAAACGTATAATACACTTGATTCAATTTTTAATTAAATCTGATTTTATTTTTGAATAATGGTTTAATTGAAAAAAATTAGGAAGATTTTTTTCTGTGAAACTGTTTTATAATTTCATAAATTGTATAGTTTTTATAAACCTTTTATAATTTTTATAAACCTTTTATTAAGTTAAATACTCTTTTGCTGTTTCTAAAACTTGCATTGGCTTTTAAAGATCTAAGTACAATTTCTGGAATTTTTATTAAATTTTAATTATGATTTGGACAATGTTATACGGTTAATAGGACGGCCACAGTTATAGAGTACTAAACGGTCAAAAATTATACAAGTTTCAACAAAATCAAGTCCTAAACCTTGTTTTATTTTTGGTATACAAAATATTTTCGGAAGTATTCTTTAAGTTAAAAATATATTTTTTAAACTAACTTGAGTTTTTTTGTGAGACGGTAAAACACTTTATCTTCTTCTATTAGGCTTTCGTCGAATTACGATCCAAACACCTCGGTAGCGATATCATGTTGGGCTTGGGATCTATGAGGAATGTTGACTGGAAAACCTTAAGGAATTACGTCCGGAAAACTGGGCTTCTTAAAGCCGAACGTAAACTCCTCTCTATAGGCGGCGTTGCACTATCCAGCTAAATCCCCATGTTTCTTCTTAAGGAGCGCGCAACAGGCCCGATAGTGGCCAAGGTGTATATCGTATAGATACGAGGTTACATCTTGATGCTTCGTGCTCCTTTCGACCTAACCCAACTTGAGTTTTAATAAATTCTTATACCATATTATATAATTGTTATACGTTAAATTAATACTTTTATAATGAAGTATTGCATTTTGTTTGATATTTTAAAACTTATAAAGTGCTTAAAAACTGTTATACAGATTTTAAGAACTTCTGTATAGTTTTTAAAACTCTTATATAGTTTTGAAAAATATATGAACAGATTCTTTTAACGGTTATTTCTTATACTGGACTCAACTTTACAGAGTTTTATAACTGAATTTTTTGAAACTCTTATAAATTTTTCTTTTAATATTTAATAAATAAAAAGCGACTATTTAATAATTACAGAACCATTCAGATTACAACGGGTATATCTCGTATCTTTCATTCATAGCTATCAATACGACTCTGTATAACTTAAAATATTCTTCCCATTTCGGTAAACTGTTGCCAACAATTCAATACTACTCGAGAATTCTTTCAAATGCAAGCATGCAGACTGGATTGATTGTTTGGCTGGCTGGAAAGCATTTCTGTTGACATAAATAACGTGATTGGCGTCAATTTCCATGTCAAATTTATATCAATTTTTTCATTGTTTCTTTTCGATAAATGCTGACACATAAAAAAACTTTGTTTTTTTTTTAAATAACTATTCGTATCTTATACGTCAAGTTAAAAATTTCACGACAGTAGCTGCATTTTCAATTATAAACAGATGTAAGATTGATAAAATACCAAACTTGATGATTTCAACTCCTCTGCACGTTCATATGTGTGTATCCAATAGTGGTGATGGTGTCCCCCTTCTTATCAGAAAGTCAATGGAATTTTATTTTAACAAAATTTACACAATGTGTGCAAACATCGAACTTTACGAGCATGAGTTGTGTACGAGCAATATTTTCTATTTAACATTTAACATGTTTTAAAACTGAGTAATGAGTCTTGTTTGAGAGCCACTGTATTTAGTTTCAATGTTCTCTTGTACATGACTTTTATTTTTTCGTTTTAATTAAAAAAACATTGAATTTAGAAAATAAATAATGATAAATAATTAAAAAAATTTAAGGTAATCAAGAAATAATATAAAAGAAAAATAATTATATTGGAAATTGTTCATTAGAATAGAAATATTAAATATTCTATTGACTGATTGAATGATAAGTTTTAAATCAATTTTGAATTTTATAATTATTGTTTGCATAAATAGTGAGTACCCTACACTTTAGGGGAAAGTTTAAATTAGTTGCTTAGGTATAATTTATTACGAAGTTAATTTATTTTAGAATAATTTGTAGTTGTAGGTTTACGCTTTATATCTGAACAGGGCATTTAAAATTGGGTATTTTTTTAAACCAAATACATATCATCAGCTCATTATTGGTTTGGTTACCCGATAGAATTTGAATTTCCATCACTGCATCTGGCATATGTTTTGAAGGAAAATGTAAATTTTTGCGAACGATCATGAACGAACTCAGAAGTTAATAGTATTTTATTGAAAGCGAAAATTATTATTTTGTTCCGCATAAAAAGTTTATTTGTGTGCTGCATACGTATAATTACTGTTGTGTATTAAGTTATTGACATTTAGGCCCTAATCATGTAAAACGCAACAGCACGCCAAAGAATTACATTGAAAGCAAAAACAATGTAATAAATATTTTGTAATTTTGTAGTTGCTTTCTACAGAAATTCAGGTACCGTTTTAAAAATTTCAACGCCTCAAGCTTGCAGCGTTTGAATTTCTGTAGAAAGCAACAACAAAATTACAAAATATTTATGACATAGTTTTTGCTTTCAATTTAATTCTTTGACGTTGTGTGGCGTTTTACATGATTAGGGCCTTAATTTTGCTTTTGCTTTTACAACTTTTTTGCTTACGGCAATGAAGAAAAGCAAGAGCAATATTTGCTTTCTTGTTGTCATTTTATTTAACTTTCGCTTTAACTACTTATTTTTCTTACGGCAATGAAGCAAAGCAAGAGTGAAATATATTTTGTACGTTTTTGTATGAGGAACTATCAGTATTCGCCAAACAGTGGCGTGTAGAGCAAAACAATACCTAATAAACTTTGAAATAGTTGGTATGAAGTGAAATTAATGATTTATATCTTAAAAATAATAAATTCATGAAAAAAGTTTTGGATTCAGAAAGGGGGTCGTGTGGTCAAACCAATAATAAGCTGTTGCCATAAAGATGAAAACCATCGCTCAACATTTGCTAAAAATGCACGATTCTAATCAATTTTGGCAGTTAAAACCAGGTCATTGTTGGTTATGGGAAATTTGGTTGGCAAATCAATGTATTGTAAGATCTTGGTTAAGTCGGAAAGAACGAAAGAATGCCTCCATTACCCGTACCCATTTGGGTAAACACCTACGCCAATTTGTCATGTTGTGTGCTCTAAAGGGAGAGTTTCTCCTTTCCATAAGCAAAACACGTTTCAATTCTAGCATCAGAACTTTCCATTTCCGTAAAGAATCCCATATTCTTAGATATTGTTCCTTTTAAAATTTTACCTCTTAATAAAGGGTGGTCCATCCATAGTGCACGATGTTAATTGCTAACGTCAAGTCTTTTGCCAAACTTAATTTGACTTTTCTTTGCTTCAGTGTTTGACAAATTCAACCATGGAAAGGTACACATGTTGAAGTCTTTTATGGTAATGGGCGTTCAAATGAAAATGCATTTCGTGCACTTCGTGATTTTTTTGTTCATCATAGTCGACCAAATATGTCCACAATCGGGAGAATTGTGCGCAAATTTCAGCAAATGTGTAGGAAATGTGAAAAGCCGATGCATCCACAAAAAGTGACTGTTTGGTGCGGTTAATGTGCTGGCGGCCAATTCTTCGAAAATGAGGTCGACCAAGAAGTTACCGTGAATGGTGTTCGCTATCGCGTGATGATAACGGACTTCTTGTGACCAGAAATTGAGGATATGGACCTGGACCATATGTGAAACAATGGCTCTTTTGCTACGATCATGTCATTTAACACCGTCGGACTTCTTTCTTTGAGGATATTTAAAAGAAAATGTGAACGTCAATAAGCCAAGAACAATTCAAGAGCTTAATAATATGATAATTCGGCCCATTAATGACATTGAACCTCAATTATATCTCAGACTCATTGAAAATATGGACCATCGGATAGATGTATGCCACCGAATCCGTGGTGAGCATTTCGCCTCAAAAAAATGGAAAATTCATTTAAAGTACAATTCATCTATCGATGTCGGTCCGATACTTTTAATTTCATGATCATTTAAAGGTTTGTTGTAATAAAGCGATTAAAAACATTAAGAGCTTTATTTACAGCTGTAAAATTTTAAATTTATTATGTAAGTAATGTAAGTGATTTTTAGGGTTTCAACTTACTATGGTGCTGCTACTCTTTACAGTTATACGCATATAGTTTGTTAACATTTGTATCAGATTTATGGAATATTCGCAAATAATGCTTATAAAAGACACATACCAATAAAAAATGGAGCTTTGAACGACGCAGGTTTGAAGGAAGAAATGCAAAAGTTTCGCTTACTATTTTGCATACGGAATAAGGGAAAGATTCCGTGATGCCGTTAACCGGTCCTGGAGGGATAGAACGGATTGCAGGGTGTTTTTTTTTTTTTTTTTTTTTTTTTTTCAGTTTAAAATTTTATTGTACAAACTTTTCTTATACTAGACCTGCAAAGCTTTAGGCTTGTCCGCAGGAGGTAATGTATAAAAAATTCATTTTAGGTATTAATTTGCATACATACATATACTTATACACTATATACATATTTATAGATTTTTGTTTTTCTTTTTTTTAATTAGGAAATAAAGAGGTAGAAATTAAAAATTCATTGCAAACTTATTAAATGATTTTTTATCAATTTATTTTTTTTTAACTCATTTTTCATATTAATAATATCTGTTGGTATTTTGTTGAGAACTGTTGTCGAGGGCCTTATGGCCCGGATTGGAAGCGGGGGCAACCAGGATTGGTAGGAGTAGTCTCAGGACCATTATAGGGGTCCTGACGGGCCATTGTTCTGTTAGAGCTTTTATGAGTAAATGCGACAATGACATACCGGACTTCTGCAGGCTGTGCGGGGATTGAGCATGTACTGTACCACTGTCCTAGGATGCCGGGTCCCAGGCAGAGATGGCTAGGGGCTAGATTTCCCGACGAACTGGGATGTTAGGGGTTTGTCAGGGAAATAGGACAGCTATTTCTTTTGGGGGGACCGTAGGGGGGACAACGCAGCATCTCTCTTTATGTGTCTTAAACCTGTGGACTATTTTCTTCTTTACTTTTCTCTTTTTCTATACTGAAGGGATTCACAATGGACCTCATTGGTCTACGAGTTGAGATGCGCCCTTAGGCGCATAACCCTAACCTAACCTTGCATACGGAAGGTATGAAGATATATAGCGAGTTCCCACTTTAAAGCAATATAGTTTTGACATCAACAAAAATCGCCTTATTCAACACATTAGAAGGTGGTGAGTGTAAGGATCTACCTTACAAACCTCCTTCGTAGTAAGAGAATGCCGAGGTCCTTTAAATGTTAATTTTTTTTGAAAAAATTCTAAGAGTTCGTTAGCTTATGTTATGGCTTTGGATTTCCTCTCCCTGAAAACGAGAACAATACTTGACTGCCGCTCATCTTTAGACGAGATAGCTGAGCAGTTTGACATCTGGGTCATATGGGTCCCAGAGCACACGTTTTTACTGGGAAACATTAGGAAGGATGAGCTTGCTAGGCTTCATTACGGGTTCCACTAGATTTTAAAAGCGTTGGGATACCGATGCTCTCCTGCAAACACGAACTTCGGCGAAGATAGATGTGCCGCGACGACTGGATTGTAATATTGCCAGAAAATGTAAACCAGACACTATGATTACAGCCGCAGCTGCGATGACGAAAATGATGAGGAGTACGTGACACTCTTCCTCTGTCACTGTCCTGCACTGGCGAAAAATGTATTGTATAATATCTCTTGCATTGAACTGGAGGGCATTTTGAACTAAGTTATTAGTTTGGGTCGGTTCTACGGTCTGAGTTGTGTTTACTAGAACTCCATGGTATCACAATGGATCATAAGGTCCAACTCTATCAAATGAGTACCCATTCTACTCTACCTTACCTTATGATTACTGAAGAATTTTATTTTTGTACTAAATTTTTTTTCAAAATTCTGGCTCCGGAAAGATTTTCAAGTGTAGTGCTTATGTGGGAGCTATCAAATTGTATCTCCACGCCACCACAAACTTTTACAAACTTTAGCGATTGCACCGCTATAACCTAAAAATCACTTTCCAACGCAATAACCTTGTCGACTCCATCAAAAGTTGTTATGATAGAATCTAAAATTATAGGTCGGCCAGCAATGTTGGTATTCTGAAAAATTTTGCTACGTGTGACTTTTTGTGAATATATGTAAATAACAAAAACGTTTATAATTGACCCATACCTAAGAATAGTACGTCTTTAAAAAAAAGTAGACCAAAAAAGTCGGGACAAAATTTTGCTCAAAGGCAAAGTTTATAATAGAACAAAGCTGCAATATAGTATTTATTCTAGTACATAATTACACTGTGCTAGAATTTGACACTTTTTTTCTGACAAACGGGGCACCTGGCGGGTTAAACTAGTTCGGCTACGCTGAATCCAGTGGTGCTAACCATTCTTTTTTATGTTAGCTCTTGTTTTCGAGACATATCGTTATTTCGAAAATGGAGGAGATTGCACATCATATATTTGCGTCAATCAAACTCATATATATTTAAGAAGAAGTCCGATAACTGCCAAGGAGCCGCCCCTAGGGGGATAACATGTATGACCAACCTCTATAGTTATTTGTCCGCAGGTTAGTTAAGGTTAGATTCTATTGGCAGCCGTAATCAAGCACAGCTCACGTGGGCCCATTAGTCAGTTCCCGTTGTGTTACGATGTCGCACCATCTCCCAAGCGTCCTATGTTGCTGGCTGCTGATATTCTCACTCAGTCACCCAGTCGATTAAACAAAGGCGTGGATCCTTTTCAAATTAATATTAGAGAGACAAATTTTGTCTCCAAGTGTTCTTCGACCAAACAGTTTAATTCTTATATCTCCGAAAGCCGGACAACGACAAATAAGATATTCACTTGACTCTTCCTCCTCCTCGTCACCGCAACTTTTACAGAGGTCATTGTGAGAGAGCCTTTGGGCGTGCCTACTAATGAGCCGGTGGACAGTTATAACTGCAACAAGGTTTCTAAGGTGAAGTCTGGACAGCTGCAATACCCGCCTATTCATTTTTCATCTATGGTGGGTCAAATTTTCCGGGTTTCCCCACAGGTGGTTTCATCAAGCCATCTCTGATCTGCAATAAGATGAAACTTGTGTGAAGCCCCTATAGCATATGTTGAGTCGTTTCGACTCAAAGTGATGCATGTTTGTGCCAACGAGTCCGCCATACAGTTTCCATGTATGTCCCTGTGTCCGGGGACACACTTAAGGGTAACCACTGAATGTCACGCTATCTCCTCCAGGGACATCCGGCATTCTTGGACAATTTCTTAACATTTTCTCAAAAAATACTTGCCCGCCATCACCCTCCATTAGAGTGCTTCCATACAAATATGGCGGTTTAATGAAATTCTCCCCCATTTTATTTTACACACACATCATTTGTTTCTAACACATCTCCCCGCTATCTCTATTTCTTAAGGGGGCACCCACTCAAAATTTTCAATATAGGCTAGAAATATAATGAAGAAAAAGTCCCATGACTGCCTACGAGTTGTCCCTAAGGGGATAAAATGTATGACCGACATCGATCAGTCTTTTATTATAAACATACTGCTCTTTATCTCCACCTCTTAGGGGGGCCCCAATACAAATATGGCGTTTTATAAAATTCTTAAATGTAATTAACATTTTTCATCTTTTGTGAATAAAATTAAAAGTTGTAGACAGACTTTTATTATTTATGACTTGTTTTGTTTGGAACTTTGTTTTCTATACGTGTAGAATTATATAGCTGCATTTTCCAATTTTTTTTTTTTTTTTAATTTTTAAATAGCAAAAATTTCGAAATAATGCCCATATTTGATATAATTCCTTAACGGTAATTATATTGCGTAATTTCGTTTTTTTTTTTTTTTTTTTTTTGTAAAAAAACTAGGCCGTTTTTGAGTTACTCGAATATATGTTGTGCAACGTCCTCCATTTTCGAAATAGCGGTATATTTAAAAAACAAGACCTAACCTAATAAAACGGTTAGCACCACTGGATTAGGTTAACCCGCCGGGTGCCTTGGTTGACAGACAAAAAAATTTCGCATTCTAGTACAGTGTCATTAAAATATGCTCCAAGTAGAGCACATCCCCATGTCGTAGAAAATCCCTGGAATTTTTCAAAACTAATTTTATTCTATACACTTTTAGCACAACATAAACCTCTTCTCCTTAATTATTACGGCAATAAGCTCAAATAGATGGTGGTAAATCATCAGATGAGTGTTTGGTTGTCATACAGATATTTTTAGCCACTTCCACTTCTTCTACTCCTGTCACACATCCATAAGTTTTATTAACGTGTAAATTGTTATTCAATTCATGTTATTTGCGTGCAATTTTCAACAAAATTTGTTTTGACTTCTATACTCCTACAATTTGTTTGCTCCCTCGTTTTGACGTTTGTTCAATGCTTTTTTGTTTGTGTTAGATGCTTTTTTTATTATTGTTTACTTTCATAATTTTAAAATCAATAGAAATTTATACGTTTACCAACAAAAATGATATACTATACTACAGTATACATAAATATGATTGTATGTATTAAACATTGTACTATGTATGTATGTATCTAGTAGTATGTAGTTAGTATGACGAGTATTTGTAGGAATTATTTAGCAAGTCAGTGAGTAAAATGTGTACAACGAAAAACCAACAATCAGTCAGTCAATCATCAAATGGTTAGAGGGGCCAGATGTTGATTTTATAATGCATTGTCAGCGAGAAAAAAAATTTTGTAAAAAAATTGCTGAATCCCAAATATTATAGTTATAAAAATAATCCTACTTGCACAGAAAAAATTATCATTATCATTTTTTATCAATTAAAATAATTGTTTAAAAAATATTTCATTTCAATTAATGTGATAATTGAATCAATTATTTTTTTAGTTAAAAGAAATCTAAAAATATAATTTTGATTTAATTACCATTTAAGTTGTTTTGAAAAAAAATTATAATTAAAATATTATTATATAACAAAAAATCTAAATTGATTTTTTTTGTTTTAAATAAAATAGTTTAAACTTGTAGAATTGTTGTTGGGAATTGTCAAAACCTGAGCTATATTTAATTACATCAATTAACACATTGTTTGAAACGGTAATTAAAATTAAAAATATAATTTATTGAAGAAAAAAATATTCACAATTTTTAAATGTTTACATTTTTTAGTAATCAATCATTTTCGTAATTGGTGCAAAATCTATAAATTGTTTGCTTGAATCTATGAATTGGGTATAAAATTTGTTATTTGAGACAATTTTTAATTTTTTCTGTGTATATTATGCCAATCAATTAAAAAACGGTTTTATCTATCCATGTCTATGCGTTTGAGATATAAATAATATTCGGCACAAAACATTTTACGTGCATTTACCCTTTGCCCAACTAAATTTGAACCTTTTTTTTAAAGGTATGCAACTTTTAGTGAGACTTTTTTTTATCGTCGACTTTTGTAATTTTGTTGCAGTTAATCGTGAAAATAACGTCGTTAAAATTTCAAAGCAATTCACAGATTTTTGTTCATTTGGCAACACTTTTATCACTGTTTTGCAATTTTGTCATGTATACAATGAATTTAGGAAATTTTTCGCAAATTGTCAGTAAGAGTTTCAAAGAAAAGTTTTAGCAAAAAAGCTTTTTGAAATAAAAAAAAGTGCAGTGCTTGTTTTACAAAATGATGTTTCGCCGCCGAGTCAATGAAGATGAAGTTTCCGTAAAACATGGACCGGTATGTACCAACATGAGAATATTTTGCTTTAACTTAAAGAATGAAATTTATTTTATTCTTTCAAATAAGACTTGTTGGAACGAAAATAAAATCTGAAAACGAAAATTGAAATAGAGCTAGAAATTCGAGTTCAGAGGTAGAGGAAACCACGGATAACGTTAATATCGCCCAAGGTATTCGAGAGACTGGGAACTGAAATATAAAGGGCTTAAGCAAGACATGGAGTCAAAGCGGCCTTTTTGGAAAAACAAAAAAAAACACAGAAGAAATAAGAAAATTGAAAGTTGTGTTCAAAAAGTGCAATTCGTGTTTAAAATATCCAAAAATTTGTTGTTTTATTTTTTGAATTTTTCGTTGAAAACGACGGTAATCATAAAAAAATCTGTTAGTGAAAATGCACAATTGAACAGGGCAACTGTCAGGCAAATTTACGAAGTTTGTGTTAATGAATTCTTATACAAATATTGACAGCTCATTTGCGAGGGTGTAAAAATACACAGTTTTCACAGATTGCGAGACTTTTAAGCGATATCATGAAAACCCCTAATGCAAAAGATGCTTCTGAAAATGAGAAAATGCAACTGACTGTTTTGTTTAAATTTTTTGTTTTGTTATGCTGTTTATTAATAAAAAAAAACGTTAAAAAAGATGTACGACTTTCCTTTTCACGCTTTTTTGTGCGACTTTATTTTTAAGAGACGACCTTTGGTGCGACTTTTCAAAATTTCATAGCGGTAACCCTGCTCCTTACTAGAGTTGTGACTTTCCGGAACGTCATAGTTCCAAAGAACGATTACCTAATAGGAACGGTGCGAACTTTTTCATTAGTTCCTTTTTAATCGTTTCTCGTTCCGCAATTGCAATCCGTGGGACTATCACATGTGTTTCGTTTACTTATTTCTGTACATTTATGTGGGGAACAGAATAGTCGCTTTAGTACAACGTTATGAATAGCGCTGCAAGCTGTAAAAAGTAAAAATGGCAGTTACAAAGTAGTGCCAACAGAATACGTTTAGCAGTCGAATAGTTGTAGTAGTCGCTGCAGTTAAAGTTGAAGCGCAAAGTTCGAAATTTTGAACTTTGTTGTGCTACAGAGTATTCGTCAGCTTCAGCTACTTTTACCACTACTTTATTCTGTTCCAGGCCATAGAACAAGGTTGATTTTTTTGTGTAGTCGAAAAGGTTAAGTGTGTGGTACATGACTATCTGCACTGGACATTTTTCGTTTCTCTTTCATACTTTTCCTAGTTTTCATCTTGTCATTTTGGCTTGCAACTACAAGAACAAGAACAAGAAAATTTATTTCTGACTTCTAATTTTTTATATGTAAAAGAGATTTCAAAAAATGTCCGGCTAGGAATGTCCCTAGTGTAAATTGGGACTAATTGAATCAATTACCAAAAAACCATCTGCAACGGCATGCAGATGCACGTAGGCACAAACAGGTACAAATTTACGAAATTCTTAAAACTTAATTGTAATTTTTTGAAGAATTTTTTTAAAAACAACAAACATTTTTAAAAACAGAAAATAATTCTTCTTCAATTGTTACGCCACAAAATTAAAACAAACAGTAACAAATGTTTGTTTGTTGACGTTTTTACGAAAGACAGTTTATTTATTGTTCAAACTAGAAAGATGAACGGAAGGAACGGCCTAGTTCCTTTAATCTTTCGAATCGGTGAGACCTATTCCTCAAAAGGAACGATTTTGCATAACTCTACTTATAACATATTTGGTTCTGGCGGTTCTAGGATTTCCCATGGGTCTCTAATAGAGGACATTCTCGAAAAATTTTCTAGAATATGGTCGGACTTTTATTTATACATAATATAAACGGAAAAATATTGCATTAAATTTATTTTAACACATTTGAGGGGTTAATTTTGACGCCAATAGGATCAGTGAAATCAATATGTGTATAAAAATTGTTAAATTCGGAGCTCATTCTGCGGATAGGATCAAAATTTGTATATAATTTTTCATTTGTATATATAATTCAGGAGTATATAATTTCTGGAAGGACGAATAGGAATTGAAAACTCAACCTTACGAAGTAGGAATTCTGAGACAATTTCACCGTTTAACAAATTCAGCATGAAGGTGATGTTAATATATATCCTCCGATTTTTTGAGGTTGGAATATTAATAAGTTTTAAACGGTTTTCATACCGAGGTAAATTGATATGTATTTGGATTCCAATGCAGTTTTCGAAGACAGAAAAAAAGAACTTGCTTCTGTACGGATTCCAGTTATTTAGTATATACCTCATACTGGGGGTCCCATACGACCGAGGCGTATTCCAGAATAGGTCTCACTAATGAAATATATAACTGTGTTATAACATAGGGATCGTCAAACTCCTTCCCCCAACGTTAAATAAGTCCAAGAACACCTTTGGTCCTGTTGACTGACTGCGATATGTGCTCATTAAAATACAATTTATGCTCAAGTAAAATACCCAGATCAAGGAATGTCTGTACTCTTTCAAGCTGATGATTATTTAGTGTATAGCTTCAGAGTCCTGGACTTTTTCTGTAGAATAACATATGTTTTCCTTTTTTTGAATTCAGATCCATCAAATGTAGATCACACCATAAGCTCAAACTATTAGGATCATCTTGGAGTAAGCAAGACATGGTTGAGTTTTTGTAGCTAAGGAACAGTTTTACATCATCTGCATTCATTAGTATTTTCGAAAATTTAATACACGATGGTAAATCATTAATGAATAGTAGGACCTTAATCGACTATACGTTTTTCCTTCTGATTTTGGATTCTCTTCCGTATGAACAACTCTCCTAAAAAAGAAATTTTGCATTCAAAACAAAAGTCGTAGTTAAAACTCTGGTCGCTCTAAATTTTCTCAACATCAGCAACAAAATTTGTTTACCAACAATTTTTATTTAACATTTATGTTCAGTTTTAATCGTTTATTGTTTAATAAATTCTTATTGATATTTTGTTTGTTCGAGCTTTTGATGACAGCGATAATGATGGTGTTGCTGATGACGATAACGATGATGCTACTGACTGGAACCATTTATGTAGGCACAATAATTATTTAAATATCAGCAAATGTCTGGCATCAATGTTTTAATAGCGATGACTGATGGCATTATTTTTAGAGTGTCTCCCACTTTATTACTTTGCGAATAAAAATACACCGACAATATTTAAAGTTAATTCCTGTTTAAATATTATTCTCGTATCTTAAATATTTGTAGAACAATAATGATTGGAGAACTCAAGATACACAATTTTAAAATGTGCAAATTACAAGGACAATTTTTCTCCCTTCTCGTCCTAACACTGTTTAAATAGGAACAGTAATAATATTTTGTTGATTTTTAACAAATCATCAAATCAAATTTGTCTGCTTTAATCCTAAATAAATATCACGTAACCACAGCGACATTTTCAAAACTCAACATTGATTTGACATTTTACTCTTTTCTCGTATTGTTTTTGTTATTTCACTTGAGTTTCCTTATCAGATTAGATTATGTAACAAACGTAACATTCTATGACATCATAAACTGAAATTTAAAAGAATAATCATAATAATAGATTTTATTAACCCTTGATGTTAAGTCAACCCTTTTTTCATTGGTTGTACGCTATAATCCATCATGGTTGTATATTAGACCATATCACGTTATTATAAGTGTTTCACTACAACGGTTGGTGAAAGAGCGTATATAAAGTTTGTCATTCAGTCCCGATAAACTAAGATCCCCTAAGACTAGATAAAATATATAAATTTTGGATCATTCAGTAGTTCAGTGACGATTTAGACACGTTCGCATCTCTGTCGGTTAAAAGCTTCGAAAACACTCAATAGAAAAGAAGGATTTTGGTGTTTCAAATTGTTTCTAGTTTTCCTAAGCAATGAAAAAAAAAAGAGTTTTGGATCTAAACATGGATCTACCTCCCTAACAAATTTCTATTTATATTCTATTAACCCAGTTTTTGATATTACGAAACAGTATTAATTACTTTTTTAAATTTATCGTAATTATATATTGTTATTTCAAAAATAATATATCGGAACCAATTAAATGAGCCGCTTCATAGCTAAATCATTAACAGTCTGGCTTACGACGTCGTCCGCTAACGTTGCATTTTCAACGACGAACAGCTGATTTGCGGTCCACTAACGATTTTCAGCACGAAGAGTCGATCGATCATGCAGGCGAACGATAAAGTAACAGTTTTTATACAAATTTGCGACCCACTAAAATATATGTTGCTACCACAAATGTCAAAATCAGTCACTTGTGTTGTGGTTTTCGCGGCATTTTGTTAAAATATTAAACAAAATTTTTCTTTACACACCAACACTTAAAAATTTTTTATAATTATATATTTTTAAAACAACACCATTTATATAAATATACTAGCGAACCCCCTGCACACTTCGTAGTGCAAAAAAGAAAATAAAAAAATGAATTAGAATTCATTTAAATCAGTGATAAATTGCTTTTATTGTAATGCTTTGTGGTAAACAACATTTGCTGTTTTTCCATTTTCGGTGTAAATTACAAAACCGATGGTTTGCCAACGCGCGAACAGGCTACATACAACTGTCCATGTGAGAAAACTGGATACTCTAAATTCACTCCACAAATTCCTAAGGATTGGCCTTGCGCCTTATTAATGGTAACCGCAAACGCAGGGCGAACTGGGAACTGAAGTCGTTTAAATTCAAATGGCTTATCAGACGGAATCATTGGGATGCGTGGAATGAATACATCTTCGCCTAACATATATATAAGAAAGCTCATTGCTGTGCATAATGTATTTAAATATTTAAGTTTTTAGTGATGTGTTTATATCGCCGGTTGATAATTTAAATGTCGTATGTGGATTTTTTGCGGTTTTCAGTGAAGATCGATTCCTTAGGTTTTCCGATCTTATCTTTCATTTGGCGTAATAAGTTTTTCGATTCCTCATACGGTTTTCGAGATATGGAGCATTGAGTTTGTCGTATGTGGTATTTGCTGAAGCAATTTTCAAATTAAATGTGTTCAAACTCAATTTACCCGAAACTATCGGTATCCACATACGACAATTAAATTATTAGCCGACGATATGTACTTTTATTTCATAGATCCCCGAAGTTGTGATTTACAATAGCTAAGTATATAAATTAAATTAATTGTTTGACTGAAATTGAATTGTAATGAATTTAAAAACGAATTGTATTTCAGTTTTTCAAAATATTAACCCAAATATTTTTAAATATTTTGAAATAATGCAGTGCTCACTAAAATGGCTATAACTCATGAACCAATAAGCATACAGAGACCGTTTATACATAAAAACCTTGGTACTGACGTCATCTTTCAAATAAACTTTGAAACAACCAGAGAACATCAATTACCAGAGAACATCAATTACTAACACAATGGAACTTATTTTTATATATATAGATAGTATACACAGAAAAATATAAAAATGGATTTCAATAAAAAATTTTTGATATTAGTTAAAAAATTAATTAAATTTGCACCAGGAAACAAATTTATAATATCAATTGAATGTTTAATTCACTTGATTGAACGTTTAATTCACTTGATTAAATTTTGAATTAAAACTGAATTTATTTTTGATTAATGCCTTAATTGATGAAAAACTTTGGATAATTTGTTCTGTGTATAGTGGGTAAAACGGCAAAGATTTCTCAAGAGATAGTGTGGTTACTATCGAAACATGTCAAATCAACCTGTCAGTGGGTTCGATCCCCGGAGCAGCCAAGAATATAAAAATATCAGTAAATTTTAATTCATTTCATGTCGTAAAATTCCTTTTATCATTAAAATAATTTAATAAAAATTAAATTTGATAAACTGAAGACCGATTACAAATATAAATATCTAGTTTTAAAATTATGTATAAGGGGCTTAAAGCACAAGGGGTTTTTTAAATTGAGATTTCATATGTATTAGTAGGTTATATTCAGATAAGTTCAGAGCACAAAAGGTGAATGTGGAATTCTCATCCGGTAGCGAGATATGGCGACCAATTCTAGTAGTTGTCATTAAAATACCTGTTTCGCTTGGAGCACAAGGGGTATATGAGCATCTAATCTCAATTAAAAAAAAGGCATTAAACCCTTTGTGCTTAAAGCCCCTCATATGTAGTTTTATAAAATATTTTCACAAAATTCTATTTTATATGTTTTGTTTACTGCTTTATATGTTTTTTGTTTACTCCTTTGTTTTCTATTCTGATTTGTTTGTAGCACAGAGTTGTATTTGTATGGCTTAATTTAAATGTTTTGTCGAATTTTATTTTCAAACTAGCTTTTTATTTGTGGAACTGCTGACGTGGCAATACAGTCATTTGACAATAAATAAATGGATTACGTAAGAAACGTAAAACCTGTCGACCGACAAGTCAATAGTTAGTGGGACCATATAAAGCCGAATCCCGAAAATGACTTAAATACGTCCAAAACTCTAACAAATAAAAATAATATGATAAATAAAATATTAAGCCTAAAACCCAATAAGAAATGATGTAGCCGAGAAATTTGTCGCATGTGAATAGAAATAATATTATGAATTTTCATCGGTTTTTTTTTGGTATTTTATCTATGTCCCATATGAAGTCCTATTAAACGAAACCGAATAATAATATTTTAATAGTTAGTATTGAATCAAACTTAGTTATTAATGCACGACAAAATACAACACTGCAAAATTTAGTGATGATCCGTTTTTAATTAACCATAGGTCCTACATAAAGCGCGCTCCCAAAATTAAAACTTTAATACCCATAAATAAAAAATATCCATAAATAAAACTCTCTTTTTATCAAAAGTTATTTTTGGGAATACAAAATTTATTCACCCCTATCGTGAATAATTTTTCCCTCGTAATTTTTCCCTTTTCACGTTTTTGCGATCATGAACAACTCCTATGAAAAAAATTAATTCATAGGAGAATAATAACGTAAAAAAAATGTTCGCGGGAAAAAATTCCCCTTATCGTGAACAATTTTTTCGCACGGAATTTGTTCACTTTTCCCTTTGAATTTCTCACTTTATTTTTGCTGGGGGACAAAACATTTATGTAAGTAATTCTTCTCATAATTCGAATATTGAAGTTACAAAGTTAATTTTAAGGTAAATTTCAGTTTAAAGAGGCACAAACTTATATGTATATTGTTCAAAAAACAGGACGATTGACTGAGGAGTTATGAAGCTTTTCAAAGACGTGGTGGCAGAATTTTAGAAATTTTTTTATTGCAATCAAACTATCACACCAATACAATATATTTTATTTTGTTTTTTCTTAACTTTTCTTTAAAATATTCGTGTATATTATTGAACAAAAAAAATTTTTTCAATGTTTTTTAATATTTCTTCTTTTTTACATTCACTGAGAACTGATAGCGCGAAAAATTGTTCACGGGAGCTTCACGATAGCATTTTTCACTTCGAGGGGAATAAAAATTTCATGGGAACAAAAATTCCACTTGTTTTTCACGATAGGGGGGATTATTAATAAGATTATGACGCGCTGAATTCCCAATTTTTATTGTTGATAAAACCACTGAAATTTATTGTTGAGGGAAAGCTGGTTTCTATGCGCATTTCGCTGGTTGCTTGGGCCAGCTCGTCAGGAAACTTTTTCTAAAGGCTTTAGAAAACAATATCAAAGCTTAAACAAAACAACAATCATAAACAGTGAGTTTATCTTTTCCTTACATTTTCCTACAATTGGCTGGTTTTTTCCGACTCGAATTGTGGTTGTAAGTGGGTAAAAAGAAAAAACTAATTGTTTCATTTTATTGTTTGTGGAAAGCAGACCATACACGATTAAATTCAATTGTCAACTGAGTCGGTTGTTTTCCAAATCAAAGCGTGTATGGCCTTGTCAGTTGATTAGTTTGACGGTTGTCGTGTTGGTTGAAGCAAAATCAAAAGATTTTGATTTTTTCAAGTTGACTACTAAGTCTTTCAATTCGATTGTACTGTATGTGCTCAAGTCTCTTGATCAGCTGTCAAAATGTATGTAAAAAAAATCTAAATTTGACAGTTGAATTAAAATCTTTCAATTCAGTTGAAGAACTAAATTGAACCGTGTATGGGGCGCATAAGAAACCAAAATAAAAAAAACATGCCAGTTCTTTCTAGGGATGCCAAACGGGAAATCCCGAATCCCGGGATTTATTTTTATGAGTCCCGGGATTTTTAACATATCAACTTTTATGTACAAAAATGTTTGTTTTTTTTTTATTTTTATACTCTATACAAAAACATTTTTTAAAAATTATATTTAAGATTATTTTTAATTGCAAATAATTCTTATTTTTGAGTTCAATTTTTGTGTTTAATGTTTTTGGAACACAGCGAGCATTTAAAATTTTCTTTTTTTGCTTGTTATATGACGACTATTGATTTTTGTATTTTGCTTAATAAAAACCATTCTTTTAAGTAGAAACGAAATTTGCAGATTCACATCTCAAGCCTTTTTTACAATTGCGTTTAGCAAATTCAGCTTTGGCTTAAGACATAATACGAAAATAAAATTATTAGTTTTATGCAAAATATAGAAATCAATAAATAATTGTTATATATCAAGCAAAAAATAAAAATTATTCACGATCCAATTAAAGTACATTAAGAAACTAAAGAATAAAAGTTGATATAATTATAACAATTAAGTCGTTATATTTATGAAATAGCTCATAATCCTTAATAATAAAAAATTTGTTTAAAAATACATACGGTAAATAGAAGAATTTTTTTTATAAATAAACACTATCTGACGAAATCATAAAAAAATTATTTAAACTTGAAATCTTTTTTAAGAAGCATTTGAACCTTTTGTTTTAAAATAAATTTCAAACGGACTTAGATTATTGATTATGAATCTCGCCCTCACCCTGGAGGTGAGGGCTGTCAAAAAACCGAAATGAATTGATCTAGAAAAACTAAGAGATACGTATATTTTTGTAAGGTTTTTTCAGAATCTGATCAGTTTTATCATGTGTGAGGCCAGTGTTATAAACATATGTATAAACTAATTTGTTTTATTGTTTTCTTTTTTTTAAATTTATGTTATGTATATAAAATCTTTTGAATATTCAAAAAGTGTTGTTTATTTAAAAAAAAGTCGTATCTTAAAGAAACACATTGATCCCGAATCCCAAAAATCCCGGGATTTCCAAAATCCCGAATCCCGGGATTTTCAAAAATAAGTCCCGATTGGCATCCCTAGAGTTTTATTTGATCGATTATTTTTACGTTGAAAAATAACTCTTTTAGATGAAATTTTTTTTTAATTAACAAAAACCGTTATAAAAGAACTTTTTTGATATCACTTATAACTGTTACGGTCACTGGAAACTAGACTACCCAATTTTAATGGTGATCGGTCTAAAATTTACTGTAAGACCCATAAAAAGCCGAATCCAGAAAATTACTTGAAGCTGTCCCAAACAAATAAAAACAAGTAAGAGTGCCTTATTCGGCTATGCCGAATGTTATGTATCCTTCCCCATTGTACAATAAGAGCAGAAAGTTTTATAAAAACCGGTCTCATAAGGAGCCAGAATATATATACTTTAAAATGTCTAAGATCAATATTGTAGAAATGATCTTTTTCTGCCCCCATTCAATGTAAGTAGTTTTACTATTGTATCGCTACAAGCTCCTCCTCTGGAGTAGCACTCTCTGATCTGTGCTAACTAAATAAAAAAAAAGACAAAAGGCTTTAATATGTTGACTTAGAAAAAGGTACTTTAGAATCTGCTTATTTGTACCGCCTTCCAAATTCGATTTGGACTCGTTTCAAATATAATAAAATTGTGTCTTGTTTTTATTTTTTTATAGTTGATTACAAAACATTTATTTACTTATTTTAATTTTGTTTTCTTTTTGAGGACATTCAAGTTGGTGGATGGGGATGGGAATGGAACGACTTGCTTACTGGTAATAAATATTTATAATATATATACATATATACATGTATGTATGTATGTATGTGTATATAAAAAAGTAAGGTTTAGATTCCTTTATAAGTTCTTATTTACAAATGGTTTTTATAAATTACAAATGGCACAGGACAGAGAAAAAGGGACTGCTATCGATTGTAAAAACTAAAATGAAATGAAGTGAAAAATTGCAAAATAACCAAAAATTAAATGTGTAGTATAGTATAATTTTTTTATTTATTAGATTCAAATTTGCTATAGCCTTTGGTAATGATAATGGTCATATTTAATTTTTATGGTATTTGTGGAATATATAAGCCCTTGGTTTATGTATATCCTTAAATGTCCCTTATTTTAAAAGATTTAAAGACGTTTAAGAACATATGAAATATGGAAACTCTTAACCGGCCACTCACGTACAGTTTTAACTGAACAGTACTTATGTGGGTAATAACTGGCAGTTCAACTCAACGGTACAGTTTAACTGAGATATATAAAATTTTTATATTTTTAACAGTTATAACTGTCAGTTAAAACTGTACGTGAGTGGCCGGCTTTAAGCAGAACAGAAATAGCTAGAGTGGTATCTCTCATAAGCGGACAACAGAGAGACCATTGTAATATGTCCGTAGAAGGGGGACATCCCCTCAAAAGAAATCCATGCTTTCTTTATCCGCCATAGTTAAACGTTTAAGGAATAAAACAAAAATTCAGGACTCTTATATTTTTTTAAGTTCTCCAATGGTTTCTATCATGTTCTTCAAGCGGAATAATAAACTCCATATATGGTTGATGCAATCTTATTTATACATAAATTTTTATGTAGTTGATAATTGAAAACACTATTTATGAGTGAAACCTGTAATAATTATTCCGTTTTCATAAAACTCTATATTGTGGCTTATTTTACTAATCTTAGCGATGACCGTTCTTCAGTTAAAAGTAGTATTTACAGTGCTAACCAAATATTCTTTTAATTCGAGAATCCTTAGAAATTTTATTTAAACAAATATATAAAAATATATATAAAATTTTGGTTTGAATAAAGTGTTAAAACAAACCTGTCTAATATTAACAAGTAAGGAAGTTTAATCGGCCATGCGCGACTATATGATATCCTACATCACAGTATTTGTTTACGTCTAAACTAAAGGTAGTGGTGTACCCAACCCTGGGGTCTATTTAGATTGAGCAGTATTGACATCTTGAGGCGCCACCGTCATTTTCGTGTTTAATTTTTTATGTTTTTCGTTTTTTTTTAATTCTTTTGCTTTTTTTTAATTCTTTACCGAACTCGACGCACAGTGGCGCCATTTGAGTTTTTTCGTTGCAAAAATCATATCTTTTGAACAGAATAAGATAATTGAACAGTTTAAACAGCATATGATAGATAACTGTTCAGCCTATGAAATGAGCGTTTGGAAAGGGTGCTACGCTTTGTAGGGGTCTACTTATGGGTTATCAAAGTTAAAATTAGTAGAAAAATCAATTTTATGGTAACTAAAAAAAATTATTTTTACATTTTTAGATTGTTTTTATTTTTTTTCTTAAGGGTTTTATGTTTTAAATTATTACCCAACAAATTAAAAAAAAAATTATTTTTTTTTTAAATTTATTTTTTCAATTTTCTGTAAAATATTCATCACAATTCGTAAGAGAAGGTATATCTAAAAGACTAACCATTTCTAAACTATAATTATTTTGTAACTCTATTCGTGACTTCACATGCCGCAGGGAAGAAATAAGTGGATCGGAAGATGCTGCCAACATGTTGAAGAGGTCCTCATTTTGCCTCACCCTTGATGCTTTGAATGTGTTCTGCAATCTATATTTTTTATAAAATTTGTTAAGAGACTCCTGTGCTTCTTCAGAAAGCTCTCCAATTGGCAAAGACTGGTACTCAATTATATCTTAACCATGCGCCAATATTTTATGGACGGTCGGGGTCAACTTCTTCTGTGGATACATTTCTGCTAAAAGAGATGCAGTTTTCGACGCATATTCTCCATATTTTGTAGAATTGACATTTTCTTTGCAGTTTAAAACATCCAAGATCGTTCCCAATCTTTTCACGATTTGATTGTCAATTCCAATGATTCTAGTTACTGCCTCATCATTTTCAAAAAATCTCCTAGAAGTGTTTCCATCGTTTGAGTTACCGTATCCGTGCTTGGGACAGTCTACTTTTAGTCCAACTTGTTTAAAAAAAGCCTCCTGTATTTGCTTCTTTCTGATCTTCTCCTTATCCTTTATTGATGTATTTTCATCGAAGTTTTCCTCCTCTTGTGGTAGGGTATATGCCAGTTTTAGCAAGAATTCCATACACCTTATCCTTGCGTGCATTGGTGACATTCCATATTCGTAATTCTCCTCATTTGTAGAATCGTTTAAATTACCAAAGTTCTTCTGACAAATAATAGTAAAAAATCGATAAAAAAATATATAAAAATAAAACGAAAAAAGGGGTTTAAATAGGTTTTTGCTAAATTTTTACCTCCAAAATAATTCTGTCTATATATATGTATATGATAACTAATTGAAATATGTTATAATTAAGCAGAAAAAGATACTTATCTTAAATTCTTTACAACTAATTATATAAAATTGAGATGTAACATATTATATATGAAATAAATTGAATTGAATTGAAAAAAGTTCTTCTGACTCTTTTTGCAAATCGGGCATGACATTGTTGAGGTTGTTCCTGTCAGTTCGTTTACGACTTTTTCGTCAACCATGGTCAGGTGGAACTCGTAATTGCATTCAATATATTTTCCTTCTCCAATTTGCAGCTTTGTAGGCTTAATCTTGCTTATTTGTTCTTCAATGTCCTTCACCGTAGTCCTTATGAGTTCTGTCGATTCCCTTGCAAACTGAAACATTATTGGTCGGCAATAATGCACTGATGACGGTCGTGGATTTTTCCAGTGTAGGGAATCATCCGATTTTAGCCGAAAAGGAACAACAGATGCCATAAACATATTTCCATCCGATATTGTAGCGTCATTAGAAGATATCCTTTGCTTGTAAACGCTTTGTCCGGATGATCCATCGCAGCCCCATTTGCTGATCAATGTCAACTTCTCAGGAAGAATTTTCACTTCCGTGAAAAACTTTGGTGTGGTTGACTTTTTAAACAGTTCAAATAATTTTAAATTGTTCAACGCCATGTTTTCAGTACTTAAATTGTTTAATGGTTTCAGTAATTGTTGCGCCAACTTTCAGGCGTAGACTAATCCAGGCATTATGCTTATTTTGCAATATATAGGCTTATGCTACCATGCCTAAAAATTTATCTGTTCCCTGCATACATATGGATTTAGGCTGAATAATGCAATTTTGATATTATGCACGTGTCCAAATAAGATTTGTGCCTACCTGTAGGGACCATAAGTCAATATTCTTCCTGACCATTTGTACGCCAAAGTATTGTTTATGTGAGGTACATACCTGCTAATTTCAATGAGTAGTTTTTTTCAAACTATTAGATCAAACTACTGTCAGTCAAAACATATAAGGGATGGACGCCATACAATTTCTGCAACCATGTCTTTTTAAACTTTTTTACCTCTAGAAGCCAAACGGGCACGTACGGGCAGATAAAAATTTTGAATTATGTAAAGAACTAATCAAAGAACAGGTTTTTCAAATATGGCAAATATAGAAAAATATAGTTTTTTTTTATTTTCCGTCAAAGTTGAAAAATAGTGAAAAAACGGATAGTTTTTAAATAGTGATTTACCAGGAGAAACACAGAGCAAACAGTTAATTTTTTTTTTATCATTATACATTTAATAAATACATCAATCAATACAAACAAAAAATAAGGCGATTCGTTACCTATTTTTCGTGATATTACACCTGAAATCGCAACAAATTGACTAAAAATTGTGTGTTTTTTTGAAAACCGAAAGTCGGTCAACTTTGAACGGTTATATCTTTTAAACTAAAAATGTGATATTATTAAGAGTGGCAAATTTGAAATCGTTGAAAAGTTTCCTATAACATGGGTTTATTCAAAACTTCGTCGGCACTCATGAAAATTTTGATTTTTGCAACCTCGCTTGCTCTACGGGCGCCACTGTGCGACGTTTCAAGTATTTAAAAACAAATTTTCGAGAGTATACCCTATTCACAGAGAACATACAGAGATGAAAAAAGTGAAGTGTGAAAAAAGCCAAATCAGTGCCCATGTTCTGTAACTCTCGCTTCGAGAAACTTTTCGATTGAAATGCGAGAAATGAAACGAAAATGCCATAAATTGAAACAAACAACTGCTTTCCTCACTTAACTGCATCTGTAACATTTTTAGCGAGTAATAGCTGTCACGTAAGGAAATAACTCGCCAATTTACAGAAAAAGGTGTGTCTGTAAAATTTTTGTGAGAAAGTTCCCGCTTTGAAATGTCAAATAAGCTCACGCATAAAAACGGGGTGAGAAAAAATATTTCCACTAAAAAATATATTAAATATGCAAAATGCAATGAATAATAACATGGAAGAGATAAGTATTTGGTTTTTGACTGATTTTTTCATTGTTAAATTATTTTGCTTTTAACATACATATGTATGTATTTGAAAAATATACGAATGTTTTCAAAGCTTTTATTTTAACAACAAAAATTAAAGTCGCACTCAACATTATTTTCTATAGCCGACGGTTGTATTTTCGCCGCCGTCATTGAAAATTTCTCAATTTTAACAATTTTAGCCGCCGTCAACGATAAGTGGTACTGGCGTTCTCAACGTCTTCAAGTTCACACCGGCTTCGAGTGGAATGTTATGACATTTATAACGTAACGACGTAATCTCTTTTGATAGTTTTCGACATGAGTTACAGAAACACTTTTTTCTCACTTTGCGAGAAACGATGGAATGACCCCTTTCAGACAAGCAAAGTTTACTTTGCAAAGTCTTGAGTTTATAGAAGAGAAGGGAAAAGAGTATAGCGGGGGAGTACATACTTTGCTGTACTCGCAAAGTCGTTTTGTTTTTCGTTCGTAGATTATACCTGAAGTTGGCTGCAACTTTATATTTATATACAGCGTTACCAGAATCTTTGGAATAAAAATTGTCATATGGCGAAAGAAATCATATTTTGAAGGGGAAAATCTTAAATTTTTTTTATAAAACCATACTTCTTATTATTTAAATTGAAATACATAAAAAGATAATTCGTCAGTATATGAAACTTAATAAAAATACATTTTTTCATTTCACCTATTTCCGATGTACTAAAGAATTATTTACTTCTAAAGGTACGTTTTACTAATGAAATATTTATCGAAAATATTTGTTCTGATATTTGCTTCAAACTGTGTGAAACAAAAAAATATTTTGTTAATGTTCAAACTAAGCTCAAATATTTGATAATTTTTGTTTGATGAAACAGTTGGCAAACAGTGTTAATAAAATAAATTAATTCATGTTTGCCATGCGTTCAGACTAAAAGAAATATTTGCATCAAATAATTATTTAATGAAAGTGTTCATAAATAAAAATATATTTCTCAAATGGTAAAAATGAGCGCAAAAGCTAATTTTTTTATTTTATTCTGTGGATCAGCATCTCTTTTAGTGTTAGAACAGGAGAATGTAAAAGAAAAAAAACTGGAAGACAATGGGTAACGGGAACATGGCTAAAATTTGCGAAAAATTGCAAACTTGGAAACAAACGCTAAAATATATTTGAAGTCGGTAAATCGGTTAATAAACAAAATGTCAAGAAAAAAACAAAAAAAATTTTGCAAAAATAGCGAAAATTCGCGAAAAATTTAGATATTTTAAACAAGCCATAAAATTTATTAAAGGTGCCTAAAACTATAAGGAATAGCAAAAATTCGGTAAAAATTGCATAATTAGCGGAAATTCCCAAAAATTTGCTAATAGCGGCATGATACCAAAGTTTAGTACTCATAATTATTAAAAATAGTTAAAGCTGCAAAGAATCACAGAAAGAAATCGCTTCTTTTGGGAACATGGCTAAAATTCACGAAAAAATGCAAACTTGGAACAAACCCTAAAATATATTTGAAATTGCTAAATCGGTTAAAAAACAAAATTTAGGGGAAAAACAAAAAAAAAAAATGTTGCAAAAATTGCGAAAATTCGCGAAAAATTTAGATATTTCAAACAAGCCATAAAATTTAGTAAAAGTGCCTTAAACTTTAAGGAATGGCAAAAATTCTATAAAAATTTCTAAATTAGCGGTAATTTGCAAAAATTTGCTAATAGCGGCACGATAGCAAAGTCTAAAGGTACGGTCAGATATGGCAAACATTTGCCGAAAAACGTCAAATATTTGTTTGCCGTAATGTGACCACAAAATATTTATTTGCGACAAACAGGAAAACAGCTGATTTTGGGCTAATAAATTTGTTTGGTGTCAAACAAAAATGCTTTTAATGTGACCACTCAAAAACAAATATTTGCCTGTATTTTAAGCAAACAAATATTTGTTCTTACAATTATTTTGTAAGAGCAAACAGTAGCAAATAACTGCTGTTGGGAACAACTTAAAAAAAAAATACTACTAAAATCAAATAAAAAAACACAAAGTATTGTAATAATATTTTTGTAAAATTTAACATTTATCTAATTTATTTATTAAAAAAAACACATGATTTTGGAATTACATTAAATTCGTTTTTAATTTTCAGTATTTTTTGTTGTTGTAGCCAAATCGTCGTGCGGTTACTGCCTTGGATCAAAGATAAAAAAGTTATCTAATCTATATATGTATATAAAATTGTAACGTTACTGATTCACTCACTGATTCATCATCGCACAGCCTAAACGACTGAAGGTAAAAACTTGAAATTTGGACCAGGGCTAGCTCTCCCCAAATCGATCACAAAGATGGGATTTTTGGAATTCGAATGTTTAGGGGGTTAAAACGGGTAAATTCGGTAACCTTATATCTCTAAAACTAAAATTTCATACTTATCGTTGTTCTTTAGAAAAATAAGCGGACAGGTGTCTGGGACTTTTTGGAAATTCAGCCCTTTAACGGAGTAAACGGGTAAAACCTGTATTTTGGTACTTTTTTGTCACCCACCTATCTTTTAAACCCATAATAAGAGAAATAAGGGTTATATCACATTTGAAACTTATCTAAAAAATCCAAATACAAATTTCGTACTTTTTCGAAATTTGGACGTTTAAGGGGTAAAAAGCGTAACTATTTTTGGTACTTTTTTACAAAACATAGTTTTTATTTATTGACATAGACGTATTAAATTATGGGCTCCCACTACAATATTTAAATTTTTTTATGCTTCAATGGGGAGAAAAAAGTATAAAAAAGGGG
This sequence comes from Pollenia amentaria, assembly GCA_943735925.1. Taxonomy (NCBI): domain Eukaryota; kingdom Metazoa; phylum Arthropoda; class Insecta; order Diptera; family Polleniidae; genus Pollenia; species Pollenia amentaria. Next base: position 164,319,365 of record OX031009.1, read on the forward strand.
AAATAGGGAGTAAACGGGTAAAATCTGTATTTTGGACTTTTTTGTCACCCCATCTATCTTTTAAACCTATAAACATAGAAATAAGGGTTATATCACATTTGAAACTTATCTAAAAAATCCAAATACGAATTTGATACTTATTCGAAATTCGGACATTTAAGGGGTAAAAACCGTAACTATTTTTGGTACTTTTTTACAAAACATTTTTTTTTAGTCAAAAATTTAGTACTTATTGTTGTTGTTTAATAAAAAAAAAATAAGCGGACAGGTGCTTGGTACTATTTTGAAATTCGGCCTTTTTGGGGAGTAAACGGGTAAAACTTGTATTTTTAAACTTTTTTGCTATGCCATCTATCTTTTAAACCAATAAACATTAAAATAAAAACTATATCACATTCATAACGTATCTAAAAAATACAAATAAAAATTTGGTACATTTTCGAAATTCGAACGTTTAAGAGGTGAAAATCGTACCTATTACAAAGTAGCTGGTTAAAACCTAGAAACATAAACTTTGGCGTAATATGTCCACGAAAGAAAAGGAGATGCTAACGAAGTAGCGGGTTAAATGCTAGTTATTGTATAAAACCATTTTTTGAGTAATTACCATTTTAAGATTTCAAAAATGGATTACGAAATATAAAAAGAACACTGAAATCATATATGTATAATCGATTTTAAACTCAACCTTTCAAAAATGTTTAAGCAATTTTACACGATATTTATTCTGCGGTGGGTTTGTCAGACGTAAAGTCCATATGTAATTTCACATGTCTGTCAAAATTGACAATTACAGAAGGTTAATCATTTTTGCTTTAACACGTTCCTTTTTGGTTTCACCTGACATAGCATAAAAACATTCATATTAGCAAACTATTTACTGATTTATATTTATATTCACTTTTTATTGTATTTTAGTTAATTAAAAATTTTGTTTTTTTTTAAGAATATGTGTAAGTAAATAGGTTTTAATATATATTTGCCTCCACAAACAGACGTCAGATGGTTTGTCAGATCAAAATAGAACACGCTCTAATTGAAAGAAATTCCTCTATATTTTCCATCACAATTTGTATAATAGTGTTTTAACAAATAAATTTATATATTTTGACAGTTTGGTCAAATATTTTGCTTCGGCAAATATTTTTTTAAGTGTGACCACATGGAAAACATGTTTGCTAATATGTGTGTTTGCCGCTATTTGACATCTGTTCGAGCAAACAAATATGAGCAAATAAATGTGCGCAGTGTGACCACAAAATGAAACCTACATTGTTTTGAAAAAAAATTTGCCAAATAAAGGCAAACATATTTGGGGCTAATATTTGCCATATGTGACCGTACCTTAATAATTATAAAAAATCTTTAAAATTGTAAAGAATCCGAAAACTTACAGTAAAAATTGCTTCTATCTGGAACATGGCTAAAATTATTTGTCGTTGTTTGCTCTTTTAATTTTTTTGTAATATCAAATAAATGTTTGCTCAAAAATTACTAAAATATTGAATTTTTGTGTTCCCACTATGTTCACATTGGACAAATATTTGTTTGCCGGCAAATACTTTTATTTTCCCAAAATCAGCTGTTATTTTATTTGATACTCAAAAATATTTTGTGTTCAGACTACGTTAATGAAATATTTGATGTTTGCTTTCAAATATTTTATCAGTCTGAACGTACCTTTACAAATACATTTAAAACAAAAACAAAGTTTTTAGAATTTGTTTTTGTTTTAAATGTAGTTGTCCGAAAGAAGGAATTCTTTCGCACATTGGAAATAGGTTATAATATGCCTTTTTTAATATTTTTATGTCCAGAAATAATGATGCAATTTTGTGTATTCTAGATACTGGGTACAAAAGTGTGCAGCACCAACACACATCAAGCTGATGCAAAACTTCATTGTTTTAAAAATTGACTGTTTAAGTAATCGTGTATTTTCTATAAGCAAAATTAAAGTAAAAATCATAATTTCTAAAAATAAAAAATCATCATTTGAGAAAAAAATCTTTAATCATATTTTTGTTTGAAAAAATAAAAAAAAAATATGATAAAATCATCATTCTGGCAACGCTGTTTATATATTATATTCAAACAAGAGAAAACAAAAATTTGTCAAATTAAACTTTGTGTGTCTGAGCACCAAACAAAGTTTAAAAGAGAATTCAACAGACTTTGTCAAAGTAAACTTTGCCTGTCTGAAAGGGGTCAATATTTTGTTTCACATCTTTTTGATGCAAGAAGTTCTCACCAAAGTTACAGAACATGGGTACAGTTGCGAGGGCAGCTCTCGAAGAAAGAGACAAAAAGCGTTTTTTGGTAGTAAAGTAGCAATTTGTAAAAACAGGCCGCGCTACAATCAACACAAATTTCGTGATGAAAACAAAAAAAAAACAAAACAATAACCGCGTTAAATAACAGCATTAGTTCAATAAACGTTGTGTGTTGTGCAAAAAAAATGTATTAAGTAATATTAAGGGTAATCACGATGGGTAGTGCAAAGTGTGCAAACGGTGCAAATGTGTGCAAAAATACACACATTCCAAAATATGCAAAATATTAATTTTTTTTTTAAATCGAATATATATAAAAAATACAGTCTATTGTTATTCAAATATCTTTAGAAAACTTAAATAAATAATTAAAATTTTATATTTGTTTAAACAATTAAGTACTGTTTTATCAAAAGTAAACCGTCGTCTGATCAGACGCAAACAACTTTTGTACATGGAAAATAATCTCTCAACATCAACCGAAGTTATAGGACCATACTTGAAGGATGTCAGTGCATTTGGTGAAAATTAATTTTCAGATCGCACTTTGATTCCAGAACAGATCAAAAATATTTGAAATTTATTTTATTTCTTGAAAGCCTTAGTTTTGTTTTGCAAAACGTTTTGGATTTTTTTTTTTTTTTTAATTTGTCGGGCTATTTTTCCTTCCACTTTGTTAATTTTACTTGCTGCAATATCAATTAATTTGACTTGAGTATTAATTAAACTAAATCGCTTAAAATTAGTCATTGTTTCAACAATATATCCGTAGTTGGGAAACCCAAATACTAACTGACTTCTGATGTTATTTAAATTTAATATTTTATTTACGGTATCAACAAGCCCTTCAAACATTCTTAATTTCCTCAAACTTTTTTGAATAGAATTCTGAAGAATCTAGCCCGTTTCCCCATCTTATTACTACTGGCTGCGGTGGAAGGGGGACCAAGGGATACATTTTATCACATTCTGCAATATTATCGAATAGGCTTCTAGTTTCCTCTGAAACACAGTGTAACCCATATGCCAAGCAATTAACTTGTAACAGTTTTGGATAAAATATTTTAAACGTATTGGCATCCTTAAACATGTAAGGTGCTGCATCGGTTAAAAATAGATCGATCTTTTGTCGGAATCACAAAAATCTTGTATTTGAAGCAAAACTCCAACAGAATGTATTTATTGATTTACAAAAAATTTTTTGGAAGATTCTTTTTATAGCTGTGTTCATTTAAAGAAAATTATTACTTATTTTCAGTAATTGTTACTAGAAAGTGTTCACGTACTCGAAAAACATGCAACAAGAGAATGAAAAAAAGAGCATAAAAATTTAAAAGACAAAAAATTTGTTGAAAATTTCTGATAGTAAACTTTTTTTTAGCAAGAATTATTCAACCACCTGTTTCATGTTTTTGTTTACAAAACAAAAATAATTTTTAAATTAAAAGTTTTTCAAAAAAATAAGATATTAATTTTTCTAAAATTAACTTGCTAGTTTTTGCTGCTAACGCGTTCATTTACTTTTTTATTTCTTTGAGTAATTGAGAGTAAAATTTTGTAAATTGTAAATTTACTCTCTCCTTGAAGGTTTCTGCTAGTAAAGTAAATGATGTAAAAAAAATTTTTAACAACTTTTTTTATAATTTGGAAATTAAAATAAAAATTACTTAAGATGTCAAAATATGCAAAAAAAATGCATTAAAACCAAAATATGCAAAAATATAAATTGTCACCTTAATAAGCAACAATATGCAAAAACAAATCGATGCCATTTTAACGCAAATTTTATGATTCGGAGAGATCATTGGTCGACATCGTTCTCAGACTATCGACAAAAACATGCATTAAAAAGAGGATACTTAAATATAAATGACTCCACAAAATTTCGATCGGTCTAGAAAAGAGCATAAGTTTTAAATAGTATAAACTGGCGAAAATCATTTTACCCCATGTAAGTGTCAATGTCAAAAAAATACTCTTATTTGCTTCAATCATTTAAAACAATAAAAGTTTCAATATCCCAAAAGAAAACAAATTTCGTAATTTCAAATCCTGCGGGACATTTTAAATCTGTATGAATTTTGTTACAAATATGACAAGATGTATGTAAATAGCACGTCTTTTTATGAACACACACAGACGTGAACTCCAGGTATGTGTGTTTGTGTGTGTGTGTGTATTACACATACATACATTTAGTCATTTACATTTATTTGTCTTCTACTTATGTGATTGTGATTTGTTTAGCTTTTTACTTAAAAAACAAATTGAAGCAAAATCTAAGAAGAAAATATACAACATCCCATTTGGCAAAACCGGGCCGTCGACGACATTGTCGTCAACTATTTAATCACGACATGTCCTCTATCACTAAGGATTTCTGGAAGACAATTTTTAGGAAAATGTCGTGGACGACAAAATATGTACTCGACATTGTCTAGTGCACTGTCTTCTAAAGAAGTTTATAAACGACGACATGACCGACATTGTCTTCCAAGTTGTCTTTTATACATGCCTGGCCACGAAAGCATGACCGACATTGTCTTGTAAGGTGTCTTATATCAGCACCTATACATGACAGTATGTGCGACAGTGTATTGTAAGTTGTCCTCTTTCAACAACTAAACACGACAACATGAGCTACATTGTTTTGTAAGCTGTTTTTGTTCGACTGAATTAACGACATGAAGAGCGACAATATCTTTCTTTCTGTCGTACACGATTCCAGCGACACTTGTTCGAAAATGTCGTTGACGATTTGTTCTGGCTGTCCTTTACATGTCGTGCAGGAGTTAACATTGTCGTGCATTCGTCTTCAAGGATGCCTTAAAGACGTGGCCAACTGGGATAGTACATACATCTGCACATATATACATTCATATTTTCAAAGAAAAAAACTAAAAAAAAATTTCAAACATAAGATACATTTCTTAGATACAACATGAGTGTAAGCTTTACAACAAGGATAACAAGGAGTGGCAGAAGGGAAGGACAAAAAAACGAACACTTTGTATTGAGCTTATCCTTTTTGAGAAATTTGTAAATTCGCACATATCCACAGGAACACATGCTTTTGTAATATAAATACAAATAATACACACATTTTGACATTTAAACATTTTTCTTATGTCAGATTTGAATGCGTGCTTATGATTTTTATTGTCTGTATTTTGTAAATATTATTCTTATATTAATACAGTAAGGAAGATTTAAGTAGGGCAAGGTAAGCTTGTTAAAAATTAAAGATAGATTTTACTTAAAGTCCGGAATGAAAAATTGAGTACTTTTATACATTTTCATTATATTTTAAAATAAAAATTACCGGGTTGCTGGGGGGTTGGACGGGGGGTAAAACCCCCGTTATGTCACTTCTACGAGATGATGCGGGAAAGATTCCGTGATGGGATTAAAGGTGATTGCTAGCAACAATTGTCCAGGAATTGCACTAATAATAAAAGGACCGTTTTTCACTTTAAATCATTCGGGTATGTGATGAAAATCGATCGATTTAAAAACGTACGTTTTTAAAGGTGTGATGAATTTCGAGCGATTTAAAAATCAATTTCTGAATTTTTATATTAAGTTTTTGTTCAAAATACAGTACAATAAACTCATGTAATACACAATTTAAAAGAGTAGAGACTGCAAATAAGAGGAATATGTATAAGAAATCAATTATAAAAGATTCTAAAAACGATATTATCGTTTTCAAATCGTTTCGTTTTCCAAATCGATTTCCATCACATACCTGATTATTTTGTTTTCTAAACTTAATTTATGAACACAAAGAATTTTTTAAACGTAAATGCGGAGTATTTGGGCTTATTGGCTAATGAGTTACTATCAAAATTAAAATTCCACAAAAGCGAAATTAACAAAATTATTACACTGCGGAACAGTCATTTTGCGGCCTGGAACTTTGTGTAATTTTTTTACTAATTTGAGGTCGCTGATTCCAAATCTAAGCTTCATTTTTCTCTATCAGCTCCAGTTTTTGAGATACACCGTTATATCCAAAATTTGTATGGATATCGCAATTTTTATCAATTCGGTAAATTGTGAACACAATCAAAAGTTGTGCACCGATTGCAATGAAATAAAGCTCATTTCATTCGAAATATGTTTAACTAAATGTTTTTAGACCCAAACTGTGATTTTTATTTTTTTTATGAATTTTTAAAGAACAAAAAAAATTTTTTTTTCTTAAATTGTTATTTGTTTTTTAAAAAACTTCAACAATATCTCTGAAATTACTGGCCAAATTTAAAACAATGTTAGTCTTAAAGATAATATTATTAGAGAATTTCGGTTTTTTTTCTTAAGGGAATATGATGCACCATTTTCAAGTTATTTCAATATATGTGCTGAAAGTGCCTTAATTTTGGACATAACGGTATATCTCTAAAACTGGAGCTGATGGAGAAAAATGAAGATTAGATTTGGAATCAGTGACCTCAAGTTAGTGAAAATTTGTCACAAAGTTCAAGGCCGCACAAAAAAAGTTCAATTTTGTTCCGCAGTGTTATTAACTGTATTAATGTTTATTTAGAACTTTCGAAACAAATATTAAAACGTTTTGATTTTGTACCAATCTTATAAATCTTTCAAATGATAACCCTAACAAAATTATGAAGAAGGAAAATATTTCTTTTATGGAAATTCTGAAAGAGTTCCCCAGCTTGATTTCGGAAAAAGAAAAACAAATTTTAGACCCTGAATTAAGAGAGTTAAAATTGTTAAACTTTTAAAAAGATTTAGAAGGAATTGAAGTAAATTTGAAACTTTTTGGCAAAAAATTTCAGACTTTAAACGTGGGGATTCTACGCGGCATTTCCAGTGCTGTCAAAGTTTGTACAACAAATTATGGTCCTTCCACATTCTTCCGCAAATTTCGATGTTCCCTGGAAAATGAATCCTTTCATGGAATTCTTTTTTCTAAAGATTACTTAAAATTTAATAAAGCGAACTGTTTTGATGTTGATATTAAAATGGATTTAATTAAACTATTAAACTCAGATATGTATCTATAAAATATTTGTTAAAATAAAATGTTGAAAACAATTTTTCAACTATAAAAACAACTTTAACCTAATGCACAATATTTTTTTTTAATTAACTACAATTTATTTATAAAAATATTCTCTTTTATTAATTTTTATGTTTTTATATGGGTTATATGAAGTTAATGTTGAATTAATCTGTTTTTTTATTTTTTGTGTTCATAAAAATATGTTTTATTGTTCTTAAAAGGTATAATTTTTAATTTGCCAATTTTTGGCCGATTTTCTTTAATTGAAGTGCCGATAATGCCAATTTTTTTTTGAAAATATGCCAAAATTATTATCAAAATTATCTGGCACCCCTGATCACTGCTTTAAAGCTGCGATCGGCAACCTATACTATTACATTTTGCGGTTGTATGCGTTGTATGAATTCTACCCAACAAATAATATTAAACTACTTAATCCATTTTAGATAAAATAGACGGCTTGCAACATGGTCCTATGTAATGCAATCATGGACCATGTCATTGTTAAAAAAGGTTTTGTAGTTGACATGCCTTCGTTTCTAAACGACATGTTTTCGTTTTTAAACAATTTCAAAAGTAATCCTCTGGAGTATACCATGGAGTAGTTGCAAAACTAATCTACTGGGAGTATGTATGAACATGGAGTAGTTTTAAGACAACTCCGTTGTAATGTAAAGCTGGGTTATATGGTCCAACCCTAGGAAATCGTAATGTTAAATATACCATGTTTTTTCAATACATTTGGCTTACCTTTGGACTAGTCATAGTCCCTTATGGGCTATATTTTACATGTGTGTATGGACTAGTCGTATCCCAGCGGGAAAAAGAAGGAGTACGGATGCCTTCTAGAAGGGTTCTGTACTCCTTTTTTTGGATGTACAAGGCCTGCTCGCTCCATTCCATACTCATATCTTTTTTACACACGTTGTTATTGCAACTAAATGGCAACTGAACAAAAAAAATGTGTTTTACTTTTGCTTTGGCATAAAAAACAAAACAATAAATGATACTCCTTCCCTTCTCCCTTCTCATAGAAGCGAGTGTGTAAGGTGTATCTTATCTTTTGTACAAAAGAGCCGAAGCCGTCTATGAGGCCTTCTTTATCAGTTAGATCGAGAAGGTTAGGAATCAAAAAAATTCTAAGCACGCGTTCAATAAGGCCTGAAGTAAGAAGGTCTTCTGAGTTTTCCCGCTGGGACTATTTGCAGGGTACATATGTTGTTGTTAACATTGTTAAATTCTCTTCAATGTGTGTGCACACATACGTAATAAAAGAGAAAAGAGAATTACCCCAGCGGGAAAACTCAGTCAGAAGACCTTCTTACTTCAGGCCTTATTAAAGGCCTGTGTAAAGTTTTTTAGATTCAATTCCCATTCTTTCTTATCTAACTGCTAAGGAATGCCTCATAAAAGGCTTCGGCTCTTTCATATAAAAGATAAGATCCACACTCGCTTCTATGAGAAGGGAGAAGAGAAGGAGTAGCATTTTTGTTTTTTTTTTTTTGCCAAAGCAAAAGTAAAAACATAATTTTTTCCCAGTTGCCATTCTAACGTACCTGCCAAAGGAGCAAGAGCAGAAGGCCTACTTCGCAATGACAACGTGTGTAAAAAAGATATGAGTATGGAATGGAGCGAGCAGGCCTTGTACATCCAAAAGAAGGAGTACAGAACCTTTCTAGAAGGCATCCGTACTCCTTTTTCCCGCTGGAAAAGTTAAAAAGCACAAGCGGGTGCTAAACTTGTACCAAGTATCATATTTTTTTTCCTTTTTTTTCAAAATAAAGGTTTGCGTGCTAAATTTTTTTTTTTTTTTTTTTGTCAACCCTTAAAAAACCGCGAGTGAAATAAACGTTTTTAACATATACTACAGAATTTGACTGTACAGTTTTACAAACTTGAGCAAATATCAAACTCGTTTTCATTGTTACACTACACAAACGCACTGTAGAGTGTGTAGTGTATGGCCGGCATTATAAAATGAGTCGAAGTCGATCGTTATACCAAAATATGAGTCTAGGATAACAACAGAAATTGGGGGAAAAACAGAACATTAAGACTTATTACCTTTTATTACTGAACCGATTTTGCCGTTTTCCTGAACCGAATTTATAGATTAAGTAAAATTTTTCGCCAAAGAGCGTGTTTTTGGCATATAGAAGGAAAAAGTTGAATCGAGTTAGAATCTTACTAAAACTCTAGAGGTAATAAAAAATATTTTAGATCTATAAAAGGTTTATTAAATGAATTTTTCATGAAAATATTTTTTAGGAATAAGGGGATCAATTTATAACCTGCATTCATATTCGGAATTAATGTTTCTTATAACCCATTCACAATTTATTAAAAAGTTTAAGAAAATTGTTATAAAAACCATTTTTAACAGTTAACAAAATTTTAAGTTATTTTTGCATGCCCATATTTAAATTTTCGCCATTCGTGTTATTTGACTTCTTTTATTCTTATAAATTGTTAAATGGTTGTTTCGTATTATGATCCTTTATATCAGGGATTTCCAAAAATTTTTTGGTTGTGTATTAGTGAGTACCAGAGAGTAAAGAAATTGAGAGAATGCATTCATTTACAGCCGAAATGAAATGTTAGTAATATATTTTATAAGTTGTATAACACAAAGGTACAAAATGAAAAATTTTTTGTGTTAATAAAAAATTTGTAGCAATTCTTCACCAATTCAATGTCGCTGATTTTAAAACTGCACTTTTTAGATTTTTATGTTTTAAAAATTCATAAAAAATAAATATTGCACGCAAATCCCAGCTGATAGAAAAAAAAGTGCAGTTTTAAAATCAGCGACATTGAATTGGTAAAGAACTGCTACAAATTTTCTATCAACACAAAAAATGTTTAATTTTGTTCCCTTGTGTTATACAACTTATAAAATAAAATCTTCTAAATTTATACTTTTATGGCAGTTTCGTAATAGTAGAATGCTTTTCAAATGGGATGAACTTAATTTATTACGTTGCTTGGAACAAATAAATTTTAAATCCGAAAAAATTTGTTCGCATAGGTAAGTAGTGCCGAATAAAGAGAGGCACTTAAATGAATTTTTTTTTAGTTCAGGATAGAACTCGCCATCCAAATCTTTCCAGAACTCTACAATATTATTTTCGTCTGGAGCATTTACTTCGCTTCGTAGTATGATTAGTTCTGATTGAATATCAAATTCGTAGTTGCTTACATCGCAACGAAAAGGGTTTTCGAAAAGATCTAAAAGCGGTTGTAAAATTACAAAATCTTGAAACCTGTCTTGAAAATTATTGAAAAGTGTTTCAAATATTTCGGCATATTCATATCTTTTGTCGATTTCGAGATTTCTATAAACAAGTGAAGTTTTTGGAAAATTGGAAAAATCACCAGTTTTAATTTGGGAAAAAATTAGAAAAAGTTTTGTTTTAAAATTGTGAATGATTTTTGACAAGTCGCATATATTGCGTTCCTTTCCTTGCAATTCCAAATTAAGTTCATTTAACATACTTGTCGTATCTGCCAAAAAAGCTAAGTCTAATATAAAATTATTGTCTTTTAAACACTGTATTAAAACTTTTTCTATTTTCTCAGTTTCTAGGAACTTGAGAACTTCTTCTCTTAAATCATAAAGTCTATTCAGGCAATCACCGCGACTTAGCCACCGAACTTCTGTAAACATTTTCAGGTCACAATTCACAGCATTTTTGTTTTTTAAAAAGGTTACAAATTTTCGGTGGGTAAGCGCTTGATGTCCGCCTCGAATTTTATTTATTATATCCTCTGCTGTCTTCATAGCTGGGGTATCATTTATGAATTTCGATGCAAGAGCGGTCTGATGAATTATGCAGTGAAAATTATGAACTGCAAATTCGTGTTTTTTTAATTGGCCTATAAGCCCATTATATTTGCCCAACATTACATTGGCTCCATCTGTGCAGACTCCAGCAAATTTGTTTATGTCTACAATGGAAAGAAGCTTTTCTGTGACAACATCATTCAACAACGTACCAGTTACATTTCCATAAAATGTTTCTAAAGTAAACATGGACTCAAAAATAGTGTATTCCTTGTCTAAGCATCGAATACTAATTACAAGTTCACATAGATCATTTATGTCAGTGCTTTCGTCTAAACAAATTGAAAAAAATTCGCAATTAATTACTTTTTCCCTAATTGCAGATTCTACACATGTTCCTAATTGAACAGTACGACGGCCTACAGTTTGACTGGACAGGGGTAGAGACACTATAAATTTAGTATTATAATTAAGCCTTCCCCAAATTTTTTTTAGCAATTGCTTGATAAAAACACCATCCCACAATGGTCTTCCTTTCTTAACAATTTCCAATATTACTAAACTTGACAACTCCTTTTTTAATTTGGGAACTGATTTTGGTTCATAAATTTCCTCTTCTAATAACCATTTTTTAAATTTTTCTAAAAAAATTGTTTTATTTTTATAAAACAGGTCTTCTCTTTCCTTATCATTTAAATTATTTATATTATTATGAAAACGATCGCAATGCCGTTTAATAACATATTCCGTCCCTTCCTTAAATGTTGCATAGCATATAAGGCATTGGATGTTACCAAAAGCGTTTTTGACCGCACAATATTTTTTAAGTGCTATCATAAAGTTTTTTCTGTTAACCTCAAACAAAAATATTTATTAGTAGTGGTATACACAATTGTGCATAGAAATGTATTTCCCTGGTCTATTTATTCAAAAATAAAATAAACTACATGAGAATTATAACGTGAAAAAGTTATTTTAGTAAAAAGTTAGGGTATTCATAGTGGTAAGTAAAATAGAAAAGGTATTCACGTTGTTGGGTTACTCATACTTCAAACATCTGTGCATTCATTTTAATTCTTGCTAATGGTATATCATAACTTTTTGCAAAATACCAAATGCGCACCTGAGTGCCTGAAAAAATGTAGAAATTCATTATAACAGGTCAAAGTTATGTACGTTAAATAAATACCATAAATTAGTAAGGTTAACTCTTTGGACTCGGTCATATAATTGTAGCATAAAAAAGTAAGCAATAAAAATAGTGCCAAACAATAACGCTTCATTAATACATCAATAAAACACATCTTCTTACCCAAAAAATTTACCTGTTGTCACATTTGCTTTTATGTGTATAGGTTTACACATAAATTGTAGGAAAACAAGACTTTTTTTAACCTGTTTTTTAAATATTTTTACTTACTTAATAAAGTGTTTTCAAAGAAAAAAAACCTACCGACGCGATTTGTACAGAAAAAAAATATTTTTACAAGCACAAAATACCAACAAATTCTTCTGGCTATTTTTTTCTTAATAATTTCTGCATTTAGGTACGTCTTTTTAACGAAAGAAAAAGGGACCCTTTTACAGGCATCAAAGAATTTTTTTCACAAACAAAACACATATCGTTAGCTTAAATGCAAAACAATGTAGATATTATTTGAAAATTTGAAATTTTTGTTGATTAGGATTCACGTTACATATGTATTTTTATATAATTTTAATTTATTTACAAAATTAAAAATGACGCATCATCAAATAAATATATAATTTTTTTAACAGCATAATGTATAGTCACACTCAATAAAAAAATTAGCAGAGTTTTTAATTCTTTTTATAAGAACACATTAATATTTTTAAACAAAAAAACTGGGTAATCTGTTTTATAACTATTACCACGGTGTTAGTGGAATTAGTGATCAGATAATAATTTATAATAATAATTTTTAGTATTGCATAAGAAAAAATAAAAAAGTGCTGTAAAATTATAAGAACCGAATCCATATACGTATGTAAAATAAAACATATAACAAATGTGACTATCAGCTTCTACCACATAGGACTGTTAGACATTTTGAAATTTTTTATCTGAAATATTAAAAATTGCTTTTAAATCTCAAATAATTACCATTTTACAAAGTTCTTTGCTTTGCATGTAAACTTATGATATGTAACATTATTCTACATTTCAGTCTTAAAATTTAAACTCTAAATAAAAATTGCACGCAAGGCATTGGATGTTACCAAAAGCATTTTTGACCGCACAATATTTTTTGAGTGTAAGCTGAAACAAAATAATATAGCATCCGCTAGACATGCACACTTGTCGAAGTCACATCGACGACTGAATTGAAGAGTATAAAAATATGTGTTAGTAGTGGTGCGCACAATTGTGCAAAGAAATGGAAGCCCCTGCTTTATATTAATGTTGTTGCCATTGCGATTGTGATTGTTGGAGATTGCCGGCTATAATATAAATCACAGTTCCACATACAAACATATTTATTTCCATTTTCATTTCTTTGGCCACATTTTTTAAGTGGCATTTTCACTTAAGTTGATGAGAACATGATGATGATGATAATGACGATGACAATTGTTAAATTGTTACACAATTTGGCCCAAATGTTTTGGTTATTAATATGATTAAATCAAGAGAGTTTGACTTTTTTATTATTTTAACAAAAATGAAGACAGATAAATGTTAAGATGTTTATCAAGGATTTTGTGGTGACATCATCTGTTCATATTGTCAAGTTTTATTTGCATAGTAAAAAATACAATAAGATCGAATGTTAATTTTTTTTTATTTTGAATAAAAACGTTAACCAAAAAAATAGCCAAAAAAAAACAAAAACTCATAATTTCTGTGTAATTTTGCAATGCTGATACGAAAATACGTTAGTTTTTTAAATATTATGACTTTTATATGTGTATTTATCTAATGTCCTGTTTCTTAAGCTTTTGGACTGAATAGCCTGGACTTGGACGATAAAATGTAAGCCGTTTCTAAAGTTTTGGAATCGATGTAAGGATTTTATTTAAATATTTTAATGTTTATTAAAATTCCAGTATATTTTAAGGATTCTGCAAGGATTCTTTAATTCAGTTTAGTCCTGGTATCTTTATTGCAGCTATAAAATTTAATTTTGACTAAAAATCTTGTATCAGAAATGAGGCACTTTATAGACCTTCGACCCCAAAAAAAATTGTGAAGTTGTTTTGGCTTTTATTGAAATTATATGTGCAGTATTTTATCTTTTTATTAACATATTTGTCAGATTTTTTTATACCAAAAGTGATTGAAATGTGGTTCCAACTTGTAGATGATATGGACCATTGAGAACTTAAAACTTCAATATTTTGTAATGAAGTATTGACTTACATAAAAGTTATTTTTGTCCTATTATATCTCGATAACAAAATTGTTACGATACTTCTAGAAGCTAACATTATATTTGGTAGTTTAAGTGATTTTCGGAAGTGGTGCTTGTATTGGAGGTATGGGACATTATGATCCTTTCCTACAACTACGAAAATGTTATTTAAATTATGCACAGGGCATTAAATTGTCAAGTGCCGGCACTGCTAACAGGGATGCCATTCCCAAAATCCTGATCCCGGGATTTGAATTTTTTTTTAATCCAGGGATTACAGATTACACACGGATATGTCACGAGACGGAAGATTTTTTTTTTTTGTCTCTTTCTTAGAAAGCTGCCCTTTTTGTATTTCTCTTTGAACCATCTTTTATGCCGCAATACAATAAAAAACTGTTGTAAAAATTAACTTTTAAGTTTACCGCAACACTATTTAATAATATTTAAGTAAGTAAATAACATTAAAAAACAAAACAATATTACTAAATTCATTTTTTTGCACAAAACAAAACGTTTGTTGAACTAATGCTTTTGTTTAACGTGGTTTGTGTTTTGTTATTTTTCTTTTGAACACGCAATTTGTGCTGATTGTAGCGGCCTGTTTTTCACATTTCCACTTCACTACCAAAAAAACGCTTTTTGTCTCTTTCTTCGAAAGCTGCTCTCGCAACTGATTTGGGCCTTTTTCGCACGTCACTTTTTACATATACTTATGTGTTTAATCCAGGGATGTCAGCGTCATACACAATTGTGTCAGCAAAACTCACGTGTACGCTTACGCTCTTTTATTTTGCGAGCGTAAAATATAATTGTTTACTGCAAAACACTCTCATTCAGCGGGTAATATCGCACGATCGCACGGCCTGTTTTGAGGCCTCTAAACAGAAATAATATATTTATTATTTATTATCTTTGTTTCTGTTTTGTTTTATTTCTGTTTTTAACATTGTACAATGATTTAAAATAAACAAATTGCTTGTAGTTTTTGTACGAGGTGTAGTGTACTTGTTGTAATATCAAGAATAACTGTCATGAATTCGCCTTGATGTTGTGTTTATTGAGCTTCTGTAAACTTCAAATTTGAATTTTATTAATTAGTCTTGTAGACAGCGATAACGAGCATACAAGCGGATGAGTTTATTAAAAATTTAATCATCCAGATAGGGAAAATATTATTGAGTTCAGGAAAAATTTAGACGGGGCACTATATCCTGTATTAAAAAAAAATTCCTTCAAATGTTTGTGGCTTTTTTTCCTCAATATATCTTTGCGAACAAATATTTTCCGATTTGAAATACATTTGCTCAAAACAACACAAAAAATTAACGTCCGCAAACCTAAAAAATATTTTGTTGTTTCGAAACTGCAATATAAATTTAGAAGATATTATTGGTAAATAAAAGTATATTTTTATAGACTTGTAAAATCTTCTATTTTTATAATGGTGGTTAATAATAATTATAGAATATTTTTAAACTTAATGGGGTTATTATTTGCATTAGTATGTGCAAATGAATTTTCATTGTTATCATTGATTCGCAAAGCATTCGCAAAGATATGTTGAGCACCAAATTAAAAATTTTGAAAAGAATTGTATAAGGTTGTAAAAAGACTTCAAATATTGTCAAGTGCTCAATTTTTCCAAAAAATAAGCAAAGTTTATGCGAAATGCAGGTTCCAAATTAAATTTATTTAAATAATAACTAATTGTGTCTGTCCATAACTCAAAATTTTTCGATAATTGTATTATTATTAATTGCTCTAAAGTCTTCATAGCAAAATATGTATGTTAATTAGGCCTCGTAATAGGCCTCGCAACCACAGATTCCTCCCGCTGGGAGTGTAAGAGACAAGAGTATTCGCACCAACACAATCATAATTGACACCACTGGTTTAATCCATTGGTGTTCAAAAATGTTTTGCATATGTATTCTGAGAGAATTTTTTAAGTACAGTGACACGCAAAACTAAACGCAAAATTTTTATTAATATATCACAAGAATTTTTTTTGGTTATATAAAATTTATAATAATGCAGTTCACACTGAATTAAGTGTATGTGATAAACTTCCGTTGATTAGGGGTTTCTGTAGAGTTGGTGATTAGGGATTAGTTAAGAAAATTATGATTCTTTTCATAGCTGTATGACTAGGTATACCGCTGAGGAAAAAAACCTTTTTATTAGAAATAAAATTTTTTTTTTAAACTTAAGGAATGGCTATCAGGGGAAGAAAATATTGAAAATAAATCAGATTTTGCATATGAAGAATTTTACTAAACAACTGTTTAATAAAAACTCCATCGATAAACGGAGTTTATCCCTGCCTGGCAATATTTAAGACGACTACGTCTGAAATCGCTTTTTTTAAAATAAAATCTGATTTATTTTCAATATTTTCTTCCGCTGATAGCCATTCCTTCAATTTTTCCAAAAAAATCTTTTTATTTCTAAATCATCGGTATATCCAGTCATATCGCTATGAAAAGAAACATAATGCCTCTTAATAACATTTTCCCAATGTCCTTTAAATGTTTGATTACATAAAGGACATTGGGGATTACCAAAGGCATTTTTTATCATAAAATATTTTTGTTATTCCATATTATTTAGCAACAAACTAACATAGCTTCCGCACATGTGCATTCATCGCTGTCTGACGAGCAACTAAATTTATTTCATTATTATTTATTTTACACACTGTATTTGAACAAATATCAATACAGCTATCGTACATGTGTACTTGTTGCTCTCACACGTACGACAAAAATAATGAGCGTAAAAAACAAAGGGGTGGGGCCAAGGCGAATTCATGTATACGGTGGTGTCGATACTACAACAAGTAACAACACCAAAAACACAGCAATGTATTTTTTTGTTGCTTTCGTTGATCGATATGTCAAAAACACAAGTAACTTTTGACATTTCTCTCTCTAAGTAAGAAAAAAAAGTAGCACAGCTGTGCTTTCAACGCCACCTGATAAATGAATTCGCCTTGGGTGGGGCCATAGCTGCCAGATTTGACGATTTATCGTCATTTTGACGATTTTTAGCTACAAAAATGGTCTATTGACGATAGGCCGATTTATACCCCAAATTTGACGATTTTTTAAATGAGAAATTTTGTTCAAATTTACAAATATTTTTAATATAATTTCACGTTTTCGTTAAGCTTCTAATATAATTTTATTTGAATTATTTGATTGGCAGTAATTTTCATGTCCTAGCTGTTCATCATATAAAATTCGATTGTTTTTTTTAGCACGATGCATATTTTTAAGAGTTCTAGCATCACTTGTAAACTGATAGAATTTTTGTGCAAACATTTTTTTAAACATAAAAATTCGTATTTTGATACTTATTTTTAAATTTGATTTTAAATAAACTATTTACGGCCATGGAAATGGAAGTCAGGAGAAATTGAAATCGAACAAAACTTTAAATTTATCCTGTGTTTAAAGTTTATAAAAATATTTTTTTATATGCCTCATATGTTGAGGTCCACTAACCTTTACCACTACCTTTTTTCAAATCGGGAAAAGATGCGTTCAATTTAAAAAAAAATTAATTGAAAATATCCAATTGGGTCCAAGTGTACTGGTACACGACTAGAACCAATAGTACTAGTGATGTTCTAAGCAATGCTAATTTGAGCATTAAGATAGTATAGAAAAGTATACAGTCGAGAACTACTTAGTGATCTTTGTACTAGTTTAGTAGGTACTAGTTTGATCTCCGGTAGGCAAACTTTTCTTTCAGAAAGTCTGATTTTATTGGTCTTGAAAAATGTTTGGTTGTGTTACTTCAATAATACGTTTCTTAACGAACATTTTTATTTAATTTCAAAAACAGGCGGAATATATCAAAATTTTATTAGCAACGAAAACTAAAAATAACAATAAATTTTCAAAACTTATAAAAAGTTAGTGGTTTTTTGCAATGACGATTTTTGTGACGATTTAGCTTAGTCAATTTGACGATTTTGACGATTTTTTCCTTAAAATTTGACGATTTTCGACCAATTTTATCTGGCAGCTATGGGTGGGGCTTCTAAAAAATTGTTTGCCTGAATGAGCATCACTGGTTTAATCTGTGCCCGGGATTATCAAGATTCAGTCAATCGCGAGTTGACAAATTTTTTTTTTTTCCATTTTTGATTAACACAAATTCATCATGACTTTTCCCCATGAGAATATATATACACAAAATTATTGATCTTTTATATTTATTTGATCAACCCTGATTACAATGTCAACAATTAGTTATACAATTAAATCAATTAAAAAAATTGTTTAAAATGTATTTCAATTTTATTATGATAATGGAATCAATAATTTTTTTAATTGGAAGAAAATTAAGAATTTGATTTTGATTTAATTAATAAATAAAATTAATTTTAGCTGTTTTGAAATAAATTTTTAATGACAATATTAATTAAATAACATAAAAACCATAATTCAAAATAAAATAACTTAAGCTTGTTGAATTGTTGTTAGGAATTGTCCAAGCCTGAGCTATATTTAATTTAATCAATTAAGACACTGTTTGCAATGGCTTGATCATTTTTTTAATTAAAATTAAATTTATCCTTTATTGAAAAAAAAACTACAATTCTGAATTTTTACAATTTGAAGTAATAAATAAAATCATTTTGGTAATAGGTTCAAAATCAACAAATTGTTTGCCTGCTTCTTTGAATTTGGCGATTAGAGAAATTTTTTAATTTTTTCTGTGTAAAGAAATTTCAATGTTAGAAGTGCTGAAAATTATTTAAAAAGAAAATGTATTTTTAAATGCACAAAACAAAAAGCAAAACCAAATATTCTGTGTTGTCTTAATTTCTAATTAATTCCACTGGTGCACCAAATACAAAATGCAAACTTTTTCCGACATTTGGCATGGGACCTACGACAAATTATGGACCGATTTCACGAATTTATACACTACATAATTTATACAGTGGTGGTGGGTACAAAAAGTGTTTTTTTTTTTTTAAATACTCTTTTTATGATCTTGCTAATTAATTTTGAATTCAAATTTCAATTATTTATCTTAGGCTGTTTTCTTTTCTACTTAAAAATGTGACATTTTACTTTAGAAATGTAATTTGATGTTTGTTTCTTAAAAAGGTTTGTTCTCTAAATCGGTGCTTTAGTCTAAAAAAAAACTCAACCTCACTAATTGCATACACAGAAAATTTAAATTTAATTAATGTGATAATTGAATCAATTATTTTTTTAGTTGAAAAAAAATTAAAAATTTAATTTTGATTTAAATAGCATTTTTGTTTTAAAATTAGTTTTCAATTAAAATTTTAATTAAATAACAAAAAATCTTAATTGACTTTTTTCGTTTAAAATAAAATAATTTAAACATGTAGAATTGTTGTTGGGAATTGTCAATATTTATTTAAATAAATTGACTCATTTTTTAATTAAAATAAAAAATATCGTTTATTGAAAATATTTTTTAAAAATTTTTACATTTTTAGTCATTTTGGTAATAGGTGCAAAATCCACAACTTGTTTGCTTGATATTATGAATTTGGAATAAATTCGGCGATTGGAGACATTTAATAATTTTTTCTGTGTAAGGCAGAGAGTGTTGATAATGCCCTGTAAAATATGTGACTTCGGGGACTATTTTTATAACGGCGACGATTGCCTCGAAGAGCAACAAAGCTAGAAGAAAATTAAAAAAAATCGGAAAAGTTTGAAAAGATAGCGAAAAATCGCGAAAACTTTTAATAATTCAAATAAGCCATGAAATTGATTTAAAGTCCCTAAAACTATAAGGAACGGCAAAAATTCGATTAAATGATAATAGCGGCATTATAGCAAAGTTTGGTATTTATTAAAAATCGTTAAAGCTGTAAATAATTAGAAAACTCACAGGAAAAAATCGCATCTATCGCGAACTGGCTAAAAATCTCGAAAAATTGCGAAATTGGAAACAAACCCTAAAATTTGTTTGAAATCGCTAAATCAGTTAAAAACAAAAAGTCGGAAAATAACATAAAAATCATTATAAAATGAGCTCTAATGATGAAGAACAATTTCTTGTCAGCTGTTAAAACAGGGTATTTCACTTTTTCATAACTTGCAATTTTTTTTCGTCAAATAACATAAAGCATTCTTACAAGGAAGAAATTTTATACATGCACCTTTTCAGAAGGTTATAGTTTTTATATAAAATAGAAAACATCATTAAATAATTTAATTGAAATTATACTAAATTTTACAAATAAATCAATTACTGGTTTTTATTTATTTTTTTTTTTTTTATTAATTTTGAATCCATTGAGATAATATAGATTTTATCTTAATAATTTTTTAACTGAATCAATTAACACATTTTTTGAAATCGAACAATTTTTTGATCATATTTTAAATTAAATAAATCATTAAAAGAGGTTTATTTATCTTTGTAATATTTAATGAATTATACATTTTTTGCTTGTAAAGAGGTTTTTTTCATAAATATCTTTTAACAGCATTTATCTTCTAATTTTCAAAAACCCCGAATCTCGTAAAATTAGCGGATACCGGGACTAGATTTTTTAAAATCGAGAATCGCCGGATTTGCGAAAACCAGTTCTGTTTGGCATCCCTACTACTAGGCGAGTTTACCTTGCTCCATACATTTTTTTGTTTCTTCCTCTACTTTTTTGGGGGACTTATTTCTAAAATTCCTAATAACATTTTTAATATAGAACAGTTCTGAATAACTTTTCAAAAGAAAAGATTTCGATAACTTTTCTTTAGAAATTAAAAATTCTTAATATCTTTTCTGTTGGCAGACATGACAAGTTATCGACTATGCTTCTATAAAAAAAAGGTATCGGTTACTAATTAATAAAAATAAAATGTAAGTGATAACTTTTGGGTGGAAATTATTGTACGCAATCAACTTTCTTGGAAAATATGTGTAATCGATAATAAATAAAAAAAAAGTTTCAGATGATTTTTGTGATTATTAACGGCTAGACTCAGAATTTAACCTAAAAGCCATTATGCGAACGTCGTTGCATTAGAAAAGTACATTGTGGCCAACTTTCCCTTATAGGAAAATGTATATAAATTATTTAGCTCGCTGATAATTTAATAATTTTTTAACTGAATCAGTTAACACATTTTTTGAAATCGCACAATTTTTCGATCATATTTTTAATTAAATAAATCATTAAAAGGGGATTATTTAACTTTTTAATATTTAATGAATTATGAATTTTTTGCTTGTAAACCACTTTTTTAATAAATATCTATTAACAGCATTTATCTTCTAATTTTCAAAAACCCCGAAACCCGTAAAATTCCCGGATACCGGGACTAGATTTTTTTAAAAATCCCGAATCCTGGGATTTGCGAAAACCAGTCCCGTTTGGCATCCCTACTACTAGGCGAGTTTACCTTGCTCCATACATTTGTGAAGAGTGTATGAACCGTAAACGCTTAAAGTACATAAATTAAATTTGACTTTAATTTTTCAAAAAAACTAGCAATTATTTCAATATATAAATTAGTTAATTAAATTTCCTTCTTCTTCTGTCATCCTTCTCTCCCATTGGATCATAGGGCCTCTACTTTTTGTCTGTATCTGACTGTATTATTGGCACCGCAAATGATATCGTACCAGGTATAGTTTGCTGCAAGAAGTTCTGCGCCATGTTATTGATGGGGCGCCAGGGTGTCGATTGGTCGTCGTAGTGACCAATCCAACGCCATAAACATTCCTGATTTGCTTGGGTGCTGCTTTTTGGATAGCTTTAATCCATAAATCGGTGTTGCTGATTATCTTGAGCCACCATATTCCAATAATATTTCGGAGACATTTATTAGTAAATGTCTGTAAACGCTTGTCATCATACAAGACAGATTTGAATTGAAAATTCTAAGTTTGGTGTTGGAAGATATTTGACTAGATCGCCAGTTAGTTCAGAGTTAAAGAGTTTCATACAAATTATACCGGTATTTTTATACCCTTTTAATAAAAATTCCTTTTTTTTTGAAAACTTATTTTTTCTTTTTCTCCAACACTACAAATGATCCAATTAGCAAATTTTAATTACACACATCAACAAACCGTTTAACTTTTTTTCCCCCATTTTATTTTGTGCTTTTCGTAATTTTATGCCACCACCAACCAGCACCACCATTATGAATCCACCATTACCATTAACAATTTCACCCATATTTGTAGCTTCGTTGGTATTCATCCAGGCAAATGGAAAAGAACAACCAGTCAAGCACTCCACCAACATCAGAAGCAACTACACAAGCATCAGAATCTGTAGCAAGTGTAAGAAAGAAAAATACATAAGGGAGTAATCAATTTCAATCTTCGACATTTTGAGGAAAATTACAAAACATTTTCAACGCATTTATATTCCAAATGAGCATTTGCCACAATAAAATATACTTTTTAAGCGATGCAATTACTCAATGGCAGCAACAACAGCAAAAACGTTGAATTAAATAAATAAACGAACAGAGAAATTAAAATACTCTTACTTTAAGTTGTATGTATGTATGTGCACTTAGGATCGTTCTGGTGAATTTAATCGGTTATTTGTCAAAATGATCAGCGAGGAAAATAATTTATATACATTTTTCTATAAGTAAAAGTTGGCCACAATGTACTTTTCTAATGCAACGACGTTCGCATAATGGCTTTTAGGTTAAATTCTGAGTCTAGCCGTTAAGAATCAGAAAAATCATCTGAAACTTTCTTTTATTTATTATCGATTACACATATTTTCCAAGAAAGTTGATTGCGTACAATAATTTCCACCCAAAAGTTATCAGTTACATTTTATTTTTATTAATTAGTAACCGATACCTTTTTTTATAGAAGCATAGTCGATAACTTGTCATGTCTGCCAACAGAAAAGATATTAAGAATTTTTAATTTCTAAAGAAAAGTTATCGAAATCTTTTCTTTTGAAAAGTTATTCAGAACTGTTCTATATTAAAAATGTTATTAGGAATTTTAGAAATAAGTCCCCCAAAAAAGTAGTGGAAGAAACAAAAAAATGTTTTGGGGAGTAATTTCATTTTTGTTTTTATTTAGTTATAAAGCGTGGTCCATTTCGAAGTTCTTTACTTTTTTAAAGAAAAAAAAAAGAAAATTCAAATTTAATGGGGAATGTTTATTATCATTTGAAAGAACATTCTATGGCATTTATTTTTTGAAGATTATGTCTATCAAATGTTTGCCGTTGCTACGTCGCAGATGGTCCATCCGTTGAGTCCAATTTTCGATGACTCGTTCGAGTATTTCTACTGGTAACTGGTGAATAACACGCGTGATGTTTTCCTCCAAGACCTGAATCGAAGCGGGTTTGTGCGCATAAACTTTATACTTTGCATATGCCCACAAGAAAAAGTCTAACGGTGTGATATCACACGGTCTTGGCGGCCAATCAACCGACCCAAGGCGTAAAATTATGTGCTCGCCGAAGTGTTCTCTCAATAAATCCATTGATTGATGCGATGTGTGGGAAGTAGCGCCGTCTTGCTGAAACCAAATGTCGCCGAGATCACGAGCTTCAATTTCAGGCATCAAATAGTCGGTTGTCATGGCACGATAACGGTCCGAGTTGCTGCGAACGGCGCCGAATCGACTCTCCACGGTCTTCGTTTACACTCTCAGCAACGGCCGCTATATTTTCTTCACAGCGTGCTGGACGTGGTCTATTCGGTCGAATATTATCCAATAATGAATGCTGGGTCTCATAATGGGTAATGGTGTTGCGAATAGTACGCTCAGTACGCCGATTATGTTGACCATAAGTTGAGAACGTGAATTTTCGTATTAAAGTTGAACGATTTGTAAACGCTGTTCAGACGTAAGTCATTCCATTATGAAATGCCAAACAATAGCTGCGTTCGAGAACACAAAAGTTTTTACTATTTTTTACTGAACTTTACTGCAGTTTACTAAATTGCGTTCGCGTACACAAAATACAGTAAATGAGAACACAAATTGAGCGTAAAGTGACAGTTCTTGACTGAGTACTTACAAATTTTTACTGCAGAAATTTTTGCAGTAAAATTTAGTAAAACAAAAAAAATATGTTTCAAAAGGTAAACAAACAAAAGGCATACAAATTGTGAAAAAATTGTTTAAAAAAAGAAAAGTTGAAAGAAAACTAAAATAAAAACAAAAAATGAATAAATATAAATTAATTATTTTTAAGTATACTCATTTACTGCATTTTACTGTAAAAGTACTCAAACGCACCTAATAATAAACAAACAAAAATAACATGACAGCATGACACGACTCACACGTGATCTGTCAAAAAAAGGCTATTGAAAAAGTATCACCTATTATATATATTTCTTAAAGTCCATTGGATTTCCAAAATATCCTTACAGACTATTCGCTAAAAATTATTATTTTGTTTTTGTTTTTAATATGTTTTTTCTTTACCCACTTACAACTACAATTAATGTTGGGAGAATTCCAACTAATTGTAGCGGGAAATGTAAAAAAGATAAAAACTAATCACTGATTTATTGTTTGGTATTTTGTTTAAGCTTTGATATCGTTGCAAACAAGACTTTTTGAGTGTTTGTAGGTAATTCTCATTCCCTCTGTAGTTTTGTTTGCTGATATTTTTGGCTTTTCTAAAATTATTTAGGAGGACGTTTCCTGATGATCTGGCCTAAGCAACCAGTGAAATGCGCATAGGAACAGCTTATCCTCCAACAATAAATTTCAGTATTTTTTACCATTATTTAAAAAGGGAATTAAGCACAACAAACAAAATCTTTTAATTATTTGACGTGCTTATATTAAATTTTTAAAATATATATAACTTAGTTTAAGAAAAACTTAAATCTAAAATTCGGTTACCATTTAATTTATTATATAAATTTTGACATTTAGTTAATGGCTCATTTAAAGAATAATTTGTTCTATGTAAGCCAATATAAAAACAACAATCATAAGCACCTAGAAGGAACATTAATATTAATGCAGGACAGCAAATCAGAACAAATGATGTTGTAATTTATTATATGATATAAAAATATAATTGATTGCATTGATCTTCTTTTTTCAAGAGATTTAATTTCTAGTATATTATAACGTATAATATACGATGGTAAAGGATTGCGTGAAATATTATTAAAAGAGATAGCAAATTTTGTAAACTTTCGTTAAACTCTTTCCAAACGATTTATCTGAACAAAATAACATGGACTCCATATAATTGAAGCATATTCAAGGATTTTTTTTTTTTGGCCTACACTAGAGTTCCACGAAGCTCTATGCTTGTCTGCAGGAAAGAAACCAGAGTTTCTGGCGGAAATCGAATCCGCAACACCGGCGTTAATAGACCAGCTCACTACCAACTAGCCCACCCGGGCACTGACCTCACATATGAAATATATAAAATTTTACGAGTGTATTGATTGTGAAATTCCTTGCTATTTCTTATAATAAAAGCCCAGAGTGAGTACGATTTGGAAATTATATGATTCAAATGCTTAATAAAAGTAAGTTTACTATCGAACACCACACCCAAGTCCATTATATGGTCAACCCCTGTTAGAAATATTGAATTGATAGAATAATCATAGGCTATTGTGCACTCCAATTTATGAAAACGTAAATAATAACATTTTTCGATATTATATTGCAAGTAATTACGATCAGACCCTACACAGAAAAAAGTTTTTTATCAATTAAAAAAATGGTTCAAAAAGTATTTAAATTTAATTAATGTGATAATTGAATCAATTTTTTTTTTAGTTGAAAGAAAATTAAAAATTCCATTTTGATTTAATTAACATTTTAGTTCTTTTGAAATAAATTTTCAATTAAAATTTTTATTAAATAACACATAAACTTAATTGACTTTTTTCGTTTAAAATAAAATAATTTAAACATGTAGAATTGATGTTGGGAATTGTCAATATATATTTAAATAAATTAACACATTGTTTGAAATGGCAAAGTTTTTTTTATCACTTTTTTAATTAAAATTAAAAATATCATTTATTGAAAATATTTTTTCAAAATTTTAAAATTTTTAGTAATCAATATAATCATTTTGGTAATAGGTGTTTGCTTGATATTATGAATTTGGAATAAATTTGGTGATTGGAGAAATTTAATAATTTTTTCTGTGTAATACTAATTCATTTATACTTTTTTGCAACTCTTAAGTATCATAAACATTTTTTATTTGATAAAAGATTTTTAAATCATCAGCATAAAGCAAAAATCTACAACAATTAAAGCATGAAGATATATAACCATATAATTACAAAAAAGTACAGAACCTGGGCTTCCTTAAGGAACACCAGAAGTGGCAATATATTGGATAGAAAGCAATCATCAATATTTACATAGCAAATACGGTTACGTAAATATGAACTTATCGAATAAAAAAAATTTGAATGTGTTCCAATTTTGTCTAATTTAGCAAGAAGAATATTGTGAGATATTCTATCAAAAGCTTTCGAGGGATAGTATCAAAATCTCTATTTTCAGAATTCCAAAAAATCAGGATGATTTTAAAATCCCGAATTTCAGAAATCGGAATCGGAATTCGAAAATCCCGAATTTCAAAATCCCGAATTGCTACCTAAAGCTTTTCTTCATAGCCGGCCTTTCGGCCTGAGGCTTTTATTTTCTATGGTATAACAAACACCGGCTTCACTAAATAAAAAATTTGGGTATTATTTCATTTCTGTTTGGGGCGTTATTTCATTCCGTTGGGGGTTTATTTCATTTCTAAAATTGGGCACTTAGTACATATGAAATAAGACTCCAAAAATTGTGGGCTTGTTTCATTTTGTTTTTGGAGACTTCTTTCATGTTGCCAAATTTTTCTTGCCTTAAGAAAAGTTTTTTAAAAACTGCTCATTTTAATAGAAAAATATTTAGAAATTATTATTTCTAAAAAAGTAATCCAAAACTTTTTTTTCCATTACAGAAGTTTTCGAGAAATTTTCATTTCTTTAAAAAAGTTTTCGAGAACTGTTTCACATTATAAAAAAGTTTTTGAGAAAAAAAGTTTTCTGGAACATTTAAATTGTATGAAAAAGTTTTGAGAACTTTCCATGCTTCGAAAACTTTTGAACTAAATAAAAAAAAACCTTTCTCTAACTATTTAATTCTATGAAGAATGTTCATTTCTATAAATAACCTTTCCAGATTTTTTTATTTCTTAACAATAGTTTTGAATACTTTTTAATCAACTGAAAAGTGTTTGTAATTTTTTCATTTCTATAGAAGAGTTTTCAAAAATTTTAATTCATTGAGGAAATTTTTCGAGAAGCTCTTATTTCTTTCAGTTTTGGTAAGTTGAAAGTCTTGAAAGTAGTCTATTACAAAATTAAATTATAAAAGTTATTTAAACTATATCTCTAGAGAAAAGCCTGATTTCTATCGAGTTATCTTTTAAATAAAGTTAATTAAAGTGATTAAGGACCTTTCTACTATTTAAAAGAATTTTACCGACAATTTTTTCTTTAATATTTTCTATGATCCGATAACCACTTTTAATACATCACTAATTATCCTTAAGCACTCATTCTTGAAATTAAAACAAAAATTGCATAAAACAATGAGAATCATTTTATTTGTACAAGTAAACAAGACTGTATAAAAACAATTCTGATTATAACCATGAAACAGTGGAAATACTAAAAAAAAATCCACCCAGTAGATTTAAAAAAAGAAAAGAAGGAAGACACACAAAAAATTCATTTAAAATAACTTACGAATTGTATTCTGCTTGTTTTAACGTTTAAACAGTATCATTCACAATCTTCATCACCATTTTCGCCATTATCATCCTCATCAGAATCATTGTTTTTATGTACAAATTTAACTCGTACCGAGAACAATAATTGGGGTCCTTCTTTTATATACTCTGGAAATTCAAACACAAAAACTGATTCAGTCCGTTAAGCAACTCAGTACAAAACTCATCATTTGATTTCACCTCCTCACCCAATGTTTACCCTTCTCTTTCGTTAAGGACAACCACCATTTTGTTAACTGTATACATATAGTTAGTCGTTTGTACTCGCAGTCATTAAACGTTTTGGTAAACGTATTAAAACACCCCATCATTGCCTTAATTAAGAGCCATAAAAGGACATTTACTTGCATTTGAGAGACGCATTTGTAAATGATTTTTTCCCCGCTTTCGTTTTGTTTCGTTTTTTTTTTACAACAGGCAACAAAAATCCATATTTACAGACATTATCAGACAGACAAATGAATAAACGGACAGACTTACATACAAATGTATAGACAATTGTCCTTTTATTTCATTTAACGACTTGCAAATACTTATATTAATAGTTGATTACAGTTATACCTAAAAGTTTCCGTTCAATAATAAAATTTGTACAGCATAATTAGCGAACAAATAAAATTTGAAGAGGATAATTAGCGGACAAATTGTTATGTTTTCTTTATATGTGACGCGCAAAATAGAAAGGGACCTAAGGGTTTTGTTCAGGAGAGCCATTTTAAAGATTTAAATACGTGTATCTTTGGTGTACCATCACTGAGCGTGTTGGTATTGGTCTCATTTGAAAGCGGTACATCTCATGACGTCAGGAACGTGTTGGTCAACCTTGAAAACGCGCACAGGTCGTCCCTACCTCTTGTTTTGTGTAGTTGGTTTTTACTGTTCCCTTTAC
This sequence comes from Pollenia amentaria, assembly GCA_943735925.1. Taxonomy (NCBI): domain Eukaryota; kingdom Metazoa; phylum Arthropoda; class Insecta; order Diptera; family Polleniidae; genus Pollenia; species Pollenia amentaria. The sequence continues at coordinate 164,348,497 of OX031009.1, forward strand.
CTGGTCCCTTTCTCTATGCGCTGTCACATATAAATATATATTACAGATTTGTTTAGTTCTGAAGATAAAGTACAAATCCGTTTTTTACACTTCATAAAAGTTTTGATACTAGAAATTTTATTTTTAAATTGATTTTTATATTGAAAATGAAATGTAGTGTAAGTGTAAGTGAGAATAGAGACGTAAGCAGTAATACCAAAATACTTCTATTGTAATACTAAATTGGTGGAAAATGTTTAAAAACCTGTTAAAAAAAAATATTTTAAGTCAACGGTTCCTAAATAGGAATCTGCACAGCTTTATTTTTATTAAAAAATAATATATAAAAACATGACAAAATGGCAACATTGAATGCAAGCAATATTGTTTCCCCTTAAAGTCCAAAAATCATTGAAGTAAAGAATAACTCTATAAACGTTACGTTTATTTATTTGTATCACTATACATTGACTTTTCCTCCTCTCTTCCAAACTACATTAATTTTATAGAGTGTGGGTTTAATTCTCTGCCAAAAATTGCAATTAAGTGAAATTTTACGTTCATTAAATGTTAAAGTGGTTCTTGCTTTTTGAATGTTTAATTGTCTACTTGGGGTATTGTACGCCGATTACGTTCACTGAGTCTTCCAAGAGGGGAGGAGTGTTGATAATTAGTTCATTGCAGGAATTTTTGTAAAATGCTGTCTGATACTTCCTGATATGAATGACATTTATTTTTCAACAATTTCGGCCTTTTAATTAAACTTAAAGTAGTTTAAATGGCAGATTAAGAAGATCAATATGTATTTATTTTTAAAAGTTTAAAATCTAGAAAAAAATCTGTTCAAAGTTGTTGCTTTAAATATTCGGAGATTTTATGTCATTCAAGTTCTTAAAATTATTTTCATACGGAAATTAGTAAAAAAAAGTTTTACCTCTTGCTAAACTGATGTATCATGCCCAAAATATTAGAAGCAAAACACCCAAAGATTTTTACTAGGGATGTAACGTAAACGCCTTTTGGCCGATACGATACCGATACTCAAAAAAAATATCGGCAATACCGATATCGATACGAATATTAAGCGATTACACTGTCCAAAACACAAAAAAATAACAACGTTCTGCCAACTGATTCTTGTAGAGGAGACTAAAAAATATATAAATGTAACCGCGGCGAGAAACTTTTCGATTGAAATGTGAGAAATGAAACAAAAATGCCATAAATTGAAACGAACAGCTGTTTTTCTCACTAAACTGCATCTGTAAAATTTTTGGCGAGTAATAACTGTCACGTAAGGAAATTTCTCGCCAATGTACTGAAAATGTGTGTCTGTAAAATTTTTGTGAGAAAGTTCCCGATTTGAACTGTCAAATAAAGTTAGGCAGAAAAAACGGGGTGAGAAAAAATTTTACCACTAAAAAATAAATTAAAAATGCAATGAATGTTAACAGGGAAGAGATAAATATTTGTTCTTGGCAGATTTTTTCATTGTTTAATTTTTTTGCTTTTAACATTTTTGAAAAATATACGAATGTTTTCAAAGCAATTTTGTCGCACTTTACATTTTTTGGTATAGCCGACGGTTGTATTTTCGCCGACATCGATGTAAATTTTTCAATTTTAGTCAAATTTGGTCGCCGTTAACGATATGTTTGACTGGCGTTCTCAACATCTGCAATTTCATATCGGCTTCAAGTGGAATATTATGACGTTTATAACGTAACGCCGTTATCTCTTTTGATAGTTTTCGACATGAGTTGCAGACACACTTTTCGAGAAACGATGGAATATTTTCTTTCACATGTTTTCGATGCGAGAAGTTCTCACCAAAGTTACAGAACATGGGTACTTTTGTAGTAAAAAAACGTATAAAATCAAATTTTTACTACACAAGAGTGCATCTTTAAGGGCCATTATTACAACCTAATGATAAAGTTGCTGATAGTTAACGTGAACAATAGCTATCTTGAACGATAAAGTGACCAATAAGTTTTTTCCATTATTACAACTGTCCGATAAAATAAAAAATGTAATTTATATACTGTGGCAACATTGCAGTATAGAGCAATTCCATATGAAAACGATCAAAATTGGCAAATTTTTGGACGACCCCTCTCCGATTTTAAAATAAATAGTCTCAATCGATTGCCAAGCAAAAAATAATGTACCTACATATTTTTTTTTTTTTTTATAGTGACTGGTTTAGTGGTGGTGTACACCACTGTCATGTGAAAAATTGAAGAATTCTTCATAAGGGACCTCATTGAAAGTTGTTTTAAAAAAAAACTACTAAAGCGATCGCAACGAGTGATAGCTCGTTGGAAAGGTATTGAATCAGGCTTTAATTGAAAAATAAAATTTTCCTAATTTTTCTTAGAAATTTACCGTTAAATTTTCCCAAGAAAATTAAATTTTCCGATTTTCCACAGAAGCTCCTAAATTTTCCGGCTAATTTTTTTTTTTTGGATTCCTCATAATTTTTGCTTTAAGAATCAGCAATAAAAAAAATGGGCCCCGACTCCTTGTTTGGACAGGAGAAGAGCATTTAAGAGACCACCTTGTTAAAAATGCATTTTAAAAATTATTTTACAGTTAAAAATACATTTATGAATAAAAAAATCTTTCTTATTTTGCTGCTTATACTTAATTACAATATTTATTAAAAATTTCAATTGTCTTGGCATCATTATAAAATTAAAGTAACTTTAAATTTAGCACGTCGGCAGACGAAGAGTACCGCTTTACATTAATTGACATATCAGAAATATTTGGTATGAAGCAATGAAACTTTTGCGTTCCAGTTATAGTTTTGACATTATTCTATCTGTTTTGAATTCGTCGCTCCATGGCATCGTGTTCTTTTTGAGTGCATAAAACTGTGTTAATGGCAATTTCCTTGCTTTGAATCCACGAAAACAAATGTTGTACATTTAAGATCTGGTCAGTATATGGCCTTTGCAAACTTGCCTTAGTCGCCATGCGTTTTAGGGTTCCCCCTAACGCATCGCATGGGCCCTTACCGTGGGACGTCGCGAAAAAGTGCCACTCGACCTTGCAGTTTTGTTCTTCTTCAATTATGCAAAGATTGTAAAAATTTTTTTATTCTTGTACTGAGAAGCCGCGCCGTCTGAGAAAAACGTTACTTTGTCGATTGCATCGAATTTTGATCTTAAGAATTCAAACAGTTTCATTTGAAATAAATAAACGGACACATAATTATGAGCTAAACTCTCCGCGACAACAACAAGGCTTACGGTCTGTAGTTCGTTATCTTCGTTTTTGAAATAAATGCAAAAAGGATGCACCGTGCACTGGTCGTTTGCCCAGTGATAAGCCTGAATTTCATCCTGAACGAGAAAAGTGTAATTCTCGGCAAAGTCGCTTATCACAATGATTTCATTTTGGGCTAATTTCTCCTTACTTTCCTTTAGAAATTTCGATTGCATCTCGGATATGAAATGGTGCGCCTTCAGTTCATTCAACTTGAATCCGAATTCCTCGATGAATTCCGGAATCTGCTTTACCACGGTCTCAAGGGAACATCTGCCGCTGCTAATTATCCACTGTTTGAAATGCACCTCCTGAATTAACAGCTGTTCAAACTTTTCCGCCAAATATTGCTCTAGCTCGTCAATCTTCGGACAATTGTCGCATTTGGACAGATGACAATTTTCCGTGGGGTATGCGCACAACGACTTCGACAGGAGGTCCCTATATGTTTCAATTTCACCGTGAAATACTTTCAATTTCTTGCATGGAAAGAAAATTAATTTGATGTTTTGATGAAACATGCAAACGCAGACTGAATGCGTTCCGTGCCTGTCTAATGCCAGCACGCATTCTTTTGGTCGTAGGATGGCAAACTTAGAAAATCCCACTTTTTCTGCTGGGTATTTCTCATTGAACTGATGGTATGCTTCGGATAGATTACATAATAATAATCTGCACTGCTTGTGTACTTTTTCTCCATCTTCACGTGTGATAACATTGTCACGTGTACCTGGGCAGACGCGGCTGTTGTCATCATTGCAGTAAAAATCTTGAATCAATTTCACCGTTGCTTCGCTGAGGGTCCTTGAGCCAAATTTCTTGGTGGGAGTCGCCAATATGCCCTTCTGTCGAACTAATTCTTTGCTTCTTCTCGCGATGTAAAAAGATGTTTGAAACTGTTCAGAAATCTTGCGTATAGACCATGATTGAGGCAGCACAGATAAAATGAGATATTTCTCCGGAAAAGTGGTCGCTAAATTGAATTTTCTTTTCAACTGCTCAATCATTTGTTTGCCGTCATCAACGTCATCTGCTTGACTGCATTCGTTATCAGAGCCTTCATCAAATATTGTCGCGATTGCACTCATAACCTTGCCTTTTTTCACTTTCCTGTATGTTTCACTTCGCAACTTTCTTTTTCTAATAGGCGTTTCACCTAAAGTGGTAATAGCCTCATTCAAAGGACTCAAAGACATATTGACCATCGGAATGTCTGCCTCACTATCAGATGAAACATTTTGTTCACTTGTCATTTCACTCTCGGATTGTGGCTGCATTTGTTTCAATGCATTTGCTTGTTGAGACAAATCGATTTTACACTTGGGGCAAATTAATTCTGCTTCTTCACCGTATTGTATATTTAATTCATTCATGTATCGCTTCGAAACACCAGTTAATTTTAATACTTTTATCTTTTTCGAACGATGTCCACTCTTGTTAAACGGATTGCAGCAAAATTTATTCATTTTACTTTAAATTGCCTTTACAGCTTCACTCTTTACTTTACAAAAAAAAAAACACTTTAACACTTTCACGTTTAGTATTCAACTGAAATTTGACTCAGAGTGTGTGAAGTATTTATATTTATTTTTTGGTAAAAAATAGGTAAAAAAATAAGCGATATTTGCTTTTCTTTAATAGGAAAATTTGCGTGAACTACTGGTCATAAAATGTTTTTTAAAAGGGACGTAATTGGTTACTGCCAATAAGCCGACCACAGGTCATAAAATGTTTTGCAAATTTTTTAAATTACCAGGTAATAAATATTTCGCCATATTTATGGAAAATCCGTGTTTTATGACTTGTTTCTGCACGTGTCATTTTAGGCGAAATATTTATTACCTGGTAATTTAAAAAATTTACAAAAGATTTTATGACCTGTAGCCTCAGTCGGGTTTGGTGTGCCATTACATGCCACTGCTGCTATTATCCATGGATTTATGGCCGATCTTGTGAAGGCAGGCAGACCATATTCACTACTCACTCAACTTGGGGCTCTTAAAAAAAAAATTGATTTTTTCTTCATAAATGTATTTTTAACTGTAAAATAATTTTTAAAATGTATTTTTAACAAGGTGGTCTCTTAAATGCTCTTCTCCTGTCCAAACAAGGAGTCGGGGCCCATTTTTTTATTGCTGATTCTTAAAGCAAAAATTATGAGGAATCCAAAAAAAAAAAATTTGCCGGAAAATTTAGGAGCTTCTGTGGAAAATCGGAAAATTTAATTTTCTTGGGAAAATTTAAAGGTAAATTTCTAAGAAAAATTAGGAAAATTTTATTTTTCAATTAAAGCCTGATTCAATACCTTTCCAACGAACCATCACTCGTTGCGATCGCTTTAGTAGTTTCAATGAGGTCCCTTATGAAGAATTCTTCAATTTTTCACATGACAGTGGTGTACACCACCACTAAACCAGTCACTATAAAAAAAAAAAAATATAGGTACATTATTTTTTGCTGGGCAATCGATTGAGACTATTTATTTTAAAATCGGAGAGGGGTCGTCCAAAAGGTGATCGCTTTCATATGGAATTGCTCTATATACCGACTACTTTTGGTTGTTAAAATACGTAGTGGCAACGACTTGCTTTTGTTTCTTTCTTTAATTAAAAAAAGAATTCAAATTTTGTGCTTTATTTTTGTTCTTCATGGTAAATTGTTTTGTTTTTTGTGTTAAATTGTGTTTTTTTTAAGTTTGCATAATTTAATTTGACTTAAAACTGTCACTGGTGCTACCATATCTTCAGCAGAAAATATGGCATCTTCAAGTTCTTAAAGTTCACTTGTAAAGTTACCATGAGAACAAACCTGATGTTAGCTCTTCAGTCACTTTTTAGGTTAATGTTAACTTGTAATAACCAAAAACTATTTATCTGTCAGATAGCATCCTAAAAATAACTATTTGTAAGTTGTAATAATGGCCCTAAATAGGCTGTAAAATGAGTTTCAGATTTAAACTTTTTAAACGCCGATATACGTATATCTTTTTTTTAGACCCCTCTACAAAATCAGTTCGCAGAACATTGTTATTTTGAAAAAAAATTTAATTTTGTTTTGCAGTGTTATTAATGCATACAATTTATATTAATAAGATTTAAAAACAACGAATTGAATTTTAATTCATGATAAAATTAACAAAAAATTAAGTATTTTTGCGTTATGTTTTAAATTTTGGGTATAAAATTTCATTGCACCAGCAAGCAGGCGGATATGCGTCTTTAGAAAAATTAGAAGTCCTAAAGTATCTCTAGACTTCTTCTCTAGCTGAGCCACAGCGAATGATGGACAGAGGACAATCCTTCTTGAAATGTTCTTATAAGATATTCACAAACGCTCCAAAGGTCAGTTCTTGTAGACTTATGAGAACTTTTACTAGGTATAGGGGTGACCGTGTATCTCAACAAGACGTTTTTCGATCTATCACAGAAAAAATTATTAAATTTCTCCAATCACCAAATTTATACCAAATTCATAATATTAAGCAAACAATTTGTTCAATTTGCACCTATTACAAAAAGGATTTTATTGATTACTAAAAATTGTAAAATTTTGAATATTTTTTTTCAATAAATTATATTTTTAGTTTTAATTAAAAAAATGATCAAAAAATTTGCCATTTCAAACAATGTGTTAATTTATTTAAATAAATATTGACAATTCCCAACAAGAATTCTATATGTTTAAATAATTTTATTTTAAACGAAAAAAAGTCAATTAAGATTTTTTGTTATGTATTTAATTAAAATTTTCTAATTCGTCTTCGGATTTCTTTAAGAAAACTAATCCTGGCACACACAGAGGTTAATTGAAGAAAGTATTTTTATATATATTTTTTATTTTAACTTTTTATTTTTAGTATATAAGTTTTGTTTTTTAGTTTGTGAACTTTATTTTTAAGGATGTATATCTTCGGGAGCAAATGCGTTAGCAATTTTTATTTTTTATTCACTATACAATTTATACATTTTCTGTTAAGTTTGGTACTGTAATTTTCATGATAAAATTTTTAAGACATTACATTATAATCTTTAATGTTTCAAATTTGTTATATTACTTTTATATTCTATAATTGTTTATAAAAAAGACTCAATAAATTAACTTAACTTAATTAAAATTTTAATTGAAAATTTATTTCAAAACAACTAAAATGTTAATTAAATCAAAATTAAATTTTGAATTTTCTTCCAACTAAAAAAACAATTGTTTCAATTATCACATTAATTAAATTTAAATAATTTTTAAACCATTTTTAGTTGATAAAACACTTTTTTCTGTGATTGTCTTTGAATTTTTTGAGCTTGTCTCAAATCTTTCATTCATTGAAATGGGCGACTAAGTAAGTAGGCAATTTTTGGGACTCTGAACTATTTTGCATCTTAGTTTATTTGAGGTATTGCCTAATAATGTTTGAAAACTGTTAACTAGCGGAATAGCGTCAGACATTGTAGCAGTGACTTTGCTTATGGATTTTGTGGTGTGTTCGAAGTAACCAAAAATTTGTAGTGAAAGGATTTTTATTCTAACAAAAGTTATAAAAAATAAGCAAAAAAATCATTTAACGTACAAATACTAAAGGGCTGCGCAAAATATTATTAATGTTCTGTGTTCTACTTCACACAACTATCAATCATATTATTTCACTGTAAACATACATAGCAAAACAAACATAACAACACATTACTCTCACCAAAACAAAACAAGCATAACTTGAAAAGTTTTTCTCTTCTGCTTTGTTAGTGCTTGTATTATCAAAACAAACAGAATATCAACACAAAAACAGACAATGAAATAAAGAAACGGTAAATTATAGTAAAAGCATCGAGTGCACGTAATTAGGAATTTAAAAAATTTAAAGTGATCTTAGCTTATAACAGAAATGGATGCATTAAATGTAAGCAAAATTGATTTTTTTGAATTATTTCCTAAATGTATATTTTATTTTAGTCGACCTTTATTATTATATTAGGTATAACTAAATTATCAAGCTTGATGTCTTTTTTTATTTTTATATAAAACTTTAAACGTTTATTTAACCAATATTTCTAATTAAAAAATTTTTTAATTTGTCAGTTATTGTTAAATTTGTTAAAAATTGTTGAAAATTTATAAAATAAGGAAGAAAAACCCTGAAGAAGGCACTCAAAGGAGTGCCGAAATATTGGTTAAATAAACGTTTAAAGTTTTATATAAAAATAAAAAAAAGACTTTAAGCTTAATAATTTAGTTACCTATATTATTTCCTAAATTTTTAATAATATTTTAAAGGAACCTACAACCGAACCCATTGAAAACCACTCAAACGAAATTAAATCAAAAGTTTCTCCCTTTGCAATTTTCTCTTTGGTTTATGTTTACAATCAAAACATTCAAACATGCTTGGAATGTTCTATTTCTGTTTTAATGTTCTTCTTCATCTTTGTTCTAATTCAGTTTTATTTTAGTTCAGCATTGTTCTTGTGCAGTTTTGTTCTATTCTTCTATATTTTGATCGTAAAGCAAAACAATTGTTTTTGGAAGTATGAGTTTTGTAATGAGAGAGTAATATACACATACTATCTACATTTATTGAAATTGCTTGTAAGCAATTTTTCTTGTGCTTGTGCAGCTCTTTAACAAATACATACAACATTAATAAATAATATAACATTTAATATTATGATGCATGGTCAAACGACTAAAGCTGCAGGTCCACATCAAGCGTATATGCATCTGTCCAAACTGTAGTAGTGGAAAATGGTACTGAAAAGTTACACAGCAAACGCGTAGAATACATATAGGTATCAAAACCATGAAGTAGGATTACCTTCTAGTTTAGCATGCGTCTTAAAAAATGATCAAAAAAGAAACATACGCATAAAGCGCTTGGTGTGTACTGACCTCACGCTTAAGAATTAAAATACAATTTATTATTTCGTTTTATTTTATGCTCTGCTATTGAATGTGTTATGCAAAAAATTTGCCTTGAAACCTAAATTGTTTTTTAACGAATAACGATATATCGGTATCGTTATTCGTTACTTCCCTAGTAAATACCTCTCAAATGGTGTATTTTTTGTTCAAATCTGTTGACAAACAGAGGAGGAAAGTGTTCTTAACTGTTTTTCCTTTGCCGATTTATATATACATAATAAAAATAATAATAATAATAATGTAATTTTAAATATTTTTTAATGTTGAAAATGCAATGTTAATAACCAATATCAAATTCAGTTATCGGAGTGTCATAATAATGTTGAATACAATACATTAAGTTGTGTGAGAGTTCGTTTCCTCCCGACGCAAGCGGGAGATTTTTTTAATCAAATTTGAACTATCGTATGGCGCTAAATTTCAGATATTCGGCGAATATTACCGAAGATATTTGTATTCGTATTCGCGAATATTAAAAATTGATATTCGTAACATAACTTTTCTGTGATAAAAAGCTATACGCTCAAATGCATCTTGTAGAAATATTTCACTTAAAAAGTATGTAGAGTTTAACGAAATTTCTTATTGCAGTTTACGTTACTGAATTTTTATCTGAAAGATTTATAACTTAAGGATATACGCAGTTTTCTTAAATAAAAGCGCATTACTAAGAATTTTATTCATTTTGTTCCGAAAATATATGATATCGTCCGTACCTCGTCAAACTATCCAATATGTATTAAAACCTGTACTTTTCAGCAGAGCGAAAATGCCTATTCAATTGAGAACTCAAAATCAACGCTTCACTAAAATCGAAAATGTTTCTACTTTTCTTAGGCACTTTTTAATACTCTCTGGTATGTTTATAGCATTTTGCCACAATGAGTGTCATACCATGTGCAGGACCAAGGTAACGAATCGGATAGAACGCATGTTGCATATTGGATAGTTTGACATAGTGGGGACGGTACCTCAATTTTTTTTATCTCCTTAGGTATTTATAATTGCACAACAGAAACATTTTTCATCCATGTTGGGTTCAAAATTAAAAGACAAAGACAATATATCCACCACTTCTTTTCTTTTAAGACTTTATACAATAATTTCTAAAACAGGCAGATAACTGATCGAGCCTATTTTAGGTGCAAAATAAACTTTCTTTTAAAAAAGTGTTGTGGCAAATCCCCCTACAAATGTTTGAGTAGGAGAAAAAATAAATCGATTTGAATTATTTTCAGTAGTATTAAAAGTATTTATGACGTATTTATTATAAGCTTATTTTCATTATTTCGATGAGATATAAAGGTTTGAAAATTGCTTAAGTTGAAATAGTTCACCGACATTACCCATTTTCGATATTGCAATTAATTTTTCAAAAATACTTTCTTTCAATGCCTTCTCTTGGGATAGCTGTCGTATTTTTAACAGAGCAATGGGCGATCACCGACAGGATCTTCCTACACAGAAAATATTTTCAGTAGTTTTTTATCAATTAAAAAAATTTATTATCAAAGTTGTTTTTGGGAATACTATTATTTATTTAAAGATTTTGTTTGTTGTGCTTAATTCCCTTTTTTTAATAATTGATAAAAAAAGATACTGAAATTTATTGTTGGAGGATAAGCTGTTCCTATGCGCATTTCATCAGGAAACGTTCTCCTAAATATTTTTAGAAAAGCCAAAGCTATCAGCAATCAGTATTTATTAACATAAAGGCGATTTTTGCTTTATAATACCCTTCACAGGAGGTAAAAGGGTATATATAACTTTGTCATGCCGTTTGTAATTGCTACAATGATCTTACACCCTATAAAGTATAGATATTCTGGGTTTTCCGAAGGCCTCAGATATGATGGGGACTTGGTTGGTATATATTTATGCCAGAAATGCTCAGAATTGCCATTTAAATTCAGCTAGATCGGTCCATAAATGGCTCAGATATGGGCAAAAAACAACGACTACCTCTAATTTTTCTCAAAAACCACATGTTGTTGTTTTTTTTCCTGTACATCTGGAGAACAGCAAAATCCAGGGCTTTAAATTTGGTAGAAGCATCTTGGTTAGAAAAACACCAGCTCTCTAAAAAAAAATTTCAGGATTGGAGAAGTTGGCGTGGCACTTCACATACAAAGACATTTTACATTTCTGTATATCTGGAGAACGAAAAGATCTTAAGTTTCCAAATTCGGTTATCAATACACAGCATCCCACAAAATGTGGGAGGGGTTGGAGAAGTGGTCGTGGCACTTCTTATACAAACCCATTATGGATTGTTTTAATATCTTGAGAACGGCAAAAGCAAAAGTTTACAAATTAGTTACAAACATCTTGGTTGTCAATACACAACATCCGACATGGTGTGGGCGGTATTGGATAAGTGGGCGTGGCACAAAATAGATTTATTTATGCTAAAGTAAGGTGTCTACATAACTTTATGTTCCTATTGCACGATGGGGGAGGGTATATAAGATTCGGCATAGCCGAATGTAGCACTCTTACTGGTTTGTATCATATTTTGGTATAAAAAAATAGTTTCAATGTTAAAGCGTTTGCAATTTTAAATTGTTCTAAACATGTCATTGGAGTACTTCAGTTCTTTTGAAATGCAAGTAGTACTGAAAAAAGTACTGACTTTCTTATCACTGATCCGAAATATTACAATTCAACACAGGGTGTCTGAAGACTATATTGATGTGTTACAAAAGAAATGGTATCTTTTTAATGTTGGGTAAACAAAATGCAGAACTTCTCGTTATCCCTGTACAATCTTTAAAAATATTTTTCCTAAAAGTGACCACACCGAAAACTAGTTTACAGCTAAACTTCGAGTTCTTGATTTAAAAGAATTTTTAAATAAATAAAAACTGGTATACAAGACTAGTCTATAATATATAATCTATAATAAACTTTTACTGAAAAATGTGACTTTGTGACTATGATTATATATAGACTATAGTAAGAAACGATATTTATATTGAAAATTTAAAACACAACCAAAAGGGCTTGAAAGTCTTATGCAAAACTTCTTTTATTTAATTATCTATAATGGAACTTAAAGTTGAATTCCCCGACATAATTTGGCTTAATTTATAATTAAAATTACTGCAACGGATAATTAGATGGTGAGGTTAGGTAGAGTAGTCAGTCAGTCTTAACGGATATACTTAGTTATTGATCTTGTGATACCAAGAAATCTTGTCTAGTTTAAAGTTTGAAACACCTCAAAGTGTTCAGGTCGTTGGCAGAGCAGGGTAGTGGCAGATAAACTGTTTCCCGTTATTTTCATCTCCTTAGCTGCGGCAGTATCCTACTGTCTCGCGACTGGACACTGTATACGCCTCTTAATAGAAAAGTTCAGCAATAACAGATATGTACCAAAAATATTTTCTGGTTATACTACCGTCAATATATTCGCCTCATAATTTTTTTTTTTTTTTTTTTAATATTAGTCCATTAGCATAGTTGGAGTTTACAAGAGAACAGTGGTACCCCTACGCATTCCAAATTCAATGGGACCCATAAGCTGGTGCCAAGCCTTGCAAGCTAACGAAGAGATTCATTGTTATTTAAGCACAAATGTATATGGATTCTTTGAATTTGATTTCCCCAGGAAAAGCTTTTTCTAATCATTTTATTGTATTCTATGGAAAATATCCTTCTTTTTCACACACTCGTTCATTTGCTAATAAAATTATACTTTTCATTCATAACGTAAAGCACAATTAAATTAAATAATGTTCATTATTTATCTCTAACACTTCAGTGTCCAACAACATTTATCCTCTAGTATTTGTTCACTCATACTAGAGCATTGAAGGACAATTGAAATACCAAATTTTCAAATACATAACAAAATTATAAACTCTGCTAATAATTGGAGTCCTTAAGCAATAACAGACAAGGCCTTGAAGACAAATAAACATTGTTGATATGTATCTGATCTAAGGATGATGAAGTTTCTGTGATGAAGATGATTAAAAGTCTTCGGGTTATGTAAAGAGAATTGGAGAATGATGTATGAGGGTATAATGGAACAATTTATATGTTTTATGTGTACAGATGAAAGTTGATTCCAAAAGTCAAATGCAATTTAGATTCTGTTCCGTTTTCTTTGTTAAAAGTTGTTGTTGAAGTTTGAATTCGAACAAACATTCTAATACAATGTATGCACTCATTCGTATTTTTTGTCAAATACACTGAACAAAATAAATGTGAACAACTATTTTATCAAACCTGAATGTTGACTTAAGCTTAAAAACAAATTCGCATTACATATCAGAAAAAAAAACTGTCTTAAATTTTAATTTCATTAATTGAAAACTAATTCAAGGTACATACTTCCTTTCAGTGTACTCTTATACATCTCTCAAAGTATTTCCAAATGTATAATATACATGCATGTATGAATATTGTCTTGTATATATTGTATGTTCATGTTTTGCCTTTGTCTGGGCATGTATTTGTAACTTTTCTGACTTTTTTTCCAAGATGTCAGTTAAATTGAAGAAGAAGTGTGAAAAGTCAAGTTTGTTAAAAAAGTTTATTGTTGCTTTTTTGGTAAAAACATTTTTGAATAATAATGATCTTGGCTGTGCTCTAAAGTAATTTGAACTGAAAGTCCTGTATAGGAAAAGGATGTGAGAGACTTCTCCTTTCAGCTACTGGTATCAATATTTGTGTATATTGATTTGAAAAATTTGGCATGGTTACAACAAATGTGTAGCTAAACGTGGGTGACCAGAAAAGAACTTAGAATGGAATATATAAAAAAGAAAAATTTAATATAATAAAATAAACAAAACTTTTTTGATGGGCACTTATATTGGAAGCTATAAAGGCAATTCACGTCAGAAGTTGCACCCTTGCGAAAAAGCAAAAGTGCAAAACCACAACAATAACCACATAGACAATTGTTTGTGTACAACTAATTGTCTATGTGGTTGTTGTCATGTTTTTATAATTTTGCTTATTCGCAAAGGTGCAACTTCTGACGTGAATTGCCTTTATAGCTTCCAATATAAGTGCCCATCGAAAAAGTTTTGTATATTTTATTATATTATTAAAATTTTTTTATATATTGTGGCGTGAACTACCGTATTGCTATTTCTGTCAAATTTTATTAAGGGTTTGAGCTAGTGTGTGTAACTCCTTAAAGTATTGCTATACCGATCCACTCAGAATCCCTTTTTGAATCGAACTTAAGATGTCCGTCCATCCGGCTGGTTGGCTGTCCATGTAAGCCTTGCGCGCCAGCTATAGAAATTTTGGAGATCATTTGAGGAAATTTGGTACATAGGCTCTAACTATTACAGTGACCAAACCTATTGAAAATGGAAAGCATCTATTCAAAACTTCACATAGCCCCCATACAAACTTCTTTCCGGAATAAAGTACTTGTGCCCATAAATTACCTTATTATACGATATAATTTGGTACAGATTTATTTTGTTGCAAGCCAAATAATATTATCAAATTTTATTGGAAACGGTCCATATTTGACCATGGCTCCTTTGCAAATACTACTCCTTAAAATAACTTTTAATGGTATAACTTCCCTATGAAATCTTGGTATTGATATACATTTTGGCAACAATAAATTTTATAATACCTACTAATTCATGACAAGGTCCAGCATTGACCATAGGTCCGACATAAATTCACTCTGTACAATCGCTTTAAGGCCAATAAATCTGATATAGATTTTTATATCTTGATGATATTTGGCACAACGAAATTGTAATGAATCTTAACCTCATAACATAATTTTGTTTCGGTGGCTCCATGATTGTTCATGGGTCCAAAAAAGGGTAAACTCTTGAAAATTTGTTTTTAACTATTGTGGTGTAGGGTATCATATCACGCCATGTCAACTCTCCAATATGCAAATCGGTACTTTTCGAGAGAGCGAAAATACCTATTCAAGGTTTTAAATTTTTTTATGCACTTTTTAATACTCTCTGGTATGTCAATAAGATTTTGCCACAATGAGTGCATACCAAATGCAGGACCATGGTACGGAGTCTGAAAAAAAGCATTTTGCATATTGGGTAGTTTGACATGGAAAGGACGGTAGGGTCGGACTTTATCGGCTATACTTTCTTACAATTTTGCCATGACATAGTAGTTATTATAAAAGTTATCGTCGCCGAATTTTTTTATCGGGAGTGGTATTTGTATGGGAGCTCCGGTTAAATATGGACCGATTTTAAATAAATTGGTAAGACAAATTTAATCTAAATACCAAGGTAATTAGATAGTTTATGGGCACAAAGACTATTCCGGAAAGAAGTATGTATGGGAGCCATGTGGAATTGCGACCTGTATTTTAACCACAAGGATACATGGACAGAAAACCAGCAAGCCAGCCGAACGGACGGACATTGCAAGATCGACTCAGAAAATTATGCTGAAACGATCGGTATACTAGACCCACCTATTGGTTTAGGACCAGTATTTTTAAATCTTACATAAATTAGAATAAACGCATAATTCCCTTTCTCTCTCCACTATTGTGGTGTGGGTATAAACATCTTAAATAAAAACTTCGATACTATTTGATGCCAAGACTCGTATTGTTAATGTTAAGGAAATTCCCGGATAAGAAATAAAATTATAAGAAAATAATTAGTATTGTGGTTATTTTATTGAACTGTTTATGGTTTTTAATTCTAATTTTTAAAATTTTAATGAGGCTTAAGTTCATCAAATTTAATTTTCATAAAATTATTGTTATTGAAGAAAGGAATTTAGAACATGAAATGAATTAAAATTTATTGATAATTGTTCATTGTTGACTGCAGCTGGGATTGAACCCACGAACAAGTTGATTAGAAATCTTTGGCGTTTAACACTCACCACTATTGGCGACGGCTGGCAGTTTGTAAACCAAATCGTATTTTACTTGTTGTTGTGAATGATTATCTATTTTCAATTGATTTATATGTTTTTAGGAAAATTTATTCTGTTGGCTTGCTAATCATTATTATATTTATGGTTTAGTCTAGCCTTAATTGGTCTAAATTCAACATCGTATATTTATTTTATTTTATTTTTATTTATTCATTAATAATCAAAAAGCATACACAGGCCAAAAACGATTACATATTATTTTCCATACTTATCAATCTTACCACGCATTTATACACTTTACGATACCACACTATCTAGATAGTGGTATCCACGTCTATTAGAATATTTTTGTAAGCTCTGGTTAAAGTTGTTGATTAAGTAAATTTTATACTGTCATTGTCAAAGAATTTGTGTATAATTTTCTCCAAAAATCAATTTGAAATTTTGCTATTTTGGGATTTAAAGGAATTGTTTTTCTATTTACGGACAGTCGTACATGCAGAAAGAACAAGATGAAATTGAATAAGATTGTCACATGAATACGGAGTTTAGGAACATTCTAAATCATATATTTATCTTATGATAAATAAATATTATTTGTTTTATCTATTCGTGTAGACATTTTTGGAATTTCACTGTTTTGTAAGAAATGAAAGTAACTTTAGTTTAACACCATTTCCTTTAATTATTCTAAGAAAACAAATAGTAAGATTTGTTTTATTATTTTAAACTATTTGATTTAAACACTAATAATTATACAGAAACATGTTTTGCCATTTTTTTCTATTGAACCATTAATCAAATATATGATCAGTTTTAATTAAAAATTTCATCAAGTGAATTAAATGTTTACTTATATCAACAACATTACTGCAGAAAATGTTGTTAATTTAAAAAGTTTTTAATTGATACTATTAATTTGTTTACTGGTGCAAATTTAATAAATTCTTTTTTTTAAATTAATATCTCCAATTCTTTAATTGAAATGAATTATTATTTTTTTTTTTTTTTTTTGTAAAATTTTTATTTTATTAATCTGTTGATCTCCTGTTTTTAATTCACAAATGGGTAATTTTTTATTAAATACATTAAACACACTTTTTCCAGATTAAACGAATCGTTTAATTTGTATTTATCAAAAAACTCGTATTTGAAATCAAATAAGTTTAATAAACATGAATATTAAACTCCTTTTCAAAGAATTTTGCTAGCCACTCTATCACAGCATTTTCCCCTATCCAGTTGCTCTATCTCCCTCTCCCTCTCCCTCTCTCTCTCTCTCTCTTATTTTAACCAGCTCCTTCTTGCCTAGGAGTCGAAAGGATTTGTTTATTTACAAGTTATTTAAGCTTAAGTGTCAACAACTCCCTGCAAACCACACAAACATTCAGTTGCAGCATATTTTTTTTTAAGTCCTTAACTTTCAACTTTAACCATTAACTGCAGTCAATTTTGTAGACAAACACTTGACCACTTCAGTTGAACGAACAACTGTTCACTGTATTTTACCCCCTGCCTTTATTCGTTTTGTGTTTATTTTAAATGAAATGATTTAAACATTCCCTAAAGTGTAATTAATATGTAAATGATAGTCTACTAATCAAATAGTAACTGATAAACTTAAATAAATGGAAGAGCGAGAAATGTGTTAGTTGCATCAAAGATGGTACATGTGGCAATTTAATAAAATGTAGACCTAAATATGAACCGATTCGCGTATAAATTTATACAAATGGTACTTGTGATAATGTTTGTGGTGGAACGAAAACGTAATGGAATGGTATGCGACATAAAGCGTGTTTTAAAAGGGGCCGTTATAAAAAAAAAACTATTTTAATTATTATTGCTATAGAGCAACTGGTTTTTCTAGAACAGGGGTGGACAACGCACATACTACAATATTTACGATTGTTAAGGGAAAACAGCAGAAGATTTCTTTTATTGCGCCCCATACACGGTTCAATTCAGTTGTCAACTGAGTCTTTCAACTGAATTGATACTTGGCCACACACTTCTTTAACTGAATTGAAAGATTTTAACTCAACTGTCAAATTTAGATTTTTTTTTACATAAACTTTGACAGCTGATCAAGAGACTCGAGCACACACAGTACAATCGAATTGAAAGACTTAAGGCCGTGTCAGATACAACTTTGTCGCTTTGCGTGACGTTTCTACCTTCGGCAGAAAAACGCAAAGCAAAAGGTGTATGCCACAATGAAAACTTTGACAACACTCACGCATTGTTTGTTTACTTATAAAAGCGGTTGGTAATTTGTACATTTAATTATTTGTTACAAAAATAAAAGTTAAAAATTTAATTGGACGGTTTTTTGGAATTGAATTTGGCAAAAAAAATTAAAAAAAAAAAAGAAAATTATACTAGCCAATTGTCAAAGCGCGCAAAAAGATGAGAGTTGGCTAACTTTTTGCTTCGCTCCGCTTTGAAAGTACTTTATGTGACATGTTTCGTATAAGTATGTATGTTTTATCTTAGATGTCAAAGCGAATCGGTAACGCAACGCGAAGCAAAAGTTTTATCTGACATGGCCTTTATGCTTTAAACACATTCGAGACAGCAGACTACCGACTTCAATATGTCAACAATAGAATACATGTGTGTATATGGAAATGATTATTTTAACGACGCCACGGCTAAATGGCTGCAGGTTGTTGTCTATGCTAATTTTGTCGTTGTAGTCAAATTAAACTAATTTCTATTTTTGTACGCTACAAAAAAGAAAAAGTGCTGCTAATATAATCAAAAATTAGAAGAATTAGTGCTTATAATATATAATAATAATTTTTTGGTTAAACAGCAAAGAACCGGATTGAAACAAGAATATAAGCGCGGCTCACCACCAAATCTATATTATTATTACTTTTTTGTATCCTTAAAAGAAATTATATAGGAAGATGTTTGTCACGCCAATGCTCTTAGTTTTAGCAGTATGGGTATCATTGAAAAATTGAAAGTGCTTTTCACATGGTGTTTAAAGCACACCGATTTATTAACCCATTTCAAAAGCTCATACTTCTTGACTGACTTTTTTACTAAATTTGCTTTATCTTTAAATTATGTCGATATAATAATAATTATTTAACAATAATATACACATGTTACCAAAGTTATTAGGACTTTGATTAATAAAGTATTTCTGTATTGCGGGTTTTCAGCCTTTTCAAATATTTACATATTACTATATTTCAATATCTAACAAGTTCATAAACTATTACCACTATATATTTTAACTCAAACTTATAAATAAATTGTGAAGTTTTCCAAAATAAAATTTTTTAACCCTAATAACTTTAAAATTTTATATGATGGAGTTTCTAAAAATATAGCATATAAAAACTTGGGGTGTTCTCTATAACATATTATATTTGAGGAAATATTATTATACATATCGACAAAATTTTAAGATAAATCCTCTTAAGGGGTGAATAAATCGGTATATTTAATACATCATATGAAATGTGTTTCGAAAGACTTTATTATGATACCAATACTTTAAAGATTCAGATTATATTTTTCTTCCTATACTGTTGATAAAGTGCTCTGAAACCTTTACGACCTATAATTCATTAACTTAGTGCGTGGAACCAAAAAATTACAGTCGCGATACAGTAATCTTGCGGTCAAGTTAAGCAAATTTTAGCGCTTCTGTGCCGCTCTAAGCGTTAACTCTAAGTTAACTTTTCAGATCGTATTAGTAAAAGTACTGATTTACAAACGATAACAAATTAGATTAAATTTTAAGCTGAAAGTTGAGAGTTTAAACAAAATTGAGAAATACATTAAAGAAAAACTATCGGCGTTGTATTATTGTATATCTAAAGCAGCCATCTCAAAAATAAAAACGAAACGTCACAAAATTCTCGAGGCTTTGAAGAATACATAGGAAAAAGCACACAGGAAAACATTACATAGACCAAAATATGCCGATCTTAAAGCAAGTTTTTACAAATGTTTTCTTGAAGCATCGAAAACGTAATTGCGTAATGACTGTTCTAATTTCAATATCAATAGCTAAGCGCGAGTTCGTGTAACTGCAACCTGAAAAGACAATAATGTCAGTAATGGATGGCTGGCAAATGTTTAGAAAATACCCAGAATTCGCTATCTAAAAATTGTTGAAGAACTAATTTTCTGACAAACGTCATATGTAGCACCTTACACATAATACATGACTGATTGTATAATTATTAATTATAAATTGTAGCCGGTACAAATAAGATCTAAGTTTCTTTTTTGTACAGATGAAAACTAAGTCATTGAAAAATATATAGGTACATATGTTTATTATTGCATTTTTTACAATTTAGAAAAGTTAATAAATAAGACGAAAAAGTTAACAACCCTTAGGACATTTCAGTTTACTTTTTCGCGATTATACTGTATATTAGGATTTTTTTATTCAACCTGTCATGAAGATGATATACCTTATGAGTTCCAAAAACAATAAAATTTAAATATTTTAAATGTTTTTTAATAAATTCATTTGTTTTTACGTTAACAAATTTATCATAAATAAGTATTTATATTTTTGTAGGCTTAAATTAAGTTTGTGTGCGAGTATACAATTATGCATGTTGTTAAATTTATAAAAATTAAAAATGATAGTGGCACCACTGAAATGTAAATATATAATAAAAAAACACAGCTGTTTATATTTTTTCAATTGTAGCTGTCGTCTTCAAAATAATTCAGTAGCTGATTACGCGACTACAATTGCAACCTGCAGCATTTGTTGTCGTGCCTTCGTGTTGCCTGCTGTCTCGAATGTGTTTAATGCATTAGTAGTCAACTTGAAAAAATCAAAGACCCCTTTCAGACAAGCAAAGTTTACTTTGCAAAGTCTTCAGTTTATTGAAGAGAAGGGAAAAGAGTATAGCGGGGGAGTACATACTTTGCTGTACTCGCAAAGTCGTTTTGTTTTTCGTTCGTAGATTATACCTGAAGTTGGCTGCAACTTTATATTTATATACAGCGTTACCAGAATCTTTGGAATAAAAATTGTCATATGGCGAAAGAAATCATATTTTGAAGAGGAAAATCTTAAATTTTTTTTTCTTAATTTAAATTTTTTAAAACAAGGGCAAAATAGTAAGAATTATTAATTTTTTATAAAACCATACTTCTTATTATTTAAGTTGAAATACATAAAAACATAATTCGTCAGTATATGAAACTTTATAAAAATAAATTTTTTCTTTTCACCTATTTCCGATGTACTAAAGAATTATTTACTTCTTAAGGTACGTTCAGACTAATGAAATATTTATCGAAAATATTTGTTCTGATATTTGCTTCAAACTGTGTGAAACAAAAAAATATTTTGTTAATGTTCAAACTAAGCTCAAATATTTGATCATTTTTGTTTGATGAAACAGTTGGCAAACAGTGTTAATAAAATAAATTAATTCATGTTTGCCATGCGTTCAGACTAAAAGAAATATTTGCATCAAATAATTATTTAATGAAAGTGTTCAAAAATAAAAATATATTTCTCAAATGGTAAAAATGAGCGCAAAAGCTAATTTTTTATTTTATTCTGTGGATCAGCGTCTCTTTTAGTGTTAGAACAGGAGAATGTAGAAGAAAACATGGAAGCCACTGGGTAACGGGAACATGGCTAAAATTTGCGAAAAATTGCAAACTTGCAAACAAACGCTAAAATATATTTGAAGTCGTTAAATCGGTTAAAAAACAAAATGTCAAGAAAAAAACAAAAAAATGTTGCAAAAATAGCGAAAATTCGCGAAAAATTTAGATATTTTAAACAAGCCATAAAATTTATTAAAGGTGCCTAAAACTATAAGGAATTGCAAAAATTCGGTAAAAATTGCTAAATTAGCGGAAATTCCCAAAAATTTGCTAATAGCGGCATGATACCAAAGTTTAAATTATTAAAAATAGTTAAAGCTGCAAAGAATCACAGAAAGAAATCGCTTCTTTTGCGAACATGGCTAAAATTCGCGAAAAAATGCAAACTTGGAAACAAACCCTAAAATATATTTGAAATTGCTAAATCGGTTAAAAAACAAAATTTAGGGGAAAAACAAAAAAAAATGTTGCAAAAATTGCGAAAATTCGCGAACCATTTTAATATTTCAAACAAGCCATAAAATTTAGTAAAAGTGCCTTAAACTTTAAGGAATGGAATTATAAAAAATCTTTAAAATTGTAAAGAATCCGAAAACTTACAGTAAAAATTGCTTCTATCTGGAACATGGCTAAAATTATTTGTCGTTGTTTGCTCTTTCAATTTTTTTGTAATATCAAATAAATGTTTGCTCAAAAATTACTAAAATATTTGATTTTTTGTGTTCACACTATGTTCACATTGGACAAATATTTGTTTGCCGGCCAATACTTTTATTTGCTCAAAATCAGCTGTTATTTTATTTGATACTCAAAAATATTTTGTGTTCAGACTACGTTAATGAAATATTTGATGTTTGCTTTCAAATATTTCATCAGTCTGAACGTACCTTTAAAACAAAAACAAAGTTTTTAGAATTTGCTTTTGTTTTAAATGTAGTTGTTCGAAATAAGGAATTCTTTCGTAATCGTGTATTTTCTATAAGCAAAATTAAAGTAAAAATCAGAATTTCTAAAAATAAAAAATCATCATTTGAGAAAAAAATCTTTAATCATATTTTTGTTTGAAAAAATAAAAAAAAATATGATAAAATCATCATTCTGGCAACGCTGTTTATATATTATATTTAAACAAGAGAAAACAAAAATTTGTCAAATTAAACTTTGTGTGTCTGAGCACCAAACAAAGTTTAAAAGAGAATTCAACAAACTTTGTCAAAGTAAACTTTGCCTGTCTGAAAGGGGTCAAAATCTTTTGATTTTTCTTCAACCAACTCGACAACCGTCAAACTAATCAACTGACAAGGCCATACACGCTTTGATTTGGACAACAACCGACTCAGTTGACAATTGAATTGAATCGTGTATGGTCTGCTTAAGAAATAACACGGCAATAAAAGGCAAAAAAAGGGGAAACAAGTTGGTTCAGAAAATGGCTTTTCTGTTTTTAAACTTAATTAAATAGCAACATACATATGTATACTTTTGACTATGAAAATATTATAGAATATAGAAAAAGCTCTGCGCGTTCAATGTTATATATTAAATAAAAAATTTCCTAGCGCTTCTTTTAAATATCTGGAAGCAAAACTCTTAAAAAAAAATTTTAAGAAAACTTTTGATTTTTTGATGAATGTTTTAAACAGTATTGCCAGATTGGCCATTATGTAGCTAGATTTAGCTATTTTTCATCGCGTTTAGCCATGAAAAAATTAATCAGACTTTCTGAAAAAAAAACTTTCATAGTGTCAACCCAGCTTAATGGTGTTTTCTTTTCAACAAAAAAAAATCCCATTTTATTAAAGAAATGCAATTTGGTGTTCGTTTCTTAAAAAAGTATTGCTCTCTAAAAGGGTAGCATGTTTTATTCTAAAAAATTCAATGCATAAGGCCCCGTATAAATCGACAGTGTTGATAGTGCCCTGTAAAATAGCTGAATTCGGTTTATATATAGGACTATTTTTATAACGGCGACGAGTGCCTTAAAGAGCAACAAAGCTATACGAAAATTGCAAAAATTCTAAAAAGTTTGCAAAAATAGCGAAAATTCGCGAAAATATTTAATATTTCAAACAAGCCATAAAAATGATTAGAAGTCCCTAAAACTATAAGAAATTACAACAAATTGGTAAATTAGTGGAAATTCGCAAAACTTTGCTTTGTAAAGCTGTAAGGAATCAAAAAACTTACAGGAAAAATTCGATACTATAGCGAACAAGGCTAAAATTCGCGAAAAATTGCAAAATTGGAAACAAACCCTAAAATTTATTTGAAATCGCTAAATCGATTAAAAAAAAACACAAAAGGTGGGAAAATAAAAAGCGTTCAAAAATGAGCTGTAATGATGAAGAAACAACTTTTTGTCAGGTGTTAAAAACAGGGCATTCCACTTTTTCATAACTGGCGCTTTGCTCTCGTCAATTAACAAAAATCATTATTACAGGGTTGGCAAGACATTTTATACATGCACCTTTTCAGAAGGGGATATCATTTGTGTAGAAAAGAACACTCCATAAGTTTTTATTAATATTAATGCGTTTTTTTTTTAATTAAAATCTTATTTACGCATTTTTTAATAAAAATTTTGCAATTATTAGTAATGAAGAGTTGGCAGCACTGGTTTTAGATTGAGCCGCATCAGTTGGTTTATATAATGAAAATGTTTGGTGGAGTTATTTTTTTTTTTTTTTTTTTGTAAAATTTTTGCCAGAATTTGGATTAACGCTATTATTGTGATTTAAAAAAGGCACCCATTCTGGATACAAATTAAACACTAATTTTTATCAAATAAGTCTCAATACACCCACTGTACCAACAAAGTTCAAAACATCAAGGAAAAACTAGAGAAAATAGAGAATTTTTTAGTGAACATATAAGGTGCGGAAGGTTTAGATTTATAATGGCACCGAAATTAAAAAAATGTAACACACTAAAAAGATATGATTTTCTGGACTCGACACTTTTCTTAAAAAAATGTCGTAATATTTCACTTATTTTTCGAAAATGCATACACGTTCTATAATATTTAAGCGTTTTTAATTAATGTACATCGTCACCAGGTCTTTATTTTTTAATGATATTCTTTTTGGGCCAGGTGGACAGTGACCAATTTCTTGCAAGTTCTTACCTTTCGTTCCTAGTAGTAAATCAGTTTCTTTTTTTTTACTTTCAAAAAAAACTTTTTTTTACAAAAGTCCCAAAATTTAAAATGAAACCAGAAAAATATATCTATCCGGAATTCATTTGGTTTAAAAATACAAAAAAAAATTAATCAAAAAACCACATTAAAAAAAGAAAATTTGACAAACGGTAATGCTGCTTTCAAAACAAATGTCATTGTGGCAGTAATAACACAAAACAATACAATTTATTGCCACTTTTCTAGTGATGACACTAAAATTATCGAAAGATATAGAAAGGAATACAATGACAGAGGGACATCTTGTAAAGGTGTTGATTTTTAGCACCCAGTATTTCTTATGGGAAATTTTCAACATCTTCTCAAATTGATTTTTAAAGTAGAGTTGTCAGCTGCTCAAATCGTAGGTAAGATACCGGGAAAAAGAAAGACATGCAAAGTTTTGAAAAAAAATAAAGGGAATTGGCCTTTAAAACATTAAAATCTAACTAGAATTTTTACTTCCCTTCATACAAATAATGGACATTGGTAACAGTAGGGCTTTTGACTTTGGTAAAGACGCGATATGAGATAAAAAGATTGAAATTCTCAAAAAAAAAATCCAATCCATTTGCAATGTTCTTCAAAGAAGGAGTATACAATAATAAATGGTCTCAATTTCATTAAGTTCAGCATAAAGAGCTTTAATTTAAGGAAAAATTCGAATGAATTATTTCGATACAAGGATCATCCTCGATTTTGAATATAGTCTAAACAAATTGAATTTTTGATCAATTCGAACAAAATTCTGGTCGCATAATTGTTATGATAACAGAAAACTACTGTTCTAATCGTAGTTGCAAATGAAAAATCTTCCCTCATAAATAAAAAATGCAAGTTGCTGTTGTATATAAATTTAGAAAAAAATTAACGCTATTTCTGAATTTTAGCTGCATTTATTAGATTTATAGAAAAAATTAAAAATGTAAAGGAAATTGTACTCACGGAAAACGGTTAGACTAAA
The DNA here is from genome assembly GCA_943735925.1 of Pollenia amentaria. Lineage (NCBI taxonomy): Eukaryota > Metazoa > Arthropoda > Insecta > Diptera > Polleniidae > Pollenia > Pollenia amentaria. The sequence continues at coordinate 164,374,257 of OX031009.1, forward strand.
TTAATTTTTTCAAGGGTCAATAAGAAAAGAAATAACTTAAGGGTCAAATAATCCACAGAAGTATCGAACATGTTTGAGTGAATATTAAAAATTTTCAATCAAACATCTTGTCGTGGTTGTCAATCTCGCCACTAAATGGCTAAATCGGCAGAATTGTTTAACGCTAAAAATGAATGCCTGTTTCTTAGTTACAAGATTTATAAGCGATTCGTAATGATTCATTTTGAAATATATTTTAAACAAAAAAAAAATTTTAAGAAATTGGTCTTGTTTCACATGTAGTTGTGTGAAAGAAAGCGATCCTTCGACATCATGAAATTGGCAGTTAATGTTTGGCTTATCAAATTCATCGGTGGGAAAATAATTGTACCATAACTCTCCTCCGGAGGTGTACCGATTATCTTAAGGATATTTCACCTTTTAGTGTTACATCCTCCGGTGCATAATCAGCTACAGCTAATACCTGGAATTCGACAAAAATCCGAAATTGACAGATCTCAGCCAATCTTCATGATCTTTTGCGAGCGAGGCAGACCAGAGATCCTATCTGGTACCACGGGAGTCAGTAGCCCACGATGAGACGGCACCGGACTGACTTTCTGGTAATTAGATTTTCGAAGGTTGAGCTTACGTGCCCTGGTGGTTAGGGGTTAAACGGAGAGTTGCTATTTTACTTTTGGGGATCGAGTGGATGTTGTTGTTTAAGCCGCGGGAAGGAATGTCCCACTGAAGGGCTGATATTTCACAACTTATGGGAGAGTTCGGCGATAGGGGAGATTATCATTAGGTGCTGCTGCTGCTAGAATTTTTTCAAAAGCAGCGTAGGTAAGATTGTTCCAGCTCTTAAACACAAGATGAGTATATAATCTTATCGTGCATATTCGCACTCAAGTTGCTACCTGTGTGTAATGTCGCTTCTCGTACACGGGGGCGGTTGATAAACGTATTGTTTGTCTCCCAAGTGGATAATATCCACTACGAGAATAACCTTGACTTGGCAGGTGCATGTAAATCATTTCCACGTCTGTACCATGACTTTGTTCGTCCGGAAAGGTCCAACAATATCGTTATCCTATAATTTCAGAATTTGAGGGGTCTACTATAAAATCAAAGTATTACGAAATGATATACTATATCATTTTAAAAATGTGTTAAATCTTTTCTTGTCACATAGTGTTATTTTTATACTTTTTAGAGAGTATCTTAAATTTCGCACACAAAGTGTAATATAAACTCCTTAATAAAATTAAATGCCTTTAATTATCTACTTAAGAACATTTTTATACAATTGTTGTCTCTGTATAAAGTTTCCGATTTTATTTCACACCCAACAAATTTATTAGACATCATAACCGAAAAATAAAAAATAAAAAAAATATATAAAAACCACCACAAAATTGTAACATTTATCCATAAAATACAAGTTAAAGTCAATACACACACCAAAGGAAGACAATAAAAAAAATAAGAAATCAAACTTTTTTTAGTCCTGTAGCCAACAAAATTATCTTGAGGAATGGGGTGGTAAATTTATAATAAAATAAAAAGTTATAGATACTACTTCATACTCTACTTCATACATTTTTATTAAATTGAAATTGCCAATTTTTATGTTTTTTTTTTTCCTTTTTAAAGACAGATTCTGTTATCGCATAAAAAAACAAGAGATAATAAACCGACAATAAAGTAAATGGACATATTTTATAGTTGATTGATTTTTATCGCAATGTTAACAACGTAAATTTGGATGAACATTTTACACTTCTTAGTAAAACAAATGCGTCAACCCCCTCCCTGTCCTTCTCCCTTCTTCCAATCAAATGGAAAAATTGAAACTCAAAGCTGGAAAATTTTTGTTTCAATTGTGGGTTGTGATGATGGGCCATGGATATTTTTGGTTAGTTCTAAATCTTGAAAGATATTTCACAATTTTTATGATTTGTAAATATTTATTTTTGGTTTGTGTTATAAAATTTATTTCTTTTTTTTTTTTTGGTAACAAATTGATTATGTAATCGAAGAAAGAGGCGTATGAAATTTAGTTGTAAATATTTAAGGTAATTTTGGTTAAATGTCAACAAAATAATCGTAAAATTAAATTTCTGTATGTAATGAGATAAACACAACTGCGATGAACGACGAACTTCGCATTGCACGATGAATTCGTCAGCAAGAATTCCTTGCGTAAATTCGTCAAACGAGACACGATAAGTACGTAAAGAACAAGTACATATAAATGTCATTTAAAATTGTTTTAAATTTATAAAACTAAAACCTTCGACGCCAGATTATACAAGCACTCGTTTTTCTTAACCTTTTCTATTATTATTTCACTGCTATCCGATTTCTTCTCTTAAAAAATAATTATGTACACTAGTTTACAAAATGAAATTTTCTTCATGTACATTTGATGAGAGATAGATTTCTTTATGTATTTTCTTCCGCTGAATTCAAAAATCAAGGTTAAATTTATGGAACAGTTTTTGAGATATTGTCACTTTTTAATTTTTTCAACCTTTTTTCACTTGACAAATCATATCTCGAGCTAGAATTCGCAAGGTATTGAGATGACGAACAAATATGTGTAATCTGATCTTGGTATATCGGTTCAAAATATATCGATGAAAATAGGGCACATTTTCAAAAAAATCATATTTTACAGTGATTCTGTGCCGACGGAAAAGTACAAATCGTTGAAAAAACTTCTGGTTTCTCTTCATGTACGTAAAGATGATACTTTTATATAAAATTTAACACCAACCAGAAGAAAATCCCGAGTGTTTTTCTTTCTGTGTACGTTTTATAGAAGCTGTCAAAACAAAATGTATACCACTGATGCAAGCCACCGGTCGTCAGCCGATTAGCCGCCGCCACCGACTGGTTTTTTTTCTAGCCGACGGAAGACAAAGCCAGAGCCACAACTATTTCTAACACACAAAAATGTCAAGAATGTATTGCAAGCGTTTAAACCCAATAAATTGTCGAAAAAAATAAAATATTCGGAAAATATGGGATTTGGATTTATTCACTAAATTGCTTATAACTTTGTAATTTTTCGGTCGATTTTCTTAATGTTCGAATTCAGCGGAAGAAAATACTTAAGGAAATCTATCTCTCATCAAGTGTACATTTTCTGTGTAAACTAGTATTAATTGAAGTTTTTGATATTTAAATTAGGCTAAAGTTCATTAAATTTAATTTTCATTAAATTATTTTTATTGAAGTAAGGAATTTACAATATGAAAGAAATTTAAAAAAAATAATTTTATTCCTGACTGATCACGGGACTGTTCTCGCTTCAGATTTACATGTTTCGAGAATAACCACATTCCCATCATCAGAATTTTTTGCGTTCTACCGTTTGCAACATTGCGGCACCTGCCAGTCTATACCAGAGTTCCGAAAAATTCATATATGATCGCTCATATTTAACCATTTATGAATTTTTTCATGAATGAGGAATTTAAAACGTGTAATTTTTTCACAACCATGAATGAATTGTGAATTTTTCGCCAATTCATTCATGAGCGTGAGGAAAAATTATACAACATTTCTTCAGTCATGAAGAATGAGGAAGCAAAAAATTTTCGTAACGCTCCTCACCAGTAATGTTGTTGTTGCACGACAGTTTGCATGACCACAACACGAAGTGCCTTTGTGTGTACTTGTTGTTGTTAAAGGCAACGGCCAAAGTGTGTTTTAAATTTTTTGTAGGCAAATATTATTTTAAAAAAAAACTAAAAGAACTGCACATATCTTCATCTTAAATGCAGAATAATATAACATCACAGTTTTCATGAGAAGCAAAAAACGTTGAAATTAATTGAGATATAAAAGCAATTTTAAATATTTAGGATAAAAATGCGAAAACCTATTTTTTTTGATGGAAAAATATTATTTTTATTGTTATTTATATAGTTATGTGTGTTGTGTTATTTTAATTTGTAATTCTCTGAAACAAAACGACGAATCATCAACGAAAGTATGATAGTATTAAGTTAAACAAATATTTAAAATATTAAATAATGAAATGTTAATGTTAAATTACAGGTATCATAGAATATAAAGACAATGCACTTGGTTATAAATGAAATACTGCGTTTAAACAATAAATTTAAATATGGTTAAATGCACATATAAAAAAGGTAATCACACAATTAATATGTAGTATAATTAGGTTTGCGTTGACATGGTGGAACAAGTTTGATTTTCTGATTCAGCGCAGGCAGTACTGCATTTGAGAACGTATAGATGTTATATTATTAGAGATATTATTATTTCATATTATTTATAGTTTTTTATTTCTAATAAGAAGTGGATTAAACTTAAAAATGTACTTCATTAAATTAACCTATAAATTGATTTTAAAAAGCCAATTTTTCCATTATAAATAACGTCTATTTTGATCTCCTTATAATGAATTTTCTCAATTGAATTTTTCTTTACAATAAACAAATTTTGTAAACAAAAATTTGACTCATATACATACATGTATATTTGTCTCCATATAAGGAATTATTTCAAAAAAAAAACTTCTGTAGCCCATACTTATAACGCTATATACGGAGCAAGAACTAAATTTTAATTCGTTAATTTCTGAAAAATTTAAATAAGAAAAATGAAATGGTTTTTAAATTAAGAGTAGTATTGATTGAAGCCTTCTATAAGGCCTCATTACTACTTGATTTTCCCGCTGGAAATGGTTGGGCAAATCGCATTTTTTTCCTTGTGAAGAATTTTAACGTGAATTTTTTCAAATTTTTCATATCTGAAAAATCACATATGAAGTTTTTGTTTTTGCTCACTCCTCATGAGTGAGGAAATTCAAAATATTTTTTTCCTCACCCTCATGAGGATGAATTTGCAGAAAAATTTTTCAATTTTCACGCTCGCTCATGAATGAAGAATGAGCGAGCGTTTCGGTACTCTGGTATATACACTCACAATATTATGACAGTAAGGGACTGTAGGTTATTCAAGAAGTATTCCGTTCAGGAATTTTTTATTAAATAAATATTTAAAATTCAAAGCAAGTTTATTTTTAGCTGCTGCTAACATTTATTCGAAAAACTACGTGCACATTAATACGGATTTTCGGTTGCATTTAACATTGTCTGAAATTTAACATTAAATGAAACTGAAATTAAAAACAACTGAAAATTTACTTTAAATCCGATCCACTTATTTTGCATTTAATGAAAAGTTAATTTAATTTTTACTGTTAAAAATTCCGCGAATTCCATAAAAAAATAACCACAGATTCCATAAAAACAAATTAATTTTCAGTTAAGAAATAGAAATAAGCCTATCGCAGAATTCTTTGCGGACGACAAATTTCGGTCTACGCAATGATTGTGTGTATATTCATATACACCAATGTGTTCTATTTCCAATGGCGAATATTCGTTGCGAATAATTCGTCGTTCGTCCCAATTGTGTTTCTATCATATATCTATAAAAAAAAGTCATATAAAATAATACAATAACTTTATTAAGTATAAAGTTTTACTAAATTTTTATTTCAAAACGAATTAGGATATACAATAAAAATAAATAAAATTAATTGTTAGATTTTTTGTAACACTTTGGAAAACTATAAAAAGTTTTATGAAATCAAATAACTTTAAGAAGACATTAAAACAAATCTGTAGCATTTTGACAAAACATCTTAAGTTGAGATAAGATAGCAAAAAAGTTTAAAAAAAACTCGGTGATAACAACATTTTTATCAAATAATAAAATTCAAGGAAAATTTGATTCCTAATACAAAATTTTAAAAACGTTAACAAAGACGTTTTTTAAATGAAAATTCGTATGATTAACAACATTTTTTTCGACTTTTTAAAAATGACTTAAGATGTTTTGTCAAAATGCCACAAAAACTATCCAAGTTACGTAGTTTTAAAGTCATTCAATAATTATATTTTAGCTTTCTGTAGAAAATTACCAATGAGGAAAATCAGATAAAACACGCCTAAGAAAACATCGATTAAAAAATTAAATTTGTTGTTCCTAATAAATCGATCTAACTTTGTATTGATGGTATAAAAAAAGTTTGAATCATGTGGTTCTACTTTGTTAGCAGGGTCTCCATATGTTTTTCAGCGTTTCCGTAATCTTAAAAGGGGTTTATTTTAAGCCTGATACAATGTTATTACAAATGGCACCAATTAGGCAAAAAGTGACATCAATCCTATGACAAACGTCATCATACAATTTTGTCATATCTTATGTGACATATATGCTATGACAACAGTGACATGAATTCAATGTCACACTTTGTGTTTTATTAACATTATTTTCATGTTTTAAAAGTAAAATAAGAAGTAATAATTCCCGTATTCTATATTTTTAAATCATTTAGTTAAATAGGTACATCACATTTTCAAAGTAGAATGATTACGAAAACCATATCGGACACGCTGCTGGTGTTTTATAATTGAAAGTTCTTCTGTAAACAAAGGGCGGGATACAACAAAAATCAAACAAGCATGTGAAACGGGTATTAAATAATAGAGCAATTCCATATGAAAGCGATCACCTTTTGGACGACCCCTCTCCGATTTTAAAATAAATAGTCTCAATCGATTGCCCAGCAAAAAATAATGTACCTACATATTTTTTTTTTTTTTTATAGTGACTGGTTTAGTGGTGGTGTACACCACTGTCATGTGACAAAATTGAAGAATTCTTCATAAGGGACCTCATTGAAAGTTGTTTTAAAAAAAAACTACTAAAGCGATCGCAACGAGTGATAGCTCGTTGGAAAGGTATTGAATCAGGCTTTAATTGAAAAATAAAATTTTCCTAATTTTTCTTAGAAATTTACCTTTAAATTTTCCCAAGAAAATTAAATTTTCCGATTTTCCACAGAAGCTCCTAAATTTTCCGGCTAATTTTTTTTTTTGGATTCCTCATAATTTTTGCTTTAAGAATCAGCAATAAAAAAATGGGCCCCGACTCCTTGTTTGGACAGGAGAAGAGCATTTAAGAGACCACCTTGTTAAAAATACATTTTAAAAATTATTTTACAGTTAAAAATACATTTATGAAGAAAAAATCAATTTTTTTTTAAGAGCCCCAAGTTGAGTGTGTAGTGAATATGGTCTGCCTGCCTTCACAAGATCGGCCATAAATCCATGGATAATAGCAGCAGTGGCATGTAATGGCACACCAAACCCGACTGAGGCTACAGGTCATAAAATGTTTTGTAAATTTTTTAAATTACCAGGTAATAAATATTTAAACACATATTAAAACAACTTTCAATGAGGTCCCTTATGAAGAATTCTTCAATATTGTCACATGACAGTGGTGTACACCACCACTAAACCAGTCACTATAAAAATATGTATGTAGGTACATTATTTTTTGCTGGGCAATCGATTGAGACTATTTATTTTAAAATCGGAGAGGGGTCGTCCAAAAATTTGCCAATTTTGATCGTTTTCATATGGAATTGCTCAATAATATTATCTCAATATGACTTAAATCCATTCCAATGACTCAATTTAATGACAGTGTGTCATAAAATTCAGCCTAATAAGTCATTTCTCAGATGTTACTGAGTCATAGCACTGATGACATAAATTTATTAAACTGAGTCCGATTCGTAATTTCTGTGTTGTCGATGTGCTATGCTATTGATGACATAATTTAATGCCCTTATTGTGTAATACGCAACGCAGCGCCAAATATTACATTAAAAGCAAAAACAAAGTCAGAAATATTTTATAATTTTGTTGTGGCTTTCCAAAAAAATTCTTATTGTGTTTTAAAACTTTCAACGCCACAAGATATGCAGCGTTTGAAATTTAAAAATTCAATATAAATTTTTGTAGGAGGCAACAACAAAATTATAAAATTTTTTGACTTTGTTTTTGCTTTCAATTCAATTTTTGGCGTCGCGTTGCGTTGCGTTACGTTTTACACAATTAGGACCTAAATTTTTGATCCTGATGACAATTTGGCCAAGTGATGTAAAGGCTGATATAACAATGATGAAAAGTGTCATAAGGACAAAAACGAATATACTTGTCATAGTACTGATGTCAAAATACATATGCGTAATGACGCCTTTTTTAGCAGTGTAGAACTTACGAAAGGGTTTACTGTCAAAGGAACTGTCATATTGAATAGATTCACGCTTAAATAACGCTACTAAATTATATAAATTTACTTTGAAAATCAGCCATCGATTGCCGCAATTTATGAACGACTTCGTAATTTTATGGCGCACTGCTTAATTTTGGCTTATTGGGTTTGTTAATAAAAAAAATATATGGAGTGAGAGAGATCCACAGCAGACCCATTAACTTCAGAAAAATGCACAGTTTGTTGCGGTTTACCATTTCTGATCTTCCACAAAATTTTTTTTAATTTATATTTAATTTTTTTGTTTGTAATTTTTACAATTTCAAGTTCCATCGGGCTTAAAAACACCCTTTATTATCAAAATGTTGGTACGTAAAATGTTTTCCCTAAACTGACAACACGAATTGTTAAGAACATTGAAAAATTGTTCGCCAATTTTTTTCCAACTAACAATTAATTAAAAATAAAATCAGTTTTAGGGTAACATTTAATCAAGTGAGTTAAACGCTTACTTATATCAACAACATTAAGGCAGAAAATGTTGCTAATATCAAAAAATATTTAATTGATACTATTAATTTGTTTACTGGTGCAAATTTAATTAATTTTTTAGCTAATATCAAAATTTTGTTTAAATTAAATTAATTTTTATTTTTTTCTGTGACTGCTTTAAATTTATTTTCGTTGAAAAGTTTAGATATTTAGCAAAAATATTGAGTTCATAAAAAATTGCTTTTTTTTATCATGGAAAAAGCCTATTATGAATGATGTCTCTCAGACTATCTACATATATTCCATTTAAATGTCTCGTCATCAAAACCTAATTTTTAACAAAAGTTTTGACGATTTTCCTCAACAAAATTCAGTCCTTTTTTTGTGAAAAACAAAACGCTATCGATGGACAAAATTTTAGAGCGGTGTAACACATTCAACGTAAAATTGCTTATTTTTTTACATCGATATAAAATTTAGCGCCAATTATCAGTATAAAAACCTCATCATTGATTTTTCTGACAGCAGATATATAATTTAATAAAGGTTTCATATACGAACCCCCACCGAAATTATCTCCTGCTGCTGAAAAAAAATTAAATCAACCCCACTAAAGAAGTTTGTTGTATGACAGGTCCATATTATACATGACTCATATAAATGCCTTCTTTCAACAATCTATATTTTTTGCCTTTTGATCTAGATTTAAATGCCAGACACTTATCTCAACTTTGTGTTCAACTATAGTTGAGCGCATAATTGAGTACAGTGTTGTTTCCTCGCAATTTGTTTAATATCAAAAATATCGCTATATATATATATATATATTAGACCTGGCGTTAAAAACTTTTTTTTTAATCTTGAATGTGGGTAGCGATGAAAATATGCGATTTGATACCAAAATTGATGTAGCAAATTTTCAGGCTGATCGGATGGTGCCAACCCGTGCCATGATAAGGTCAAAGGTCAAAACTTTGAAAAACCACCAAAATACTCTTTTTTTTAACTTTATAAATTTTTTTTAATAAAAAATACTAATTTAATAAAGTTTTTTTTTTAATTTTTGTTTATTATTCTTATTATTTTTATTTTAAATTAATGAAGATTTTGTATAGGATGGGAAGTCCGTACGGTAGCCCTCTACAATGTGTAGCAAGTACTCTTTATCGTCTTGGTTGTGTGTTAAGAATCTGTTAACGTCAGTTATTAGTTTGATTTTTCTTTCGGCGGGATCATTCACAACAGTAATGCATTTCACGATCTGTTCCCCTTTACAAAATGATTCGCTCTTAGGCCAATTTGCTGGATTAGTGCGTAAGAAATCCATAGAAATTTCCAAACGAGAAAAAAAATTTTTTGTTTTGGAAGTCACAAAAGAGCTTAAATCCTTGGATGTGAATAATTGAATTCATCGACGCTTGCATACCGATGTGATTGTCTTCATCTAAATGCAACGCGAAAACCATATTTTCCTTTATTTCTCATTCTACATGTGGATCAAAAAAGACAAGTGCAACTGCTTCCTCTGATAAATACCACAGATGGTTTCGAATTTTTTCCAATAGCAGTTTAGATATTTTTTTTATCAAAATTGCCAATAATCCCCTTTATTAGTTGCATATCTCTATTTGGCGCTTCAACTGCATTTGTGGTACTGAACCAGTATGGAATATAGAGACTTACTAAGAAAATGCACATATTACGAATTCCATTCAACTGACTTGCAGAAATTTTAAAGTGACCGTGAAAAATATACATTTTTAAACAATAGATGGCCTTAGACATGAATCTTGCATAAGACGTCGCTCCTGGTGCACAAAATGTGAAATTGGGAATGCTACCACCAAGAAAAATTAATGCAAGTTGTAGTAGTTCTCTATAATCATGCCGAATGTGGACTTTCGCTAAATATTCAAGGCAAAACTGCTTGTTTGTTTCGCGTTTTTCGACAGATATGACACGCAAAACTTGTTCATCCTGCATACAATTGATGTATGCCTTTGAATTAAGTGTGCTTCATTCCCATGCAAAACGTTTAAAAATTGCTACCTCTGGGCCACTTGATTTTCCGAAATTTATCTCAAAAACAGCTCTTAAGAGAATTTCTGCAACATGGTGGCGACATGGTAACCACAATAAGCTGCGTTCCAGCTTGCGTTCCAATAAAGTTCCAGCACCACTAAAAGGGCCAGTATATGCAGCAGTTGTATCAAAACATATCATTTCTAATGAATGCAGCATATTCCCAGCAATAGCAGGAAGTAGCTTTCCGTCCCAAATGCAAAACAAATGTTTCAGGGATCTAACAAACTTAAGCTCAAAGAAAAACTCATAGCTTGACCAAAATAAAAAAAATTACCTTAAAATTTTCAGTAATATCTTTGCCATGACGCCGACGATATTTTTTACGTTGTTCACGCAAACTTGTGCAATTCATAACAAGATCCTCAATATTGTGACCCACAGCTTTGGCAGTTGCACTGATGAAATGTATAGCTAGTGGAGTTGGCATATTGCCAGCATCCATACAAGCTAGCATTCCGTCATCTATAAATTGGCTTATTGGAGCAACTTGGAAAGTTATCAGTCAGTTTTACATTTATCGCCTGAACATCCTCACCTGATTCGTCACTCTCAAATTCAACATGTTCCATAGTCAAGTCTGTACATGAAATTAAGTGCACCAAAAAATAGCCAATGTGCGTCAAAATACTACATAATAATAACATGCCTAAAGTGCCCTTTTTCTCTTCATAATTTTCTTTTCGACGTTTTTCATCTTCCAATCTTTGTGTCTTTCTTTTTTCTTTATTTGTGACATTTTGATCGACACAAGTAATGCTACCAACACGCCCATTTTCTCGCTGCTTCCTTAAGAAGTCTCTATCTTCCTGTATACTTATCAGCTTGAGAGCGTCAACGTGCGCAATGTCAAATAAATTGCTTAAATTTTCCTTAAACTTATTTTCTTTTTTGCGATGGCTTACTAACGAGGACTTACATACTTTTTGGACTGTTCTTCAATCTGGCGTTGGGATTCTAGCTTTTCCCCAAAAAGGCAGTATTTCATCCAACACCAATCTTCCACTTTCTCTAACTGTTTTATTTTCACAACGCACATTATTAAAAAAACACTGAAGCACTTGCTGTTTTGATGGCAATTTTACACCGACTTTTTTCGGTTTACATTTACCAATCAAGTACACATTTGTGTCAGCCGATCGAAGCCATTTCAACGATGAATTTGTCTTCTTAGCCATTGTATTACAAAAATTAACAAATATTTTATTTTTCAACAATATTAAAATTTGCAATGACAAATTTGCAAGTGCTATGTGCTTAGTAACAGAGCTAGAAAAACGGTACTTTTAGACAAATATGCAGTTGTCAACAGCTCAAAGCGAAGAAATTTTGATGCAGTTTAAAAACAGTTACGAACAAAAATTTTACCGTTTTTCTAACTAATATTGCTAGCATTTACTATAATAGCAGAAGCACCATACATTTTTTTACTTAGAGCTCAATTAAATATTATAATATACCTAAATGTCTTTGATTCTGGTGGCATTGTAAACTACAGCGTTAATACAACTTATAATAAATGATGATCTAATTTATAGTATTTTTAATTAAAAAATTTATAAAATACAAAATTAGAGTATTTTGGTGGTTTCTCAAAGTTTTGACCTTTGACCTCATCATGGCACGGGTTGGCACCATCCGATCAACCTGAAAATTTGTTACATCAATTTTGGCATCAAATCGCATATTTTTGTCGCTACCCATATTCAAAATTCCAAAAAATAAAAAACCCCATATTAGCTACGCCAGGTCTAATATATATATATATATATGTATGTATGTAAATATATATATATATATATATAAGCTAACTATTTTGGGTAAATAATAAACTCCTTTTGGTTTTGTGATTCGATATAGAATGATTTATTGAAATAAATTTACTTAAAATTAAAGTTTGCAATAATAAAATAATAGCTGACTAATCATATAAAGACTTTACAAAATTTTTTATAAATTAGCCAATCAACGTAATGCAATAAAATTAAATACTGACCAAGTATTTGTCGCAAAAATAATCGAAGCATTGACCAAATGAAATTATGAAATTTAATCCAATTCAAACCAAATTTACCAAAATTGCAACCAAGCATATTATCAATAGTATGCGCATTCATGTCGACCATCAAAATAACATGGGTATTCATGGCGTTGTAAACTTATATATATATATATAAAAAATATATATATTTGATATTTTCAGGTGTCGTGACGTAAATTGGACGTTAAGCGTTCTGATAAAATACGAGTGGAAATATTTCTGTAGCGATAGCGTTAGAGTTTATATGAGATGTATAGTTGCCAATAAAACATTCTCCTGCTTTTAAACTTTTGTTTAATAATGTTAACATCCAAATATTTCATTTTATTATGTATTGAAAATTTAAATAATTTACATTTAACAAAAAAGTTAACATTCAAAACACGTAAAGAGTTTTGAAAATAAAAAACAAACTTCCTCATATACTGCTTTTAATATTATTTATATAGAAATCATATTTCACATGTGAGATTAATATATTCGGCTGTGCCGAATCTTTAATACCTTTCATCTAGAGTTAGAATTTTTCGGGATTGCAATATTGTGATTCAATCTTTATTAAATTTAAGATCGCAATTGCTAATATATAAAATTCATAATGGGATTCAAACCGATTGCTTTCAAGTCATGTCGTCATAACATCCAAATATTTTTCGATATCAAACAATAAATCAGTGATGAGTTTATCTTCTCTTACATTTCCCGCTACAATTATTTGGAATTCTCCCAACATTAATTGCAGTTGTAAGTGGGTAAAGAAAAAACATATTAAAAACAAAGTGCTTTTATTGTTTTCGCAAGAAATCAAAATAAAAACAATTTGCCAGTTCAGTTTTTTTATGCACGTGCACTTGCAAAAATTTATTATCAGTTGTTTTTGGGAATACTATTATTTATTAAAAGATTTTGTTTGTTGTGCTTAATTTCTAATATTATGGCTGACCAGAGATCCTTTTTGGTCCCACGGGAAACCCAAATAAACCTCGCAGAAGACCCAAACTCAAAATTGCGGGGAAGAAATACAGCTGACTGTTACCCTTAATTAAGTTAGCTTATCATATTGGCTGAACTTCTTGTATTCCGTTGATTCATAAAAACTGTATTCGTAGTGCATGTGGATAGCTGCAGCACCTAAGCAAGGAGTAAGTGTTCCCATAATATTCCAAAAAAAGTTAATTTGAAAAATTTCTTTCTCGCGTAGAAACTCTAATATACATACATATCGCACTTGATCAAAAAGAGACTCAAAATTTTTATTTTTTTCCTTTTGGGAAAAAATCGTCACGTAATATTCATACCAACCCGCTGTTAAAGTATCGTAGTATTTTCTCCACTTTATGGTTATCAAACGGTTGGTTTAACAATTCTTTTTCATACGCCTTTAATGTTAAATAATAAATTGTTTTGCTTTTACTGAAAATTTTTTAATTTTGAGTTAATACCCTCTTTATGATCAAGAGCGATATATGTTTGCATTATTTATTGGGTCCTTGAAAGATATTTGTTGGTATTGCAGATGGAACGACAAACTAAATATACCCATATTCACCACTCTTGGAGCTAGACGGTATTAAAAGTCAAAAACATAAAGTCATGATAAATAAAAAAATTTAAATCAACATAAATTTTGTATAATTTAACGCGCGATTGCATTACAAATTTGATGCTTTTTTCTAATTCACAATTGTTCAGATTTTGAGAGGGGAGGAGGTGGTTTAAAATAAAATATTAAAATGTTCCATATTTATTTAGAAAACGTGATATTATAATATTACTGTGCAGAAACAAAATTATGTTTAATTTCGATTTAAAATAAATCTAAAATAAAATAGCAATTGAATAATATGCAAAACTATATTTGCATTTAACAAAAAAGAAAGAAAAACTAACCAAATATATTCAAAATATTGTTGATGACAAAATATCGAATAGACAGTTTGTCAGCTAATATATCAACATCAAATAGAAAAAGGTGGAGTGCAGAATTTACCAAATAAAAAATTAAACAGTGTTGTAGTATTGCTAAAAAAAAATAAAATAAAAAAAATTTAAGCTGGAGATGCGGGGCATCGATCCCCGTACCTCTCACATGCTAAGCGAGCGCTCTACCATCTGAGCTACATCCCCTACAAGTGCAAATATACTTTGTCGCATAGTCTATGCGTGTTTGATACGAATTTTAGTGCATACAACTATTATTAGTATATATAAATCAATAGCTGTATGTTGTTGTCGCGGTAGTTGTCATTGCTTTATTTTCTTATTTGTCCAACAACAATTTTCTAATAAGGTGTGTAAACTAGTTTGAACATGTTGGGAATTTATAATAAGATTTTAATGCAATGTGTGCTTTAAGTAGATACAAACCATAAAATAACTTTGTTTAAATAATGGCGATTTCTGTTCTGAGAAATATGTGTTCGTTTGTACAAGAAATACAACTGTGGGAACATTTCTTAAGTTCTTTTGTGAATATGTCGATTGAAAAACATGCAAAACATGTTGCATATTTTACCCTCGCTTTTAGTTAAGGTGTTCATACAGCTCTCTTTAATAACTTTGGTACTTACTATACAACTAATGTTTAACTAATTGGGGGATTCACAAGGTGTGATATCAAGCCATTTCGTCATTATGTACTAAATAATATTTTACAATTGTTTAAAAAAAATATTGTTGTATTTCAAACGAAATAAAAATTTTAATGCTGTGTTCATTGATTCATCATAATTGTACAGTAGAAATATAAGTTATAAGCGGTTGCCAACAGCAGTCATGTATATTTCTTGTAATTATTTGAAGACATATGACTTTACAACTTTATGACTACCTTGTGAATTCCCCAAGTATTTTATTCTGTTTGTCATAATTTATACCGCTCATAATATTGTGAAAAGATTGTTTAAACACAATAGAAAAATGTATCCATATTAAAATTAAAAAATTCTATGTACTATATTATTATCGTTTTACTCCTATATTCATAAAAAATATTGTAGGCTTATAACAAGTTTATGAAAAGAATTTTCTATAAAAATTTGTTTAATAAACCTTTTATTAGTTAAAAATATTTTTGATGAATATGGGGGTTAGTGTTTTTCAAGTCATTAGTGATGTCTATATTTGTTTCCAAGCCGGAATAGCGTGCAGAAACCGCTAAAATAGCTTTAAAACTCGCTAATGAAGTACATAATTGATAAAAGTGTAATAGTTGTTAATAAAAGCAGCTAAATTATTTATATTGAAGTTGCACAACATGTCACACTTCGATTTATTATACACACAGAACAAATCAATGGAAAATCGTCAAAAACAACGTTGAAATTAAAATTTTTGGGTAGTGATTTTGCTTCACAGTTACTTCAGATTAATTTTACATGATTTAACAATAACTTGCGAACAACATTTTTTTCCTTTAAAATAACTATAATTCATGCTAATTTAACACTCTAGTAAAGTTAGAGCAACATGACATTGATATAACACTACGATGCGCGTTGAATAAAAGCAGTACATTCCACAAATTTTAAAATTATAGATTATATATCAATTAATTTTTGAAAAATCTTTAATATTCCTACATATGTGTATTTCAATATACTGGAATTAATGTAAACTAAGAACATTTTACTTCTATTCAAGTTTTTAGAAATTCTTAAACTACTTTTCTGAAATCGATTCCGTGGGATATTATGTACTTTCTACTTTAAGTACCACTTATCTTTACTACTCTTATGGCCGTTTTCTCATTAGACGATTATCTTTTTATTCAGGACTTGGCCGATTCTAATCACATTTGGTAATTTTTTCTTAACAAAAATCTAAACAAAAATATATGGTAGCTATTTTCAAAGGATTTTTTGTTTTCGTTCATTCGAAACATATAATGAGAAAATCGTTGTGCAAAATACATATTATTCGAAGTCGTTAATAATTCCCGTCGAATCGAAATACTCGATGCAAGAGTATCAAGAAACACATATTCATACGTATTTTTTATTTTAGAAAAAAGAAACCAAAATGAAAAAAATATTCACATCTCCACATTGAGAAACACAATTACCAATTTTGGTTAGAAATAACCAATAATGGCAGCTCTGGACATATGTCTCACTTATGTTGTATTCCTCTTTGTTTACTTACACAAGCACTCACAATTAAAAGACACCAAGAAACAATATATTTTTCTAAAAGTTACACTAATAGTTTTATTATAATTGACTTTTAAATTAGATTTTAGTTATATACTATTGGGTGATTCACAAGGTAGTCATAAAGTTGTAAAGTCATATGATTTAAAATAAATACTAAAAATATATAAGTATATAAGGTTAGATTTATACTGTACAGTTATGACGAATCAATGAACAAAGAATTAACATTTTTATTTTGTTTGAAACACAACAATATTTTTTTAAACAATTGTAAAATATTATTTAGGACATTATGACGATATGACTTGATAGCACACCTTGCGAGTCACCCATGTATGTATACTTATACCTATATGTATAACAGTTTTGAAAATTTTGATTTTATATAGAATCGAAAAGTTAATTTTCAGAGATTATTTTGCAAAATAGATTGGAAATTACAAATAAAGAATTTATAATGTTAACCTAACCTAACCCAAGAAAGGAATAAATAGACTTTTTATATATTTGCACTATTTAAAATAATTATTTTCCAAATAAATATTTTAAAAAACTTAAAACTTATTTTAACAAAGATTTCTCTTCTAAACATCGAACTAATCTCCGCATAATTGCTCCACCTTACAAATAATAAAAAAAAGTAGGAAAACGACAACAACAAAAAACAAAAACTTTTTTAATTTCAAAAAGCAGCATAAAGAAAAACTTTTGCCATTAATTTTTAGAAAGGAAAAAAACTGTAACCATTATCAATGGCATACTCATCATCGTCATTATTATCATCATCTGTGTCATCACTAATGGCTTGTGCTTAAAAACAAAAAGTAGCAACAACAAAAAAACTTACACACATACACACTAAGCGGAACGAAAAAAAGTTTAATGATAACGGTGGCATTGGCAACGCCATCACCACCATTAAATGAAATGATGATAATACTTAAAAACAGCTAATAATGGCGTACGGAAGTGAACACACACACACACATACACATTAAAACCCCCTGCACTTGCCTGAAAACAATTTAACTCATACAGTTCTAAACAAAGCCATTGTTTTTGTTGGGTTTTTTCTTGCTATAAAAACTGTTATTTTGTTTTAAAACAGGAATATACAAAGAAAAGAAAAACAATAAAAAGAAAAAATTTTTTTAAAAAAAGGACTCGTTTCGAATTGTTTTATTGTTTTTATTATTTTGAGGTTTTTGTTCAAACATGTTATGAGCGCATGCGATTTTCTCAGAGTTTTTAAGCCTACTCCCACCTCCTCAATACTCTTGTTATTATTTGTAACGGTTGTTTTTCTCAAGATTATTTTATTCTCAGTGGGAGGAGCTTAAAAGATCCTGAGTTTTGCTGTTTTTTTAAATTTTTTTTCTCTTCATATTTCTTTGTTAAACTTTTGATTGTTTGTTATGGACCCGTTTTTTTGTTGCTCAAATTTTTGTAGTTTTTTTCTTTTTTTCTTGCTGTAATATTTTTTTTTGTTTTTTTGGGATATGTGTAAAATGGCATGAGAATGATAATTGTTGCAATTATAATATTAAATTGAGAGATCATACCATTTGTGAATAACAAACCGTGTAAAAATGCTTAAGAGGATAGATGTTTGATTTTATTTGTTGTTGTTTTTGTTATTTATTTTTTTTTTCTTTTTTTTCATTTTTAAAGAAAAGTTTTTCGACCGCTTTAAATTTATTGATTTTGCAGATTAAGGGTATAAATTGTTGCAACATTTCAGTTAACTTTTAAGTTAATTTGTTTAGAACCATTAGTACAACCTGCCATTAGTTGAAGTAGGATTTTTTCGGACGTATAAAGGGCTATTTTTTTTTTAACTTAACTTTAACCTACACGGTGGGATGAACTTGCCTTTAATGTATTGCTCACTATTGTATTAAGCAAAGTTGTAATAGTTAAAAACTTTTTATACGTGGTACAAAATCCTACCTTTAACTATCGTTCAGTTGTAATAATGGCTCTTAATAAGTGAAGGTAGGATTAAATAATTGTCGAAATTCCCCAGTTTACACAATTTTGATTGTGCTAAATAAACCCAATCAAAGTCAGCATTCACATGATTTTAGTTTCGGTAAACAGTGCAAATTGTTCAAGTTTTGGTAAACAGTGCAAATATAATGTAATAGAAAAATTGACCCAGTAGAAAGAGTACAAAGAGTTCGGCTGTATTAAGATAAATAGCAAACTTTCAAAAATTTTACTAAAGTCATCGATAAAAAATGAAGTTATGTCAAAAAAAATGTAAAATTGTTCAACTTAAAATTGACACGCCAAGCTTGAAATATTAAAAGTATTGCTGAAGCAGCGGTTAATGGGCAAGTTCAACGATGTACTGCTTTTTGTTTTTCTTGTTTTTATATTTCTCATAAACGAAAAGTTGACAACATTACATAAAATAGACAAAAGCCAAAAAAAAACTAAAAAACGTTGTTTACACTTTTTAAAGTTCGCTCATTTAATATCAGTTCAATGAATAAAAATGTAGTGTCATAAGGGCTATAACGATTGTGATAATAACCGCCGCATTTTAGTTACACAATTATTCTCGTATAACGCCAAATTTGCGAAAAAATTTTGTTTTGTGTACACTCGTACATTTACTTTGTACTTTGTGCACAAGGTTTACATCGTTTCTGCTCTAAAATTAACATAAACCGGACTTATCATCAGAGTCCGTGCAAAACCTCTTATTTGCTAAATTAACTGCCCGTTCGCCGATATCGAACGTTAACGTTCGCATAGAAAATTACATTTAAAACAAAAACAATTTTTGAAATTTTGTTTTAAATGTTATTTACTATGCGAACGTTAACGTTCGATATCGGCGAAAGGGCTGTAAATAATTTTTTTATTTTATTCAATTTAAAAATTACTTCTTTCTAAGTAAAAGAATAAAATTCAAAAAATAACATTTTTTTCTGAGGAGTAAAAAAAATTAAGAAGTTGCGTTGGTTTTCTGAGGAATACATAATTAGTAATAAATAATTTTAATTTTCTAAGCAAAATATAAAATTCAAAAATAATTATTATTTCCTAAGGAATGAATTAAACTCAGAAAATAATCGGTAATGTTGAGTTTTTAATAGAACTTAAAAAAAATTAAAATTATTGCATCTAAAAGTAATCCATGTTACAAGGAATATCTTGGTGTATTCCCTATGCACGTAGCATTTCTCTTAACGTTTGGTTTAAATCTGAAAAATAATCGTTATTTGCAGTCTCTGGTAAAAATTTAAAATATAAGGCAGTGACATTCAGGTAGAGTTTTTTTATTCCCGCACTTTTTGGATTCCCGGGAAAGCGGGAAATTTCTTATTGGTTATAATGCTTAAAAGTATTAA
Organism: Pollenia amentaria; assembly: GCA_943735925.1. Taxonomy (NCBI): domain Eukaryota; kingdom Metazoa; phylum Arthropoda; class Insecta; order Diptera; family Polleniidae; genus Pollenia; species Pollenia amentaria. The sequence goes on from OX031009.1 coordinate 164,394,482, forward strand.
ACTTAGTATCTATTATATAACAAAAACCTAAAAACTGTAAGATTCAAATTATTTTAAGACACTTAAGAGGTTATATTGATGCCAATAGAATAATAGAAATCAATATACGTATATACATTGCCAAATTCAGAGCTCATTTGCGTAATTAGAATGAAAGTATTAGTCTTACGTTATACAAAAGCTCAACATTACGAAGTAGGAGTTCTGAAACAATTTTACCGTTTACCAAATTTAATAACATATTTTTTACAATTGTATAACCCCTAATCAGCAGTGGTTTATGAAGGTATGTATACTAAGTTTCATTCATTGTGATATTTTTTTAATATTCATCTAAGGTCCCATAAAGTATTTTTATTATTAGTCCTTTATTAATTCTAAGCCGATTTTGCCATTTGGGTGTCAAATTGTTTCTAGATCTTCTAGGCTGTTCGGGATTGAATTACAGCAGAATCGCTTCAGTAGGAAAAGAGTTATGCACCAAATGTGGAACTACCTTCCTAAAAACTCAACTAAAACTAAAATAAATTTGTGGCGAAATGCACACAAATTTTTACTTTCTACTTTTATAAGATTCAAAATCACTTGAAATGCCGCACATGAAACACAATCTAGGAAAACTATTTACTACGCCCTTCCCCAAAACTTTATAATAATGCTTAAGTTCATTAAATTTAATTTTCATTAAATTATATTTATGAAGAAAGGAATTTTACAACATGGAGAATTAATTAAAATTGTTATTGATAATTTTCATTCTTGACTGACTAGGGTAACCAGCCGCCTGGGTTCGAATCACACGCCAGCCAGCCTGGCTTCGAATCCCAGGTCAGTCAAGAATGAAAATTATCAATAACAATTTTAATTAATTCTCCATGTTGTAAAATTCCTTTCTTCATAAAAATAATTTAATGAAAATTAAATTTAATGAACTTAAGCCTAATTAAAAATAGTAAAAATTTGGATTAAAAACCATGAATAGTTCAACAAAATAACCACAATACTAATTATTCTTTATAATAATGTTTTAAAATTTACACTTCAATTTGCTAGGACAAGAAATAAAATTTCGTGATGAAAGGGCTTTAATCTATCATAGGCCCAATATAAAGCCCATTCTCAAAAATTAGTTTAAAAGCCTTAAACTAGAAAAATTAAATATTGTGGTGAAATTAAGTTGGATAAAACAAATAAAGACACAAGTCTGATATAAATTTACTAAAGTTTTAAAAAAAGATTTTCTTCAAAATTTCCCGGGAATCCCGCAATAAATTCCCGGGAAAGCGGCAATTGAAAACAACTGAAAATCCCGGGAATTCCAGGGACGAGAAATCCCGGGAACAAACTCTACATTCAGGTGCGAAGTTGATCATTTGAAATTCAGTTATTGGAATGTCATTATAATGTTTAATACATTTAGAAGTGCGACAGTTTTTCTTAAAATTTATTGTAAAAATATTTTAGTTGAATTTAAAATATGGAGTGGCCCTTAAGTTCAGATTGGATATTTGTATTCTTCTTTGGCGAATATTGGCGCAAATATTTATATTCAGGCTTAAAAAAATGCAGTCTAAATTTAAAAACTGCCATTTATTCCACTTCTTTTTTGTCATTGGCCAAACAACTGTTGATTTTACTTCTGATTCATTAAATGTAAACAGTCTCCTTCAAACCAACTCAAAAAGCAAAAAGTTGTACACAAATTTTAATTTTGTGTTCGACAGTTTTTGGTTTCGACTGCAGTTTTTTAAACCCTATTTATATTCGTGAATATTAAAAATTGATATTAGTAATATCACTAATATGTATGTATAGATTTGTCATCTGTTATTTTTATTAAATATTATCTGGTACTAAAACAACTTAATTAAAGTAATTTCAAATAATGAAATTGCAAAACAAATGTCATTTACATTTTTTCAGCTATCATTAATTTCATCATCATTAAGTTTCTATTATTTATCAGTTCAAATTAGTATATGAATGTATGTATGCATTAATTACGTGTTGAATTATCATCTACAGAATTGATTAAGAGGACACATGATGTGGTAGTATCTAAATGTGAAAGTATTTATATAAATATGGTATTTACATATGCATACATACATATGAATGTATAAATACACACAAACTACCTAATAATTTTTAAGTTGCAAAAAATTTTACCAACACTTAGAGAAAAAAAATGTCAATATGATCGATCACCTCCAACAAAACTATTATTAAATGAAAAATTTTAAATTTATTATGGTTAACATAACTTTACAATTGTCACTGGCAACAATATTATGTCTAAATTAGTCCTCCATCTAAAAACCACACCCATATTATGGTTGCCTCCCAACATAAATAATATGTGTTTTCATTGGATACATATCGATATAAAAATAAATAAATGGTCGAAAACTGAGAATTGTGTTTTTCTGAACTTTTAACCATAATTTTCAATTTGAATTATTCTTAAAACAAGAGCTTACCTTAAAAACGGTTAGCAACACTGGATACAGCTTACTCGAGTTAGGCTTACCCACCGGGTGCCCCGTTTGTTAAATTGTTGAACAAAGTTGTATTAGTGGTAAGCAAATTACTGTCATATTAAATATAACTTATTTAGAGGCAACCTTAATGTGGTTATGGCTTCTTGATGTAGAACTATTTTAACCATAATATGGTAGCCAGTGACAACAATTTAGTGAAATTAACCACAATCTGTTAAAGAAAATTTCTTGAAATCGCGACCTTAGGGCAACAAGATTCTATCTTTCGTGTAGTTAAGATGCAAGTACACTCAAAGAAAAACGCATCTTCATATTGCCCTATCAGAATTGTAACAACAATGTTATTACTAATTGCATCAATGAGGCAAAAAGTGCCATAAAACCAATGACGAATGTCATCATAAAATTTTGTCATATTTCATGTGTCATCTATGCTATAACGACAGTGACATGAATTCACTGCCATACTTTGTGTACTATTAACATTAATTGCATGTTTTAAAAGTAAAATAAAAAGCAAAAATTCCCATATTCTATATTTTTAAATAATTTAGTTAAATAAGTACCTCAAATTTTCAAATTAGAATGATTACGGAAACCATATCGGGCATGCTGCTGGTGTCTTATAATTGAGATTTCTAGTGTAAACAAAGGGCGGGATACAACAAAGGTGAAACAAACATGTGTAACGGGTAAGTTAATAATAACATTCTCTCACTTTGACTTAAGTCAATCCCAATGACTGAATTTATTGACAGTTTGTCACAAAATGGAGCCTTACTGTTACTGAGCCATCGCACTGATGACATGTTTAATTAAACCCACTCCGATTCGTCTTTTCTGTGATGCCGAGGTGTCATCAAATTGATAACATAATTTAAATTTTTGAAACTGATGATAATTTTTTTAAGTGACGTTAAGTCTGACATCACAATAATGATAAATGGCTTGGGGACAAAAACGAAGACACTTGTCATAGTACTAATGTCAAAATACAGCCGCGTTGTGACGCCTTTTCTATCAGTGTAAAACCTTGGTGTCCTAAGGTTGCGAAATAAAGTTTTGTTGGAGGTGACTATATTGAAAAATATTTTTTCTTTGCGTGTATTTATATTGATTTTGTATCTAATATATTCCTCGATAAGTCTGTTTTTATGTATTTGTATGTATTTATGTACCTGTCAAACTACATATGTCATTTTTCTTTCCCAAGAGTTTGTTTTTTTTTTTTTTTTTATTTGATTAATTTGTTTTTATCTCATCAAATTATGTGTTATTATTTTGTTATTTGCGTACATTTAAAATACATTTATTTTTATTTGTTTTTTTTTTTTTTTTGTACTTTTTTTACAAATACGTACTCCGTAATCGCAGCACTCGTAATCAATTAAGTATGACACAAAAGCTTTTATAATTAAACTATTTTTAGTTGTAATTGAAAAAGAATTCTTATGTTACGAAAAAAATAGGAGTAAGAATGATAAACTGGGATATGCCGAACCTGTGATACTCTGCAATGAGAATTAGAATAGTATTTATTTTTGATATAGAAAAATATATCCTCCACTTAAATGCAAAAGGGCGTAACAACACTTTTTTTATTTTTTAGAGAAGAGTCAAGAAACTTTACAAAATTTATTTATGAATATTAAAAAATTATAATATATTAATAAAAAATAAGCTAAATCGGTTCACGGGTTCAAAGATTATAACGAAATTTCTTAAAATTTGATACAATTTTATATATTGTTGCTCTATTTTGCCACATGCTCAAAAACATACTTATGTAATTGTATTAAAATTTAAGAAATAACGTCATAAGCTTTAAGCCTCATTTTTTACACATTATGCTAGGAACACAACTGGGACGAACAACGAATTTTCGGCCGCGAATATTCGTCGCAAAAAATAAAACATATTGGTGTATATGAAAATACACACAATAATAGCGTCCGGCGAAATTCGTCATATGCCGGCGACGACGAACAAATGAGTACCAGGTGACCATATTTAGTTTTATTTAATAAGTATTTTAGTAAATAAAGTTACTTTTTACTTTAATAATTGTTTTTTTTTTTTATTGTATACTAAATATATAGAATAAATAAACAAAGTATTTTGCTATAAAAATAGTTTTAAGTTGTGTTTTAATTATTAAGCATTATTTTTTTTAATATGGTCACACTATTTATCTCTCTTTGCACAAACAGCAATCTACTGTCGCAATTATTAAAGCTGCTAGTTTTTCGTCGTTATTGTGCTTCATACGACGAATTTACTCAGCGAAGTTTTACTGAAAAATTCGTCGTGTTGGGCGAAATTCGTCGTTCGTTCAGTTGTGTTCCTATTTTACATTACATCTGATAGCGATACCAAGTATTTAAGAAAAAAATCTGACCAACTGGTGTGGGTGTAATCGTAACTTCCCCAATTGATAGACAGCTGAATTTACATTAAAAATTTAATTGCTCGTAAAAAAAAAGAAATGAATTGATCTAGAAAAACTGGGAGAGATACGTATATTTAAGAATATGGTCAGTTGGAGCATGGATGAAAAAATCGTGTCATACAGTGTAATAACTTAGCGAAATGTAATAATTTCATTTATGTATATAAATTTAAAATTATTTATGGTCAAAAATTGAATGTAATTATTTCAAACAAAATTGTGATAGTGCTTAGAAAATACGAGTATACCTGGAAAATATTGAAGGAATAATACTATTGAAGTATAAAAGCTTTTTAAATTGTAATTTGACTTAGAATACACATTCGAATCAATATAAAAATTTATAATAAAAATAAAACTAAACATGAGAACTAAAAATTCCCAGATTCTATTTGTTAAAAATTGTTTTATTTAACTTGTTTTTAAGCAAATTTTAAATTTTTCATTATTAATGGAACGGAAGGAATATGAGCTATTACGATTTAATTGTTTTAAATATATAAACTTTTATTTCTTAGTTTCTGAATAATACTTAAATTGAAGGGTGAACAATTTTTATTTTTTGGTTGACAAATATCGATTTTTTAATTGTATCTTCAAAAATGTAACATCTAACAACATATAGCGCCCATTGTATTAAAACAATCTGCCTAAGTATTTACATAGTTTTTAGCATACATACATCCTTGCCTAATTTTCATCCATACATTTATTGTAGATCAGATTATTAGTTTAGAAGATATGATCTTTCCGCCTCTGGGTTGGCCTTATTTTCAAGAACAAAAACTTAAATCAGAAGAAAAATTGATATAGACGTATGAAAACGTAAATTAAAATATTAAGCGTATTGCTTTTTTTAATTTTTAAGCAACGTTCATTTATGAATCAAGAATTTTTTCAAAAATGTTATCATTCGTTCTGTGGCGTGTACCAAAAGTTAAAAAATTTGGCCAAAAATAGTAAAATTATACATGTTACGTTCAAAAGTTTCGAAAATTTAAACAAGCGGCATCACTGGTATGAACATAGCATAAGCGGAAAAAGAAACGTTAAAGCATCCCCATCGCTTTTCCCAATTTGATGGTTTCCCGTGATTCTAGAGGTTTAGATGTGCTCATCGCTGTAAAGTTTCAATATTGGCGGTTAGCGGGAAATCTAGCGGCTATTTACCACCATTTCTGCCAATTTTTCAGTTATATCTGTCAAAACAATATAATTAACTGAAAATTAAAGAAATAATTAAGCTTCGTACATACGGTGGTCAGATTGTCAGCAAAATGTGCTAATAATGTTTTACAACCGTGTGAACATGCAATTTTTTTTACAACTATGAAAGAAAAAGCATTGTCAGGTGTGAAAGACAACAATATTGTAAGATATCTGACAATCGTGTGAATACTCATCGTTGCTATTGGCAGATCATTGTTGGCAAAGCTGCAAATACATTCATTTCAGGGATGGAAATGGGTTTTCGGATTTATACCAACTTCAATAACAAAATGTAATTCTGAGACTATGACGGTACCAATTATATATTTTCTAGCTCATCTCTTGATATTTATATTTAGAAAAAAGAATTTTTATTAATTACGAACATTTTTTTTAAAGATAACCACCAATGTATCAAAAAAAAGTAGAACTGCACCATAGTTTCCATCCCTGATATACATAAGTGAAAAGAATCTTTTTACAACGTTTTTTTTTACAGATTTTATAAATTTTCTTTTTAGAATTATCTGTTATTCTGTTAAATGATGTTGTCAAATAATGTCCACGGTTTTGTTACTTTTGTAGTTTTTGATATCTGAATGTTGATTAGGCTGATTACACTGATCGGCAAAATAAAGAAAACTGTCGGGAGCAAGAACCTTGTTATGTGATTTTAAAGGAATTTTCCGTGCTGAATTCAAATGTTTTCACAGATTAATTCTACCAAGTCTAGTTATACTACTTAATTGCATCATAACTTGATAGCTATTTGTTCGATTTTGATGAAAACACTTGCACTTAGAAATTAAATTTCCTTTCTTAAAATCAACATTTGTCCACCGATTTTCATGGTTTATGGCTTATGTTATTCGACAGATAACTCACCTTGCAATTAGTTATGTAAAATTTTCCCTTTTAATTTTTAAAAACAAAAAATATCATTCATTGGCATAAATGAATGCACCTCCCCTAATTTCTGAATATATCTGTAAGTGTGCAAAATATAAAACAATATGGTTAAGATGACTTAAAAGGAATAGTGTTCTAAATCATTTGCTCGTAATTTTGCCGTTCTCAAATATTAAAATATCCGCCTTATTGCGGGCGAAATATTAGTCATGCCTATAATAATGAATAAAATTAAGATTTGTCCACCGATTTTCATGATATATGGCTTATTTTTTTCCTAATATACCTGGCTTTTTGATAAATGATAAAAATGTATCGCTACTTTTATTTGACTAACTCCGAAACAGTTAAAAAATATAAGAAAAAATCAGCTCAAGTTACACAGACAAAATTTTCAGTAGTTTATTTTATCAATTAATATAATTGTTTAAAAAGTATTTCAATTTAATTAATGTGATAATTAAATCAATTATTTTATTGTTTGAAAGAATATTAAAAAATTAATTTTGATATAATTACCATTTTTGTTGTCTTGAAATAAATTTTTAATTAAAATTATAATTAAATAATAAAAAATCTTAATTGATTATTTTCGTTTAAAATAAAACTTGTAGAATTGTTGTTGGGAATTGTCAAAGCCTGAGCTACATTTAATGATATCAATTAACACATTGTTTGAAATGGCAAAGTTTTTGATTATTTTTGTAATTAAAATTAAAAATATCATTTATTGAAAAAAAAAACTATACTTTATAGAAAAATATGAAAACCGATTTGAATTTAGCGATCTAAAATCTGTATATTCTATATATGTACATACACTTATTTAAAATTATTTTTGCTGCAAGCCAGTGTGATCAACTTTAGCGATCAAAAAATAATCCATACAGTAACAAACGCCAAGCAACGAACTATTATTCGAAAAATTACAAGAAATACTGTTTGTTATGCTTTATTGAACAACCAAATAACGCAATTTAACGCCTTTGCCCGGGGTTATACAAATTTGTTGTTGATTATAAACAAACCTGCACCGTTTACATATTTATGTTGAAATTCTTATATATTTTTATTTAAGTTAACGGTAATACCAAACCAGAGTACTATTTTATCGATGTCTTTAAATAAATAAAAAAGAGAATTTGTGTAAATCTTAGCGAAGCCTTATCACCGAAACAAAAATCATCTTTACATTTTATAAACACCAAATATAAACCAACAAATAGTTAATTTTGTAGATATATGTTTGCATAAATACATATGCATGTATGTATGTATGTATGTATATACATTCAACCGACTCACCTTATATGGGCAAAAAAAAAGTTAGTTAAATATCGCCCATACCGATATACATATATTTTCTCGTTTCTCATATAACTGTTAGGGTCCCTGGGTACAATACAATATACTGGGTGCAGCAAAATGAACTACATATGTATACATATATATGGCATGGATTCTCTATAACTTTTTTATTAATTAATTTTTTCATAATTTTGTAAGGATTTTAGTAAAGCATAGCTCAAACGGATAACCGCTGCACATTTAATAGCACAATCCAAATCAAAGCTAAAAAGTTTCATAGTGGAATGCCAGTCTTAAACTTAAAAAAGAAAATAGTTGTATGAACCCTGTCTAATATTTCAACAAGAAAATAATTGAAAGAAATTTACATTTACTTACCCTGCACAATTATTGCTTGCTTATTTATTTATTTAATTTTTTTTTTTTATTTGAAAAAAACGCGCGAACTGATACCCGTTTAATTTACACTATGACTTACTTTGGCAACTCCATTTCATACTTTTTGCTTTTATTTGAAACAACAATTCAATGCAATGAATTTGCGTATACAAAAACAACAACACAATTATCACTTTTTCTTTGGATTTATCATTAGGATTATTTTGCTTCTTTTTTACCATCGCCCAAATTTTAATATAAAAAAGAACAACAAATTTTAAGTACATACTAGAGTCCCGGGAATTCCCGGGATTTTCAATTGTTTTCAATTCCCGCTTTCCCAGGAATTAGTTGCGGGAATCCCGGGAAATTTTGAAGAAAATCTTTTTTTAAAACTATAGTAAATCTATGTAGGACTAGTGTCTTTAGTAGTTTGATCCAACTTAATTTCACCACATTATTTAAATTTACTACAGTTTAAGGCGTATTAAGCTCATTTTTCAGAATGGGCTTTATAGAGAGTCTATGATAGTTATAGGGCTATCTTCACGAAATTTTATTTCTTGTCTTATCATACTGAAGTGTAAATTTTACAATAATATTATAAGGTTTTGCGGCTAAGGGCGTAGTATAGTGTTTTCCTAGACTAGATGACCCGTGCGAATATTTCGCACCGTTAGTTGTCATTTTTGTAACATAAAATGAAAATAATTAATAGAAATTTTAGTAACTTCAATACATTTTGTTAAAAGTATAAAAATATTAGAAATCATAATATATATCATACATATTTACATACATACATACATATGTTTAAAAAGCGGTATTGCCAGAATGGATTTTAATACATACTATATTATGTAGAACTGCATTACTATTAAGCGACCCTGTATTACCACACTTGAGCAAAAACATATAATCATAATGACGACAGTATTATCATGCAGTTCTATATAAAATATAATTTTTATCAATGAAAATATTAATTTTTTAATTTCTTATTATTTTTCGCCATTAGTGTTAGAAATAAGCTTTAAAATGAGATATCATTCATTAAATTTGATGCGGTGGTATGGGAGATATTTGCAACCGACAAAAAAAGTGCTTTAGAAATAATATTGTGCTTTATATGCGGCATTTCAAGTAATTTTGAGTCTTATGAAAGTAGAATATGCTAAATTGCACCACAAAAGCAGTATTCGTTACGCTTTTAGCCATACTTACATGATTTACAAAATTGGTCTAAACAAGGAGCCGTAGGTAAATTATGGACCGACATTCACGAAATTTGGTGCCTTATAAAACGAAATTGTGGATATTTAATGACAAAAACAAAGTTATGTAAGTTTTTGTTGAGTTTTTATTGAGGTAGTTCCACATTTGGGTGCATAACTCTTTTTCCTACTGAAGCGATTCTACTGGAATTCACTCCCAAACAGCTAGAAGATCTAAAAACAATTTGACACCCATATGACTAAATCGGCTTAGAATTAATGAAGGATTCACAATAATATTAAAAATAGGATTCACATGGAATGACAAACTTAGTATACCTACATACACCACTGCTGATTAAGGGTTATAACATTGTAAAAAATATGTTATTAAGTATATGAAGTAAATAACATTTCTCCTTCCTGCTGAATTTGTTAAACGGTAAAATTGTTTCAGAATTCCTATTTCGTAATGTTGTGCTTTTAGTTCCTAATCGCCCTTTCAGAAATGTTATTCCACTAACCGCCGTTTTCACGACTTACCGATAGCTAAAGGTATGATTTTGTCGGCGGTATAAAAAGTGTTCTCTTATTAAAACTCTACTTTAACCTATCAGGTAGTATGAACCTTTCTTTAACTAATCGCTCACTTTAGGTTAAAGTAAAGTTGGAATAATGGAACACTTGTTATACGGCCGATAAAATCCTACCTTTAGCTATCGGTAAGTCGTGAAAACGGGCCTAAGACTTCAATACTTTCATTCTAATTATGCAAATGAGCTCTGAATTTTGACAATGTATATACGTATATTGATTTCTATGATCCTATTGGCACCAAAATAACCTCTTAAGTGTCTTAAAATTACTTTAATCTTAAATTTTTTACGTGTTTTTTATAAAATAGATACTAGATTTTATTATTTTAAGCGTAATAGCCAGTACGAAATATTAGTTGCATTGGAGAAATAAGTAAATAAATAAATAACAAATTTTGGGCGGGAATCCCGGGAACCCGGGAATTTGATATTTATTTCCCGCTTTCCCGGGAATCCAAAAAGTGCGGGAAAAAAAAACTCTAGTACATACATATGTACATACTTACTAGAGATGAGCGATCCCGTGATTTTTAAATATCATCGTGATTAGTGAATGTGATTAAAAAATCACTGTTCCTTTAAACTGTGATTGTGATCACGGTTTATCAGTTTTCTGTTCTTTTAAAGCAATTGCGGCCAAGCTATATGTACAATGCGCGAGCTTTTGTAAGCACTTTACAAAGAAACAACAACAAATTGTAAGAGCTTTCAAATCTGTTTACTTTCATGTATGTACATATGTACATACTTGAACAAATAAATTTTGGCATAAAAAAATTCTAATAAGATAGGTATAAGAGAGAATGAAAGGAACAGCAATATCATTCGACATTTCATAAATTTGTATATGTAACAAAATACAAAAAGAACGACTTAGAAAATACCTGTTACTTGACAAATTTGGTCACAACTGTGATTCGTGATTTTTCAGTAATAGTGATTAAATCACAGGTACAGAAATATCGCTCATCTCTAATTGGCATCCAATGGGGGGTACCAATTCCCCTGCCCCTATCGAAAAAATAAGTAGCCTATTTTATTTTAAGGGCTCACGTGATGTTACTGTAAAAATTTCAGGAAAATCGGTTCAGTATAATATTGGCATCCTATGGGGGGTACCAATTCCCCTGCCCCTATCGAAAAAATAAGTAGCCTATTTTATTTTTAGGGCTCACGTGATGTTACTGTAAAAATTTCAGGAAAATCGGTTCAGTAGTTTCGGAGTCTATAAAGCGACAAACATACAAACATACAAACACACATAATTTCATTTTTATATATATAGATTGTGCCAAAATGTCCATAAAAATATTAACAAAAGCCATCTTTCTTTTTACATTTTTGGTTACATTTTTTTGGTTACAAATAACCATTATAACAAATAATGATTTTTTTGGTTACAAATAAACCTTACAACAAATAATTAATTTTTTTGGTTATAAATATGCAATATATTAAGTAAGAAAGTATAGTCGATTACTTTTATCAAATAGTTACCAAACTATTAAATTGTCGGTGCTTTATTACACCGGATAAACGGGGAAAGTACGAAAATTTATTGCAATACAATATGTATATGGCATGGATAATCTATAACTTTTTTTTTAATTTTGTGATTGGGGAACTTAAAACTAATAACTACGCACTTCAACAAGACAAGGCGAAATCAATACAGTTGGCAGAAATACTACAACAGTCCAAAAACAACACAGGTTTTTTGCATTGCATTGTTAAGGCAATAATGAAATTTTTGTTAACAGATGGATTTTCTGTTTTAAATATCTGTCTGTATACATCTTTTGTGGTTGGATTTTAGGTGTTTTATTAGTAATAAGATTTTTGTTTCAAAAACAAAGTATTCTCAACTTTTGCGGATATAATTTCGCAACTGAGTTTAAAGCAGTAAGAAATCGTGTCTCAGATGTGACTAAACTCATTTGAAAAATTAAATATTTCTGCGCTATGGTCTTAAATTTTGAGTATAATACGAGGGCGGATCAATAAGTTCGTGACTTTTTGAATGAAACACAGTTTTTTTACAAAAAAAAAAATTTTTTTAACATAATCTCCTTTAGATCAATACACTTAGTCCAACGTTTCTCTAATTTGTGCATCGCTTCCAAAGAAATAGGATTTTTCGAGATCCATAAAATAGGCATTTGTTTGACCAATAACTTCATCGTTGGAGCTAAATCTCTTTCCACCGAGCCATTTCTTTAGGTTCGGAAATAGGAAATAGTCACTGGGGGCTAAGTCCGGAGAATATGGCGGATGAGGTACCTATTCGTAGCTCAATTCATGTAATTTTACCATTGAGACTGCACACGTGTGCACCCGTGCATTATCTTCATGAAAAAGAACTTTTTTCTTGGCCATATGGGGTCGTTTTTTTAAATCCTCGTTAAAGATTTTTGTTTAAAAAACAAAGTATTCTCAACTTTTGCGGATATAATTTCGCAACTCCGTTTAAAGCAGTAAAAAATCGTCTCTCAGATGTGACTAAACTCATTTGACAAATTAAATATTTCTGCGCCATTGTCTTAAATTTTGAGTATAATACGAGTATTTAAAAGCGCCAGTAAACAAACGGATCTGAATCTCTAGAAAAATTAGAAGATCTAAGGTATATCTAGACTTCTTTTTTAGCTGAGCCACATCGTAGGATGGACAGATGTTTATTCTTCTCCAAATTTGTTTTAAGATTTTCGCAAACGCTCTAAAGGTCAGTTCTTGTAGACTTATCAGAACTTTAACTAGGTGTAGGGGTGATCGTGTCTTTAACACTTTCGAAATGAAGAGTCATGTTGAGTAGCTCAATAGTGCAGGTCCGCACCAAGCGTTCAATGCGTTTATGCATCAGTCCAAAAAGTCGTAGTGTAAAATTGTATTGGCTAGTTACAAAGCAAAAGCGTAAAATGCATATACGTAGTAAAAGCATGAAGTAGGATTACTTTCTACTTTAGCATGCGTCTCGAAAAAAGGAAAAACGAGTGGTGTGGCGCGACCTCCAGCTTAAGAATAAAAAGAAACATTTTATTATTCTGTTTGATTTTTTGCTATTAGTTGTTATGCAAAAAAAAAGCATTGAAAATTAAATTGTTTGTTCAAAAAGCTACAAAAAAAAGTATGGGCGTATCGGCAGTAAAATATCGCCGATACCGATAAATCGGCAAACGCAAAGTATCGCCGATACATCGGTATCGATATTCGTTGCATCCTTATCGATAACCAAAGAAAATGTAGGCATTAAGTGATAATTTTTATTTAAAACCTGCATCTATGATTCATCAGTATTAATGGTTATATATGATTTTTTTTTGTTTCTCATATAACTGTTAGGGTCCCTGGGTACAATACAATATACTGGGTGCAGCAAAATGAACTACATATGTATACATATATATGGCATGGATTCTCTATAACTTTTTTATTAATTAATTTTTTCATAATTTTCACGTTTAAGAGCGCAATCCAAATCAAAGCTTAAAAGTTTCATAGTGGAATGCCAGTCTTATACTTAAAAAAGAAAATAATTGTGTGAACCCTGTCTTATATTTCAACAAGAAAATAATTGAAAGAAATTTACATTTACTTACCCTGCACAATTATTGCTTGCTTATTTATTTATTTAATTTTTTTTTTATTAAAAAAAACAACCGAACTGATACCCGTTTAATTTACACTATGACTTACTTTGGCAACTCCATTTCATACTTTTTGCTTTTATTTGACAAAAACAATTTAATGCAATGAATTTGCGTATACAAAAACAAAAACACAATTATCACTTTTTCTTTGCATTTATCATTGGGATTATTTTGCTTCTTTTTTACCATCGCCCAAATTTTAATATAAAAAAGAACAACAAATTTTAAGTACATACATACATACATATGTACATACTTAAATATGAAACAACAACAAAAGAACTAAAAACCGACAATAACTAATCAAAAAAATTTACTTATGGAATGATGTTTTTTTTTAATAAAAAGACTTTAATCAATTACTTTTTTTTACCTATAAATTTAAAGATATTATTTACATTTAACTTTGAGGATAATTATTGTATTTAATTCTTTCTGATTTCCACACTTTAACTTTATTAAAAATGTGTCTAAAGACGGACAATGTTTATTAGAAGACCGAATTTATAAATTGCAGCGCGAAAACTAAATTATGTTAAAAGTAGAGTTACCAAATTATTAAATTGTCGCTGCTTTATTACACCGGATAAACGAGAAAAGTACGAATATGTGGAACAATCAATTCTGTTTTCCGAATTCCCTTTATTTGCATTTGGTTTTTAATATATGTAACGATATATGTTTATTTTATTTTGGTTATCGTAACCAATTAAAGTAAAAAATATTTTTTTGGTTATAAATACCATGTCTTCAATCAAAAATTTTTTTTTTAACAAATAGGTATCAATTATAAAAAAACAATAATTTTTTTTGTTACAAATAACCGTTATAACAAATAATGAATTTTTTGGTTACAATAACCCTTTGACCAAATAATTTATTTTTTTTGGCTATAAATATGCATTATATTAAGTAAGAAAGCATAGTCGATTACTATTTGGGACCCACGGGCAATCATTTATCCAGCAAAACAAAATTATGTTATGAGGTTTAGATTAATTTTAGAGCTCATTTTGCCGAATATTATTAAGATATCTTCAGCTATTTGAAATTTTTTGTTTTAAAGTGATTTTAGAGGTGGATTTATGTATATGGTACTTATGGTCAGCGGTAGAGTTAATACATGCACTGCCAGTTTATACAAATTATTGTACCTTAATTTGTATAAATTTGTTTATTTAAAGCATCTTTAAGCTTTCTACTGTGTGCCAAAAATGTTCAGTATTTATATTAAAAAAAATTTATTTGTATGATTTATCATTGAATTTACTTTCTAACAATTTAAATGCGTAATAAAAGCCTCAGGGTCACTTATAACATTTTCAAATTCATATACATATAAAATAAGATATAAGATCTATATATTTAATGTCTTCGTTAGAGGTAAAAAAGGATTAAAATATAAATGCCAATTATCCGATATTACAATGAATATTCAATGAACACGATACAAAACAAGGCAAATTCAATACAGTTCCGTAGTTACATTCGCCTTGATACAAAATACTGACCTAATCAATCGGGAATGAAAAAGGAAAAAAAAGTTGCACAAAGTTGGAACATGTTGCAAAATTAGACGAGTTTAAAAACATCAAGCGCTATTGTAGTATTAGTGAATATTTGTTTAAATGTGTGACACCGACGATGCTGGATGGAACATCAAAAAATTTAGATATGACGGCAAATATTACGTCTAGCACACGTACAAGAGGGAATTCGCCTGCATGACAAGCATTTTGACCGTGTACAGACCCCATTAGAGCTTCAAAAAGGTGGCAAATTGCAACTAAAGTCGCACAACGGTAGCGTTGTACAATCTGATAAGTACTTTCAGGTTGTTGATTACAATAACTGTGGGCCGCTGTGGGCATTATACTCTTGTTTTCACCATGGTGTTTGTTCATGATTGACGATGGTGTGGTGAGAATATGAATGTTGAATTACTGCGACTGGTTGAATAATATAATATGTTGCCGAAATATTGCAGTTATGTAACTGCTAATACACCAACCTTGGCTATACAAAATTTGACATACAGATGGATGGAACACATATTTACTTCTAACTCATATGATAGTGCAGTACGGCGGTGGTAGTACCGTGTATTAGTTACCAGTAACGGAAAATAGGATAACATGTTTGATTAAATTATTGCATAGGTATTTAAGATGTTTAAATGTATGCACACTTTTCATAATAAATATTTTTTTTTAATAAAAAATTAATTTAGAGCAACAGTTTATGAGTGGCTAGTGTTAACAACACAAGCATTTTTTACAGGCACATTCTCATGCATATGTTTTACTCTTACAGCATAAAATTTAGTGTTGACACTAGAGCGGTATTAACTAATGTAAACAAGAAGAAGACAACGAATATTAAGCACAAAACACACAACTAAGCACAAACAAATAACGTAAAGCAAAATCAAATATATATAAAAAGAAAGGAAAAGGAAAAGCAATAAAATCAGCAGTTGGACAAGTTTTACCTACAATATAGTACAAACGAAAATAACAATAAAGTAAAAAAGCAAAAAATAAACGAAGAAAAAACACAAAAGGCAAAAAAATATTTTTATAGTCAAACTAATTTCAGTCGTAATAGCCAGTAGAAGAAGAAGCAACTAAATAAAAATTAGTATTATCGTTGAAAAAAAAGAAAAAAATAGAAACGATTGCAATTATTTTATAAAACTAAACAAAGTAAAATTTATAATCTTTCTTTATTATATTTAAGATTATTAAATAGAATAAATACAGAGCATAATACAAACAAAATACATATGTACATACTAAAAAAAACAAGAAAAAGTACCCCTTCGTTACTTATAAATTAAATTTAATTTGTTTCTTTTCAATCAAATAAATTTAACGCTAATAAATCGTAACATTATTGCAAAAAAGTAACAACAAAAGTGAGTCAAAATATTTGGAAACAAAAGGAACGCCATCATCTCCAGAAAACAACATTGAAAGACTTTGAAACTGAAAAAAATTTTAAAAAATCTTTCCAAGCCTTAAAACAAATTGAATAATAATTCAATAATAATTATATTATTTTTTACACTAAAATGCCAAGAAAATTCTGCAAAATCTTTATTTTCTGGGTGACTTTATGTAGTGGCTCATTAGTCTTTAGGTAAGTCAACGTGAAATACAATAAAAAAATAATTGACTAGTGATGATAAGGGAGGCAAAGCGTACCCGTATGATGCTAATAAACAAACAAACAACAAATTTTGTTATGCATAAAGAAAATAAAATTATTAAGAAATTTAATGGAAATTTAAAAGAGTATTGAACAATTTTAAAATACAATAAACAAGTTATAAATAACTCGCATTCATATTTATCCCACAAATTATTATTATTTTTTTAATAATTAAATATTTCGTGTTAACAAGACTTAATTTATAATTAATTCGAAACTACATAACATAGTAAAATTATTTGGAAGTGACTACTGGTATCAATTTACTTACCCCTTGAATTTATAATACTAGATAACAGCCAGGGACGGAAAGTTGAGGTTAAGCAATTATAATCAGGGAAGGGAAACTGTAATTCTTAAATACGTGAAACAAAACAAAAATGCTATTTACTAATTATTATTATTTTTTTTTTCTTATTTATTTAATTCAATCAGTAATACAAAAAAGCCTTAATGGCCAATTTAAAGCATTACATAGTAATATATACATTTTAGCAACAAAAATTTCATTACATATTCAATAATGTACCTATACAAATTTTTAAATCTGAACAAAAATTATTTAAAACCGTTATTACTTTTGCATTTATTTGTTGTGACGGTTGTGACGAGCTGTATTTGTTACAAAAGTAACGATACGTCTTTTTGCCGATACGATACCGATAACACTGCGGAACAGTCATTTTGCGCCCTGGAACTTTGTGTAATTTTTTTTACTAATTTGAGGTCGCTGATTCCAAATCTAACCTTCATTTTTCTCTATCAGCTCCAGTTTTAGAGATATACCGTTATGTCCAAAATTAAGGCACTTTCAGCACATATATTGAAATAACATGAAAATGGTGCATCATATTCCCTAAAAAAAAACCGAAATTCGCTAACAATATTATCTTTCAGACGTACTAACATTGTTTTAAATTTAGCCAGTAATTTCAGAGATATCGTTGAAGTTTTAAAAAAAAAAACAAATAAAAATTTAAGAAAAAAAAATTTTTTTTGTTCTTTAAAAATTCATAAAAATAAATGTGCAACAAAAATCACAGTTTGGGTCTAAAAGCATTTAGTTCAACATATTTCGAATGAAATGAGCTTTATTTCATTGCAATCGGTGCACAACTTTTGATTGTATTCACAATTTATCCATAAAAAAAACATATTTTAATGTATATGTATTTATTTTTTTTTTTTTTTTTTGTTAACACATACACATTAAAATACGTTTTTTTTTATGGAAATCGCAATTTTTATCGATTCGGTAAATTGTGATTATTTTTTCTTAAGGGAATATGATGCACCATTTTCATGTTATTTCATTATATGTGCTGAAAGTACCTTAATTTTGGACATAACGGTATATCTCTAAAACTGGAACTGATAGAGAAAAATGAAGGTTAGATTTGGAATCAGCGACCTCAAATTAGTAAAAAAATTACACAAAGTTCCCGGCCGCACAAAACAAGTTCAATTTTGTTCCGCAGTGTAGTCAAAAAGAAATATCGGCGATACCGATACGCATATTAAATTTGAGTCAAGTTAAAATTAACACAACTAAAGTAGAGTGATTTTTTTTATTATGCAAAATAACATCGTAAGATATTATTAATATTTAAAATTTGTATTATTAAGATTAAAAATGAAAACCAATTGAATTTGAATTTATGCTAAAATGAGCAAAAATAAATAATTTTCTTATAAAAAAAAAAACAGTGTAAGAGTTTATAACTATTTAAAATTGAAATTAATAAGATGTTTGTTTAAAAAACGAAGTACATATTCTCAAATTTTGCGGAGATAGACGATTTCACAAATCCGTTTGAACCAGACATGAAGTGGAAAAAAGTCTTTCCAAAAAAAATGTTTAAATATCGTCACCTCCAACAAAACTATTTTTCAAGAAAATTTTAAACATATTATGTTTAATTTAACCATAAGATTGTCAGCGACTATCATATTATTGGTTAATTAGTTCTCCATCAAGAGGCCACACCCATATTATGGTGGCCTCTAAATATGTTATGATTAAATAGACAATAATTTGTTTTTAAATTAACAATAGTATTTTCCTCTTTTCCAAGAGCAACATGATATGGTTGAAAATAGGGATGTTACGATACGCCTTTTGCCGATACGATACCGATACTTAAGAAGAAATTTTGCCGATACCATTCAAGTCAAAATTAAATTCAAGGTAAAATTAACAAAACTCAAGAAGAGTAATTTCTGTATTATACAAAATTACAGTGTAAGAGATTATGAATATTTAAAATTGATTTTAATACGATTTTAAAAACAACGAAATCAATTTAAATTCATGGTAAAATTAATTAGTTTTTAAAACAAAAAAAAAGTGTAAGAGATTTTTTTGTTTGAAGCAGACCTGCAGTAAAAAATCGTCTCTCAGATGTGACTGAACTCATTTGACAACTTAAGTATTTCTGCGCTATGGTCTTAAATGTTGGGTATAACATTTAATGACGCCAAGCTGTTCTTTTTATTGTTGTTATATATTTTTTTTTAATTCTATATACCAGAAGTTTTATAACAAGATAATGTCAGTTTTCAAATACCGAAGAAAATTTCAATAATGTTTATCACAAATATCAAAAATTACGCTTCCCTGATTTCGTTGTTTAAAAAGCCAAATAATTGTATTTTAAACTAATTACGAAATATACTTGTGATCGAAATTTTTAATTATATGTTTTGAAGTGTTCGCTCTGCTATTGCATTTTTTATTTGTTTTTTTTTAATAAAAAAAATTCAAGAATTAAGTGAAAGAATATCATTATTCTGTTCTGATGTTACGCTCTGCTTTTTAATGTCTTATTTCTCTAACTGCGCTACCTAAATAAGTGCGTTAAGCCTTTTTTATGTCAAAAATTCTCAATTTCATACAGTTTCTACGTAAATTTATTAAGGTAGCTCAGTTAGTTGTTATGAAAAAAATAAGCATTGAAAATTAAATTGTTTTTTTTTCAAAAACTTTAAAAAAAATAGTAAAATATCGCCGATATCGATATATCGGTAAACCTTAAGTATAGTTGATACATCGGTATCAGTATTTGTTACTTTGTTTGGAATGTAATGGAACGAATAAAAAATAAAATTTCGAATAAAATGGAATTAGGGCCTTTGAACATGAGTTCAACGATATACTATTTTAAATTGGTCCTTTTTTTAAAAACTAATTTTTTTATGCCTCAAAAAATATTTTTCATGAAAAGACATTTATTTCTTGAAATTCACCTTTTTATAAAAAGGGTTCTTCTTACACTTTTCTCTATTTCCTTCAAAAAAGTATTTATTTTAAGTTAAAAGGTACTTCCTCAAAGATACTATTTAAAATGTTTTTTTAATAATTACTTTTAATT
Organism: Pollenia amentaria; assembly: GCA_943735925.1. Lineage (NCBI taxonomy): Eukaryota > Metazoa > Arthropoda > Insecta > Diptera > Polleniidae > Pollenia > Pollenia amentaria. The sequence continues at coordinate 164,415,277 of OX031009.1, forward strand.
AATTTTTTTTTTTTTTTTTTTTTTGTATCGGAAATTTTGATAAAATTGTAATTTTTCAATTGTAGTTTTTTTTATTGCAAACTTTTTCTAAAAAAATTCTTTATTTACCACTAAAATTTCTTTTTAAGACTCTACAAAGTATCCCCTTCCATCGCCTTTTTCTGCTTTTTAATGAGCTGCAAGAGAAGAATGTCCGAATCGAATTTAAACTTCACCTAACTCCAATACATATGTATATCTCTTCCGAAAATAAGCGGTAGATAGTCAAGAAAAAGTACGGCTACTTTAGGGACCACTTGCGACAACTAAACGGCATTACGTTGGGCGAAAATATTAACATTTTTCTTGGTACTGTAAATGTACAATAAATCCGAATTATCAGTAGCATCTCTAATTAGAAATTTTTTCGAGCATTACCTACACAAGCTTTCCTACTTAACATCACTTTAAAGGCTTTTCTATAAAAACTACGTTTTCTTGAGTCATTGTTTTTTAAATTATACTAATATTTTCTTCTTTATTTTAGCGCTTCCATTGGCACCGATGATTTACCACCAGAAACTGTGGAACGCTTAAGGGAAATCAAACAAAACATATTCTTTTCTGATGAACTCACATCATCTGAATATCGTGATGATTTGGATATAGAATTGAGTTCGCGTGAAAATGTTGCCGATTACGAATGGGATGTATTAATATTTACACAACAATGGCCCGTTACAACATGCTATCATTGGAGAGAAGAAGACAAAAACCATGAGTGTAAGCTTCCAAGTTCTCAGGAATTCTGGACTATACATGGTGTGTGGCCAACTAAACTTGGTCATTTTGGTCCCTCATTCTGTAACAAAACAGCTGATTTCGATATAAAAAAATTGGATGAAATTTGGGATACTCTAAATGAATATTGGCCCGATATTGATGGCGAGTCAAAAGGAGACTGGTTATGGAAACATGAATGGCTTAAACATGGAACATGTGCTGCCACTCTGGAACAATTAGACACTGAATTAAAATACTTTAATCAGGGTATCAATTGGCGTGAAAATTATTTGCTATCAAATATTTTAGGAAGTGCTGGTATACATCCCGATTCGAATAACACTGTAGTGGCCTTACATGCAGCTTTGATAAATGGTTTGGGTAAGAATCCATCCATACATTGTTTGTACGATAATAAAAATGATGTCAGTTATTTGGAAGAGATACGCATTTGTTTCAATAAATCACTTGATGTAATAGACTGTGATGGTGTTAAACATGGTGATGCTGTTTCGGTAACATATCCCGGTGGTACTGTCATCACCAATTGTCACATATCAAAACCTGTACATTATCCCAGTCTGGTGCCGAATCATTATAAAACCAGCGTTAAAAAGTGGAAATTCCCTATTGTAAACATCTATAAACTTTTACAATTTATTATGTGGTTTACACTATGAGCAGAGGCAGATGAGGAGCAGGAAAGCATTAGAGCTTAAAAACAATGAAATATTAGAAAACTTTAGCGCAAGTAAATAGGCATCAGAAATAAAAGAGAGACACAAAAATGCCAACTACTGGGTCATGAGCAGCAAACATAAAAGTATTTCATTCTTTCATTTGTTTTAATTTGATTTATCGATTAATTTAGTTTATTAAAAAATATACAAAATCCGTATAAACAATTATGTAATTGAAGAATATATCATTCATTAAGAGTAAGAAAAATTACAATAGATTTATTAGGATTTAGTAATAGATTTTCAACATTTCTAAATATTTACACTTTTTTTATTTTTTTGTTTGCAATTATCGCGTAAAACATTTTACATTTACATACATATTTACATTATCGTTCATATTAACATTAACCAAATTTATTATGCTTTTTTTTTTTGTTTAACAATTCGTCTAAATTTAAATTTTATCTGAAATCAAATATCCATATCGGTTAATTACGAGTAAAATACGTTTCAAATTATTGTTGTATTGTTTAATTAGAATATTTTAAGTAAAAATAAATTAAAATATTAATACTAGAAATTAACGAAAATATATTATATACATATGAGAAAAAAAAATAACAAATAAAAACTAATTTATATACGATCATCAAAATATATATATAATGATAATGACTTTTGAACTGTATGATTAAAGTCTTGGTAAGATTTTAAGGTTAAAGAGTTTTAAGGCTGGATTTTTGAGATCTTAGTTAAACTTGGTTTAGGGATTATGAAAACAGATATATGCCGCCATTACCAAATTTGTATATACAATTTTGCTGGAACAGCTTAGTTTTGCTTAAAATATTGGTTTTTAATGAAAAAATAAACAAAAAATAAATATTTCGCTGAAAAAATCAGGGTTTCAGACTACGTTAAACTAAGTTTTAACTTAATCCACATCTCAAAATCCCGGCCTAAGAAATAAGGGTTGCCTACTTAGCTACGCTATAAAACATCGATTTTTCTTATTGAAAAATACAGATTTGTAAATCACCTTATAGTATGTAGTAAAACAATGAAATCTCTAGTGAACGGATACCGAATAAACTATTAAAATGTACATTCCCTTACAAGAGGTATGTGCTCCCAAAATCTTAATATTTTCCTTATAGAATGATGCCTGGTATACGGAAAGAAGGTTTTTTTTAACGTACTAAGACTATTATTTCTTGGTCTTACAAAAATCAACACAAACACATACTTCTTATATATAAAAATTAAAATAAAAATGTGTTTTAATGTTTGTTTGTTCCCTATAGACTTCTAAATTACTGAAGGCTGGTTTAAATATGTTGGCATGGCACTTCCTATACAAAGACAGTCACCCCTATTATGTATTTCGTTGTCGACGTCGGCATTAATTTTTATTTGTTGTCACATCAAGTCGACGACTACATCACTTCGACGTTATTTTGGTATTTTATTAGCCCAATTATGAATAAAAATTCCGCGTGAGTTTTTTCCCATCTCTCAGTTTTCGTATTTAAATTCATTTGTAAAAATGGGAAAAGCGGAAAAAAACTCACAGGGAATTTTTAATCATAATTGGCCTGGATAAGAAAGTTGTGTCGACGTTGTCTAGTTTTCGAAAATCTGCCAAAAAAAAACACAATTATTTTTCTATTATTTTTGTTCATCATCATTAAAGCTAATTTTTTAACGCTATTTATGCTATTTTCCGACATTTTATTTTATTTAACCGATTTAGTGATTTCAAATTAATTTTAGAGTTTGTTTCCGATTTTAAATTTTTCGCGATAACAGCTATTTTTTACGGTAAGTTTTCTGATTCTTTATAGCTTTAACGATTTTTAATAATTATAAGACTTTGCTATCATGCCGCTGTTAGCAAATTATTCGAATTTCCGATAATTTTACAATTTTTACCGAGTTTTGCCATTCCTTATAGTTTTAGGATCTTTTAATTAATTTTATGGCTTGTTTGATATATTAAAAACTTTCGCGAATTTTCGCTATTTATGCAAACATTACCAAATTTTCGCAATTTCGTGTAATTTTGTTGCTTTTTGAGGTAATCGTCTTAAATTTAAAATTTTCGCTATTTAAGCAAACTTTATCGAATTTTCGCGATTAATTTACTAATAAAATTTGTGTCCATAACTTCTTTTAAATTCCCATTTTTTACTTTAACGTATTTACTAAATATTTTTACATTCTACTTAAAATTTCTTTAACTTTCATTTGAGTCATCGCAAAATTTCCTGTCGACTATAACAGAGACAATTCAACTCGACATCGACTTAAAACCGCCTTAGAAACTATCAAGTAACTGTCAATAGTAATCGATAATTGTCAATAACGACTCAGAAAATACAATTACTGTTTCGTAGCCGACGACTTTCTTAAAAGGGATATGAAATATGAAATTTAATATACTATATATCCGGAAAATGCTTACAAATAAAGTATCCAAATATGATCGTTATCAATACACAATATCTGTCAAAAAGCACTCTGCATATCGTCATATGATTTGAAAAAAGCCCTTAGTTACAACAAATTAGAAAACGATTTTTTTTTAACGATTATATGATGCACCGTATCAAAATGCATACATACATATAAACATACATGTTTTTGACAATATTACAGTCCTAAAATTAAAAATAACGTTCTTATCAACGAAATTCTAAAAAGGGCTTTCGATAAATAACACTATGCTAGTTGAAAAAACAGACAAGCCGGGCACTTGGCGTTTTAACATAATTCGGGTACGCTGAATCCAGTGGTGCCCACGGTTTTTTAAGATTGGCTCTGGTTTTCGAGATATACTGTTATTTCGAAAATGGAGGAGGTTGCACAACATATGTTCGGGTAACTCAAAAACGCTTTAGCTTATTGAAAAAACTTAAAAAATTCCGCAATAGAATTTCCTTTAAGAAAAGTAAATTTTCTTTCTAATATTCGCAGTCGTTTTAGAAACATTGTTTTTTTTTGGAAAAAAAAAATAATTTTTTTAACAAAATTTCGAAATTTTTGTTTTTTAATAATTCATAAAAAATTGGAAAATACAGCTATGCTTCTAATTTTTTGCAGACGTATATAAAACGAAACAAGCCATAAATGATTAAAATCTGTTCGCAACTTTTGATTTTATTTACAAAAGTCGACAAATTTTAATTAATTTAAGAATTTCATAAAACGCCCCTAAGAAGTGGCGATAAGGGGCAAGTATGTCTTGGTAAAATGTTAAGGACAAAAAATTAATTGAGGTCGGTCATACATTATATACCACTAGGGGCGACTTCTGGGAATTTGTGGGACTTTTTCTTCAAAATATATAAAGAATATAATTTATATGGAGCATTTCATAGGATTTTTTTTAATTATTAAATTCTTTATTCAACATAATGTATATATCGAGCCTTTGCTGCAATAGAGTCATAACTCAAAAACGCTGATTTTTGAGCTAATGTATTTAATGCTTTAGCTCACAGTGGAACATACGGCCGTCTACTAGCTAATAATGTGGAGTTAATCACCATATCGCTTCTTCATATTGTGTAAAAATTTCATACAAATATCTTCTATATTCAACTCTAGAGAGAAGAATTAAATATTTAGATGCTAGAAACTCAAATTTGAGTTATGACTCTATTATGCCAATGCAGAAAATTTATTTTCAATGACATTTTGACGTAAAATTTTTTAAATGCGGTTTTTGTGCCATTTACAATACAAAACAAAAGAACAAATATTCAAATTTATGCTATTCCAAAGAAATATGCATGCATTATTACCACACTTTCACTTTGCGGTAGGAATTTTGGAAAATCCACAGTAACCGATTAAAAAATTCTTAAAATTAAGAAATAAAGTCATAAATGCTCCACATCAAACTGGGTATTGTAAACAATTTTATAAAATTGTTGGGAATTTTTTCAATTAGCTATAGGGTTTTTGAGTTACGCGAGCATATGTTGTGCAACCTCCTCCATTTTCGAAATAACGGTATATTTTGAAAACCAGAGCCAATCTTAAAAAACCGGCACCACTGGACTCAGCGTACGCTAGGTGCCCAGTGTCAATTTCTTGCACGGTGCAATAAATAACAAGCACAAAAAAAGAAACTTTTGTTATTTTGTTTATCAACTTTTATTTTTCCTTTGTAGTGTTTTTAAAAAGAGATTATCTGTTTTGTATCTTAAAGCCTGGAACAGAATAAAGTAGTTGTGGTAGTAGCTGCAGCTGACGAATACTCTGTAGCGCATAATATATATAATGTTGTTTTGGGTGTTATACTTCTTGCAAACATGAATTCTCCTTGACAGTGTGATTTCTTGGCCAATAAAACTATGACAGACAATTTTTTCTACAAAAGCGTTATTCGTACAATTTAAGGCTAACGTTCCGATAGTGGACTTTTTGGGGGCCTATGGTAAATTGTGGATCAATCTTTACGAAATTTGACAGTTTTTCCCCTAGTCTAATGAAACTATAGCACACCAAATGTTACTACAATTGCGTTATTCAGTTTTAGGCGTACTAAAGTGTATTCCGAGACTGAGCTTTGTATGAGGCCTATGCTAAGTTATGGACTGATCATCACGAAATTTAGGAGTGTGATTAGCACCTCATAGAACAAGTTTGTGCAAAACTTAATAACAGTTAATGTATTCTGCCATAAGTTAATGATTGTTTTTCTAACAGAAATATAAATTTGGACTTATAACTCTCTTCCTACTGATGTGATTGACCTGGATTTCAGTCCATAAAGGTAGAAATACATAACACGCGTTAGTGCGACCGCGCTGAGTAGACTTCTGTTAAAATACTTTGAACTTTTGAACGTGCTGTGTATTTTTGACAACTAATCAGTTGACAACAAAAAAGAATTATTAACAAATTTGTGAATCATGGAAGATAAACTTAGTGAAGAGTTTATAAAACATTCAGTATCGTATAAAATAAGAGCTGAAGCTTGAAATTCCAAAAAAAAGACTTAAACAAATAAAAAACAGCTGAAAGAAAAGGCATTAATAACGAGCAGGATATTCGTCGCTTAAACGCAGGATATTCGTCGACGAATTAACGCGTGTTAAATACTTCTACCTTAATTGCTTAGGAGTATTAAAAACTATTTAACACCAAAGCATGATTTTCAGACGGACATGGCTAAATCGACTTAGAATAACGCAATGATCCAGAATATATGTGCTGTATGGGGTATTAGATAAATATTAAAGCAGATATATATAAAATAAAAACCATTAACAGTTCAATAAAATAACCACAATACTAATTATTGTTAACAGCTAAGGCACGTGCTATGTTTACATTTGTCCTTCAAGTTGTGCTGAAAAATGTCAACAAGAAAAAAGAAAGACAAAACATTAAAAACAAAAAAATGTACTTTGGATTTCAAGAAGAATTCTTGACAAAAAGTACGAAAAAACAGAAGTTAGGAAGAACATGTAAATCAATTAAAATAGATAATCATTCATTCAAAAGCAAATTTCGATCTGCCAAAGGGAAATACCATTTGTTTTAAAGATTGATGTTTGACTATTGACGTCATCCGGCTTCAATAGCCGTGTGAGTAAAACGGCAAACCCCACTGAAGAGATTGTGTGGTTACAATCGAAACTAGTCTGTCCGAAACTAACCTGTCCGTGAAAGCCTGGGTTCAAATCTCAGCGCAGTCAAGAATGAAACATTATCAATAAAATTTAATTGATTTCATGCTGTAAAATTCCTGTCTTCATTAAAATAATTAAATGAAAATTAAATTCAATGAACTTAAGCCTAATTAAAAATATCTAAATTTGGATTAAAAACCATTAACAGTTCAATAAAATAACCACAATACTAATTATATAAAATAAAGTTGAATATAAAAAAAATTGGAAAAACTGTATTTCACTTGTTCCTTTCCTAAATATGAACATAAAATATATTTCTCTTACAGTTTATTAATAGATGCTTTACACTATCACAGAAGTCTTACGAATTTTTAAAAAATACAAACCTGTCGTGATAAGTTGTTATTGTTTTTTTTTTTTGAAAATTTTCTAACAATAATTAGATCAGGGAAGCAATATCGAAAAATACTTAAGACTTTGTAGGTTAGTGTATAACGGCCTTAAAAATGATTAAGGTGTGACAATTCTAGTAAACATTCATGCATTCTAATGGTCTAATGGTATTTAGTATCTTATTATACCGATATACTTTTCCCTTTTTATTTTTAAAGAGAAATTAACAATGCTATTAGAAAAAAATCGAAATCATAAAGATAACTTAAAGGCAAAATATGAAAGATAAAAGAAATATTATTATAAAAAATAGGCTGTATTTAGAAATTTTGATTAAACCAATTTAAAGCGTTTTAAAAGAGACTTGTAAAATTTTCTTTGCAAAAGTTTATTTCTCAAATTTAAAAAAATGAAGATTCTAATACAAAAATTGGTAGGAGTTAGCTGAGTTAAAAAGAATATAAAAAATGTAATATAAAATTTATTATTTCACAGATCGTTCTAGTGATTTCCATTGCCGGCATTCGAAGTGAGTGTGACGTGTGTCAAAGCAGTAATTTTGTGGCCTGTCACAGGGAGAATCAGTATTCTTTATGTATTGACGGTAATTAAGATAACAAATATAAAATTTTTTTTATTAAGTAATAATATATACACATTCTTGTTGCCATGTACATATTTAAGGAGTACCTACCAAAGATTACATAACATGTCCGGAAAACCATGTTTGTACAAAGGGTTCCTATGTCTGTTATCCTTTGCCTAAAGCCGAACCTAGCTGTGTTCGAAATACGAATATGTGTGGAGTTTGCAGTGATAACAAAGTTTATGCGTGTATTAATGAAACTACAATTGCATTTTGCTATGGCGAAGATAAACCTGTCGAAGGTGCAGAAGTTTCCTATTGTTTGGAAAATACTGTCTGCGATATTTTCAGCGATAAAGGATTTTGTACAGAAAATTATTTGGTAAAGGTAAGCATTTAGTGAGGGATGAAAGGGAACATTCTAATATTTTTTTTTATGAAAATTCAGACAATTTGGTATTTAAACAACCAAAATCTATATTTGTTATTTCAATATTCATAAAGTTCTAGAAAGAAATTTATTATATCTTAGATTTTGATGCTTACAATTTTATAATCGAAATCTTTAGCCAAGTTGTGTACCAGCAGCTGATCATGGAAATACAACCACAACAATTGAGCCAACTGCAACTTCAACCACAACTAGTGAATCTACTACTACGACCATGACTGCAGAACCTACAACCACAACAACGGAGGCATCTTCAACATTCGAAACTTCTACTTCGACAACAAAGACGGAACCAACAGAACCTATAACCACAACAACTGAGCCATCTTCAACGTTCGAAACTTCTACTTCGACAACAAAGACGGAACCAACAGTACCTACAACCACAACAACATTCGAAACCACTTCGTCTACAAAGACGGAACCTACAGAACCGATAACCACAACAACTGAGCCATCTTCAACGTTCGAAACTTCTACTTCGACAACAAAGACGGAACCAACAGTACCTACAACCACAACAACATTCGAAACCACTTCGTCTATAAAGACGGAACCCACAGAACCGATAACCACAACAACGGAGGCATCTTCAACATTCGAAACTTCTACTTCGACAACAAAGACGGAACCTACAGAACCTATAACCACAACAACTGAGCCATCTTCAACGTTCGAAACTTCTACTTCGACAACAAAGACGGAACCAACAGTACCTACAACCACAACAACATTCGAAACCACTTCGTCTATAAAGACGGAACCCACAGAACCGATAACCACAACAACGGAGGCATCTTCAACATTCGAAACTTCTACTTCGACAACAAAGACGGAACCTACAGAACCTATAACCACAACAACTGAGCCAACTTCAACATTTGAAACAACTACTTCGACCACAAAGACGGAACCTATAACCACAACAACTAAACCAACAACTACAACGGTAGAGCCTACTACTACCACAATGACAGAACCAACAACAACGATAACTACACAAGCAACAACTTCAACCACAACTACCGAATTTACAACTACGACCATAGCAACAGAACCTACAACAACAACTGAAACAACTACCACATATGCACCTCCTACCACAACCACAATGACGGAACCAACAACCACAAAACCAACAACTACTACCACAACTTCTAAGCCAACTTCAACATCGACAACTACTGAACCAACCACCATTACAACTACTCCTTCAGGCCCAATTGATCCCGAAAAGGTTTGCAAAGACGCTGGAACAACTGGTTCCTATTATGCGGGTGATCCAACTTGTACTACGTAAGTATAAAACAAAGGGTATACTAAAATAATACACTTATAAATTTTAAGACTCAAAAAATAGTCCATTTATACCAACCATGTTTTATTAATTACAAATAACTACGATTTGTAGCACAAACTTGGGCTTGCAATACTGACCCGGTATTGACCAAAATTATATACCGAAATTTCGGTATTCATTCAAGAACATGCTACTTATATTAACAATTTTTTTTGGACCCTTCTTCACAGGTGGAACGGATGTACATTAGGGTGGGTCGATTTAGCATCGATTTTTCGATAGCTTTTGGCATGAGGGAAGCCAACTTCCACTACAACATATCAAAAAAATAATTTTCGAGGGCCCCAAATTACATTTTTTTTTACCTTTTCTCAACTTTTATTTTTAAGAGCTTTGCACGAGTTTTTATCGAAAAAAATTTTTACACGTTAATTTTTAACTGTTTTTTAGTAGGTATTTAAAAAAACCGCCGATTTCAAATTTTTAAAATATCCCAGGATAAACTTTTTTTCATTTTGGTAAAAGGTAGTAGTTATTTCATACGTTACCTGGTAAGTAGTTGTCATCACAATTGTCATTATTCTGAAAACCTCAATAAGTACTTGCTAGTAATGACCTCAGTAAGTCCTTTTTACTTCTATTATTTTCAGTTCTGAATATTTGCTTACTATTAATCAGCTTAATAATTACTTATTAGTTGTCTTCTTTTCAGTACTGAATATTTACTTACTGGTAACTAGCTCCATAACTACTTATTAGGTATATTCAATAGCGCCAATTAAATAAAAACGAGTTATTTTTTGGGCTTCTAGAAGGTAAATTGTAAGTACTTACAATTCAACTTACTGCACGCAGAGAAAAAATATGTTTATATATGGTCACCTCCAACAAAACTATTTTTAAAGAAAATTTTAAACATATTATGTTTAATTTAACCATATTTTTGTCCCCGACAACAATATTATTGTTGAATTAGTCATCCATCATCAAGCCACAACCATATTATGGTTGCCTCTAAACATGGTATGGTTAAATTTGACAATAATTTGTTTTTAAATTAACAATAGTATTTTCCTCTTTTCCAAGAGCAACAATCTATGATTGAAAATCAATCATGCTATTATAAATGTTAAGCATATTTTAGTTATTATTAACCAAAACATGTATGGAGGCAACCATAATATGGTTGTGCCTTCTCGATGGTCGTCTAATTTAACCATAATATGGTTGTCGAAGAATATGGTTAAAATAATTGTAGTATGTTAACAATTTTATTTAAAAATAGTTTTGTTGGAGGTGACCATATTTAAACATATTTTTTCTCTGGGTGTGGTAGTTAAATAATAACTAGATATGTTGTGGCTTCTAGTAAGTGTATTGTAAGTACTGAATTCTGTGGAAAACTTGAACAGAAATAAGTAGTTATTCACCCGAAAAATAAGTAGTGTATATTACTTGCTAACTTACCAGGTAAGTAAAGTTTTTTCTGGGGTATCCTATCCAAAGGGTGTGTGTGAAACGGTAGCAAAGTTCTATGGTGAATTAAAATTGCCACAAATGTCTACGCTAATGGCAAAATTTATACTAGCTTCCTGGGCTAGTGAAATTTTATTCACCTCAACAGTGTCCAAATTTTACTTCCATGAGTACTTTGCTACCGTTTTACACACGTACGGTATAATTTATTAAAAAAAATTTGTTTTTTATCGAAAGAAATCAATTTTTCAAAATTATTGTTTTTTTTTCGAAAAACTGATATCACCATTGCCTTTAACGTTCGAAATTCTTTAGAAACGAGCTATTTGATACGGGAGAAAATACATAAAAATTGGTTTGGATCGTTGAAAATAACAAAATAGGGTAAACAAATCGAAAAAAACAACAAAAACTCGCCTAAAAACCCCAAACAATAAAACATTTATTTTTTTCGAAAAAAATAATATCGCCATCGTTTTAAGCGTAAAAGCTTACCTTGGAAAGGAAATAAAGGGGCCGCCATCTAACATTTTTTTTTCAACTAGTGCTTATTTCGTGAATGGTAACACTTAGCTCATGTCTGATTTGACAGATAATTAGTTTTATCCCTCCGCTGAACGAATATGGTTGTGTAAACGCATGAACAACGCTGGGAAATATTGCGACATTACTTTGAAAATCATGGTAATGTTGCAGAATGTGTGCGAAAATTGCGTACGGATTTTGGAAGAAGAGAAGCACCGTCAGCTCAGTTCTTTATCTTGTGAAAAAAGTGAAAGAAACTGGCATCCTCATCGATAAACCAAAGCGTGAAAAGCCAAAAACAGTGCGTACACCCGAGAATATTGCTGCTGTGGCAGAAAGTCAATTCACCGTCGTTCTCAACAATTGAACATTTCGGAGACATAATTGAGACGAATTTTGCATAAAGAAATTGGTATGACGCTATTTGAATGAAATTATTTTCCATTATTAACCAGACTTTCAAATTTAAAGAAATTTAAGAAAATATTCTGTAGTTTTTTTTTATAGCATTTTCAAAAAAGAAAAAGTTATTTGGCGGACCCTTTATATAAAAAAAATTTAATCAGTCGTTTTTTTATTATCAACTAAAAAAACACCAAAAATAAAAGTCGAGAAAAAGTAAAAATTGAAATTTGGGCGCCTCGAAATCATTTTTTGATATGGCGTAGTGGAAGTTTTTTTCCTCATGCCAAAAACTATCGAAAATCGATGGCAGAATATCGACAAATTTTTGTCCTTACAAATCGGCCCACCCTAATATACATACATATAAAAGTTTGACATTCCGTTTTTAATTTCTAGAATACTATTTTATACCCTTTAAAGCATATACATATACATTCTAGCTCCTTATGAGTAGCAAGGCTGATTTAACGATGTTTGTCTGGCCGTTTGTCTGTTGAAATGGGGTTTTCGAAGATCTAATTTATGATGGAAACTTCACTTAATTTTGAGATTTTAGGCCAGATCAGTCCATGAATGACTGAGATATGAGCAAAACCCACGATTTCCTCTAGTTTTCGTCATAAAATCCCCTGTTTTTGTTTATTTTTTTAATGTGTATACTTTCTACAAGTCTTTAAGATTCACGAATTTTTTTTATTCGAAATATATGCACTATATAAGACCTGGCAAAGCTGCAGCGAATAGGAATGTAGTTCCCATGTCGTCATTTGTCCGTCAACTTAGTTTTTTTCTAAGACTTTTTTTTGTTAATTAGGGGGTGAAAACCTTATATTTGTACTGGTAAGAGAGTAACGTTTTACCAACAAGTTCGTAATCGGACATTGCAAATGTCCTAACATAAATTAAATATGAAACGAAGGGTAGGCTATAGAGTATCCACTCAATTAATCGTTGTTCGATTAATCGAAGAAATTTGTCGCCATTATTTGACCGAATAAATAAAAAAGCCAATTTCAATTAACGAATAACTCGAACAATTTATGGCAATTAATCGATTTCTTAGAAAATTCTACTTTTAATTGAAAATTATTTTGTTTTTGGATTTCTAACTTATAAAATACCTAACCACTATATAACATGTTCTTATATTCTGTATCTATTGTGTTACACGCACTTCTGAGCGTACTTTAGTCCCTTTTTAGATGGGTGTGTGTGAGACAAATTATGGAATAAACGATTAAGTACTAATTCCATACATAAGAATTAGTACTTATATTGACAGCATTTATAATTGTGTAAACTATTCACACTTTCTTTATTACCTGGTACCATCCAAACAGCTGTGTGAATTTTGACATTTGGGTATTGTAAGATTCGTCTTAACAACCTAAGTGTCCTAAGCGCAAAATAGTAATTCGTTAAAATAAAACATATTATCCAATCCTATAGAGTAGAGCTTTAAAATAAAGAAAAATAAAGTTATCAGCCATGTTCGGTAAATCGAATACATATGTATTAAATTAAAATCGAACAAACTTTGAAAACGATCCCTTTTAAAAAATTTATATAAAATAAATAAATAAAAATTAATTTATAAAAATATAAAATGAAAGCCTATGTTGAATTCCCGTATTGAGTATAGCAGGCGGGACATAATTGCAAATTATCAATAAAATAAAATCAATGGACCCCGATTGCTGCTGAACCAAATGCATGTATTAAACTTTGGCTTTCTATCATTTTATGAAACTATTCATAAAAATTTGCAAGTCTTCCTTCCGACTCTCAAAAAATCTATCACTTAATTTCATTTTTAAGACCAACTTTCATAATTCCTGAGCCTACACGATTTTTACGACTGAATAGGATAGTGTATTTATTGTAGGCTTTAATGATATTATTATTATTCAAAACAGATTAGAACTTGAGTAGAATTTGGTTTAACAAACAATAATTTTATGTTTCTATTACAGTTTTGTTGTGTGTTATATGATGAATGGCTCAATTGCTGCATTGTCTAAGAAATGTCCAAAAAGTCAATATTTTCCACCCGGAGCAAAAATCTGCTCTTCAGCAAAACCAGATGTTTGTGTATAATATTATGAAAAGTAAAATTTAAAAGGCCAGTTTTTCATTAAACATAAATTAAAAAAATTGTTTTGTTTTTTTTTTACAGAGTTAAGAATTTTTATTATATAGAATTAAGTTTTCAATTTCCTGGATATAAAAAACGCATTTCCGATAATATGTATGTTGGTATTACCCTAATCCTGTTCTAACGCTTCTTCTTTTTTTTACGCGAATTTAACTTAACGCGGTTCCAAAGAAAAAAAATTAATTATGCTTTTACGCTTTTTGATTTGATTTTACGCGGTTCAAAAATGTGTATATTTTTTTTTTATCAGAAATGTTTCGGCCGAATTTGGAGTATTTTAAATTATATACATAGAAAGCAGCTCTTCAAGTTGTGTGTTGGAGAAAAACTCATCACAATCAATATAGGGGAACCGAAAACATCATCCCAGAAAGATAAAAATTCAAATTTTCTAACTGCTCAGACATGTTTTCTGCAAAGACACACGCTTCATAATATTAAAAATGAAGGGTGAAATAGCATCTGATGATAAGCCAGCAGCTTTAGAATTCCACCTAAACCGACTAAAATAATTGACGATGGTAACTACATTTCGGACCACGTTTGGAATGCGGATGAAGCAGGCCTTTTCTGGGGGAAAAACATCAAGTTGAACATATGTAGCTAAAATTAAGAAAACCGGTAGTGGGCTTAAAGTAGCCAAAGATCATGTGATCTTTTTATTCTGGCGTAAATATGGTTTACCGAATGGTTTCATATACAAATATTTTGAACCGGAAGCTCAGCATTAAATGAGCGATAAAGGACTTGATTTAAAAGTTCTGTTTATTGTGGACAATGCATTAGGCCATCCAAATGTCCAGTTTGGTTTTTCGTATTCTAAAATAATATTTAGACACTGGATCAAGGAATTATTGCAACTTTTAAGATCTACTATTAAAAGCAAATATTCAGACGATTGGAAGAAATTTTCTATTTTGAACTGTATTAAACATGGTGCTCTTTTTTTTTTTTTTTTTTTTTTTAGTGTTAAAATAAAATATTTGTAAATGGAATTGCATATTTATCTTATTTTACTTGATATTAAATTCGTACGTGGAACCAATCTACTAATGTTATATGGATACTCTATCTTGTTTTACACGATATTTTTTTTACGTGAGAATTTACTGCCAGTTCATCGATTTCGAACGTTAACGTTCGCATAGAAAATTACATTTAAAACAGCAACAAAACTTTAAAATTTGTTTTTGTTTTAAATGTTATTTTCTATGCGAACGTTAACGTTCGAAATCGTTATACAGGCAGTTATGTGTGTTTCATAAAATATAACAAATAATCTATTCAATAGGAAAAGAATTGTGAACCCAAATATAGAACAACCAACATAAAAAATTTAAATGTTTACTATAACTATCTACTAGGGTATTCATTCGGTTAAACGTTAGTCGGTCAACCGATTAATTACTACCCGATTAGCTGATCGGTTAATTTAAAACTGGCTTTTTTTGATTAACGATTAAAACGGTTAATTTCAGTTGATTAACCGATGTAACAAAATTTTTAATTTTTTGAAGTATTATAAGACATTTTTTTGTGTTTTTAATTATTTGTTTCGTCTCATAAACAAAAGGTACGTGTTTAGAAAATATTCTTTCATAGAAACAAAGAAGGTGTTCAGTGATCTTCATTTTAAATAGGTGTTTGCTGTCAACAGCTTTTTGTTTCACGTACTTTTTATATGTATGTGTTTAGTTATTGGTTTCTTCTCATATTTTCTCATATCAATCTTTTAACAATTAGAAGAGTTAAACATTTTAAAATGTTAAAACAGGACTCTAATGGCATAATGGAAGATATTATACGTTTAGAGAAATCCAGGAAATGGACTGAGAAATTATATACTCTGTATTATGGATTGCTTTCGATTACTCCAACATTACCGATAAGTGAAGCGAAATAAAAGAAAAGAATTGCTTAATTCCTAAACATTAAAACCAAATTATTTTTCTAAAAGATTAAACTATTAAACTATTGAAATAATTAATAAAATTATTTTACAGTTTATTTTTTAATTACTACATAATATTTATGTATTAATAGAAAAATATGTATGTATTACATATATATGAATTATTTTTTTGTTTGCTCGTTTTAGTTCAAGAATTGTTATGTTTCAACTGTTAAGTTTTGAATTGTTATCCCAGCGGGAAAAAGAAGGAGTTGGAATAAATTCTAGGAGGGCTCTGTACTCCTTCTTTTGGATGTACAAGGCCTGCTCGCTCTATTCCATACTAATATCTTTTTTACACACGTTGTTATTGCGGAGTACGATTTCCGCCCTCGCTTCTTTGGCAGGTACATAAGAATGGCAACTGCATAGAAAATAATAATTCTTTTACTTTTGCTTTGGCAAAAAAATGCTACTCCTTCTCTTTTTCCTTCTCATAGAAGCGAGTGTATCTTATCTTTTATACAAAAGAGCCAAGGCCTTCTGATAAAGAATCAGTTAAATCAGAATGGTAATTTAATAAAAAAAACTTCTAAGCAGGCCTTTAATAAGGCCTAAAGTAAGAAGGTCTTCTGAGTTTTCCCTCTGGGATGTTTGTTATGTTAACTCCAATTAATAAATAGTTAATGCATTTTATTTATTGAAATTACTTAATTTATAAAAAACACTTTATTAATCGTTTAACCGATCAATTACAATATTAACCGATTAAACCATAACCTCGGTTAACCGATAAGAGCAAAAGCCCGATTACATGAATCCCCTACTATCTGCACAGTTTTTGCTATTTAGAACCAAAACTTACTACTATTTGCTAAATCCATGAAAAAAGTTATGACAATGCAACTAAGTTGGCGGGCGATACATCACTACAACTTTGATTTCCTTTCATTACACGACAAAGTCCTAATAATAAGCATAAAATCGGTGGCGGAAAGTAGATATCGTGATTAAATTTGGTATTAATTCGTTTCTATTTGGGGGAAAATTTGCCCAAACATTTTCAGACGGCACATTTCGGCAATTTCCCCCAAAGTTTTCGACTTTAATTTAAAATTTTGGGACATTAAATGGCCAGTTTGATAATGTAAAAAAAAATGAAAGAATTAGGAAAATGATCACATTTAAGCAATTAAACCCTCCATCTTACACTTGTTTTGATTTTCTATTCAAAATGTATTGAAAAAGGTCTGGCCAGATTCTTGAGTAACACGAAGGGTTAATGAGCAGAACTTTGTATTACTTTATTAGGACAGGGTCTATTTTTTAAGCCCATTTAAAAAAATTTCAAAGTGTATTCAGTTTATCAGTAACATACCATGTAAGTATAAAGGAGGGGGAAGCGTATAACATAATTTGGAAATTCTTTTTTAACGGCTTTGGGGGGACTTATTGTCCGACAAAAAATTTGCAAAATATTCAGTATTATAAAACAAGCATGTAAAATCTTCCGATTTCAACCAAATGCTGCAAGGAAGGAATAACATTAAATATTTCTAAAAAATAAATTTTAAATCAAAAGGCAATCAAGTCAATTTAATTTTAATTCTAATGTCTGAAATTTCTTTTAAGCGATTTACATTGGGAACGTTCAAAAGCCGTAAACTGTTGCGCAACCGTTGATTGCTTGTCTTTGAAACGCATTGTTGAGCAATTGCGCTCAACTCAACTGTTGCCGTCCTTTCCATCATCAGTGCTACCATTAAGTTGGGGACTTGCATACTTTTCATAACATTTTCATCGCATGCTTGTGTAATAAGTAACTCTAAATATTCTTTTTTAATATAATTTTACAAAAAATCTTCACCTGGAATGAAAAAAGTCTAAGAAATTAAACCCTTATAATATAACTCGCAATACCAAATATTGTATTGATCGGCCCATTATTTACCATTTAACATATAAAGCTCTCTCTCGGAAAACACTTTAATAGGCCTCAAACCGTATAGATTAATGATATTGTGGTGAAATTTGGTACTATTTGGGTTAATATGACTAGAATTAAATTGCTAAACACCGATTATCAGGGAATTAATTCTGGCGGTCGCGAGCGAATTTTATTTCTAATTCTTTCAGTCGATACTGAACGAATCGAAATAATTTTTCCAGTGTTTTTAAGCATTTTTTAGAGATTTCACAATATTGAAAAAATTATTTCGATTTGTTGAGTATCGACTGAAAGAATTAGAAATAAAATTCGCTCACGACCGCCAGAATTTTATTTCTAATTCTTTCAGTCGATACTGAAAGAATCGAAATAATTTTTCCAGTGTTTTTAAGCATTTATTAGAGATTTCACAATATTGAAAAAATTATTTCGATTTGTTGAGTATCGACTGAAAGAATTAGAAATCGAAAAGAAAAAGATTCGATAAGAATATAAATGACCATATGTCCCATATAAAGTCCGCATTCAGGAAAACAATTTAATACACTGAAACCCGTAACGAATTATAAAATTGTGATACAAATACAAATACAAATAAATTTCGATGTCAGACTTTATAAAGATTTTTATAATTTTCTAGTTACGGTTTTTACGAATTTCGAAAAAGTACCAAATCCGTATTTGGATTTTTTAGATAAGTTTCAAATGTGATATAACCCTTTTTTCTATGTTTATGGGTTCAAAAGATAGATGGGGTGACAAAAAAGTACCAAAATACAGGTTTTACCCGTTTACTACGTTAAAGGGCCGAATTTGCAAAAAGTACCAGACACCTTCCGCTTATTTTTCTAATGAACAACGATAAGTATAAAATTTATTTTGTAACTCTTTTAGTTTTGGATATATAAGGTTACCGAATTTACCCGTTTTTACCCTTTTTACCCCCTATACATTCGGATTTCCAAAAATCCCTGGTCCAAATTTCAAGTTTTTAGCTTCAGGCGCTTAGGCTGTGCGATGATGAATCAGACAGTCAGTAACGTTACAATTTTTTATACTATATAGATTACAAATCCCATTTAAAGTTTACTCCGGAAAATTATAATTTTTAATAGAGGGTATCTAAGATTCGGCACCGGCGTATGTAAAAAAAAAAACTAATTAACCATGTCATATCAAATTTTAATATATTTTGATTTACTCAATATTTCCAAATAAAGTAGAGTAAATAAAATGTTAATATGTATAATAAAAAGTTCTTAAAGACCGACATTATTGACATTTATATTAATTGTCTTAAATTATCTGACTTGTTAAATGATATGTATGACACAGTTTAAAAGCGATAATAAAATAATAGTAATTTGTGTTACCCAAAAAAAGTTTTTCTTGAGATTTTGGACGAGTTTTTGTCGGGAAAATTTTTTACGTGTTAATTTTTAAGGAGTTTCAGTAGGAATGTTAAAAAAAATTCGACGATTTCAAATTTTTTTTAGTATATCCTATCCACTGTAAAATTATACACTTTAAACGATGTCGATATCATTTCGACAAAAACTCGTCCAAACCCTCAAGAAAAACTTTTTTTGGGTAATACAAATTAATATTATTTCTTTATCGCTTTTAAACTGTAAAACTGCTATCGCCATCGTCTTCAGCGACCGATTTCACCTTGGAAAGGTAATATTTAAAAAAAAAAATTAAATCAGCCGATTTGTTATCTACTATAAAAACTAGGTATGTAACGAATACCGATATATCGGCGATACTTTACGTTTGCCGATATATCGGTATCAACGATATTTTACTGCCGATACTCCGACACTTTTAATTTAGTTTTTTTTTTTAACAAACAATTTAAGTTTCAATGCGTTTCTTTTGCATAACAATTAATAGCAAAATATTAAACAGAATAATAAATTGTTTTTTTTAATTCTTAAGCTGGAGGTCGGTCCAAACCACGCGTTTTGTGCTTTTTTCGAGACGCATGCTAATGTAGAAAGTAATCCTACTTCATGCTTTCGATACGTAAATGCATTTGACGTGTTTTCTGTTTGACTTGTCCATACAATTTTACACTAAGACTTTGTGGACTGATGCCTAAACGCATTGAACGCTTGGCGTGGACCTGCAGCATCAGCCGTTTTGCTTTGCGCCGTAATGGTAAAACGTTCTCCAATTGATAAATCTTGCATGTAATTGTACGTTTTAAGAATTTTCTGCTTATTTTTAATGACTTTTGTGAAATTAAAAATAGTTTCAATAAACATTTTTGGTTACTTCAAAGAGACAAAATCCATAAGCAAAGTCAGTGCTATATTTTCTGACGCTATTTCGCTAGTTAACAGTCTTCGAACATTATTAGAAAAAACAATTAATGAAAAACTGAGATGCAGAATAGTTCAGATTCCCAAAAATTGGCGATTTGCGTAGCACTAGCTCTGAAAGAAAGACTTGGGGGCTTAGGGAATAATGAAATCTATTGTTTATCTACAATTATCTACCTTCGATACAGAGCTAGAAAATTTCAAAGACAATAGATCGAAAAAACGTCTTATTGAGCTACTCAACATGACTCTACATTCCGAAAGTGTTGAAGACACGGTCACCCCTACACCTAGTAAAAGTTCTGATAAGTCTACAAGACCTGACCTTTGGAGCGTTTGTGAAAATCTTAAGAGAAAATTTGGAGTAGGATGATCCTCTGTCCATCCTACGCTGTAGTTCAGCTAAAGAAGAAGTCTAGATATACCTTAGATCTTCTAATTGTTGTTGTGACGCAGATCAGTTTCGTTACTGGCGCTATTAAATATAATAACAACTTAAAATTGAATACCATGCCGTAGAAATACTCAATTGTCAAATGAGCTCAGACACATCTGAGAGACGGTTTTTTCCTTAGTTCAATATCTTTTGAGAGAATAGCCACAAGCACTTCCAGCTGCAATAAAATTTTGTTAGCAGATATGATCATATAAATGAAATTGTTTTGTTTATAATTTCAAAGAAAGCGTTTTATCTGTCGTAGACCCGAAAATATTATTAACAAAAGATAAGTTCTATGTAAATACGATGTGTAAATACTACCTTTGTAATCATATCTGTCTTAATCTTTTCATTTCGCCATGCTTAACTTTTTCATATAAATTCGTATCTTTCTTAAAATTTAAAAATATTTCTACTTGAACAATCTAATATTTCGCATCAATTAAATAAAATAAAAAACAATATGCAAAAATTAAATTTATTCTTTGTAAGATTTTTTCTTTAAAAAAGAAAATTTGTATTAAATTTTTTAAACTTTGCAGTGCCTAGTTTTGCTAGCAGTTCATCAAATACCAGCAAAAGTCTTTCAGATACAATCAGATTGCAGTGATTTCGAGAAGCTCTGTGGCCAGCGTATACAAGGAATCATTCCCTATAAGTGTGATGTATCCTGCACCAAGTAAGTTTTATGTAAAAAGCAAGGCTGGCAAACGATACCGTTATTAATACCGATACCGCAAAAATACCGTTAAAAATTTGATACCGGTATTGATACCAAAGTTACAGATATGTAGTTTAATCAGGGACTGAAAATAACAGTTATTTTGAAATTTTAAAACAAAAAAAGCATATAGAAGTATTTATAGTATATATTTATCCTTATTAACTTTTCTATGATGATATATTATGATTTTTAAAGTTTTGATTTTTATTTTTTCGATCAAAAATTAGTTATTTTTTGATTTTGATTTTTTTGAACAAAAATAACAAGTAATTTTTTATTTTTATTTTTTTGAACAAAAATAACAGTTATTTTTTGATTTTTATTTTTTCGATCAAAAATAACAGTTATTTTATGATTTTTATTTTTTTGAACAAAAATAACAATTATTTTTTGATTTTTATTTTTTCGAGCAAAAATAAAAGTTATTCTATAAAGAAATGTACGTGTAATAAGTATTGATTTGTCTTTAAATATTTATTTAAATGTGTGAGATCATTGGGATTTCTTATGCGCATTAAAATAAATATTTAAAGTCAACTAAATAATGATAACACGTATATTTCTTTAAAGAATAACTTTTATTTTTGCTCGAAAAAATAAATATCAAAAAATAATTGTTATTTTTGTTCAAAAAAATTAAAATCAAAAAATAACTGTTATCATCTGACTTTTATGAAAAAAGGAATAACTCTTACGGTCCCTGAGCTTAATACTATTACCGGTATTACCAAAATTAGTTTCGGTTGCCAACAAACATATTTTTCATTAGCACAAGTGTTGAAAATTTCAATTTGTTTCTACTCTGCAAAATTTATATTTATTAAAATATATATATTTTTTTAAATTCTGGTATAAAGTATTATACTATAAAGGGTCTTAGATGTATATTCATAAAGATTAACATAGAATGAAAAACTTAGTATACCCTCTTCACAGCTAGTTGTGGAGGATATAACAAATTCGGAAAAAATTATATGTGTATGTCAGATAGGCTTGCCAGATCAGATTATCAAAAAGCTGGACATGTGAATTAAAAAAGCTGGATATTAAAAAAGAGCTGGACATTTTGAAATAAAATTTTCACGAAAAGTTACTTGTTTATTGGACAAACAATTTTATTAAAAAAAACCCATATGTACGAGTATGACATTAATATTATTACATTGTTTGTTTTATAATACTTTACTACAATACTAACATAACAAAATATAACTAAACTTAAATTTTTTCAGTTCATTCTTATGTACTATATATCAACATACCTCTCATTTGCTGGAACAACGTCATAACTCAAAAAATTAGTTTCTTATTTTAATGTAGAATTTATTATCGCTCCTATATTTATCTTAAGTAAAAAATTAATGTAAAAATCTTGCATATTCAGCTCTTGAGAGAAATATCATTTTCCCATTGACTTACTTCTCTGCAAATTGAAAACTTCAATTATGACTTTTTCCAGCAAATGAGCGATATGCATTTAAGAATTAAAATTAAATAACGAAAACAAAAAATCATACCAAAAAAACGCAAACAAAACAAAAAAAGCTACCAGATATTTTTGTACTTTGAAGTAAAAAAGTTATAGCAAATTAATAAAAAAATTTATTTTTTTAGCTGGACAAATTTCTTTTTAGCTTGAAACTGGACAGGCCATTAAAAAGCTGGACAATCCAGCCAAAACAAGCCCGACTGGCAACCCTAATGTCAGAGCTGTAAATGAATTATTATTTTTTGATTTTAATTCGTTACGAATTAAATAAATTTTTAATTAATTATTTTCACAACAAAAAAAAAACTGAATGAAATTTGAATCAATTGAAACGAATTAGGCAGAAATGCATTTTAATTCATTTAAAATTCAAATTAATTTGTAGAAACAGTTGCAATTCACTTTAACAAATTCATTTGAATTGGAAACGAATTTAAATTCATTTTACAGATTCATTTGAATTAAAAACGAATTGAATTCATTAAAATGAATTAGAACAATGAATTGCAATTCAAATGAATGAAATCAAAAATGAGTTTGAATCAATCAAATTCAAGAGCAGATCTAGGGGGAATGAAAAATGAAAATTTCTCCTACAATAATGAAAATATTCAGTACAAAAATTAAAAAGCCTTGTCCTGGATCCGCGCCTGATCAAAGAAAATATAGTGTATGGAGTTTGTTTCTTCAAGAAGAACTGATTTTTATTTTGAAATACGCTGTCTTTTACATAAAAAACTTGTTGAATAACAAAATGAGAGTGAGTAATGCTTGCCGTAGATTTAATTACAAAATCAATTTAAATTTCAATTAACTCAATTCAAATGAGTTGGAAATGAATTGCTAATTCTTTTTTCTAATTCATTTGAATTAATTCAAATAAATTTAATTCAATTGAATTTGAAATTAATTGCAATTCATTTTTACCAAATTCATTTGAATTTACTCAAATTTCATTGCAATTCACTCATTCATTTGAATTGGAAGTTAATTGCAATTCATTTTTACCAAATTCATTTGAATTGACTCAAATTTCATTCAATTAATTTTTTTTGTCAAAAGAATTAATTCAAAATATGCTAATTCAGTGCATGAATGATTCGCGAATTAATTTAAAAATTAATGATTCATTTACAGCTCTGATGTATGTATGCCCATATTCAACGCTGAAACTTTCAAAACTAGTTTACATATCTGGGCCCCCCTAATTTTTCTTACTAGTAGTAAAACAATAATATTGGCAGAGCTTGAAAATAATATTCCTATAATATCTATCTTCTATATATAGAAAAGAGTTGCGTGAGTGACTGACTGACTGACTCATTCATCATCACCCAGCCCAAACCGCTGACCCTAGAAACTTGAAATTTGGACTAGCGATTGGTCACTCTCCAAATCGATCCACTAAGACGGGATTTTTCGAAATTCGAATGTTTAGGGGGTAAAAAAATGTAAAAACGGGAAAATTCGGTAACCTTATATCTTCAAAACTAATAGAGATGCAAAATAAATGTAATAATAATCGTTGTTCTTTAGAAAAATAAGCGAACAGGTGTCTGGTACATTTTGGAAAATCAGACCTTTAACGGAGTAAACGGGTAAAATCTGCATTTTGGTACTTTTTTGTCACCCCATCTATCTTTTAAACCCATAAACATAGAAATAAGGGTTGTTATATCACATTTGAAACTTATCTAAAAAAGCCAAATACGAATTTGGTACTTTTTCGAAATTCGGACGTTTAAGGGGTAAAAAGCGTAACTATTTTTGGTACTTTTTTTATAAAACATTTTTTTTTTATTTATTGACATATTCGTATTAAATTATGGGCTCCCACTACAATATTGAAATTTTTTATGCTTCAATGGGGAGAAAAAAGTACCAAAAAGGGAAAATAGGGAGTAAACGGGTAAAATCTGTATTTTGGTACTTTTTTGTTGCCTGGTACTTTTTTGAAATTCGGTCTTTTTGGGGAGTAAACGGGTAAAACCTGTATCTTAAAACTTTTTTGCCACTCAATCTATCTATTAAACCAATAAACTTTGGAATAAAAAAATATCACATTCGTAACGTATCTAAAAAATACAAATAAAAATTTGGTACATTTTCGAAATTCGAACGTTTAGGGGTGAAAATCGTACCTATTACAAAGTAGCGGGTTGAAACCTAGAAACATAAACTTTGGCGTAAAAATATGTCCACAAAAGAAAAGGAGACGCTAACGAAGTAGCGGGTTAAATGCTAGTATATAATATAATAAATTTAAAAAATCGGTTATGTTGGGGGGTGCAACTCGTTGAGAATTAGTATTTTTTTTTATATTATGGTATAAAGTTGATGAGCAATACAACAATCGTGTAGGAAAGTCGTGAGTGGGGCAGATACGCATGATGTCTAATCTCTAAAGTCGAAAGCTTCAAACTTTCAACAACTGCTTGTTTTGTAGTTTTGGTCGGAACCCACTTTCTTTTTGCTTCAATCAATTGCAGGAGCAACTGTTTCTCTTCTTCATAATTTGTCAGAAGCTTATTAAACTTTTCAAACAGTCCGACACCATGCTCAGCTATATCATTAACAACTTTTAAGTTATTTGTTATTTTTTACCTCTAATGTAACATTCATTGCTGTTCCATTCATTTATTTTTGAATTTACTCGTATGTTTAACTTTTCAAACAGCTGCAATGATCTTTTATTGGAAAATTAGTCAAAACGGCTTGGTCAGGTAAAAGTGACGAATCTCCTTTTATCTACCGGTAGGTAGGCACCCACTCCATATTCTTGACAATTGCCACCATTGCCTCCTTTGATACTTTCTCTGGGAACAAACTTAGGCTAAGATGAGTTATCCGAAAAGTACCAAAGATGGAATTTTAGGGCATTTCTAACCACTTGAGGATCAATAATTTCATAATTGGTCATGACTTTTCACAGAGAAAGGGGTGCCAAGCTGCATTTCAACCAATATTTTACATATACAAGAACTCCCCTCAAAGTGCGATTTTTCCTTACGTGTGGTTTTGAAACCGCTATCCTCATGAAGCAAGTGGATTCCAATGGCTTATATCAATTTTGCTATCCAACAATCATGATGTACAGCATCTGGGGCTCTCCCATGAATTTTATCTGGAGTATGAGCAAGATTCGAAGTAATTTATTCTTACCATCTGTAGATACTTATTAGGGTATTCATTTAATCGGGCTTTTGCTTTAAACGGTTAACCGCTCGATTAATTAACCGAGGTTTTGGTTTAATCGGTTAATAATCGGTTAATATTGTATTTGATCGGTTAACCGATTACTGCATTTTTTTATAAATTAAAAATTTTTATATTAATTCGAATGTGTATTCTAAGCATAAATACAATTTATAAAGCTTTTATAATTTAATAGTCGTATTCCTTCAATATTTTCGTGGAATTTTTTCTATGCACTATCAGAATTTTTGTAATTTGACTTAGAATACACATTCGAAATAATATAAAAATTTATAATAAAAATGATACTCAACATGAGAACTAAAATTCCCAGATTCTATTTTTTATAAATTAAGTAATTTCAATAAATAAAAATACATAAATTATTTATTATTTGGAGTTTATTAGTAAAAAAAATAAAACAATATCATAACAAGCATAGCAATTCTTGAACTAAAACGAACAAACAAAAGAATAATTCATATATATGTAATACATATTTTTTAATTAACATATTATGTTTTAACTAAAAAATTAACTGTAAGATCATTATATTAGTTATTTCAATAGTTTAAGATCTTATAAAATAACCTATAATTAACCTATAAATAATTTTGTTAAAATGTTTAGGATTCAAGCGTTTATTTTCTCTAGTTTGGATAAAACTTGACTTTGAAAAAACTTTCATTTATTGTAGATGTTGAAGAAATCAAAAGCAACCAATAATGCAGAATATCAAATTTCTCAGTCCTTTTTCTGTATTTTTCTAAACATATAAAATCTTCCATTATTTCTTTAGAGTCCTTTTTTTATTTTTTTTAAATGTTTAACACTTCTAATTGTTTTGGTTAATTCTGTTAAAAGATTGGTATGAGAAGATATGAAAAGAAACAAATAACTGAAGCATACATATAAAACGTACGTGAAACAAGAAGCAAATGACAGCAAACACTTAATAAATATTTAGATCACTGAATACTTCTTCGTTTGTATAAAAAAATATTTTCTAAGCACAATCTTTTGTATATGAGACGAAACAAATAATTAAAAGCACAAAAAAATATGTTATAATACTACAAAAAGTTAAAAATGTTGTATAATCGGTTAATTGACTGAAATTAATCGGCTTAATCGTTAATCGAAAATAGGCAATTTTAAATTAACTGATCAGTTAATCGGGTAGTAATTAATCGGTTAACCGATTAACGATTAACCGAATGAATACCCTAATACTTATGCGGACAAATTATCTACTTTTTCAGTGCCCAAAAATTCATGAAGAATCTTCCCGTCCCAATGAACAATAACTGGATCGTCAAAAGAAACAGATTGCTTTATTTCCTAAAACACAGCTTTTCTTCCTACTTGCTGGGTCTTGTCCCAATGCCGCTGCAACAATAATCTTAAGGATTCCCTATCAGAAACCCCATCGCGATCTAATGAACTAGTGACATGTTTGAAAAATAAGGATTTCTTTTTAGAGATGTTAATAGTAAATACATCTCATTTAATTTATTTATGGCTGGATCCAAATGTTTTTGTGATTCATCTTCAAAATCTTAAACAGTTACAATTGGAGACATCGCGCAAGAGGATCCTTTCCTTTTTTCCGTTTTCAAGTCCCTTTTATTCTTTTATTTTTCTTTAAATAATTTGTTCTTGTTTCGTGTTGTATTTTTTGCCTGCTGATGAGATAATAATACTTCTTTCCTTCCTGTGATCAACATAAAACTATATGTCTTCGTTAACTGTGCTCGTAATTTTCCAAGCTTTAAAACGTTAAAAAAAAATCAAAACTTTTAAAACATTGACGAAGTTGAGCACTGCCTTGTAATTCACTTAGAGCAATGAAATTTTGGCTCTTTACTACTACATATCAACCGAAGTAAACAAATTAGTGGGTGCCCTGGGGTGTAGGGTGAATTTTTGGGCTAACCTAATGCACATATTACAAAAATCTTTAGGCCCAACTATAATATGCATGAGCAAGCTTTAGCTACTGTCAAAAATTGCCGAAAAGTCACTCAAACGCATTAAAAAACAAAATCAAAAAACATATTTTCATACAGAATGTGCAATCAGTTTGGCACTTTGCTTAAGCAAATGAACAAAAATTTTCCTTAAGTTCAACATGGTTTGACACATATGATTTACGTGTCTTCACACAGTTGCTTAAGCCAGCTTGTGCATATTATAGTTGGGCCTTTAACCTTATAGCAAAATCTTTTATCTTTAGCCCCATAATTGTTTATATGTCCTAATAAGGATCCACTTTCTAAAATCCTTTTGCATTCCTGACAAGTGTTATAGGCCATCATAAGGTTATTTAGATATATTGGGGTTTTTTATTAATCATATACATACATTTGATTTTATTATTGATTTTGAAATAAATTTGATATCAGTGCCACATCCCTGTTGAGGGGGCAACATATAAGAACATACTTATATTTATTGAACATAATTTTTTTTATATTCCAATTAAAGAATTCTTTTAGTTAATATACATTTTTGGTTTTTCTTTTTAATTTTAGATTTATTGTCTGCTACACAATGAATAACAAACCTATGAGTATATTAAAAAATTGCCCCGATGGACAGTACTACAACAGTTCTCATAAAATGTGCACTCGTAACAAGCCAGAGAATTGTTCTTAAACTTTAAAATGCAATACAATTTGGAGGCCTTTCCATTTGGCATTTTTGTATATTATTGTTAAAATAACCATCGCAATAATAATACCAACCCAAATATTGGCCAGATAAAAGATAACAGTAGACGTATCTGAAATAAAACATTTTAATAAAAATAAAATAATAAGTATGTATTAGGGATGCCAATTCACAAATCCCGATCCATCACGGGATTTTTTATAAATTTTAGTAATCAATATAATCATTTGGGGTATTCACAAGGTGTGCTATCATGGTTTATTGTCATAATGTTCTAACATTTTACAATGGTTTAAAAATATTGTTGTTGGTTTGTAAACAAAAAGTGTCTTAAATAAATAGAACGTTGCTTGATATGTTTATTGTGCTGTCGTAATTAACAGCACATTAAATTATGAGGGGTTGCTCACAACAGTCGTATTTTTTCATGTTATTATTTTAAGACATATGACTTTATGACACCTTGTGAGTCCCCCAATTATATTAAACTTTGTAATGTTAAATGACTTATAAAACTTTTGTTTGTATACCTCTTTTAAAGATGCTTTTTAATAGATATCTATAAAAAGCATTTATCTTTTAACTTTCAAAAACCCCTAATCCCGATATCCCGATATCCCGAATTTGGATTTTGATATCCCGAATCCCGGGACTTGCGAAAACTAGACCCGATTGGCATCCCTAGTATGTATGTATAAATATATTTTAAATTGTAGTTTTTTACTTACTCTCTACAAGTTGGATCATCGGATTTAAAATAACCTGTTTTACCTATTGATTCACAAATTGTGTTGGCATCACGTGGTTTAGCTGTAGTTGAAGTTGTAGTTGGAGTTGTTTTAACGGTTGCAGTCGCATCATCGGTGATTGATTCGGTTGGTATTGTACTGATTTCTGTTGTAGGTTTCGTTGTAGTTGTTGTAGGCTCTTTTGTAGTCGTTGTTGCCTTAACACCACATGATGGCTTAAATGCGTAAAAAATAATTCACATTCGTTAAATTAAATTTTAGATCACAACAACTAAAGACAGAAGGTCAGAAGTATAGAAGAATTGAAATTATAAATTGTATGAGCAATCTTAATTAAAAATGGTGAAAACGTTGATCTTGTAACTTAATGGTGCCCGTATTACGGTTTACAACTCAACTCTAGTTCAGTTGAAAGTTTGCAGTTTTTGTATTATGGTTTATCAAAAGATTGATATTGATTGACGCCTGATGGACAATTAGACTTCGATAAATATGAGCTTCAAAGTGATTTAAATTTATTGGAGAAAACAAGGTATTTATACTAAGAAAAACCCCTGTTTTAACATTTAAATTGCTTTAGTTAAAAAATATTTAGCGCCCTTAACATTTGTTAAACTGATTTTAGAAACAAACTGTCATCTGAAACCATTACAGGAATTATTTATTTACTAAAGTAGAACTTATTATTTAAGGTTTTTATTTCATTTTAATTAATTTATTTAACCGTGAGGAGAAAAATTTTCGTCTGGCATTCGCAGGGCAAAAATAAAGTATTAGTATAATTATTGTTAGTTCATATTTAATATATGAAGATTCAATAAATAATGAAAAAAATAATAATAATTTATTTAAGCTTTTTAATGTTATTTTTCTTAAATTATTTTGAAGTACTATGTAACAGGGGTGTTTTGGAAAACGAAAACGCTAGAATTTTGAAGTTCTTTTTAATAAACTCTTAATTCAGTTTTTTAAAATTTTATTAAAGAATTCTGTTTAATAGAAAAAAATTTCTATTGTATTGTATTTGTATTTCTTTTACTACAAAAATCTTATTAAAAACGACTTTTAAATTCTTGGGTTTTGCGTTTTCAGTTTCTAGAACACCCCTGTAAATGAATCTGAAGGCCGGTATTCACTATCCCACATAATCGTACGATTCATTCACACGAAAATCTGACGGAATTCTATCCGACATAAAAAAAATGTCTGCAAAATCTGCTGTCAATGCCACACTATCCCACAAAAAAGATGCAAACTCAAATGACTCATCAACTTTACAAGAAAATGCAACTCTGATCGCATATAATCTATCATTTTATGAAAATTTTTAAAACATTTCCAAGTCGGACAGACTTGTCAAAAAAATCTGTCACTCAATTCATTTTTAAGCCACACTGTCATACATTATGAGCACACACGATTTTTTTGACATATCGTGCGACTAAATAGGATAGTGAATACCGGCCTTTAATAGTATGGCTAATATTGATCTTATTTAAGTGAAAAGGGTATTATGAGTTTATGCTGATGTGTTCAACATCTACAAATATTTGTTGTAGTCAGGGTTGCCGTTTAAAAAATTTTTATCAGACCAAAATTGTCTGCAAAACCTACCATAATCCTTTGAAACCGACCAAATTTTTTAAATATTTAAAATTAAATATATCGTTATATAAAATGCAAAATGCCCCATCATCATTTTTAAAAATTTTTAAGGAGCGATAAGAAACTTAATGAGAAGCAAACTATTGGCTGAGCACTAGACCGTACCTCAAAAAAGTTTCTGCTGGAACTATCGAATTACTTCCTTAGCAAAAGTTTAATAGTTTCTTGCGATCTTTAATTTTCTGACATTAGGGGGTACAAACAGAGATCTGGTGGATAAATACTGAAGCGTGATAATTGAGGTCAATGGCCCCTAAGGGCAAAACATTGTTTTTTTTTCAAGACAAAAACGTTGATAAATAATACTTTAAGATCAGACTGTAAATGCCAAAGCTATAACAAAAAATTTAAAAATGCGACTCCCACGTTCGGCAAAAAAAAATTTTTTTTTTGAAACCGCCTTGAGAAAATACTTTATACTTTTTTTCCTTGTAAAGTGGTACGCTCTACTGAGCTCTAAAGCATCCTAATACAACGTAAAAAATGTATCAGAGTTTAAAAATGCATAGTTTGCTTATTGTTATCTCGTTGATAACTTTTTTGGTACACTATGGGACAGATAACATTGTAAAAATCTACACGGTTGCATTGCAGAATGCTTGAAAAAGCAGCTGACGTTTTGGAACTCACCCAAACTTTCTGCAAGTTCTGGTGCTCTTATCCCACAGTTCTATAAATCTTACTATATCTCCTTCTGAAGAAGTCCATCTTGTATAAAAAACACCTTATATCTTATGGGGTGGCACAGTATTCCTTTTTTATTTTGCCGTTTTCTGCCAATCCGATCAAATATTTCAAAGGAATATTGTTTGTTGATAAAGAGTTCTTCATAAGAACAAAAATTCAAACGACATCTGACTTGGTAAGCTCAAAAAAGGTGACAAAACTATATAAAACTAACCGTCAAAGTAACTTGCTACTAACGTAATAAATTTAATTTCCCTGCCACATCCATAGTTTCATCAACAATACAAAAAAATTGTGTTTTGTAAAAGATATTAGATTTGCCTTGCGACTAATGTTCTTAATTTGTTAAAATAAATACATATAGTACGTTTTCTCAAATTTAGGTTTGGCCTACCATTAGACCAAACGGAAAACATCCTACCAAATTTGGTCGGAAAAGACCAAGTTCGGCAACCCTGGTTGTAGTACACCGATCGACTCAAACTTACTGCCAATTTCACGATGTCGAAAGAACGCTTTCTTTCGCACAAATACATATGAAACAAAAACAAATTTTTGAGAATTTGTTTTTGTTTTACATGTATTCGTGCGAAAGAAAGCGTTCGTTCGCATTTAGTGAAATAGGCAGTTAGTATCTGAGTCGTCCGTCCTGCTGGCTGGATGTCTGTCCATGTAGACCTTCTGCGCAAAGTACAGGTCGCAATTGTTAAGATAATTTAATGAAATTTGGTTCATAAGTTTTTTTTTCAAATTTTGAGAATCGGTCCATAATTTCACGAGCCCACATAAATCATCTTATTATTTTGGTATTTAGACAAAATTTAGCCCAAATATATTTTCTTTCCACCAAAATTATCTTATGAAATGAATGTTGGAACTAGTCCATATTTGACGATGGCTCCTATACAACTACCACTTACGAAAATAGCTTATAATGCCATAACTGACTTATAAATATTGGTATGTATTGATAAAAAAATTTCTTCTATGTCATGCCAAAATATTGTGCTGTAAGGTTTAGGAACGTGGGTCATATATAAACCCATTTTAACATAACATAACAAAATTTTATTTTAATAGGAAAACGCTAAAAAATTTTGTCTTTAATTTGTTCTCTTTTGTAAGTTTTTTTTTATAATTAAACGCTTATTTGATATCAGTACCCATGTTCTGTAACTTTTGTGAGAACTTCTCGCATCAAAAAGATGTGAAACAAAATAGTCCATCGTTTCCCAAAAAGTTAAAAAAAAGTGTGACTGTAACTCATGTCGAAAACTATAAAAAGAGATTACGTCGTTACGTCAAAATATTTCACTCGAAGCCGATGTGAAGTAGCATACGTTGATAACGCCAATCACACATGTCGTTGACGACGACCAAAATTTACTAAAATTGAAAAACTTTCAACGACGGCGGCAAAAGTACAACCGGCGGATATACCAAATAAAGTAAAGTGCAACTTTAATGTTTGTTGTTTACAAAATAGCTTTGAAAACATTCGTATATTGTTCAAAAATTCTTAAAGCAAAATAGTTAAACAATGAAAATAGAACAAAATACTAACCTCTTCCGTGTTATTATTCATTGCATTTTGCATTTTTAATATATTTTTTAGTGTTACAGTCGTTACAGTGTTACAGTTAAGCGAGAAAAACCGCTGTTTGTTTCAATTTATGGCATTTTTGTTTCATTTTTTACATTTCAATCGAAAAGTTGCTCGAAGCGAGAGTTACAGAACATGGGCACAGGTGTAGGTAATTTCATTACAATTGTGTAATTTTGCGTCATCTCAAGTGTAGTTTTGAATTTTTCTTGTGGTAACAAATCTTTGTATTTACCTCATTTTTATCCTTTGGCACACACACTTCTCGAGTATTAAAATTGCACACATAACCTGGAGGACACGAACGTATAGAATCCGTTGGAGGCGTTTGACCACCAAAACAAAAACCATAACGGATTTCATCTACACAGGTAAATACACCATTGGTGACCGCACAATCACCACAATAATCACTTTGATAGCAAACCGGTGTAAACCCCTCTGCGGAAGAACGACAAATTAGCTCATCGTCAGTACAAACACGATTTCCCGGACACTTGGTTACCGTTGCTGTGGGCCAACATTCAAAACAAGTTGCAAAGTGAGTCTCATCCAAACAGGCAACTTTATTGCTCGCAAAACATCGATTGCAACTGCCAACTAAAGTTTCCATACTTGATTTTACACATAACAAAAAAATCTACGTTAAAAAAAGGATATTTACTTTGTGTAAAATTATTTATGTTTTTTTTTTCGATAATAATTTTGTAATTTGATATGATAATTACGCACAATAAATATTTTTAAGATTGTAAATGTTTTTAACATTTTTTTTAATGATTTCTCGGTTAAAATGCGTTTTTTTTAGAAATTTTATTAAATCTTATATCTCTAGCAAATTTAACTTCTCAAACATGTTCTTTCTAATCTCTTTGACTAATGAATAATATTTATTTAAACATTTTCAAGAATTTTGAATTATTGTTCCAAATTTCCGGAAAAAATAGTTTTTTTTTGCTTATTTATTGTTAATAAAGATAAAAGTGGAATATAATAATGCTTTACTGTTTGTTTTTCTTTCGTCATCAGTTTTATAATTTAGCCAAAATTTTCAAATAAATATTTTATATACTCGTACTTAATTGGGTTAAACACTCCTTTCGAACTAGATACTTTGATGTGTAAATATTGTATAGAATATTTCGTTAGTGTCACGTAGAAAGGCCCTTAATCGATTTTTTTTTTCGAAATTTACATTTTTTAGCGATACCAAAACATTTGACACAAATACACCTCGACACTAAAATTTAATGCAATAGTATAAAAAATAACGGGTTTACAAGCAATTTTACATTTTAATGCATACAGTTTCTATTATGTTTTTAGCTTCTCCTGTAAAGTTGCAATTATGCGAGTTAGGGTACTTTTATCATCTATACATATAAAATTTTAACGTTACTGACTGACTGACTGAATGATTCATCATCGCACACCTTAAACGCCTGAAACTAAAAACTTGAAATTTGGACCAGGGGTTGGTCTCTCCCCAAATCGATCCACTAAGACGGGATTTTTGGAAATTCGAATGTTTAGGGGGTAAAAAAAAAGGTAAAAACGGTTAAATTCGGTAATCTTATATCTCTAAAACTAAAAGAGATACAAACAAATTTAATATTTATCGTTGTTCTTTAGAAAAATAAGCGGACAGGTGTCTGGTCCCTTTTGGAAATTCAGCCCTTTTACGGAGTAAACGGGTAAAACCTTGGTACTTTTTGTCACCCCATCTATCTTGTAAGCCCATACACATAGAAATAAGGGTAATATCACATTTGAAAGTTATCTAAAAAATCCAAATACGAATTTGGTATTTTATCGAAATTCGGACGTTTAAGAAGTAACAACCGTAACTATTTTTGGTACTTTTTTTTACAAAACATTTTTTTTTTATTCATTGACATATACGTATTAAATTATGAGCTCCCACTAAAATATTGAAATTTGTTATGCTACAATGGGAAGAAAAAAAGTACCAAAAAGGGGAATTACGGGAAATTTAATTTCTTACTTTAGCTTTTTGGTTCTACAACTGGCAATTTTTTTAATTATCGTTAATATTGGACCTAGAAACATAAACTTCAACATGCAATATGCTGAGTGGATAAGAATCTATGAGGGAACTTTTTGGTACTTTGAGTTCTTCAACCAGTACTTTTTGAATTTCCGTTAGTATTGGACCTAGAAACATAAAATTAAACGTGCAAGGTCCTGAGTGAATGAGAATTTGTTAGAGTAATCTTTTTGGTACTTTTTTGTTCTTTAACTTGTACTTTTTTAATTTTCGTTAATATTGGACGTATGGACATAAGATTAAACATGCATGGTCCTTAGTGAATGCAACATAAACTTTGGCTTTAAAATATGACCACGAAAGAAAAAGAGACGCTAACGAAGTAGCGGGTTAAATGCTAGTTACGAGTATTTATAAGATTCTTATTTGTACACGCAGCATAAAATATGGTCGAAGTTACCATATTCTAAGAGCAACATACTATGGTTGGAGTTTAACTACGTTAATGTTTGTAAGTAACCAATTATGGTCATATTTAACCAAAATATGAAAGAAAATAGCTACAATTTGATCAAAGGTAACCTTCTTCTTATCTCCTTTAGCTCTTAGGCAAGAGCTGTCGTTTTTTTGGTTATTTCTACCCAAAATTGGTCATTTTTTTCCTCAATGTGGAGATGTGAATATTTTTTTTCATTTTGGTTACTTATCTTCTAAAATATAAAATACGTATGAATATGTTTTTCTTTATATACTTACATCATGTATTTCTATTCGAAAGGGAATTAGTTATGACTTCGAATAATATGCACTTTGCACTACGATGTTCTCATTATTTGTTTCAAATGAACGGAAGTTGATATACCTTATCGAAAACGAAAAATCCCTCACAAAAACGCTACCAGATATTTTTTTTTATGAGAATTTTGTTAAGAAAAATTGCCAATGTGACTTTTATATTAGAAACCGCCATGTTCTGAAATTTAAAGCAAATGAAGTTTTAATCGATGGAGATTTTCAATTAATTTTTTTTAATGAGCGTAGTTTTTTCCGATTTTAAGAGTAGTAAATATAAGTTGAACTTAAAGTAGAAAGTGTATAATATCACGCGGAATCGATTTCAGAATATGACTGAAGAAGTATACAAAATTAGTTTTAGTGCTTCTAAAAACTTTAATAGAAGTAAAATGTTCTAAATTTACATTATTTCCAGTAGTATATTTTAATATATTGAATTACACATAGAATTCTTAAAGATTTTTCAAAAATTAATTGATAGCGAATTTCGGTTTTTTTCTTAAGGGAATATGATGCACCATTTTCATGTTATTTCAATATACTATGTGCTGAAAGTGCCTTAATTTTGGACATAACGGTATATCTCTAAAACTGGAGCTGATAGAGAAAAATGAAGGTTAGATTTGGAATCAGCGACCTCAAATTAGTAAAAAAATTACACAAAGTTCCAGGCCGCAAAATGGCTGTTCCGCAGTGTTATCTATTGGTGTTAGCAAAATTTGTCTAGCTACATATTTCTTCAATCTTTCGAAAAAAAATTTTTTTTGTTTTTTTTAAAATTTTTTAAAAATTTTTTTTAAAATTTAAAATTTTTTTTAAGCGGGTACTTTTTTTTTTTTTTTTTTTTTGTGCTCAAAAGAAAGCTTAGGTCTTGTAGTCGTTTTTTGGGCCGCGAGTGGGTTGTGTATAAAAAATAATAATTTCTAAGTCAATACGAAGATTTTTAAACTTTTAGCATATGCACTATTTTAATTTTTTTTCCTGTTTGTGTGTAAGTGTTTCTTAAATCTTAAAAATAAAACTTATGCCGAAACTAGACAAATTAACCTTTCCGACGGTATATATCATATCTAACTAGCATTTCATACCCTCGATACTGCAATACCCACAATATGTTAATCCCAGGAATAAAATCACTTTTTTTTAATAGAATCGTTTTTTGTAATAGATTAAAGTAACACACATCCTGTGTTCTTTAATCTATTACAAGAAACGACTCACTCGTTAACAACAACGCCTTCCACAATAAGGCCGACTGTTTTCTTCATTTTTCTTTCGATTCAGTTTTTGGTTAGAATGCGTTTTTTTTTTTTTTTTTTTTGATTGATGAGTAACTGAATGCGCCCACTAATGTCACATTTTAAAAAGTAAGCAAACATTCATGCGCTACGCAATAAGACATACTCAGATGCAATAAGGTAAGTGAAGAAATTCTTAATAAATTAAAAAAATTTGAACGACATTCCCTTACTACGACATTCCCTTACTACGAAGCAGGTTTGTAATGGAGTATATACAATAGTAACAGTAACAAAAATTTTAGTGTGCAAAGCCGATCGTTACATTCACCAATTTTTATATGCGCTTAATAAAGCGCTTTCTGTATCAAAAATGTATTGCTTCAAAGTGGAAATTCATGTCTTCCGTAAGCGATATGGTAAGCGAAACTTTTACGTTTCTCCCTTACAAACCTGCTTCGCTGGAACGTTATCGAAATGCAGAATACGGGTGAATAATATTCTAGGTGGAGGGTATTAAAGATTCATCACACTGGTTTGTAATATTTTAGTATAAAAACTATTGAAACAATTTCCGCCAAAATGCAGCTCCCAAAAAATTAACAAAATCATTTTACTCTTGTATTATTTTATTTCTTTATTTTTTTTTTTTTTTATAATAAATCATTTTTTTTTATTTTAACAAAAAGCACATTTATAACTCACATTGATTATTATAATTATTCTTATTGATATTCTTTTAAATCTTTCTTATGTTTTTTTTTTACAAATAATTTAAAACTAAAAAAAAAAATATATAATAATTATTAAAAAAAATTATTGGAAATTTAAATGATAAGTTGATTAATCGAAATAATTTATAAATTAAAACTTAAAACAAAAACAAATGCACTTAACTAAACTATACAAATAAGTTTAACCTACAAAAAAAAAAAAAATAAAAAAAGGGAAACAAAATTAATAAATTCTACTCAAAATTAATAGCGAGTGTTGCCAAAAATAAAAATAATTAATTTAAAATATTTATTGCTGTAATAATTAAAATGTATGGTTA
Source organism: Pollenia amentaria (assembly GCA_943735925.1). Lineage (NCBI taxonomy): Eukaryota > Metazoa > Arthropoda > Insecta > Diptera > Polleniidae > Pollenia > Pollenia amentaria. Next base: position 164,454,146 of record OX031009.1, read on the forward strand.
TAAAAAAAATGTTTTAAAAATTATAATTTAAATACAATTCTTTTAAAATATATAATGAATACAACTTAAAAATTATTAAAATTTTAAGTAATTTATAATGGTTTTAAAAATTATTGTGTTGTTTTTTTAATTTTAAAAGAAAATAATAACAAGTACGAAGTTTCATGTTAGAAAGAGAGCGAAAAATATCGAAATCGTTTGAAATTGGTTTCGATATTATTTAAGTTTAACGACATCGGTAATGTAAAACACATAGAAAGTTTGTCGTATTATGTCATTAAGACAATCATAGTGCCAGTTTCGAAAATTCTTTTGAATTTATAAGGTAATTCACGTCACAAGTTGTACCCTTGCGAAAAAGAAAAAGTGCAACTTTTGACGTGTATAACGTTTCTATATCTTCTTTACTGCACTTAATTTCATAGGACATTCTTTCGAATTTGTGTTAAATTCTTTTCATTTTTTGAATTAATATGCACATTAAAGCTTCACTTTATGAATTTTACCTTCATTCTAAATAAGGTCCAAATTATGGCAAACGATATCGATCGAAATTACAATACAATGGAAATTTCATTTGATATCGAATGGTAATTAAGGCATTCGATATTGTTTAAAGTTCCCATTTAAATTTTATTGTATTTTACGTTTATGGCTTAATAAAAAATCGTTGGTCAATGAAGAAATCGTAAGTGAATTTCGTGTGCTCATTAGACATTTTTTTGCATAGGGAAACCCATCACTGAAGCCAAGGCTAAGTTTGATAAATACTACTGGCATTCTGCACCATCAATTTCAATGGTAAACAAGCGGTTTATTGAATTTACACAACGCAACCGTGTTACATAACCTGGAGGACACGAACGTATAGAATCCGTTGGAGGCGTTTGACCACCAAAACAAAAACCATAACGGATTTCGTCTACACAGGTAAATACACCATTGGTGACCGCACAATCACCACAATAATCACTTTGATAGCAAACCGGTGTAAACCCCTCTGCGGAAGAACGACAAATTAGCACATCGTCAGTACAAACACGATTTCCCGGACACTTGGTTACCGTTGCTGTGGGCCAAGATTCAAAACAAGTTGCAAAGTGAGTCTCATCCAAACAGGCAACTTTATTGCTCGCAAAACATCGATTGCAACTGCCAACTAAAGTTTCCATACTTGATTTTACACATAACAAAAAAATCTACGTTAAAAAAAGGATATTTACTTTGTGTAAAATTATTTATGTTTTTTTTTTCGATAATAATTTTGTAATTTGATATGATAATTACGCACAATAAATATTTTTAAGATTGTAAATGTTTTTAACATTTTTTTTAATGATTTCTCGGTTAAAATGCGTTTTTTTTAGAAATTTTATTAAATCTTATATCTCTAGCAAATTTAACTTCTCAAACATGTTCTTTCTAATCTCTTTGACTAATGAATAATATTTATTTAAACATTTTCAAGAATTTTGAATTATTGTTCCAAATTTCCGGAAAAAATAGTTTTTTTTTGCTTATTTATTGTTAATAAAGATAAAAGTGGAATATAATAATGCTTTACTGTTTGTTTTTCTTTCGTCATCAGTTTTATAATTTAGCCAAAATTTTCAAATAAATATTTTATATACTCGTACTTAATTGGGTTAAACACTCCTTTCGAACTAGATACTTTGATGTGTAAATATTGTATAGAATATTTCGTTAGTGTCACGTAGAAAGGCCCTTAATCGATTTTTTTTTTCGAAATTTACATTTTTTAGCGATACCAAAACATTTGACACAAATACACCTCGACACTAAAATTTAATGCAATAGTATAAAAAATAACGGGTTTACAAGCAATTTTACATTTTAATGCATACAGTTTCTATTATGTTTTTAGCTTCTCCTGTAAAGTTGCAATTATGCGAGTTAGGGTACTTTTATCATCTATACATATAAAATTTTAACGTTACTGACTGACTGACTGAATGATTCATCATCGCACACCTTAAACGCCTGAAACTAAAAACTTGAAATTTGGACCAGGGGTTGGTCTCTCCCCAAATCGATCCACTAAGACGGGATTTTTGGAAATTCGAATGTTTAGGGGGTAAAAAAAAAGGTAAAAACGGTTAAATTCGGTAATCTTATATCTCTAAAACTAAAAGAGATACAAACAAATTTAATATTTATCGTTGTTCTTTAGAAAAATAAGCGGACAGGTGTCTGGTCCCTTTTGGAAATTCAGCCCTTTTACGGAGTAAACGGGTAAAACCTTGGTACTTTTTGTCACCCCATCTATCTTGTAAGCCCATACACATAGAAATAAGGGTAATATCACATTTGAAAGTTATCTAAAAAATCCAAATACGAATTTGGTATTTTATCGAAATTCGGACGTTTAAGAAGTAACAACCGTAACTATTTTTGGTACTTTTTTTTACAAAACATTTTTTTTTTATTCATTGACATATACGTATTAAATTATGAGCTCCCACTAAAATATTGAAATTTGTTATGCTACAATGGGAAGAAAAAAAGTACCAAAAAGGGGAATTACGGGAAATTTAATTTCTTACTTTAGCTTTTTGGTTCTACAACTGGCAATTTTTTTAATTATCGTTAATATTGGACCTAGAAACATAAACTTCAACATGCAATATGCTGAGTGGATAAGAATCTATGAGGGAACTTTTTGGTACTTTGTGTTCTTCAACCAGTACTTTTTGAATTTCCGTTAGTATTGGACCTAGAAACATAAAATTAAACATGCAAGGTCCTGAGTGAATGAGAATTTGTTAGAGTAATCTTTTTGGTACTTTTTTGTTCTTTAACTTGTACTTTTTTAATTTTCGTTAATATTGGACGTATGGACATAAGATTAAACATGCATGGTCCTTAGTGAATGCAACATAAACTTTGGCTTTAAAATATGACCACGAAAGAAAAAGAGACGCTAACGAAGTAGCGGGTTAAATGCTAGTTACGAGTATTTATAAGATTCTTATTTGTACACGCAGCATAAAATATGGTCGAAGTTACCATATTCTAAGAGCAACATACTATGGTTGGAGTTTAACTACGTTAATGTTTGTAAGTAACCAATTATGGTCATATTTAACCAAAATATGAAAGAAAATAGCTACAATTTGATCAAAGGTAACCTTCTTCTTATCTCCTCTAGCTCTTAGGCAAGAGCTGTCGTTTTTTTGGTTATTTCTACCCAAAATTGGTCATTTTTTTCCTCAATGTGGAGATGTGAATATTTTTTTTCATTTTGGTTACTTATCTTCTAAAATATAAAATACGTATGAATATGTTTTTCTTTATATACTTACATCATGTATTTCTATTCGAAAGGGAATTAGTTATGACTTCGAATAATATGCACTTTGCACTACGATGTTCTCATTATTTGTTTCAAATGAACGGAAGTTGATATACCTTATCGAAAACGAAAAATCCCTCACAAAAACGCTACCAGATATTTTTTTTATGAGAATTTTGTTAAGAAAAATTGCCAATGTGACTTTTATATTAGAAACCGCCATGTTCTGAAATTTAAAGCAAATGAAGTTTTAATCGATGGAGATTTTCAATTAATTTTTTTTAATGAGCGTAGTTTTTTCCGATTTTAAGAGTAGTAAATATAAGTTGAACTTAAAGTAGAAAGTGTATAATATCACGCGGAATCGATTTCAGAACATGACTGAAAAAGTATACAAAATAAGTTTTAATGCTTCTAAAAACTTTAATAGAAGTAAAATGTTCTAAATTTACATTATTTCCAGTAGTATATTTTAATATATTGAATTACACATAGAATTCTTAAAGATTTTTCAAAAATTAATTGATATATAATCTAAAATTATAGAGTTTTGAAATTTAACTTTTTATAACCTGTCGGTGTGTATTAGACCGGGTCGACATCCATACAAAAAAAAAAGTTGTGCCAGTCACCCCCTAGAAAGAAAGATATGCCAATGAAGTTTCTAAAACAGAAAAAAATTTTTTTTTGCCACGCCCCAAAATACAGCACTTTTAGATTTTTATATGTAGCGCTGCCATTTAAAGTCCGATCTTATTTTGTAAGCTCTTGAAATTTAATATATATGACTTTTATTATATGAAGTCGCTGGTGGATATTTTTTTGGTTTGTATTGGCTTCTACCTGCTTTAATGTAATTTGTATGTGAAAAGGAAAAAGGCGCTCAATTTTGAGGCGTGGCATAAAAGTGAGTATAATAAAAGCTAGACATACTTAGTTTTACAAGGACTTTCTTGGCACGTTTGGGGGAAGTATCCGAGATGGCATAAGTGGCGCCCAGAGTTTAATGTCGGATTGAAAAGTCACCAAAGGCAAAAATGAAGCCACTGTCAACCCATGAACAACGATATGTGATATAATAAGATCGGACTTTAAATGGCAGCGCTACATATAAAAAACCAAGTGCTGTATTTTGGGGCGTGGCAAAAAAAATTTTTTTTTCTGTTTTAGAAACTTCATTGGCATATCTTTCATTCTAGGGGGTGACTGGCACAACTTTTTTTTTCGACCCACCCTAGTGTGTATATTTATTTTATGTTTTTAAGATAATGATTTGGCAATATTTTTAATTTATAAAAAAACCGTTGACTGTCAGTCATATACTTTTTGTCCATTGAATGGATGTTCTGAAATACGAATTTGTTTATATTCGCCATAATATTATACAATGATTCACAAAATATTTCAAATAAAACAAATTTTGAAACAGTAATAATAGCAATTATAAATTTAAAATACAATTTACAAACAAGAGAAACAAGTTATACCCATTTTTAAAATATTTAAGATATAAAGGGGATTTCATGTCAAGTGACCCAACTTTTGAAATCGATGTCTTCCGATTTGAAATTTGGACCAAGGTTAGTCCTATTGGATAGTAGTTTAGACACAAATTTTCAACAAGAACGATCAAAAAATGTCTTGAGTTAGAGGAGGAAATTTTGGATAAACAGGTGTTCTTTCTCATCCATGTAACTTATTATCTATTGGTGTTAGCAAAATTTGTCTAGCTACATATTTCTTCAATCTTTCTAAAAAAAATTTTTTTTGTTTTTTTTTAAATTTTTTAAAATTTTTTTTTTTTAAATTTAAAATTTTTTTTAAGCGGGTACTTTTTTTTTGTGCTCAAAAGAAAGCTTAGGTCTTGTAGTCGCTTTTTGGGCCGCGAGTGGGTTGTGTATAAATTTCTAAGTCAATAAGAAGATTTTTAATCTTTTAGCATATGCACTATTTTAATTTTTTTTCCTGTTTGTGTGTAAGCGTTTCTTAAATCTTAAAAATAAAACTTATTCTGAAACTAGACAACAAATTAACCTTTCCGACGGTATATATCATATCTAACTAGCATTTCATACCCTCGATACTGCAATACCCACAATATGTTAATCCCAGGAATAAAATCACTTTTTTTTAATAGAATCGTTTTTTGTAATAGATTAAAGTAACACACATCCTGTGTTCTTTAATCTATTACAAGAAACGACTCACTCGTTAACGACAACGCCTTCCACAATAAGGCCGACTGTCTTCTTCATTTTTCTTTCGATTCAGTTTTTTGTTAGAATGCTTTTTTTGATTGATGCGTAACTGAATATGCCCACTAATTGCACATTTTAAAAAGTAAGCAAACATTCATGCGTTACGCAATAAGACATACTCAGATGCAATAAGGTAAGTGAAGAAATTCTTAATAAATTAAAAAAATTTTAAGAACAACGAGCATATAAAAGAGTAACGGTAACAAAAATTTCAGTGTGCAAAGCCGATCGTTACATTCACCAATTTTTATATGCGCTTAATAAAGCGCTTTCTGTATCAAAAATGTATTGTTTCAAAGTGGAAATTCATGTCTTCCGTAAGCGATATGGTAAGCGAAACTTTTACGTTTCTCCCTTACAAACCTGCTTCGCTGGAACGTTATCGAAATGCAGAATAAGGGTGAGTAATATTCTAGGTGGAGGGTATTAAAGATTCATCACACTGGTTTGTAATATTTTAGTATAAAAACTATTGAAACAATTTCCGCCAAAATGCAGCTACCAAAAAATTAACAAAATCATTTTACTCTTGTATTATTTTATTTCTTTATTTTTTTTTTATAATAAATCATTTTTTTTTTTATTTTAACAAAAAGCACATTTATAACTCACATTGATTATTATAATTATTCTTATTGATATTCTTTTAAATCTTTCTTATGTTTTTTTTTACAAATAATTTAAAACTAAAAAAAAAATATATAATAATTATTAAAAAAAATTATTGGAAATTTAAATGATAAGTTGATTAATCGAAATAATTTATAAATTAAAACTTAAAACAAAAACAAATGCACTTAACTAAACTATACAAATAAGTTTAACCTACAAAAAAAAAAAAAATAAAAAAAGGGAAACAAAATTAATAAATTCTACTCAAAATTAATAGCGAGTGTTGCCAAAAATAAAAATAATTAATTTAAAATATTTATTGCTGTAATAATTAAAATGTATGGTTATAAAAAAAATGTTTTAAAAATTATAATTTAAATACAATTCTTTTAAAATATATAATGAATACAACTTAAAAATTATTAAAATTTTAAATAATTTATAATGGTTTTAAAAATTATTGTGTTGTTTTCTTAATTTTAAAAGAAAATAATAACAAGTACGAAGTTTCATGTTAGAAAGAGAGCGAAAAATGTCGAAATCGTTTGAAATTGGTTTCGATATTATTTAAGTTTAACGACATCGATAATGTAAAACACATAGAAAGTTTGTCGTATTATGTCATTAAGACAATCATAGTGCCAGTTTCGAAAATTCTTTTGAATTTATAAGGTAATTCACGTCACAAGTTGTACCCTTGCGAAAAAGAAAAAGTCCTCTTTACTGCACTTAATTTCATAGGACATTCTTTCGAATTTGTGTTAAATTCTTTTCATTTTTTGAATTAATATGCACATTAAAACTTCACTTTATGAATTTTACTTTCATTCTTAATAAGGTCCAAATTATGGCATACGATATCGATCGAAATTACAATACAATGGAAATTTCATTTGATATCGAATGCTAATTAAGGCATTCGATATTGTTTAAAGTTCCCATTTAAATTTTATTGTAATTTACGTTTATGGCTTAATAAAAAATCGTTGGTCAATGAAGAAATCGTAAGTGAATTTCGTGTGCTCATTAGACATTTTTTTGCATAGGGAAACCCATCACTGAAGCCAAGGCTAAGTTTGATAAATACTACTGGCATTCTGCACCATCAATTTCAATGGTAAACAAGCGGTTTATTGAATTTACACAACGCAACCGTGTTACATACCTCGCAGGAGTGTTCGGCGTTGTTCAACCGCAACTGTGGACGAAACGTGGATCCATCACAACACACTTGAGACAAAACAGTGTGTTTCGCGGCGAAAAAGAATACCATGTCGCCCAATTAAGTCATGGCGACCGTTTTTTTTTTTTTTTTTTTTTTTTTTTTTTTTTTTTTTTTGGGATATACGCGATATATTCCACATTGACTAACTTCAAAACGGTAAAACAAGCAAATGGGGAATATTATGCCAACCGATTTAATGAGGATTTGAAAATACCGCATTCTTTTGCACCAGGACAATAGAAACGTGCAGGAAAAAATTCATAAATTAGGCTAGGAATTGCTCCCTCATCTCTATTCTCCGTATTTAGGCCCGAGAGGCTTTTTCTTGTTTTCAAACCTGAATAAATGGCTCAGCGGAAAGCGATTTAATGTAAACGGTGAAATCGTCTCATGACCTTGAAAACTTAATATTTTTTTAAATAATACAAAAATTAAAGAAACGTTGGACAAAGTGAATAGAGCTCAACGAAGACTATGGTAAAAAATAAAAGGAAATTTTATTCAAAAACCTGTATTTCAGTTAAAAAGTCACGGACTAATTGTGCCGTACTCGTTCATATAGACGACTCTTGAACTGATACTGAATTATACATGATATCTTAAAAAGATTTTTTTTTGTTTTTCTTTTTTTTTTTTTTTTTTTTTTGGGAAAATAATATTTTTATTTAGTAAAAAGAAAAAAATTATTAAAATTTTATTAGATTTGTTACAAAACTATTTTTTAAACTCAAAATGCACTATAACACCAGGAGTTTAAAGGTATTTTTAAGAAAACTACTCGTATTTATTACCCCTATTCTGAAAGTCGACGGCAACAGCACAATAGTTGCATTTTTCAAGTCGTCAGTGACAATAATAAATTACTATCGACAGTCACTTGGTATTTTCTAAGGTGCTTTTTAGTCGATGTCGAGTAGAATTGACTCTGTTTTAGTAGGCAGGAAAAGTTGCGACGACTCAAATGAAAATTAAAGAAATCTTATTTAAAACGTAAATATGTATACATATTTATGCCAAATCATGCCATGACGACTTAGCATGTTTTAAATTTGTTTAAGTTTTTTAAGAAAATACCAAATTAACTTCGAAATGTTGTAGTCGTCGACTTGATGTGACAACTTAAAATTTACATCGACATCGACAACCACTTTCGAAATAGCGGTGAATATTGAGCAAACATCTGAACTGTTGTATGTTCGTTCTAGCACTTGCAAAATTGCCAAGTCACATGTGAGTAGCAAATCGCCAAGCATGTTCCGAAACTCACGCGTTTTGGTAATTTGTTCTCGCTTTTTTTTTTTTTTGAATATTATTCAGATCAGCGGTTTTTTGAAATCTTCAGTGCATAAGAACACAATGGATTTAACAACTACAGAACATTAAGAAAAAGGAAGAAAATGTTACTGGTATCAATTCAAATAAAAAGCAAACATATTCAGGGGGGGCTGGTGTGCTGGAAATCGAAAACTTAAGTCGTAAGAATTTTAAAAGTCGTTTTTGATAAGAGTTCTGTAATAAAAGAATTTTATTAAAAATATTATACAAACATTTTAAAAAATAGATTAAAAGTGTATTAAAAATAACTTCCAAATTCTGGCATTTTACGTTTTCGATTTCCAGCACAGCCCTGATTAAATAAGGGCATTTTATAAATCCCTTGACCTTGCGTTGAAAATTTTTCTATATTAAATTTTTTGAATTTTCAAAAAAAATTTTGAAAATATTTTTCAATTGAGGTGTATTGTTTTACAATTTAAGATTCACGAGCCTCCTTAATTTACGAGTCACTAATTCCTTTAGTTTGTTTTAGTTCAAATACATCAGATCACTTCATAATACTGTTGCGCTTTGAACTCGTCAATAGTCCTGCGATTAAGTTTTACAGAACATTTTTCGTGCGAATTCAAGTCACAATCCAAAACGAAATACAAGATGCAAGTTTCAGAACATGCCCCGTTAAGAACTTTTTTTTGAGAAAATGTTCTCCGTAATGTCACCTTAAATGCAAAAGGGCGTAACAACAATTTTTATTTATTTATTTTTACAGCAGAGGCAAAAAACTTTACAAAATCAATAACAACAAGGTGTACTTGGCGTTTAAATTCATTAATTAAGTCGCCATTTTTGATTGCAGAGATCTAAAATTTTTTTGTGAACATGAAGTGTAGTAAAACGAACAAAAATCAACCAAAAACGTTATTTCAATTCTTTTTTGTTGCAACGCCCTTTTGCATTTTAGATGACGTTATTCTCTTTCATGTATGAAACTTTCGGTTACTTTAAACAATATTTAGTGGAAAATTGATTTGTATAAAAAAAAAAAAAAAAAAATACATTTTGTTCCTTTTAAAATTATTAAATTAAAACAAAAAATGGTAAGAAACAAATTACAATGTTTGTGTAACTAAATAAAGTATCTCTACTAAATATATTTAAAAAATATATGTATAGGTATGTATGTTTATGTTGGTATGGTGTATGTAAATGAATAATAATGAAATAAAAAATTTTTCACTTTTTTTCTTTAAAAATGTATTAAAATTTTTGTTTAATGTTTTGTTTTTATTTTTTATTTAATCATTTTTAAACAGACAAAATAAAAATTAATAATATGTATGTACTCGTATGTATGTATATATAAAGAGATATAAATATATGCCTTAATGTAGGTAAAGGTGTGTGTATGTGGGGTTTTTGTAATGTATGTATATAAATTTTATGAATGATTTCTTTTTAAATTTTATTAAATTATTTAAATATATAAAATTTTGTTTTTGTTTAAATCATTTTATTTCTTTTTTAAACAAGTTTTACTTTATAGTTTATATACTTAAAAAAATAATTAAATTTTATTGTTTAACACCAACTTATATAAAAATTTTAAACTTTTATTTAGTTTATTTGTTTTCGTTTTTTTTTATTATTGTTTTTTTTTTTTTTTTTTATTTAATTTATAATTAATAATAATTTTATAAATTTATTTAAAATAATAATAATAAAAATTATTTATTGTATTTAAACATATTTTTTAAAAAGATTTGTTATAGGAGGAGCGTTTTTCTATCAATTTTTTTATGAATAATTTTTTTTAAAACTTTAAATTTCGTTTGTTTCGAATTTTATATAATATATTTTTTAAATTTATTATCAATAATTTAAATCAGTATTATTGTATAATATTATGTATGTTTGTATGTGTGTGTATTTTTTTTTAGATATTTATTAACAAAATATTATTTAATTAAGTGAATTTCATTTACTTAATTTACTAATTACTCTAATAAGCGCTCCATTCTCCTCTTTAAGGCGTAAATTTTCCGCTTTGTAAGCATCCAATTGCTAAATTAAAATGAAAAATAGAAATATTTATTGATAAATTAAAAAAACATTTTTTTTTATTTTAAAAATTTTTTTTATTAAACTAAAACTCAATACATTCCAAACAAAATATTTATAACGATTTAAAAAAGCAGCTTCTTTTTAAAAAAGTTTTGCGAGAATATTTAAAAACTTAACAATATGAACAATAATGGTACTAAGTGGATGACTATAAAGTTCAGAAAAGAAATTTGCTGACATTTTGATATAAAATATATATATTTTTTTAAATCAAACACTAACATTTCTATAGGAAAGATGCACATTAAGGTGGTTCAAGAAAAGTTTAGTCAGTCACCTCCTAGGATTAAGGATTAATTGAAAACAATACCAGAAATATTTTTTTTAATTTTTTGCTACGCTTCTGGATACCGCGCTTTTAGTTTTTTGTGCACTGTGTAGCCACTTGTATTCTTATCATACCATATTGCATATAAATTTTCATGACTTGTCCTTCGTGTTTGCCCTTTGTGAATTTTTAATCCGACATAAGCTTCTAGGAGCTACTTATACCATCTCTAATCCTTTTCCCCCTAATGTCCAATGTTTTGTAAGTCTTAAGAGAGCCCTTCCAAAAATTATTATGTCTAGTTATTCCACGCCCTATAATTACGCCACAATTTTTTTTTACACATTTTAAATTAAGCCAAGTCGATCAATATACAATTAAATAAAAAGTTGCAAGTCATGCTCAGAATGAATGTTATATCAACGAAGGCTCTAGAACTTAAAAAAAAAGAATTTTTGCCACCCCCCAAAATACAGCACGTTTTGTTGTTTTATATATAGCGCCCTTTTAAAGTCTGATCTTATCGTTGTTTATAGATTAACTGTTACTTAATTCTTGCTTCTGCTGACTTCTTCATCCGACATCAAATTCCGGACGACACTTATGCCAAAAAGCACCACACCCAGCGGCAAATATTGAAGGAGCCGCAATTGGCAGGCCCTTTTGAAGGCTTCTAAACTCCTTTCTAAAAAATTCGCTTCGTATTATATCCTGCCTTCAGAAATATGCATTCTTGACGGTATATATTTCTTTTTGAAGGACCTTCCAAAATATTCAGTACACATTCGGTACTCCATTCTCTAAGAAGGGAGAAACAAAAATTTTTCAGTTATATATATTTTTTTTGTGACCTTCCTTACTCCCTTCTTTGGGAAGGGAACGAAGTTCTTATGAAAGAGAGTGTGGAAGAGCTTGCTGCTAATGACAACCGGTGTAAAAATAAATAAGTATGGAATCAGGCGAGGAGAGCTTGTATTTGCAAAAGACCCCTTTACTCATTCTTGTTACCGCTGGGTTAGATTACAATTTTTATTTTCTGAATTTACTTTAATTTTATTTTACTGATAAAATATTAATTCTTTTTGTTTCCTAAAATTAATATTTTGAATGAATAACATTAGAAATGATTAAGTTTAAGATGAACTAATTGGTGCAATCAATAAAGCCAGCTGACCATAAATTGCGTCGTGGGTTCGGTGAATAGGCTGAGAATCATCTGGAAGTAGAACTAGATTTTTATCTTCAAATTATCTTCTGCGATGAGGCTTATTTCTGGCTTAACGGGTATGCACACAAGCAGAATAGTCGTTTTTGGAGAGAGCGAAATCCTGATGAGACTCCCTTACATCCCAAAAAAATCAATGTTTGGTATGGTTTACATACCAAAGGCTTCATCGGCCCATTTGTCTATAAATGCGAAACCGGTGCCAACGCTACAGGCAAATGATTCGTGATTTTTAATTCCTCATGTCATTACAAATCATGTGGAGGGGGAAAAGGTTCCAACAAGACGACGCAACATGCCATTCAGCGCCTGAAAGCATAACTTTGTTGAGCCAAACGTTTGGTGATCGAATTTTCTCATGAAATGGAGCTGTGAATTGGCCACCTTGTTCTTGAGCCTAATCGGCTTTTGACTACTTTTTGTGGGGGTACGTAAAATATCTGGTCTATGCTGATGAATCAGCAACAATTGATCATATGGAAGCCAACATTTGAAGCGCTATTGACGAAATAAGACCGGGTACGCTCGAAAAAGTGTTGCAAAATTGGACGGACAAGATGGCATTCATAAGGTGCAGTCGTGAAGGCCATATGGCAGAAATTATTTTTAAACATTAAATGCCTTGAAAATTTGTGAGGTTAAGCCAAAAGGTTGGTTCCATTGATTTGTTTGTGTTCTATTTTTAAAAAAAGTTTTATGCCTTTAACAAAAAGCTCCTTACAAGCGATGTAACTTAAGGTGACTTTCACGGTTAAAAAGATCAGCGAGACATTTTTTTTTTTATCGACTCAAGTATTGAATTTTAAAAAAGAAGTAATACTGATTAGCAGTATTGGCCTAAGGCAACTTGAGGCACAGTGCAATATTTGTTCTTTATCAAAAAAAAAAAAATCTTCTAAAATAATTGCAGGTTAACTAGTTAGATAACTTCTCTATTGATGACAAGGTAGAGGGTATCTTTAACTAGCATTTGTAATCACTAGACATTGTATCTATACTTTTCCAAACTAAGATGACTACCGCAGCTGTGGTGATGCAAATGAGGAGGACTGTTTAGCACAATATTAATGAAACTGTCCTACATTCGCAATAAAGTAAAAAGCCACAGAGAAATCTGAGGTTTATAACACTGAATTGGTTTGATTTTTGAGATTAACAAAAATTAATCGGGGTTCCGTGGACTCCAAAAGGTTTTAAAGATCCAAGTGTGGTAGGTAAAACTGATTGGCAACTTATCGTATCCTAACGTTATTCATTTCATATAAGATCTCATTCTAAAAAGCATAAATTTAAGTAAATCTTTAAATATAAAAATAGCTGTATCATCTTGACAAAATTCCTAAAAATATTTAAGGAGCCTCACCATTAACCATTCCAGAACCGAAAGCCCAGGTGCTACTGGCGGTAAACAATAAGAATCTCTGCCGCTGTCCTAGAAAGAGACATGTGCGAATTTAAACCTTGTCGTGCAAGGTATTGTCGGCACCTTTTCCCCCGAAAAGTGAAATATCCCCAAGATGTATGCTATATACCCGGGAAGGATGTATTTCAGATGGATCGTTCTAATTTGATCAAAGCAAATGGAAGTAAAGACAAGTTAAATACTAGGCTATAAAGTAGAAGAGGGAAATTCAAATTCCGTAATATAATTTTAATAGCAAGGTTCCTTGGACAGCCATCGAGAGACAGCTCACTTGGGTCCTTTACCACGCGAATGCCCATGCTACAGAGCAATTACTCAGTTGGTGTCACTGCATAATTGAACCAATTGGTCATCCTAATAATGAGAAGAAGGGACCTTAGTTCTATCCTAGATAGATCCTCCAAGCAGGCAAACACCGGTTTTGCCAGGTATTTTTCACTAATGCCCAGAATTCCAGGACATTTACATAGAAAATTAAACACAGTTTCCACAGTCACAACTGATACCACTGTTCTAATCTGGTCCCTATTAAACCTTACTAGAGCTTATTCTGAATTCATCATAGCTTTGTGCCCTGGATATGGAGGTGGATTCGCAAATCCATCCCATCGGCGCTACTCTATAAGACTCGCGTTTGATAAGTGACTTACAATGAGTCATTGGAAGGCCAACGAATTGATCAATGAAAGTGTCATCCATACGACCACCTCGTTTGGCAAGCTCATCTGCTATCTAGTTGCCCGGACAGTCCGCATGCCCTAGTATCCACATCAGCGTTACCTTCGAATGCTTTGCAAAAAAATAAAAAAAGAAATCCGACATTCTACAGTTAATCTAGACGTCGTATAGACACCCGCTATGGAAGCAATGACAGCCTTGCTATCAGTAAATATACATATATCCCTCGATATGCCATAATACCTAAGCAAGTTAGCCGCCCGCCTTTTAGCCGAGATCTCCGCCTGCAGGACACTACACTACACTACGTCCGGCAGAAGAAAGGGAAAGGTAATACAATTAAAATGCCGTTATTTTACTTCAGGTTTGAGCAGATCGTAATACAAAATACCTTTCAAATACAAAGAATTAATATTTTGGTCTACTCATGTGATTATTTGCAAATATATCTTAGTCTCCAGTCTCAATCCAATTAAAAAAAAACGATTGTATTATTGGAATTTTTAATAGGAAAATCTGCGTTCGAAGCATCCCGGCTTATGTTTTTGAGGTACCTAAATTTGTAACTTTTTAGCCAATAACAATGTATTTAAAAGAAAGGAAATAAACTGTTGTATTACTAGATCTTTCTATGTTCGGCACGGATATTTATTGAGTAATGAAAATTAAGTTTAAAGATTTGCTGGGATTGGAATCAATGGCTTACTAGAGTGTATCTCAAGGTGTTTGGAGATCGGGAACATATAACAAACTTTTTGACCATATAAGTTTTTGTATACACTGATGTGATCAAAATCGTCAATTTAATTTTTGCGTGTGCTGAGGCTTGCGCGTTTTGTTTACATTTTACGAAGAAGAAGAAGCAGCCAATTCAAAAGTTAACAAAAGTAATACAGTCGTTAAATAAACAAATAAATTTTTTAATTTAGTATTTTTTATTAAACAACATTTTTCATTGTTTTTTAATGAATGGAAACATGTTAACAGCGTGGCCCACGATGTCGACCGCTATCGTTCGCTTGCATTTTCAACGACAAACAGCTGATCTGTGGCCCACTAACAATTTTCAGCACGACAAGTCTATCGACAATGTTTTCATACGGCCCACTAAAAAATGTTATGCGACCACAAATGTCAAAATCCGTCACTTGTGTTGTGGTTGTCGACAGAGGCATTTTTTTTAATATTAAACGAAATTTTGTTTACACTAATTTAATATTTTTTTCCACAAAAGTCTATTCTATATTTTTTGTTAATTACTATATTTGTTTACTCCTTTGTATTGTTTTCTGCTTTGTTTGTAGCACAGAGTTGTACTCTAATGGCTTAATTAATATGTTTTGCAGAGTGATTACAGTAATTACAATAAATTAACGGATTGCGTTAGAAACGTAAAATCTGTCGACCGACAAGTCGATAGTTTGTGGGTCGCTTAAGAGAACTATAATGAGTGCTGGTTGTCGTCGCTGAAGTTGTCGATCGACATCGTAGGCCGGGCTGTACATTTTATTTTAACGTTTTTATTTCTACTGCAAGACACTCAATTTTTGTAATAAATACAAGTTCTCTTAGAAATCCCTTTTTTGTGATTGCGATTTCCAACACACCAATTTAGTGACTTCGTATCGTAATCGCATTTTTTGCGAAATATGATTCTCAGCACATGGACGATAGACTTTAATACAGTGCCCTAAGTACCCTTCAGTTATAGAAAACTATGATGTTGTAAAAAGATGGGCTATGCCATTGGATCTTAAGTCTTCTTTGATAAACTTGGGTCACAAATCTCGTACTGTCTTCGGAATTATTGCAGTGTATTTTAAGTTAAGTTACTTGTGAAGCATCAAAAATTACTATATGATTACAAAATTCTTTGGAATATGCAAAGCTGTCTTTGACGACAGTTCGTCGGCACTTCTATTAGTCAACTCTTATAAAACTTAAACATTTTAAAAGCCGGCTATGACAGCAGAACAGAATATCTTTAGAAAAAAAAATTGAATCAGATGATCGTTGGTTGGACGAAGTAACGTGGATATATTTTAACGTAAATGCGCTCTGTACCTGTAATCCAAAGCCTAACTCTCTTTAACAAATCATTGCCGCTTCTGTAGGAACAGGATTATGGAAAAATCTGTTTTTCACCTTCTCTACAAATATCCCGGTTAATTTGTCAGAATACGCTTTGAAAGATATCTGGGGGTTGCGCTTGGCCAAAAGCCTTTTATGGGAAGAAATTAAAAATAAAATGGACAGTCCATAAAATAAACAATGGCCAAACTCTTTTTTATATTTTTTTTTGCAGCCGTTAGAATATTTTAAATCAAACATTTTTTTTTTGCATTTGTTGGGAGCTATTTCATTGGCATTTATTTAAACTTTTTGGGAACTTAAAAATGGGGTTTGCTTTAATTGCTAAAATTTTTTAATTTTGCTACTCGGGAGCTTTTTCATTTTTTAAAATTGGGCTTTATTAATTTGTTTTGTGGGTTGTTATTGGGACTTTTCTTTATAAAGTAGTTATTTCATGGTACCTGGACCTAATACCCTTTTGACTAGCATGAAACTGATCAAAGGATTTCTGTATATCCCAAGTGTTGTAATCTTGTCAAAAAGCGTTCTTTCCAACTTTTTTTTTTACTTTTTGAACGTTGTGAACTACTGTAAAACTAAACAAATATTATTCGATTTCAGCAAAATAAATTCATACAAATCCTAATGTTTGGACGATCTTAGTCAATATATACAATAATGTCCCTATTACGGTTTAAAACTTAACTCTAGTTCTGTTGAAATTTTCTATTATTATTTACAACCCTGTGTTAGTGCGGCTAACAAAACCATTAAATATTTAAAACTCATCACAAGCAGTTGTAAAGTCAAGTTGTAAAGTTTCTACTCAATTGAGTTGAGTTGTAAACCGTACTAGGGGCATAAGATCCCTAATTTTTTTCTTTTTCTTTCTTTTGTTTTACGATCAAAATGTCAGCCCTTTACAGTTTAGAACTTATTTCATCACAAGAAGTTCCATATGTGTGTTGTTTAATTCATATATTTATTAATTAGATGTATGAAGAAAAATATTTTCATTGTTTAACAATATTTTAAACATCGAAACAAATAAGGAAAATATATGTTTATGTTTATTAATTAAATCTTTGCTTATTTTCATCGTGTCATATCACATTCAAAGTAATTTTTGTATATACATCAATTAAAATAATTAATTGAAATCAAATCATGCTTAAATTTCATGCAAACATAAAAAATAAAAAATAAAATATTTTTTTTAAATTTATTTTGATTTTTTTTTCGTCTTCGAAAAGTTAAATATAAAACGATCACAAATGTTGACAAAATGTTCGATTTTATGTCATCATGATTAAACTTTTTAATGACATACAGTGTCTAATGTAAAATGTAAGTATGTATGTAATGTATTTAAAATGAATTAATAGTTCCTTAAACCAAATTCAAAATTGATTTGTTTAAAAAGTTAAAGATCGTGATTAAAAATACTGATAATGTTTTTGTAATGAATGAATGATGTGTTCTAGACATTTACCCCTAATATGTAAGTCGTTGTCGATGTCAAAGTCAATTAAAAATTGTTTCCACATCAAGTCGACGACTACATCACTTAGACGTTAATTTAGTATTTTATAAAAATGTTGTGTCGACGTCGACTAGTTATCGAATATCTGACAAAAACAAAACCCCCATCCCTAATTATTTTTCCTTCTTACGTATGTCCTTCTTACGTGGTTGTTTTTTTAACTGCCTGTTCAACAATTTCAAACGATAACGTCCGCATAGAAAATTTGTATGAATAACACTCAGTTTTGCAAATATTTTGCATATCATATTCTATACGAAAGTTTAATGCGTTGTTTTTATATAACAGGCAAGTGGTTGTGTGATTAAATGTATATGAAGAAAAAACTCAAAAAACAGAGTGCTTTTCATATAAATTTGACTGCACAATCACTTGCATGCCATTGAGAAACAGAACGTAAGTTCGAAATTGCTGAGCAGGCACTTAATAAGTTTATCGGGCCTGTCACCGAAATCAATTTCGACCGAAAGTTTTTTTATTTCCGAGAAAGCTCCTTCAGAAAACGAACGATTAATTTTCTCGGAATGAAATCACTTTTAATTTTTCGATCGAAAAAAGTTTTTGTTTTGGTTTGCACAATATTGCCACATTTAACTTAAAAATAACAAAATTTAAATTTGACGGAATTACGAAAATCGATCAAAGTCTGAAGAAGATAAAACAAAATCGTTCGAAATAAAAATACGGATTCAAAACCATTCCGAACAATTTCTGCGACACTCCTGTACATTAAAAAAAATTAAATTAACAGTTTTACAATACAAGTGCTTGAACATGTAGTAAAATTTATATGAAAAGCACTCAGCTTTTTGAGTTACTACACGTTCAATCACTTGTATTGTGAAAATCGCGCAAAAAAGTGTGTTTTTGGAAAACTAAAAGTGAAATAAATAAACTAACGGTAAAGTATTCATCACGAAGGCTTTGGTTATTCAAGTGTTACTTCATAATGGGCATTTCGCCGAATTCTAAAATGAATTTTATGTACTCAGGTGTTTGGTAAGCTTTTAGCGGACTAATATAAACATTTAATAGGTTTTAACAATTACTTATCAAACTTGTGTCCATAACTTCTTTTTAATAAAAAGTGACTGTCAATAGTAATCGATTGTTGTCAATAACGGCGAAGAAAATAACATTTTTGGTCCGTTGCCGTCGACCTTCATAATAGGGGTGATTGAAATGATCAAATAATGTCACTTGGCAGGCCAGCTGGTAGTAAGCTAATCTATTTGTTTAAGGTTTGCGGCTTCGATTCCCGCCAACGTCTCAGGTCTGATTCACTGCAACACGCTGAAAGTCTAAAGGCCCAACCATAATGTGCTTAAGTTGGCTTCAGCAAATGTGCGAATACATGTAAATCATATGAGGCAAACCATATTAAACTTAAGGAAACGTTTTGTTAAGTTTTATGATATTGTCATTTGTTTAAGCAAAGTGCGAAACTGATCGCACATTCCGTACGGAATCAAATGTTTTTTATTTTGTTTTTGTTTTTTTTAAATACATTTGAGACTTTTTGTAAATTTTTGACAGTAGGTTAAGCAAGGCTATGCATATTATGGTTGGGCCTTAAGTCAGCGGGCAATTCTTAGAGAAATGTTAAAAAAATTTCAAGGGAAATTTTATTCACTTTAGAGGTGAATATCTATCTAATTCCGCTAGTTTTATACTGGGGAAAATATTTTTTTTATTGTTTCGTAAATTTTGAGTATAATTTTATTATTTTAATTTTGAAACTATCAGGCCCGTCACAGAAGTCAATTCCGATCGAAAGTGAATGTAATTCCATATTTTTCTTTTAAAAACCGAAAATTTAATTTCAAGCAGCTAAGGCAAATTCGATTGGAAATGCTACTACGAAATTAAGACCGTGTCGTTAAAATATCGCTACTACATGGTAAATTTATCATTATCACTTGATGTGCTTAACCCTCTAAGCCGTTATTCAAATGTTTTTACATTAATTCATTAAATAACTAATCAAGGTGTTTCTTAACCTTTAGTTTGTGTACCACTTTTTTAACTATGGCAACACCGTAGTTGGTTTGACTAAAATTTTAATATGAACTTTTATTAACGCAGAATTGTCCATTTTATTAGTTTGTGAAAATAGTGACATTTTTGAATCGTAGAAAAGATATTTGAAAGTGATTAACTAAGTTGAAAAAAATATATAGTAAATAACCTCGCACTAAAATATATATATTAACTTGGTTATGATGCTTTTGGTCACCCGTCGACAGGTGGAATGGGACAGAAACTTTTATATATTCACCCCTATTAATATTGTATTTTCTTAGTCGTTATTGACAATTGCCGAAAACTACTAACAGTCACTTGATATTTTCGTAGGCGCTTTTAAGTTGACGTCGAGTAGAATTGTCTCTGTTTTAGTCAACCGGATGTTTTGCGACGACTCAAATGAAAGTTAAAGAAACTTTAAACAGAATGTAAACATATTTAGTAAATACGTTAAAATAAAAAATGCAAATTTAAGAGAAGTTATGGACACAAATTTTATTAGTAAATTAATCGCGAAAATTCGGAAAAGTTTGCTAAAATAGCAAAAATTGGTGAACATTTTTAATTTAAGACGATTGCGTCAATGAGCAACAAAACTACGCGAAATTTCGAAAATTTGGAAGAGCTTTCAAAAATAGCGAAAATTCGTGAACATTTTTAATATTTCAAACAAGCCATAAAATTAATTAAAACTATAAGGAATGACAAATATTTGGTAAAAATTGCGGCATGACAGCAAAGTCTTATATTTATTAATAATCGTTAAAGCTATAATCAGAAAACTTCGGTAAAAAATAGAAAAATAATTGGAGATGGGATTTTTTTTTTTTTTGTTAGATTTTCGATAACTAGGCGACGTCGACACAACTTTCTTATAAAATACCAAATTAACGTCGAAGTGATGTATTCGATGTGAAACAAATAAAAATTAATATCGACGTCGACAACGACTTACATCAAAGGGGTGCTTAATATGTTCATATAATACAGTAAAAATTAAAAGAAAACACCAAAAATGCTTTTAAATATGAATAATTTTGTGATTTCGGCATTACTATCTGTATACGAAACTAGTGGCGAAAAAAGTGAAATTAATTTGGACGGAAGTGACATGGGCCATCCGCATTTTCTTTGACCTGCTGATAAAAAGGAGTAAGATGGCTTGATAAGTTCTCCTAAACTTTTGTAAAATGCCATGTCACCATAAATATGTGTTATAACACAGAAAATATTCCTTATGCTGGATCTGTACCGTTATTGTCTTCAGCTGAAAACACTCATGCCAAAAAGAGTCTTAAAATAGTAATGATACATTTCTGACTTTGACTGCAAAATATTATAATGTTTTGGAATTCAGCCAAATATATTTCAACCGCTTTAACGATATGCCCGACACTGCCTTAAGGTTCATGTACACGACATGTTTTTTACATCTGACTTTTCAAATTTCCCACTGCAAAATACATACATGTCATGTGTTACCTTTATAACATTGCTTCTGTAAAAGTCAGATGCAGTCATCTAACAAAATTTCAATTAGAGCGTGATCTATTTTCTTCTGACAAACCATCTAACATCAGCTGTGTCAGAAATCTATGTCGGGAGCAAACCGATAGCGTCGGTACATTGTTGACGGAATCATTAGCCGGCTAAAGTTAATATTTTACAATACCGATATACATATGTATGATCACTTTATCATTGAATAGAAATTATGTACATTTAGCTTTAAAAACGTTTCATTATTATATTATAAATTGGTATCTTCGAATTTAAAGAAAAAATTTAAGATGGATGAACACTATTAGGGCGCAAATATAAATTCTTGTAGCTTCAGCACGCAATTTTGAAGCCAAGAACTTCTTTTGTTTCTGCAAAAACTATGCGAAAATAAACAGGGATTATGTCACAAGAAAATTAGATGCACGTTTGTGACCAAAAATTATAAACCTTCTGTAAAACAGCAATTCTGACAGTCATGCACAATTACATCTGACTTGAAAAGTTGATGTAAAAAACATATCGTGTACATGTACCTTTAATAATATAAAATTTAACCTGTAAAAGGTAAACGAGTACTCCAATAACAAACTAACTCCAGACTAGTGTTTTTCACCCTAAAATTATTTTGATATGCTTTTTTGAAGCCAAAAAATGTAGCATTAGAAGGTTGAGCGTGCTGTGGTAGCGTCATCGTTTAAATTCCAGGAGCCTTCAAAATATTAGTGTTTATTTATTTGTAAAAACTTCTTCGGAAATTACGTGGCTTAAACTTTAAATGCAAGGAAATTAAAAAAAAACGTGGCGTTAAAGCCTTATTAATCCCAGATTTAGTAAGACAGTTTAATCTGCATATGGATCTTCCTTCCTTCTTAAACGTCTTAAAGTAGTGCCGTCTCATGGGATTCATGAGATATTCGTGGTTGGCGAATTTAAAATACGCCTGCGACTGTTTGGTAATAGATTAAAGAGAACGTGAACTTATTTCCTTTAATCTATTACCAAACTGTCGCAGGCGTATTTCAAATTCGCCAACCACGATAAGGGTGATTGTTGGCTTAAAATAGGGAGAAAACGTTCTGGGCTAACTATTCAAGGATTCCTTGGTTTAAACTTAGAAATAAAAAATAAAAAAAGATTTTGAACATGAGATTGTTTTTTGTCCTAGAATTAGTGACAAAATTCGATCTACGAATATCTCTTTACTGTCATCCAACTCATTTACACACTTCAAGAATTATCTGGTTTAAAGTTATAGCTCGGGAAAATCATACAAAATGCTTAAATAAATGATCTTCGGAGATTTGATAGCTCTAGATCCTATTTAAGGGTTCTGTACGTAATCCAGACGATTACGTGCTTGATCACAGAGGGTACGCCATAAGATCAAAATGTAGGAATTAGTACATGATTCGGGCAATCACGTGCTAGGCTTGCTAATACAGTCTTCATGGTGCATATTGTAGACACATTATATTTAACCTTCGCCTTACCAAAGATTTTTATGTACACCGTTTACCAATACCCACGCGGGTGTTCATGTTTATAAGCGATGAAACCAATTTATCGTCATATAAATTTTTTTCCCCAGTTTTTTTTTAAAGAAGTTATCGTCATACAAATTTTTTCAGTTTTTTTTAAAGAAAACAATTTGTTTTTTTAGTAAAAATTTTGTTTTAACTGAAGCAAATTTCAGAAAGTTTTTAAAGAACTAAAATCTAACGCGAACCGAATCGCGGGTGGGTATGGGCTAAGGTTAAGGAGTGTTGAGATAACTTTGGCGTTAGGGCGTAATGCGAAATGTTTTTAATTTCAATCTCAAATATAATCCCAATCGATTGTGGTTTTGTTCTTATCGGCCATGTTCTGAAAATCGAGTGAAATAAAAATCTTTAGAGATGTTTTGTTAATTTTTTTTTTAAATAACCATAGTTTTTCCCGATTTTAAGAGTACTTTTGATTAAAAAGTAAGTGATACTCAAAGTATTTAGTAAAAAAAGGGTAATATTTGTATAAAACTACAAGACAGGGTAGTTTTAAAATTTGGTTGAATTAAATTTCACTAAAATTCGATTTCGAGAACATGACTGTATATATTCCCTTTATTAAGTTTTTACCTCAATATTAAATTTCGGGAAATTTTTTTTAAAAAACAATTTTTGAGTTAACCTAAGATTTTTCTGTACATCGTTTACCAATACCCACCCGGCTGTTAATTCGAGTTTATAGGCGATGAGAACAAGTTTTCGTCATACAAATTTTTTTTTTTTTAGTTTTTTTTTTTTTAAAGAAAAGAATTGTTTATATTCAGTTTTTTATTTGACCTTATTTAATTTAATAAATGTTTATATTTATTCAAGCTCTAGGTCCTTTTAATATTTATTTTTTATTTTCAAAAAAAAAATAAAAAAATAAATATTAAAAGGACCTAGAGCTTGAATAAATATAAACATTTATGAAAAGAATTGTTTATTTTTTAAAGAAAAGAATTTCTTTAGTGATCAAAAATTTCGTTTTTACTGAAACAAATTTAAGAAATAAAACCGAAATGGTCACCCGGGTGGGTATTGGTAAGGCTAAGGTTAAAAAAGTAGTGATGTGTACAAATAACTCAAAATAATAAAAACAAAATTTTAGTTTTATCAAGTATTTATTCTTATCAATTTAAAACATTTAGTATATTTTTTAAAATTGTGTAGTTCTATTAAATGATTTCGTTAACGTTTCGTTCCACAGATTTTTATTGCAGAATAATAAGTATAATTTTTAATTGTTAAATCGTAGTTGGCTATCTTTTTCATACCTTGGACTTAACGTAACCCCTAAGTAGGTGTCATATTACATCATCGAATTACATATTCTTAAAAAAAAGCTCAGGTTTTTTTGATCTGTATGTAAAATAGCGAAGAGTCTTGATTACCTATTTTAGAGTGAATATTTGTTTCTCCTCCTTCGTGTAAAGGGTATTTTTTTAAGCCCGATAGAACTTACGTCAGGGTTAGCTGTCAAACAAACTGCCATATTGCGCTCACTTTTCAGCATTTTAATCAATATACTCTGGCGAATCATCATTAATAGATTCACGGTTGAACAACGTTACCAAACTTTATTCATTTGCTTTAAAATTCAGCCATCGATTTGCACAACTTATAGACGACTTCATGATTTGCGTGGCGCATACAGCGATGAGGTTCATTTTTGGCTTAACAGGTTTGTTAAACCACAAAATTGCCGCATATGGAGTAAGACCAATTAACAACAGACCCTACAGATCTCCATAACATTAAAATGCACTGTTTGGATGCGGTTTAGACGCTGGTGGCATCATCGGTTATTATTTCTTTAAAAATTAAGAAAATTGGACGTCCAGAATGCGCTTCGTCAAGAACAGCCACGGTGCCCATATACCAGAAATCATTTTCAAATATGTATGCCCTTTAGAATATTTAGAAAATTTTTTGATGCAAATTTAAATTTTTACAATATCAAGTTTTAGCGGGCTAAAAAACACCCTTTATCTTGCTTTACCAAGTCATCGTCCAGACTTGCAATTTTTGTTGCAGCAACTTTTTAAGATTGCACTAGTGTCCAGATTATGAATTCTAGAGTTTACATTTTTGTATTTTTATCTTGCCCTTTTTATATTTTATATATAAATACAAATACACCTACAAGTGCGAGAATTACAAAACAAAACAGAATTGCAGAGTACATTATACCTTGTACCCCTCCCCAATCTTCTCACCCCTCTCAACCATAAACTCAATTACTGCAATTACTGCAACAAAAATTGCAAGTCTGGACGATGGCATACAAGTGAATTTGTATCATGTGCTAATACCTAGAGTTGTATTTATAGTTCTTGTCGCGAATCCTGCTCAAGTGTATATATGTATAAATAAACGTAAATAATTTTATATTTTTTACAACATGGAAAACTTTACAAACTGCAAGTTTCTAGCCCAAATCATCTCAAGTTGATAAAAGTAAAATAGAAAGAAATGGGTACGTTTATAAATGCAGTTGTTGTGCATCACGTGCGCATATGTAAAGTTTAATGTTCGTAAAAGCATCACCTGTAAGAAACTTGGCATCACTAAATTTTCTGATGCAATAACTTTTTACATGAAATAAACCGTTTTATATTTCTTTTTTGATGCATTTTCTTAGAATTTATAAGAAAACTGTCACTTTTGGGTTCAATATTTTCAATAAAATTTATAATTGCTATTGCTGATAACATTTTTATTATTATTTTATGTTCGCTTATAAAACTTTTCAAATTTGGCTCGTGTTCAAAAGTGGAAATTTTGTAAAAAAGCATCAGCATCAGCATCAATATTTTGCAATAGTGCGGCAGTGATGCACAGTTTTTATGTATTTAAGAACGTGCCTCAACTCTTATTCTATACATTTACTTATTTTACTCTCTCTCTCTTCTGAATAAATTAAAACGTTGTTTAAGAAAACTTGCTGTGTGTAAATTGGGTCCTAATTAAATATTAAATTTTAAATGTCAACATTTACAAATTTTTAATTTACACAAAAAGAAAAAAACGAAACAGTTCATTCCAAAAACATAACTGAAATTTAATTAAATTAATTTAAAAAAAAAACTTAAAATTAAGAAATAAATTTTAGCCCAATTATGAGTAAAAAGTTGCCGGGAGTTTTTCCTTAACCCATTTTTACAATTGAGTAGGTGAGATGCAAAACTCGTTCGTTACAAAATTAAAAATTGAGATGGCAATTGCTTCTCACAGTCCCGTTGGGCGCTTTATAAGATGAATGTATGTCCTTTTCCAGGTTTTTTTCAAGGACATGTATTAATACAATCAGTATATTTCATCTCATAAAGCGCCCTACGGAACTGTGAGAATCAATTGTCATCTCGCCTTTTAATTTTGTAACGAACGAGTTTTGCATCTCACCAACTCAATTGAATTTAAATGAGAAAAATGGGAGAATGGAATAAACTCTCGGAGAATTTTTATTCTTAAGGGTTGTTTATCTAATTAAAATCAAAAAGTGAAATAAAAAAAAAAAAACAAACAAACCATCCAAAAAATAATATTAATAATTAACATTTATTTAAACATATTTAATTTATATAAATTTATAGAGTTTTCTTAACAACTAAAGTAAAATTTAAGAGGAAACTAAGACAGGATTTAATTTTAACATTATTTTCATATAGAGAAGGTATTTAAAGAAAACCAAGTTAAAGGAGTAGAAAAAAAATAAATAAACGAAATTAGAAAAAAAAAATGAAAAGGAAAATTTCCAATTTTATAAAGAGACAGAAGAACATCAACACAATTTAAATATAGGCAATCATTTGTACAAAACGTAGAAGGAAATATTCATACTCATCGTCATCATCATCATCTAGAAAACGGTCATTATCACCATCTTTATTTTGAAATCGCTTATAACATCCAGACGATAACGCGGACTTATGACAAGTGGTAGGCAGTTTTAGTTGATTTCAAAAATATTCCAGAGTTATGTTTGAATCTGAACGAATTTTCATTGTCCGTCTCTCTTGCTCTTCCAGGCGAAGTTTGTTCTTTTTTTTATATTTATTTTTTTGTTAAAAGCCTTGTTTTTTCCAAGAGAATGAATGAAGTCGTGTTTTAGAGAATTTGATTTGTTGGACTGTTCATTTATAGTGTTGTTACAAGTCGAGAAGTTTTGATTTTAAAAGGTTTTTTAAAGGTGGGAAATTGGGTTTTTATTAATTTGATATATACTATGTTTATACGTCGCCTATTCGTAAATTTAAAATTATTTGCGATTAATTAAATTACTGTTTATAGGTATGTCAATTTTGTTACAGAAAATTCTTATTTTTGTGATGCCAGATGAAAAAATTAATCATTTGGTATGGTAGCACTGTATGTATATAACCTTTTTATTTTTTTTAAATTAAAAAAACAAACATTATTGTGTATTTGCAAATTTTGTTTGCACAATTTTTAGTTAATTTTAAATTTGTTGTCAAATGGATGAGCCACATCGAAATAAAAACTTAAAACGGTTAAAAGTGTGGCAATGTTTGAATTTTATTTGCAAATAGTTTATTATTATTTCTCTATTTGCGAATTATTTGCGAATAAGCTGTGCGTATAAACGTAGTAATAGTTTTGTTAAAATGTAATATGTAGAGTTAATTATTATTTGTTTTGAATTGATAACAGTGAGGAAAAAATTTTTCTACTTTTTGTTATTTTTTTTATAATATTAAAGTTGTTTTAATATATGTTTTATATATGTAAGATTTAATAGGTGGTTGATTATTTTTGATAATATTAGTTTCTTTTGTTTTAAGTTCGTTAACTAAATTTGATTATTTTTTTATGATTTTATTTTACACAGTGTTGCCTGCTTTTTTTTATGGAAATAGAAAAAATCTTGAATTATATTTTGGAACCAAAAAGTTTAGCTCAAATTAGACGTGACACAACCGTTACCATACAAAACCGCTGTTCGAACCAACCTTATGTGCAACACTGTATTTGATTATAGGTGCCTTGACATAACGCCATAATCATAACCATATAAACCAATTGAATTTTGGTTTTTTGCCATAACCATAAACAGATGATACGGATATGACTTTTGGCGCGTCTAATTGAAAAATAAGCAACTACTTTTTTTAAGGTAATTCTGATTCAAAAATTGCTATTTTTAAACAAAAACTGTGTGCTTTCTTTTTGTAAAATAAAAACTGTTTTTTAAAAGTAATTTTTTTTTAATAATGCACTTCTTATTTTTAAATTACCCGAGAGATGTTTTTTTTTAAATATTTTTTTAAAGTTTTGGGAAACATTCTTGAAAAGGTGTAAATAACCAAATAACTTTAAAAAAGGCACACACCTAATTTTCCTTTAAAAATATACTTCCCCTTACAAGAGTATTTCTTTTAAAAATTTACTATTTCGTTAAGTTTTTATTTTTTTTTTTGACAAAGGGTATTGTACATACTTTTTTTTCAAAAATACACTGCTTTAAAAAAGTATTTTTTCTTTAGGAAATACTCTTAAAAAATTTTTTAAACCAATAATTTTTCCCTTAAAATAAAAAAAATTTTGAAAATAAAAAAAGACAGAATATCGGTCTAGATCGCAGCCGTTGTCGTAAAAAAAACAAGTGGTAATTAAGCTCTGTCAAATCTTGTATGTCCCTCAACATACTCGTAGCATTAAAAATCGTACAAAAATCTTTAATTCTGGAGTACACTTGTATTTGTATTACCAAGTATTCTACCAAGTTTATTTCTGGAAAAAAGTTTTAGAGTATAAGAAGATTTAAAAAAGAAAATTTTTACACATAAAAAATTAAAGGCTATCGTGGTTTTTTTAATATTTCAGCCATTTGTGGGCCGATCTAGCTGAACTTCAATATCAAACTATTCCGGACTATATGTGATGTAACTATATAACAGCATGGGGTCTTCAAAAAACCCATTTCAACATACACACGGACATACAAAATGATGGAGGGAAAGATGGGCATCGTTAATCCGCTACTTTTAACGATCCAGAAATATACATATACTGTAGAAATTCCAAAAGAAATGCCAAACTTATATTAAAAACGTGGAAAAGGGTATTAAAATGGTTGCACACTAATGTCTTACAATAAAGGTTCCCCTTCAAGCTGTCCTATCTAAAAACGCTACAGAAATGGTTGGGTGAAAAATGGATCTTTTACAAAGCGCTAACCGATTTTTTTTTTTGACGGAACTAAGGTCCGTATTTAGTAGGATTAAACATCCAAAAAGATGAGAAAAGCTATAACAAATCATGGCAAATACTTAAGATGATATAATTCAAAAAGAGATTATATGAAAACCAAATTTTTCTCTATAAAAAGATAAAATATATTTATATTTTTTATAAAAAACGGCCCTTATTTAGCTAAATACCTATGTATATGTATATATATATATGTTCATTCCATGTTAGTCTCAAATGTTGAATATTAAAAAAATAAAGCCGAAATGGTGCAAAAATAATAAAACATTAACTACTAATACAGCAGTAGTTTTAAAATCGTTTCTAGTTTGGTTTTTTAATAAACTTTTACAATTTGACTTTAAGTAGCTACTCAGGTTGAAATAAAAGTAGTTTTTAAAGTAGCAGTGAAAAAGTTAAAAAGTTAAATCACATCGTAAGATATGTCTAATGCTACCTCCATGCTACTTTATTGCTAGCTCTACTGCTGCTTCGTTATATACTGTTTTAAATTTAAGACAATTACTATAATTACTACTTTTTAATTGCAAATAAATCAGTAGCAAACGATATTTAAAAAGTCTGCGATCTTATATTTCTGCTTTGACTACAATTATTGCTTAGGTAGCAGTAGCAATAGTGAAAATATGACTTCAAGTTCTTCACATTATTGTAAGTCTAGTTTTTTATTTACTACAAATAATTCTCAATTTTTTAAAAAAATGGCACTTTTTTTTAAATTGTCATTTGAAACAAATAATTTGTTTAAAATCAAAACCAATAAACCTGACTGATTTTTAGTTTCATTAAAAAAAATTATTTTATTTTAAGTATTTCATTAAAAATACGATTTTCAAAACTTGAATCTTTGGTAAAATTATAATTAAAATTTTTTCAATTCTTCTTTACAACAACACTGTGTAAATTAAAATGTTGAATACAATATTTAATAAATTTCAAAAAAAAAAACAAGTTCTAAATAAATTTGGATTTTTTTTTTTTTTTTTTTTGACAAAATGGGCCTAAATATAAAATATCATTTGAAAACAGCAAATTACACCTAGAGAAAAACTGGTTAATTCCATAAATATTTTTCTTATCAGAAAAGCACAAAAAAAAAATAACAAAATTCACGAAAGTATTTCCAAATATAAAACACAATAAATATTTTAAGCTAAATTTAATTTTAACTACTTTTTTGACCGGGTGGTGATGTAAAAAGTGTAAATTGTTTTGTAAGTAAATTTTTTTATACATATTTTTATTATTCCTAGATCTATTATGATATATAGAGTTGTATAAATTAAATTTTGATTTATGTTTTTTTTTATATAATTTGTTTTAAATTCTCTTATTGTTTGTTTTTCGATAATTGACTCTGGGCTGACGAGGTCAACTTAGAGACAACACGGGTAAGAGCACGATTTTCAGCACGTAAACGTTCATTCTCATTCTTTAACTTCTGCAGTAGCTACAATTACAGGAAAACAATTTGTAAAAACGTGGAGAGAAAAATGTAAATAAAAGAGAATGTAATGAATGTAAAACTCAAACAATTCGATCAATGGTAAAAACAAAAATAATTCTTTTTTAAGGGATTAATTTGATTATTAAATACAGAAAATTAAAAATGGTAATTGAAATGATTGATTTTAAGGGAGTTTGAGCAAGATTAATTAGAGAAAACGATTAAGAAATTAAGAAGAAAATGGAGAATGTGAAAACTCAAAAACTAAAAACATTATAAAAGGCCAAACAAAATTTAAGCATACTTTTAGGTGTTTTTAAAATCGAAATCAATAAAAAACGAGATTTCCTAAATAACACCCGAAAGTAGGCTACAAAAACAAAAGTTTTAACGTGCTGGTAAGAAATAAATAAATTATGAAAAAAACAAAACACGATTTATTTTTTATTAACATTTATAAAAAAGAAGAATTAACGATTTGTAAGATAAACAATTTGCCGTATGTTGGTTGTATGTGGTACGTGGCGTAGAGGAGCAGACTTAAATTACAAGAGATGATTGACTCATGACAGATGAAATATCGAATGACATGACATTGATATGAAGACATATATTAGTATAAACTAAAATCAAATAAAAAATAATTAGTTGTATGTAAGTATATAAAAATAGTTCTTTGTATATGACATGAAACGATGAAATGTTCAATGAAGATGATTTAAAATAAAACTCGTAATTAAAACCAAACAATAAACACACACATAAGGCAAGAAGAATTGTGTCAAATTTTTGGTGAGAGTTTGTGTGATAATGAAATTCTCGGTTAAGAGGCAGAGAGTTTTATATAAAGGACAAATCTTTGCAATGAAGATAGCTGCACTACGTTTTAAATGTTTAACTGTTTCAATATTAAATTTAAGTTTATAACATTAAAAAAGTTTTGGGGAATTTTTTTTTAACCAAATTCAATTATTATTAATGTATTTACTAACTCTACCGAGAATTTCCAATCGAACTTATGTTGCTAATTGCATTTTATGTGTAATTGTGTTAAATGTATGAGGTTTTTTTTTTTTTTTTTTTTTTTTTTTTTTTTTTTTTTTTTTTTTTTTTGTGTGTTACAAAATATAGTAAAACTATATATTT
Organism: Pollenia amentaria; assembly: GCA_943735925.1. Lineage (NCBI taxonomy): Eukaryota > Metazoa > Arthropoda > Insecta > Diptera > Polleniidae > Pollenia > Pollenia amentaria. The sequence continues at coordinate 164,486,041 of OX031009.1, forward strand.
ATGTAAATTTTACTTTTCGGCTTGTTTTCACATAAAAATAGGTGTTTATTAATAATAAATTATTTTTAAAAATATACAAAAATTATTAAAATTTTGTTGTTTTTAAAAATTGTTAAACATTTAAGTGCTTTGTAAAGAAAACAACGATTTAGTAAACAAAAAAAATTAACAATTAAAATTTGTGCTGCTTCAACTTAAATCCATAAAGCTTTTGCTTGCAGTACTTGTAAGTAGAGCAAATTAAACCTTAAAGCCTCGTACACAATAGGCAGCAACATTTTCACTGGTGTTCATAATAGAGCAACATTTTTTTTCCCAACCACACACATTTTCCATTAAGAAACCGATTGCAAATTTTGCCCACAACAATATTACGTATTTATTATTATTTTTTAAAACATTTTATTCAAAACTAAATAAAATTATTATAAACGTCATATACATTTTCATACAAATTGTTGCTGAAGTAGAAGTAGACTCAACTTTAAAAAAAAAAATTAGTTAAATTTTTGTCCGAAAAATTAAAGGAAATATATTAAATAATTTGGGAAGAAATAAGATAGAAGAAAAAAAAATTGTTGCATTGTGTACGAGGCTTAAAATTAAAAGCAACATACTTATCACATTAAATTTTAAAATAATTATATACTTATACATTTTATAATGAGTTTCAATAAAATGATTAACTTTTTATAGCCTATTTCCGATATTTCAAAAACAACTACATTTAAAACAAAAACAAAGTTTTTAGAATTGGTTTTTGTTTTAAATGTAGTTGTTCGAAAGAAAGAATTCTTTCGCACATCGGAAATAGGCAGTTATAGTAAATTTAGGAAATGGTCCTTAGTATGCGAGAACATTATTTTTAATCCAAGAGCTTATTCGATTTTAACTGTATTGAATAACTTTTACTAAAAGGCATAAACTTAAGCAATTATACACTAAAAAAGCAAATTTATGGAAACATTGCACCGTTAATGGAGCAAACGTAAGCCTAAAAGTAAGCAGTGTGGGAGAAAAAAACTAACTATGAAGTTTTAAAATGCTGCTAAAAATCTGAGCTCCTAATTTTTGACCAACATTTATAGAGGGTTCATTCTTTATCTTTCTCTCTGTCGTACAAAACGTATGTATTTCTGTTACTTTCTTACAACTAACAAAAATTTTCTAGTTAGAAAATTAGCAAAAAATAAAAGGGAAAAAAGTAACAAAACTTTGAAACAATTTTTCATCGAACGAGGTGGAGTTTTTATTAAAACGTGTTAATGGCACCATTGAATGTAAAAAACAGACAAAATGAAGATGTAAAATACTTTGGACGTGTTCTTGGTTTTCTAATAATTTTTTAATATTTCAAAATCACTAAAATCTTTCTCCTGGATTAAAAAGAAAACTGCCAGCTTATCGCGTTAAAACTAGCAAACACAATTAAATAATCGACTACTGAAAACCAATTTTCAAAAATTAATATAAATTTAATCGCTATAGTTAACTCAAAAACTGGATCTAAATCCTTAGTACAGATAAAATATAATTTGAGTTGATATATAAATTTAACAAATAAACTCATCATTTTGAAAACTGAAGTCCTTTTAAATAAGATAAAAGTTCGATATTTGTTAAAATTAAACCTTCAAACTAATTCCATTCAAAAATCAGTAGAAAGAGTTATTCAGTTTAAACACGTAAGGTTGTTTTTAAAACTTTTAAATATAGGTCAAACTGTTAGTTCTAAGGAATTTCGACAAGCAGAACGGGTAAGTGCCAAAACGTTAGTTTGGAACTTTTTTACTAGCATTCTACAATACAACCGTGTAGAATTTTGAGATGTCATATGTTTAGGGATGGGCAAGAAATATCGATATACCAAAATATAAATATCGATATATCAAAATATCGATATTTAAAAAAATAATAAACGATATACATACATATATCGCCGATACTCTTTAAAATAAAATTCAACATTTTAGCCGTTGTTCAGCTGCTTACAATACTGTTTTTTTTTTTTTTTTTTTTTTTTTAAGAATTGCAATTTTTCCTAACAAATATTAAAAAAAATAACGGCGCTTTTCCATTGTACATTTTCATATATTACACAGTTCAGCTTTGTTTTTTACAGGATGACAAGAAAAAAATAAGCGCGGAAATATTTTGCGGACAGGGTTCCTAGAATTATGCAAAGAACGCATTAATTATGACCTACATATGTAAAGGGTGGTTAAATTTTAAGGGCCGATGTTGAATGTGAATCACACCTAAACGGCAAGTTTTTTTCTGCATTTCCTTTGACATTTCTCAATTTCAGACTAACTCAATTTGAACCATGGAAAAATACACAAACGAGCAACGCGTTAAAGTTTATCAGGCTTATTATGAAAATGGGCGTTCAAATAAAAATGCACATCGTCAATTTTCGAAGAAAATCATCTTCAGTGGCTCATTTTCATCCAAGAGTTATTGTCGAAAAACCAATGCATCATCGCGCCGTATTTTTTTCCAAAATAAGGCCGGTCAGGCAGTTACTGTGAATTGTGTTCGCTGTCGTGAGATGATAACGAACTTTTAATGGCCCGACATGGATATGGACGATATGTGGTTTCAACAGGACGGTGCCACTTGCCACACAGTTAACGAAACAATTTCTCTTTCTCACGTGGTTGCGATGTCAATTGGCCGCCAAGATAATGTGATTTGACACCGTTGGACTTCTTTCTTTGGGGTTATTTGAAAGAAGAGGTGTACGTCGATAAGCCAGCAACAATTCAAGAGCCAAAGGATGAGATAATTCGGCACATTAACGGCATAGAACCTCAATTATGCCTCAGCGTCATCGAAAATTTGGACCATCGGGTGGTGTGTCGTCGAGGTCGTGGCCGATATTTTGTTCCATACACAATTGAACCATACCAATATTATCATAATAAATTTAACCAACCTTTATAATGAAATATCGTGAAATTTGGAGTGTTAATAAAAGAGGTTTTTTTTAGACTTCATATGACAAATAAAGAAATGTGGTCTTGGCCATAAACGAACTGGTTTTTTTTTTTGTATATGTACTTCACTTTTATTTTGGTTTTTTTTTATTATTGAATTAACTACCGGTCTCTCGATTACGAACGAAAACTTCGTTCGCATAACTTACTTTAAAAACTAAATTTTAAAATTCGTTTTTGTTTTAAATGGAAGTTAAGCGAGTGAAAGTTTCGTTCGAAATCGAGGGACAGGCAGTAAATTTGAAATAAAAAGAAACAATAAAAAGTTAGTATGGAATTACATGTAATATGTTTATAAATATGTATTTTTATAGGTATATTAAGTTTTTAAATTTGGTAATAATTTAAGCTCAATACTTTCGATATATCGATATTTTTAATTAATAAATATCGATATTCTTAAAAAATATCGATACGATATATATCAATATATTTGATCAATTTGCCCATCCTTACATCTGTTTCAAAGTGAAAAAAAGGTATAACTGGAAAATGTTAATGGTTTTTTAGACTTTTTTTTAGTAGTTTGCCAAATTAAGCGATTCTTTTGATTCATTTTTGATGTACATAAATAAGTTAGAAAATTTTTAAGATTTAATTACAAAGTTCGGAAATACAATTGCGAATGGTGTGTCAACATAAGGTCTAGTACATTCCAGGTAATATTTTTCCAAGAGCCCCTTATTAAAAGACGACACCAAATTTTATTAAAAAACAACAAAATTTTAAAAACATAAATGTTTTTTTCTTGAAATTAAAAACAAAAAGAATTTTTTTTATACTTATTTTGACAAAAATAAAGTTTTACAATAAATAAAAAAAAAAGATAAAAATAAAAGAAAAACAAGCAAAAAACTAGATTTTTTTAAATATTAATGGTGCAGGGAAAATAAAGCTTTTAAAATTAAAACAAAAACTATAAAAAATATAAAATCTTGATGGAAAATAAAAAACAACAACGAAAAAAAAATAAAAAGGGCTGTTTTGTTTAAGTCTGGCAATAATGGTTATTTCAAACGAAAAAAAAACTAAAAATTTAGCTTATTTTTTTTAATTGTTAAAAAGAAAATAAAAGGAAAATTTACAAATTTTTGTTTTGAAGGTATTTACCTTAAGCTCTTCTTCCAATTCGGAAAGTTTTCGTTCCATAGCTCTCCTTTCGCGCTTTTCAATCTCTGACAGAGAATTTTTAGTAGTCTGCAAAAATTATTAATTTGCAAAAAAAAAATTTGGTTGGTTTGGTTTTTTTGATCGATTGATTGTTTTCAAATTAACGGTGCAAACAAAGTTAAAAGTGTTTTAATACTTTGAAAAATTTTAAGGGCAGTGATAGTTAATTTGTGTAAGTGGTAAGGAGGGGGCGTTAGGTTTAAAAGCTTTTTTTTGGATTCTCTTAAACCTGGTTACAAGGGATTTAATTTAAGTAAATATTTAATAAACATTTTAATTAAAAAATACAGATATGGTAATTGTGGGTAATTTTATCAGGGAGAGAAAGAAAAGCGCTTTTTTTTTTGTATTAACAAGTTCTTATTTTTTAATTTTTACATTCTTAAAGAGTTTTAGTGAGAGTATTGTTTATAATTTATACAATAACCTTAAATAAATGCTTTCCCTAGATTTTTTCTTATTTATGTATATAAAATATTATTCCATATTTATTTATTTAAAAACCCCTCAAATATTTCAAACAAAAAAATGTTTGTTTTATAGAAAATAACTGATGTTGTTTCATTTCAAACCATAGTGTAGTGGATATTTAACTACATATTGTTTTCCTGAATAACCCTGTATACTTTTATTTTTAAATATTCAAATAGAAAAACAATTTTATAAAAAAATTTACTTACAGCATTAGCAAATCTTTCGAGGGTTGCTCTTGTTTGTACAACGTCATCATCTTTTTTCTTTAGTTGTTGTTTAAGTTTTTCATTTTCCAATCTGAAAAAAAAATCCATAAAAATTAAATCTGATTTTTCTGTTAAAAAAATATTTTAAATTATTAAAGAGCTTTAGAGTACGGTTTGTATTTTTCTATTTAATATATCTCTATCTCTCTCTATCTCTCGCTCTTTGTACTTAAGCTCTGTATAACTTACTTTGCAGCTTCCCATAGAGCCTTATAATCAATATTATCACCACTATTTTCGGATTTATCACGTGTTTTCCTATCGTCTGTGGCCGAGGTGGATGTCGATACCGAAACAGTGCTAGCTGTGCTTCCAACACGTGAACGGCTGGGACGTGATTCACTACCGCTCTAAATTTTATCGAAAATAAAGAAGGAGAATAAAAATGTTTAATATTTGTAATAAGTTTTCTAAAGAAAATCGAATGCAAATTTCTTTTGAGGTTGTTTTAATGTTAACCCTTTTGTCCTTGGTTTTTGGAAAGCAAAGCCACACAAAGTAGTGTATCGTTATCTAACACGCATGCGGCCTTAACTAGCTAAAAATTAAAAATCGACTTTTCCTAATAGATCACCCCAGTCACCCTATATCACCCCCATCAAACTCCTCTGGAAGTCCTGAAATGTGAACGAACTGTGACCAAATGGACGAGAGGCGTGGAATATTATTGATCCAAGTGACTGCACTCATATTTGTTATTATTGAAAAAAGCACTGAGACAGTTTTTTGAGTGACTGCAATTCATGAGCCGATGGTATAAGTTCCTCTGTTTTTACTTAAAACTTATTTTTATAGAATCAAAAGCGAGTATTAGCAGTTGTAAATATGAAACGATGTCCCACATTCGTGCCGAAAGAAAAAAAAACTATTCTCGGGTCGATATCTTCAAAATATTTAACTCTGATTGAAGTTTATATCAGTCACGTTGGATTTTAAGCTTTGACTGGTTAAAATCGTAGAGCGATCGGTTTATTTCAATGTTTTCAGAAATCTTATATGGAAAATGTTTACCAAATTTATCCGTTTAGCTTCTCTCCTGCGATCCCCACTGCTGTATGAATCAGGTTTAAAGAAATTCCTCTAGGCCCTATTGTTTGGACCTCCAATACCGAAACACCTTTCTTGAGAAGATATTTGGATTAACCAAGATAAAGAAGAACTTATTTATTTATTAGGAGTTACAAATACAATTGCAATTGCATATTTTACCTAATTGACCAATCAATAGTAACTTAGTGACACAAGACCAGAGTCTCTGGAGGGTATCGAAACCGCAACCCTCGCACTGATAGACAAGCTGACTGCCAACTAGCCAACAGGTGCACCCACATTTCAATTCTCAATCAAGTCTAAGCAGTTTTATTTGTTATTGAAAATCTTCTCAAAAAGGAATTTCGTGCCCTATAGCGTTTTCGCGGACAGATAGACCTTATAAAATTTAATATTTTTTTTCAAAATGCATGTGGTAAATTTTTTGTTTTTGTATCGTAATATAAAAAGAACTCTTGATCGATTCCCTTTAGCGTAGTTTTTATTCTCTTGCAAGCTTCTATTGTATTCGTACAAGTCACACATTTTAAGACATACAAAATGTTTAACAAAAAGTACTTTTAATTAATTTTTTTTTCTTTTTGAAAAAATAAACAATCATAAATTAATAGATTCTCTTTAGCGAAGTTTCCTTTTTACCAAGACAAAAGGGTTAAAACTAAGCAAATTATTTCTTCTAGTCCCCAACGTACTTCATAGCCCTCACTTTTTTCCGACGATGCACTAAGCGAACGCTGAGCTGCGGTGCGAGAACGTGAACGAGTTCTCGATTTTCGCTCTTGTTCTCTTAGCGAACTGCTGCGCGATACAATGGCTGCCATAGCAGCAGCATTTGGTGTATTTGCACCATTGCTACTGGATGTTGAGGGATACGCATTTAAACTAGTATTCGAATTCGATAAAGATTTTGTTTTGCTAAGAGATCTCGAGGAGGCATTTGATGTTGAAGATTTATTTAAATAGGGATTGGAACCTTTTGCCGCAGCCGACGAAGGACCCATATTAAAACTTAGCGATGCCGTTGTTATGCCTTTGTCGTATGAAGATGTATACGGACTGATATAACGATCATTACTGCTGCTATAGGGATTTGATGAGTAACGTGAACCATCATAACCATTTGAAGCTAAAGTAGAGGAGGAAAAGCTATTGTTGGATGTTTGATATTTGCCATTGCCATCGTAAATGGAGGTGGTAGTGCTGTTGGTAGTAGAATGTAAGCCCGAAGCTTTAGTAGCGTAAGAAGTTGAAGATGAAGAGGTAGAGGTAGATGATAATGGTGATGAAGATTTTGACAACGATGAGGCTAAGGGTGAGGAAGCATGTGGAGAACGTGTATAGGATTTAAAGGGCCTTAAAGGCGACGTTTTATAATTATTATTGGAATTATTATTATAAGCACTAGTATAATTGCTGCCATTGTTGGCGGAGCTGTTGCCAGAGGGATTTAGGGATATGGTTATCGAATGATGATGGATTTGGTGATGATTCAATGAAGATGCTGATAAGGAATTTTGAAATTTATTTGCAGTAGTAGTAGAAGTAGTAGCAGCGGAGCCAGCATTGCTAGTAATATTACTCTCCTTAGAGCAAGCAGCCATATATTCATGACGATAAGTCGATGTTGCGGATGAAGATGACGATGCCGTTTTATTACCATTACTATAATAACTGTTGCCCGAACTATTACGAGCCAAAGAACCCGAACCATACAAATTGTCCCTTGAAGAATAATTGCTGTTGTAAGGACTTTGATAATACGATGAGGAACTGCTTCCATTGGGATAATAGCCAGTGCTTAAGGGTCTCGAACTGGCGGATGCATAGGCGTTTGTTGGCCCACTATTGTAGGAAGCGCCATTGTAATTATAAGCTCCCGAACTTTGGGCTCGAGAACTGGATAAAGAACGTCTACGTGAAGACAAGGGCTGAGTAGGACGTGAGCGTGAACGAAAAGACATGATACGCTCTAACAAAATATATTTTTACTTTAATATACTTCCTTGTCAGCAGATTCTAAATTATTAAAAAGAATTTTATAATTTTTTTTTTTTTTTCAAATTTCAAAACAACGCATTTTATTTTAATTAAATAAAATTAACTAACATTTATTTTAATTTTTGGGAGAACAAGAACAAATAAATGTTGAGTTTACACAAAAAATAAAAAAAGCATTTGTTTAGTATTCCATAGAACAGGGATAGAACATTCAGTACTATCAGCATTATTCTAGAAATCGAGTTCGAGTGAAATTGAAGTCATACCAATTTTGAAAACTATCCTGTGTTTGATTCCATTTTAATTTCGCTTTGTTCTACATTGCGAACTCTTTAGTGCTTTTAAAAGACAAACATAAAATTATGCAGTTTTACATTTACTTTTCTCTTTTGTAAATTGTTTAAACTATATAAGAAAACATCCAATATCTTCTTATAAATTTACCCCCACTGTATAAAAAAAAAAAAAAAAAAAAAAAAAAAAAAAAAAAAAAAAAAAAAATATCTATTTAATCGACACCGAAACAAAAAAATCTTATATATAGAATGCAAAGATTTGTTTAATAAATATTTGGTTAATAAATAAATATTAACCAAAAATTTCAATTTAATTTCAAAAGGTGTATTCTGAAACAATTAAATTAAAAAAGAAAATACAACAAAAATAATCATTTAAGACAATTTAAATGATCAATTAAAAGATATTTAAAAATAAAGTAGTTCGCAATTAAAAATTGTTCGCTGAAAAACTGACTGAACTGACGTCAAATCCTTAAATGCTAGTAGATACCCGGCCTGGCACGGTAGCTAGTAAATATTTCAAAGATTTTTTTAACAAAATTTGATTTTTCTTTTTCAGACTCAAGTCCATCAAATTTAATTTTCATTAATTTTTTAAATAAAGAAAGGAATTTAACAACAAGAAATAAATTAAAATGTTATTGATAATTTTCATTCGTGACTGAACTGAGATGTGAACTCGGTCGAACTGACAACGTTGTTTCGAGAACAACCACGTATCTTATCATCGGAGTTCTTGCATGTTCTCCCCTTACAGACACAGCGACGGTTGTCAGTCTATAGTCAAACATCAATCCTTAACGAACTGTATTTTTGAAGGATAGAAATTTACTGAAATTGATTATATATTTTCAATTTTAATTACATGTTTCGTTCTCACTTCTGTTTCTTTGTATTTTAAAGATTTTTATATTTTTTTTTTGTTTTACTTAAAAACAAACCACAACAAGTTTACCTTTATAATTGTTTTAAAAAGCAATAATATAAATTAAGAAAAACACACAAAAATTAAATAGGTTTATCTTATTCTTTTTTTTTTTTTTTTTAATTTTCAATTTGCTGAGTCACCCACGCACTGCAGGTCGAATATATAAAAAAAAGATACAAGAAACAAAGAAAAATTAAAAGAAAATTCATTGTTTTATGAGAATTGCAGATTCAAAATAAACCATAAATTAAGGAAATCACGTCAGAATTTTTTTTAATGTTTGTTTGATTTGGTATTCATGATTTCAACAAAGTTGGATAAATGATATGATTGATTTAATTTGATATTTTTATAAGATTTATAAGAGTAGTAAAGACTTTTATTAACTTTTATTATTATATTAAGAATTTAGTAAACGAATAGGGGAAAATTATTAGAGAATTGTTTTTTTTTAAATAAGAATATGTTTGACTATAAATGGATTTTGTTGTTTTCTTTTCTTTTTTTTTTAAGTTTCTATATCAATTTTAACATGATATACGAATTGGGGGTCAAAATTAAGACATTTGATATCAATCGAAATAATAATACAATTTTAATGGAAATTTCAATCGATATCGAGCGGCATAACTTGGCCCCAGATAAAATCTTTATTGGGGGGAACTGTAGATTTTTGCAGCGTTATTTATTTGTACAGTGCGGCCAAAATAATCCCTATCAGTGTTAAGCACTAATAACTTTTTTACTTTTTAATATAATTAGTATGTAATAAAAGAAGTAGATATTAAGAGTAATGAAATAAAGCATTCGGTAATTAGCTGTATTGAGAAGTGGTTGTTTTTTTTCTACTCACGGACTCCACGACATTATAATTAGAAATATATCAAAATCTATTTTTCGCGAATGAACTTTTTTATTGTTGAAAATGGTTTATTGGGGCCTGGAAAACAGTAGTTGTTCTACGACTTTTTCATATTTGGTCTATCCGAAAATTTTCCGTTATTTTTCTGTTGTCGAAGAAAATCGCCAATTAGAACCTCCAAATCGCAAAATATGACTTAACAATGTTCTACAATTTTGTTAAAACGGTTGTTTCTGTATTTTTTGTAAACATACCAACTTCGAACAATTTCAAATAATGGCAAATTGGTATCGTTTTTTAACCAATACTGGGTAAGCGCCATCTTACGGTGGCGTCTTTAAACAACTGGGGGCTAGTTCTGGCAGTCGTGATCGAGCACTTTCTCGATTCGAACGCAATTTTATTTCTCCTTTATTCCGTCGATACTGAACGAACACTGAAAAAATAATTTTGATTCGTTCAGTATCGACTGAAAGAATTAGTAATAAAATTGCTTTTGAATCGAGAAAGTGCTCGATCACGACTGCCAGAATTAGCCCGCTGATAAAGTAGTTAACAAGATAATTTTACAACCCTTCCAGAAGGGTTTTACTTATGAAAATCGGGTAACATTTAAATTTGCAGAATTTGAAAGAGAGATGTTTTCGTTTTTTATTATAAGACTTTTAGTTTTTACCCCAATTTGGTGCATTATGGCTTAAAATTTTTTGTAATCAAATTGACTTTACAATAAAATTAAAAAAACTATGGATTGTATTATTAATTGTGGCACAAAACATCTTTCGAAATGACAATAATTGGTAAAAAACGTTAATATTTTCATAAGATATTAATTAGCTTTGCTCCACTATAACTCAGGCATTTTTTATCTGATCAAAGCCAGTTAGCCACCAATAAGACGCGTAATTTAGAAGCCTTTAAAATTTATTTAAGTCAGCATTTTAGTCTGGATGGCGGCTGAAAAGGAAGTATACAGCGAAAAACATAAATGTACCGTTATCTGATATATGTTACGTATTACATTTTTAATATATAGACTACATATTACATTTGTAATATAAAGATCTACATATTATGTAAGAAAAAGTTTTCAATGTCAACAATGTGTTATTTCAATATTAAACGGATTTCCTTTTTTTATCATTTATTCATAAATTTCGTTGGGAATGCAAATGAAGAGTGAAGTTTGCTCGCTTGTTTTTTAAATGGCACAAAAACGGCTGTCAATCGACACGGAGGAATTTAAGATATGGGCATTTCCTGGGGTCACGAACGTACGTTCGTACGCTTTTGATGTACAAATAATATAGGAAACAAAACTTTTCCTAGCATTTTGTTTTTGCTATTCGATAGCATTTTGGTAGCTCTTTATTTAGTGCAAAAGATGGGTTTCGTCGAGTTTAAGTTTTCATAATGATAGTTACAAAACATGTGGTCACGAACGTACGCAAAATAGAAGTAAACTTTGGCTGACAGTAGTGAAATGTAAAAATCAGCGAAATGGAACGGAATATTCAAACGTGATTAATTTATTTAAAAAGTGTATTGATGTAGGTCTCTATCCAGTATTTACACAATAAAATATGTCAATTGGTTTTTGTTTATTTGGCTTAAGTACCGGTCGCGAACGTACGGGTCGCGAACGTACGATTTTCCCATATGTTTTAACCGTTAATTAACCGTTAATCGACCTATTTTTGTTCTCCTTATACTTTTCTCTTCTTAATTGATTGTTATAGAGATATTTTAAAGAAAGAGTGCAAACATAACAAATTTTTTTGCATGTAAAATAATTAAATATAAAAATGTTTTTAGAAGTAGGTTAAAATGAAATTATTAAATTTTCCAGTTTCCAGCCCAATTTCCTCAAGTAAAACAGCTGAGATATCGTAGCACAGCATATATACCATTCTATTATAAAAACATAGACTTTTTTATAATTATAAACAATAAAACACAAAGATTATCAACATTTTATTTTTCCAGCCTGGTTGAACATTCGGAGGAAATGCCCATATTGAAGTTCCAAACCAGAACCAGTTTGTTTTGCATAAAAGGCTTTAGGTTTTCTTATGCCATTTTAAATATAAAGTAGGGATTCTTATATTTTCACAAAATTCTTTCAGGATTTTTTTTCAGTTTACTGAATTTTTTTTTTTCTTAAACAAAACATTACTATTCTAACTTTGTAAGTATCCTAAAATTAAAAACAAATTGGTTTTTAATTATAAAAAAAAACTACGGCGTCCAATTCGAATTCGGTTGAAAAACCTAATCATTTTATATTTCACACAACGAATAAATGAGGGCCACCCTAATGTCCATTTGAGGTAGCCGAATGTTTCCCCCAATGATTGGAAGTAATTTGGTGTAAATTTGTTTAAGTTGAAAAAACGTTTTTTTTTTTAAATGTGTAAATTATTAAGAAACTCTATTGCGATATGATTATTTATACGAAAAGTGATGTACGAGAGTGCCCCTTACGAGCAATTATTGACTTACAATCGACTTGCGATTAATTCTAGATCTACCACAGCAAAATTTTGCAAGGACTTATTGGTATTTTAGAGAGATTTGTTGACGGGCATCGTTAGATTGATTTTAGAGACGATTGGTGTACCAAAATTTTATCTAGGAAGAATAGAACCCTCCCAACTTAAGGTGGTGCAGGAATAAAAAAAATGCAATTACTTTAATAACGCAAAATTTTAGAACGATGATCTTGACTTGATATATTGTAAATTATTATTTGCCAAGTTTGGTATCTGTGTTAATCAAACGTTATTCCTGATAACGAGAAAGTTCGTTTTAAATGGACTACAAGGTAATGCAAAAAGCAACTGTAAGGGCTACACTGTAATGCCTTCATTGAACTGCTCATTTTTTACATACTTTTTAGGACGCAATCTTCTTTTAAAATCTTCTTTTAGTTAATCATTAATTACAATAAATTTTTTTTTTTTTTTTTTTTTTAAATAAATGAAACATTTTAACTGGGGATGTAACGATACGACTTTTTTGATTACAATACGATACCGCTACTCAAAATACCGATACGACTATTGAATTTAAGTTTAAGGTAAAATTAACAAAATTCAAGAAGAGTTATTTATTTATTATACAAAATTAAAGTGTAAGAGATTATTAATATTTAAAATTAATATTAATAAGATTTTTGTTTAAAAAAACAAAGTATTCTTTTGCAGATATAGACGATTTTGCAAATCCGTTTGAAACAGTCTTGCAGTGGAAAATGGTCTTTCAGATGCAACAGAACTCATTTGAAAACTTAAGTATTTCTGCGCCATGTTCTTTAATTTTGGGTATAACATTTAATTGAGCAAGTCAACAAGCAGATATGCGTCTCTAGAAAAATTAGAAGATCTAATTTATCTCTCTACTTATTCTTTATATGAGCCACAGCGTAGGATGGACAGAGGATAATCCTTCTCGAAATTTTCTTATAACATTTTCATAAACGCTCCAAATCTCAGTTCCTGTAGACTTATCAGAACTTTTACTAGATGAAGGATTGAACATGTCTTCAATACTTTCGGAATAAAGTCATGTTAAGTAGCTCAATAAGACGTTTTTCCATCTGTTATCTATGAAATTTCGAGCTTTGTGTCTCAAATCTTTCATTCCTTTCATTTATTGTATTTTCCCATAATGTTGGAAGACTGTTAACTAGCGGAATAACAGTGGCTTTGCTTATGGATTTTGTGATCACTTCGAAGTAACCCAAAATTTGTAGCAAAATAATTTTTATTTTCATAAAAATACGTCCCTAATTTTACCAAGACAGATGTTGAATTTCGAAACTTTGATGTTTGAAAAAAACATCGAGGTTGCCAAATAATTAAATTTTTTAACAAAAACTATTTTTATTTAACACTAAAATCTTTTTTATTTAATATCAAATTCTTTAGTTAAATCATAAAAAATATTTTTTATACAATTGTTAAAATTTACACTTTTTTTGCAAGACGAAAATATAAATGTATGACAAGCTTTCAACAATTTGTTTCTGTTTGTTTGTGTTTGTTGAAAAATTCTACCGGTGTGTTCTGGTTATAAAAATAAATTCATTTCGTCACCAAAATAAATAATTATAACAATTTGTGTCAAAGAAATACATTTAAGAAGAGCGTTAAAGATTTGTAAAATTTCAAGCAAATTTAAAAAAAAAAATTCAAATAATTTACTAAGAAAATGATCTCAACACACAATTAATATTAAGTAACACACGTTTTAACTTAACAACTTTATAATGCTAAATGAGCAAAATCTTAAAATAAAAACTAAATGCGGTAAAAAATGAAATAAGAAAAAAAAATTATCCAAAATAAAATTACATCATTTCAAATTTGGTACAACTAACAAAAGCAAAGACGATACATAATACGAACGAACAAATTCGATTTGAAAATGAGCTACGAATAAAATAAATTATATTTGATAAACTACGGTAGAACTTTTGCATATACTTGAGGGGACCTTGGGAGGTCCCACATTTTTAATCCTAATCTTAAACTCAATCACATCGCTGATATAGCCATGTGGAATTTCTAGTGTCCGACCGAAGTGACTTTTTTATGCCGATGCCTAAGCTCATCCAAATTGGCTTAATTCGGCCAATATATGTACCGTTATCTGATATATGTTAAGTGTTACATTTGTAATACATATATAGACCAACATTTACATATTTTATATGTAATTATGTAAAAAAAATTTTCAATGTCGACAATGTGTTATTTCAATATTAAAATAATTTTTTTTTTGTCATTATTTCATAAATTTCTTTTGGAAAGAAAAAAAGGCTGAAGTTTGCTCACTTGTTTTTTAGATGGCACACAAATTTCTAGTGTCCGACCGAAGTGACTTTTTTAGGCCGATGCCTTCCAAATTAGCTAAATTTAGACGAACCGACCAAGTAGTTATATCAATGCACATCTCGCTACTTTATTGCAACGTAGTCATATTTCGAAAAATCAAAAATTTCAAGTTGCTTGTAAAAATAAAAAAATCGGTTTTATATCATAAACTGAACCGAAGTTATTGCAAAATACATTTTATTATATCAGTACATAAAGTTACATTTTAAAAACTTTAATCGCATTTTGCCAAGTTTTTTTTTTTTTTTTTTTTTTTTTTTTTGCTGAGATACGACTACGTTGCAATAAAGAAGCGATGTGTGCTACATATTGATTAATCAGGCCTGGGGCTAATTCTGGCAGCTGTGATCAAATACTTCTTCGATTCGAAAGCAATTTTATTAATAATTATTTCAGTCGATACTGAACGAATTGAAATTATGTTTTCAGTGTTGTAAAGCATTTATTTGAGTTTTCACAGTATTGAAAAAATAATTTCGATTGGTTCAGTAATGACTTTTTTTTTTTTTTTTTATTAAAAAAGACATCAGAATAAATTGTTATCTTTGACTTTTCCGGGGGAATACTCGTACATGTCTTAACCCTTTCAGTGTTTTTGTCGAATATATTCGACATTGCACTATACTTTCTTTCTACGCACTTTTACTGTATAAAAATGTACAGTTAATTATATTTTTTTGTTTTATCTGAAAGAGGGACACTTTTGATATTTTAAATTGTTACAATAGTAGACATTGACTTTCTTTTCTTATTATTGAGTGCATTATCGTACCCAAGTCAGGAAATTTGCAAAAAGCTTAGATTTAGGAAGAAAGAAATAAATAATAATTTCGGGGATCAGGCGATATTAAAAAAAAATTTTAAGTATTGATACATGCGTAAATAAGTATTTTCTTGAAAAAAAATATTGCAAAAATAAATTGTAGGTTCTTTTGCGGACATTTGAAGGTCAATTTTGATCATGCAGCTTCCCTAAAAACCAGGGGAGCTGCATGAGGCAAAAACTATTATTTTTCCCGGCTTCAGCGCCATCACATTACCTTATATACAAAATTTCAGAATTTTATCTCGCCAAAAATTATTTTTGACCCTGAAAGGGTTAAGAAAGCCACTCCTTGTTGGCGTTGCAGTACCAGGGAATACGTTTAGATTAAGCTTATTTAGGCTTTATGTTTTGTTGGGCTGCTATCTAAGATACCAGTCTGGTTAAGGTTCTTACCTTGTTAGTTCCTAAGCCTCCTGAAGATTTACGTGGCGGCTGTTTTTAAAGCATAAATGCCGCAGTGAGATTTTTGAGATGTGAAGATATTTTTGCCCTTAGCCTGCCAAAGCTTAAGAATATGAACTTAACAGTTCTCTGCTATATTTGCACATGAGAAAAGTAATAAACTCATCCAAATGGACCACCTCAGACGTAGTCATGGTCAACATTTACATGATATCATTTTCAAACAGTAAATGCCATAAATTGTTTTTTTTGCCGATAATAAAAATTTTCACTTTCATATTTATATGTTTTATTTTACATAACAATAAAACCTCACGATGAATCACTCGGTATAAGAAAGTTTAACCTCTATTCATTACAAAAATCAGCAACACTAAATTTTTGTACAATTTAAGAGTGGACCAGAACACCAGGACACCAGGACAATTTGTCTTAAGTCAGGTCAAAACATGGAAATCAGGACGTATGGCAGCTCAACTGTAGCGATTTCCATTGACCATTGATACCTGAAATTTGGACACTCTTTAGAAAGAACATTAATTCAAAGTTGAAAAATATAGAGTCGCTTTCTTATTTTTTAAGTTGTAGCATTAGTATATTTGTTTGACGATTCTAAGTTATTGTTAACAAATATCAGCTGTTCGAGTATCAGGGATGGGGATGTAAGGCCCATAGCAAAAGAAATAACCAGCCATACAATTTTAGTATTGCGCAAAAGCAAAGATGTAACAATTGCAATTCTGTGTATTTTGTTTTTGGATTCAAAACAAAAGCTACAATAATTTGCATTTGCACTTTCGCAAGACTATTTCCATCAAACACTGAATTCCGATATTTAAGAATGCGCATTTTAGGAGACTGTGTATTGTAGTTGTTTTACAACTGACTTTTTGGAACTCACTCTAGTAAAGTAGCGGCATATTAAGATTTTTTTTAAGGGAAATAGCACTTTTTCCGTGGGAATATTTGCATAAGGTCTACGTAAAATAGTTGGCAGACTTTAACGTTTTTAATTGTTTGTGTACTTATCATTTCACTAGCAAGAAAGTTCTTGGATCTAGTTAAAATACTGGGCGCACTCTGCCATTTCAAATGCGTATGGTCCTTGGGTCTAAAGGCTTTTCTATCAAGATTCAATAATTTATCGTCAAAATTGCGTGCCAGACAGATATCGTTTAATGGACTCTATGGGTGGTTCTAAAAATGATTTTAAGTCAAATGCATAATGTTCTTATAAGCGCAGAATACATACATATATAATGAATATTAAGGTATTCGAAAGAACCTTAAATCTGGCTTGCATGACTTCCACTTTCACCAATTAAATAACCAACTAAATACACCTTCCTTGTCACAAAGCACTTCAATATATAACAAACAAAAAAAGCCACAAGCGAAATTTTTTTCATTAAGAAATCACAATAACGTAAACAAAAGATTTATTGCAATTCTAACGAATATGGTTTTTTAGCAACTTTTTTTTTTTTTTTTTTTTTTTTTTGGAAACCAAATATGGTTTCAAATAGAATCTGTGTAAATGATCTGGCGGACACATTTATGTTTTAATGAAATGAAAATGAAAACCAAAAAACGACACAAATCAAATTATGGAAAAAAAAATATTAAATTATGTACTTTTTTATATAAAAACATAATATTATATTGTCAGCTGAAATTATTTTTAAAATAAATCTCAATTGATATTGATTTATATAACCAGGAGTTTTGTATGTATCTCCCCTCATCGGTTAATCGCAACTAATAAATATATTTATTAGTAATTTTTGCTGGTTTTAGAAATATAATTTAATACATTAATTTGTGGTTTTTAAATGAAAAAAAAAAAAATAAATAAATGTGTTATTTATATTTTAAATAAAAAAAATGCGTTGTTTTTGTTTTGTCTTATTTTTTTATTTTTAATTTACTTTGTTTATATTGTTTTTTAATAAATACCACAATAAATGGCACCGTTTATTTCTTTTATTGCTCTTTTCGAAGTTTAAAATATAAGTCGATTTATTGCATTTGACTTCCTCTTTTATTTCTTAAAATGTTCTTTATTCTTTCAACAGATTTTATTTCTGGTTTTTCTGTTGTTTAAAATAAACAAACGTTTAATAGCAGCTCTAAAAATTGACTGAATTCATAATAATTTTGAAAATTTCTTTTATAAAATCTTCTTTAGTTTTCTTTGAAATAGACAAAAAAACGAAAATTTAATGAAAATGAAAAAAATACGCCGCAAATTTTTCTCACTTTTAGAGAAT
The DNA here is from genome assembly GCA_943735925.1 of Pollenia amentaria. NCBI lineage: Eukaryota > Metazoa > Arthropoda > Insecta > Diptera > Polleniidae > Pollenia > Pollenia amentaria. The sequence continues at coordinate 164,504,483 of OX031009.1, forward strand.
TGTACACCGCATTTTCATAAAATGAGAAATGAGATTTTTAAGAAAAATTAAGCAAAAGAATGTTGGGTAAAAATAGAGAAAAATATGGGAAAGGTGAGCAAAGATGCCGGATCTTTACACATCTTTCATATTTGCTTTTTCATTATTTGTGTAAAAAAAGGAATTTCTTTAAGGTATGTAAGTACAAATAAGTCAGTAAGATTTTTTTCCTTTGGAGAACCTTTCAATACGTGCTTTATAACATGGAAAGTTTTAGGCTTTAATCATGTAAAACGCAACGCATCGCCAAAGAATTATATTGAAAGCAAAAACAATTTCATACATTTTTTTTTTTGTAATTTTGTTGTTGCTTTTTCCAGAAATTTTAAAAATTCAAACGCTGCATATCTTGTGTCGTTGAAAATTTTAAAACGGTACATGCATTTCTGTAGAAAGCAACAACAAAATTACAAAATATTTAAGACATTATTTTTGCTTTAAATGTAATTCTTGTGCGTTGAGTTGCGTTTTACATCATTAGGGCCTTAGTCTAAAGTCTGTCAGCATATTCTATGCGTTTTTCGTCGATTGATTTCTCAAAACAGTTAAATTATAGTCGGAACACATCTCCCGTGGTAGCCTAGGGATGGGCAAATTGAAAAAATATATCGATATATATCGTATCGATATTTTTTAAAAGTATCGATATTTATTAATTAAAAATATCGATGTATCGAACGTATTAGGCTGAAATTATTACCAAATTTATTACTTAATATACCTATGTCAATACACATTTACATATGTACAAACATATTAGATGTAATTCCATTCTAACTTTTTATTGTTGCTTTTAATTTAAAGTTTACTGCCTGTTCATCGATTTCGAACGAAACTTTCATTTGCTTAACTTTTATTTAAAACAAAAACCAATTTTAAAATTTAGTTTTTAAGGTAAGTTATGTGAACGAAGTTTTCGTTTGAAATCGGGGGACCGGCAGTTAATTCTAGTATAAAAAAATTCAAAAAAAAGTTAGGAATACAAAAAAAAAATATTATTTATTCGCCATATGAAATCAAAAAAAAAAAAATTCATTGGGATTATATAATGCCGGATTATACACTGCCGGTAAACGAAACTTGTGACACATACTATGCAAGTAAACTGTGCAATATTTTATTTTTAATATATAAGAACATACTCAAATAAAAAAATAATAAAGTATTTTTTTTTTATTAACATTCCAACTTTCATGAGTCTATTGCTGCTAATACGCCATAATTACAACGATTTTTTGCATAATTCTAGGAACCCTCTTAAGAATTTTTTTTCCGCGCTTATTTTTTTGTTGTCATCTCTTAAAAAACCGAGACAAAACTGAACTGTGTAATCTATGAAAATGTACAATGGAAAAGCGCCGTTATTTTCTTAATATTAGTTAAAAAAGTTTTAAAAATATCGAATTCGATAGTCGGAGATAAATATCGATGTATCGATATATGGGTTTTAAATATCGACAATATATATCGATTATAATTTTTTTAAATATCGATATTTTGATATATCGATATTTATTGCCATCCCTATGGTAGCCTAAGCAGAGTTTTCAAGAGATGTTTTTTTAGTTTGTGTATTGATAACCCAGCTATGAGTGCAAGATTTAGAAAATTTTTCCCTTTCCGTTTTTTTAGATATAATTAAATCTATTTGGTGCCACGCACCCTTTTCAAATCCTGCCCACGTTTTTTCGGATGTTGAATTTTGATAACCAAGATGCTTTTACCTAATTTCGAAACTTTGGCCGTTCTACAGATATACAGAAATATATCAGTACAATTATGAATAAAAATTCGCCGGGAGTTTTCTCCCTTCTCTCATTATTTTCTATCAACCCAATTATGAATAAAAATTCCCCGGGAGTTTTTTCCATTCTCCCATTTTTTTCTATCAACCCAATTATGAATAAAAATTACCCGGGAGTTTTTTCCCTTCTCCCAATTTAAATTCAATTGTAAAACTGGGAAAGGAAAAAACTCCCGGGGAATTTTTATTCATAATTGGGCTGTATGTAAATTTAATTGTAAAAATGGGAAACCGGAAAAAACTCCCGGGGAATTTTTATTCATAATTGGCCTGTATGTCTTTGTATGACACTGTCAGCTAGCTGTCAGTAACAATAACGGTGCAAATCAGCTGCTTCATTTTGTTGTGTGTAAAGCAATTAGAACGATTATAGTTAGCAGTAAGACGCTAACATTACTGTTACTCTCAGATATCTGGGACTTTAGTCTTGAGATATCAAATGTAGGGGATAGCTCATGAATTCCACATCTGGCATCACTTATGTGTCATCTCCCGCACAATATTCGAATTCCCCCTTTTTAAGAGAATATTATTATTTCCTTATAACATGCTTTCCCATGCTCATTCATTATGTGGGACACCGATTCTGTAGATTCTCTATTTTTTATTTGTGTAAAAAAGGCACAACACAAAATAGTTTTAAATCTTTTATTCGAATACAGCATCGAAAAAAACACAAGTAAAATGTTTAAATTTGTGGGCAATGAAACAAAAAAAAAAATTGACAATAAAACATACTCATTTTAATTTGTGTTTTTCGTTTTTTTAGTCACCTGTTATGGGGACGCAGTACATATTTAATTCTTTTTTTTTTTTAAGAAAAATTTACTTTTGGTTTCACTTCACGGTGGCATAGCAAACAAATAAGCAATAGTAAGTAGCACGGCAACATTATTACCGATTTTTTTATAATGAATGAAATTTGGCCACTAATAAAAACTTTTTTTCAAATAGATCTATTGTATACAATAGGAATTTTGTATAATTGGGTTTATAAAAGGTGTTTTTTTTTATAGAGGTGTAGAACTTTGAAATGGAATAAAACATAGATGAATTTTTTAAATTGATATGAAATTTACTTTATTCGAAAGATAATCTTCTGGCATTATAATTTAAATATGACTTCTGGCATATGGCCGCCACAGCTGGCTCGGACGTAGTCTCCAGAAGTCAAATTTTTGATGACTTTTTTCAACATTTGTGGCCGTATATCGGCAATAACGCGGCGAATGTTGTCCTCCAAGTGATCAATCGTTTCGGGCTTACCGGCATAGACTAGCGACTTCACATATCCCCACAGAAAAAAGTCCAGCGGTGTTAAATCGCACGATCTTGGAGGCTAATTCACGGGACCGAAACGTTAAACTATGCGGGTACCAAACGTTTCCTAGCTCCTGCACATTATAGTTGCTCAATTGATGAACGAAAAAGTCAGTAATCAGGGCTTTATAGCGGTCACCATTCTGATCAGCATAGTTTTTTAAGAAGAACGGACCAATGATTCCTCCAGCCCATAATGCACAACAAACAGTCAGTTTTTCTGGATGTAACGGTGTCTCAACATACACTTAAGACACTCAAAATACGGCAGTTTTGTTTATTGACTTATCCATTCAAACAAAAGTGAGCTTCATCGCTAAACAAAATTCGCGCGATACGTATTTCAAACAGAACCACGATTTTCAAAATAAATGTGCACAATTTGGAAGCGTTGTTCAGGTGTTAGCCTATCCATGTTAAAGTGCCAAACCAAACTAAACATAAACCACTTGACAGCTGATAAAATCGCCGCTAGTTAAACAAGTCCTGCTAACTTACAGTTGTATACCTCTATAAAAAACACCCTGTATAAAAAATTGCAATACAATTATATGTATGTAATTGAAAATATTAAAATTTTTAATTTTATCTTACTTTTACTGTAGTCAATCCCGTTTTCCAATTATGTTAAGTACTGATCAGGGATTAAATAGAACTAAATTTAAGTATTTGGCACTTGAATAATCCGTACGTGAATCAGGCATTCTGTACTTGATTTAAAAAAATCCGTACTTTCCGTACTGTTGATACCTCTTTGTCTTGATTTAAGTACGGATGGATTGAAGTTACTGCCGTATTCATAAAAAATTTTTGACTTTAATGCAGGTTTACAAAACAAATTTTCTATGAACATTTTACTAAATAAACGTTTGTTAAATTTAATAATCGTTTAAGAATACGGGGATTAAAGTTTAAGTTACTTTTACTTACAAACATCAAATTTATGAATAGTAAACTTAATTTTTATTGGCTGTACTAAAAATTAAAAACTACTCGTATAATCAATGAATTCTTATTCTTTTAATAGGATACTTTTGACACCAACATCAATTAAATCAAAATAAGTTTATATTAGGAATTTTTCTTATTAAAAAAATGCGTAAGAAATTCAATCTACTCTCAAGGAGTTTTATGCCACTCATTCCGTTTTTTGAACCAATTGTTAAGTTGTGTGTTTGAAACTTCATAAATTCACCAAAATAAGACACCAATTTAAAATTTTTTATCAAACACAAAAACACAGAAGATAGACATCATACGGTGATTTTTCACATCGGAAATGCTACTTCAAGCGTTAAAATAATAATACTTTAAAATGTTAATAAGAAAATGTATTGTCCCCAATTTTTTTAAATAATTTATTAAACTTTTGTTTGAGTTTTGTTGTTTAATTTTAAAAAACACCACAAATCATGTGATTGAAAACATAAAATCAGTGTTCGAAAATAAACAGTACATTATTTAACGTTCGGCTCACACACCCAGGAACGATATCTATTTTTTTAGTGATTGTGTAGACATACACAACCCTTAATACCGTTCGTAACTATTTTCAAGAAAGAACCGAACATTATATAATGTTCGGTTCTTCGTTAAAAAACAGAACAATTGTAGTGATACTGTAGAAGAACATTATATTTTAATGTTCTATAATGTTTTTTTCGTGTGTGTATTTTGTTTTTGTAAAAAATGTATGTTTTTTTTTTTACCAGCCAAAAGCGACAAACATTAATGAGCCGAACCGAACACATTGAAGTTCGTGGATTTTCAAAAAAAACCGAACGGAATAAAATGTTTTCATCTTTTGTTGAGTTTGATAAAAACAGTATTTTTTTTGTGTTCGATAGATGACTAACAGGGAAACGTTATTTTTTTTAATGATTTTCTACACAAACACTATTAGCGTTTGTGTTTTCCACAAATCTACCGAACCGAACATTAAAGAACGATATTTAGTGTTTATTTTCGAACACTGCATAAAATACCCAAAAAAAAAAAAAAAAAAAAAAAAAAAAAAAAAACGCTTTTTTGGCAAAAACTAACATAATATGCGAATTTATATGCATGAAACTCAGATTTTTCCGGCGAAATGAGATTTTTTTTCATTATTTCAATAAAGACCAACCAACAGTTTAAGCAAAACTTATTCTGTTTTCTTTTCTGACAATAATGTTCCCTGTATCTACCATTCGCGCGGGTTTTTGGTCTATTCTAAAAATATATGCAAAAATGTGTGAGTGAAGTAGTCGTTTTCCTTTCTAAATATGTTGCAAAAATATATGGCAAATTTGTTCCATTTCTTACCCCCAGTTACAATTGAGAGTGAGATAATACTCTTTTTTGCATTTGCGTTTAGTACTTTTTTATGCAAGCAAGTATTGTTATTATTTACTTTTATCTTGTGTTTGCGTACAGTTTGTGTTATATTATGATTTTTGATTATATTCAGCCATGTTCTGGAAACCGAATTCGAGTGAAATTGAAATCGAACAAATTTTTAGATCGTTCCTATTTTAAAAGTTAATAAAAATACATTTTGTTTTACAGGCTTCTTTTTTGGAGTACCACTTATGTACATCAGAACTAATCTGAAAATCAGGAAAAACTACGGTAGTTTTTAAAATAATTGATCTAAAAATCTCCATCGATTTCAATTTCACTCGGTTTCGATTTCCAGAACATGGCCGATTGTAATGGATATAAAAACTTTTTGTTTAAAAGAAATTTCGGAAATCTCATCATCTGTTGGAATCCATTTTCGTTTGTGTAACTTATATTTAATAATTATTTTATTGCCGCAAAATTTGTTACATCAACTGTCTTTATTTATTGAATAAAAGTGTTGTTATCGCTTATTGGAATTCAAAGATAATTTAGGCCCTAATCATATAAAACGCAGCGTAACTCCAAAGAATAACATTGAAAGCACAAACAATGTCATAAATATTTTGTAATTTTGTTGTTGCTTCCTACAGAAATTCACATTGCGTTTTAAAATTTGTTTGTGCTTTCAATGTTATTCTTTGGCGTACGCTGCGTTTTTCATGATTAGGGCCTTAATGTTGAAAATCGTTACAACCGTGTTGAATATCGCTTATAAGTATAAACTTTGTATTTCTCGTTGAAAAACACTAAAAGAAATGCAAATAATAAAATGCATGTAAGCGATAAATACTGTAATTGGTTTATACTCAATCACCATAAACTTTAAAGCTGTTTATTATTAAGCGAGTTCTTAATAAATTTTGCAATAAATAAATTGAAGTTCAAAGTAAAACCTTTTTCATAATTAAATTTTGTAATAGAATGCAAAATTTGAGCGCTTAGGGAAAAATATGGATTTTTCGGGCTGCGCAAATAAAACAACTTAAATATATAAAAAAAGTAAATATTGGTATTTCAGTAATTTGGTCATAACTCGGGCATTTTCCAATCGATTTGATAGATTTATATACCTACGTCTTAAGGAAGAAATTTACCATTATTTCGGTAATAAAACTTGGACTCGGAAAGATCTACGGTTCCCGAAAATAGGTATTTTTATTAAAAAAAATTTTATTTTGGTAATAACTTTTTTGTATCTGAACCGATTTTTCCGAGTTTTTCAGCAAATATGTTCTACTAAATCTTTTGATATATAAGACGTATCCATAGGTCATGTAGCAGCTCTAAAAATTTAGTTTTTATAAAAATTTTGATGCTTTTTAGCCCATTTTTGGAGTATTTTGCTAATAACTTAACCATTTCTTAACCGATTTGGCAGATTTATATACCCACGTTTTAAGGAAGAAAAAACCATTTACTTAGATTATAAAACTTGGACTCGGGAAGATCTATTGTTCCCGAAAATGGGTATGTTTAAAAAAAAAATTTTATTTTGGGCATTACTCTTCCATTTTTGGAGAAAGGTTTCAGGGTTTTCGGGAAATATATGCTGCTAAAAATTTCTGACATTTTGGTATATAAAACGTGTTCATATGTCATACTAGAGCCCTAAAATTTAAAATTTTGAGTATTTTCAATAATGTCTTTGTACGGGAGGTACCACGCCCACTTTTCCAATCGCGCCCATATTTTGTGGGATACTGTGTATTGATAACCGATATGTTTGTACCTAATTTGGGAACTTCAGCTCGTTTCGTTCTCCATATATACAGAAATACATAACGTCTTTGTATGGGAAGTGCCACACCCACTTATCCAATCCCGCCCATTTTTTTAGAGAGTTTGTGTATTGGCAAGCAAGATGTTTGTACCAAATTTCAAAGCCGTAGCTCTTGCCGTTCTCGAGATATGCAGAAAAAAGAATTTAAAAAACAACAACAACATGGGATTTATGGGAAAAAAACAACAACAACATGGGATTTATGGGAAAAATTAGAGGTAGTCGTGGTTTTTTGCTCATATCTCAGCCATTTATGGACCGATCTTCCTGAATTTCAATAGCAAACAAATCCGGACTATATGTGACATAAATGTATAACAACCTAGCCTTCATCATATCTGGGGTCTTCGGAAAACCCATTTCAACGGACGGACAGACGGACAACCGGATTTGAACTTCCCTTCTCATAAGAAGCCAGAATATATATACTTTGTATGGTCTTAAATCAATATTGTAGAAATTACAAACGGAATGACAAAATTATATATACCCTTTTACCTTCGGTGAAGGGTATAAAAATGTACTTAGCATAATTTAGTAACATACAAAGAACTCCATTTTTAAATGTTTTAAGTGCACTTAACATGATTTGGTTTGGAATTATTTTTTTTGTTGTTTTTCGCCTAATTCAAAATAAAACTATCGCCGTGTAAGTGTACATAACATTGTTTAATTTGGAAAAAGTTGTCAACAGAATAGGTGCACATAATTGTCTTATTTTCTAAAAACAATGAGTTCTCGCGCAAGAAAAATGCTGGCGTTGACCATAAACAATTTATATAAAACATTTTAAAATAATTAGCCTGGTTTCTTTAAGTTTAAGAAGAATTGGAATCAAAAATACATCCGCAACACATTGGTAAGTAATTCGAAAAAAAACTTTGCAAAGTATTGTAGGTATAATAGAAAATAAAGTGGAAAATCTTTCTGCATCCAATTTAAAATTATCTGGAATTTCACCTACCATATCAAATAAAATATCGTACAATATGGATTGTAGTGAAACTGAGAACAGTTTAACAAATTTCGGTAATTTCTATTATCAAGTACAAGGTGGCGCAAAAGTAATCCTATCAGAAAATGCTATAAATTTTGCGATTGGCCCCTAATGTCAGTTCTGTTTTGACATTTGTGTAGTAAACACATGCGAAATACACGTTAATAAACAATGTTACGCTACACTGCTCCAGAACGCGGAATATTGGTGACTATTTATTTGACCACTAATCGGTCGGTGACTTTGGCACAACGTGAATTTCGTCGCAGATTTCCTAGCCATCCAACGCCTACTGGTGAAACACTGTGACGTTTAGCCGCTCGCCTCGAAGAGACTGGCACAACACGAGATGCTACCAGGCGTGGCAGACCCCGGAGTAGCCGTTCTGCAGAGAATATTGCTGCTGTAGCCGAGGATGTCATGGCCAAACGGTTACTGTGAATGGGGAGCGCTACAGAGCAATGATCAACGAGTTCTTTTTGCCGCAACTTGATGAATTGGGATTGGAAAACATGTGGTTCCAACAGGACGGTGCAACGGCACACACTGCACGTGCCACAACCGATATGCTGAAGGATGCATTTCCCGGGCGCATAATCTCCCGTTTTGGCGATTTGCACTGGCCAGCAAGATCGCCTGATTTGACCGCTCCAGACTTCTTTTTGTGGGGCTTTTTAAGTCGCGGGTTTATGTCAACAAGCCTCAGACTCTTGCAGCTCTTAAAGACAATATCCGTCAAGAATGTGAGGACCTATCGCCGGAAGTTTTGGCCAAAGTGATGGAAAATGCCATAAAAAGAGCTCAAATGACAATCAACTGTGGCGGCGGCCATTTACATGACATCATATTCTCGACTTGATGTAAACAAAATTAAAAGACCAAATAAAAATAATCCACAAGAAGAATCAAAGTTTTTAATTTTTTTTTAAATTACAGCCAAAAAACATCGGAAGGTTATTTTTGCGTCACCTTGTATAATATGTATATTTATTTAGCTATCATCTTCTGTATCATCTCCACCATGCAGTCCGATAACACCAAAAAATCCAAAACGAAACTTACACCCAAATTTGGATACACCAATTAAACAAATTTTGCGTAAGAGACAATAACGTACATTTCAGTGGCGCAAAAATAAGGCGAAAGTCCTAAAAAGCCAAAACCTAATTCCAAAGTTTTACCAAAACTTCTACCGAAACCTCAAAAGCGTTGCTGGAGACGAATATGTTGTCAACTCAGAATGTGGCGATTAAAGACTTTTTGCATTTTATTCTATAGTTTTTGTATATGAACTGAATTGCTATAATTTCCATTTTTTATTAATAAATGATATAGAAAAATTATCAGCCTTCAAAAATTTTAGTATTTTAAAACAATTTTCGTATTAAGTACTTAAAAATATTAAAGTTTTGAATTTTTTCCAAACTAAATAATGCTATATGTACTTAGATGATCAATGTAAGTAAGAAAATACCACCAAAAAGATGCTAAGTCCACTTAAACGACTAGATAATAAATTTGTGTACATGCTAAATCATTGTAAGTCACTTTAAACTATGATCTACGACAAGTTTATAAAGTTAAAATATATTAAAAAAATTCTGTTATAATTATGATATGAACACAAAAAGTTTCAAGGATCTTTTTTATACCGTTCGCGAGATATCATCAAAAAACTTTGAATGCGTTTTTCTCAAAACTAGCTTTTTTGACTTAGCATGTTTTAGAATGGATCCGTCGATATAATATAATAGAAATAGATTTTAAAATCGCTCGAAAGTGGTGAATTTCTTTCGTTTTTAAATTGATCGATTTTCATCACATACCTGATTATTTTATTTTAATTTTATTAAATATCTTGAATAAAAATATTTATCCTGAACATATTTCGGGCATTGTGTTGTTTAATTGCCGCACAAGAAAACAATAAATATTGGTAAATTTTTTTTATTTTTATTTCAGCGTTTTTATCAAAAATAAAAATTGGAAATAAATCTGATTAATAAATGCTTTATTATTTTTTAGAAAAGGAAACACCATAAACTGTTCTGTAAAAATTTTGTTTACCTACCAATTTGGTAATGATGGCTTTAATATTTTTTAGATGAACTAATCCTTGTTTAACTGAGATCTCAAAAACCGAGCCTTATTCACTTAATATTTAAACCTTCGAGGAAAAACATGCATTTGCATGAAATTCCACAACCCTCGGGTGATTCACCGTGAGGTTTGATTTATAATGTAAAAAGAACACATGCATTTGAAAGTGAACTTGAAATTTGTATTATCGGTTAAAAGAACATTTTATGGCATTCACTTTTTGAAAATGATATCATGTAAATGTTGGCCATGACTACAGGCCCAACCATAATATGAAGGTTGGGCCTGTAAGGGACTGTCAAAAATTAACAAAAAGTTTGTCAAATGCATAAGAATATTAAAGAATACTTTTAAGTGGTCATAATGTACTTAAATAAACTTAAGATCCATGTTGCCTATTTGTACAATATTCTGTTTTCTTGCGATTACTTCAAATTAAAAAGTACCAAAAATTACAGCCCTGTATTTGCTTTTATTTAATTGGTGTTTGTTGTGCAAACTTATTAATAAAAAATGGATACAAAATTAAAATATGTAAACTTCCTCTTTTTATTTTTTCTTTATTCATTTCAATTTAATAAATTTTTTGTTTTGAATAATGCACAAACAGCAGATTCCGTACGGAATGTGCGTTCAGTTTGGCATTTTGCTTAAGCAAATGACATTTGACGAAACTTAACGAAAAGTTTCATTAAGTACATTATAGTTAGCCACATATGTTTTATATGTATTCGCACAGTTGCTTAAGTTGACTTAAGCCACTTCATGCATATTATGGTTGGGCCTTACGTCTGAGGTGGTCCATTCGGAAGTTCGAGCACAGCGACTAGTATCTCGCAAATAACACTAGTAATGTTGGCTACCAAAGCGTCAATCATAGCTGGCTTATTCCTAAAGACCTCAGACTTAACATATTCCAAAGGTGTGATATCGCACGATCTATTTGGCCAATTTACCGTAGCAAAACGAGAAATAAGGTGCTCATCAATATGATTTCTCAAAAAGTTCGTTTTACGTGCTGTATTACTCGTTGCGCAGTCTTGTTGCAACCCGAGCTCATCGAGCTTGAATTTCAGAACGCTCATAGTCCTGTAACATGGTGCGATATCGGTTACCATTGATGGTAACATTTTGATTTTCCGAATTTTTAAAGAAACCAATGATTCCAACTAGCCCACAAAACAGACCAACCCGTTGTTTTTAATGGATGTAATGGTAGCTCTTGGTACTCTTCAGATTGCTCATCAGTCCAAATGCAGCGAATTCGCGAATGTTGTTGGCAATAGTGGTTCCAGTAGTTCGATTATGCGCACCGTAAGTTTTTCGAATCGCACGAAAAACATTTCTCACAGAACGCTGATTTTCATAATACAGCTGAACAATTTGGAGACGCTGTTGTGGTGTGAGTCTTTCCATGATGACTTGCCAAACGTATATTTCCTGAAGATAATGGTCTCAATTAATTCGTCAACATACTATTTAAACAATTTGTTCGTAATTCTTAAATATTGTGAGTGTAAAAGTATTTAATTTAAAATCAGAAACAATAAATATAAAAACGATTTTAAATCTCGTGCTATTTACAAACAAAAGTGTTGAAAAATATATGAATGTTTCTTTGTTTTTTTTTGGTTTAAAAAATAATTTATTAACGACAAATTATGGCTTGTTTAAATTATTAAAATTTTAACAAAGAAATAATTTTCATAAATAAATTCGCAAGCACCTAATTTCTTAACTTCAGAGATATTTTGAAATACCGTAAAATATTCTTTCGTTTAAAAATTTTAAATATTATCTCAAATTATATTCTTGTAGATAATTTTGTTATATTTCTAAAACCATTTTTCAATTTTATTATTATAATTTTATATTCTTGTTAGAAATTATGATTAATGACGGGGAAATATTTTTTGTGACATTTTGAACATTGTTTTTAAAATAATTTAAATGAGCCGTTAAATTAAAAAGACAGACGGAAAAAACATGAAGCAAACAACGTTCAAACAATTTAAAAAAAATACCAATTTTAAATTAATGAATTAAAATAAAATATATTACAAAAATTAAAAAATAAATGCAGGCCAAAAGTTGATTAGGTCAACGCCACCAACATCAATTTTTTTATTTTTATTTTTTCAAATATATTGGTTGAGTCAACTTGGCGTCGTCTGTTTCATAAATTCAATGGATAATTTTTTTTTTTTTATTTTTATTAAGAAAAAATTGTAGACAACACAATTTTTACTATTTTTAGCTAAATGTATTTGAAACATTAAAAAAATAACATTTACAACATTTTACACCCAGAGACTGAGTGAGGAAAGTATATGAGACAATGATCTACAAATCTACTGAATAAATTTTTTTTTTTTTTTTTTTTTTTTTTTTTTTTTTTTTTTTTTTTTTTTTTTTGTTACAACAAAAACAATCTTGACAATTGAAAATCTTGAAAGTGGAACGAAATTTTTTGAATTGTTTTCTTTGGTTTGTTACTTTAACCAAAAAAAATAAAAAAAATTTTGATTTAAAATTTTGAGTAGGGTGTTACAAAGTCTGGGTAGTTCCCGCAGTTAGAATACATAACTTTCATAAAAAATTCGAAATCGAATTTCTGCTCACAGAAAGTATCTTTAATAGATTCGAAAAAGGAAATCTTTAAGTTGCTTCTTTAAAAATTTGTTATATCTGTGTCAAAAAGGAAAAAGTGCTTAAGTTGACTGTAGCTGAATTTGAGTTAATGGCACCTTTGAGATTTTCACGTTCAAAAGTACACATGGGCGAAGTTTCAATTGTTTTGTACGATTTTTCACGAAGTTGTAGCAAAATGATGTTTTGCTTCTCTTTTTTCAATGTGCAATAACATTTGGAATAAAAACTTAAGTCTACTTCCGATCTGTGACATTAGGAGTATTTAGATATCAAAACTTTAAAAAGCTATAACCGCAGAGAAGTGATGATTAATTAGAATAAGAGTAAATTTTCAAAAATTACCTTTAAAGTTTAAAATTGCTTTTCTATAATACTAAAAAAATAGACTTAATCACTGTTTCCTTATTGCCATATATATTTAGTCAATTCACAAGGTATCCTAACATGTCATATTGTCAAAATGTCCTAATATTTCACAATGGTTTAAAAATGTTGTTGTTGGTTTGTTAACAAAAAGTCTCTTAAATAAATAGAACGTTGCTTGCTGTGTTTATTGTGCTGTCGTAATTAATCAGAAAAGTCCAGCGCTGAGCGGCTGAGCCGTACAACAATATTTTTAAACCATTGTGAAATATTAGGACATTTTGACAATATGACATGTTAGGATACCTTGTGAATTGACTAATTGTTAAAACTATAAGTCGTCTACTTATAATTGGTTTGACCCACCGACCATTTTATGTATACAAATTTTGAAAACCCCCTTTCTGAATCCAAAACCTGTTTCACGAAATTTTTCATGATTTTTGAGATATTAAGAGTTGATTTTGCTTCATATCCACTATTTTAAAGTTTATTAAGTACTAGCTTAACCCGGTGCGCTTTGCTACCCCCATCGAAATAAAATTGGTAAGATTTTTTTTAAAAAAGCAAAGCACCTTGGACTAAATTTGAATGATTTTACAATAACCGTTTAACAGATATACAGAAATTTCAAGTGTCTACGTGTGGGAGGTGCCATGCCTACTTTTTCCATAGAAACTACCCATTGAAATATGTTGTGGGTTATTATCTAAGCTATTTGTACAAAATTGGAATACTTTCACTATAACAGCACTCTAAAGCCCTAATCATGTACAACGTAGCGCAACGCCAAACAATTACATTGAAAGCACAAACAATGTCATAAATATTTTGTAATTTTGTTGTTGCTTTCAACAGAAATTCATGTACCGTTTTAAAATTTTCAACGACACAAGCAATGGAGCGTTTGAAATTTTAAGACGCAATGTGAATTTCTGTAGAAAGCAACAACAAAATTACAAAATATTTATGACATTGTTTGTGCTTTCAATGTTATTATTTGGCGCTGCGTTAGTTCTGTGGCGTTGCGCTGCGTTGTACATGATTAGGGCCTAAATACTTAAAAATCTTTATTACCTTTGTATGTGAGGTGCCGCGCCCGCTTGTCTAATCCTGCCGTCTTTTTGGCAGATGTCGTGTATTGATAACGAAGTTATTTGTTTCATATTAGAAATCTCTTACTGTAACCGTCCTCCAGATATTTTGTTATTCATATTTTTATTGTGTGGTTGGTGCCGCGCCTACTTGAAAATTAAAATATATTAATAGCCTATGTTAAGCGCCGGGTAATCAGGAAATTACTGTGAAACTTTCAGCAAAATCAGCTCAGTAGCTTAGGAGTCTGTAGAGAACTAACAAACATACGCTTTTTCATTTATATATAATATTTTTATTTTGAAAGGTGTAGTTTACCATAAGAGTGGGTCCTACATAGCTTGAAGACTTTTGTCTTCAGATATGAAGTATTTAATATTTTCGTCCTATGGCGGGTATTGCTCCTCCTTCGTCTACCCCGCCCATTTTTATTTTGGAATTTATATTTTACAATAATAGTGGCTTTAACCACATTTGATAACTCTCGCTGCAATAGTTTTTCAGTTACGCGATATTAAATATATGCTTCCTATGCGGGGAGTCACTTCCATAAGAGTGACTCCTACCAAGTTTGAACATTCTCACTATAACAGTTCTTAAGATATGCGATATTAAACATTGGCGTCCTATGGGGGTAGCACTTCCGCTGCAGCTATCTTACTTCAATTTCGGTGCTCAGAAGATTCTACTACAAAATATTTAAGAAAATGGGTGTAGCGGCTCTTAAGATATCCGATACTTAATATCGGTATCCTATGGGGGGTACCACTTATGCGCCTATCGAAAAAATAAGTAGCCTAGTTTATTTTACGGGCTCATGTGATGTTACTGTAAAAATTTCAGGAAAATCGGTTGTTTTGCTCTACATGCCACTGTTTGTCGAATTCTGAAAATGCTACGAATTCCCCATACAAAAATGTACAAAATAAATTTCACTCTTGCTTTGCTTCATTGCCATAAGAAAAATAAGTAGTTAAAGCAAAAGCAAAATAAAATGACAAAAAGAAAACAAATTTTACTCTTGCTTCGCTTTATTGCCGTAAGATAAAATGTAGTAAAAGCAAACGCAAAATAAAATGTCAAAGACTCAATACACAGCAGTAAGTATACGTATGTAGCACAAAAAGCTACTTTTTAAAAAAAAATTTAGAAAAGTGACATATGCGACACACAACAATAATTTTCACTTTCAACAAAATACTATTAACTTCTAAGTTCGCAAAATATATGTCAGAAGCAGATACAAAAAAATGTTATCAGGTATATTTTCAGAAAATTTCTTGTTTTTCTCCATTACGACTTTTTGGCATATGCGTCAAACCAATATTGATCCGTAAAGTACCGTCCATTTAAAGAGATGTTCTCATAAGATAACTATCAGTAAACAGAGGTTCAACTGTATCTGAGATCATCATAGAATTTAGGAGATGAATCTTACGCGATCGTTGCAGTGCCACAACAAATTTACTTTACGATTTACATCATACAAGTTTAATACTCGCAAAAAGAGCATCCAGATTATTCTGTTCATAAGTTCGACACATAACCTGACCTTTATTGGGTGAGGAAAAGGTATTTATGTTCTAGTTTATAACGGCAGTATCTATTTACTCCCGCAAATTATGGGATTCTATATCGATCGAAATTTCCGCTTAGATTGTGTTGTTGTTGTTATAGCTGCGCGTTCTGAAATGTTGAGACAGGTGTTGCAGAGTTGGCAAGCCTTGATCGTTGTTTGTTAAAATCCGAATTGTTCCGGTGTGTAGAACCGATTGTCGTGGGAACGAAAATTGCGTCTTAGTTAATAGAAAAAGAGTCGGAAGGAGTTCTAAACACATCTAGTTCATAATAGGGAAACGAAACCTCTGCCAAAGCTTTTCCAGACCTAAATTGTACTAGAACAGGTATTATTTAGTCAGCGTCGATTCGCATTATTTATAAGAAATAAAACAGGTTTATAAAGGATTTATTAAACAAATTTTCATAGAATATCTGTTTCATAAACACAGAAAAAATTCTCCAAAGTTGTTTACCAATTAAAGCAGTAACAAAAATAAAATCAGTTTTAATTAAAAATTTAATCAAGTGCATTAGACGTTTAAGCAAGTGTATTAAGCATTTAATAAGGTGAATTAAACGTTTAATTGATACAATTAATTTGTTGACTGGTGCAAATTTAAATATTTTTTAATTAATATCACAAATTTTTTAATTGAAATCAATTTTTATTTTTTTCTGTGACGCTTTTGTAAAACTGTTTTATTTTTTATAAATAAGGCCGTTTAGCTAAGGTCACACTTGGCAAATATTTAAAGAAAAAAAAATTGTTTTCATTCATTTCTTCAAGGGCCTTCATCTATTTTAAATTAAATAAAAACCGTTTTCTGCTGTGTCAAGTAGCAAAATTAATTTTATGTTGTGACTAACCACTACTTTTTCTCAGGTTAGTGCAATTTAAACTAACGTGAGAAAAAGTAGTGGTTCGCTTATTTCCTCAAATATTTACGTTACTTGATGAAACTTTTGTCACTGATCTTTCTCAGCCTTAGTTGTACAAGATCAAGTTTTTATTTGCGTATTAGTTTATAAAATTTATAATCGGAAAAATAATTGTAGATATTTTGGGTTAAAATAGTAACCAGGACCTTTTGTCACAGATCTATCTCCAACAATATAATTTTAGAAAATAAAGGGGCGATCTTAAAATTATCTTCCTTTTTTTTGATTGTTGGCGCTCGATGAAAATTCCTAACACACAGTATTATTATAGCGTACCTAATATTCGAGTTCGATTTTCTCTACGCCATTGAAAAACAAATACATACATAACATTGTTATTTTTGTCATTTTAAGAGTTTTCATTAAACGTCTAAAGTTAACATGTTAAAAAAAAACTTCCGGGTCGTGTTTATTTATGTATGTTTTTATGTAAAAATGTATGTCTTTATGAAGACATTTTTGTAAAGTCTAGGAAACTTTACGCTATTGGCATGAATCCATTGAAAAGTGAATACAAAGTTCAATGACCGATTGTAAACATATTTTTATATAACAATTAAATTATTTAGCCTTTAGTATTGAAAGGACATTTCTTGAAAAGGAAAATTTGTACAATTGAAGCAAAGCCGCGAATAACGTTGCAAAAGCAACTTTTGGCACAAACTGTTTTTTTGCAGATTACCGTTAACATTACACTGTTTAAACATCAAATCACTCAAAATTATGCACTTTAATGTCGTCAAAATGCGATACAAAGTCAGGCAGTGCACAGTGTAATATTTTGCTAATCTAGCTGGACAAAAGTCATTTTTTTGAGTTTAAATTTGATTAAATATATTTATCAAATATGAAAAAACACTTGTTATAAAATAAGAAAATGCAAAAACTTTGCCTAATTTGTCAACAATAACAATATAATGGTACTTTAATCTCAAATATTTTTGAGTGAATTAAAAAGAACAAAAACAATTACATGAAATTGCTAATTTTTTCGGGATTTCGGGATTTTTCGGGATCAATGTGTTTCTTTAAAATGCTACTTTTCTTTTAATAAACAACACTTTTTGAATATTCAAAAGGTTTTATATACGTAACATAAATTTTTAAAAATGAAAACAACTCACCCATGATCAAACTGATCAGATTCTGAAAAAAGCTTAAAAAAATATACGTATCTCTTAGTTTTTCTAGATCAATTAATTTCGGTTTTTTGACAGCAATTAAATTTTTAATGTGAATTAAGTTGTGACGACATCAATACACTGCAAAGTGTAGTCCCTCATCGATCTCGATAGCTGAGTTAAAAACTTTAACACTATGTAGACTGCAGTGCAGTACATCTCCAGGGTGAGAGAGAGATTCATAATCAATAATTTAAGTACGCTTGAAATTTATTTTAAAATAAAATGTTTATACAAATGTTGCTTAAAACAGATTTCAAGTTTAAATAATTTTTTTATGAATACGTCAAATAGTGTTTATTTATAAAAAAAAATTCTTTTATTTACTGTAGGTTTTTTAAGCAAATGTTTTATTATTATTGGACCGGAAGGAATATGAGCTATTTCATAAAAATAACGACTTAATTGTTATATTTATATCAACTTGTATTCTTTAGTTTCTGAATAAAACTTTAATTGGATCGTGAATAATTTATATTTTTTGCTTGATATATTGTATAACAATTATTTCTTGATTTCTATATTTTGCATAAAAATAATCATTTTTATTTTGGAATTATGTCTTAAGCCAAAGCTGAACTTGCTAAACGTTATTGTAAAAAAAGGCTTGAGATGTGAATCTTCAAATAACGTTTCTACTTAAAATAATGGTTTTTATTAAGCAAAATACAAAAATCCAGAAAAAGTCGTCATATATCAAGCAAAAATTAAAAATTTTAAATACTCGCTGTGTGCCAAAAACAAAAATTAAACTCAAAATAAAGAATTATTTGCAATAAAAAATATAACTTTTTGTATATAGTATAAAAATTCAATAAAAACGAACAGCTTTGTACATAAAAGTTGATATGATAAAAGTCCCGGGACTCATAAAAATAAATCCTGGGATTTGGGATTTGTCAATCCCGAAAAATCCCGGGATATCGGGATTTCCCGTTTGACATACCTAGTGCGTACAGAGTGGCCGCCTGTTGTTCAGCCGAGCCGACTGACGCTTATTGCGAGAACTTTTCATGCGAGAAACAAGTTTGAGTGCAGTGATGCATTTTGAGTTTTTTTGTTTTGGGCCAAATTGACGATTTAAAAAAGCCAAAATACCTTTGATAGGGCCAAACTATTTTTGTAATAACGGTTTGACAACGACAACAGGATGTTTTTGTGAATATTTAAAATTTTTGAGTTTCCTACAAACAAGTTTTGTACGCTTTTTTGTTATCCTATCATAGATCAAACCATTTGTGCGGTTTATTTGGTGCTGAACAAACAAAACAATTTCTTAAATAAAGTTAGTGTTGGAAAAGTGAGAAAATAACATTGAAAAATTTATTGAACAATTTAAAGTAGTAAGTTGAATTTGAAAATAGATTTTCACAGGGCTATCAAACATTCAAAAGTGCCAAAAATGGCACAATTTGCATCACTGTTTGAGTGTGCATAGTGGATGTTTGTGTTTTATGTATGTTTGTATGAATTTGGGTTTGCTGTTTATTCGAGTTTGTGAAATTAATTTTTTTATAATTGTTATTATTTTATTTAATTTTTATTATTTATTTGAATTTTTATTTATTGTTTAATTTTTATTTTTTTTTTTTAATTTTTATTTTCTTTTTAATTTTTATTATTTTTAAATTTTTTGATTGCATGTTTTATTTACTTTTTCTTAAATTTTTGTTTTTAATTTTTTTTAAATGTTTTCCAAACAAGTTGAAATCATAACAACATAACATAAACAATGTTTTCGGCCAGCTCGGCTTCCACTATGACCTGTTCGCGCTTATTTGTACTAATTTGTATAGTACCAGTTTTCTCGCAAGAGTCAGTCGGCTCGGCTCGGCAACAAGCGGCCACTCTGTACGCACCCTAACGCTTCAACACTAAATAAGTTTTAAACGAACGTCTGAAGTACCTACTTTAAGGCACATATAAAATTATCTGCCGAGATTTGCCGATAATAACAAGAAACAAATAATGAGTGATAATTCCGCATACCACGAAATTTTTGATATATGGCTTAAAACATCCAAAAATGAAAGGGTTACCGTTCCGTAAAACATATTTGTGAAAGTATTGAAGTGCTACATTTATTGCAATCTCCAGAAATACCAGAAGATAACCATTCGTCAGCATTCTTTGTGTCACACTGGATAGTGATATTTTATAAATTTAATGTATTTAACTCAACTATTTTAACAAATAGATATTGGGAATTATTTCTTATAAGCAACTTTATTACATTCAACATTTTTTATTTTTCGAATTTATTCTACGAGTTAAATTTCAGAAAATGAATTACATTCTGCTGGTGTCCAATAATTGTAAATTGTTCTGTACATCTAATATACTTCATTGCTATCCAACGGAAAGCTAAAGCCTATAGTACACGGCATGTAAAAAGACACATGCGCATGTGGTTCTGACGTAATTTTGACGTCATCACACAACACGCAATGTTTATTGTGGCTTTGCATTGACGTCAAAATTACGTCAGAACCACATGCGCATGTGTCTTTTTACATGCCGTGTACTATAGGCTTAAGGTAAAATGTAACAAGAAGATACAATATAATAGTCTGGTAGTGTATAAAGTCATTCCTAAAAAAATTTAAGGAATAGAGCTATTACAAAAAGCTTTATAAAATACATAACTGAAATTTAACTCATAGAATAAATTCGAAATATAAAAAATGTTGAATATAATAAAGTTGCTTATAATAAGAAATAATTCCCAATATCTATTTTATTCTTACTTTAATTTATATGTAAATATGAAATATATTCTTATTTTTATAAAATTAATGAAGAAAAATTAAAGACTTATTATTAATTCTACCTCTTTATTATTTATCTTAAACATTCTCATGCATACGCGCCGCTTTTTTACTTTTTGATTATCCAACGCGAATAATATCATATATAAATTTTTGGTTATATGGAAAGCGGGCGTGGCAGTGATCCAATTTCGCCCATTTTTTTGACAATGGTATATAGTAGCCTAGTAACACCTTACTCCAAAATTCATAAGTCTAGTTTAGATATTTAATTTGGTCTCCTTAGAATGGCTAAATCTTACACTGTGCAGTAGAAAAACGTTGTAAGCTACAAGCAAATTGATACAATTGAAATGGTTTTATAACGTGGAATACCGTTTTAAAAGCCATTAAACTTTATATATTGCGTAGAGGAAAAACGTTTTAAATGACATCGCGATTGTGGATATGAAACGGTTTTCCACTAAAAAAAAATTATAAACCGCAATAGAGCATGCAATTTAAAATTCGATTTTCTTGATATTTTGCATAAAACTTTTTATTGTCATTATTTTTGATAATCCAAAAAGAAAAATTAAAAAAAAATAATCCTGCCTCTTAAAAACGTTTTTTTTTTGCTCTCCTGAAAAATAAATATTTTGTAGCTTACATCGTTATTCGCGGCTGTGTTTCAATTTTCGGCCATTTTTTCAGAATTGAATAGAAGTGAAATTAAAACCGAACAAAATTTCAAATGCGATTTTTGTTTTTCCTGTATTTGGGATTCGTTTTTGTTAAGAAAAGTAGTAGCCAAAGAATGGAGTAAAATAAATGGAATATATTTTTTAAATTCAAAACATTGAATTCGATTTCTATAACATGGGCGTATATTTGGATTCAATTTTATTAAAAAAATTTATATGCACATATGAAATATTAAAATCTTTTTTAATTTAACCTTTTCTTACACCACAAAACGTTTTTGGGGCCGTCTTATTTTTTCAAAAGTTAGATATGAAACAAAATAAATAAGAATAAAAATTTCCTATCGAATTAGACTCGAGTTATATTCCTAAAAAAAATTGTTTAGATTTTAAGGGATTTTTTTTTTTTGAAAAACCGCTGTTTTTCGTAACTTTAATCTCAATGCGGAACGTGTTTACCAGATGGAGCTGAAATTTTACCAATCGCATTTTCTGGCTAATTGGCATATTTTAGGGGGTGAGCCGGTGGAAAATCCAAAATTAATTTTTTCTAACCATCCTAATATATGATGGATGCATCATTATTGGGTACGTCCATAAATGCAGCTCCTGCGCATCACTTGCGCATTAGTAAAGTTTAGGCCATAATTATGTACAACGCAGCGCAACGCCAAACAATAACATTGAAAGCACAAACAATGTCATAAATATTTTGTAATTTTGTTGTTGCTTTCAACAGAAATTTATGTACCGTTTTAAAATTTTCAACGACACAAGCAATGGAGCGTTTGAAATTTTCAGACGCAATGTGAATTTCTGTAGAAAGCAACAACAAAATTACAAAATATTTATGACATTGTTTGTGCTTTCAATGTTAGTCTTTGGCGTTGCGTTAGTTCTGTGGCGTTGCGCTGCGTTGTACATGATTAGGGCCTTAATGTTCGAAAATGAATCACTTGTAAGAAACTTGGCATCACTCTCATATGTCAAAAGTTTTTTTATGCGGTGATGCCGCAACTCTGCAGCAAATTTTGGCAGTTATTGCATCAGTTAATTTTTTTATGCAATAGCTTTTGACATAACCACGTTCAGCGATGAGGCTCATTTTCGGCTTAACGGATAAAGAAGCAGAACTGTCGTTTTTGGAGAAACATGTCGAGGGCGTCAGCGGCCCATTTGTCTTTAAGCGCGAAATCTGTGCCGACATTACTCTGGAGGCCTATTCTCTATTGCGATGCGAATACAATTTCGATGCGAAAGCTAAATGCCAACTTGGTACTCGCTATCGCTTTCGCAAAATTGTTTGAAAATTAAGCAATACTGGTAATAAAAATCGAAGATAGCGCAGATTTCCTGGATTGAAATGGCAAAATATGTAAAAAAAATTTGAATTGAAAAGTTTAAATAAAAAAAATAATGATGATTTGCAAAAGAAAAAAAGAAAAATATGCGAAAGACAATTTTTTAAGCGCGTAGGGAAAAATAGGGATTTTTCGGGCTGCGTAGAGACTTTTCAAAAAAATCTACAACATCACTGATTCCAGCTGATAGACTAGAAACGATTGATTATTTAAAAGCCAGCATTCGATCCACTATGTACGAAATAACATCGGGTATACTTGAAAAAGTGGTGCAAAATTGGACCAGCAGTATGGCGTTCATAAGGCGCAGTCGCAGAGGCCATTTGCCAGAAATTATTTTTAAACATTAAATGTCAACAAATTTTCGATCTAATGAAGCCAAAATTTCGGTAAATCTATTGAATTTGTTGTGGTTTATTTTTAAAAAAAAAGTTCCATCCTTTTAAAACTATAAGGTAAATTACGAACCGATCTTCACGAAATTCGGCGGAGTGAGTTCTAGTCTTAAAAGACTATGACAGAGAAAATATTGCTAATCGTATGGAATGGACCAAATATGACGGACCAAACTTTTATGCAATAGCATGATTCTTTACGGTCTTAGCTGTACTTAAGTGTGTTTCAAGAGTGAGTGGACTTCATATGGGGCCTATGGTAAATTATGCACCGTTCTTTACGAAATTTTGCGGAGTGGTCTTTAAGTGTATGGAACTATGACGAACCAAACTTTTCTGCAATAGCATGATTCTTTACGGTTTTAGGTGTACTAAAGTGTTTTTCGAGAGTGAGTGGGCTTTATATGGGGACTATGGTTAATTATGCACCGATCTTTACGAAAGTTGGCGGAGTGGTTTCTAATCGTATGGCTATGGCAGACCAAATTTTACTGCAATAGCAGTTACGGTTTTAGGCGTACTAAAGTGTTTTTCGAGAGGGGGCTTTATATGGAGCTATGGGTAATTATAGACCTAGTGTGATTTCAACAGACCGACATGACTAAATCGACTTAAAATTACTCCAAGACAAAGAATATGTATAAACTTTATGGGGTCGTAGTTGAATATTAAAAAAGTTTTACACTGAAGGACAAACTTAGAATACCTTTATTTACCACTGGTGGTGGTGGAAGGTAAGTGGATTACTTAAGAAACGTAAGTCCTGACGGCTGACAAATCGATAGTTAGTGGGCAGCTTAAGAGAATGTTAATGACTGACTTGTTTTCGCTCGCTTAGGTTTACGATCGTCATCGTGGGTCAGTCTGGTAAACTTGAATATTTTAATCTTTGTAAAGTTTATTTTTGTACTAGAAGGCTGTGCCACATGGCATAGTGGAATAAAGAAGAAGTAATATACGACTTGGTGAATAGTAATGCTACTACGAGTAGCATTTAATTTTAGTTAGGTTTACGATCGTCATCGTGGGTCAGTCTGGTAAACTTGAATATTTTAATCTTTGTAAAGTTTATTTTTGTACTAGAAGGCTGTGCCACATGGCATAGTGGAATAAAGAAGAAGTAATATACGACTTGGTGAATAGTAATGCTACTACGAGTAGCATTTAATTTTAGTTAAGGTAATGCGTTCAAGAGGTTGTTGCACTGGTAGCTGCAGTAAACATTTAAGAGAAGTTTGGTAGACTTCGTTTTATATTTTTAGAAATATAAAATTCTTTATAGAAATATCAAAATAACGAAACATAAATCAACACAAAATTGGCATACCTTGCAGGCAGCTTTTTAATACGGCATTAAATTCTGTTTAATTTGCGGAAACTAAATATACCCACTATGTTTATAAAAAGTATATTTTATTAGTGTAGAAGACTATTACCAATAAATATGTACATGTATAAAAACGAATGTTCTTAAATATAATTTAAAAAAAAAAACTATTAAAATCTTTTTAATAATACGTAGAAAAAATATTAAAATAAATTTGCAACAGATGGTTATTAAAGAAAATTAAATATATAATTTTTTTTTTAAATAGATAAAGCAAATACATGTACTCCTGTAATTTGGTCAATATTTTAAATGAACACATGTGTTAACGTCAATCAGTATTTAAATAAATTCAAAATACATACAACGAAACAACAAAATAAACTTATAATATGGCCCCCCATTGTCTTCTGTCATTACTGTCCAACAACATTTAATTTAAAACACAACCGAAATAAAACTCATAACAATTCACCTCATTCGAAACTTAATTACCCCTCTTTAAAAACGAAACACACAACACCCTCGTCTTCCTCTTGGTATTTAAATAAAAAAAAAGTTTTAATAATAATTTTTTAAATTGTTGCAAATGGTTGTAAATTTTAAAACAAATTTGTTTATGCCGTAAGGTTGTCTGACGGACAGTTTGTCTGGCATAACTTAGAGAAATTATCTTAAAAAATTTTTTTTTAACAAAATTAATTAAAACATTGGTGGTATAAATAAGTCTTTTTCCTTTTTTTTTTGTTTTTTGTTTTTTGTTTTTAGTAAATACAAGACTTTATTTCAAAAATATTTTTAATTATAATACAATTTTTTTTATTACAGTTCAAGCTAAATAAGTGCGGCAACCGTTTTTATTTACGGTGAAACCTCGATTATTCGTAATGGTCGGGACGGGAAGCATTCTGATTAATCAATTTTCCCCGTTAATCGATATTTTCAAAGAGCTTGGTAATAACATTCAATTAAGCTATACCTTTATAGTTCGAAATAGGTATAGTGAAAGATGTTTTCCAGTAATCGGGGAAATTGCCATTTAAAAGTGAAACATTATATAAACCAGTGAAAGGCGAAATTAAGGAACATAAACATTTTAGAAGTACACAACTAGGAACTCCATCCGGGCCATAACTTCTAAAGTATTTATTTCCTTTGACAGCATCCATAAGAGTTGTTTCGTGTAATATTGGACAATCTATTATTGAAGATTCAGGTATTCGATATGGAGAATCGGATAAAAGATTTATTTCCTTATTGGAATATGAGGAGAAAAACAATTTTGAAAACATGTCACATATATTAGGATTCTTCGAGGACTCAATCTCACCTTAGCTCATCAGATACTCGGCGCTTTGAATTTATATTCCATAATTGTATGCAGAATTCGGCGCCAAAAAAATTTTGGGGTCTAATCATCGCATTCGATATCGAGTAAACTATGAAATTAAGTAAACTATCGTATTTTCCTGCATACGATAGACACTGACGTGTCGAATGAAAACTCGAGAGATGTAATTAATGTCTTTGGTTACTCGATATCTAATGATATCATCTCAAATTACGATACATTTCATACGATATCGAGTGTCATGATACCAAAATAAAAAATTTCGATTAATTTTGCCCGATATCGCATGCGGTGATTAGACCCCAGATCTTATAAAGCCAGAAAGGTATGAAAAAAACTTAATCGGTAATAGTTCTCTTTTAAAGAGTCGTTACAGTGCTCCCCAGATAGTCTCAAAAGTTAATAGCAGGGTTAATAAAAAGTACTATTTTTGCACAATAAATCCATCAGCAAGATTTTGTTCTCTAACGAAAACTTATTTACACAACCAATATAAACAAAAATACTTAATATTAACAATGACATTAGGATTAGACTTACATTTTTTCTAGCTAAATTGGTCTTTTCTAAATAAAAGTGATTTTTTAGGTGAATGTTAAACGAAATTCAAAAATGAAAATGAAAAAATAATTATATATACGATAATTTAATTAATAAGATTAAAAATCTATTTAAAAGAAAATTCATATTAAATCCAATGTCATTGATCATTTAGCACTGAAAAAAAGGCTTAAAATATAAATTTTTTGACTCACGATGAGGTAAAATTTTTACATCAACATTTATTTTCATCATTTCAAACTAATAATTATTTTTTTTTGTTTTTGTTAAATGTATTCTTTTTCGGCTTAAAATACAACAAACTTATTTTATTTTTTATTTAAAATGTATATTATTTTCGTATCTCATTTAGAACATCTGTACTAAATTAGAAAAACTTATATTGCGACAAAAAAAAATTTAGGACAAGAAAATTCGGGTCAATGCGAAATTTAAAATAAATTAATATATTCAAAATAATAATAATATTGAGAGACAGACGTACATACATAAAATTGTATTAGAACAATCGCATATATGTATTTTCAACGAAATATATAAAATTTAAAATATGTGGGCTTCACATTAAAAAGAAAAATTAAAAGTGAAATTTGCCCACAGTGATCACCGTCTTACTTAGGGATTTACTCACCCTTCCCAAAAAAACATAAAACAGTTGACATCAAGTTCGCCTTAACACGAAGAAGACACAATGCGTCTACTTAGGCCCCTAGAGAGAACTTAAACAGCTGAAAATTTTAAGACGTGGCTGCCTAAACCATTTACTTACCTCTTTTACTTAGGAACTGGAGGTAACTAGCCTTACTGCAAAGCAGCTTCCGGACATCCGCATCTTACATTCACCCCTTAGCCGACATTTTTTTAAAATTGACTTAAACTGGCCCATTTTTGAATTCATATTTATAAATATATAACATAATCCTTTTTTTTTCATTTTTTGTAATGTCCCTCCCTTTGTAGAACTCGAATAGTACATTTTATTGATCAACAAATTTTTTAAATCGGACCAAAATTAAGAATTCTGGATCGATTTTAATTTTGCAATACTTTGGGAACCCATGACCCGATGTGCCTATAGATCGCTTATCCAAAAGTCAAACTCGAATACAAGTCCCTAATTTGCACCTCAAATTTTATTTAAATCGGTCGAACTGTTTACATCTCAAACTGCAAAATCATAAAGAAAAAACACACAATATCTCTATAAATTTCGGTATTTATTAAAAGTTTCGGCCAGTCAAACTACTGAAGTACTTTGTTGTGTACAGTGTTGCCAGGTAATTTTTTTTTCTTCCCCAAAAAAAAATTTAAAAACACCCAAAATTTAACTTATTTTGAAAAAATCCCCCTAAATGTAAAAGTTTAGATAATAATTTAATTTCAAAAATTTAACTTGCCTCCGTGTTCATCTGCGTTCTAATATTAATACCAGTGTTGCCAATACATGTGTAATTACTAGTGTATTCAATTTATAGATGTTTTGATTTAATGGATTAATCGCGCGAATAATTATTCCAGGTAAAAATTTAATCGAATAATAATAAAACAATTTAATATTATTCGGTAAATCGAATAATTTTAATTTTGTCTAGTTTAGAATTTTAAAAATTAGACCAAAAATTATGTTTTTTTAACATTAAAATTTTATTAAAAAAGAAACAATCATTTAACAAAAGGTACTTCACAGGAATGTTAAAGTTGGTACAATTGTACCTTTTTTGGTACATTTTGACCTTCTAAAGTACCGTGGTACTATCGTGACTCATTTGGTACAATTTAAAAATTTTTCATAGTTCCCCCTTTTTGAATTTTTAGTATCAAACAAATTATTGAGTCATTTGTATTGCATTTATGTTGTACAACAAACCGTTAATGTAATGGGCGCTTAAATATGCGACTAGTATTGTGGTGTATAGAGCGCTTAGTTCCCTTTTACATTGTGGCAAGTGAAAGGCAGACAGACGATTGCACCGTCTGTACGCAACATTATGTACTTTTTGTTGTTTTAATAAATTTAAATAAAATGCTACAGTGAAGGTCCAAAAAGTAAATTTTTTTTTTTTTTTGTTTTTTTTTTTTTTGGAAATTGGTACAAAATATAAAACCCCATTTAACATTCCTGGTACTTTATGTAATAAAAGAGGAAAACTTTTTAATAAAAATAGCATGCAAATTTTAGCTAATCTTTCAAAAAGTAAATAAAGTTTAAATGTTTTTGTTTTAAACGATTTCTTTTTTTTGTGTTGATGAAACTTGATTTAGAAAAGATTCTTTCACTTATTGCTGACGGGAGAGATTGGAAGTAGAGCGTTATAAAGCATATCCAATTTCTCTGTTATTTTTCATATACAGTTTTTGAATCCTGAATTTGTATCAAAATGTTTTAAAAGTGAAGTGGTTTTGAAAATAAAGTGGAAAATCTTTTCCAAGTGTCGTCTAAGCATTATTTTGTTAAAAGAAATGTAGTTCTTAATTTAAAAAAGATCACCATTTTTTTTTTAATCGTCAAGTTAATGCTTGGCATTTACTACATATTTATTGATGATTATTGTGGAAACCAAACAGATAAAAAAAACCCCGAATTATAGAGCAAGCATTTGTGATCTCCAAAACTATTGTACTCTTAGTCAAAGTACAAAACATAATGTAAAGATATGCGAAAATAAATCCGTCGGCAAACAATTTCGATCGAAAAATTCTCTAAGTAGTTTACACATTTAGCAAAAATCTATCGCTTTTGCTATTCAATTCTTATTGAAGTAGTTACATTGTTCGGGAAGAAGTGTTCCACCATGGTAATATTTACATTAAGAATTTACTTAGTGTCTATATTTTATGACGAATTAGAGTGCTTTGGTCGATTAATAAAAATTTTATTTGGTAGTATCGCTTTTGGCTCTAAAAAGTACTATTTTGAAGTTTAACTTTTTCTTATTGTTCTTTTTAATAAAACGTGGTCCGTTTAACTGTTTATCTTTGTTTGTTTTGTTAGGGTAGTCTGAGTAAAATAAAAAAAAAAATGAGGTAAAAATTTTACAAAAAATTAAAAAATCTACAGTACATTTAATCAAAATAATTGTAAATGTTTTAAAGTTAAAAGCCAAATGCGGATAAATGTTTTTAAAAGAATTTACAGAAAGTCACAAATTTGTTCAAACACTAACTTTATAATAGTTTCAACAAGTTATAACTATTTTTATAGTCATTGAATAAACAAACAGTTCAAAATATCACCAATATTCTTTAAAAAAGATAATTATTAATTTTTTTTAATTTTAATTTCGTTTTAATTTGCTCTAACAAAAAAAAAAAAAAAATATTAGCGGTTTTCACCCTTTGTATTAAGTGTACCACTCTTTTATATTTAATACGATTTTATACTTCAAAGCGTGAGGTTCTTTTTCGTATGCATTGTAAATTAATGAATTTGCTAAGTGAGAGAAAGAGACAGATAAAGTTTCTTCAACTGTTTTATTCTGGTAAATTCACACACTTTGTTTACTACTGCTTTTTGTGGGATTTTTCAACCACAGCGTAGTATATTTTAGTCTAATACATTTTGTTGTTGCAGTGTTGTAAATGTTAGTATTTTTACTAAAATTATAAGATTAACAAGGTCTTCAAGGGACTTTACTATCAAGGGTGAATTCCGCTATTATTAAAAAAAATATTATCAATTTACCAAATAAGTTTGGCCTGTTTTGTGCACCTTTCGATAACATTTCAATCCATTTTCATTTTTAAAATATTTAAATTTCTCTTAATTTTACATAATTATATAAATTTATATTATTTCACACGCACGTGCCACCGATCACATTGTAATTTAAAAACAAACTGTCATAATTTGCTTTTCTACTAGATATTCACTACTTAACAGCAAATCGTTGCGAAGAAGTCAATATTATTTGGGTTATGTTCAATCGTGTTCTTGTTGCAATTGTATAACTGTTACAATTATCTGAACTCTTTAAAGTGACGAAAAAGTAAAATTTTAGAACTCAAAATTCGACTCTAACGTATTTTGTTGTTGTCAAATTCCGCAAAATCTACTGTTTAAATACCAAATGTGACTAAGTAGTTCGAATTTCGTATGCAATCGAAAAACACTCTACCAATTGCTTTGAGGGAATGAATAGTGCGACTTTAATGTTTGTTGTTTACTAAAACGCTTTAAGAAACATTCGCATATTTCGTTAAAATGACAAAAACAAAATAATTAAGCAATGAAAATAAACTTAAAAACAAAAAATATATCATTGCCGTGTTATTATTCATTGCATTTGAAATATATTTTTGGTTTTTAAAAATTTTATCTCGGAGTTTTTTATTTGTGAGTTAATTTAACATTTCATAGTGGGAATTTTTCTGACAAAAAAGTTTACAGACGCACTTTTTCTGTAAATTGGCGAGTCATTTTTTTACGTTACAGCTCTTTTACGCCAAAAAAAAAAAAAAAAAAAGTTACAGACGCAGTTAAGTGAGAAAAACAGCTGTTTGTTTCAATTTATACCATTTTTGTTTCATTTCACACATTTCAATCAAAAAGTATCTCGACGCAGGAGTTACAGAACATGGACACTTGTATCTGTTAAGTCCTAGAAGAGAGTTTGTTCTACATTTATCATAGAAAGTCTATAAGACTCGCATTAAGTTCAAGTCAGTAAATCAACATTAATACTAGGGAGATCGAACGGTTATTATTCGACCGGTTTTTACCGGTTATTTTAGCTTTGCCCAAGTCGGTTATTTTACAATGTCCAATTTTCGAATATCGAATAAACCGGTTATTGAAAAAAGTCGAATAATCGATCTCCCTAATTAATACACACTTCGGATTTTGTGAATATTTTGGTTGTTAAATAAAAACTAACGAATGTATTTTAAAAATGTGGGGATGGGATCTATGACAGCAAGAGGAATGTACCGCTAAAGACGATGACCGCCGCACACTGGGGCCAAAAGGCCTTTTTTCAGGGACCGTAACAGTTATTCCTTTTTTCATAAAAGTCAGATGATAACAGTTATTTTATGATTTTTATTTTTTTGAACAAAAATAACAATTATATTCAACATTTTTTATTTTTCGAATTTATTCTATGAGCTAAATTTCAGTTATGTATTTTATAAAGCTTTTTTGTAATAGTTCTATTCCTTAAATTTTTTAGGAATGGCTTATACACTCTTTGTCCAAAAACATAAAATAAAAAAAATAACTGTAATTTTTGATCGAAAACATAAGAATCAAAGCTTTAAAAATCATAATATTTTATCATAGAAAAGTTCATGAGGATCAATATGGTATACTTGAATCAGTTTGCCAGCATTTACTTCTATATGATTTTTTTTTTTTTGTTTAAAAATTTCAAGATACCTGTTATTTTCGGTCCCTGTTTTTTTTCGCGGATCAATTTATATCTGCTCAACTACAATAGTTAGGCACACATGTGTGTACAAAAAAAATATTATGTTTTTCTTATATCTGAAAACTCTTAGAACAAACTGCATGTTCCAACAAAATCTTGGTGGTATAGGATTACAATACACATAATTCAATTAAGTAAATTGCTAAATAAAAATTCTCATGGATACATCTATAAATGCAATTTGATGCAAGTAAAATAATTGTTGTTCATGATTTTAACGAAATTAAGCAAGTTTTTATAAATGTATTTCTCGTTGAAAAACACTAAAAGAAATGCAAATAATAAAATGCATGTAAGCGATAAATACTGTAATTGTTTTATACTCAATCACCATAAACTTTAAATCTGTTTATTATTTTTTTTTTTTTTTATTTTTATTTTATTAAGCGAGTTCTTAATAAATTTTGCAATAAATAAATTGAAGTTGAAAGTAAAACCGTTTTCATAATTAAATTGTGTAATAGTATGCAAAATTTGAGCGCTTAGGGAAAAATAGGGATTTTTCGGGCTGCGTAGGGACTTTAAGAAAATATACAGCATCACTGCGCCATTAAACGAAAATATTTTTAACAAAAAAAAAAAAAAAAAAATCGAATAATCCACAATATTGTAATTTATCAAAACCAAAGTTTTTTAAATAAATTTTACACAAAAAAAACCAAAATTTTACACAAAATAAACCCAATTAGCACTTTAACGATGTCTAAAGAAATTTGCATTCATTTTCATTAAATATTTATAAATTTTACAAAAATATGTATAAAAAAAACAACTCACCTCTTTTTCCTTTTCCTCATTATCATTGGCAGAATCTTGTTTCTCTGGATCTAGTTCCTGTAAAAGAAAACAAAATTCAAATTTAAAAAACAAAAAAAATTAATTAAATATAAAAGTTTTTGCTATTGACGTAAGTAACAAAATTTAAATCATTTACACAACCGGTAATAAAATCAACAACAACAAAAAACAAAAGTAAAGAAAACGTAAAATTTTATTTTCGTTATTTTTCTGCCTTCAACTACCAAAGTCAAGGCCAAATTTAAAAGCTGCAAATGTTTTATGTGATTTATGAAAAAGAAAATCTGAACTCAAAGAAAAATTTATTAATATTGAACATGTGTGTTAAATATTTATTTATTTCAAAACATGCAGCATGTGATGTGGAAAAGCTAAATGATTTGTGTATCAAATGGATATAAAGTTGAATCAACTTTTCTTTGATGTTACAAAAAAAAAAAAAAATAAATAAACTATTGCACGTAATTTCTATTTAAAATTTTTCAAAAAATTTATATTTGAATTCAAAGGAGATTCATATCGCGTTACTTTATAATTAAATACAAAAAGGGGCGCTATTCCCAGTTAAAGTAGTAAATGTGCATGTCTGGCTTAAGGTTGCCTTAAACAAAAAGTATGTGAAATATGGAGGAATGGGACTATTACAAAAATGCTTTATAAATGCAAAAAATTTGACTCAAAGAAGCACATTTGAAATATCTTTAAAAAGAAAAATAATTTATAAAAAAGGGAAAAAGAAAGACAAAAATGCTTTATAAATTAAAATTAGACTCAAAGAAGCGCATTTGAAAAATGTTTAAATAGTAAAATAATTTATAAAAAAGAAAGAATTATATTTGTAGTAACAAACTTAAAAAGGAATTGCGGATTTTCCTTTAAAAATGTACGGAGTAACAGTTTTAATATTGCTAACGTTTCTGATTTCTGAAGGCTCTAATCAGCACGATCTTATTACAATACTATTTTACCAATGTTTTTAATATGTCTAAACCCGTTGTTGCTTTGACACACTGTGTACTATAGACTAGGGGCCTGCATAAATGTATTTTAATATCAACGACACAACAAAAATCAAACGTGTGCACAAAACGTTTGCGTACAATCACAATGACAAATGATTTGCGTTACGTATCTTAGCACAATTAAAATAGTCTTGAAAAAAAAATTAAAAAAAAACAGTACTTGCTTCTTTCAAAACCTTTCAATACAGTAAAAAATTTTTGCCTATACTCCTAGTATTTCAAAAAAAGTAAGAAAGTATAGTTGGTCAATCTCGATCCATATGATACCCTACATCACAGTATAAAAACAAATTTTTGCAAGTGTACCTATTTGGGACCTAGTTTTGACAAATGCATAGCTAATGTGGCTATATGAATAGGAATCTATCTGTTTAAAATTTCATTAAAATCAATTAGATAGTTGCGACCCTCGTGGTCCAATTTTTAAAAAAATGCGTAGCTTATGTGTCCATATAAAAAGGGATTTATCTGTTTTAAATTTCATTAAAAATGGTTTGATAGTGGGCACAAAGACCCTATTCCGGAAAGCAGCTTGTATGGGGGCAATATGAAATTATTCGCCCCATTTTCAATAGGCTTGGTCCTTGTGCCAATTATAACTTATGCGTGCGTGCCATCCAGCCGAACGGACATCGTTAGATCGGATAAGAAAGTGATTCTGATCGATATACTTTACTTAGCATTTACGCAAGTCACTGCCAGTTCAAAAAACTCATTATACAAATTATTTTTTACTATTGCACTCACATTTTTCGCCATGGCAACTCCAAAGTTTACATGCGAGTGGAAATTCGGCACTTGCATGCCGTTAAATGTCAAAAACATAAACAATGCTACCCTTTTAAAAATTGTATGCAAATTTACTGGATTATTATCAAAAGTTATTTTTGGGAATAAAAAATTTATTATTAATCAGATTTATGTATAACGTGCTAAATGCCCAATTTTTATTTTTAATAAAAACACTGAAATTTATTTTTGAGGGAAAGCTAGTTTCCATGCGGATTATTGTCAAAGTGTAATTAAAATTTTAACTTGTTAAATGTATTATTAGGATTACTTTTTTAAAACGCGCATTAATTAAAGCAAGTTTGTTAATTAAGGGCATTAATATTGTTAAAATAATGCTAGTATAAATAAATGTAAACCATTTCCCCAAAAATGTGCCTATGTATATGATGAACTCAGTAACTCTATTTTGTTTTCTGGTACTTTTTTTAATTTAATTTTTTTTAACTTGAAAATGAACTTGCAGTGGCATGTGTAAACTGAAACGTAAATGGCATGAGATTCGACTATTTCGAAAAGATTTTCTATAATAATATGTATACAACAGTGGCATGCCACTACTTGCACGTGTAAAGGCAGCGTTAAGGTGGGTCTAGGACCAATATATTAAGGTGTTACACACATCATCACAAATGCATAATATCCTCTCCACTATTGTGGTGTGGGTGTAAAAATAATATAGTTACGAACGGTATTATGGGTTGTGTCCGTACAACAAACACTTATAAAATATAAATCGTTGGGTGTTTGAGCCGTACGCTAAATAATGTTCTTTTTTCGAACACTGCTTGTGTTCCGTACACATATAAATTGTTTTTGCAGAGAGTTGTTGCTGCAATATTATCACATAAACTCGCTACAAAAAAATAAAGAATTTGCGTATTATTTCCTCCTCCTCTCTTTGCAGCGTGTATTTTTCAATTCCTTGATAATTGTTGAGCTTTTCTTTACCCGCACTTTCCCTATAGTAAATGATTTATTTTTTGCTTCTACACGTTCAAACACTTTCGTTAATTCGTCTTATACACTTCTATTCGGTATTCGTTTGTGAAAGCGACATTACAGTAT
The DNA here is from genome assembly GCA_943735925.1 of Pollenia amentaria. Classification (NCBI taxonomy): domain Eukaryota; kingdom Metazoa; phylum Arthropoda; class Insecta; order Diptera; family Polleniidae; genus Pollenia; species Pollenia amentaria. Next base: position 164,540,247 of record OX031009.1, read on the forward strand.
AGACTTTCAAAATGTTTCAATGATTTGAATGTGTGTTCAAATGGAATAGTGCAGGCCTCTACTTTGTATGCAAGGAGCCTTAATACATCCAGTCGGTCATCAAACTGACCTTGTCAACAGTAAATGTTTAGAAACGTAAACACCCTAATAATCCTTAAATGCCCATACATTTGAAAACATTAATGAATAGGAAAGACAATTGCACTTCTCTTAAACTAAGCAAAAATATATAAATCTTCAAGATGTCAACATCAATGACAGAAATCTTTTATTCCTTGCATTTAGTCCCAATTTTTCATAATGGATCCGGAGAAATGTAAATTTAAATAAAATTGGAAAACACGTTTTTAATATCCATTCAATTTGGCTTTATTAGTAATATAATTTTATGACATTAATGTTTAAATATCATACATGGGCATTTTTCAGTACCAGTACTTTTTCAGTATTTTCTTTTTTTACTGATTACTGAAAAAAAAAATCAGTATTCAGTAAATTTTACTGCTTACTGAAAAAAAAAATCAGTATTCAGTAAAAAGTACTGATTACTGAAAACAAAAATCAGTATTCAGTAAAAAGTACTGATTACTGAAAACAAAAATCAGTATTCAGTAAAAAGTACTGATTACTGAAAACAAAAATCAGTATTCAGTAAAAAGTACTGATTACTGAAAACAAAAATCAGTATTCAGTAAAAAGTACTGATTACTGAAAATAAAAATCAGTATTCAGTAAATTTTACTGATTTGTGTAAAAAAATGCAGTAATCAGTAAATGATTGATAGTATTTACTGTATGTTTTTTAATTATTTAAAAACGAAATGTGTTACCCAATAAAAACTGATTTATATAGCTGAGACTTCGAATTATTTCATTTTTTCACTATTTTGAAATTTTATAAAAACGAAATATTATTTTTTATACATTTTTAAATAAGATGTTTTTGCCGGGAAATAAGTTTTTGAAACTCTTGTCATCAATTATAGACAATGGAGAGGCAGTAGAGCAAATAAAATTCAAAAAGTCCTCAACAAAGGAGCCTTTGCGACCTCTAATCCTCCTGTTCTCCTCCTTTCTTGCTTTTAAATCTACAACTTTTTGTGGATGTTCTTTTTTTAAGTGTTTAATAAAATTGGAGCTCACACGCAAAGACCCTTTAATTTTTTTGTTGCAAACTTGGCAAACAGCAATTAAACCTCCCATTTTCCGTTGGTAAGGAGTTTTGTCCATCTTATTAAAATTTAAAATCAATAAATTACAAGTGAGAGTGCTATATATTCGGCTATACCGAATCATATATTTATACCCTTCACCAATTTTGTTATGAATAAGGCTGAAACTGGGGTTGAACTTGGATTGGAACCTTTTGTTTACTGAACAAACCCTTAGACCGTTCAGCTATATAAGGTTTAATTTGCTTGGTTAATTAAATTATACAAAAATAAAGACTAATTTTTCACAACACCGGTTTTCATTTAAATATTAGATATAGTTAGATAGATTATTAAATCATTTTATGGTGAAGGTTATAAAATATGCTTATATTTTTTATTACCATTTCAACAATTTTAAAAAACTCGTCACTAAAAATATTTGCATTAACACCATTGAGTTCATCTGTTTTCAACAAATCATTTGAGGTTTCACTAAAAAAATTTGAAGATCTTGGAAGATCTTCTTCACACAAAAAAACCGGATCTCTGACCGAGTCATCACTATTAAAATCGGAAATATCGCTCATTTTTTTAATATTTTTTCACAACAAATTATTATTTAAAAAATTCCAAATATCTTCTACGAAAGAATGTCTGTTTTGATCTGATTGATAATGTAATTAATAGCACCGGGTGGTTAACTTATGTATCAATATTAATTTACAACCCCAGTTTCAGCCTTATTCATAACAAAATTGGTGACTTGTAATTTATTGATTTTAAATTTTAATAAGATGGACAAAACTCCTCACCAACGGAAAATGGGAGGTTTAATTGCTGTTTGCCAAGTTTGCAACAAAAAAATTAAAGGGTCTTTGCGTGTGAGCTCCAATTTTATTAAACACTTAAAAAAAGAACATCCACAAAAAGTTGTAGATTTAAAAGCAAGAAAGGAGGAGAACAGGAGGATTAGAGGTCGCAAAGGCTCCTTTGTTGAGGACTTTTTGAATTTTATTTGCTCTACTGCCTCTCCATTGTCTATAATTGATGACAAGAGTTTCAAAAACTTATTTCCCGGCAAAAACATCTTATTTAAAAATTTATAAAAAATAATATTTCGTTTTTATAAAATTTCAAAATAGTGAAAAAATGAAATAATTCGAAGTCTCAGCTATATAAATCAGTTTTTATTGGGTAACACATTTCGTTTTTAAATAGTTAAAAAACATACAGTAAATACTATCAATCATTTACTGATTACTGCATTTTTTTACACAAATCAGTAAAATTTACTGAATACTGATTTTTGTTTTCAGTAATCAGTACTTTTTACTGAATACTGATTTTTGTTTTCAGTAATCAGTACTTTTTACTGAATACTGATTTTTGTTTTCAGTAATCAGTACTTTTTACTGAATACTGATTTTTGTTTTCAGTAATCAGTACTTTTTACTGAATACTGATTTTTGTTTTCAGTAATCAGTACTTTTTACTGAATACTGATTTTTTTTTTCAGTAAGCAGTAAAATTTACTGAATACTGATTTTTTTTTTCAGTAATCAGTACTTTTTACTGATTACTGAAACGCGTAATGCAGTAAAAAAGTAATGCAGTATGCCCATGTATGTTAAATATGATTTCGAGCGTGTCTTGAGTTCCACTTTTCACACACCGTTTACAAAAAATATTCGGTTTCAATTGCTCGATCATTATTGGTTTATCTCTTTATACCTGTGACTTTAAATATCGCCCCAGACAAAATAATCAATTGACGTCAAGTCACATGAATGAGGTGACCAATTAACATTTCCATTTCGTAAAATTATTCCTTTGCTAAATGTTTCTTTCAGTAAATTTATTGTATTTCGCGCTGTTTTACATGTGGCACCATCTTGCTAAAACCATATGTGTTCAATACTAATGACTCTCAATTGAGGAACGAAAAAATAAAACTGTTTTATAAAATTTTGAATTTATCGTTGTTATCGAAGGAATTGATGTGCGATTACGATTAAAAGGTGCGACATTTGTGATTACGGTTACGAATATAATCGACCAAAATATGGACCAAAAATTTGACTTGGCAGACCATTTAATAATGTTTTACCACGACACGATTCCAAACAAGATCTTATTGTTAACTTCAAGAAGAATATTAAATGTCTGTTCTTCACAGGATATTAATTGATCGAACAGGGAAAGGTATTTATTTTATTCATCTTCTATAAGTGCTTTTTTATATCAAAACTTCCGATAGGTATATCTGTAAAACTAGCTCTCATACTAAATTCGGTTTTAGACGACATGTATTAAGCAGTGTGCTTTTAAGTTGCTAAGCCAGTTACCCTCTAGGATTAAAAATTAGTCGAAAAAGTTCCAGAAATTTTTTTCAACTTAGTTTTTTTTAAAACTGCGTCGCCATTTGTACTCCGATGACAACAACAAATTCTGAGCCCCACTTATACCAGCTCGGATCATTCCCCCCTTGTTTCCAATTTTTTGCACGTGTTAAGAAAGCTCTTCTCAAACATTGTACATCAAGCTTTTAATATACTCCATTTTATGCCACGCCCCACAATTAGGCACATTTTTCATTAGATATATCAGGTATCTGATGAAAATCGATCTTTAAGAAGTGAGAAACAAAGTTGTTCAGTTAAACTTTTTTTTTTTTTGTTCTTAGGCTGGGTTTTTATGATCTCAGTTAAACTAGGTTTAGTTAAGATCTCAGTTAAACTAGGTTAAGTTAATCTGAAAGCAGATTTGTGCCGCCATTACCAAGTTTGTATACAAAATTTTGACGGAATGTTTTGCTTAAAATGTTGACCTTTAATGAAATAATAATACAAAATCATATATCACCGGAAAAATCCGAGTTTCAAAGTACGTTAAACTAAGCTTAAACTTAGTGACATTAGTTACTCCCTTCTTTGATGAGGGAAAGAAGTTGTTCTTTTTTTATATTTTATGTCTAGTTATACTTACGTAAACGAATACGTTGCGCATCAGCTATTCCATTTTCTTTACCAAATTTTTGTATTAAAAGGTACTCTTACGTAAACGTGACGTTGCGTTGCAGATGAACCTGATAGTATTAAAAATGTTCTCCGTTTTATTGATAAAGTGAACATTCCAGCGACGTACATGACGTTTTTTTATATTTTTATACAAAACGCACAAAAAAACAAAACTTAAAATATGAATTATATGAATTTTAACATATTTTCTGTTTTCCTTTTAAAGCATTTTAGGACGTTTACGTACTTTTGGTAACTACCAGCCATTAAAATCGACCGGAAATTTTTTTATATATTTCTTTTTAAAAGTTCTTCTACTGAAAGCCTTTTAGAATTCCATTAAGAAAAATGGAGTAAAAAATAAATAAGTATGGAATGTTTTTTTGAGGCACACCAATATATGTTGTGCAATCTCCTCCATTTTCGAAATAACGGTATATTTCGAAAGCAAGAGCTAACCTAAAAAACCTGTTAGCACCACTGTATTCAGCTTACTCAAATTAGATTAACGCCCCCCGCACCCCTTGTTTTGTGTCACATAATCTTAATAACATTTACATTTAGTTGAAAAAAATACATATTATTAATTTAGTAATTGTTTTAAGTTGTGTTCATTTATTTTAGAAACTTGCAACGAGAGAGTCAATTAAAAATTTACAAAATTTTTCTTCCAATTACTCAACAAGATAAAAAAGTAAATGAACACTTTACCAGCAAAAACTAGCACATTGGGCATATTGACCCTATTTATTGTTCTTTATTATTATTGTTCTTCAATTTTGGTTCTTAAACTTTTAATTTAAAAATTATGAAAAATATTTTTGTTTTGTAAACAAAAACATGAAACAGGTGGTTGAATAATTCTTGCTAGTAAAAATTTTACTATCAGAAATTTACAAAAAAAATTTTGTCTCTGAAATGTTTATGCTCTTTTTTCACTCTCCCGTTGCAAGTTTTTCGGGTACGTGAACACTTACTAGTAGGGAGATCGAACGGTTGTTATTCGAGCTTATTTTAGCTTTGCCCAAGTCGGTTATTTTTAAATGTCCAATTTTCGAATATCGAATAAACCGGTTATTTTGTTATAATAAGCCGGTTATTTTAATAAAGTGTAATTTGTATACATTTTCCTTACTCTTGTTGTAAATGTACCCTTAATTTAAATATTTTTCTAATTGAATATGGTAGGGCTGTGAATAATCGCTTATAAAAGCGTGTGTTCTTGTAAAAAAAAAACAATTCAAAATACTACACAAAAGTGTTCAGTTAAAAAGTAAATATTAACTTGTGCGAGAGTATTCTAAATATTAAATATATTTTTATATATTAATTTCTTTGGAGATATTTCGAACGGGATTCAAAAGATAAAGTTTGGTGCCTGAAGTGTCTTAAAATGATTAGTTGCAAAGGTTCTTCCCCGTCACGACCTTTTAATCACCTCTAATTAGTCCGCATGCTTGACATTTATTTACTTAACTCCGTTCGAAGTAGTTCTAAAAAGACGACAAATAATACTTTACTAAAATACGCAGCCAAAAATGAATCATTGTGTGATATATTAGCCAGTTGTAGTTCTAGCATATCTTTATGCTTAAAACTACAACATTCCGGCGGAATCAATGATATGGAAAAATTCATCAGTTTTATTTATTAAAACACCAAGAACTAATAAATAAAACTGAAGGAACGATGTCATGGAAGGTTTTAAATTTTGGTCGACGGATTGACAAATATTTCCTTCAAAAAGCATGTTCATATTACAATTAGTTTCTATAATGATGAAACAAAATAATTTGAAATATGTAATCCTGGCTAAGAGGTTTTGTTTGCAACTTTTCAAAAATGTGGTTGAAGTCTACTGATTCATATTACTGATTCTGAATCTAAATTAAATTAAACAAATATCTTCTTAAAAATAAAGTTTAGTAAATAAATAGAAATTGTTAAAAATTAAGCTAAAGTTTGATCAATTTACTAGTCACACTTTTCTTTTATAAATGCTGGCCGCATTTATAAACTTTTAAAAACAATGTATGCAAAATTTATATTCTGCAATATCGGAAAATATTTAAATAATTTATGATTTCAAATATTATTTTCATACCACAAAATGCTTCTCTGCTGGCTTTAATAATATTAACAACAAAAAAAAATAATGTCAAATAAATTTATTTAAACATTTTTAGTTTGTGAAAAATAAAAACATTTTGCAAAACCAAATGAGCAAAATGTATTGGAAAAATTTATTAATTATGTGTTTGTGTCATAAAATTAAACATAAAGTGTTATATTGTGAAAAATTTCAAACTGAAATTTCAATTTTTGTTTTGTTTTTTTGTTTTTATCTGTGTTGAATTCACACAGAACCTATATGCGTGAAGGGTGAACTAAGAAATTGTGAACGCTCTCTCGAGTTGGCATACTAGTTCTAAACCAGTGGTGTCAATTATGATTGTATTGGTGCGAATACTCTTGTCTCTTTCATTCTCAGCGGGAGGAATCTCCGGTTGCGAGGCCTATTACGAGGCCTAATTAACATACATATTTTGCTATGAAGACTTTAGAGCAATTAATAATAATACAATTATCGAAAAATGTTGAGTTATGGACAGACACACTCAGTTGTTATTAAAATAAATTTAATTTGGAACCTGCATTTCGCAGAAACTTTGCTTATTTTTTGGAAAAATTGAGCATTTGACAATATTTGAAGTCGTTTTACTACCTTATTAAATTCTTTCTAATATTTTTAATTTGGTGCTCAACATACCTTTGCAAATGCCAACAATGAAAATTCATTTGCACATGCTAATGCAAATAATAACTCCATTAAGTTTAAAAATATTCTATAATTATTAACCACCATTATAAAAAGAGAAGATTTTACTAGCCTATAAAAATATACTTTTATTTACCAATAATATCTTCTAAATTTAAATTGCAGTTTCGAAACAACAAAACATTTTTTAGGTTTGTGGACGTTAAACAATAAAGTTTCATTAATACATTAATAATACACATCTTCTTACCCAAAAATTTTACCTGCTGTCACATTTGCTTTTATGTGTATAAGTTTACACATAAATTGTAGGAAAACAAGACTTTTTTAAATATTTTTACTTACTTGAGAAAAGTGTTTTCAAAGGAAAAAAAAACCCATTGACGCGATTGGTATAGAAAGAAAAATATTTTTACAAGCACAAAATACCCACAAATTCTTGTGGCTATTTTTTTCTTAATAATTTCTGCATTTAGGTACGTCTTTTTAACGAAAGAAAAAGGGACCCTTTAAAAGGCAACAAAGAATTTTTTTCACAAACAAAACACATATCGTTAGCTTAAATGCAAAACAATGTAGATATTATTTGTCAATCATTGTACAATGTCAAAAACAGAAATAAAACAAAAAATAAACAAAGATAATAAATAATAAATATATTATTTCTGTTTAGAGGCCTCAAAACAGGCCGTGCGATATTTCGATATTTCCCGCTGAATGAGAGTGTTTTGCAGTAAAAAATTATATTTTACGCTCGCAAAATAAAAGAGCGTAAGCGTACATGTGAGTTTTGCTGACACAATTGTGCATGACGCTGACACCCCTGTTCTAAACTATGGTTTATAACATTGGTGTTCAAAAATGTTTTGCATATGTATTGCGAGAGGATTTTAAAGTACAGTGACAAGCAAAACTAAGCGCATCGATTTTCATTGACATTTAATATGAAAAATGGTTTTAGTTGTAAAACATTTATAATTAATAATGGGGGTCAAACTAAATTTTCTATTTTTTAAATTGACATTTAAAAAACAAAATGTATTGAAAATTGTTCAATTTTACCAAGTAAAAAAAAAAAAAAGAAAATTCAGGGTGAACTGCGGGCATGTTTGCAAATTAAAAGTAAGAATAATATCTAGGAATACTCCAATAAAATATTCTACATTTATGCTTTTACGACAGTTTTGGAAAAGCATTAAAATATTTTGGCATTTATCTTACACACTGTATTCGAAAAAAGTATCAACAGAGCGTCCGTGCAAGTGCACTCGTCGCTTGTCTGACGAGCAACTGAATTAATGAGCGTAAAAACAAAGGGGTGGGGCTTCTAAACAATTGTTTGCCTGAATGAGCATCACTGGTTTATAATGACTATACCTTGTATTTGTTCTACGATGGTTTATAATACAAAATTTTAAAAACGTAAACAAAAATGTTTTTTGAATGAAAATTCGTATGGTTAACAACATGTTATTCAACTTTTAAATTTGACTTAAGATGTTCTGTCAAAATGCCACAGAATATAAAAAAATAATTAAAAATCTTATTGTCAAGAGCAACTTACGTCCATATCGATATGTACAACACCAGTGGAGCGACGTTTAGGTTTCCTTCTTCGTTGTATAACTGCCTGTGTAGCTAAAGCACTGCGATTATCATTTTCCTTGTCATTATCTACAAAAATTCAATTCATAATATTTATATAAAGCAGAAATGTATATTATAAATTCTACCTTTATCATCAATATTGCTATTCAGATTTGTTGTTGAGGTGTTAACAGTATTCGAAGTGCTCGTACCGGTTGTTTGCGAATCGGGTGTTAGCGATGTGGTTGAGGTGGCTGTGTTGGAGCGACGCGATGATGAATATGAACCAAAACCACTACTGCTGGAACTATTATCGTTAAGTTTGTCATCGTTGTTAGAGTGACTGCTGGAACTAGTGGTGGAGGTATTAGAACTAGCTGTAGTACTATTATTGCTTAAATTACTAGTCGGTGGTGCCGAAACGGGTCGACCAATTGAATTCAATGATTGATTGGAAGAAGAAACTGTTATAAAAAAAACCCCCAGCAATTAATAAGAAAACAAAATTGGTAAATAAATATATGTATGTACATATTTCAATAAAAAACTTACTTGTATTATTAGATGTGTTTATTCTTCGCTGTGACATGGAATTAGCGGCAGCTATAACAGCTGGAGCACTTGGTATTATAGTGCTATTGTTCGGTGGATATGTATTTCCGCTGGTAGCATCTTCCAGTTTAAACTGTTTTTTTGGTTGTTGTCCAAAAGAAATTTTAAAATTAATTTTATATTAACAAACTTTTAGTGAAAAGCTTTTGAAATTTTTAATTTAAATCTTAAAATAGACAACAGATTTATGGTTTTTGTGAGTAAGAGTATGTTGTGTATATATATATTTTTTTTTTAATTTATGTAGTTTATGCTTTATTAAGTTAATTGAATAGTAGTTAAATTGTTTTGTTAATAAAATTATTTGGTATTTTGCCAACTACTACATTCGTTAGAGGGAAATTATTTATTTTTGATTCATAATTCAGTTGTTTATTTGTTTTTGTACCATAACCATTTTTTAGTATTAGATTTGTTGTTACACTAACTAAAATCAAAATTAGCTTATTAACAAGATTATTTAATTATTTGGTAGTTTTATATACTTTTATGACTTCATTGACATGTTTTAGTAAATTTTTTTAAAACTTTTCTTATTAATCGAAGTCTTTTTCTTTAAATATTCTGTTTAGAGTGGAATACAATCGAAATTGAATAATCGGCGTTATTATGCGTGTCGCTATCGTAATCGAAAACGATAACTAAGACAAATTTTCTATATATTTCACATTGTCGTTGTTTAATGATAACGACAAACATTTTAAACGACTATGACTACGACTTCGACAACGACTTTCGTATTAAGACTGAATATTTGTTTATAGCACTTTAGTGTCTGAAATTTGTCAAGGGCATTTACACTCTGGAGCAGGGGTTCCCAACGTTTTTGGTTTTGTGTATGAAGAAATATTTGACCAAAGTAACGTGTACGGTATACTTTTCTTGTTTTTATATGACTTGAAAGATTTAACGATAAATTTTTTACTTTTATTCTCCTTCGTGGACCCCCTGAAAATCTGTTACAGACCCCAAGGAATCCGCGGCCCGCTATTTGGGAATCGTTGTTCTAGAATTATTAATTTTAATGAATCAAGACAAGACTTCATTTCCTTTCTCAAAACTACAAATTACAAGTCTACAAGTAAAATACATTTGAAACAAAAAAAAATTGTAAAATTGTTGCTTTTTTTAACGTATTTTACTTGTAGTTTTGAGAAACAGGGCCCAGATAGTGCGATTATGTCGAATTTTCAAACGATTTTAAAACCGATCTATATAATAAATTTGAAATTGCTACTGAGATTTAGTTGTTTTAGGATATTGCATCTAAGTTTCTTTAGGCTGTTTTAGAATAATAGGAATAATAAAAGATTAGAATCATATGAGATCAGAAAGAAAGCAATTAAAAAAAAATAAAAATTTGTAGATAAAAGTAAATAAAATAGAATTTGTGAAGCAAACCTCAGGAACGTATTTTATTTTCCCTATTACTGTTTGCAACTCAACTTAATTGAGTTGAAACTAAACTTTACAACTTCCAGAGATGATTTGTAAATGTTGGGGTTCTAAACAATAAAACAAAATTGCAAAATTTCAACTCAACTTTACTGAACTTTAGAAGTTGTAAACCTTAATATGTTATATGTAATATATAAATATTTTAATTTAGTTGCTCAACTTTTATTTAAATTAAAATATCAATTTTATTTACCAAAAAAAAAAAAGATGGATGTCCGAAAACCTTCGAAACATCGTTAACAGCTTATAGGCTGTTAAATGGAATTTGAATCATTAATTCTTCAACAAATATAAATTAAATTTAAACCTTAAGGTCCAATTAGACGTGACATAAACATAATGCCAGTGCCGTAACAATGACCATAGAAACCAAAATTCAATTGGTTTGTATGGTTATGCCGTTATGTTAAGTCACCTATAATCAAATACAGTGTTGTCCATAAGGTTAGTTTAAACAGCTGTTTTGTATGGTTATTGGTATGTTACGTCTAATTTGAGCTTTAATCACAGTACAATATTCCAAATTTCTACTTAATCTCTTTTACCGGGGTTTTCAACAGGAAATTTTTCAAAACAAAATAAAACATGGAGAAAAGTGAAAATTATTAAAAATTGTATGTAAATGGGAACACAGCCGGGAATGTTTTAAGTTATTACGGTAATTAGCAGACAGTGTAGAAAGAATTTATAATTATTAGAATAACAATTACTTTAGAATATCGAAAAATAATTAAAAACAATTCTAACAAATTTAAATATAATCTAACTAGTTTGAAGTTTACATATGTTCGATTATTTTGTAAATAATAATCTTTTATTTACATTATTTTCGGATTACTTTTATTAATATAAGCTAATTATGATTACTTTTTGGATTATTTGTAATCGTAATCAATTAGTTATCGGTTAAAACTGAAAATAATCGTATTTGATCAACGAATTTTCATTTGAAATCAAAATAATTTAATTACTTATCATTACGACTAGTAGTCATTATTTAACAGTTATGATTGGAAAGAGCCGGGCTGAGCAATTATGTATGTATGTGTACAAAATTACTTATATCAGAGAGATGTCAACTACAACTCCGCAAACAGATGTCGTTTCTTTTTTTCACATTTTCAAACACATTTTGGTAAAATGCTGTAAAATATTTGGCTTCAATCAATTTGACTAACTCTTTATAGACTCTATTTTTAACAAAGCCCCACAAAAAATAGTCCAATGGCGTTAAATCGTATGATCGAGGCGGCCAATTAACAGTTAAATTTCGTGAAATAATGCGATCGGAAAATTCGCAATAGAATCATTGCTTCGCTGACTGTGTGACATTTAGTACCGCCCTGTTGAAACCACATGTAAGAGATATCCATAACATCAATGACAAGTCATGTGATTAATGTGTGACTCTAATAGTTAAAAGCGTCAAGAAATTAGATAACTCGGATCTTCCTCAAGACTGTGACTTAAGGCTGTGCTGTTTCACTTGAAGAAACATAGTAGATTTTTAATATTTAAGTGCCATTTTCGAACAAAGTTTAATTCATTGCAACAATTGACAAAGCTTCTACTACTGATGCAAAAAAAAAAAGATTTACGTGAGTACATGCCATGTTGGCCTACCTCTCGCTGGTCTTAGCACCGGATGGCAAACAATGCGTTTTCCAAACGCCACCCTTTCAAATAATATTTATGCTCTAAAAAGCCCCTTATTTCGGCAATAAAGGTGAGTTAAAAAAATTATATATGTATGTTGGATATAGAAAATTTTCCTAAATTCTATATATTATTTTCGGCAGATCTATGTTGTCACCTATTTTTCACACAAAACCCCTTATGGCGGGAGGAATAAGGGGTTTTGTGCTAGCACTTTTTGACCAATGCGAAAATTTGGTTGAAACATTTACTTTGATAACACTGTGCTAGAATTTGGCACTTTTTTTTAGACAAGCCCGGCACCTGGCGTTTTAACATAAAACAGCTAAGCTGAATTCTATGGTGCTAATCGTTTTTTTAGATAAGCTCTTGTTTTCGAGATAAACTGTTATTTCAAAAACGGTTAAGCTAATTGAAATTACTAAAAAAAAATCCGAAATTCCGCAATAAAAATAACTTTAAGTTAAGGTTAACTTTTTTCTAATATACGCAATCATTTAAGAAATATAAGTTGCAAACAAAACAAGCCATAAATGATTGACAACTTTTGATTTTACTCACAAAAGACGAAAAATTTTAATTAATTTAAGAATTTCATAAAACGCAATATTTGTATGGGAGCCCCCTAAAAGTTTGAGATGAAGGGCAAGTATGTTTTAGAAAAATATTTACGACAAAAAACTCATTGAGGTTGGTCATACATTTTATACAGCTTGGGGCGACTCCTGGGCAGTTATGGGACTTTTTCTTTAATATATTTTTTTTAGTCTGTATTGAACATTTTGTATGGGAGCGCCCTTAAGGAATGGAGATAGCGGGTAGGTATGTTAGAAATAAATGATTGAGATGAAAAATAAGGTAGGGCTGGTCATACATTTGACCCTTACACGCTGCAGGGGCCAAATTTAAGAAGAAGTCAGTAATCATGGCTCTATACCGGTCACCATTGACTGTAACGTTCTGACCAGCATCGTTTTTTAAGATTAAACCTGCCCATTAAGCACACCAAACAGTCAGTTCTTCTGGGTGTTACGGTGTGTCAACATACACTTGAGGATTATCATCACTCCAAATAGGGCAGTTTTGTTTATTGACGTATCCATTCAAACAAAAGTGAGCTTCATCGCTAAAAAAAATTCGCGCGATATGTATTTCGAACAGAACCATGATTTCAAAATAAATTTGCACAATTTGGAAGCGTTGTTCAGGCGTCAGTCTATTCATGTTGAAATACCAATCCAAACTAACAGCCGTACCTAAACAAAAGCGGAAGGCGGAACGTTTTCTTTCGCGTAGCTTTTACGCTGATATGCCATACCTAAACAATAGCGTCAGCGTTGTGTAACAAACAGAAGTGTTAACTTTCGTGCTTCAAAATCGTCAAAATAAACTTCTTCGAATAATCACAGCCGCCCCCTGGTACGTCAAAAACTCAAATATCCACAAGGATCTCAATGTGACATTAGTAAAAACTATGATAAAGAAATATGCAGTAAAATATTTAAAAAGGCTGGAACTGCACCCAAATCCATTAACTCGAAACACTGCAGCACTCACCCAAGCAGATGAGCGATAAACACCTACACATGTGAACAGAAACCGTGATGACGAAATCTTTTTTGTCTGGCACTGGCAGGACATAAAGAAAATATTAGGATAAGATTTGATTAAATTTTGTTAGTTCATATTTAATATAGGTATGAAGATTCAATAAATTAATACTGAAAAAAAAAACTTTCGTGCTTAATAAAACCCTCATAAAATAAATAAGAAATGGAATTAAAACTGCCAGTTTGGCCTAAAAATATCTAATTTGCCATTATTTATTATCAAACTATAAAAACAGGGTGTTCAAAACAACATATATTGCAACCCTTCTTTTTTTCACGCGCTGTCAAAATCGAATTTTCCAATTGCAAAGCGTTGACGCAGCGCTATTTAGGGATGCTTCATACAAATTGAATGGGCATGAGGATTTTTGACAGCTAGAAAACTCGTTCCGCTCTTGTTTAGGTATGGCTGTAAACATAAATCACTTGACAGCTGATAAATTGACCCAAGTTAAAAAAGTGTTACCAACTTAGAGTTTTATACCTCTATAAGAAACACCCTTTACAACTATGGTTTTCTCCATATAGTACGAAAAAGTACTGCTCCGTACAAAAAAGGCCATTTAAGTGAAAAACAAATATGGCGGCTTGTTAAAACTGTTAAACAAAATTAAGAGATGTTAACGAAATAGTAATAAAATGGAAAAGATAAATAATATTGACAAAATAAATGAAGTTGTGTATGCATTATACAAAAATCTTTCAGTTAGCTGTTTTGTTATGAAAACAAAATTAAGCTTATGTCAAAAAATTGCAATGTTAACGCATTAGAATATTTAATATTAAATCTTCAAGATTTCGGTATAGGATAGGCAGATTAAAAATTCGGAAAAAGAGTACAATGCATACAAAAAACAGTATAATCATGGAAAAACAGTACATATTTTTTTTGAAGAAAACGTACATATGTAACTATTAATTGAAATGATTAAATATTCTTAGCTTAAAAAAAATTTGTCCATTGATTGTGTTAGTAGGATTTTCTTTAAACATATTGGCATTTAAAGCAATTTTCACCACACACAAAGTTGCACAAATCTTATAGAATTTAAGAAAATTATTCTTTCCTAGATTAATTTTCTAATTACAAACAATTTGTAATTTATTAAGGCCAATTTCACCAAGTTCAGCTTTAATTAGCTATGCATTACTATAACTGCCAGTTAACAATATGTTGTCTTAAAAGTTTTTGCATTGTATTGTAAAATATTACGATATTATGACAAAATGTTTTGATAGCATACCATTTAAAACACCCAAATATGTATAACACCCAGATATGTATTACTTTAACAGGTATTTTCTTAATATCTTTGTTTTTTGTAGATCGAGCCAAAAAAAAAACAGTACGAAAATCAGTACAAAGTGTAAAAAACAGTACATTTGCGTACTGTTTTGGGTGTTGGCATAAAACAGTCTGATTGAAAAAAATCAGTACATCTACTGCTAAAAACAGTACGTCTGGCATCTCTATTTCGGTCTAATGGTAATGGGCTATTAAGTCTAAGATTTTTTAGTCAGGCGTTTTTTTTTCATCTCTGCCATTTAAATATGTGTTTAAGAAAGTGGCTGAGATATGTTGAAGTTATTTAAAGAATGAATTATTTTTTTGCTACTAAACATATTAATTAGAAATTTTTTTATACGCTTTTGTTTTAAGTAAAATGGCGTTTATTTATAAAAGTTGCCTCACAGGCCAAGTTTACCATTAAAGAAAAATATGTTTACGATTCTAGGGTTAAAACTAACTATGCTGCTCTACAAAATATAGCTCAATGAAAAAAAAAAAAATTAAAAATGGGTATATACAATCGAAATCGAAAACAAATTAGATTTACTCTTAATCTACCAAAAACAAAACATAAAATCAATTTTACCTACTTTATACCAAAATTTAATAAAAACACAAAAAAAAGAGAGACGAAATGATCAGTCAATGAAAAATGCACAACATTTAATTTAGATGAAAATATAAAAAGTAATTAAATTTAAAATTTAATGAAATTAAATGTTTAATAGTTGATCGATTAGTGTAAATAAACAATAAGTAAAGCAAAAGCAAGAACTACAAATAAAATACAAATTACGATTATCGTTAGTAAGAAGAAATCAAAAGAAAAGGAAAATAAGAAAATTAGTACGAAAAGTTAATTACGAAAAACGATAAAATGAATAATTGTTTGTTTGGTGAAAAGCTTGGAAGAGAGAGATTTTATAATAAATTAAAAGGCCTATAAAAACTATAAATATATATAAAGATATTTTATATGTTTTTATTAAAAAAAAAATAATACATTAAGTTTTCATTTAATTGTTAAAAAAAAAAACATATACAAGGCATGCGTAAGGACGCACATTTAGAAAACGGAAATGAATTTCTTTACATTTAACGAAACGAACGGAAATTTTGTGTGGAGTTGTTTTAAGTGTGCGTGTGTGTGCATTTTTTATATAAAGTTCATACTTTCACTGATTTAAGGAAATAACGAATCAAAAGTTTTACGAACACAAGGTACAAATGTAATCGTTAAACTCAGAAATATCACTGTGCAACAAACCTGACCCTCGGTTTGTCTTTAATTTTAATGGTTCCAGCATGACATGAAAGTTAATCTGTAGACAAACAAAATTTTGAAAGGGTTTTGTAATATTAAATCAAAATTTTATTATTTTTGGCCCCTTAAAAACTGATAGAAAATATAAATACAAAATACGATTTTACTTTGCTCAAAAAATTTAAAACAATGGCCCAATTGTCTACTTTCATTTCGCCTTGGAATCATTTATGCTGCACAGTGTTATCGCTACACATAAACCCATTTGTTTTTATGTCTAATTGTTATTGTTGTTTGTGTATTGTATTGAACCATACCTTAGAACCAGAATCAAATTTCAAACGCCATGAAGGTCTTCGTTCAGCCGATAAAATATTATTAAAACTACCACCAACACCCGTCGAAGCACCGGCACCCCCACAACCACCACTACTTGTTACATTCGAGGTTGTGGATGAGGTGTCACTACCTCCTGCTTCTCTGTCGCGTGTGTGTAAAGGAGAATTTGGCAACGAAGAAGAATCCAAGCTACGACGACTACTATAACCACCAGCATCACCGCCTCCAACACCTCCCAATAGAGGAGAAGCCGAGGCATCACGTTCCTCACTGCTGTCATGTATTGCTGGATTGGGCTCGTAAATACCGACACGTTTTTCATCATAATTATATTTGTTCGCTTCGGAACGCAATTTGTCTACCAGATTTTGAGAACTGGCATTGTCAAGATCGAAAAGAGAACGCTTGTCCCGCAAGCGTACCGGACTATCTAGTGTCGGTGTAGTGGTAGTTGAATTGGCGTTCGAGCTGGAAGTGACATTTGATGGGGTGCTGACCAGTGGCAAAGGATTAAAGAAGGCTGCTCGTATACGTTCACTTGATTGGGCACGTTGTGAGGGAGTCTGTTTTAAAACTGGCTGCTGGGCTGTTGTGGTCTCCGCTACATCCACGTCTGCCAAAGGAGGCGGTTCAGTCTTTTTATTTTCATAATTTTCATTTTCTTTATTGTGCGTAGAAGATTTTGAATATTTTTCATTGCCGTCTTCTTCCAGCAAAGTTATCGTCTTCTTATCCAATACATCTTTAGTAGGCGAATTATCCTTTAATTCGGGTTTAACTACCAAAGTGGTCTCCACATTTTCCGTAGTTGGTGTGGGAGTTCTTGATTCTTTTCGCGGTGGCATAACAAAAGTAGCACTGACTTCTTCATCGTTGTGTGCAACCACTTTTGAGGTGGTAGTGGTGGCGGTTACAATTAATGAAGTTGGTCTGGCCTTTATTGCAGAGTTGGGAGCTATTATGGTAAATGAAGCCGTTATATCTTCCTCCTGTTCCTCAACTTGTCGTTCATTAACTTCATTCGTTTTTTTAGTATCACCATCCTGTTCCTGCTCTTTTGCTGTTTCAATTTCACTTGTTTCTGCATTTTTTAATTGAACCTGGGTTTGATCTTGTTCTATTTTTGCTGTTATTATTGGATTTGTTGTAATTGTTGTTGTTGCTGTTGTTGTCGTTTCATTTGTAACATTTACTTGCATTTCATTCTGTTAATTAATTGATTTAACAAAGTAAAACATTGTGTGTTTTTGTAACAAAAAAAATTATAACAAAATAGTTTAGAAAAGTGTGATAAGAAAAAATTATCGGTAAAATTTTAACCATGGAACTTTAGATTCAGGATTTCAAAATTCTGATAATTGTGGCTAAGATCAAGTGAATTGTATTTGTCTTTGTTTTTTAGGTAATATTGGAAAGTGAAAACAAAAATGTTGCTGCGGAATTTTGGAACAACAAATGTCTAGATAAATGTTTTGCCAAGAAATTTTTACAATACGATAAATCTTAGAAGCATGATTTAGAAAAATATATAAATTTACGTGTTTACTATTTTATCTTTTCTAAATTAACGTCTTTTTGGAATCGATAAAACGTTTCAAGTGGACTTTGTTATGCTGCACAAGACTTCTATGATCTTTAGAGCCTATAAACATGTTCATTTTACAAATGGTTACATACTATTAGGATTAAATACCAAATTTCAGTAGATCAATAACTTTACTCCATTCTGCACTACCACGAAATACCCAAAAATAAATCGGAATAATCATGGCGGAATAGATTAAAGAGCAACGTTTATAAATAATAAAAATTAATAAGGCAGGGTTAATACCTGCCTTGTTGTCGACTTTTTCATTCAATATTTTTCATGAATCCTTTTGACTTAATTGTTAAAAAAAGAATGTACGTTATACAAACGTTGTGATACTAATTTCCAAAAACTTGTACCAATGATTAGTGGGTTAATCCTCTTGAGATATTACCCAATTATACAGAAATAAATGTACCGACGCGTAAGTTAAATAGCAACCTGGTGAACGTCACACTTCACTTAAACAGTCTTATTTTACTATTAAATATCAGGACAAATCCCATAGGTACCCAGGCAGAAATTACGACCCTGTAAATACAAAATTTCGACTCTTCCAAAATAATTGTACCATCGCAACACTGTAGATACAAAATGACAACTTTAGTTTTAAATACTAATTTTACAAAAATTATACCCCTGTAGTACAACACCCTTAATACAAATACATATACGACTTTAGTTTTGTAGAGTCGTATATACAAGAACTATGACTTATTTTCCTAATACCGAGTTTACAATCATACAATTCTATCATTGTTGCCAATTTAGCGCTTTAGGCACTTTATTTAGCGCTTTTTAACTGTCTATAATGCGCATAATTTACTCTTAGCGCTTTTTTTAAAAAGAGCGCTGAATTTGCGCTTTTCTGTTAAAATTTTTTAAAATTATAGAGATACCGAACATTTTTGAACTCTTATTTGCATAAATTAAAATTAAGGCACATTAAATTAAAATTTCTTACCATTTTTCAAATACTTTTGATATATAGTATATTGAAATGTATACTATATAACCACAACATATAGTTTGGGGGTTATTGGTATGCCGCATGGCATAAATAAATTCTATTTAATAAGTGTGTCCCCTCTTTAAATCCTTAATACATTTTGTGTATATCTCAAATATACATTATTATGTATTAAGTGATATCGACACCTATCATTGCCTCATATCCACAATTTAAGAGTTCGGCGCATTTTGTGCTCTGAAGCAAATGAATAATGCAAATGTAAAAATATATAAGACTAGTTTTTATACCTAAACTTTTAAAAACTCTCGAATTTTCCAATTGTTCTTTGTATTATAAATATTTTTCGATATTTTTTTACTTTATATTTCATATTAATTATATTTCTTTACTTTGCCTTAAATATCAGAAAAACATTTGTAAACATGTTAATGTTCTAATAACAGTGGTCGGCAAAAAAAAAAGTCGGGGGAGAGAGAACTTTATTATGTGATTTTACTTTACCTTACCGTGTCGAATCCAAATCTGTTCACAGTTTGATTCAATCACGTCTAGTTATCATTTTGTTTACTGATTTTCATGATTATTCTGATTTGTTTCCCAACCATTTCATTAAGTTTTTTATTGAAATTTTATTTAGCGCTTTTTAGTGTTTTTTGATTGGGGGCACGGCGCTTTTTGATCGGAAATAGTTCACAACCCTGAATTCTATACCGCTATAACGCTGTATATACAAAAAAATGTAGCCTTAATTTAATAGTGCCGTATTAAAATTGAAACAAAAATATATTTTAGGTAAGAAAAAATATCCAAATTAACTGCAACATTTTGTAAGAGTAATAGCTGTTCTTTCATTACTAAAATTAGTAAGAAAATATTTTTGTTCGACTGTATGTATTTTAAACTCGACGATATTATTGTCTAATTTTTTGACGTTATACAGTCCAACTTTTTTTTTCTTTTTTTTTATGAAAATTGATATTCGAAAAATTCTGTAATTTTAAGAAAATTTTTACCTTTTAAAAAAATTTCATTAGGTTTGTTCTGGAAAAATAGTTTACCCCCAACTTCTGTGATTATGACTATATATTTATATATACAATATATACAACATTGTATGAGAAATGTATTTTCAGTTTAGCAACATCAGATCAAGATTAATATTAAACTTTTATGCTTATTGATTCAATGTTGTAAATTAAAATTGTTGGGTCTGTGAGAGTATTGAAAACAAGAATCGGAAGACGGTTATTTAAAGTTATCATTTTAATGGTGTGCCTACATTGTAAATTCGTGAATTCAACATTGTACATTTAAACTCTCAGTATTGTGGCAACAGTAAAAAAAAGAGTAGCCATCGAGAGACAGCTCACTTGGGTCCTTCAGCGGTCCCTTTGTGATACCCAGCGCCAATGCCCATCATAAAGAGCAGTTACTCAGATGGCGTCACTGCAGAATTGAGCCAATTCGTCTTTCTAATGAAGAGAAGAATCAATTTTAGTTCTATTTTAGATAGATCCTCTAAACAGAAAAACACCGGCTCTCCCAGGTATTTTTCCCTGATGCCCCGTAGCCCAGGGCATTGACAGAGAAAGTGAAGCACAGTCTCCTCTTCCTCCTCATCATGTCAACTTCTACAGTAGTCATTGAATTCCAGACCCATTCTTCTAGCATGAGTCCCAACAGGCCAGTGTCCAGTCATGACCGATACCAGAGTCCTGATTTGGTCCCTATTGAACCTAAGTAGAGATTTGGTTCTCCGTTCATCATAGCCAGGCCAAAGTGCCCTGGATATGGAGCACGTGGACTCACAGGTTCATCCCTCTTGCGCAATTCTATAATTCTCGCGCAGAATGAGTAACTTACAGTGAGCCATTGGAAGGCCAATGAATTGATCAATGAATGTGTCATCCATGCGACCACCTTCCTTGGCCAGCTCATCTGCTATCTGGTTTCCCGGGCAGTCTGAGTGCCCTGGTATCCATACAAGCGTTAACCCTGAATGCTCCGCAATCTCATTCAAAGACATCCGGCACTCCACAGTTAACCTAGATGTCGTGTAGACACCCGCAAGAGAAGCAATGGCAGCCTTGCTATCAGTAAATATACGTATATCTCCCGATACGCGATAATACTTTAGCCAGTTGGCTGCCCGCTTTATAGCCAAGATTTCCGCCTGCAGGACACTACATCCATCCGGCAGGCGAAAGGAGACTTTTACGCCCAGTTCCTCTATGTAGAAACTTCCGCCAAACCCTAGATGGTAACTGTTCGTCGAATCGACGAAACTCATTTACACTTTATCATATAACTTTTTTATGTGTATTCCAATTAGTCTATTTTTTCAACAATTTCAGCTGACGACGAAAGTTTTAAAAAAATGATAAATTTTAAAACACAAAAATTTTTTAAACTTCGTATCAAAATTCGAGAGAGAAGAAAAACTTTTATTTTTAATGCTTTTTTTTATTTTATTTTTTAATTAAATGCTTATATAAAAATAATTTTTTTTTTCTTTAAAAATCGTTCCACTAGAATTTTTTTTTTAAAGTTCGTTGATTCGACGAAGAGTGACCTAAATGTATTAAAATGAATAGCCACCTTTCAGGGTTAATGGGATTATGTGACTAGTGATCAATGTACATATATGGGTTACCCGTGCAGAAATTTTCAATAGAAATGACGGACACTTAGTGAGTCAAGTCTGGTAAAATCATAAAGATACCCCAATTAGTAGTCCTTATTGATGATCATATTCTAATCATCTGTATGGTGAGTATGCCATGATCAAATATGGAATTAGGATCGGGGTCCAAAGTATTGGGAATTAACATCATAGCATCGTATGAATTTTTGGTGAATCCAGTGTATACCATGCCGAAATTTAGGATATTCAGAAAGTCACAAAATTAATGGCAATGAACGTTGTAAAAAGGGATAATAAATGTTGATAGCAATTGAGATCCAAGCGATCGTACACACACTCAGCATCAGACTGTGTTATGTATTGGTTCTAGGCTCAGCAAAGACAAAAACTATAAAATTGATCAATGTGGGTTAGCAATAGATTTATTAGAGAAGGGTAGATTGTTTTACCTACAAATTAATTATTCGGTACGTTGAAGTGGAAGAATAGGATCTAGAAACTGTAGATAATTTAATCTGCCACTGACCAGCTGCAGGTTAAAGGTACAGAAATTGTGTTATTTTTGAACATTATATAGAAATACCGTTTTTCGATAAAAAGCTGTATTTTAGTCCTGTGTAAACATCAATGGTTGCTTCTACTTTCCAATAGTGAAAGAATTCTGAAGTAAGAAAAATTAATTGAATTTTAATTCCAAAACATGGGCGTAACACTTGAGTTTAGTTTAATTCTTAGCAAAACATTTTCTTAAACATTTTTAATTGAATAAAAACTTATTTAATTTTATTTTTAACTAACACAAACTTATTTGAATAAAAGTGTGTATTTATTTTTAAATATTTATTTAAACAATCATGCACAAAAGAAGAACAAAACTAACACACTGAAAAAAATATATATATTCAATTTAAAATTTACGAATGTATATTAACCTAATCATGCACACTGTAATAAATAATCATTAAATTTTACCAAATTAAAAAATTTTAAATTATTGAATAATTAACTTAATTAGAAAAAAAATCTCACTATATTGAAAACTAAATTAATAACCAAATGATGCTAGAGAAAGAGAGGGAAAAAACAAACCTATACTATAATAAAAAGAATTAAATATTTTGAATACAACAATAAAATAATTACAATATAAAAGAGCTTATTTGGAGCTTTATATAAACAGCAATATAGAGATGAAGGTTTTAGAAAAAACGTATTTTTAAACGATTTCGTAGTTGAACAGCAGAGGCCAATTATATTTTTGCGCTTATTGTACAGGCAGCAATGAATTTGAATATTTCTTCGATTGAATTCAGAATCAAATGAATCAATTGTTATTGTTGGTTTTTCTTTTATTTGTTGTAAAAATTTCGGGTAAATGAGTAGAATGTACAGGGAAAACGGGTAAAAGAACTATTTATTATTTCTAGTAAAAA
Source organism: Pollenia amentaria (assembly GCA_943735925.1). Taxonomy (NCBI): domain Eukaryota; kingdom Metazoa; phylum Arthropoda; class Insecta; order Diptera; family Polleniidae; genus Pollenia; species Pollenia amentaria. The sequence continues at coordinate 164,563,652 of OX031009.1, forward strand.
AAAAACAAACCATCACATTCATTACAAAAGTAATTCAAATATTAATTATAAATTCCAATACAAAACACCACAACCCTAAACATAGGGATGGTAATTATTAAAAATTAGTGGGTGCTTGGGTAAATTGTTTGTATAACTGGATGGGTATTGAAGGTGGGTGGATGATAAACCAACCAATTCCATAATGTTAACCAAAAATCCTTTTACTCTAAATGATATTTGATTGTATAAGGAAGTTTTTCCCATAAAAAACGTGTGATTGGTTTTTGGAATTTAGTGTAAAAACAAGTGTAAAAATATTTGTAAACATGTAATAAAAAAAAATAATAAAATAAAACCCAAAACTTTTTAAACAACAAAATAATACCGCTTCCAAAAGCGTGAGAGTGGTGGGTGGAGTGAACGAAATGATTTTTTTTTTAATTGTCTGTGGTAAAAAATGGAATGATTTTATGTTATAAAACAAAACAAAGTGTTTAACAGGACAAAGGACATTTTTGAATTAATTCTCAATGATGATTTCGAGGTAAAGGGTTGTGTGGAGGATGTAAATTAAAAAAAAAAAATATGAAATCAAATGTATGAAGGTTTAAATTTCTTCTTTAAGGAAAATATTAAATAAACTACTTACACTGCTGCTATTGTTATTGTTGTTATTATTCATGGTGGAGTTTTTCTTTTTCACCAACTCTTCGGCACTCTTGATTTCATCCAAGGTTACACCTTGTGTTGAACGTCTCGTTTCACGTACACGTTTAGCATGGGCCTTACGTTGTGTTTCACTTTCTTCGTCACGTACCGGTGGTACGAAGGACCTAAATTTGGAAAGAAATTAAATTTTATAAAAAAAATCATTTTAAAATTAAGTTATTTACAAAAAAAATAATATCATGCAATTAGGAATTCAAAACAAAAGCAAAAAAAAAACATATAAGTTAAATCGTAATATATTTTATATTGTTTTATTCCGAAGAGTTTTGACAACAACTTAATCAATATTCGTTACATGAATGCAATTGACAAGGTTTTATTTTATTTCTCAAGTCACGAAATACTTGAAAATCTAATTACAAGTAATTTTTCTTCCTTAATTTGAAATGGTATCGTCCAAATCAGTAGTATCCCATAACATATTGCATCAAGGGTAACTGTCCTTAATAGCAAAAATGCAACACTGTTCGCAATGTTCAAATAGAATCTGACTAATTTAAAAAAACGTTGTATTAATGGAACAAAGGCCAAAGCAAAATTTTTTATTCGAAAATGTTGACTATAAACTTTTTCGTAAAAAATTTTTGTCCCGTTTTTAATTTCGATAAACGTTCATATTGGGGGCTCCAAGGATTATTTATGCATCTTTATAACTGTGTTAATAGGAACTGCAGTATTGGGGCGCACTAACGTTGAATCGGCCTCAGTGTAGGATAACGATTCCATAGAACTCTTTATCTTATAAGTGTCATTAAAGGAGAAAAACGGGGTATATATGTACATAATTTTCTACATTTGAAAATAGATCAATTAGAATTAAAGTTTTGATAAAAAAATCTATTTATATATTCAGCCTTACTACGAGAGTCGTTGCTGTGGTCGAAGTCGTAGTCGTTTGAAATTTTCGTCGATCTAATTTTAAATTACCGACGGCAAAAATTAAAACACATAGAAAGTTTAACGTATTTATGTCGTTAACGACAACCATAATACTGATTTTTAAAAGCGACGGTCTTTCGACTACGACGTGACACTTTTAATAAGACCGATTTTCTATTTGCTTCGACAAAAATTTTATAATTATCTTTTAAAAACTAAGACCGGATGTTCGTTGTGACTTTTTTGCTTGGGGAAAATGGCATGAATTTGATTTTTTGAAGGCGAAGGGTGTGAAAGACCATGCGAGGTAGCAAAAAATAAATAAAATAAGTCATAATTGCAGTTTTCAGTAAAGTACCCTTGTGGACCTTGTCTTGTTAATCTTATTAATGTAGTTAACGTACTTACATTTACAGCACCGCAACAACAAAATGTATTAAACTTTAATTTACTACGCTGAGGTTAAAAAATCCCTCAAACACGTGTGTTAAATCTACCAGAATAAAAGAGTTGACTAAACTCAATCACTCTCTTTTTCTCTTTCAGCAGATTCATTAATTTACAATACCTACAAAAAAAAAACACTGACGCTTTGCAGCATAAATCGTATTTAATATAACAGAGTTATACGCTTAACACAAAGCGTATAACTCTAGTGCGGGCACTAGAGTAAGTAGACATCAAATATGTATTTGTAACATTCGCCCTTATATCCAGTCAAGTCTGCCAAGACCTAATAAAGAAGTAGGACTATATAGAACTTGAAATAGAAAACTCGATCGAAGACAATCTTCATCCTTCTTCTAAGTCAGGTTAGTCGACGCGTTCGCCATGTTACTAACAGAGATTCCACTCTAGATATCAGAGCCACGAAATGTATTGATGGGCGTGTTTTCAGTCTTGCCCTTCTAAATTCTAAAGTGGGAAAGTCGAGGTGTATGATTGTGAACGTTAAATCTATTATCCTAACTGAACTGAACATTAGAACAGACAAGCCGGGCAGCTGGCGTTTTAACCTAATTCGGATACGGTGAATCCAGTCGTGCTAACCGTTTTTTAGATTAGCTCTTGTTTTCGAGATATACAGTTATTTCGAAAATAGAGGAGGTTGCACAACATATATTCACGTAACTCAAAAACTATTAAGTTAATTGAACAAACTTGAACGAAATTCCGCGCAGTCGTTTTAGAAACAGGATATATATATATATATATATATTTTTTTTTTTTTTTTTTTTTTTGACAAATAAAAATAATTTTTTAGCCAAATTTCGAAATGTGGGGGCCTCCCTTAGAAGTGGAGATAAAGTCCAAGTATGTTTTGAGAAATTGTTAAGAACAGAAAACTAATGCAGGTCGGTCATACATTTTATCCCGACACCTTGGCAATGATGGGGCTTTTTCTTCAATATATTTCTAGTGTGTATTGAACATTTTGTATGGGAGCCCCCTTATGGAATGGAGATAGCGGGTAGGTATTAGAAGCAAATGATAGGGATGAAAAATAAAGTGAGGTTGGCCATACAGTTGACCCGTTCATTAAGCCGCCATATTTTTATGGTTGAAATTCTTAAATTTGACACCCGCAGCGCCTGGGATGCACCTAGACGGGTCAAATGTAAGACCAACCCCACTTTATATTTCAGCTCCATCAATAATCTAACTATCTAACAGATTTTATATGGGCACATAAGCTTTACACTTTTTTAAAATATAGGACCACAAGGGCAGGAGGGGAAAAATGTTTGCCTCATCAAATCTATCTAACAGATCGTAGTGAAATTTAAAACATAGTTAGATCCCTTTTTATATGGACGCATTAGCTATGTATTTTTTTTAAAGATAGGACCAGAAGGGGGATTAGGGGACAATTTCTGCCTCTTCGAAATAATTGAACCGATTTAAATGATATTTGAAACATATATAGATGACAATTCATATCGACAAACTAGCTATACATTTTTAAGAAATAGGGCCTCGAGCAGAGGAAGGAGGCAATTTCTGCAGCTCTGAAACAACCTAACCGATTTTAATGAAATTTTAAACAGAGATAGATCGCTATTTAGATAGACACAAAAGCTATGAAGTTTTTAAAACATGGGGCTACGAGAAGTGCGGGAACGTAGTAGCATACGATGGGTATCCGCTGGTGTACTTATACTGTTCAATTCAATAGTGGAGTTCAGTGTTTGGTGCAACTGGTCTTTCGAAAAAGCAAATTACACATATACACATATTTTCCGATAGATTTCATAAAAGAACTACGATATTTTGTATTTTCTCTTTTGCAAGACCGTGTGCACCAAACACAGAATTTCGATAATATTTCCACAAAATTAAGTATTCGTAATAAAAGAATTCGACTCCCATAAAATGTTTTATGTTGACATATAAAAACATGAAATATAGAAAAATGTACTTTGGACTTCAAGAAGAATTCTTGACAAAAAGTATGAATAACAGAAGTAAGGAGGAACGTGTAAATCAATTAAAATAGATAATCATTCAAAAAGAAATTTCGATCTACCAATTTGGTTTAAAGATTGATGTTTGACTATTGACTGCCAGCTGCCTTCGATGGCGGTGAGTGTTAAACGGCAAACCCCTCTGAAGAGATTGTGTGGTTACAATCGAAACATGTCAGGGCAACCTGTCCGTGAAAATTGGGTTCAATTCCCAGCTCAGTCAAGAATGAAAAATTATCAATAAATTTTAATTCATTTCATGTTGTAAAATTCCTTTCTTCATAAAAATAATTTAATGAGAATTAAATTTAATGAACTTTAGCCTGAATTAAATATCAAAAATTTGGATTAAAAAACATAAATAAAATTGTTAATAAATAATGAATTTAATACCTATTTGAATGAATACCGAAATTTTGATATTTTAAATATTTCAATATGCAAACCCTCATCCGCATTTATTGAAAAAGATTTTAAAAATAGTTATTTGACTTTTAGATTAGTAAAACAGATTAATATAGCATGGACTTTTTTTAATTAATCAAGGGTTAGCAAATTAATTTTTAAGACTTTGGAATAATTTCGATTAAAATTAGGAAACTTAAGCATTTTCAAGAAGTTATTTTTGGTTAAGAATTGGTTATTAAAATTTTTTTTTTTTGTGTTGAAGCCAAACAGAAGTTAAAAAGATTAAGAAATTTTCAAGACCGATTTTGTTAAAAACGCAAAACAACAAACAAATATTTTTAAAGTAGTGTTTTACAACATTTAAAACTTTTTTGTTTTCCAACTATTTGGCCATATTTACTTGAAGAAATTTTTAAATATATTTCCGGTAGATTGTTTCTGTTTAACCGGTTCAACGGTAGTAGAACCATTTTTATTATTTGCAGTACTAGTAGTTGTACTTTGATTACTATTATTTGAATTCTGATTCTCAGTTTGTTTATTGTTTAGAGTTGCGTTATTGTCCTTAATTTGAGTGGAACTTTTGGCCACTTTAGTGTTTGATTGTGTAGAAGTAGTAGTAGAAGAAGTAGAGGGAGTGCTGCTAACAAACCAAATCAAACATTTTAAATTTTTTTTTTGTATGGGGAAAGTGAAAATTTTGATATGTATTAAAAAAACAAAACTGAAAAATTTTATTTAGTAATTAAAATATAAATTTACCTTCTGATGGGTGTGGTTACTGCAGCAGGACTTGATGTATTCGTTGTAGTTGCAGCCGTAGCAGGAGTTGATGTAACTGAAGGGCTTATGGGTGGTGATTTTCTAGAGTTAAAATAAAATTTAAAATTTTTAAATTAATTTTATTTTCAATTGAATTTTTTTTTTAAATAAAATATACACTAAATTCTAGTTATACAGTTCATTGATTTAATTTTAATGAAATTATTAAGAGAAATGAAAAAAGGTAATGAAATTTTAAAAGCATATTAATTCTTATTACAAACAATTGGAAAACAAAAATATGTTTATAATTTTCAAAGAAATTGTAAACAAAAAGCTTCAAATTCTACACATTAAAAAATTTATAAATTTACTTTATGTAACTCGTTAAGAAAAATCTATTTTTCTACAAACTTTACACACTAAATTAGTTAATGATTTAAGATACAAATTGTAATATTAATGTGTTAATTAATAATGAGTTATTTAAGGATAAACTGTAAAACAATGTGATATAAAATTAATGCGTGAAAGACTTTTCGTAATAGCAAAACTACGTTTATTAAGCTGCTTTCAAACAACCACAAATGGAAACATTAAGGAGACTGCAGCAGGCCGGCAACTAAGATCGAAAATCTAAAACACCCCCACTACTTCTGAAATGTTAAAAGGAAGCCATACAAATGTTATATCTAGCTGAAAGAACAAAAGCTTGGATTTATAATCCCTTATTCAATTTAAGCTACTTTTTCAATCGGATTTAAAAAAAATAAATAAAAAGTGCTTTATGTTATAAGACTTTTTAATAATTGGTCTTTTAAAAAATCAATAGGTTATTATGGATTTACCATATTTTTGTAGTCAAATGCAAGTTTATACATAAATTAGTGGGAGCATATGTTTGCAATTGTGGGTAATTTGGAAGCTTTGATGCAATATGGACATGAAATTCTGAAAAAATCTTGATGATTGTATTTGTACCTTATCTTGACGCTAACATGTTATTTTATCTTGACGCTAACATGTATGCATATATGATATTTTTATCGTATAAGATACCATACTTATATGAGAAGTTCCATAACAAAACGATTACATATCGCGCTTGTTCAACAGTAGTGTATTTCCCCAAAATTTTTATTTTTTCACTTTTCACACGTAATATTCATATCTGCACGCTGTAAAAATATCATGCTATTTTGTTTACTTTTTAGTTATGAAACGGCTGGCCTTTAATAAAAAATTAAAAATTGTTTTGCTTCTACGGAAATTTTTTTAATTTTGAGTTAATACATTATTGTTGCACAAGTGCGATATGTTTTTCCAATAAAACAATAGTTGTCCAAGAACTATACAAATCATATACTAAAATTTATTAATCTTGGGGTCAGCTTTTAATTTATTTACAAACAAATTTTGGAATTTTATTTCATTTATTTCATTTTGATATAAATACTCTAGAAATGTTTAATTAAACTAAGTTTTTTTTCTGCCGAAATAAAGTTTAATTGGTTAAGTTTTAAAGAATAACAAAATATTTCATTACATCAACTAATATCGAATAAAACTGTTGTCAAAAATGCATCTTGTTTACCATTTAGGTCTTAACAATTAAGATAGGAAATAAAATCAAGTATGACTGGAGAATTTGATGGTGGTAGAACCATAACTGATCCTAAAGTTCATATAAAACTCATTTTATTTCATTACATTAGTTTTAAATTTATTTTTAAAGCCTCTTAAGAAAATTGAGTTATGGCTGCCTTCCTAAACGTCTGCATGCATTGTCAAAGCAGTATTATTTTTATGAACTTTCTTTGCAAGCTCGTTGATAAAATTTTTTTCGATTTTAAATCCACTTCAATTCGATTTATAGAACATGCCTGATTACGCAAGGATATCAAATTTAACTTTGGTTGTATTGATTGGACGTTTGATGCAATTTTTTTTACTAATTTGAGGCCGCTGATTTCAAATCTAATCTCCATTTTTCTCCATCGGCTCGCATTTATTAGTTACAGGTACTAATCGTATTTTTGATTTTTTTTTTGCAAATATTAAAAGTTCAAAAAAATCATAACTTTACTCTTCATTAAGCGATTTAAAAAAAAATTTTTTTTAATATGTAATACATAGTAAGCTTTAAAAAACAGTTAAATTTTTTAAAATCACCAAAAAAAATTTGTTGAGCAGTGGTTGTTTACGTAAAATAAAAAAAAAATATATAAAAAAAATTGTATTTTTTAAAAACCATGAAAAATCCAAAACGGGAAAAAGTTAACGTCTTATTACTTTCACGTAAATACACATTACCTATGAACAAAATGAGACATAGATCCTAAAAATTGATGAACGCGTTTCGCTTTTATTCACAATTAAGTGAAGGTACCTCATTTTTAAGCGACGGAAAAAACGACTATAAATACCCAACAACACGAAGTCAAACCTTTGACATAAATGACTCTATCATTTGACATTAAACCCAATTCCCAAACCTTTTTCAATTGTTTGATTTTAACATTTGAATTCAAATTGACTTTATCATTTGACATTAAACCCAATTCCCAAACCTTTTTCAATTGTTTTCAAATGTTATTCTCAAATCAAAAATAAACTTTGTAGCACTAAAAAAATGTCGATTGAAGTTAAATGTGTTTTACAATTAAAAAAATAACATATCATGTGAAGTGAATTCGACGTTAGAAAACCTTAATTTCTTGTAAAAAAAAATTTGTAAATTATTTGTAAGAAAAAAATTAATTACAATGTGTAAAAGTCAAACAGGAAAGTGAAGAAACTATAAGTTTGATATACATACGGTCGCGGTGCTACGCCATCACAATCTTCAAAATAAAAAGGAGCCAAGTATTTATTCTTTCTAAAAAATTTGATAATGGAAACAACGCTGTTTCATCTTTGTGTCAAATGCTTAGCTGAAGTTTATTAAAATAAAAATGAATTTAAATTTAAAAATGTTTTTTAATTATGTTTCACATTGTACTAAAATCCACAGTTGAGAAACGTTTGAAAGCAAGTTGAAAATAAATGCATTTCTCAATTTGAAAATAATTTCTCATTTTTGTTGAGAATGCTATGATTTTCAAATGATTATCAAACGTTTGTCATTTGAGAAAAGGTTTGAATTTTAATCATTTTCAATTTAAAATCAAACATCCTTGCTTGTTGGGTAGAACAGCAGCAAAAATACACATATTAAAAAGTTTTATTTTGCCAGGAAAAACTTTTGGAATTTTGGTAATACGTAGTAGTTATTTCACACGTTACCTGGTAAGTAGGTATCACTACAATTGTCATTATTCTGAAAACCTCAATAAATACTTACTAGTAATGACTTCAGTAAATACTTTTTACTTCTATTATTTCACTACTGAATATTTGCTTTCTAATAATCAGCTCAATAACTTCTTATTAGGTATATAAACAGTTTTAATATGTGTTATATACAAATTCTTGTTTTTGTTTATGTTTTCGTTTTACTAACTAACTTAATAAAAACTAGTTATATTTGGGCTTCTAGTAAATATATTGTAAGTACTTACAATTCAACTTACTGGTAGTTAAATAATAACTAGATATTTTATGACTACTGGTAAGTGTATTGTAAGTACTGAATTCTGTGGACAACTCGAACAAAAATAAGTAGTTATTCAGCCGAAAAATAAGTAGTGTTTATATGTCGCCAACATTACTTGCTAACTTACCGGGTAAGTAAAGTTTTTGCTGGGTTTGTATGAAAATTGAGATTTTTATCAATTCAGTTTTCTCAGTAAATGGTGAATAAAATCAAAAGTTGTGCACCGATTACAATCAAAAAAAGCTTATTTCATTAAAAGTATATTTAACTAAATGTTTTTAGTCCAAAATTGTGATTTTTGTTGCATTTTTATTTATTATGAATTTTTAACTGAATACGATGAGACGTTTTCAAGTTATTCCAATATATGTAGCGAAAGTGCCTTAATTTTGGACATACCGGTATATCGCGAAAAGTCGAGCCGATAGAAAAAAACTAAGTGTAGATTTGGTTCAGCGTCCCAAATAACCATAAAAACAACATTCAGTACTTAATCAAAAAAACCTTGTTCCCTTGTGTTATCTATCCAACACCCATTTTTTCAACCAACCAAAACCAAAAAGAGAATTTAACTGCCAGGCCCACAATCTCGACAAGAACATTTCTTTCGCATATTTATATTAAAAACAATAATAAAAAAACTAAAATTAGTTTTTGTTTTAAATATACGAAAGAAATTTTCTGGTCGACATTGTGGGCCAGGCTGTAAATAAAAATATTTTAACTGATTTTGGATGTGACAATTCATTCTACCTTCACTTAAAATCTTTTTGGAGATTTTGTTAAATGTGACAAGTAAGATAGTGTAGTCGGCTATGATACCCTTCACCACTTACGTCTAGTAAAAATGATTACATTAAGAAACAATTAAAACTTTTCTAGTAAGAGATTTCTTTTTTCTTAACCAATATTATCTCGATACGAGTAACAACTCCGTTTTGTAGTTAACAGAGTCAAGAGTAATTTATTGAAACGTGTTTTTTATCTTTAGGAGAACTTTTGATAGTAGGACTAGCATATCGATGCCTTACTTTCTCAACCTCGTATCTTAAAAAAATACGGTTTTGGCTCTTTCATATAAAACGATTGATATTTTTGTGTTCTATTAATGAAACAACTTACTATTTCAATAATTTATTAGTATTTACAGAATTGAGACAAAGTATTGAAATAATAAGTTGTTGCAGTAATAGAACACAAAAATATCAATCGTTTTATATGAAAAAGTCAAACCCGTATTTTTTTAAGATACGAGGTTGAGAAAGTAAGGCATCGATATATACAATAGTTACTATAGTCTTATACCACCATAAAATTTTGTGACGAACTTTTCATTTGCATACAGTTATTTGTGGTTAATGTTATTTCCATATAAGCATTTTTGTAAAAGTTTTGTAAATAAAAATGTATTTTATGTCAGGAATAGTGGTTGGAGTGATTTCCAATAGCAAATTTTATATAACAACTTCAATCAATCCGCTATGGACCAACTACGGCCAAATTTTGTAGGACGATTAATGCCTGGATTTGACATATATCTGGACCAAATTTTGTGGCCCTTTGTTCCTTATAGGAACCACAGGACATAATATATAAATATATATATAAGTTATATATGAATATGTGCATTTGTAGGAGATTTATAAATAAAAGAGACTTATTTCAGAGGATCGTTTGTTTGGGGAAATAGATCGATTCAAATAAGTTTCGTTTTTTATCCAAAAACAAACATCAAAGATTTTATAAGCATTCAAGTGTGAAATAAAAAAAAAAAAAATAGAGAAAAGTATAGAGCAATTCCATATGAAAGCGATCACCTTTTGGACGACCCCTCTCCGATTTTAAAATAAATAGTCTCAATCGATTGCCCAGCAAAAAATAATGTACCTACATATTTTTTTTTTTTTTTTATAGTGACTGGTTTAGTGGTGGTGTACACCACTGTCATGTGACAAAATTGAAGAATTCTTCATAAGGGACCTCATTGAAAGTTGTTTTAAAAAACTACTAAAGCGATCGCAACGAGTGATAGCTCGTTGGAAAGGTATTGAATCAGGCTTTAATTGAAAAATAAAATTTTCCTAATTTTTCTTAGAAATTTACCTTTAAATTTTCCCAAGAAAATTAAATTTTCCGATTTTCCACAGAAGCTCCTAAATTTTCAGGCAAATTTTTTTTTTTTGGATTCCTCATAATTTTTGCTTTAAGAATCAGCAATAAAAAAATGGGCCCCGACTCCTTGTTTGGACAGGAGAAGAGCATTTAAGAGACCACCTTGTTAAAAATACATTTTAAAAATTATTTTACAGTTAAAAATACATTTATGAAGAAAAAAACAACTTTCAATGAGGTCCCTTATGAAGAATTCTTCAATTTTGTCACATGACAGTGGTGTACACCACCACTAAACCAGTCACTATAAAAAAAAAAAAAAAATATGTAGGTACATTATTTTTTGCTAGGCAATCGATTGAGACTATTTATTTTAAAATCGGAGAGGGGTCGTCCAAAAATTTGCCAATTTTGATCGTTTTCATATGGAATTGCTCTATATAAAATTTGCTTTTGTTACTATAACACCGTGAATAGTAGCAGCCTTCACTTTTGGTAATAAAGTACCCTTGTAAACTTTGTTAATCTTACTAATGTAGTTAAAGTACTAACATTTACAACACCGCAACAACAAAATGTATAAAACTTTTATTTGCTACGCCCTTGTTGAAAAATCGCACAAAAAGGGTACCGTTGCTGACTATCGTTATAAAAGTTAGTGAATCGCCCTACTTTTTTTTTTGTTGTTACGCCCATCTTCATTTTAGGTGACGATATGTACATACAATGGTACCATAATAACCTCTTAAATTACTAATGAAGGCTGCAGACTAAATATTTTTATGGCGAATTAAAAAATATGTATGTAAATTTTCCACTAAGAACAGACTTATTATAAAGATCTGTTTTTTGTTTGTTTACTTGTATTTGGCAACTTAAACTTTTTTGTTGTTTGTGTTAAGATTTTTTAAATATATGCTTTTAAGAAGAACCTTGTTGACGACAAAAAAGTAAAAACGTATTTCTTCATAATTTTGAATGGCTAAAAAAACTAAAAAGTTATAGCCTTAATACACATATATACATATGTACATATATTAGAGCGGAGTGATTTTTTTGAAATAAAAAATCTAAAATGACGTTTAACCCTCCTATTAGATTATTATTTAAAGAAAGTTTACGGAGTCCATACATTTATATTTATACGAGTAATCACGATGGTCATTGTGCAAATTTGCAGTGCATATTTTGATTGATCGTGAGCTTAACAGTTTTATTTTTTGAGCAAATGTGATATTTTTCTAAAAATTTATTCTGTTAACACAAAAACTTCTGGCGGCACTGTCAAAAATCTGCATTTGTTAACAATAGGTGCGTTCGAGAACTCAAAAGTTTTTACTATATTTTACTAAATTGCGTTCGTATACACAAAAAACAGTAAATGAGAACAGAGATTGAGAGCATAAAGTGACAGTTATTGACTGAGTATTTACAAATTTTTACTGCAGAAATTTTTACAGTAAAATTTATTAATACAAAAAAAAACATATGTTTCAAACGGTAAACAAGCAAAAGCAAACAAACAAAAAGAATACAAATTGTGTAAAAATTGTTTAATAAAAGAAAAATTTAAATAAAAACAAAAAGTGAATCTTATATATAAATACAGGAACAATTTTTTTCTGTTGATTTTTAAGTATTTTATCGTTCACCGATTTTAATGAAATATATATCGTTTTAAAGACATTTATCTCTAAATTTTTAGGATTAAAGTGTTTACACACACACATACCGGAGTTCAGTATTAAAAGCAAATGGTCTTACGAAAGAGCAAATGAAAAATATCATAGCTTTTTTGTTAAGTCCAACAACAAAATACACAGAGTTTCCGTTAGATTTCATAAAAAAAGCAACGAAATTTTGCATTTGCTCTTTCGCAAGACCATTTGCAATGAAATAACATGTGTGTATAAAAGTGACATTCCACATGACAAATACACATAATGTGAACATAGCTTAAGGATGTAATGCCCCTTATTAACAAAGCCCGTCACGCATAACACATACTGAAAAAGGTTTGTTCGACACGCAACATATCCCAGCGAACCAAATTGATAATTTTTAACACCAGCATAAAACTGGTACTCTTATACGGCTCTGAAACCTGGAAAGTAACAGACGCTATATGCAACAAACTTCAGGTATTCATCAATAAATGCCTGCGACGTATATGTCGAGTATTTTGGCCTACCACAATCTCCAACGTGGATTTACTTAGGAGTACAAATAACGCCCGAAATGGCGCTGGATAGGCCACACGTTACGAAAGCCTGACAATGACTTTGCAAAAATGGCATTTGAATGGAACCCTCACGGCTCGAGACGTCAGGGAAGACCCAAGAGTACACGGATAAGATCTACACATGCAGAATGTAGGTCCAGAGGAACGTGGCAGCAGATAAAATTGATAGCACAAGACAGACAACAATGGAGACTGATTTTGTTTTCGGCCTATGCTCCGACTAGGAGTTGTAATATTTTTGCATATATGTGTGTATATTGTATCTAATTATTTTTATTACAAGTACACTATTTGTTTGAATAATTATTAAAGGAATATAATTAACATACATCTAATAAGTATTAAATAATCATAATCATAAAACTTTTAAAATTGGAAAATTAACGCAAGTTTTAGAATAAAACTAATAACAAATTCTACAAGTTACAATTCTACCAAAACGGCTGCTCATGAATGTTTTAAGCTCCCCCTGCATATTTTCATTCATGCATATGAAATATAACAAACATTTTGCTTTGGTGCATTTTTGTATGAGATAATTTAGTGTTTTCTATTTTTATCATTTTTCATTTCACATAAGTGAAAAGCACGTGAACTAAAAGTACTTTTTCATAAAATTGTTGAAGTTTTCAGCGTTTTATCAACGAAAATATTAACGAGATTCTTTAAATTTGTAAGATCTATGGGGAAATTATATCTCATCTGTTAAGTCTAGTATGTATGTACATATTTCATTTGATCTAATTTTTTTTTTTTTTTACTTAAATCTAGCTTTCCCATAGCAAAATCTATGTTTAAAAATTAGCAATAAAACAACATACAAACACACCCACAAACATATAAAATCTACAACTAATTTAAACACTACAATGTAAGTAAAGTAATTAAGAGAGAGAGGAAGAAAAAAAAATTAGGAAGAGGAAATAAAACAAACAATCAAAACAAACAAAGAAAAAACAAAACAAACCTGATAAATATTTGTTTATGATCTTTTAGAGAAGCCGATCTTTGTACAGAATAATTTGGATTTATGATATTTGTGATGTTGATGGTAGAGGAGGAGGTGGTCGTGGGCGTGGTGGTAGCAGTAGCAGTTGTGGAATTGAGTGAATTTGTCGTCATAGAGTCCAGTGTATTCGTGGTGGCAGGTGATGTTGGTGTTGCTAGTAATGGCAATTGTGGTAGTAGTGGTGTGAGTAAGCTGTTATTAGTAGTTGTAATAGTGGGTGTAATTGTGGAGGATATTGCTGTAGTTGTTGTTCCTATTCCTGTGGCAGATGTTGAATTTTTCAAACAACTACTACTACTACCAGTTATTGTACTATTATTTATATTTATAGTAGTAGTATTGTTATTATTGTTATTGTTGTTAACATTATTATTTTGTTGATGTTGATGAAGTTGCTGTTGTTGTTGCTGCTGTTGCTGTTGTTGCTGATGTTGTTGCAGAGTAGCCGGTATAATAGGGCATGAATTAGCTTTAATACGTGCTCGCAATTCATTATATTTTTGATAGAATCTTTTAGTAATAGCAGATGAAAATTTGTTTTATCAATTATTTTAAAAATTGTGTAAATTATATTGTATTTAAAGGGCAACAAAATTATTTGCAATAGCACATTATTTTTATAAATGAAAGTTAAAACAATTTGAATAAAATTATGGGTTATTGAGAGCAGCAAAATACACGGTGATTTTAATATTTTCAATTTAAAGAAATTATTTAACATACATACACACACAAACACGCACAAAAATTAATTGCATTTTAAAGTTAATTAAATAAAGATTTGTTTTAGATGTTTGTTTGATTTAGTTTCAAAATTATTTGATGAATGATGAGTTTGATTAGTTTAAATGATTGTTTTGAAGTTATTATTTTGTTGTGTTACAAACAAAATATTTGTAAAATACATGAATGAAAAGAAAATAAAATCATAAATAAATGTTAATGATTATAATAGTAAATATAAAATAAAATTTAATTGTATTTTTATAAACGAATAATTTTAGCCGCAAGAAAAAGTAAGCACCCGTTAGAGGCAATTTTTAAACTAAACAACCTCTTATGAAATAAGTTCTCAAACAAAAATACAGTTTTTTTTTATATATTTATATTTAGCCCCCTACTCTATTAGGCAAATCATTTCGATAAGCCAAAAGGTTTGTAGGTCAATTTATAGTTAAATTAACCTAAAATCAGTCTATTTGATTTACACAATTTGATTTGATTCATATTTACTCCGAGCAATTGTTATTGTTTTTTCTTTAGCAATTCATTTGGTAGTGGATATTTACTTCCTTTGTTGTCCTACTTTTTTGCGTTTTATTCTTGTTTTTTTGCTTAATACTCTTTAGACTGAATGAATAACATTTTGATTCATAGTGAATCATAAATATAATTTTTAACAATTGAAATTCAACAAAATATAATAGTTAATAAGAAAAATGCACAAACATATTTCTAAAGGAGAAATTCAGAAAACCTTATCAACACGTTTATAGATAAAAAACTAACTGTAAAGTTAAATTGATTGTATTAGAGTATTTTATTAACTAATTAATTGCTTTTACAAGAAAGAGTTAGTAGAATATAAAAATGATTAAATTTTGTTTTTGTTATACTCAATTTACACTGAGCAAATTAAAAAAAGTATTAAAAAGAAATGGGAAAAGAAAATAGAAAGTCGTTTGTTTAGAAAGAGGAGATATTATTTAAAAATAAAATTAAACGAATAAAATTAAAACTTTTTAGGTATCGAACGGACAATAAACAACAAAAACATAAAAAAATAAGTGCTAAACACAAGAAATTTTTGATTGAAAAATAAATATAAAAATGTGCCCGTGTTGTGGAGATTTTTCGACCAAAATATTTTTTACCAAACATGATATTATAATTTTTCTATTTCCATGCACCACTCGTCCATGTGTCGATATTCCTATAAAAGCAAAAAAAAAATGATAATGCTTTTCTTGCCCGCCTATAGCTTAATTCTTGCGTAACCAGTCTTTTTTCGATTAATTTAAAATAGCTCTTTCGGTTCGCGATAGATAGCCACATACAAAAACAAAATCATTCTCAAATATATACAACAGGGATGTTAAAGTTGGTACAATTGTACATTTTTTGTACATTTTGACCTTCTAAAGTACCTTGGTACTACCGTGACTCATTTGGTACAATTTACAAATTTATCATAGTTCCCACTTTCTGAATTTTTAGTATAGCAAACAATGTTAATGTTATTATCGTTAATGTAATGGGCGCTTAAATATGCGACTAGTATTGTGGTGTATAGAGCGCTTAGTCCCCTTTTACACTGTGACAAGTGAAAGACAGACAGACGAAAATGTTATTTCAGATAAAACAAGTTGTATCGTACCTCTTCTAGTAAAAATGTTTCCGAATTAAATTGCAAATTTTGATTCAATCAATAATTAATTTAGAGCTTTAGCTGATGTCGAGCAACTGCAGTCGTTGAAAACTGAAAACATTTGTAGTTTTTGGTCGGTAGTAGCTAATTTACAAAAAGAGCTGAATGTCCAAAAACCATATTTAAAACGTTTTCGTTTTTAAAAAACATTTAAAAGCTTTCGTCTACTCATGTTTGACATAAATACCCCTTTTTTCTATCGTTAAATAACGTTATTGCCAATGCGTTTATTTTCGCAGCTTTTCATGCTTTTTGCATAAAAAAATTTTGTGTTCAATTTTACTTTTGTTTACAAAAATAAATTATAAATTTAAAAAACAAAAACTACTATAAAAAAATGTTAGTAAATTGGTAAAAACTAAAAATGTTGAATTAAAATGTTTACAGAAATCGCAATAAATAAACGCAATATATAAAGACGATTTTTTGCTACACATCAACATATAGAAATGGTGAAGGTATTTGCGTGATAGCACTAATTTTTTAAAACATACGGAAGAACTTACATACACACGTACTTATGTGCATACTTGTTTCTAGAATTTTTTGAACCTGTAAATACATATTTGTGTAATTAGTAGCATTTAACCCGCTACTTTATTAACGTCTCCTTTTATTTCGTAAGCATATTTTTATGGCAAAGTTTATTTTTCTAAGTTTTAACTTGTTTAAATGCTAGCATTTAATTTGCTACTTTGTCCGGTCCTTTTTTATTATCATACTAGCTGACCCGGTCCGCGTTGCTGGCCCTAAGCAAACATTAGTGTTGTATTACCAGACGACTTAAATTGATCTTTAAACGAAATATATGGCCTTTAAATAAAAATCCATGAAATACCTATCATAAAGTTTTTCTTACGAAAAAAGTGGGCGTAAAAGTGGGCGGGGCAAAATTTTCTTTCCGTAAAACCTAAGTTGGACCATGGCGATCATTTTAAAGAAAAAATCGTCCAAATCGGTCAAGCCGTTCTCCAGTTATGCGCTCAATAGAAAAAGTGGGCATAAATGTAGGCGTGGTAAATTTTTCTTTCGATGAAAACTTAAAGTTGATTAATACGAATTTTGAAAGAAAAATAAGTCAACTCGATGGAGCCGTTTTCTGATTTTAGGTAAATCGAAAAAAGTGGGCGTAAAAGTGGGCGGGGCAAAATTTAAGTTGGACCATGGCGATAATTTCAAAGAAAAAATCGTTCAAATCGGTCAAGCCGTTCTCAAGTTATGGATTTTGCCACGCCCCTCCGCCCCCAGTCCATTAATTTAAATAATAACTATCTTATCATCTAAGTTGGACCAAATTACATATATATGGCAATTTTCATGAATATCAGTTGACTCGTTTTTGAGTTTATTCGAAACATAGACAGTGACACGGATTTTTTATATATTAAGATTTGTGTGCCGAAGGTTATTGTTCTGCTACTAACATTTTTTATCTTATGGGATGATAATCACTCAGGACCTTGCAGCTTAATTTTGAGTCTCTTCAATATTAGAACAAATTCAAAAAGTACCATGCGCAGAACACAAAAGTAAAAGAAAGACATTTAATTTCTCGTATTTATCCTTTTTGATATTTTTTTCTCCCCGTTGAACTATTAACAATTTCAATATTGTAGTGGGAATGGAGAAAAAGGTTTTTTTTAAAAAAAGTAACAAAAAATGAATTACGATTTTCGCCCCTTAAACGTTTGAATTTTGAAAAAGTACCAAATTTGATTTTGCATTTTTTAGATAAGTTTTGAATGTGATATAACTTTTATTTCTATGTTTATTGGGTGGGATGACAAAAAAAGTACCAAAATACTCGCTGAAAATGGAGAATTTCAAAAAAGTACCAGACACTCGTCCACTTATTTTTTTAAACACAACGATAAGTATTACATTTCATTGTATCTCTCTAAATTTTGGAAATAATTTTCCAAAAATCGCGTTTTAGTGGATCTATTTGGGAAGAGTCCAGCCACCGGTACAAATTTCAAGTTTTTACCTTCAGGCGTTTAGGCTGTGCGATCATGAATCAATGAGTAAATAATGATACAATTCTATACACACATATATATAGATGCACAAACCTTTAATAATATTTTAAATAATTTTTTTTATTTATTTTTTTAAATGAATGCCTTTTACTTATCGTCTTATTTTGGCATTTGTGTTCATTTATTACGAAGATGTTTATTTTATAAGAACCAAGCGTATGTGGAAAAAATGAAAGATTTTTCAGTCACTCACCTAAAATGTGTTTTAATTTTATGAAAACCTTAATAAGTTTCCGTTCGTTTTTTTTTTGCGAACGAACAAATATTTTCATTTTCTAAAGACAGGCTGTTTGTTAATCTTTCAAAAGCCGTATCAAAACATGCCTACGTTTATTTCGCCGAATACTTCTTCATATTTTTAGTAACCAAATTATGTTTTGGGGTCCGTAAAAAAATTTTTTCTTAAGGGTTCGTATAGCAAAAATTGGTTGTTATTTTTGCAGCGAGACCTGAAGAACAGTTATTGCTGAGTTGACAATCCGGTGGGAACCCCTGCTTCAGAGAAAGATATATAAAAGTGACTTAACTCGGTTTCATTAAGTTGAGCATTTTTTTTTAAGTCAGAAATATTAAAACTAAAATGAGAACATTTATTGCACGGCCAAAAATATTTTGACATTTTTTCCCTCCAAAATATACTGTTTCGGCGTTTGTTCGAATTAAATATGATATGTCACTTGTTCAACAACAGTGTATTAACTCAAAACTTTTATTTTTCACTTTCTAGAAAAAATCGACACGTACTATTCATATCTAAACGCTGTAAATATATTGCGCTGTTTGTTTTACAAAAACTTTTAAAATTTAAATTATTTTTATGACTACAGCAGAAAATATAAAAAAAATAGTAATTTATATATCGTCACCTTAAACTTAAACGGACGTAACTTAACTTTTATTTTTTACAGGAGAAGCAAAAAACTTTACGATTGTATAAGGTATTCTTGGCTTTGAGTTTCTTTAATAAAGTCACTATTTTTGATCGCTGAGGTCTAAAACTTTGCGTGAATATGTAGCTTATTTATGGAATAGTATTACACAAAAGGCATTTTTACATACTTTCAAATTCATTTAAATGATCGTTGTAGGTTTGATTTGTAATTTTAGTAAATTTAAAAACCGGATTGTAAATTTTTACGCTGATTTGAAAAGACGAATATCTAAGCATTTAATACTTATATTATCTTCAAGGTTGGAAAAAGTGTCCGTGGAAAAATTGGCAAAAATATTTGCAGCCTGCAGCTTTTGTTAAATTTTTTCTAATATGAACTTTGTTTGAAACCATATTTTTTATTAAATTTGTTCTGGAATGAGTAAAATGTGTCTTTGTGAATAAAAATCTTTAAAAAATTGGAAAAAAAAACATACTTCTAAATAAAATAATGGAAATGGGAAAGTTGAGAGAATCTGAAAAAAAGTTACAGATATTTTTGCCAACATTTTCACACTTTTATAAATCTAAAAGCATCTTACAAAAGTTTTAAGTGATTTTTTAAAAATCTTATTTTAATTTCCAAAATTTACAATTCAACCAGGCGAATGACATACATACATACATCATTTTAAAAGTCTTGTCAAATTTTATAGATTAACTAAAAAACATAACTCAAAATAAAATTACACATAAAACTAATTACAAATAGGCTACACATGCAAGTAGAAATTACACACGGATTTGCAACACTGCTTATACTGCTAATTTTAAAATTTGAGTTAATACAGTATTGTTGAACAAGTGCGATATATATATATATATAATATAATATAATATTTATTTTATTTTATTTAGCTATTTATAATTTTTTTTTAGATAAAGATAAATTTAGAAATACTTTATTACTTATTTTATTCGAAATTTGAAAAGTTTTTCTAATTTTCTGACAGTTTTTGTTGTTTTCAATATTCGAAACAAGAAATTTATAAAAAATAATCAACAAAAATCAAATATTTCCAGTTTGCTTAAAAAAATGGTATCAAAAATAAAGCCTTTATTAAGCGAACTAGCATTTAACCCGCTACTTCGTAAGCGTCTCCTTTTCTTTCGTGGACATATTTTTACGCCAAAGTTTATGTTTCTAGGTTTTAACCCGCTAATTTGTAATTTTTACCTCTTAAACGTTCGAATTTCGAAAATGTACCAATTCTTATTTGTATTTTTTAGATACGTTACGAATGTGATATTTTTATATTTCAATGTTTATTGGTTTAATAGATAGATTGCGTTGCAAAAAAGTTTTAAAATACAGGTTTTACCCGTTTACTCCCCAAAAGGGTCCGCTTATTTTAGGGAATTTACCCATTTTTAGCTTTTTTAACCTCTAACCATAAAAATGTTCAAAACTCCCATCCTAGGGAATCGATTTAGCGAGAGGCCAACCTCCCGGTCAAATTTCAACATTTTAGCTTCAGGTGTTTAGGACGTGCGATGATGAATCAGTCAGTAACTTTACATTTTTATATTATATAGGTAGATGAAGAAAAATGTTTTGAAACAAAAATAACAGAATTAGGTACGATTTCACCCCTTAAACGTTCGAATTTCGAAACGCATCAAATTTGTATTTGTATTTTTTAGATAAGTTATGAATGTGATATATTTTTTATTTTAATGTTTATTGGTTTAGACGATAGATGGCATAGCAAAACAGTTTTAAAATACAGGTTTTACCCGTATACTCCCCAAAAAGGCCGAATTTCAAAAAAGTACCAGGCACCTGTCCGCTTATTTTTTTTTTATTGAACAACAATAAGTACTAAATTTTTGAATAAAAAAAAAATGTTTTGTAAAAAAGTACCAAAAATAGTTACGGTTTTTACCCCTTAAATGTTCTAATTTCGAAAAAGTACCAAATTCGTATTTGGATTTTTTTAGATAAGTTTGAAATGTGATATAACCCTTATTTCTATGTTTGTGGGTTTAAAAGATTGATGGGGTGACAAAAAAGTACCAAATTACAGATTTTACCCGTTTACTACCTACTTTTTTACTTTTTTTCTCCCCATTGCAGCATTAAAAATTTCAATATTGTAGTGGGAGCCCATAATTTAATACGTATATGTTAATAAATAAAAAAAGTTTGAAAAAAAGTACCAAAAATAGTTACGGTTTTTACCCCTTAAATGACTGAATTTCGAAAAAGTACCAAATTCGTATTTGGATTTTTTAGATAAGTTTCAAATGTGATATAACCCTTATTTCTATGTTTATGGGTTTAAAAGATAGATGGGGTGACAAAAAAGTACCAAAATACAGGTTTTACCCATTTACCCCGTTAAAGGGCTGAATTTCCAAAAAGTACCAGACACCTCTCCGCTTATTTTTTTTATTGAACAACAATAAGTACTAAATTTTTGAATAAAAAAAATGTTTTTTAAAAAAAGTACCAAAAATAGTTACGCTTTTTACCCCTTAAACGTCCGAATTTCGAAAAAGTACCAAATTCGTATTTGGATTTTTTAGATAAGTTTCAAATGTGATATAACCCTTATTTCTATGTTTATGGGTTTAAAAAATAGATGGGGTGACAAAATAGTGACAAAATACAGGTTTTACCCGTTTACCCCGTTAAAGGCCTGAATTTCCAAAAAGTACCAGACACCTGTCCGCTTATTTTTCTAAAGAACAACGATAAGTATTAAATTTTTTTTGTATCTCTTTTAGTTTTAGAGATATAAGGTTACCGAATTTACCCGTTTTTACCATTTTTTAGCCCCTAAGCATTCGAATTTCCAAAAATCCCTTCTTAGAGGATCGATTTGGGGAGAGACCAAGCCCTGGTCCAAATTTCAAGTTTTTAGCTTCTGGCGTTTAGGCTGTGCGATAATGATTCAGTCAGTGAGTCAGTCAGTAACGTTACAATTTTATATATATAGATGTTCGAAATCCGAACATGTTTTCAAAAATGTTAACAATATTTCGAACATTATGCTTTTACTTGAAATCACCAATTTTACTTGAAAACACCATGTTATCTTAGTATTCCATTTCTCACTTAAATTATTTAAAAAAAATAAAACTTATAAAGTCGTTATGACGATTTAACCTTCGAAATTTCGAAATGTTCTTTGGCCAATCGGTTGCATGGGGTAATAAAAAAACAAATAGTGAAGCTAGGAATTAAATGCAAACTTTATCTGATTTTTTTTAAATGTATAACTGCATAAAGAAAAGTCTGAAAAAAGTTTCCAGACGAGCTGGCCTAAGCAACCAGTAAAATGCGCATGTAAACCAGCTTTCCCTCAACAATAATTTCAGTGTTTTTATCAAAAATAAAAATTGAGAATTTAGCACGTCAAAGAGAAATGTTATTAAGAAAAGAAGGACAGTTAACAAAAGAATTTACTCAAACGTAGTATATCCGAGCGTCAGGTTGGTTGACACATACAAACGCTCTTTTTAACCCGGCGTCATGCAGGTTGGATCATTATGACCCATATGCTCTTAAATTGCTGTGTAACTTTTTTCAACGTTTTGCGACGCTGCCAAATTTCTCAGTAGCTGGAGTGTATGTATCGTTTTTGCATGTTGTTTATTATTTCGTTTCAGTTGATGATTGAACGTGAGCAGAGATAGTTGACCGTCAACTAAGAAAAGGTAAATGTGACCCAGCCTGCTCGGAACATATAGCTCCTTATTGCAACGAATGCTCAAACTCCTTGCAGAAAGATAAAGAAAATTACACTTTTTAATATATAATTAACACCCATGTGATGAATTTAGCAATTATTTTTTGTTTTTTTAAATTTTAAGTTTATGGCATTAGACTGATTGAAGTTCCTTATATTTTTAAGTTTGTTTATTGTTTTTTTTTTTAATTAATAAATTAAAAAATTTAAAACAGTTTAAATATGTTTTTTTGCATATAACAAATAGCTAAACGAGTCATGTATATATTGCTTACAGATACGTTTATCAAATTTTGAAAATTATACAAAATACAATGTCAAAAAAAACTAGGGTCATATTTACCCACCTGACTGTCGGTGTTTCTTTTATCACGTTCCCGACGCCGGGTTAAACAGGCAATACCATTTTTCGAGAAAATTAAAAAAGATTTCTTATTAACGAATGCAAATATACGGGTTGTTATTAGACTAGCGGCCTTTACAATCTGACCTTTTATATTTAAAAAGAAAAAGAACTATCGCAGCCCCTCTCGAATGCTTACTTTTTCATACAAATATTCCCAAAACAACTATAACAAAATTTTAAACACACTGAAAGAAAAACATTTAACAAACAAAACCCTTTTGTAAAAATATAAAAACTGTACTTACTTTTCATCATTCTCAAAGCTTTGAGTTCGTCTTAATATAACATCTGTCTCTGTGGGGGCATTATTTGTTTTACTACTTTCATTATCAGGAACTTCTATTACAAAAAAATTAAAAATATTTAATTTAAATTAAATTAAAAAAATAAAATAAAACTTATATAAAACCAATAAAATACATACGATTTTTAATTGGACTTTCATTTGATAAACGCACACGTGTGACATTGTTACGTCGCCATGGCGCCTCATCTTCTGTGGCGGGTGTTTCATTTGTGGTTTTCTGCATAGATGATTTATCATCTAAAAAAAATTATAGTGATGTTAATAAAATTGTAATTAAAATTATTGTTTATAAATAAGTTAAATAATAATAAAAAAATTGATTTAAGAAAGTAAATAAAAAAGATACATTTTGATCAAAGTATAAAGTCAGAATGTAATTTAATGAACATTTTAAGAATTTTAGAAATTGTTATAAAAGATTTTTAAAAGTTAAAATGAAAATGAATTTGCTTTTTTTATTTCTCTCAGAATCATTCCAAAATAATATTTCAAATATATGTAATTGTTTTATTATCGTTTAAAGTGCTAAAACTTAAAAAAAAAACATACAAAAAGTTAGAAAAGAAAATTTGTATAAAAAAATATCTTGAAATTAAAAAATTTAAAGGCATCTATTAATATTTTATTCTGAATATAAAAGTACAAAATTCAATCTTATATTCCCTATTTTCTCTGATATTAAATGACATTAAACTTAACGATTCTTATACGAGTATAAAAGGCTGATACTGAAAATAAATTTATAACATACAAAACTTATTTATTGGAAATTTAACGAGAACGTTCATATTAAGATCAATTTTCTTGTTTTAATTATTTCTTAGGAAACGTTTATGAATACCTAGTTTTTTTTTTTTTTTTTTTTTTTTTTTTTTTTTTCTTTTAAGAAAGTTTAAACCCTTTTCTCTTAGGTTTTTGAAACCATGACCATGGATTGACTTAATTAAGAATATATATTCGGTTACTTAATACGTCTATCAGTCTATCAGGCATCGTTAAGACGGAACGGCAGTTGGACTAGGTTTTTGAACAAATTTGTGATTTGTAAGTTTTTTACACAGAATATAAAATTTATTTTTAAATCCATTGGAGACGTAAATCCAAAAATGAGCCGGATATCTAAGAAAATGTCAAATTTTTAATGTTTTAACAAAAGTTTAATAATAATATTTTTCCATTTTTTTGGAGGTAATAGCAGTTCTTTTTTCGATTGATTGTGGGAAAGCTGTTTCTTTTTTTTTTTACTTTTGATCAAAGTCTGATAATTTAGCCCTATGCTCCTTATAGGAGGCATAGGAACAAATGCATATATACATATATATATAAAGTCTGAAAATAAAATGGATGATCTTCTTTGTATTACGAAAAAGGATTTTATGTCTTATACATCATCTATGCTAAAATGTTGCCATAAATCGGTTAATGAACTGTATGAATTCTTTAGAGTATTTGCGAAAGATGTTTAAATTTTTACCGCAAGTTAAAAATCATCTATTAACGAGAAAGCGATATTTTGCATGATAGAACTGCATGGAAACTTTGAAAATATTGGGAATGTTCTGACAATCACAAGACGCTTAACATTTGCGATTCTGTGTGGAAATCGCAAAACAGGTGTTCTGTTAATCGAACTCGCAAGAAGTTTGGCGACTTTAAATCACAAAAGTATGTTCAAGGGAACTAGAATATTTGTAAGAAACTATGGCAGATCGCGCAAGTTCCAGAAAGCCTAAAAATAAATCTAGCGTTTAGCGATTTCTAATCGTGCAGTTGTCAGAACATGGCGAAGTATTGAATGGCTAGATACTCCATTGCTGATATGATAGCTATACAAAAAATAGGTAGATATTGGGATACTGTTTTTAACCCTTCATACCTTTGATCATTATGACCCAATTTTACTTGTCAACTCACTTTATTTCCATGTTGGTGATACAGTAGTATCAACCTTAGATTATATTTAATTCTAAATATTAATGGATATAACTATTTACTAGCAAAATAAAGTAAAAAAGTTTTTTTATTTTTTTTTTTTTTTTGTTTTCGTTCACGTAAAAAAAGTTTTAAGTATATTTGTAAGCTACAAATTAATTTTTGGCTTTAATTCATGGCCTACAATAAAAACTTTTCGTTTATTTCTTATTTTACTATTAATTTCATATGGTAGCCCTAAAAAATGATATTGATGTGGCAATATCAATTTTATAAGAATTTACAGTAAAATTAAAATGTGAATTGCATCTTATAATGCAAATGAAATTTGAGCTTTATTGTATTTAATTTCAATGTTTTGTTATCGAAGTGAAAGAATTTTATTTTCTGAATTTTCCCGCTGGCTTCTTCCAAATTTGTTTGTATGTCACATGTTAAATTTATTAAATGTTAAATTTCATACATATGTAAACAATCTGATATTTGCATTGATTCTCAGTGACAGATTCTTTGTAAAAGTTGGGTAAAATTGACCCACAAATATTATAGATGGGATAAGTTAGGGAGGTATGCAGAAGGGTTAAGTCTCCATCACAATGACTTGTATATAAACTTTCACAAAGACAAAAACGTAGAAGATGACAGCTGCTATTTTATTATAAATAAAGTACTAAAAATTATTGATCTCCTGTCTCCCTTTCCTCAATTATCAAGTGTATTCCATAAGATTATTAAGGGCGTTAAGAGTACAAAACGCACTTTTTCCCACGATTTTTTTTTTTGGTGTAAAAAAGGGAGCTCTACAGGTTTTTTTATAGAAGATATACCAACCTTTTTAGCTCTGTATATCACTGTTTTTATGAACCGCATGTCTAAAACACTATGCATAATTCATAATTAATTTTAGAAACTATATACATATTTGGAATATATCGGGGAAATAGAAAAAATTTACGTAAAATCTGTTAAGTGGTTTCATAAAACCCCCTAATTTCGCTAAGAACAATTAATTTCTAAAGAAAAAGACTAATTTTATAGACAAACATTATTACCAAATTGCTAAAAACTGAAAAATGTTTAAAAACATATTTAACATGATTTTCGCAGAATATCCAATTAAAATTTATTTATCATTACATCTAAATTCTTCACTGCCTTATTAATAAAATATAAAACATGTTAATAAAAGGTTAATTAAACATATTTTCATACTAAATCCGTTTCATAAACACTTTATTAACCTGTTTTATTTTTTATAAATAATTATAAATTCTAACAAAAAATAAAACTAAAAAATTTGAAAAAATATTAAAAATAATATGTATGAAACTTATCACAGAAAATATTTAAAAAAAAAAAACGATTAATAAATAAAAACGTGCAAAGATTTAATAAAATAAGAAGAAAAAAAAACATTTGTAGTATTGAACTAAAGATACCTTCACGATCAGAAAGGCTGGTTGAATGCGAACTCTCTGTGGAATCGGTAAGATCTGAATCGGTTTCTTCGGATTCCGAATTTGTTGGTAAACTACTAGACGTTAGGCCCGAAGTAGAGGCCACAGAAGTTGAAGCTATAGTCAACAAAATTTAGCCACAAACAACAACAATATATAAACAACATTGAATACCACACAAAAATAAACGAAATCAAATAGAGAATATATAGGAAAACGGAATGAGTAAAAACAATATAAACATAAAAAAAAACAAGATCTAAACGACAAAGTCAATATTTAACAAATTTTGAAGACAACAAAACGATGATATATTTATATAATAACAATTTCATCAATGAATTTTGATCGATGCGAAGATGAAAAGAGAGACGCAAAGAAAATGATATAAAATGCAAATAACACAATGTTATAGGGGCATAAAATGCTAAAGGGGACTCAATTAAAATGTAGTAAACTAATGGAATGATAAACGAAATGATAATTAATTTAAAAAATGTTTCCTAACGCCCATGGGACCCTTTACATGTTTTAAGTGCATGCGAAATGAAAATGTAATGCCCACCACAAAGACATACACAAAATTTTACAATTTAAGAAAAGAATATAAGAAAGAAAAATTTTGTTAAAATTTCAATAAAATTTTTAGAGTTTTCCTATAAAATAAAATTTGATACCGTTTGTACAAACCCTTACTCATAAACTTACCATTAACATGATCCTTGTTATTTTCTGGTCTTACTTCAACGCGTATAATTTTAGTGGGTGTTTTATCGATATGATTTTCAATTGTATCTGAGATTCTACTGTTATAGTGGAAATCAAAACAAGAAATTCATTAGTTTTGTATTATTTCTTACTCATATTTAAATAGAATGTACCTGATTTGACTAGATGGCCTTCGTTTCATACGTTTGTTACTTGCTCTGTATTCTTCAAGGAATTTAACCATTTTACGATCTGCTACATCTATGCAAGTCTGTCCGGCATAATTTCTTAATTCCATATCGGCCATGGCGTCTAGTAACATTTCTGCTGATTCCTTTTGTCCCCAATGAGCAGCTGCATGTAGTGGTGTCCAGCCATCATTATCTTGAGCATCAACATTAGCACGACCCGCGAGCAATAAACTTAAAACCTGGAAATGGAAATTTTATTTAAACGAATACGTATTTTAGAAGATTTATGCCTAAAGTATATTTTAAAGAGCCGTTTTTAATTCTAATTTTTAGTGTCGTTTATACAGCCTTCAAACACAATCAAGTAGTCTAAAATGAAGCATGTAGTCTCGTCAACAATAAAACCTGTGGTATCGTTTATAATATCGTCAGCGGTTTTGTCAGAAGTCTTATTAATTCTCGTCAGCAGTCTCATCTGTAGTCACGTCAGGAGTTATATCATTAGTCTCGTCAATAGTCTGTTATGTAATATCGTCTGAAGTCTCAGCTATAGTCTCGTCTATAGTCTAAGCGTTAGTCTAGTCCATAATTCTGGTCTATAGTGTAGGATATATTCTCGTCCATAGTCTCGTCTATAATATTGTTTCTTGTTTGTTTAGCAGGTCTCTTCAATAGTCTTGTTTGTAGCCTCGTCTATAATCTCGTTTATAATAACGTCCCCAGCGAAAATATTTCAAGATTTGGAGGCAGTAAATACGTATACTGCATCCCAAACGCTTCCTTTTTTGCTTCTTAACATGACTGCCTTACTCTATTGCAGACATATAATCCTTCAATATTTAAACGCGGTACTAAATACTAGAAGTGAATCGCCGTTTATTCGTTTTTTTAAGATTACATTTTCTACTACTTCATTGAAACAGTAAAATCCTTTATTCTTTTGATAAAAAATAAAAAATTTTAACTTAATTTTTCAACAATTAAATATTATTGAATCATTTATTTCGAAGTGTTCAGGAGACACAAAAAACTGAATATCCCTTAAACCATTTATTTCAATTTTTTAAGCAGAGTTTTTCCATAAAATTGAAAGCCTCTGTTAATGTTATAATTGTGAAAACAAGAAATTATTTTTAGTAATATTTGAAGGAGAAAATTATCATTATAGTTTGCAGAGATTAGCCCTTTCCTGATGTGCCTGTGAAGACATGTCGGTTCGCAATTGCAGAATATCTTCATATAAATTTTAAAAATTCGCAATCTGGATATCATTATTCTCCGAGCAGCTGCAGTTACACATTTTCAAAGTGAAGATAAACAAAAAATGTGTTATTATATTGATTTTTCACCTGATTTTTCACTATTCGGATTTTTTTTAATAATGGCAAAATCAAAAATAATTTTTCATAACAAATTGACCACACATTCAAAACTTATATCTCACTGTAAAAGTTTTGATTTTTTTTTTTATCATTTTCTAACTAAAACACACATATTAAATATTCTTAATAAATATGGAGATGAGCCCTTTTCGAAAATCATTATAAAAATCCACGTTTTTTTTCATCGCTACGGAAGGTGTATATAAATTTTCATTCTTACATTATATCGGTCTATGTGTGTACCTCCAAAAATAGCAAAAAGCTCAATTTCCAAAAATGTTTACTTGAGCCCTTTTCGAAATAAATGATTTAATTGTATATAAAACTATTACTACTAAAACTATACCTTCTTATTCCAAAAAAATATTTTTAATTTATAAAAGGTTTTTTAAACGCTAAAATGAAATTTTTTCCAATGCTTAATATTTTGACTTTCTTTATTCACGTAAATCATGTCCGTTTTCAAGGCGTGAAAAATAAGCATATTTCAGATCATATTTCTACGCGAGGAATTCCAAACAAAAATCATGTAATATTTTATAGAAGTGTAAGCGCTTCACTTTGAATTCTTCCTTACAATACTGCTTCCGAGGAAGCATCAGTTTTTGCTGGGGTCTATAGTGTAGTCTATAATTTGGTCTACAGTCTAGTCTGTTGTCTGATCTGTAATATGATTTTCTTCGATAGTATTGTATAGAATTTATTTTACTTAATCGGTCAATCGTCAGTAGTCTCGTCTGTAGATTTTTTTGTAGTCACGTATAAAGTCTGATCTGTAATCTAATTTTCTTCAGAAGAATTTTGCGTTTGTATAATCTTTTTCGTTCAATTAGCAATTTAAGCATCCATTGCGCATTACTTTGCGTTTATTAACACAATTCTGTTAAAGTCTTATGAATCAAAATTTCAAATATAAAATTTAATTTGTTGCACATATACGATCCCTGAATGTTTTACTTTTACTTTAATCCAAAAATTGAGTAAAATCATTTAAATTGCAATTAAAACAACGAAAAGATAAAAAAAAATACGAAAAAATCAAAGAAACATTTAAATTACCTTTGTATAACCTTTTGCTGCTGCTACATGCAGCGCTGTTGCACCTGTTTTTGGATGTGGTCGATCAACTTCAGAGGCATCGCTACGCAACCATTTTTTGGCATCGCTCAACATTTGTTGTTCTTCGGCTTGACGGGCTTTAGCGCAATCAATTTGTTGTTCGGTCACCATTTTTTGCATGAAATCAATCATGGGCAAATGTTGGATGTCGACAGCCAAGTCCACGGCTAAATCACCATCACTATTGACGGCAGCAACATCGGCACCATGTTCAACTAAATAACGTGCTATGCTTACAAAGCTATAAAGAAAAAAACAAACACCAATAAAAAAAATGTTAAAACATAAATACAAAATAAACAAATAAGGAGGCATTTAGTGAAAACAAACAACAAAATAAAAGAAAATTTTAAGGCAGCCGCCAGCACACAAAGTGAAATTTAGAAGAAAAAAAAAATAATTTTCATTTCATTTTCTTTGGTTTTTCGTTTTAGCTAAATGATGAAATTCAAAATTATGCAATTTTTGTTGTATGTTGAGGTTTAGAAAACTGCTGCAGTTGCGATTAGGAAAACTTCGCTGGTGACGTTAACACCAATAATATTATTATTAATTGCTAAATTTTTGTTTAGAACAACCATTTATATTTTTTTTATTTTTTTTTATTGTTGTTATACTTACCCACATGATGCTGTAGCGTGCAGGGGTGTCCAACCTTCATTATCTTGTCTGTTTATATCTGCTCCTTGTTCTACGAGAAACTCAACCATTTCTAAATTATCATCAATGCAGGCCTGCAAGTAATTTGAAAACGTTTTATTTTTATTAAAAGACTATGATTTTAAATTAAATAAACAAATTAAATTTATAAAACAATTGAATTATTTATTTTTTATACATACATATCGCACTTGATCAACAAGAGGATACTTACAATTTTAAAACCAACCGTTTCATAACCAAAAAGGAGACAAAATAGCTCGATGTTTCAACAGCGGTAGTAGGAATGGGAAATATATATCGATATATCAAAATATCGATATTTAAAAAAATAATAATCGATATATACCTCCGATATTTAAAATACCCATATATCGATACATCGATATTTATTTACTGCTATCGAATTCGATATTTTTAAGAACTCTTTATAGTAAAATTCAACATTTTAACCGTTCAACTGCTTACAATAAATACTGTTGTTTTTTAAGAATTTTTTTGACTAATATTAAGAAAGAAAACGGCGCTTTTCCATTGTACATATTCATAGTTTTTTAAGAGATGACAAGAAAAAAATAAGCGGGGAAAAATATTCCGGACAAGCTTTAAAAGACTAATGAAAGTTGGAATGTTAATAAAAAAAAGCAATATTTTGTTTTTTATTTAAACATGTTCTTCGCTTATATATTAAAAATAAAATATCGCACATTTTACCTGTATAGTTTCGTTTGCCGGCATTATATTATCCCATTTAAATTTTTCGTAATTTATTTTTATTTTAGTTTTCATATGGCGAATTGAAAAAATGTGGTCTTGGGAATAAATTCACTTTTTTATTTATATTGAATTTTATTTTATTGTAGAATTAACTGCCTGTCCCTCGATTTCGAACGAAAACTTCGTTCGCATAACTTACATTAAAACCAAAATTTTAAAATTTGTTTTAAATGAAAGTTAAGCGAATGAAAGATTCGTTCGAAATCAAGGGATATTTAGTAAACTTGAAATAAAAAGAAACAATAAAAAGTTACTGCCTGTTTGTAGAACGCGAGCGCAAAAATGACTCGCTTAACTTACATTTAAAACAAAAACAAATTTTGAAGTTTCTACAAACAAGCAGTTAGAATGGAATGCCATGTAAAATATTTGTACATATGTAAATATGTATTCACATAGGTCTATTAAGTTTTTAAATTTGGTAATAATTTCAGCTTAACACGTTCGATACATCGATATATCGATATTTTTAATTAATAAATATCGATACTCTTAAAAAATATCGATATGATATATATCGATATACTTTTTCAATTTGCCCATACCTAGATATGAATATAACGGATAGATTTTTTTCGAAAAAGTGAAAAAATAAAAATTTTCAGTTAAAATACTCTGGTTGATTAAATACGATATGTATGTATGTATTTGTGTTTAGAAAAGTCTCAAATTTGGATTATCATTGCGGTGACCATTCGTTCTATATTTAGAGCTGTGTTCTGGGTGAATATTTTTTTTTTTTTTTTTTTTTTTTTTTTTTTTTTTTTGTAAAAAAAACCTAAATTTAAAGTCAATATTTTTTTAGAAATAGGAACTGGATATAAAATGGGATAACAAGATAACAATGTAATATTCACACAAGCACGATTCATGCTTTTTTATATGTTTGTGCAACAGTTTGTGTGGTTTATTTGGTCCTTTTGTTTATATCAAAGCAACTTTTTAACAAAAGTGTCAAAAAATTTATTAAAAACGTACAACTCATAATAAAAAATCGCTAGATTTCCCGCTAATAACTAAAACGCCATTTTTTCTCAAAGTTTGACAACAAAAAATCGCTAGATTTGACGAAAAAATAGCTAAATTGGCAACAGTGTTTGTTCTGGTAAATTGTACACACGTGTTTACTACAGCTTTTTGTGGGATTTTTCAACGATTGCGTAGTAAATTTTAGTCTAATACATTTTATTGTTGCAGTGTTGTAAATGTACTTTATCTAAATTAATAAGATTAACAAGGTCTACAAGAACTTTATAATCAAGGGTGAAAACCGCTATTGTTTTATATTTTACTATGTGGTTGACCAACTACAATACCAAAAACTGTAATAAAAACTAATTTAAATTTACAAGTTTGTAACAGCTGAAAAATTTACCGCGACTATTTTTTTGTTAAAGTTTAAAATAAAATAAAAAAATAAGGCTAATAGCCAATTTACACTACAACGAAATCTAGTACTTTCGAGATTTCGAGCCAAATCTAGTTGTTTTTGACTAGATTTCCCGTACAAAACAAAATCTAGTCCGTAACTAGATTTTGACGAAATCTATTCAAAATCTAGTAGTACTTATTGATGCAACTATGTTTTTCCCCATATAGCACTAAAAACTACTTCCCTGTACAAGAAAAAATGGCATTTTAACAAAAAACAAAACAAAAACAATAATAGCTGCTTGTTAAAATTGTTAAAAAAAAATTCAAAAATTTTGTAAAATAGTAAAAAAAATGCAAATGAAAAATAATATTGATAAAATAAATGAAGTTGATTATAAAGAAAATGTAATGCAAATTTTTAAATGCCTATTTCTTTAGATGTAAGTATGTGTTAAACAAAAAACTTTCAGTCGGCGGTTTTTGTTGTGAAAACCAAATCTCGCTAATGTCAAACAAGTATAATGTAAACGAACTAGATTTGGAGGAAGATTTCAAATGAAATCTACTAGATTTCGATGTAATGTAAATGCCCTATAAGGTTCATAAAATTTGAGTTTTATAAAAATATTTTTAGTAAGTAAGAAATTTGCTGGTAGTGAGCTAGTCTATTAGTACCGAGGTTGCGGGTTCGATTCCCGCCAGAGACTCTGGTCTCCTGCAGACAAGCAATAAGCTTCGCGGGATTTATTGTAGGAAAAATAAAAAAAAAAAAAAAAAAAATTAACAAAATTTTTTTTAAAAATTTGATTCTTGACTGATCACGAGATTAAACTTGCAATTGTCAATAAAAGTTTTTCATACCAAATTTCGTCTGATTATTTTAAAAACTTAAATTTTTCATCTTTCAAATTTTTTTTGGAAACTAACCTAGAAAAACTGTACAAGCTCAGCCGATTTAGTTTAGTCCACCGGGTGCTCCACTTGTCGGCTAACAAAATGGTCCCAATCTAGCACAGTGTAGTCAAATATCTTTCAGACCAAGTATTTAAATGCAAAATTATTGCATTACCACTAAGCGTTCGCAATGCACTATATTTTGCACTTAATTATTTTCTTAGCAAAATACTGCGTTGTTATTTAAATACTACTAAATTGTATGATAACACTGTGCAAGAAATTGACACTTTTTTTTCGTGACAAGCTGGGCACCTGGCGTGTTAACATAATTCGGGTACGCTGAATCCAGTGGTGCCCGCGGGTTTTTAAGATTGGCTCTGGTTTTCGAGATATACCGTTATTTCGAAAATGGAGGAGGTTGCACAACGTATATTCGCGTAACTCAAAAACGCTTTAGCTTATTGAAAAAACCCCTGCAGCGCCTATAATGCCCATAGATGGGTCAAATGTATGACAAACCCCACTTTATTTTTCATCGCAATCATTTATTTCTAACATACCCACCCGCTATCTCCATTCCTTAAGGGGGCTTCCATACAAAATGTTCAATGCAGACTAGAAATATATTGAAGAAAAAGTCCCATAAATTCCCAGAAGTCGCCCCTAGTGGTATATAATGTATGACCGACCTCAATTAGTTTTTTGTCCTTAACATTTTCTCGAGACATACTTGCCCCTTATCTTCACTTCTTAGGGGGGCTCCCATACAAAATATTGCGTTTTATGAAATTCTTAAATTAATTAAAATTTGTCGACTTTTGTGAATAAAATCAAAAGTTGAAAATAGATTTTAATCATTTATGGCTTGTTTTGTTTTTGATATGTCTGCAAAAAATTAGAAGCCTAGCTGCATTTTTTAATTTTTTATGAATTTTTAAAAAACAAAAATTTCGAAATTTTGTTAAAAAAATTATTTTTTTTTTCCAAAAAAATTTTATTACGGAATTTCGGTTTTTTAGTAATTTCAATAAACTAAACCGTTTTTGAGTTACGCGAATATATGTTGTGCAACCTCCTCCATTTTCGATATAACGGTATATCTCGAAACCCAGAGCCAATCTTAAAAAACCGTGGGCACCACTGGATTCAGCGTACCCGAATTATGTTACAACGCCATGTGCCCGGCTTGTCTGTTTTTTCAACTAGCACAGTGTAATTAATGTACTACTTTTGCATTATTATTAAGAGGCATCGTGAATAGTGCATTATTAATGCATTATCGCTAGAAATAGTTAACATGAATAATGCACTATTATTGCATTATCACTAAAACATATTGTGAAGAACAAACTTAAATGAATTTTTTTTTTATTATACTCGTATACACAAATAAGCAGGGACCGTAATAATTATTCTATTTATCATAAAAATCAAAATATAATTGTTATTTTCTGTTTTAATTTTTTAATTTTTTAAAACGTTTGCATGCAGCAGGATTCATCAAAAATACACAAGAGATTACCGCTAAACCGCCTTAAAAAATTAATTTTTGCATCGATTCAATACTGGCGATAAAAAAATTTATCCACTAAGAATCAACGCCAACGCCGAATATCCACAACGACAAGGTTATGCTCTATATTAAGTGGAAAGGGTTTCAGGTTTGAAAAAATTAAAAAAATGTTTACCTTAAAGCGAATTTTATTCCAAAACATTTTATTTAAAACAATTTTTTGCCGACCAATGTTATGTTCAAGTAAATGTGTAAAAAATACAATTTCTTTAATCAAGAATGTCGAAGTGAGGAAACGAATGAAAGTTAAAAAGAGAGATTTAAAGAAAATTTCAGAAGGAAAATTTTCATGTGAACCCTGACCTAATTACCGTATCGGTTGCCAACCTTGAGAATTGAACATTCTGGACGAGCGATTAAAGGGCATAGGCATTCCACGTGGATATTATGTAAATTGGCCACCGAGATCTTGCGAGTTGGACCTGTTAGACTTTTTCTTGTAGAGTTGCCTCAGGTCGCAGGGCCATGCCAACTATTGATGAACGATCCCGTGATTTTTAAAGAACATCGTGATTAGTGAACGTGATTTAAAAACCACTGCTCGTTACTGTGACTGTAACTGTGATTGTGATCACGGTTTGTCCGTTTTCAGGTCTTTTATAGCAATTGCGGCCAAGCTATATGTACAATACGCGAGCTTTCGCAGAAGAGCTTTTGTAAATACTGGGAGTCCGCCGGGAAAGTATACTACTTTGTTTGTTTACAATTTTTGATTAAATGAAAGAGAATGGATCTTATATTGATAAATGTTTTATTTAATGTCGGCAATTATGTATGAAAGACAATATCACATAAATGTCCGCCTCTGTTAGCCTCACAAATGCGAGCCCTTTTGTGCACATTTTTCATTATTTTCTCACACATTTTACGCGGTATTTCATTTTTTTCATTTTGAATATTTTGTTTGAGTTACACAAGCGTTTCTGGTTTGTTTGCATAAACCTTGCTTTTGAGATATCCCCACAAAAAGAAGTCCGGAGCAGTCGAATCAGGCGACCGTGGAGGCCAATCAACTTTACCATTTCATGAAATAACTTGTTGTGGAAAGAGGTCTCGCAGTAATTCCATTGTAATCCTGGCTGTATGCGATGTGGCACAGTCTTGTTGATACCACATGTTAATCAAGCCCAAAGCATGCAGTTGTGGCGTTAAAAAGATTTCAATTATATCACGATTCGCTCTCCATTCAGGGTTACCGTTACGCCGTCATTTTCAAAGAAGTAAGGTCCAATGATTCCTCCTGACCAAATTGCACATCAGACTGTCAATTTTAATGGATGCAAAGGTGACTGAGAAATAATTTGAGGGTTTTCCATTGCCCAGAACCGACTATTCTGTTTATTCACATATCCATTCAATCACTCTTTACGATTTTTTCAAAAAATCGGGGTTGTCATCAGTAACCGATGATTGATTTTGATAAAATGTTTTAACGATTAAAACACGTTGGTTTATCGAATACTTTTCAATAATAAATTTGCCACGTGTCTACTCCACGATTGCCAAATATCAACTGTCAAGACTAATGTTTACCAAAATGGCGGCAAAACAAAGTAGTATACTAGAGCTGCAAAACAATCGATGGTACTATCGATAGTATCGATAGTTTTATTTTTGGCTTACTATCGATATTTTTTATCACTATCGATACTATCGGAAAATTTTAAAAGTTATTAGAGTTGATTAGATGTTAACGAAACATTTTTAACAACTCAAACGACGCAAGTTTTTTGCAGTGCATAAGCTTTTTTAATTCAGTGGCAAAAACCGAAAAAGTTCCTAAGTCGACTTAACCTAAATATGAGTTAATGGCACCTTAACGTTCAAAATTACACACGAGTAAAGTTTCAATCATTTTGTACGTTCGTTTTTTTAGAAAGTTGACTATTCCACTTTTTGTGTTTTTGAACAATTTGAGAAAATAGTTATTAAGGCATGTCACTTTGAACTGTATTAATCTACTTTTGTCGAAATCATGCCCTTTATTATTTTTCTGGTGTAATTATACAGTTTTTTCGCAATTTTATTCTCGCAGAGTTTTCGTTTCAATGTTACCAAACAAACAAAAAATTAAAAACCATTTCTGTCGAAAGCGGAATAACCAAGTTTTGAAAAGAACCTCCTCAAATAATCTTGTAGACAAATAATTTGGTTTAAATGTTTAGGATTTAAGCAATTCTTTTTTTTTAGTTTTGATAAAACTTGACTTGGAAAAAATTCTTTCATTTAACGTGGAAGTTTGCAACCCATAATACAGAATATCTTATTTCTCAGTCCTTTTCCTAGATTTCTCTAAACATATAAAATCTTCCATTATGCCATTAGAGTCCTGTTAAAATTTTTTTAAATGTTTAACACTTCTAATTGTTTCGGTTAATTTTGTTAAAAGGTTGATATAAGAAGATATGAGAAGAAACAAATAACTAAACGCATGCATATAAATCATTTGATTTAAGATCGATAAAATCGTTTTTAGCATCATAAAAAATTGATTTCTAGTACAGTTTCTTCTTATCTCCAGTATATATTCTTTAAAAATTTTCGATCGAAATTCACCATAATTTTTAAAAACGTTCATTTTGAAATCGATAGATTTTCATCAAATAGCGGAATATCTTAAGCCTATAGTACACGGAATGTAAAAAGCCACATGCGCATGTGGTTCTGACGTAATTTTGACGTCAATGCAAAGCCACAATAAACATTGCGTGTTGTGTGATGACGTCAAAATTACGTCAGAACCACATGCGCATGTGGCTTTTTACATGCCGTGTACTATAGGCTTTAGAAATTATTCTGTAAATAATTGAAAATTATTTACAAATAAAACCTTTTTTACCCATAGTGCTCAATTATACTCTGCAAACGTGTGTTGTTTTTCAAACACAAAAGCGTTAAAATACAAAATATTTTTGTTAAAAATTGTTGCCAAACATAAAAAATAATTTATGCGTTTATTTTTAACAAATAAAACAACAAGTAAGTGAATAAATTATATTATCTATTAATCACCTTAAAAATTATGTGAAGACAGTTGTTTCTTATGGTTCGTTTTGTTTGTTTATCTTTGTGAAATTCTTAAGAACAGAACTTAAAATTCCGTTATCAATAACATCAAATTGAAAAATTAAGCCGATAAATGTATTTAGAATTGAAATCAAATCAAACAATTTGTTAAAACTAAATAAAATACTGTTTAGATAAAGAATTGCCATAAAAAGCCAAGAGAACAATAATAATACAAAATTAAATATTTATTGAAATTACAGTCAATAACCTTTATATTCACAATTGTAGAGAACAAATTGTGATATTTCGTGATAGTGCCTAATTTTTTACACATAAATATGATAAACTATGCTGAATGACAACCTAATCCATTCCACTCCAAAGCTCAAGGGTTTATTAGAACTCCCTCTATTAAAAAGATTGATAAAAGCTTTTTAGGAGATAAAAAAAAGAGAAATATGAAAAAAGAATAATGTGCTGTTTCCAGGTGACAAGCAATTGATTGTGTAGTAAAATTTCTATGAAAATCACTAAATTTTTTGAGCACTTTTCATATTAATTTTACTACACAATCAATTGTCTGTCATCTGGAAACAGCACATTAATTTTTATTAAGGATATCAATCTTCAAGTTTTAAGTATATACTTCCAACCACTTATCCTCTATCTTACCGAAGATTCATGATTTCTTCAACTTTACCGAGCCTTCAGATTTACATAGATTTTACTTCTTCATGCGCAGATGAATGTGCCTATGAACTTTTTTATTGCCGGGCCCTGTCGGGAAAACGTGTCCAATATTCTATTAACAAGTTTAAAACTCTATTGCAGAAAAAACTAATTTGGACTTGATACCTTAAGGAAATAAAAAGGCATTCCCTTTGTACACCCTTCGCCTTTAAAAATCCCGGTTATTTCATAAAAAAATATCGTTTCAAAAATTCAGGGGTCTAATCACCGCATTCGATATCGAGTAAACTATCGTATTTTTTTGCATTATATTGACATTGACGTATCGAATGAAAACTCGTGAGATGTAATTAATGTCTTTGCTTACACAATATCGAATTCTATCGGCTCAAATTACGATACCAATATAAAAAATTTCGATAAATTTTGCTCGATATCGCATGCGGTGATTAGACCCCTTAACAAATATTATTAAGCTGAAAAGTTTGTATGTTTCTATGTTTATCAAGCATATTCTGAAAATCACGTGCTTTTAAAATCACAATTGTGTTTTTGTGCTATTCTGAAAACTACATCGTTTTTGGGTTTTTGGGTGTGTTTCCGGCAATAGAAAATCATCACACGTGTGATTTTAAAAGCACATGTGATTTGGAATCACGTGATTTGAAATTAAATGATTTTCAGAACAGGCTACAGGCCTGCAATCACCGATTTAAAAATTTTTTCAACAAAATGAAGAATGAAACCTGCTAATGGACATAGGCTACACAGAGTTCCACTTAAGTGCTTAGGATAGGGTCCAGGAGCGCTAAGCCTCCTATCTATAGACATATAAAGTGTCCGCCAAATAACTTTTTTTTTTTTAAATGCTTTAAAAAAACTACTGAATATTTTCTCAAATTTCTGTTTTTATTTGAAAGTACAATCCTTCCGGTTAATAATGGAAAATAATTTTTATTCAAATGGCTGCCTCGGCTGGCCATGCAGTAGCCTACACGATCGGTCCAATTTTTAAGCACATTATCGATTGTGTGCAGCTGTATTTCACCAATGGCTTCACGAATATTGTTCTTTAAAGCGTCAATTGTCTCTGGCTTGTCGGCGTAACACTTATCCCACAAATAATAGTCCAACGGTGTCAAATCGCAGCTTCGAGGTGGCCAAACGACATCAGCTCTGCGGCTGATAATGCGATCTTCAAAAACAGGGTGCAAAACATCGAGTGTAGCTTCGGCTGTGTGGCACGTAGCGCCGTCCTGTTGAAACCAAATGTTGCCAATATCCTCTTCAATTTTTGTGAATAAAAATTCGTTCAACATGGCCCGATAACGATCGCCATTGACTGCAACGGCCACTCCTTGCTCATTTTCGAAGAAAAATGTCCCATTTATGCCGCTGTGACTCGTTTTGGGTGTATCGGCTTTTCAATGTATACGTGCGGGTTTTCTGTGACCCAAATGCGACAATTTTACTTGTTTACATACCCGCCAAGATCAAAATAAGCTTCATCTGAAAAGATGATTTTTTGGCAAAATCGGCATCTTCTGTAAGTCGATCGCAGGCCCACTTAGCGAAGCGAAAACGCATTGAATGGTCAGTTGGCTTCAACTCCTGAACCAATTGGACTTTGTATGGCGTCATACCGAGGTCTTTATGCAAAATTCGTCTCAATGATGTCTCCGAAATGTTCAATTGTTGAGAACGACGGTGAATTGATGTTGATGGCGCTTCACGCACACTTTCTGCCACAGCAGCAATATTCTCGGGTGTACGCACTGTTTTTGGCTTTTCACGCTTTGGTTTATCGATGCTTTCTTTCACTTTTTTCACAATATAACGAACATACGGAGCTGACGGTGCACAGTGGCGCCCGTAGAGCAAGCGAGGTTGCAAAAATCAAAATTTTCATGAGTGCCGACGAAGTTTTGAATAAACCCATGTTATAGGAAACTTTTCAACGATTTCAAATATGCCACTCTTAATAATATCACATTTTTAGTTTAGAAGATATAACCGTTCAAAGTTGACCGACTTTCGGTTTTCAAAAAAACACACAATTTTTAGTCAATTTGTTGCGATTTCAGGTGTAATATCACGAAAAATAGGTAACGAATCGCCTTATTTTTTATTTGTATTGATTGATGTATTTATTAAATGTATAATGATAAAAAAAAAATTAACTGTTTGCTTTGTGTTTCTCCTGGTAAATCACTATTTAAAAACTATCCGTTTTTTCACTATTTTTCAACTTTGACGGAAAATAAAAAAAAACTATATTTTTCTATATTTGCCATACGTGCAAAACCTGTTCTTTGATTATTTCTTTACATAATTCAAAAGGTTTTATCTGCCCGTACGTGCCCGTTTGGCCTCTAGAGGTAAAAAAGTTCAAAAAGACATGGTTGCAGAAATTGTATG
The DNA here is from genome assembly GCA_943735925.1 of Pollenia amentaria. Taxonomy (NCBI): domain Eukaryota; kingdom Metazoa; phylum Arthropoda; class Insecta; order Diptera; family Polleniidae; genus Pollenia; species Pollenia amentaria. The sequence goes on from OX031009.1 coordinate 164,605,828, forward strand.
GCGTCCATCCCTTATATGTTTTGACTGACAGTAGTTTGATCTAATAGTTTGAAAAAAACTACTCATTGAAATTAGCAGGTACGTACCTCACATAAACAATACTTTGGCGTACAAATGGTCAGGAACAATATTGACTTATGGTCCCTACAGGTAGGCACAAATCTTATTTGGACACATGCATAATATCAAAATTGCATTATTTAGCCTAAATCCATATGTATGCAGGGAACAGGTAAATTTTTAGGCATGGTAGCATAAGCCTATATATTGCAAAATAAGCATAATGCCTGGATTAGTCTACGCCTGAAAGTTGGCGCAACAATTACTGAAACCATTTAACAATTTAAGTACTGAAAACATGGCGTTGAACAATTTAAAATTATTTGAACTGTTTAGAAAGTCAACCACACCAAAGTTTTTCACGGAAGTGAAAATTCTTCCTGAGAAGTTGACATTGATCAGCAAATGGGGCTGCGATGGATCATCCGGACAAAGCGTTTATAAGCAAAGGATATCTTTCGATGACGCTACAATATCGGACGGAAATATGTTTATGGCATCTGTTGTTCCTTTGCGGCTAAAATCGGATGATTCCCTACACTGGAAAAATCCACGTCCGTCATCAGTGCATTATTGCCGACCAATAATGTTTCAGTTTGCAAGGGAATCGGCAGAACTCATAAGGACTACGGTGAAGGACATTGAAGAACAAATAAGCAAGATTAAGCCTACAAAGCTGCAAATTGGTGAAGGAAAATATATTGAATGCAATTACGAGTTCCACCTGACCATGGTTGACGGAAAAGTCGTAAACGAACTGACAGGAACAACCTCAACAATGTCATGCCCGATTTGCAAAAAGAGTCAGAAGAACTTTTTTCAATTCAATTTATTTCATATATAATATGTGACATCTCAATTTTATATAATTAGTTGTAAAGAGTTTAAGATTAGTATCTTTTTCTGCTTAATTATAATATATTTCAATTAGTTATCATATACATATATATAGACAGAATTATATTGGAGGTAAAAATTTAGCAAAAACCTATTTAAACCCCTTTTTTTCGTTTTATTTTTATATTTTTTTTATCGATTTTATATTATTATTTGTCAGAAGAACTTTGGTAATTTAAACGATTCTACAAATGAGGAGAATTACGAATATGGAATATCACCATTGCACGCAAGGATAAGGTGTATGGAATTCTTGCTAAAACTGGCATATACCCTACCACAAGAGGAGGAAAACTTCGATGAAAATACATCAATAAAGGATAAGGAAAAGATCAGAAAGAAGCAAATACAGGATGGTTTTTTTGAAACAAGTTGGACTAAAAGTAGACTGTCCCAAGCACGGATACGATAACTCTAACGATGGAAACACTTCTAGGAGATTTTTTGAAAATGATGAGGCAGTAACTAGAATCATTGGAATTGACAATCAAATCGTGAAAATTGAGTACCAGTCTTTGCCAATTGGAGAGCTTTCTGAAGAAGCACAGGAGTCTCTTAACAAATTTTATAAAAAATATAGATTGCAGAACACATTCAAAGCATCAAGGGTGAGGCAAAATGAGGACCTCTTCAACATGTTGGCAGCATCTTCCGATCCACTTATTTCTTCCCTGCGGCATGCGAAGTCACGAATAGAGTTACAAAATAATTATAGTTTAGAAATGGTTAGTCTTTTAGATATACCTTCTCCTACGAATTGTGATGAATATTTTACAGAAAATTGAAAAAATAAATTTAAAAAAATAAATAATTTTTTTTTTTAATTTGTTGGGTAATAATTTAAAACATAAAACCCTTAAGAAAAAAAATAAAAACAATCTAAAAATGTAAAAATAATTTTTTTTAGTTACCATAAAATTGATTTTTCTACTAATTTTAACTTTGATAACCCATAAGTAGGCCCCTACAAAGCGTAGCACCCTTTCCAAACGCTCATTTCATAGGCTGAACAGTTATCTATCATATGCTGTTTAAACTGTTCAATTATCTTATTCGGTTCAAAAGATATGATTTTTGCAACGAAAAAACTCAAATGGCGCCACTATGCGGTGCTTCTCTTCTTCAAAAATCCGTACGCAATTTTCGCACACATTCTGCAACATTACCATGATTTTCAAAGTAATGTCGCAATATTTCCCAGCGTTGTTCAAGCGTATACACAACCATATTCGTTCAGCGGAAGGATAAAACTAATTATCTGTCAAATCAGACATGAGCTAAGTGTTACCATTCACGAAATAAGCACTAGTTGAAAAAAAACGTTAGATGGCGGACCCTTATTAAAGCAATAGTTTTCGTACTAGGGAGATCGATTATTCGACTTTTTCAAAAAACCGGGTTTCGAATATTCCGAATACTTGGTATTTTAAAATAACCGGTTTTCGGTTAATTATTTTAAAAATATTCGGTTAACGGATTTTTTTGAAATAAAAAATACAAAAATCAAACTAGTTTTCGAAATAAAAAGTTAATTAAAAAAAAATCCTCGGCAACACAACGGGTTTACTTTTCACCCAATGATTTTAGTGTTGTATTATTTGTCGTCTCTTAAGAACTACTTGGAACGAAGTCAAGTTTTATACGGTGCACTTTTATGTCAAGCTTGTGGAGTAAATAAGGGTGATTAATAGGCCATGACGTCTCAAAGAACCATTGCAACCTATCATTTTAAGGCACTTTAAGCACTTAACAGCGAAATTTAATCATCCGAGGTTTTAGCGACAGTTTCCATGGTGCCAAAATTCAATTGCTTTTCTCACCCTGTGCGAAGAGCACCATGGGATAAGTCCATCGTGACAGGTACTCACGTTAATTCCATCCAAAATCAACTCCGCTACTTATAAGGATCCAGAAAATATTACTTTATGGGTTCAAAGATCAATAATGTTAAAATTTGAAACGGAATGACAAACTTTTTTTACCCTTCAAAAATCTGTTCGATTTTCGCAATAATTTTAGTAAAAAAAATTAACATGTTGGGATTTTAACTACTTCTGGCAACACTGAGCGCTCGATATCAAATTTCCTGAAAACACCTGAGGGTAATTTTGTTGAAAATAAAATTGTAAAAATAAACTGCATTGATATGACTATTATCAGTATTTTTTGTGACATTCCTTAGGAGAACCCACTTAACTTTCGTTCATTCATTTCATTTCTTACAACATTAAAAAAAAACAATCAACAAAAAAATTAAACAATTATGAAAATCAAAAATTATTTGTAAAAGAAGAAAATAAAAACAAAGGAATAGTTTAAATAATAAGAGATGATATCATCGAAATTTTTAACGAAAATCCAGCCAATAATACCCACCCAACGCCTCAGACTACATTCGTACGTTCATATCTAGAGCAAAAAAAAAATAATAATTATTTGTATGTATGTATTTATTTTCTTTTTATTCGAATTCAAAATTCTATCGATGAAATACAAACCGCGATATCAAAAATCCAAATTGTTTACAACATTTCGGTTCTTTTTCCACAAACATTTTATTATCAATATTTTATTCTAATATTACAATTTCGACATGGGATTTTTTGTTTGGTTTTAAATAAAATTACAAATAATATTTTAAGTAAATATTTACTATATTAAATGTTCAATAAAAACAACAATAAAAATTACATAAAATTGCATCTGTGATTCGAAAAACTTTTGAAATCAAGGAATTTATTTTTCTTAAACGAAACAGATTTATTGGAAAATTATTTCAAATTATTCTGAACGATTTTATACTGTGATGAATGTTTTTATACTGTTGTAAGATGTTTATTTATTCAGTCTTAATATATAAAGGGTATTTCAATAGGAACTTCGAAACTGTTGCAGTGGCCATATTGTTGAAGCTTCATCCGGCAAATCACCAGGGGCAGATATAACGTTCAACAACACGTGCAACCCTTTAACAAACTTAAAAAAAATTTTTACTGACCCTTATTTTTATCAAAAAATCATCTTCAGCAAACAAGCCCATTTCTGAATGAATGGATACGTCAATAAACCAAATTATCGGTCTATATTTCTTTGAGAACGACGTTGGACCATCAACGGCGAGTGCTAGATATCGTAAATATCCAATGATGTGATCTGGCCACCGATATTTTGCAATATGACCCTGTTAGACTTTTTCTTGTCCGGTGTTCGTAAGTCAGGTCTATTCGAAAAAGCCAAAAACCACTGTGGTTCCCAACATAACCCAATATAATAAAGTTTTTCGATTTTTTTCGACAAAACCATAAAATTGTTGGAATGTTACAAAAAAAATTTTATTATATCGAACGTTAACGTTCGCATAGAAAATTACATTTAAAACAAAAACAATTTTTGAAATTTTGTTTTTGTTTTAAATGTTATTTACTATGCGAACGTTAACGTTCGATATCGGATATCGGGCAGTTATTTAAAAAATATTTTCCAAACACATACCTTTTGTGTATGAGACAAAACCATTAAAAAAAATTTGTAATAACACTACAAAAAGTTAAAAATTTTGTTACATCGGTTAATCGGTTTATCGACTGAAATTAATCGTTTTAATCGTTAATCGAAAATAGGCAATTTTAAATTAACCGATCAGTTAATCGGGTAGTAATTAATCGGTTACCCGATTAACGGTTAACCGAATGAACACCCTAGTAAATAATGACAACTCTTCCTAATGAACATACCTGGTACTTATTTCATTTCACTAAGCTCGCTAATAGCTTCGCTCCTACTATGACATTTTCTGAGCGATTACATAAGAAAATCGAAGCAGTGGTTTGTAGTCAACTGCAGTTGCTTATTATCGCTTCGCTTGTAGCGGCCACTGTAACATCAGCCTTCTGTAGTGAAATATTTTGCGAATTCAAAAATCCAAGCTTGTTTATGAAAACTATTTGTTGACATTAGTAAAAAAAAATTACTTAAGCACCTGCCGTGTTGGCCTAATCTCAAGGTTTAATACCACATCAATAAACAATGCGTTTACCATTCGCCCCTTTGTGTGAGAACAACCTACACACACACACAGGTATGTAGCAAGTTAAGTGTAAAATCCGGAAATATTTTACACTCAGCCCTTGCTTAGAAGCTGAAGCTATGTATATAATCTGCGCTACATTAAAATAGTCGGCAGCATATGTTGGATAGCAACAGCACCTACGGATAATCCTTTCCTCAGGCCGAGCTAGGCTTTATTGTCGTCAACACATGCCTAAATTACGTTTTATTAAACTCAAAATAACTTTAATAATGAATAACAAGTGGAATTACTTTGAAAGATATGGAATTGAATTTATCACTTAATTTTTATCTAGTAGAAAATGTAAAGATGTTTGATTTCTGTCTACCACTAAATTTTTCATGTGTGTGAAGTTAAATTCGAATTTATAACCCAAGACACAAACCACCGTAGTTAACATACTATGATTTGTTAGCTAACATTGCACTGTTACGTACTTAACAGACTATCTCTTAACAATAAAAAAATTAAAAAAATTAAAAAATACAACAAATGTAATAAAATACCACTATCCCACTATATGGAATCGATAGGCAGGAAAACGTTCTATCGAATGAGGGTAGTGGTAGTTCTGAAATAATTTCAGAACTTTAGAAATTTTATAAAAAAAAATTTGCAAATCTAATTTTACATGTTTCTGAGAGGGATGAGTGGCGACTATGGAGTCCACGAAAATAGTACCACTATCCCACTATATGAAATCGATAGGCAGGAAAACGTTCTATCGAATGAGGGTAGTGGTAGTTCTGAAATAATTTCAGAACTTTAGAAATTTTATAAAAAAAAAATTTGCAAATCTAATTTTACATGTTTCTGAGAGGGATGAGTGGCGACTATGGAGTCCACGGAAATAGTACCACTATCCCACTATATGAAATCGATAGGCAGGAAAACGTTCTATCGAATGAGGGTAGTGGTAGTTCTGAAATAATTTCAGAACTTTAGAAATTTTATAAATTTTATATAGTGGGATAGTGGTACTATTTCCGTGGACTCCATAGTCGCCACTCATCCCTCTCAGAAACATGTAAAATTAGATTTGCAAATTTTTTTTTATAAAATTTCTAAAGTTCTGAAATTATTTCAGAACTACCACTACCCTCATTCGATAGAACGTTTTCCTGCCTATCGATTCCATATAGTGGGATAGTGGCATTTTATTACATTTGTTGTATTTTTTAATTTTTTTAATTTTTTTATTGTTAAGAGATAGTCTGTTAAGTACGTAACAGTGCAATGTTAGCTAACAAATCATAGTATGTTAACTACGGTGGTTTGTGTCTTGGGTTATAAATTCGAATTTAACTTCACACACATAAATTTTTCTTATTTTCTTCATCAAAATAGAATCAGAATCAAAAAGAAACAAGTAATAAAGTACAGTCGGTCAAGCCCGATCATATGATACCCTACGCCACAGTATATAGGAACAGATATTTGCAAGTGTACCTACCCAATAAAAAAGCCACGACATTCCTTTACTACGAAGCAGGTTTGTAAGGGAGCATATCAAAGAATAACGGTAACAAAAAAATTCAGAGTATAAAGCTGAACGCTACATTCAGCGCATTCTGTGTCAAAAATGTAATGATTCAAAGTGGGAACTCGCCATATAAAATTCATGTCTTCCGTAAGAGATATGGCAAGCGAAACTTTTAAGTTTCTCCCTTACAAACCTGCTTCGTTGGAAGCTCTATTTTTATTGGGTATTTAGGGCTTAGTTTAAAAAATGCATACCTAATGTGGCTTAATTTAAAACATAGACATATCCCTATTCATATAATCTATATATTTCTTAAATTTCATTTAAATCTGTTAGATAGTTTCGGAGATGCAGCAATTGCCCCCTATCTCCCCTCGTGATCCTCTTTCTTAAAAAATGAATAGCTTATGTGTTCATAAAAATATGGATCTATCTACATATATTTTAAATTTCATTAAAATCATAGTGGGCACAAAAACCCTATTCCGGAAAGCAGCTTGTATGGGGGCTATATGAAATTATGTACCGATTCGCCCCATTTTCAATAGAATTGGTCCTTGTGCCAATTATACCTGTGCTTTGCGCAGAGCCAGCCGGACGAACATCGTTAGATCGACTCAGCAAGTGATTCTAAGTCGATCGGTATTCCAATATTTTAAGGTGTTACACACATCAGAACAATTGCATAATACCCTCTCCACTATTATAGTGCGGGTATAAAAACATTTTTATTTTCTTATTTTATACAATGCTTTTATTTTTTCCCACAACAATTATTAAACGAAAATTGTAAACAAAAGAAGCCAGCTGTCTCAAACACTTGGTCGATAAACAATCAACGTTGTTTAAAGACTGTTAGAAAATACCATAAAGGTATTGACGTTATATTGGTGTTGACACAAAATTGACGACTTTGTTGACGACGCCAAACAGAATAAGTGTACACAGAAAAAAATAAAAATTGATTTCAATTAAACAAATTAATAGTGTTAATTAAATGTTTAATTCACTTGAATAAATTTTTAATTAAAACTCATTTTATTTTTGATTAATGCTTTAATTTGAAAAAAAATTTTGGAGAATTTTTTCTGTGTAATTATCTTCAAAACATAATGTCAGCGTATTTTCGAACTACAAACTACCCAATAAAAAATGGAGCTTCCAACGAAGCAGGTTTGTAAGGGAGAAACGTAAAAGTTTCGCTTACCATATCGCTTACGGAAGACATGAATTTTATATGGCGAGTTCCCACTTTGAAGCAATACATTTTTGACACAGAAAGCGCTTTCTTCAGCGCATATAAAAATTGTTGAATGTAACGATCAGCTTTGCACACTGAATTTTTTGTTACCGTTAGTATTTTATATGCTCCCTTACGAACCTGCTTCGTAGTAAGGGAATGTCGTGGCTCTTCAAATATTTTTTAAATTATTAAGAATTCGTTCGCTTACCTTACTGCATCTCTGTATGTCTTATTGCGTAGCGCTTAAATGTGAGCTTACTTTTTGAAATGTACCATTAGTGCTTCGCAAAATAGGAAAATTTTTTATTGGGTAAATTTTAATTAATGCCAACTCTAAATAAAAACAGAAAAAATGGACAACACTAGTTTGCAAAAAAATTTCGAGCCTTTAAATAAAAATAATAATAAATAAAAATATAAAATTTTCGTCTTGAAATTTTTTTAAGAATTTTTGAAAACAAAAAATTGTATTAACTTTGCATTAGAAAGAAAAGTTATCGCCACTTATTTCTGAACAACTTCGAAACAATAAAAAAAAAATTTATTTGGGTGACTTAAAGGAAATGTATTCCGAATCAGTGAAAGTGTTTTGATTTGATTGGAAAAATCATTATCAAGTTATGAAATTCATATATGGCTGAGATATGAGCAAAAAATCACGACTACCGCTCATTTCACCCAAAAATCCCGACAAGAGCCAAAGTTTCCAGATTAGCAACAAGCAGCTTGGTTATATATTCCAACATCCGACAAAATAAATTTGGTTTTTTTTCTTTCTATCCTCTTACAACTACAATTCGTGTTGGAAAAAAACTAGCCAATTGTAGGGGAATGTAAGAAAGAAAAATTGACGGTTTATTGTTGTGTCTTTGTTGAAGCTTTGATATTGTTACATTTAAGACCTGAGTGTTTTAAAATTCTTATTCACTTTATGGTCTTACTTGTATAATATTTTTAGCTTTTCTAAAGTATTTGGAAAAAGTTTCCTGACGAGCTGGCCTAAGCAACCAGCGAAATGCGCATAGGAACTAGCTTTCCCACAACAATAAATTTCAGTGTTTTCATTCAAAAATTGGGATTATTAGCACATCATTACTAAATGAGTTAATTAATAAAATGGTATTTCTTTTACTTTCTGTTCTTATCGCACCATGGTGAAGGGTATAATATATGATTCGGCATAGCCGAAAAAAGCACTTTAACTTGTTTTATATTGACATTAACTATTAATAAGTGAGCCAGAAAAAATTTATACATATTATTTCAGCCAAAACTTATCCTTTATCCAACAAATTATTATTTTCTTTTATCACGTTAGTTTTAAAAAAATATGCCAGATATTCAGGGGTGTGCTGATCGTAAACTTAAAACGCAAGAATTTTAAAACTTGTTTTTTTATTAGATTTCTGCAATAAAAGAATTTTATGACAAATATTATCAAAATTTGATTAAAAGTGTATTAAAGAAAACTTCCAAATTCTTGTATTTTACGTTTTCGATTTCCAGCACACCCCTGATTATCTTTTCTAAATTATAAATTTGCAATTGTTATTTTGGTCAAAATGAACAGCGAAAAAAAGTACGTGAAAAAATAATTAAAACTTTTCAAAAAAATCCAATATGGACTTTAAACAAATAGCAAAGGATCTAAAGGTTCATCGTCACATGTTTCAAGAGCCATTGGACATTGAAAGAAAACCTGGATCAGGTAGAAAAAAAGATCTAATAGATATTGGTAAGGCAAAAGAAGTCGAACAACTCTTTCGAAGAGCACCGAACACTTCTATCATAAAAGCACCTCGTAAAGTTAAATGATCTGATTCTTTTATGATCAGAGCCAAAACTACTACTAGATCGAAATGTGGCAAAGAACTTAGAAGCAAAAGAACGAGCGAAAAAATTGAAGTCAAGTTTTATAAAAACAAAATACACCTGTTATGTGAGGGATGCTGAAACTTATGTACTGGCAGACTTCTCACAACTTCCGGGTCAAGATTTTTATGTGGCTAATGTTCAAGTACAATACCGGCCAAAAAAAAAGATATTTCTTGTGTGACAATCCATTTGCAGTTGTGGCAAAATAAGCCAATCATTTGTGACATCAGGCACGATAAACACAGAAATATTCATTACGGAGTGCCTTCAAAAGTGGCTTTTACTTTTCTGAAAACAGCACAGAGTGCCTTCATATTTCTGGCCCGATTTGGCATCATGTCACTATGGAAAAAAGACCCTTGAGTGGTATTCAAACAATAATGTCAGTTGTGTAACACGGGACGCAAATCCACCCATTTGCGCAGAACTGCGGCATGTTGAAAGGTATTGGGCTCTTGTATAAAAAGAATTAAAGAACACAGGAAAGGTATACCAGGACATGATTTTAAGCCTAAGTGGACCACTTCGTCCAAAAACTGTAAAATCTTTAATGGAAATTCCGGAAAACTTGGATAAATTTTTATAAAAAAAAAATATGTATAAAAATACAATGAGAAAAAAAATTAAACAACTAAAAACGTTAATTTTTTTATTTTTTTGTTTTACTGGAATAATAACAAAATAAATGTAAAAAAAATGTTTTATATAAAAATTAAAACCTCAAGCTTAATAGATTATACAGCAATTTAATAAAAAAAAGTAAAAGTTGAATAAAATAAAATTTATATTTTAAGTTTTATTTAAATTAATACAAGTTTTTCCGGCTCACTCTTAACTTACCCATAAAAATATTAATAATTAAAATCGAGTTAAAAGTAGTTTTTTGGCAAACATATCCTCTTTGCAGTTTAACTTGAATACCATTAATAAATTAACCCGATAACATCTTTAAGAAATGCTTAATTGTTTTAATTTGGTTTTACAAAATTTCTGTTAAATTCTCCTAAATTGTTTTTTTTTTTTTTTTTTTTTTTTTTTTTTTTTTTTTTTTTTTTAACTTTTTTATTTATTCCCATGTGGGAGGTCATGAATCCAATTTAAAACAACAAAAAAGAAAAACATCAATGCTCACTTGCCAGTCTGCGTGTATAAAATTTATTTTTGTTATGTTTAATTAATTAATTGGCACTTGTCCAGATTTTTTTGTTCATAAAATGTATGATTTTCATTTATATTTATTATTTTTTTTCGTAATGTTACTTTTACTTAAACGTAAGTTGAATGGGTTTAATTAAACCTTTAAGAAACTTTCAATTCAAATTTAAGATAAAACAAAAATAAAAACCAATTTTTCTTTACAACACTAAGGCCGAGTTTTTTAGATGTGGATTAGGTTTAAACTTAGTTTAACGTAGTCTGAAACTCGGATTTTTCCGGCTAAATGTTATTTTTTTTATTATTTCATTAAGGACCAATATTTTAAGTAAAACTTAACTGTTTCGTCATATGCGCTGGGGATTGTCTGATGAGGAGGGCACAAAGGGCTTGAGATTATTTATAATGTTGGAAAGCCAGGCCGCTCTTAGAGCACTATCTTCTTTGGAGGTGAATCCCAGGTAAGTCATGGTCTGTTTACCGTCTCTGAACTAGTAAGGGAAACACAATGACTTGAATTTGTGTTGGGTGCTCGGCCATGAGAGCCATGTTGGCAACGAAAGGACTAATTGCATGGCAAACATGGGCCCTCGTCGTCCATTCATAGACTCTGAGCCTTTCTTCGGCGTCCCTTTCGGTCACATTAGGGGGACGTTACAAAAACGGTCTGAACGTGAATTCCTTCACACATGGACTTCCACTTCTGGATTAAGACAGTCCAAGAAATTTATGACCCTGTGCCGAGGCAAGGCACTACTACTTCTGGTTGAGAAGGCAGAACTTAGACAGCTTGTTTTCCTATTTGCGGAGCACAGTGGTTTTAGATACACCATTTTATAATCATCAAGATATCAAGATATGCATATTTTGGAGGTTGATAATGAAACTTCTAGGCGAAAATTTCTCGGGGGGCCAACTGATATTTATGATCTTAATGGGCTTTATACGTAGCCTGAACCTGACATGGTAGGATACATGGGCTGCACAAAATATCCTCTGGGTCGTGGTGCTTATGGCCTTCTGCGTACATACATACATACATACTACTCTTTAGTCTCATGTAGAAAGGCCATAACTCACATACATAATTGCAACTTAACAGGAGAAGGTAAACATGGAATAGAAGCTGTGTTTATCAGAATATAAAATTTGCTTGTTCAAATGCTTGTAGAACTGTCATTTTTAATACTATTCCAATAAATTTTAGTGGCAAGGTTTATTTGTGTGATATCTATTAAATGGGGTATTCGAACGATTAACCGTTGTTCGAATAATCGATTGTTGTCGATTAACTTTTCGATTACTTTAAAATTGCTTATTTTCGATTAACGATTAATTCGAATAATTTATGACGATTAATTGATTAATAGAAATTTTTTTTTTTTTCACAGTTTTTCTTTTATGTAAAACAACAAGCCGGTATTTTTTAAATACCCTTTTATTGTTTCTTAACTCAGGAACATTTCCTTCGAGTAATGATTCAGATGAAGAAGATTATTTTTTGATACGAATGAAAACAACCTTCTGCCAGACCTCAACAAGACTATTAAAAGTATTAAAATTGTTAAGCAATCAAAAAGAGATTCATATAATTTTTAGAAAAGACAAATTCTAAAAATTATTGGATATTCTTTATAACAATTTACTTCAACAATTTTACAATCTCTCCAACGTAAACAATAAGTGAAAGAATCTTTTCTTAATCAATTGTATCATCAAAACAAAAGAAAGAAATCATTTGAAACATAACCATTTAAACTGTATACTATTTTTTTAAAGATTATTTTAAAATATTAGGTTAAATTTCGATGATATTTTTTATTTAAAAAGTTTTCCTCTTTTAGTACATGAATTACCTTTTGTTATATTGTTGTTACTTTTTAATAACATTTTCATGTTAAAAAATACAATTTTTGGTCTTATTTTTAAGCTGTTAAGCGAGACAAAATTAAAATTATTCGATTAACCGAATAAAATTGTTCGATTATTATTCGATTAAATTTTTACCTCGAATAATGATTTGCGCTATTAATCGATTAATATAAAACATCGATTAATAATATACCCTAAAATTAAATCACTAAAAAACTCAGTTTCGGAAAAAAAATTGAGTTAGGGGGCTTCTACATAAAGCCAACGATTTGTACTCCAGAATTAATGGAATTAATGGATAGGACAGAATCCAATTTCACTTTTGAATTAAAAATATTCGAATTAAAGTGAAAATGTTGCTGCTTTAAAACCACCACCACTACATGTCTGTGTTTAAATATTATGCCTTTCTTGTATTATTCAAAATATATTTTACATAATTACACATTTTATCAAAATTTCATAATTTACAGTTGTCTAAATCGTATTTAAAAATCAAATTAAACAAAGGCGAAATGGTAAACGAAAAAAGAAAATCATTTTCGTGTAAAGCAAAAAGTCAATGTTTTTGTTTAAAAACATTTTAGTTTTTGTATACAACAAAAGAAAAAAATATAAATTCTTTAAATTTTATTTTATTTAATTACAAAATCATAACAACTACACACTTAAACATTTGCGTTTGCTTACAAATTTTTTTTGAACGAAATTCGAAAAGAGAAAAAAAACGAAAGTGTTAAAGTTATTTTTTTTATATCGAAACAATTGTATGTGCATGAGCAATTATTGTTGTTTTGTTTACATTTCAACAAAATATTTGTAAAAGAAATAGAAAAGAAAAATGAAACAAAAAAAAAATAAATAAATAAATAAAAACAATTTGTTTCCTTTAGTTCATCGTTTCAAAGCATAATAATAGATACTATAAGAAAATGCATACATATTGTATTCGTATAAATCACAACAACAACAAATACTTAAAATTATATTAAGCAATAGTTTTGCTTTATATTGCGCGCTTTGCTTCTGTGTAGTATTGCATATTCGTATAATCAAATCGTTAAATTAAATCTTAAAAGTTATTCACCTTTTCGTCTTTCATTTGTTTTTTTTTTTTATTCGAAAATTTTTAATCGATTCAATGAACAATTGCCACAGAAAAAAAGTTTGAAAATGTTTTTTTTTTTTGGCGTCCATTACTAAATTTATCTATTACATATTTACTAATTTACCCTCGACCAATAGACAATGCTCAAACTACAATAAAACGTGCAAATGAGCATTAGAGTGAATTTGAAACAGGGATGGAAAAGTAAATACGATCGTAATTTTTTGATGCTACAAGCAAATTCCTTCTGCATTTTAGTTTAAGATAAAAATTGATTTAAATAATATTTACAAGTATTGTTATTGGGGACATAAAACAGGCTTTAAAGTAAGGATTTATCTATACGCTTTTTTGCCGATACGATACCGATACTGATACTCAAGAAGAAATATCGCCGATACCGATACGAATATAAAATTTAAACTCAAGGTAAAATTAACAAAACTCAAGGAGAGTAATTTCTTTATTATATAAAATCACAGTGTAAGAGATTATTAGTTAAAATTTAATATTGATTTTAATAAGATTTTAAAAACAACAAATTGAATTTAAATTCATGGTAAAATTAATTAATTTTTTAAACAAAAAAAAAAGAGATTATAAGTATTCAAAATTAATATTAATAAGATTTTTGTTTAAAAAAAACAACATTTGCGGAGATAATTTCGCAACTCCCTTTAAGGCAGACCTGCAATAAAAAATCGTCTCTAAGATGTGAGTGAACTCATTTGACAACTTAAGTATTTCTGCGACATGGTCTTAAATTTTGAGTATAACCATTTGATAGCATTTCTAGACTTCTTTTTTAGCTGAGCCACAGCGTAGGATCGACAGAGGATCATCCTTCTCCAAATTGTCTTTGAGGATTTGCACAAACGCTCCACAGTCAGTTTCTATTAGACTTATCAGAACTTTTACTAGTAGATGTAGTAGTGACCGTGTCTTCAACACTTTCGGAATGTAAAGTCATGTTGAGTAGCTCGATAAGACGTTTTTTCGATCTATTATCTTTGAAACTTTCTTGTTTTGCATCGAAGGTAAAGAATTGTAGATAAACATTAGATTTCATTATTCTCTAAACACTCAAATCTTTCATTAAGAGTTTATGCTACATAAATCACCAATTTTTGGGACTCTAAATTATTCTGTATCTCAGTTTTTTCATTTGTATTTTCTAATAATGGTCGAAGATTGTTTAGAAAATTCTGCTGCAGGTCCAAACCCGGCGTTCAATGCGTTTATGAATCAGTCCAAAAAGTCGTAGCGTAAAATTGGATTGACAAGTTGCACAGCAAACGCGTAAAATGCATAAACGTAGCGAAAGCATGAAGTAGGATTACTTTCTACTTTAGCATGCGTCTCGAAAAAAGAATTAAAAGAAACAATTTATTATTCTGTTTGATTTTTTGCTCTTAGTTGTTATGCAAAGAATAATCATTGAAAATTAAATTGTTTGTTCAAAATAACTATAAGAAAAGTATCGGCGTATCGACAGTAAAATATCGCCGATACCGATATATCGTACTCTGCAAGTCTGTTTTGTTTTGTCATTCTTACACTTTTTAACTTGAAGTTGGCTGTAGGTGTATTTGTATTAACATATATATTAAATATAAAAGCGGGGAGAAGAAAGACAAGATAAAAACTTTGCTATGTTGCGAAGAACAAAAACCTCAAAAAATTACAACTCAACGCAACCAGTCGTCTTAATTACAACTCAACTGAGTTGGGTTGTGAACCGTAATAGCCTATAATTTCATAATCTGGACACTAATGCAATTTCAAAGCAGAATTTGTGAAAATTGCAGCAACAAAAATTGCAAGTCTGGACGATGACTAAATTAATATATAAATAAGCCGATAATAATTTCGCTTCCCATCTCTGATTAAAAAAAAAGCCGAAAGGGTGAATGGGCAATCGTTTTCTGTTGGGAGAGAGCGTTAAATAATGCGACATAATTAAAACAATTAAGCAATGCAAAAAAACGCCAGCAAAGCATGTATTTAGAAACTCGTTACAATTAAACATTAAATTAAATTCAAATAAAATAGGAGAAGTTTCGGGAAAGGTGCACAATAAGTTATTTATACAAAAATTTCCCATCATTTAAATCCAAATATCACCTGATTATAAAAAACATAGTTTAAGCTTAATTCAATATTAAAGGTAAAAAGTTAAATTTTGTACATTTAGAATATTTATTATAAATGTTAAATCCGGCCATGAAATTTTTTATTTTAGCGATCGTTCGAATTTATTTAGAATTTTTTTAAATTTGTTACCCTTCACCTGAGGTAAAAGGATATACAGATATAAGTTAGTCATTGCGTTTGCAATTTCTACAATATTGATCTTAGACCCTATAAAGTACATATATTCTGTAGCCCGTCTCTGTATTTCTCGCATCGTTAAATGTTTCGCATGAAAAGAGTGAATTGAAACAAAAACAATGAAAAATTAAACAAAAAATGGTTTTTCTCACACAAGTGTTCCTCTAGCTTAACTTTGCTAGAATTAGCTTTAACTTAAATAAGTTCGAGGAATTATTGGAAGGATGTGAGAAAAAGTGTTTCTGTAAAAATATTCACAGAAAAAATTATAAATTCATAAAATCAAGCAAACAATTTGTTGTTTTTGCACCTATTACCAAAATGATTTTATTGATTACTAAAAATTTTAAATATGGCAAATTGTGAGTATTTTTTTAATAAATTTGTCCTACAAGTTGTGCTGAAAAAGGGCAACAAAAAAAAGGAAAGACAAAAACATGAAAAGCAAAAAAATGTACTTTGGATTTTAAGTAGAATTCTTGACAAAACGTACGAAAAACAAGAAGTAAGGAAGAACATGTAGATCAATTAAAATAGGTTAACATCCATTCAAAGAAAATTTCGATCACCAGGGTAAAATACCATTTGGTTTAAAGATTGATGTTTGACTAATGACGTTATCCGTAGTCAATGGCGGTGAGTGGTAAACGGCAAACCCCCCTGAAGAGATTGTGTGGGTTCAAACGAAACTAGTCAAGGCAACCTGTCCGTGAAAACCTGGGTTTAATTCCCAGCTCAGTCAAGAATGAAAAATTATCAATAAATTTTAATTCGTTTCGTGTTGTAAAATTCCTTTCTTCATAAAAATAATTTAATAAAAATTAAATTCAATG
Source organism: Pollenia amentaria (assembly GCA_943735925.1). Classification (NCBI taxonomy): domain Eukaryota; kingdom Metazoa; phylum Arthropoda; class Insecta; order Diptera; family Polleniidae; genus Pollenia; species Pollenia amentaria. The sequence continues at coordinate 164,622,754 of OX031009.1, forward strand.
AACTTTAGCCTGATTAAAATATCGAAATTTGGATTAAAAAGATAATTTTTAATTTTAATTAAAAAAATGATTAAAAAACTTTGCCGTTTCAAACAATTAACACTGATATAATTAAATATAGCTCTGGTTTTGACAACTCCCAACAATAATTCTACAAGTTTAACTTATTTTATTTTAAACGAAAAAATCAATTAAGATTTTTTCTTATTTAATTAATATTTTAATTAAAAATTTATTTCAAAACAACTAAAATGTAATTAAATCAAAATTATATTTTTGATTTTCTTTCAACTAAAAAAAATAATTGATTCAATTATCACATTAATTAAATTTAAATACTTTTTAAACAATTTTTTTAATTGATAAAAAAACGACTGATATTTTTTTCTGTGCTTGACAAGAACTGTCAAAATAAGTCACATTTCATAATGGTGCGAGAAAAACAACATTTTAAAATATATAGATATTTTAAATTTAAAATGCGTTTGTAAACTATTTTTTCAGTTGAACTGAAAAAAGAAAGAATTTAGATGATGATTGAATAAATTAAATGCTGAAAATAAGGAAAACACAACTGTTATATTTTGTTATTTACATTTTTTTTAACCTTTCATTGTTTTGCTTTTATTGTTTTTTTCACGTTTCGCTTGCATCTGACACTAAGGGCTAATAAATCAGAGCAAGTTAAACTCTGTTTTTGGTTTAAAATGTGCTTAAACCGATAAATCTATAAATCAGTAAACATATAAACCATCTTTAAACGCATAAAATTGGGCGTTTAAACTACCAATACAGACCATATGAATTTGACAACATTTATCGTAGTGCTGCCACATGTTACTTTTTAAACTACATATAATATGTGAGACACTGATTTACAACTGTTGAGTTTAAGCTACATATAAATTAAAGTTTAGTTCAACTAAACCGGCGTTTAAGCACTCACTGATTTATTAGCCATAAGGCCTTATAAATCAGAGCAAGTTAAACTCTGTTTTTGGTTTAAAATGTGCTTAAACCGATAAATCTATACATCAGTAAACATATAAACCATCTTTTATCGCATAAAATTGGGAGTTTAAACTACGAGTACCAATGCAGACCATATGAATTTGACAACATTTATCGTAGTGGTGCCACATGTTACTTTTCAAATTACATATAATACATGGAGCACTGATTTACAACTGTTGAGTTTAAACTTCATATAAATTTATGTTTAGTTCAACTAAAAAAGCGTTTAAACACTCACTGATTTTTTAGCCGTAAGGTACTAGAAATATTTCAGTAAGAACAGGTTGGTTGGTTAACGTGGTAGTACGCCCAAAACTAGGCGTGCTGCAAGTGTAGAGTTCGCAGTGACTCCGTTTTGGCACAACACAACTCATCAACAGTGGGAACCCCGAATGAAGCGTGACCCAGGGCAATACTGAGGTGGCTAGCGCCAGCCCGTTGCGTTGAGATATTTGAGATAGTAAGAACAGAATCAGTATTGCCTGTTTTCGCATTCAACACATTTTTCTCATAAATTGAGAAACGATGTAATTTTCAGTTTCACACTCCATTTGAGAAAGTTTACAATGCGAGAAATACAAAAACGAACTGCTGGTTCCTCTTGAAGAGCGAAGATGATTTAACGATTTCCGTCTGTCCGTTGAAATGGGGTTTTCGAAGACGTCAGAAATAATGGGGACTTGTTAGTTTTATATTCATGCCACCACACATAGTCCGGAATTGTTTGCTTTTGAAATTCCACATGATCGGTCCACAAATGGCTGAGATATTAGCAAAACACCACGACTGCCTCTAATTTTATCAAAAAATCCCTTGTTGTTTTTTTAATTTAATTTTTATGTATATCTGGAGAACGGCGGGAGCCAGAGTTTCCAAATTAGATACAAGCATCGTGGTTATCAATACACAATATCCGACAAAATGTGGGCGGTATTGGGCAAGTGAGCGTGGCACATAGTTGATTTATTTATTAAAGAACTGTATTTATATATGTAACTTTTTGTTATTATCGCACCATGTTAAAGGGGTATAAAAGATTCGGCATAGCCGATTAAAGCACTTGTTTAATGATAAAGTTGTTGTGAACTCAATATTTTAAAATATCAACTTTTCGCTTCTCAAACAGTTTTGTCGGCTTTAACAGATATCAAGCGAAACACAAGGTATGTCGACTTTCAAGGTCTCATACACATTTTTCGACAAAACCATTCTGCGCTTTTTCTAACATAATGACGGCTTTGAGGCTCCTTTCAACGAAAACTGCTACCGATCAAACAACATTAATTGAAATTGAATAATAAAGATGTATGAATGTAAATGGCATCTGTTTTGAGCATAGTAGACACCCATCAAACACGAAGTTTCAGGTCTAATTCTTAACTAAAAGTTTATACTCTAACACTCTGACCGTACAAAACACTTGTAAGTCTATGCAACCAAATCATTTGGAAATTATTTAATCCATCTCTCAGTATAGGAGGTCTTTAGTTGGAAATTCCAAATTTGTTTAGAAATTTCTCCAAGTGTCTTCTGAATATTAAAAGTGTATTTAAAACAATTGCATTTTCCAAATACTCTGTAGAGCAATTTTCTGCTTAATTTTCATTCATTATATTTTATTTATTTTTGTTTTTTTTTTTTCTCTTTTTAGGTTAATATCTACTTTATTTAGTCTGAATTGCCACTAAAGGTTGCAAAAATATAATTGTTGTTGACTTATTGTTGCTTGCATTTTGTAAATTTTCAATTGTATTTTTCAAAATCAGCACATTTTAATCATAATAACACCCTCCGGTCTCTCCCTTTTTCCTTCTAAGCTTTAATCGTTCGCTCTCTGTCATTTGGAAGAGAATATATGTAAATGTTTTGTTGTAACCAGTGCTGCCACGACTAATAACATTTTTACAACCAAAATTTTTTAAAAAGTTATCAAATGTGAAAAATATAACCAAATTCGAAAGGCCTTTTGTCAACTGAGAAAAAATTATTTTAAGTTGCATTGTAAGACAAAGGTTATTTGCACTTAATAGGAAAATATTAATTACGAATTAAGAAAGCAAAAGTAGTAATGTAACGGTTGTACATATTGAAAAAATAACGAGAAACTTAAATTAAAAGTTTTTATTTATTTGAGACTTTTTCATAAAAAAATATTTTTATTTTATAAGAGTAAGGCTTAGAACAAAGCGAAACGCAACTGCAACGAACCCCTTTAGAAATTATTGTTTTGAAATCTTGATACTGATTCCAAACACCCTGCAGCATCAATTGTACCAGAATGTAATAAATTTATCAAAACAATTTCTGTTTTCTTTGATAAATGATTTCCAATACGTTTCAAGCCAGTCTAATAATGGTCGCGTCATGTGTGGTCCCTCAAGAGAATCTATGGCAGTCAAATTTCCAATAAAAATTCAGTATATTGAAAGTCAATAAATTGAATTTTTTGGAATATATAAATAAACGAAATTTGTACTTCCGCCTTTTAAATGTCAGTGGCAGTGCTGTGAAATGTAGCGATTTTTTAATCCTTTTGGTGTTGGAAATTTACGTTTGGCGATATGGCGATTCTTAAATTCACACCATTTTCTTACATGACGGTCATGTTCTGAAAATCGAAACCACGTAAAATTGAAATCGAATAAATTTTGAAAACTCTTCCGTGTTCAAAGTTCATAAAAATATTTCCTTTTATATACCTCATACTTTGAGGACCACGTTCCCCTACCTAAACTACTTTTGAAATCAGGAAAAGCTTTATCGATTTCAATTTAACGTGATTTCGATTTCCAAAGTATGGCCGTATATATAAATTTATTTTTCAAAAATATTAAAAAATCCGATGTGTATTTCAATATGTTAAAATATACCACTTGAAATAATGTAAATTTAGAACATTCAAGTTTTTAGAAACACTAAAACTACTTTTGTGTACTTTTTCAGTCAGATTCTGAAATCGATTCCGAGTGATATTATGCACTTTCTACTTTAAGTACTGCTATTGAAATCAGGAAAAACTAAACACATTTAAAAAAATTAATTGAAAATATCCATCGATTAACACTTCATTTGATTTAAATTTCAAAACATGGCCCTTTCTAATATAAATATCACATTTGGCAATTTTTTTTTTCTTAACAAAAATATCTGGCAGCTGTTTTGAAAGGGATTTTTTGTTTTCGATAAAGTATAAAAACTGCCATTAATTTGAAGCAAATAAAGAGAAAATCGTAGTGCAAAGTACACATTATTCGAAGTCGTAAATAATTTCCTTTGAAAATACGCGCTAACCCCGCGATGTAAATAAAAACGTTTAAATTTTAAAAAATTTTAATTGCAAGTGCATCAAGAAAAATATATTCATACGTATTTTATATTTTAGAAAAAAGTAATCTAAATGAAAAAAATATTCACATCTCCACGTTGAGAAAAAAAAATACCAATTATGGTTAGAAATAACCAAAAACGGCAACTCTGGTTGTAACTGTCGCATTAATAATATTTATGATTGCGATTGTAGTTATGCTGATTTTAACGGTACTTGATGTTTATAATATGAGTGAAAATAGATTATTTTGTTGGGTGGGTTTTCTTTGGGAAGCCACCCGTTTTTTCTGTTGTTGTGTAAACGCAAACGCCCATACACATAACTCGAGGTTAAAGATCAACAAAAGGTTAGAAAAGTTTTTTTTATTTATTGTAAACAAATAAATATTTATTTGTTGATTTCCTTTGAGGGGTTTGAGAAATGTTTATGTATGTATTAGGGTATTCATTTAATCGGGTTTTTCCTTTAATCGGTTAATCGCTCGATTAATAACCGATGTTTTGGTTTGGTCGGTTAATAATCGGTTAATTGGGTAATTCATTGGTTAACCGATTTATACAGTTTTTTTATAAATGAAGTAATTTCAATAAATAAAAATGCCTAAATTATTGACTATTTGGAGTTAATTAGTAAAAAAAAACCATAACTTAGTAACAATTCAAGCATAACAATTCTTGAACTAAAACGATAAAACAAAACAAAATCAAAAGTTATTTTTGGGAATACAAAATTTATTATTAATAATATAAAATAGTTCATAAATATATAATACTTATTTTTAAATTAAAACATAATTATTATGTAGTAATCAAAAAATAAACTGTGAGATAATTTTATTAGTTATTTCAATAGTTTAAGGTGACTTTAAAAAATATTATTTTAAAAAATAATTTGGTTTAAGTTATTTAAGGATTTAAGCGATTCTTTTCTTTAGTTTTGATAAAACTTGATTTGGAAAACATTCTTTCTTTATCGTTGATGTTGGAGAAATCGGAAGCAACCCTTAATACAGAACATATAATTTTTTAGTCCTTTTCCTGGATTAGTCTAACCCTGCATGCTTCAGGTTATATTTTATACATTATGAGTCATTTTATGACTAGTCATAATTTATGACTAATGCTAGTCACTTCGACTAACATGCCTGAAATATGAACTCTGTGGAACGGGTAGTTCTCCTAATCCATAAAAAATACTGGAAATATAAAATAATACTCCTAATTGCATATAAAAACAAAAAACATTTATATTTGCTTTGTTTTTTATTTTATTTATAAATAAATTATTTACTGTTCGTCATCATTCAAATCAGAGAAAAAGTAACAATGTTAGTCGAAACGACTAACATTAAGCATACAGGGCTAAACATATAAAATCTTCCATTATGCGATTAGAGTCCTGTTAAAATTTTTTAAAAAATTTAGCTCTTCCAATTGTTTCGGTTAATTCTGTTAAAATTGATATGAGAAAATATGAGAAGAAACCAATAACAAATTACAAATTACAAATAACACATACATATAAAAAGTACGTGAAACAACAAGCTGTTGACAGCAAACAGATATTTAAAATTTAGATCACTGAACACATTCTTTGTTTGTAAAAAAAAAATATTTTCTAAACACATTCCTTTTGTATATGCGACGAAACAAATAATTTAAAACTCAAAAAATATGTTATAATTCTACAAAAAATTAAGAACTTTGTTACTTCGGTTAATCGACTTAAATTAACCGGTTTAATCGTTAATCGAAAATAGCCAATTTTAAATTAACCCATTAGTTAATCGGGTAGTAATGAATCGGTTAACCGAATGAATACCCTAGTATGTATGTACTTTCTACAATGTTGATCTAAGACACAAAAAAAATCTAGATCAACAGTTTTTCAAATGGGAGTTCGAAACAAATTTTCACAAGAATAACTGTTGTTTAACTTTTATTAATACAAAATTTCGAAATCATATTTTTACGAAAGTAAACTTAGTTAAGAATTAGTTGTATTTAATTGTTATTTTGTATTTATGAGATTTTTTATTAGTTTAAATTGTAGTTGTAATAGTTATCGGTAATTCTAGTGTTAAAATCAATGTACAGCATATTCTAGATAAAAATTGTAATGCTATCCCGATAAATCCCTTAAATTAAAATACCAAAACTTAAGGCTTTAATATTCTGGAGCTTTCTAAATGATTGGGCTAGAGTATAGAATACACATCCAGATGGCATTGAAAAGTTTGTATTAGTACAAACATTTAATTTACACTAAAGAAATAATAATTTTAATGATTCATAAATCTGATTTGAAAACAGTGGACAAAAAAGCATCCCCACAAAAAAAACAAATTCCTAATTTATTTTTCACAAAAATGGCAATCCTGTCACTATTTACCACTCGATATTGATCCGAATTTCCCAAAAAATTGTGGACATATTAGAAAACATTACTGTTCTAATGTTATGAAAATCGGTTGTTGAATTATTAGCATTTTTACTTAAATTAATTTTTTTTTTTTTTAAATTTTTTTGGGATAGGGCATGTGGGAGAAACAAGTTTAAAATTTACTAAGAATTGCTTCTATCGGGTTTTCCAATAGGTACTTGACAATTTTAAATTTAATTTGTGAACGCCCTATTGCACTGATAATCTTACCTGTTACTTTCCTTTTTTTCAGTTAAGTCAACATGTTCATCATGGTAAAGCATACGAACAACGTATGCAAATTATAAAAATGTACTACCGAAATTCGGAGTCGATGACCGCAATTTTAAGAGTTTAACTCCAATTATCTGTCGTTATTCTCGCCCTAGTAGACAAGCAATAACAAGTTTAGTGCAAACATTTGAGTCTACATATTCATTGTGAGATGCTGCCGTGCCAGTGAGGCAACGGGTTGGTCGATGTTACGAAAATATCGCTGCCGTTTAGGCGTCCTTAGCAAGCGATCCAAATCAGTCGATTCCGCGGCGTTCTTAAAAACTGGGCATCGACAAGACTACCTTATGGCGAAGCTGTTTCAAGAATTGAATAATTTTGATCAGTTGCAAAATTATTTTTCAAAACAAAACGTCCGTAAGCCACACACAGTAAATTAAAAAGAGCAACAAAAATTTTGCGAGTAACTTCATTCAAATGAAAATAGTGTTCTACAGACAGTTGCAAAATATATATATGGGGTTAAAGAGGACACTTTGAGCTTTCCGATGGTAGTAAAATCTCTTCCTTCTTTCTATTCCTATGATTCAACTAAAATATAGATCCTGGGAAAATATTTAATAACACATCAGGTATAAATGGTACAGTGATGCAATGAATTATTTCTTCAAGACTACTATCCCACTAATATGACATATACTGGGGTGTTCTGGAAATCGAAAACGCAAAACGCAAGAATTTTAAAGTCATTTTTTAACAAGATTATTGTATTAAAAGTTATACAAATAAAGTGCAATACAAGTATTTCACTATTAAACAGAATTCTATAAGAAAATTATAAAAAATTGGAATAATAGTGTATTTAGAAGAACTTCAAAATTCTTGCGTTTTGCGTTTTCGATTTCCAGAACACCCATGATAAACAAATACAACCCATTATTGATAATAGTTTGCGAGAAATCATAATTTAACTCTGATCAAATTTAAAACATTAAATTTTTTCTATAATAACATTAAATATTTGTTTCCAGAAGCATGTCTGCCACACCCAGAATTACCAGTACTTTAATCCAGTTTTTTTAGATACCTTAATTCCAATCAGCCCAATTATAAATAAAAAATTCCCCCAGGAGTTTTTTTCTTCTCCCATTTTTCCTATTTAAATTCTATTGTAAAAATGGGAAAAGCGAAAAACTCCCGGGGAATTTTTATTCATAATTGGCCTGAATATGTTTGCTATCGAATGACATTAATAACATTTTTGAAATCGGCGATAATAAAAAATTGGACTTTCTGCCGATGAAATTGAATTTTCAGCCACTGTGCAGTTTACCGTGTAAAAGGATATTGGACTCAAATTTTTTTGAAAATTACATTGGTGTTTAAATCTCTGTCTGGACGATGTCACACAATTTTGTTAGGCCAGCTGTGGAAAACCATTTAATGTTGTGGTTTTATCAAGATTAAGCCACAGCACATGCTGCAAGTGCCTCAATCAATTGCTTTGGAAGGGTACATATTTGGCAAACGCCTTATTTTGTGCACAAGCGATTATGACTGACCTCCATGTTTACAGCTCCTGGGGACTAATTCTGGCAGTCGTGATAGAACACTTTTTCGAGTCGATAGCAATTTTATTTTTAATTCTTCCAGTCAGTACTAAACGAAACGAAATTATTCTTTCAATGCTGTTAAGCATTTATTTGAGATTTCATAACACTGAAAAAATAATTTCGATTCGTTCAGTATCGCTTTAAAGAATGAGAAATAAAATTACTTTCGAATCGGCATTTTTCTTTGGGGGATATTAAAAATAAAAAGTATATATAACAAGCCATGAACCATACCCCAACAAAAACCCAACATTCAAAATAAAATCATGGGCATTACACCCGACATTTTGCAAAATGTTTGGAAAATAGCTTAAAATGAGCACGTATTCATGTGCGAAGTAGAAAATGGCCACCACTGAAAGGGTAAAATTTTTCAAAGCTTGACAAAAAATATCCCCAATAAAATGTATTAAAAAAATATTGATAATAGCATAAATGAAAAAGTTATAAACAATTAAAACTTAAGAGCTTATTCTGTGCCACCCTGTATAAAATGTTAAAAGCCGATCAGCATTTCAGATAATTTTCAAATTTTGTGCCTGAAGCTTTATTTTTAACCTTAAAAAGGAGAGCAATCAATATTAATAAATATCTTTTCTAACTAAGCAAAAAATATAATTTTCATTTAATAAAATATGACGATAAATAGAAAATAATTAATTATTTTATTTATTTCACACTGGGGGGATAATAATATGAAAAATGCGGCCGATACTCAGACACAGCAACATTAAAACTGGCATTAAAAACTCTTTATAAAAAAAATTATTTATTTAATGAAAAAAAATAAATAGTATTATTATTTGATTTGTAGTTTAGAAAATAACACAAATTAAGAAACAAACTAGAAAAAATGGCAGCGAAAAAAAACGTACGAAACTTACGACATGGCAGTGAACCGGGCCAAGGTTAGAAAACACGTCAATAAATGAAAATACAAAATATTTGATGTTTGTTTCGATTTTTTTTATCATCCATTTTTCAAATGTCGCCTATGTCTCTCTCTCTCGTTCTCTTTCTCTCTTTCCTTCTGGAACTGCTACCTAAGTGCGTTCAATTAATAAGAAAATATTTATAAAATGCATTTAAAACAGGATATTAAAAAAAACCGAAAAGTAGATTCTTAACAAATTATCTTAAAATAATTTAAAATGTCATGGTGGGGTTTTGCCAAATAATTTCAATTTTAAAATTTGAGGTTAAGGTTACACTTTGTAGTATAATGCTAAATATTCTTAAAAGTGAAGGAAAAACACACAAATCATTTTGCAATTTCACACTTTTACATTGATAAAGTTGGAAAATGTTCATGCGAATCGAATGAATGGAGGAGCAATGATCTTATTAAAAGTGAAAACCAAAGACAAAATACAAACGAAAATCTACTGTATCAGACATTAACCACGCATTTTTTTTTATTTTCGTATATATTTAAATGTCCAAACAGAATAAAAACAAGATTCTTTGTAAAATAAACAAAATTATATTTTTATTTCAATGCCTGTTGTTTGGTTTTTTAAAGCGTTTTCACACCTTGAATGAGACATTTTTAATGTTGACATTGAAAATTTGTTTTGTGTTTTGTTTTTTTTTTTCTATTTAATTTAAATTCAATAATAGTTTACAAATTTGTAGAGTTTATTGTTAAAAAATATATTCTGCATGAAAGAAAACAATTTTTTTTTTAATTTTATGACTCTAAACACTCTTAAGCGAGAACAAATCCTAAAACCTTTTACAATATTTAACCTGGGTGAGTTAATTATGTTTTGACGTAACTTCTTAAGCCATTACATTTAGAAAACAAGTCGTTATTGCATTTTAAAAAAATACGTCTGACGTATTTGTTGCAGCAAAATCATGGCAATGGTGATGGATTGTGGTACCGGCCAAGTCTACACTGATGGCTCTTAGAGGAGCAGTAAGGTAGGTGGAGGTTTCTTATTCGAGGTATCTTTTAGACTGCCGGATGACAGCAGTGGCTTGCAGGTGGAAATCTCATAAGTCGGACAGCGAATTGGCTGAGGTATTTTCATATATTGAGTGATATATGCTTATTAAAGGACACCAAAGCTGCCAATGCAGCTCTGGCTGGTGCCTTCGCGACATCAAAGTTATCTGTGGAATACCGGATATCTCTAAATGAGATTGCGAAACATTCCAGGGTAACGATGGCTGTGCCTGGGAAACCAAACTGCAGACGGCCTGGTCAAATAAGGTTATCTCTTGGACGATATGTTTGTTAATTGGCATTTCGATGGCTCAATGTAAGAACTCTCGTTAAGTGTGAGTCGTACAGGAAGGCTCAGGACAGAGATATCAGGGTGAGAATACCTCATCATTGGCCAAGACTCTATGGCTTCGCTGTAACGCAAGGGAAACCCGTGTGCTACTTGGGTTTGATAGGAACCAGATTTGGACGGTGATATTGCTACGGGTCACTGGTTGATAGGGCCATGATGATGAGACAATGTTTCACTTTCTCTTTCAATGCCCCGAGTTTGAAAATATTTGGATTGAGACCAGAATAGCTGTGCATGAATGCTTTCACTAATGTACGACTAAGGTCCACCTCTTTTTTCTGCAGGGAATTGAAATGGTTCGCGGCTGAAGTGATGCCTGAAGAATAATTTGGTGAACATTATCTTAACTCTGGTCACTGGCTCAGGATATCACAAAGGAACCGCCATAAGGACCCAAGGGAACCGTCGTCGTGTCGACTATTTTCGGCATATATAGTTACTTACAGGGCTGTGGAGTCGTAGTCGGAGTCGGAGTTGAGGGTTTTGTATCGGAGTCGGAGTCGAAGTACCCACAAAAACTCGCCACTCCGACTTCAAAATCTTTCTACCTTACATATGTAAATAACTATATTAAAGCTCAATGCGGCATGTGTTAGAATTAAAATATTGAATTTTTAATCCAAATTTAGACATTTTAATTAGGCTTAAGTTCATTGAATTTAATTTGCATTAAATTATTTTTATGAAGAAAGGAATTTTTACAACATGGAAGATTAATTAAAATTGTTATTGATAATTTTCATTCTTGACTGACCTGGGATTCGAAGCCAGGCTGTCTGGCGTGTGATTCGAACCCAGGCGGCTGGTTACCCTGACATGTTTCGACCTCAACCACTAGGTCTCCTCAAAGGGATTTGCCGTCTTACACTCGCAGCCATCGATGACTGCTGACGTCAGTAGTCAAACATCAATCCTTAAACCAAATTTCAATAAAATAACCACAATACTAATTATTGTTAACAGCTAAGGCACGAGCTATGTTTACATTTGTCCTTCAAGTTGTGCTGAAAAAGGTCAACTAGAAAAAAGAAAGACAAAAACAGGAAAAACAAAAAAAATGTACTTTGGACTTCAAGAAGAATTCTTGACAAAAGTACGAAAAAACAGAAGTAAGGAAAAACATGTGAGATCAATTAAAAATGGATAATCATTCAAAAAGCAAATTTCGATCTACCAAAGGTTAAAATACAATTTGGTTTAAGGATTGATGTTTGACTACTGACGTCAGCAGTCATCGATGGCTGCGAGTGTAAGACGGCAAATCCCTTTGAGGAGACCTAGTGGTTGAGGTCGAAACATGTCAGGGTAACCAGCCGCCTGGGTTCGAATCACACGCCAGACAGCCTGGCTTCGAATCCCAGGTCAGTCAAGAATGAAAATTATCAATAACAATTTTAATTAATCTTCCATGTTGTAAAAATTCCTTTCTTCATAAAAATAATTTAATGCAAATTAAATTCAATGAACTTAAGCCTAATTAAAATGTCTAAATTTGGATTAAAAACCATTAACAGTTCAATAAAATAACCACAATAATATTGAATTTTTACAGAATCATTTTCTTCTTATATTTACCATTAAAAGGTACTGCATTAAAAAAAAAGAGTTTAAAGTCAAATAAGGACCAGTCTCACATACATTTAGCATCAACGATATAGTAGGAGTTGGAGTCGGTGTTTGGAGTCGGAGTTCGAGTCGAACATAAAAAATTTCATCGTTTGGAGTCCAAGTCGGAGTAAGAACTATTTTTTGACGACTCCACAACCCTGGTTACTTATATGTTTTTTTATATATTAAAAGAAACTTAAATTAAATTTAAAAAGCAGATACTCTGAAGTTTTTTTTTAATTCTGAATAAACTGGAAAATATTACAGAATGTGACATAGCTGATTTATAAGATGACTAAACTAGGATACGTAATATATTTTAATGAGCTTATATCCGGTAATTTCTTCCAGTTTGTTCAGAAGTTCCAAAAATAGCTCAGAGAATCGGTGCTACGAGAAGTACAAGATAAGGTGGATTTAAAATGCGCTATCTCGCATCTTTAAATATTTTATTTTTACATATTCAGTTTGTTCAGAATTTTCAAAAATACGAAAGACATACAAAATACTTAATATGTAATGACGTAAGAAGTTACGACGATACAAAATTAATTCGCTATATTTATCTACATCTACAGCAATTTTAAAGTCAACTTTCAGCCCTTAGAATATGGTATCACTTAGTTTTATATGCTGTTTTCATAACACCAGTGATGAAACGTGCAGTAAAATTTATATGAAAAACACTCCAAAAACTGAGTGCTTTTAATTAGGGATGCCAATCCCAAAATCCCGGGATTTTCGGGAATCAGCGAATCTCGAATCCCGGGATTTGGTTTTTTAATCCCGGAATTTTAGGGATTCAGTATTCTTTTTAATCGTGTCCAATAATTATAAAGAAATTTTAATAAGAGAAGTGCTGAAAATAATTAAAGAAAAAAAAAACAAAAAAAAACCAAAAGTTCCGTATGGTTTTATTATCTTATTAATTCGACCGGTGCACCAAATGCAAAATTTAAACTTTACTCCTTACAGGCTTAAGGCCCAACCATAATATGCATGAGGCTGCTTAAGTCAACTTAAGCAACTGTGCGGATACATATAAAACATATGTGGCCAACTATAATGTACTTAATGAAACTTTTCGTTAAGTTTCGTCAAATGTCATTTGCTTAAGCAAAATTCCAAACTGAACGCACGTTCCGTACGGAATCAGCTGTTTGTGCATTATTAAAAAAAAATAAATTAAATTAAAATGTATAAAGAAAAACAAGAATATAGAATAAGAGGAATTTTACATATATTAATTTTGTATAAATTTTTTATTAAAAAGTATGTGAAACAATCGCCAATTTTTTTCTTTTTAAAACGTTGCTGGCAAATTAAATAAAACATAAAATAAACAAATACAGGGCTGTTAATTTTGGTACTTCTTTATTTGAAGTACTCGCAAGAAAACCAAATATTGCAAAAAAAATTCAACATGGATCTTAAGTTTATGTAAGTACATTATGGCCACCTTAAAGTCTCTTTTAATTTTCTCATGCATTTGACAGACTTTTCGTTAATTTTTGACAATACTTTAAGCTAACTTTTGCATATTATGGTTGGGCCTTTAATGCTTGTTGAAGTGTTTTCCAAAAACGGGCATGGGACCTAAGGTAATTTATGGAGCGATTCAGCGAATCTCGAATCCCGGGATTTGAGTTTTTTAATCCCGGGATTTTCGGGATTTAGTCAATCCCGAAATCGTTAACTTAATTTTTTTATTAATAAGATTTATTTATAACGTGATAAATTCACAATTTTTATTTTTGATAAAAACACTGAAATTTATTGTTGAGATTTATTGTTTGTTTTACCTTTTTTACGGTTCTCGATTGAGAGGAAATTTTATTTATTTATATTTATTTCACAAAACATTAAGAAAAACCCAAAGTTCCGTGTGGTTTTATTATCTAATTGATTCCATCGGTGCACCAAATGCAAAATTTAAACTTTACTTCTTACTGGTGTATTCTTATTAAAGTGTTTTCCGAGAACGGGCATGGGACCTAAGGAAATTTATGGAGCGATTTCGCGAAATTAAGTAGTGTAATATATACACTACATAATTCCCACCACCAGAGTTGAAAGGTATAAAAATGTGTTTTTGTTAAAATAAGATTTTTATGGTTAACAAAAAAATTGATATTGTTAATTAATTTCGAATTCAAATTTCAATTATTCATTTTAATTCATTTAATAAAAATTTTAAGAGAATCTTACAAATAAATCAATTATTAGTTTGCTCTTTTCAATTACGAGTACTTTATTAAGTTTGAAACAATTGAGGTAATTGAGTAAAATATAGATTTTATGTTAATTATTTTTTAATTGAATCAATTAACACAATGTTGAAAATCGTGCGTTGTTTTTTTATCATATTTTTAATTAAGTTAAGCATTAATTAAGAAAAAAATCAATATAAAAATTTTAGTAATCAATATAATCATTAAACAACTTTGTAATATTAACGGCCCTTTTCACAATATATAATTAAATTAATTTAACAAGAAAATTAACAAACTGTCGGTTAAGTTAACAACACTTTTAAACCAACGGTTAAGGGTTTTTGTTTCACCATCTTTCGGTTACATAATAAAAACTTTCGATAGAAAGTGTGGCAAACGGTGATCGTTTGTTTACGAAAAATCGTATAATGAAAAACCAAAATTTAATTTTTAATTGTAAATGTTTTTTATAAATTTAAATATCATAAAAAAAGTATTTTCTTTCAAATAAAGGAGCTTTACTTTACGCAATAAAAGCGAACATATGAACATATTTGATCAAAAGATACATATATATTCATATGTATGTATGGATGTATGTATGTACGTCTGTGGAAAAATTCGATAGCCCAACTTTTATGTTAAAGAAAATAATAATGATAAAAATGTGATCTTATTTTATTATAAGGACCTTTAATTCTTAATTATTATAAGGAGTATTTATAATCACATAGTTTAATGATTTTTAGCTTAATGGTCATATTTATCATAATGAAAGTGTGTTTTTTGAAACGAGCCATGTCCGAAATAAAATGTACATAATGGATTTGCGTTAAACATACAATAATTTCACAAGCTTTTTAATATTTTTCAAGATATACCGAGAAATAATAAGGGTTCCAATTTTTAAGAACATTTTTTTTCACGTTTTTACACTACCTAAAAAAATTTGTTTAAATGAAAATTTGTATTGCTATTTTTCCATTTTCTTTTGATTTTTATTTTATCAAAAACTTAACCGGGATGCTTTCTTCGGTTATAGTCAACTTTTTCGTTAAATAGTTTCGGTTACGTGTTAATCGTAGATTGTGAAAAGCAAATTTTGCTAACTTACGGTTAATGTTTCAATTAACATTTAATCATAGCTTGTGAAAAGGGCCGTAAATAAATTATAAATCTTTTAAAGACGTTTTTTAATAAATATCTATATAAAGCATTTATCTTTTGACTTTCAAAAGTCCCCATATCCCGAAAAATCCCGGATTTCCAGGATTTGATTTTTTGAAATCCCGAAACCGCGGATTTGCGAAAACCAGTCCCTATTGGCATTGTAATGCCAGTAAATCCTATTTGAACAGAATTACTATCTTAGACCCACCTGAAGTTTCAGCGAAAGTTTCTCATATTTGCTATTGCTACTTTATTGGTGTCAAAAGCGTAATTCTTTATAGTAGCCAGACAAAGTTGCGTGGTAATTTAATATATCCTCATTGTTGAAAAGGCTTTTCTTCTCTTGGTTCTATAACACCAAAATCTGTTTAGAGAAATACGTAAGTATAAGTTAAATATTAGACCGATTTGAGCTATTTTTAAATGTGCTGTCGTTAATAGTATTACGCTCATTTATCAATAAGTCAATTAGTATCTCGGTTTGCTCGTGCCGCATCCATGTTACGGTGGTTACGATTGCCATGCAAAAAGTGCTCCGGTAAACAATCAGTCAACACTTTTAAAGCGAAATCAGAAGAACCCGAAACAATTTAATGATTGTTAACAATGTAGAACCTTATCTAACCCAATAGCTGAACGGTTTCAAATCTTGGATACTGATATAAAATTGTACTAATGTCAGAAGAAAAAATTTTTGATTTAAAAAAAATGCAGAATGTTAATGTTCAAAAATATTAAGAAAGTTAGTCCTGGTTCACACACATCAAAACACATAATTTTAAGCCGGAAGATTAAAGAATTGCAAAAATTTAGGCCCTAATCATGTACAACGCAGCGCAACGCCACAGAACTAACGCAACGCCAAAGAATAACATTGAAAACATAAAAAAACGCTCCATTGCTTGTGTCGTTGAAAATTTTAAAACGGTACATGAATTTCTGTTCAAAGCAACAACAAAATTACAAAATATTTATGACATTGTTTGTGCTTTCAATGTTATTGTTTGGCGTTGCGCTGCGTTGTACATGATTAGGGCCTTAATTCATTGAATTATGACTTCTATGTGTCTGTCTTATTAAAAATTATAACATTAAAAAATTTTTTCAATTTGTTTGATGTCAAGATTTTGCAAAACCTACTTAACTAAAGGAACGACGAGTTAAGGTCGAGGCATGGTGATGCACTGCCTTCGAAAACGAATTTCCGGCAGAAGATTTGGAATATCTTTAATACCCATCGAGGTAGTAAAATTATTTTTGTAAACTACAAATCACCAGTTTAGAATTACAAATTTTTTTTTTATGATTTTCAAAAATAAATGTCTTAATCAGTGTTACCAGTTTACCATATTTTTTGCTAGATTTAGCAGATTGAGTTAGGGTATTGCATATTTTTTTTTAAATATGCTAACTGCTTTTTAGCATATTTCCTTGTCCAAAAGCAGATTTGGTTTTAAAAATTTGTTTGTAAAAATAAAAGTTTTTTTTGAAAATATATATTAAAATTTCTTTTTATTTACCCAGCATTTACACATGCAAGTGCAAGTTCGAAAAACACAATACACTCGCACTTTTTCACTAACACCATCACAATTTTCATACTTGCAGCCAACTTGTAGCTAACTTGCAAGACATTTCTGACGGCAGTGATTTTTTGGCACTTGCATGCAAGTTAATGTCAAAAATATAAACAGAGTTGCCAAATTTACTTGATTGCGAAAACAATAATAATAGTTTTAACTTTTTTTAAGTATATTTAAAAATATTTCGTTTATTTTTTTGCAAATATACCTAAAGTAGACAATTGTTTTAATTTTAAAACATCAATCTCAATAGAAAACGTAAAAATAATTATAAGTACCAAATATTTGCATAAAAGTGTATCCCAGTTTTGCTGTTGGTAACTCTGATATATAAACAAAACAAATGAACTTGCACTTGACTGTGTAAACACTCAAGCTACTTGCAAGACTTTCGGTTATTTCTTCGAAATTTTCGTTGATAATACGTATACACCACTTGCAAGTAAGTACTTGCATGTGTAAAGGCAGGGTTAGCATATTTAAAAAAAAAAAATTTCAGATTTTAAGCATTTTTTTTAAATTTAGCACATTTATTTTGCAAATTTTAACAATTAAAAATTTAAGGTTTTCATATAAGCAGATTATTAGCATATTTTCTTCATTTTACGATTTAGCAGATTTCAGATTTTTTTTGAAGTTTTAGCATATTATGATCAAAAACTTATGGCAACACTGGTCTCAATTTCAAAGTTATTTTCGGGAATATAAAATTTTTCATTCATTAATAAGATTTCTCTATGGCATGCTAAATTCCCAAATTAATGAATGAAAAATTTTGTATTCCCGAAAAAAACTTTGATAATAAATTTGCAGGTACCCGTAAAAAAAACTGAACTGGCAAATTGCTTTATTTTGGGTTTCTTACGAAAACAATAAAATGAAGCAATTTTTTTTTTAATTTAGTTTTCTCTTTGTACCCACTAACAACTACATTTCGAGTTGGAACAAAGCCAACAAATTGTAGGGGAATGTTAGAAAAGATAAACTCACTGTTTATTATTGGAGTTTTGTCTAAGCTTTAATAACATTGCAAGTAAGACCTGAGTGTTTGTAATTCTCATTGGCTTTACAGTTTTATTTGAATAATATCATTAGCTTTTCCAATGTTTTTAGTTTTCCTGATTATATGGCCTTAGAAACCAATGAAATGAGTATAGGAACTAACTTATCCCCCAACAATAAATTTTTGTGTATTTATAAAAAATAAAAATTTAGCACCTCTCAATTTCTATTAGAATCTCTTCCCAAATTTTTGATAAATAATCAAATATAAAAATGGATTTAGATTTTCAAAAAAAAAAAAAAAAAAGCGACAGAGATGAAAATCGTCAAGAAATTATATTTTCCAAAGAATTTAGTTTGCAAGAAACCCATTAAGAATTTCAATAGATTTATTTTAAGCAACTAAAGTTTGTTCATTTTCTCAAAAAAATGTTCTTATTGATTTTTGAAACGTTTAAACAAACATACACACATTAATATACATACTCGTATATTTAATTGCTGTTCTGACTCACAACCAGTGTTGCAAGATGTAGTTTCTTTCTTTACTAAAATAGTAGCGTATGAAAATAAGGACTGATTTTTTTTAATTTACTTTTATATATATATATAGAGCAGTGCGCGTTTTGTGGTTAATTACTCACGATCATACACGCCTACAAGGAAGGAAAATGTAACACGCACGACGAATTTTAAAATTATCACGCCCGCTCACTAACAAAATATTTGTTATCGGGCATGTTACTCACGAATCAATTTCAAATTCGCGTGATTGTGCAAGACTCATGAAATGTTTTATAAAAAAAAGTACATTAGTGAAAAAAAAAAGCTTTTACACCAACCTAATCAGCGCTTCAAGAGTTTTCTATCTGTCAAAACTTCTCATGGTTATACGAATCCGATTTTGACAGCGCGTAAAGAAGTGACGTAGGCTGTTACACCCCCTGATTAGTTTTTCTTTTGTGATTGTTTAAAACTAATGGAAATTTAGCTTCTTTTAGGTAAATCTAGCAATTGTATCTAAATTTTTTGGGGTTTTTATTAAAAACTTTAAAGTTCATGACCAGTGTGGCCAATTTAGCCATTTAGTTGCTAGATTTAGCCATTTTTCAACTCCTTTAGCCATTCAAAATCAATTTAGCCATTAGCCATTTTTATTTTTCCAAAGTTCCTTTAAGTTTTTTAAAATTTTCTACCAAAAAATATTATAAATGTTGCATTAGTTGTCTTGTAATGTTGAACTTTTCTTAAATAGTTAACGCAATTTACTTGTTCAATGAAAAAATTTAATTTATCGGTAAGTTGAGCCTTTCGTTATTCAAAGATATTTCTTATGTTCATTTTATTTTTACTAAACAAAATAATTTTTAATAAAGATTGAACTTTTATGTGTAATAAATTAATTTTCTAAGTCGCTTTTTTTTGATCGGCCTATAAAAAGTAATTTTGTTGTTGCTTCCTACAAAAATTCACATTGCGTTTTAAAATTTCAAACGCTGCATTGATTGTGCCGTTGACCATTTTGAAACAGCACATGAATTTCTGTAGGAAGCAACAACAAAATTACAAAATATTTATGACATTGTTTGTGCTTTCAATGTTATTCTCTGGCGTTGCGTTGTGTTTTACATGATTAGGGCGTAGAATAAAATAATGAAAAATTGAAATTACATGATAAATTCGTATAATCTAATATAATAAGCATACGTTCAATAAAAAATATATTTATTTAATTTTTATTTAACTGGGTTTTTTAGCTCTTGTAATTGTGTTCTGGCCAGACCAAGAGCAGAACTTAGTGGTAAAGAGTTTCCGATAATCCTAGGGTTAAACCATTTTTCAAACACGAAAGTTGGCATCCAAACCTATTTAAAAGATTTATAAAAAAAATAGGGAGTTCAACGATTTTAAGTGCTTTGGGTTTTTCTGGCTATCATATTACGAGAAGCGGCAAATAAAGAGAATCAGATGCGTTTGCGAACAGCATTAAAATTAAGGTTTTTTTATGTTTTTCTATTTGCATCTGAGTTTTCGCCTCTGTGAACCAATGTTGTAGTTGGAAGTGTGACATACGAAAAAACGCCTTGTCCAGACTCCAGAGGAAAATTGAGTAGACTGTCCGAAATATCGAATTGTCCGGACTAAAGAGTTTAAATTACGCAATTATGTACATGAACATATTTTTAAATTTTTTATGTATTGAATAGTTTTTTAAGAAAGTGAGAGCGTAAGAAATCGTGCATCATTTTAAAATTATAATCACTCTTACGTGTAATTAATACCTAAATTATTACAATCACTAGTTATTTTTAATCAGTGATATGAAATTTAAGAACTTTTTTAATCTAAATTTTTATTGGAATACATTTTTGGTACAAAATTATTAGGAAATTATGTACACAGAAAAAATTTCCGCTAATTTTTCTCTAATTGAAGCATTGATCACAAATAAAATCAGTTTTAATTACAAATGTAATCAAGTGAATTAAACGTTTAATTAATACTATTAATTTGTTTACTGGTGCAAATTTAATAAAATTTTTTAATCAATATCCCAAATTTTTTAATTGAAATCAATTTTTATTTTTTTCTGTGTAGGAAAAACTATTGTGTTGATGTAGGGATAAATAGATTTTTATATTGCACTCATAGAAAAATGCATCTTCATATTGATGATGCCCTAACATCAGAATTGTGACATTAATGTTTTTCCAAATGGCATCAATGAGGCAAAAAGTGACATCAATCCAATGACGAACAACACCCTAAAATGTTGTCATATTTTATTCGTCATCCACGATATGACTACAATGACATCAATTCGATACCACATTTTGTGTACACTGATAGAAAAGTCATCATGACGCTGATGGATTTTGACATCAGTACAGACAAACTGTCATCATTGCGATGATAAAATGTCATCAGTGCGATGACAAACTGTCATAAGTGCGATGGCATAATATATCATATCATAATTTATTATTAATATTATTTTCATGTTTAAATTTAGAAGCAAAAATTCCCATATTCTATTTTTTTAATTATTTATTTAAATACATCAAATTTTAAAAGTAGAATTATTACAAAAACCATATTGGGCATACCCCTGGTGTCATATAATTGAAAGTTCTTCGGTTAAAAAAGGGCGGAATACAACAAAAATGAAACAAACATGTGTAACGGCTAAGTAAATAACGATATTCTCTAAATTTTACTTAAGGTCAATTACAATAACTCAATTCGATGACAGTTTGTCTTCGCACCGATGACATGTCGGTTTTATAAGACTACGATTCGTCATTTCTGTGATGCGAATGTGTCATGCCATTGATGACATAATTTAAATTTTTGACCATGATGACAATTTGGCCAAGATGTTGGCTGACATCACAATGATGAAAAGTGTCATGGGGTCAAAAACAAAGACACTTGTCATAGTGCTGATGTCAAAATACATCAGCGTTATGACGCATTTTCTATCAGTGTGACGGCGTTGGTTTTTAAAAATATTTCTGGCAGCACTGCTCTTAATTTAATTTTTTATTTTTTCTTTTACTTTTTCTTAACATATTAAGTCTATTTAATTTTTCGCAATAAAATGTATTTAACCCCTTTTAAGCATTTAGAGATTTACAAAAAAAAAAAAAAAAAAAAAAAAAATAACATACATACAGACATATAAAATGTGCTAAATGACAGATGCTGGCCAACTGTCAAAATACACATTTTTTAATTTACTTTGTTGCTATTTTAAGCCTTAAAACAGTTGTTGTATATGGTCGTCTGTATTGTTTAAAGACCAAATTCTCAAAATATTTTAAAAATTTCCTTATTGCTGCCGGCAACAAATAACCAAACATAAAAGTTTTGAAATTGTTTGCAAAAAAGCTCAGAAAATAAAGCCCCATTGATGACGACAAATCTTAAATTTAGACAATCCAGTAAGATGAGAGAAGAAAATAAAAATAGGAAAAAGGGGGAGGTCGTGGCAAAATAATAATAAGAATTTAGCGTGGGCTAAAAACTAAAAAAAAAATATTTAGAAAGAAGAATACTATTTGGCGGCGTCGGAAATGCTTTGTGATCGGCATGTTGGATTTGCAAAAAAAAAATATTGTTTTCGATTGAAATTGGCAAAAAAAAACCTAATGCAATACAATAAGTTGCTAAATAGAAAGTTCAACATAACATTCGACAATATTGCTACTTTCGAAATTTTTAGAATTCCCTAAAATTTTAAAATATTTCAAAATTTCGTCAAATAAATTTGTTTTTTTCTAAAAAAAAATTTAAATAATATTTGCAAATTAAAAAAATCATTAACGAGCTGAGCGCATTAATGACAACAACGTGAGAAAATATTTTGCTTTTATATGCGAATGGATCATAAATTGAGTTTTTCTTTATTTTGTTTTTTAAAAGAACCACGTGCGTATTTTATCAAAAGCTGAAATAATAAACAGAAAACTTTAAGTATTTTCCTTTTACATAAACAATAAAGCACATTAAATTTGTATGTATAATATACTGTTGTGATCAGTTTGCTTAAAACATCAAAAACAACAGTCTATAATTAATAAAATTATTTTGACACGCCATGTTGCTGTCACTTTGAGGTTTTTGTTTTAATCGAATGATAATGTTATAAAAATTATAGACTCTTTTTTCTGACTTTTCGCTGTTGTTGCTTTAATATGACATTTGTTATTGTAGTTGTTGTGTTAAACAATGTTGTAAATAGTGTTATTAATATGGTTGATCTTTTTTGTTGGAGTTTTTTTTTTAATTTGATGTTTTGGTGTCTGTCGTTTATTAAAATTACGCAACAAAAAAAATTAATGAAATATTACAAAATTTATTTGTATTTGATATAGAATTGACAAATATCTTAAGAAGAGATATCTTCACTTTGTCCATTCAGAGCAATAAATAAGCAGTGCATATAACCTAAAAACTAGGAAATTTTGGCCTTTCTAAAATACGTAAGAACACCTTCACCAAGGTTTCGTTTTTGTGTTATGAACAGGCAAAACATAAAAATATCTAAAATATGCAAGCAAAAAAGTTAAAAAAATCAGAGAAATCTTATACGAGTATATAAATACAGGAACAATATTTTGTTGTTGATTTTTAAGTATCTTAAGCGCATTTTCAGATTGATTCAATCTCAGTTTTACTTAAATCAATCTCATTTTCGAATTATTTTAAGTACGAATTCGGGATTTACTGTGGATAAGTAGAGTATTTCGCAATTGAATAATCCGTACTTGAATCAATCTTTCTGTACTCGATTCAAGGAAATACGTACTCACCGTACTATTGATACCGCTTCGGATTGATTTGAGTACGGATGGATTGATTTTTCTTTTGAGTGTACATATAATAATTTTAAATAGGGGAAGTTATGTAAGGTATGCAGGCATACTTGTATTATGACTCTGATATATTCAATTCATGGATAATTTCTTCGAATCATTAAAATTTTTAGTAATATTCAAACATATGTACAGTTGAACTTCGATTATTCGTATAATCAATTTACCAGTTAATTGTGTATCAACTTTATTTTCAATTGTTAAGACTTTTCTTTGTTTTTTTTTGCCGCTGATACGGATATAATTGTAAAAATTAACACAACAATCCACACTTCTCCAATTTCTTAACTAAATTTCTGTAAAAATGCTTTCGAATCATGATACGCAAACAAGGAAATTTACCTTTTTCGTTTTATGCACATTGGGTTTGATTGTTACAAAATAAAAAAAAAAGTTATGCTTTACACAGAAAAAAGTGTTTTATCAATTAAAAAAATGGTTTAAAAAGTATTTAAATTTAATTAATGTGATAATTGAATCAATTATTTTTTTAGATGAAAGAAAATTAAATATTTAATTTTGATTTAATTAACATTTTAGTTGTTTTGAAATAAGTTTTCAATTAAAATTTGTTGTTGGGAATTGTCAATATTTATTTCAATAAATTAACACATTGTTTGAAATGGCAAAGTTTTTTGATCACTTTTTTAATTAAAATTAAAAATATCATTTATTGAAAATATTTTTTCAAAATTTTAAAATTTTTGTAATCAATATGTGACGCGCAAAATAGAAAGGGACCTAAGGGTAAAAACCATTTAAAACCAGTTTAAAGATTTAAATACGTGTATCTTTGGTGTACCATCACTGAGCGTGTTGGTATTGGTCTCATTTGAAAGCGACACATCTCATGACGTCATGGGTATTGGTCAACCTTGAAAACAGGCTCAGATGTTGTCCACATCAAAAAAAAAAACAAGTGAAAATTGATTTTTTTTTTTTACCCTTAGGTCCCTTTCTCTATGCGCTGTCACATATAATCATTTTGGTAATAGGTGCAAAATCAACAACTTGTTTGCTTGATATTATGAATTTGGAATAAATTTAGTGTTTGGAAAAATTTAAAAATTTTTTCTGTGTAAATTCGATTTCCAAAGACAAGAAGTAAAAATATTTTTTAAGAAAATGTTAAAATATAAAAAACCGGTTAACCGGACTCAAAAGCCGGGGTTTCGAATTATTCAAAAATATAGACTATTCTAAACTGGCCGATTTTCTTTTTTAACAAAAATCATGTTAACATGTTTTCGGTTTTGAGTTATGGATACCCTAATTTGAATGTAACCTCTTTTAAAAAGTAAGTTAAAATTATTTAACATAAACAACAAACAACTAATTCGCCTAAACATTTTTATATTTAAAAAAAAAATTAATTCATAAAAAACTAATTTTTTTCTGTTCGCTTTGTAATAAAACTGGCGTACCCTTTTTCTTGATTTGCTTGGCTCGTTGTAGTTATAAAATCTATTTATTTACACGAAAAATACACGAATAATTCAAAATCGGAACAATATTGTAATAAATTTCAAAAAAAAAAAAAAACAACAAATTTCAGAAAAAAACACAAATAAACACAATTTGCAATAAGAAAATACAAGAAAAAATTAAAGAAAAATCATTTTTAAAAATAGAATTGAAAATAAACCAACAAAAAACATGAAAAACAAAAAAAAAAAACATTTATTCTTGTATACAAAATACAAGAAAAACAGAAAAATCCAAATTTAATTATTTAGAGGGAAAAACAACGACGGAAAATAATTTAAATAAAAGTAAAAAAGAAAACTTGTAAATCGTTAGTTTGCGTTAGAAAAATCATTTGTAAATTTATAATTTATTTTATTTTCGTTTATTTGTCTCTTTTCGCCATGACATTTGATTGTATAACAAGTGAATTGATTTTAATATTTTGAAAGGGCGTTCAGTAAAGTGGTGGAAATTTTAAAATAAACGAAAAAATTTTTGAAATAAAAACGATAGTTAATAAAGGATTGGAGATTTTTAGGCAAAAGATTTATGATCAAAATAGTTTACTGAAGCTTTTTTACCATTTTATAAATTATATCAAACAATAAAAGTTCTACTAATTTTACATTATTTCTGATGCTCCGCACTACACTTAAGAGTCGATTTGGGTCATTAATGGGGACCACGCAAACTGAAAAATAAAGAATACAACTTTGAGTTTATGTTATACTTTCTTCAAATGATAAATCAAAACTAAAAACAATTGTATCCGTTTTGTTAACAAATCTTTCACCTATAACTCAGTGTTGCCATAAGTTGCAAGTGTTAAAACATAGAAAAAAGAGCTATTTCTTGCACTAAAAAGGCTAAATTGGCAAGCCTGCTATGGCTACAATAAAAAAATATAATGCTGGTGTTGTTGTTGTAGCAGCGACTCCTGAAGTACTGGTGTCGCTGAGTTGGCAATGATTGGCCGGTAATATCCTCTTAACGTTGACTGTAAACACTAGTTTTGACAAAATTGCATAAATTATTATTTTTTTAATTCGGAAAAGGAGAAGAGATACCGCAGCACTCACCCAATCAGAAGAGCGATAAACACCTACATATGTGAACAGAAGCCGTGATGACGAAATTCTTTGTCTGGCAGTGGCAGGACAGTAAATCAAGTATTTTAGGATAAGATTTGATTAATTATTGTTAGCTCATGATTAAATTATGAAGATTCAATAAATAAATATTGAAAAAAATAAATCGGAAATGGTTCTGAACCATCGAAACATTTTGTACTGAATATCATGTAAATTTTTTCTTTTGAAAGAGTGTACAAGTTATAAAATTTTTGCATCAGAATAAGTGTTTGTTGATCATACATATTAATAACGAAATGCGTCTTTGTATGGTTCAAATAAAATCTTAAAAACTGCAGTGATTTAAAAAACTGTTTGCTGAAGTAAAAATCTGCAAGACTGTTTTACACTTCAAAAATCTGCAAAACAAAAAAAACAGATAAATCTGCACATTTGGCAACGCTGGCAGCACCTGTTCTTCAGATCTCGCTGCTACAACAACTTATTTCCTAAATTTTTTCCGGAAAATTAAACCTGTCGTTTGTAAACAAAATCTATTAGTTTTACAAAGTGGTATTAATGAAACGATTGATTCTATTTTGATTTGTTTTCTTGGCGTGAAACTTAATTTTACAATTTCAAAAATAAGTTTGTTTCCATTTAGGTCGGGTTTTTGAGATGTGGATTAAGTTTAAACTTAGTTTAACTTTCTCTGAAACTCGGATTTTTCCGGCGAAATGTGATTTTTTTTATTATTTCATTAAAGACCAACAATTTAAGCAAAATTACGCTGTTCCATCAAAATTTTGTATACAAACTTGATACCGCGGAACAAATCTTTTTCAGATTAACTAAACCTCGTTTAACTGAGATCTCAACAACCCAGCCTTAAAACGTACTTTCGCTCAATTCCAATGGCGTAAGCTATTGCTGTCCCTATGATTTGCTTTTTATGATTATTTTATAGGGAGTTTTGTTGGCTCACTTTCGGGCTATTTTTTAGTTCCATCCACCTGATATTTCAAAATGTTAAAACCCTAAGTACACTCGTACCTACTTTTTAAAAATTTTCAAATCATTAATTTATTTAAACTTTGTATATTTATTATTAAATTATTGCAAAAATTACTTTATAGATAAAAAAAATATTAGTATAAATTATTAAATGAATATAAAAAATATCTTTTTGATGTATTTTCTTTTATTTTTCCATAGAGATGGAATCGAAATTATAATAACTGAAATCTTGTTTTTTCTGTTTCTGTCTTTTGAAATTGCAACAATTTTAATGTACAAGTATTACGTCAGAGTTAAATATTTTCGGTATTTACAAAAATAAAAATCACACAAAAAAACTTAAAATGTGTATTTATAAATTATTATTTTGAGTTTGGCGAGACGCACTATTTACACAAAACTATAGATATGGCAAAATAGAAAAAAAAGACATACATCAAAAAAAAAACTTTCAAGATGATCTATGAGTACGGTGACCATCCGTTCTGTGTTATACAGAACAGTATTGTATTTAAAAGTAGGGATGTAACGATGCGCCTTTTTGCCGATACGATACCGATACCGATACTCAAAAAGAAATATCGCCGATACCGATACGAATATTACATTTAAATTCTCGTTAAAATTAACAAAACTCAAGTAGAGTTAATTCTTTATTAAACAAAATTACAGTGTATGAGATTATTAGTTAATATTTAAAATTGATTTTAATAAGATTTTAAAAACAGCAAAATTAATTTAAATTCTTGTTAAAATTATTTATTTTTTAAACCAAAAAAAAAACAGTGTAAGAGATTATTAATATTCCAAATAAATACATTTTAATACGATTTTTGTTTAATAAACAAAGTATTCAAAACTTTTGCGGATATAATTTCGCAACTCTATTCGAGGCAGACCTGCAGTTAAAAATCGTCTCTTAGATGTGACTGAACGCATTTGACAACTTAAGAAAATCTAAGGTATCCGGTTCTAGCTTTTTATCGAAGGTAAAGAATAAACCATAGATTTCATTATTCTCTAAACAATCAAACCTTTCATTCAGAGCTAGTGCTACGTAAGTCGCAATTTTTGGGAATCTGAACTATTCTGCATCTCAGCTTATTCATTTATCGTATTTTTTTATAATGTTCGAAGACTGTTAACTAGCGCCAGAAAATGTAGCAGTGACTTTGCTTATTAATATTGTGGTCTCTTGAAGTAAACCAAAATTTGTAGCGAAATAATTTGTATTTTCACAAAAATTATTATAAATTAGCAGAAAATTCTTAAACGTACAATTACATACAAGATTTATCAATGGGAGAACGTTTTACCATTATGGTGCAAAGAAAACGGCTGATGCTACAGGTCCACACCAAGCGTTCAATACGTTTATGCATCAGTTCAAACAGGAGTAGTGTAAAATTGTATTGACAAGTTACACAGCAAACGCGTAAAATGCATATACGTATCGAAAGCATGAAGTAGGATTACTTTCTGCTTTAGCATGCGTCTCGAAAAAAGTTCAAAAAAAAACAGTCGCAAAAAACACGTGGTGTTTTGACCGACCTCCAGCTTAAGAATTAAAATAAACAATTTATTATTCTGTTTGATTTTTTGCTATTAGTTGTTATGCAAAATATTAGCATTACAAATTTAATTGTTTGTTAAAAAAAACTATAAACAAAAGTATTGGCGTATCGACAGTAAAATATCGCCGATACCGATATATCGGCAAACGTGAAGTATCGTCGATATATCGGTATCGGTATTCGTTGCATTTCTATTTAAAAGGTTCTTTGTTCTGTGTGAATTATTTTTTAGCCAATAACCATTAATTGTTCTGTGTTTAATTCAGGCTGGGTTTTTGAGATCTCAGTTAAACGAGGTTTAGTTAATCTGAAAACAGATTTGTGCCACCATTACCAATATTGTATACAAAATTTTGACGGAACAACTTAGTTTTGCTTAAATTGTTGGTCTTTACCCAATAAAAAAAATTTCCCTTTTTTACGAAGCACTAATGGTACATTTTAAAAAGTAAGCACACATTTAAGCGCTACGCAATAAGACATACCGCAATGCGGTTAGGTAAGTGAACGAATTCTTATTAAATTAAAAAAAATATATAAATTTCAATTCAAATTTCTTGGGATAATAATTTTTTAGTTTTTACGTTTTCTGCATATGTGACGCGCAAAATAGAAAGGGACTTAAGGGTCAGGAGAGTCATTTTAAAGATTTAAATACGTGTATCTTTGGTGTACCATCACTGAGCGTGTGACATCTCATGACGTCAGGAACGTGTTGGTCAACCTTGAAAACGCGCGTAGGTCGTCCCTACCTCTTGTTTTGTGTAGTTGGTTTTTACTGTTCCCTTTAACTTACTGGTCCCTTTCTCTATGCGCTGTCACATATTAGCTTTTCAATTGTCTTGAGACTTGCTTCTGTTTCATAATGTTCGATATGAGTTGTGACAAGTACCGGATTAAAATTGCTAAACTGAATCTCTTTTTTATACTTCTTTATATAATTTGTTATGACTGGGGGGCCAATAAGTCGAGTTAAATTGATGGGTGCAGTTAATTTTTTGTAATCTGTATTTATATAATATATATATGTATGTATTTATATAATTTGTATTTATATAAGCTATATTGTATAGATTAGGTTAAGTACTATACTCAGGATTGTATTGCTATGTAATACGTTTTTTTTTTTGTCTTAATGGCTTTGCATTACAATATGAATTAATAAATAAATAAATTTGAAGAGCCATGACATTCCCGTTCTACGAAGCAGGTTTGTAAAGGAACATAAGAATCGTTTAATTCGCTTATTTTTATATGCGCTGAATAAAGCGCTTTCTGTGTCAAAAATGTATTGCTTCAAAGTAAGAGTTCACCATATAAAATTAATTTCTTCCGTAAGCGATATGGTAAGCGAAACTTTTTTGTTTCTCCCTTATAAACCTGCTTCGTTGGAAGCTCCATTTTTTATTGGGTATTTAAATAAAAAAAAAAATCACATTTCGCAGAAAAAATCCGAGTTTCTGAGCCTTAATGTTTTATATTTGTACTGTATTTAATAAAATATGTTAATTAAAAAAAATACATTCCTAATTTATCTGACTTTCTCATTACTAAAAACTTGCACAATTTTTCCTTTGTTTTTTTTTTTTTTGTTGTGGTGAAAAAATTTTAAAGGAATAATAACTTGAAAATGAGTAAACAATCAAACTTTATGCCAAATTTATTCTAAGGAAGACTTGCGTACAGAGTGGCCGCTTGTTGCCGAGCCGAGCCGACTGACGCTTATTGCGAGAACCAATTTGAGAACACTGGTACTATACAAATTAGTACAAATAAGCGCGAACAGGTCATAGTGGGCGCCGAGCTGGTCAGAGCGCAAAGCTGATTGAATGCGAGAACAGTTCCAAAGCGTATTTCAGCGCCGAAAGCATTGTTTATGTTATGTTATGATTTCAACTTGTTTGGAAAACATTTAAAAATATTAAAAACAAAAATTTAAGAAAAAGTAAATAAAACATGCAATCAAAAAATTAAAAAAATAACACAAATAATAATTAAAAAAAAAAAATAAAAATTAAACTAAAAAATAAAAATTCAAATAAATAATAAAAATTAAATAAAATTATAACATTTATAAAAAAATTTATTTCACAAACACGAATAAACAACAAATCCAAATGCATACAAACATACATAAAACACAAATAATAGATCAAATATCATCGTTGATTCTCGCATCCACTATGCACACTCAAACTTGTTTCTCGCATGAAAAGTGCTCGCAATAAGCGTCAGTCGGCTCGGCTCGGCAACAAGCGGCCATTCTGTACGCACCCTTAGAAAAATATATGAACTAAGATTTTGAGTTTCCAAGAAGGTTTTAAACATAACTTCGAAAAACATTAATTGAGCGTTATGTAAATTTATTGCTGGGTGTTAATTTCCAAAAAACTATCTCGTTCTTATATCGTTAATGTTCTTTTTCCATTATCGACATATTTATTCATCATACTCTTTCCTAAGTTCAAGTTCATATGGTTGTTTTTTTTTTTTTTTTGCTTGAAATCCGAATCTTTTAAAAACAAGAAGTTAGATTGAAATTTTCGATAGTTTTTAAGAATAAATTCGGATTAAAAACGTGCATAATTTGAAAAATAAACTCATGGTTGTTTCATGACGGTAAAGCCGATATACATTTTCAATATGATCTATTTGCATAACATCAAAATTTTGTGTTCAATATTTTGGTTCTAAAAATATGGTCACCGTATTCTATGAGAGACCTACTTGAAGAAAGAAGAAGAAAATTTAGCGCGTGCTGGCGAAAAGATCAGAATAATAAAAGTTATAAGAAAAAACGAACAATTTTTGGGAACTTTTAAAAAAATACAAAAAGTAAAATATTTAATGACTTCCTAACTTGGCCATTTTTCAAAAAAAAAAAAACAATACGAAAACTAAACTTTTTTTTATTTTTTAATTTTGATATTCCGCCTCATTGTGGTTGCCGTTGTCGTATACGACTGTGTCGCTTTTTGTAATATATTTAAGAACACCGGTTGTGTGTTACTTTAATCTATTACAAAAAACGATACAGTCGTATACGACAACGAAAACCACAATAAGGCTGATTATTTTTATTCTAAATCGGAAGAAAATTTTTACGCTAAAAAAAATAAAACTAGTACAAGTCAGGCAAGCGCAATCATATAATATCCCTCACCACTTATTAGTCCCTATTAGGACCTATGGGAAATTATGGACCTACTGGCACAAAATTTTGTTATAGCATTTAAATACACATATAAAAAGATATGTATGTATGTATTTTGGCCGATTTTCATCAAAATACCAAATTCTATACATTTATTAGTTTTAAAGTGATTTTCGGGAGGGTGCCCATAAGGGTTTGTGGTACATCTTGGATAAACCGTTACAAAATTTTGTTTATTATATAAATTCAAGTTGTTATAAAAGTTATTTTTACCAAATATTCGGCCGTCATGGAAATCGAAATCACGTGAAATTGAAATCGAACAAATTTTGAAAACTCGCCTGTATTTAAAGTTCATAAAAATATTTCCTTTCATTTACCGCATACTTTGAGGACCACTTTCCCCTACCTAAACTGCTTTGGAAAACAGGAAAAGCTGCGCTTATTTTTACAAAAATTCAATTGAAAATCTTCGTCAATTTCCATTTCACGTGATTTCGATTTCCATGACATGGCTGATAATCTCATATTATATAGCGAAAACCGGATTTTTTTTCTTTTTTACTTCAGATTAATATATCAAAGAGAATGAACAAGATATCGCAAAGGTTAACTATTTATTTTAAAGGTAATCGGTATGAATTTCAGACGACATTCGCGTAGTTGCAAAGTCTAGAATATGTCGAGAAGTTCTTAAACTTTAAACGAAGAGTGCAGATTCGGATTGAGCCCAACTCAAACCTTTAGAAATGTAGTATCTGGTGCATGGGGTAAAAATCCGTTGACCTGTGTAATTTGAATTTAATTTTCCATTTTATATTAACGCCCACGAACAAATTCAATTTAAACATTTCTTTAACAAACAATATGGCGGTCGGTATGTCAAAAAAGTTTTGTTTATTTGCAACTGAGCCAATATGGGTATTTCGACAGGAAAGTCTACTTTTTGTCACGTAAAAGCCACCAAGCTTTTAAAATTGTTTCTCAAAGAATAATTTATATATTATTTAGTTTTTTTGTATTTTGGTGTAGAGCGCAATTTAGTGCAAGAGAGAAAAAAAATTTAACAACATGGGTCTAATATATAAGCTTAATTGCTTGGTGCCCATATGTACTATTATTTTTACTCATGTTGTTTTTTAGTGCAAAATAAATAAAATAAAGCGAATTGCAGATGCGTATCCTTTGTTGATGTGTTGTACAAATGTGTGTATTATTCCACACATTTGCATCGTATGCATACTTTGGACTACCGGTTGTGAAAACCCTTAGTATTGCAAAGATACAGATATAAGATAAAAATGGCAATGAAAGGTCATTACTCGAGAGAGATTCGTAGACTACAAAAAACTTGCATAATCGTTACGAGTATTGGACTTAAGTGGGAAACAGAATAGTCGCTGTAGTACAACGTAACGAATAGCGCTGCAAGCTCTGAAAAGTTAAAAAGACAGTTTCAAAGTAGTGCCAACACAATACGTAGTTGTAGTAGTCGTTGCAGTTGAAGTTGAAGCGCAAAGTTCGAAATTTTGAACTTTGTTGCGCTACAGAGCATTCGTTAGCTTCAGCTACTACCACAACTACTTTATTCTGTTCCAGGCCTTAATTGGAATTGAGTGCTGTATAAGCAGAGAATTGATTTTGCATATCAAAATTGGTGCTAATATAAAATTGGAAATACGAGTATTTATAGCGGCACAAATATTATTATCTACACTAAAGCTTCACATCCATTGCGCCTCATGCCCTAAATTTGGTTGGGTCAGGCAGATGTTTTGTATTTTTGGTTACTTAAACCTGAGGTCAAATCGCGTCACTAGATAACGATTGATATACTCGTAATAATACAACGTAAATGTAATTTAAGATTTATTCAAAGAGAGCAATGCACAAAATACTTTACCAAAGACGAAGCTGTGGTATCTCCACAAGACAAGCTTGTCCTTAGATTATTGTACCAGTAAAAAACTTAAAAAGATTAATAGATTTTCTAAAGGGTTCTAATTATATAAATAAAAGTAAAAATACTTCGAATACAAATAAAAATATTTTCAAGCAATATTTCAATTTCAATTCACTATTGAAAAGATGTAGGCACCTTTTATACAATCGAACTTCCCTATTATTTATATGCGTAGGGCCACTTTATTACATATAAGAAAACTGTATTGTACAGAAATTATACGTATTTTCACTTTTGTTTAAAATACCTAATCTGTTTATGTTTGGGTTACACTCTTCCACGTTCGGCGGTTATTAACTTGAAGGAAGATTCCTAAACTGCTAAAGCCTCTAGTACACGGCATGTAAAAAGCCACATGCGCATGTGGTTCTGACGTAATTTTGACGTCATCACACAACACGCAATGCTTATTGTGGCTTTACATTGACGTCAACATTTCGTCAGAACCACATGCGCATGTGGCTTTTTACATTCCGTGTACTAGAGGCTTAAGCAATCTTTTTTTTCTTATTTTTTAACTTTATTAAAATTAAAAACATTTTTTTAAGAGATGCGCGACTTCAGCGCTACATTTTCGTTCAATGAAAACGGGTGACTGATGTTAAAATTGTTATTGGTGGATTTTTTTATTTATATTTTTTTGTTTGTTCTTATATTCTTCTTAACAATTCCCAAAGAATTTTTGATATAATGTATTATAGGGAGACAAAAAAAATGCCTTAGAGTCAAATTTATATTTGTTAAATTTATCAAAATACATAAAAATTAGGAAGAAAAAGCTGCGATTTTGAAATCAATTCATAATAGGGAGAGCTTCATTGTAAAAAAGTTCACTATAAAGAAGTTCTACTGTAATGCTATTTTTCAAATGCGTTGTTGTAGTGTTATTGAAAATAAGGTGTAAAGAAAATAAATTAGTTTTCTAAATTTGTTTTAAGCAAGTTGTATAAATTAAATTTGTCCATCTAGAAATGGAACAAACTGGAAGAAATTTAAAACGAATTTTAAAGTTTTTATTCAATAAAAAAAAAATTGTTAAACTCACCTGATGTAGAGCTGTTAAACCATCAACATTGGCTGTATTTATATCGGCACCTTGTTCCAACATCTTAAGGACTTCCTCTTTATCGCCCGCTAAACAGGCGGCCAAAAATATACATCCCGAAGAGAATTTAATACGATTTCCACGTTCGGGTCGTGGAACAGGAGGTTGTTGATTTGTATCCGATTCTTCCCAGCGTTTAAGTTGTTCGGCACGTTTCATAACGGCCGAATTATTGCGTATATCTAAAGATGTCATCTTGAACGTTTATAATAATTATGAAGATAATGATGGTGTTGTTGTAAAACGGTGGCTATATTGAAGCGAATTATCTTTCAAAAGAATAATGGTCAATAGTATTGACAATTAGTTATGGTTGTTAATCGCTGGCCGCTTTACAAAAGACGGCAACCGAAAAACGTATTGCAAATTTGTTTCACGCAAACTTTTAATAATTAAGATTTTTTTTAATTCTATTGATTTATAATGGAAATTTTAGAATTTTTATTTATATTTAAGAAATAAATTTGTATTTTTTTTATTTTTTTTTTTTTTTTTTTGTATTTAAGTAATCAATTTTTAATTTTTAATGTTTAGAGTCTTCTTACACTTTTTTAGTTTTTTTAATTAATTAATTACTTTAAAATTTATAAATTTTAACACAAAAAAAAAGAAAACATTCAAATAAAACGAAATGGCAATTTTTTGCTTTAAAATATTAATATTGACAGCAGCTTTTATGCCTACGAAATTTTTATTGCTTTTATTAACAATTTGTTTGTTTTCTTAATTTTCCTTTAACCGCTATTCTTGTTCTGAGAGTGTGTATTGAAAACAGAGAGATAGATAAAGTGAGCAGCCTTTTTTAACAAAAGGGGGGATCAATTTTTGTTGCATTTTTTATATTATTTTTTTTTTTATTTGCCTCTTTCTCTTGCTCTCTTCAACGAGTATATTGCTGTCAGTGCTGCCAGATATATCTTTTCTTTTTCCCCAAATTAAAAAAGTTCATCAAAATATCATCTCTAAAAAGAAAACATCCCCTGAGAAATCTCATTAAATGAAATAGTAGAGTAATTCACGTCGCAACTTTTAGTCTTGCAAAAATGCGTAAATGCGAAATTTTGCACTAGTTGACGTGATCATACATTTTAGCAACAAGTACATTAATACAGATACAAAATAACAGACGCCATCTTCCCACCTGACCAAGACTTTCGTTAATGATATTGCCATCGAATATATCTCGAACATTTACTGTATTAATCTTTCGAGATCGACACTCAAAAACGAATTGAAAATTGTTTACATGTCGCTCAGTTTGATCCAAAAAAGCTATCGATTTCGAAGGTTCGATAAAGAATTAGAAACGAAGATTTAGCAATATCAATTGCGGTTTGAAAATTCCTTTGCTAATGTTTCGATAGTGGTATCGAAAAATGTTCGCCAAAACAACTTATTCAATATTGTGAAATGTTTACAAAAGATAACTTTGACGATATCGAGAAACCTTATCTGGAGATATTGTTATCAGTCAAATTCGATATCGCTAAGTATTCGTCATTACTATCGTTAGTAATACTTCGATATCGAATGATTATTGTTATGTTTCAATTTCATTTTGGTCCAAATCAAACAATTTTTATCGTTTTAATTTTAATTAATTTATTTAAAATTAAAATTATTTTTTCAAATTAATTATATTAAAATGTACAATGCTACATACTAATAAATGTCTATTTTAATGAAAAAAATTAAATAAAAAAATTTGAATCGCCAAAGAAAATACATAAAGTTAAATTCTGTATATCTAAATTGTGTATGTTAATATATTTATATGTATGTATAATAATTAATCAGTCTTAGATTAATATAAATGCAAAAAAAAGAATTAGTTCAACATGAATGAAGACAGTTTTTAACTCAACTAACTTCTTAAAAAATATATGTGTAAATAAATTAAATTATGTTGTTTTTTTTTGGCTAGAGGTCGTCACTCCTCCCCTAAGTTTTTACTTTTTTATGGTATACCGATGTTTTCGACAGCCTGTCATGAGCATATTGGAAATGCTTCCGCGATATTTTGTCGAAGTCATCTTCACAAAGGGAAAATTTGTTTTTTAACGGTAAACAAAATAAATGTTCGAGGATTTGTCTAAAATTAAAAAATATAGCACTTATTTTTGTTTCGAAATTTTATCAGAAAAGAAAAAAACTCCAATGTTTTAGTTAATGAAAAATAACACATTTTCGAATGTTGACTGTCAGTAAAATTTCGAGAATTGTTCAAATAAAAGAACATTCGCTATATAAAATATCATCGACTATTTATCGAACATTTTTGTTTCGAAAACTCTTCGCCTTAGTGAGCTTTCAATTTTTTCGAATCTCAGGTCAGGTGGGTTATATTAGAGTTTATTTTCGTTTGCTCAATAATCTATTATTTTATGAATTGCGCAATCTGTCCATTATTTTATATTTCTTGAATTTTGATTTATTTTATTTTTTGCTGCATTTATTTTGATACAATTAAAAAAAGGCTGCTTAATTTTGGTTTGTTGCAAAAAAAAATATTACGGTGGATGATTAAATTAATATAGTTGCTATTTTTGGTACTTTTTTAGATTAAAAAGCTATATTTTATGAGATTGTTTACATGTTCAACTAACGTTGAACATACATATGTTTTGTGCAAGAACTTGCACTGATTTTTCGCAATTGCTCATAGGTAGTGCGAGATGCTAGAGTCAGTACGAAATTATTAGACACATACGTAGTTGTTGTTATGTTTAAAAAAAAAAACTTCTCATTTTTGCAAGACTGAAAATGGTGATGTGAATTACTCTAGCATTTTTAAATAATTAATTTTTAATAGATAATTTTTCAACATATGTTTGTTATATGTATCAGTGGAGATCAATTGTATTTGATAAAAACATATGCATTTCTTTCTTAGGGATTAAAAAACTACCGATCTGGCAAGGCTGTCAGCTGTTAAATATTTCATTAAAAGTGTAATTTATTAAGTGAAAGGTTTGTCATTTACAAATATGGGTCGTTTACATACAAAAAAACGCGAAAAATAGTTAAAACGTACTTCTAAAATGGTGGTTGAAATGTGGCTACTTTTCGAGCATAATGAGGTGATTATGGTCGTATAATCGACCTACTATGCAAGGAATTGGAAAGATTATAAAGAAATTTGAAGGACTGGAAGAATTACGGCTGTGGTCAGGCCTGTGCATCATCGCAATGTGCGCACTGCCAAAAATATCACTTCTTCTGTTAATGAAATTGTGGCGGAAAATCGATATTGTCGATTCCACGCCGTTCTCAGCAATTGGATTTATACCTACATTCATATTAAGTCCAACTTACGCAACAATCAAAGCCGGCTGACCATTCACAACGCCGTATATATGCTTATTGGGTGCTAGACCAACGCTTTCAATAGTGATTTTTCGAACAGCGATGACGCTCATTTCTCACTCGGGGGTTACGTGAAGTGATTGTGGAAAAGGCATTGCAGGCAGAAATAGTAACTTTGGTGCGCATTATAGTCGTATTTGCTTCAAAATTATGCTGGAAGAATTGTTACTGACTATGGCCATACAATAACCGACTTTTTTCACCTTCAACTGGTTATATGTGGTTTTAACAAGTTTGTGCTACGAGCCACACAACACGACTTATTTTGTGCTTATTTAGTACAGCATGAGTAAATTTCAGAAGAATTTTCAGTGAAAACAAAAAAACGGTATAATTTTTTAAATTAGTTAAAAATTTTCCTTACACAAAGCTGTGTGAAAAGCAATAAAAATCTATCAAAACTATGATTCCTTTATTAAACACTAATAATTTTACAACAATGAAATGCTGATTAAGAACAGAAACGCGTATTTACACTTGTTTTCCTTCTATGCTCAACATTTATTACACTGCATGAATCTGAAACTTTTTTGGGCACCTGGCGGATAAATCTAATTCAAGTACGCTGAATCCAGTGGTGTAAACCTTTTTTTTTTCTTCTTTTGGTTAGCTCCTAATTTAAAAATTATTAAATTTGAATATTATTATGCGCAATTTATACGAAATTTTTCTCAATTTTATTCAGTTAATAATTTTTATGTCGATTGCAAAGTGTAATTAAAAACGTTAAACAGGTGCCTTAAAAGAAAAGTGTACAGGCATTTTTGGTACAAATTGTGAGTTCATTTGCTTGTATTTTTTGCTTTTAACTTTTTCTAACAATTGTGTTGTTTTTATAAGAAATTATTCTAGGAAGGTTTTAACTGTCAAGAATTCTTTTCCAAATTTAAATCGTGCAAGCAGGTTATCATATTTTTTTTTCAAATATATTTTAATTTCTGAAAAAAAAACTTGTTTTCGATCAAAAAAAACTTTTTTTTACAAATCGTTAAAAAGGATCACTTACACTGCATGTGTTTTGATTCTATTTATTAAAAACCATAATATAAAAATAAGCATATATATGAACTACATAATTTATAAATTCATCCAGTTGTTTTATATCACGTATTAAATTTTTATATTTTGAATTTTTTTTTACAAATTACAACTAAATTTATGTAAACTACTAAAATTTCAGAAAAACTTTTTGCTTTAGAAAAAAACTTAAAAATTTTTTTGCATCTCGAAAAACTTGCGATATGACAACACTGCTTGCAAGCCTAGACGAGGCGTAAATAAAGCACCAAAAAAGGTTTCCGGAGTGAAATTATCCAGTTCTGCCAGGTCACCCGATACGGGCAGCGTGACCCTAGCATGATTATACTTCCGCATAGACCAAAGACCCACCGACCCCAGTCAACTGGCAACCAATTTAACATAGTGAAAGGCTACTTCGTCGGTGTGGACCGATGTGATCATCAACGCTACCTAACATACCGTCCCCTACCCTTGGCAGGCCACCACACTATGACCCCACAAAAGAGGATTAACTCCCCTAGGATCTAAGCCCCAGTTCCTGTCCACAAATCTCCTACAAGTATATATGGTCAAAATGGCCCTATCCACCCTCGATCGAACGTTGAGTTCCCAAGATAGTTCACTATCAAGATTCGGGCCCAATTATTTAGCATTATTCTTAATTATAAGCTCAGTCCCTTTTAACACCGGGTATAATATCCCCAAAGAAAACACAAAATAAAATATTCTATTCTTTTGTAAATTTAGTTTCCCACATTTTTTTTTCCTCAAATCTGGCAGCCTTGGCCCTGGTTGCTGTTACGGTCTCTATATCTCTATTTTCTCTGATATGTGGTATCAATTCTTTTGCACTTTTTTTTAATCCGTTTTTGGTATTGATCACATATTTTTTTTAATTTGTTTCTTATTTAGATGTTGGTGTATTTTCTTTAACACTTCACTGCACTTTATTTTTTTTAACAAATAGATTATAACAAACAATACTGCACATACATACATAATAACAAATGAAAATATCATTGATATGTACCTACATATTTTATTAAAGTAAAAAAAGTTTAATAACTTTTACTATTAATAGGTTCTCCTTAAGGCCTGGAACAGAATAAAGTAGTTGTAGTAGTAGCTGAAGCTAACAAATGCTCTGTAGCGCAACAAAGTTCAAAATTTCGAACTTTGCGCTTCAACTTCAACTGCAACGATTACTACAACTACGTATTCTGTTGACACTACTTTGAAACTGCCGTTTTTAATTTTTTACAGCTTGCAACGCTATTCGTAACGTTGTACTACAGCGTCTATTCTGTTCCCCACTTAAACCTAAAAACAAAAAAACACAATATTTTT
Organism: Pollenia amentaria; assembly: GCA_943735925.1. Classification (NCBI taxonomy): domain Eukaryota; kingdom Metazoa; phylum Arthropoda; class Insecta; order Diptera; family Polleniidae; genus Pollenia; species Pollenia amentaria. The sequence goes on from OX031009.1 coordinate 164,663,704, forward strand.
CACAGATTTTTTTATTAAATAATTTTTTTAACTAGAAAAACTTCTAACTAAAAATTTCACTCTAATCTAATTCGAAATTAATTGTTCTAAACAATATTTTTTAACGAAACTTTTTCAATTAAATTTTTTTAATAAGAAAAACACTATCTTTTAGATAAATTTTTTTTTTTTGCATATTGTTAAAAATGAATTTTTTAATACAAAAATTCGTTTCACATGTAATGACGTACTTGTACGTTTGTCTAGGAGTGTGTCTGTTAAACTGATCACTAATAAGCACAATTCCCCCCAAAATACGCACGAAAGTATTCGTTAAATATTTTCTTTTCTATTTTATTTACTCTCTATCTATTTCTCTTTTTACTATTTATTTTCTTTCGGATCATCGCAAAACAGTGTTGAATAATTAGTACTGTCCCGATATACATCATTTCAAAAATAGTACATACTTAAATATGTACATTTTAATAAACATTTAAAAAAATTAACTTTTAGATTTTCACTAAATATTTTAGAGCAACGGTTCACAATGAAATTGAGCTAGATATTTTCTTTATTAGAGCTCGCTGCGGCGATATATTAATGTAATTTATTACATTTAGAATTGCGTAAAAGGAATTTTTAACTTTTACCAACTTAATGCCACATTGTTCTTAAAACAAGTTAGATTTTCAACTTCCAAAGAGATTCTTTGCACTATTTTTAAGCATACATACTTAGTCTGAATTGATTATGGGGACCATAATACGGTAATCCGAAATATTTGGGATTCTACCAGCGTTGCCGATTTCTGTGTAATTATCCAAAAATGGGACAAATTTTTTCTTACACTGTTTTTGGATAATAACATTTTTGTGTAATTTCTCCTCAACATTATTTTTGATAGAAGTAAATTTTTAAGCAAACCTTTTCATATAAATTAAATACTTTATAAGGTTTTTAACTACATAGATATTATTCTTTCTTTGTCCATTGTTTTCACAATTTGATAATGAATGACTAAGCCTATTCCTATTATGTATATGGCTACGTCAACAAGCAAAACTGCAGGATTTGGGCTACAAAAGTCCAAGTGGAGTTTAACATCAAAAATGACACCTACCTTAGTGTACTGTTTAGTACGCTGCATCGTCCCAAAGGACAATTTTTTTAAATATATTTTGTATTTTCATATCTGTGAACGGTGGAGCACATCGAACGATGTTGGAAATTTTTGTTGGGCTAGCTATGAAAAATTATCCAAACTTGTGGATTTACAGCACAAACTGCAGGTGCGGGGCTGTCAGATGTGCCAATTTCTGGTCAATTGTGCACGCAGAGAAAAAACATGTTTCAATATGGTCACCTCCACTAAAACTATTTTTAAAATTTTTTTTTAACCATATGTTTATTTTAACCATTTTAATGTCACCGACAACCATACAATTATTAAATAAGTCCTCCATCAAGAAGCCACAACCTTATTATGGTTGCGTCTTAACATGTTTTAGGGTAAATAGGACAATAATTTGTTTTTAAATTAAAAATAGTATTTTCCTCTTTTCCAAGAGCAACATGCTATGGTTAAAAACCAACCGTGCTATTATAAGTGTTAAGCATATTTTAGTTACTATTAATAATAAAATGTGTGAAGGAAACTATAATATGGTTGTGGCTTCTTGATGAAGGACTTATTTAACCATAATATGGTTGTCGGTGACAATAATATGGTTAAATTAAACATAATTTGTAAAAATAGTTTTGTTGGAGGCGACCATATTTAAACATGTTTTTTCTCTAGGTGTGGCGATTTATAAACCTATTTGGTAATGAAGTTATGTGGCGATTTTTTGAAAAATTTGGCGACCATTTTGGTGATTTTTAAAACGTATTTTATCTTATTTTTGCTTATTTATATGAAAATTTGACAATATTTCAACTTAAATATTTTCACATAGTAACTCAAGCTTATAAAACCTGATTTATTTTCAATGAAATTCTATTAATTTTGTATAATGGTTTAAATAAATATTTTTGCAAAATGTAACCTTCTGATCTCACAAGTTCTAAATTTTAAAATATTTATTTTCAAACGTTTAAAATATGTACGCAAAGTAAACACACTACTATAATAAAGCTAAACAAAAAAAATTTAAAAAAGATAAAATTACTCTTGTATACTTTTTTATATAAAACTCCTATATAGCGATTCTTGGAGAATTTTGTAACAAAAATCTAAAAAAAAAAAAAATAAAATGTAGGCGATTAAATGAGCAATGAAGAAAAGTAACTGAAGTCCGATATCAACAAGAAATAAAGGCTAAAGCTGAAGGTCCATGCCATGCATTCTATGCGTTGTTCCTTTTTATGCATATTTCAAAAAGTAGAATCAGTATCAGTAATGGTATGTAACAAGTTACATAGCAAAAAAATGTCAGCTGTTTTTAATGGCAATGGATGACAAATCATATTTTATTTTCACTGTTATCGATAAATATGGGTGTGTGGTTGATTTCTTTAATCTATTTTTTGTATTAAAAAAGGTTTTTAATAAAAGAAAAAGCTTTCGTAATAAAGATTGAAATACTTTCAAGAACAAAATACATTGAAATTAATTTTTAGAACAATTTTTTCATAAACAAAATTAGCAATTCTAGTTATCGATTACTTTTATGTTCTGAGTGCCATCTTTGTTGTGCTTATTATTTTTTTTTTTAACTTTTGCCTAGAAAGGGAAACTTGTTGACATCATGAACAATTACCAATTCTTTTGATAATAAAAGCTTACTCCTCTATGAATTCTTATAAATAAATTCTATTAAAATATCAGTTACACCTTCAAGTTTTCCCAAATTGTTTTATTTGATAAACATATTAGCACAACAGATTATAAAAAAAAAACAATTTGGCGCATAAAACACATTGCATGTAACTTGAATTTAGGAACGCATGAAATGCACAAAAAGTATCATACGCATCTACGCGTAAATGCATGGTGTGGATCTTCAGCTTAAATCAGATAAAACTTTTGCTTCGCGTTGCGTTACAGATTCGCTTTGACATCCAAGATGAACTATACATACTTATACGAAACATGTCACATAAAGTACTTTCAACGCAGAGTGATTTTAAAAGTTAAGCTATGTTCACACCTATTAAATATTTGACGTCCTACACGCAACCCCTAGGTTTATTAGACAATTATTTGATTTTCCAAGACGGCTAGAACAAACATCATTTAAAAGTTTCTAAATTAAATTATATAATTATCTTCTTACAAATAAAGTTTAGTAAATCAATCAGCCTTATTCCGTTTGTCGTTGTCGTATACGGCTGTGTCGCATTTTTGTAGTAGATTAAAGAACGCAGGTTGTGTTTTACTTTAATCTATTACAAAAAAGGACACAGTCGTATACCGCAACGACAACTGGAATAAGGCTGAATATAAATTGTTAAAAATAAAGCTTGAGTTTGAAAAATTAACTGTACCCATGTTCTGTAACTTTGGTGAGAACTTCTCGCATCGAAAAGATGTGAAACAATATATTCCATCGTTTCTCGAAAAGTGAGAAAAAAGTGTGTCTATAACTCATATCGAAATCTATCAAAAGAGATTACGTCGTTACGTTATAAATGTCATAATATTCCACTCGAAGCCGATGTGAAATTGGAGACGTTGAGAACGCCAGTCATACATATCGTTGACGGCGGCCAAAATTGAAAAATTTTCAATGACTTACAACTGTCGGTTTTTGTTGTTTAAAAAATAGCTTTGAAAAAATTCGTATATTTTTCAAAAATGTTAAAAGCAAAATAATTAAACAACGAAAAAATCAGTCAAAAACAAAATACTTATGTATCTCTTCCATGTAATTATTCATTGCATTTTGCATATTTAGTATATTTTTTAGTGGTAATATTTTTTCTCACCCCGTTTTTTTGCGCGAGTTTATTTGACAGTATAGAGGGGCAACACTTTCTCACAAAATTTTACAGACACACTTTTTCTGTGAATTAGCGAATAATTTCATTACGTGACAGCTATTAATCGCTAAAAATGTTACAGACGCAGTTTAGTGGGACAAACAGTTATTTGTTTCAATTTATAGCATTTTTGTTTGTTTCTTTTATTTTATTTTTTTTTGTGCTAAATTCAATTAATAAGCCTTCCTATAAAATTTTTAGCTTCTATTTTTATAAAAAATACATAATTAAATGTATAATTTAAAACCCGCTTTTATTGATAACCAAACAATGTGTGAGTGTTGTCAAAGTTTTTATTGTGTCATACACCTTTCGCTTTACGCTTTTATGTCAAAGTTAAAAATGTCACGCATTGCGACAAAGTTTTATTTATCTGACATGGCATTAACAATTTAAGGTAAAGGTTAAAATTTACAATTTATAGGAGATTATAGGTATTTCTCTAAAAACTAAAGTTACTATTTTAAGCTTTAAAGAACTACTTTAATAAATACAAGCAGCCGTTTTTTGTTTTACACCTTTTTTGAAAACTTTTATTTTACCAAGAAATTTTATTGAGATGTTCCTAAATGTCATGTCGTTTTAAAGCCAGAAGGTACAATATTGGAAATTAGGAGTCTTTAGTACAATTTATTAACAATTTAAACCATCACACAAAAAAGAAAATTTTGAAAGAAATAAGCAAAACAAATAGAACAAATGAGAGTTAATGAAAGATTGAGAAAAAGAGAACATACAAAACATAAAGTAAACAAGAATTAACAATTAATGTAGATTCTTAACGAATTTTTTTAAAACAAACATAATCACAAATAATAAATGAGTGGAGGAATCGTCTATGAATTTCTTAACATGATCGATTACACAAATATACAACAACAATGAAAGCAACAAGTATGTGGAAGAATTTTTCGAGTTATTAGCGATAGTGGAACAAAAGTGTTGCCATTCTTCAATTTGTATTGATATATTTTACTGTAGGAATATAAAAAATAAGGCAATAAAAATAATAATGAGAAATTTTAAGACCTTTTGAAATTTTATAAAAAAAATGAGTAGGTATATATAATTTTTTATTATTTATAAGTTTCGTTTTAAAAATTACTTTTAAATCGTTATTTGTTGATTTTTTTTTCGCTTACAAAATAAAAGTTACTGCCTGTTTGTAGAACGCGAGTGCAAAATTGAAACGAGCCACTTTTGAGCTCGCGTTCTACAAACAAGCAGTTATTTGCTGAGTTTTATTTATTCCTTACAAATAAAAGTTGTTTCTTGAGTTTAGTTATTCCAAAAGCACTCAAAAAAATGAGTGCTTTTCATATACCGCCTGTTTTTCAAAATAAAATAAAATTGTTCTCTTAGGAATTTATATTGAAACAACAATAAAAAAACTTAAATTTTTTTTTGTTTTCAATATAAATTTCTTAACGAAAATTTTTATTTTAGTTTTAAAAACAGGCAGATAAATTTTACTACACGTTCTATCATTTGAATTTCTCAGAAAATAAAAATTATTTTCGAGTTTTATTTATTCCTCAGGAAATAAAAATTTTTTGAATTTTATTTTTCGCTTAAAAAATAAAAATAATTTTTTTATTTTTCCTTTTTTTTTTTTTGCTGCAATTTTTAATAAAGTTTCTTTTTAAATTTAATTTTTTTATAATACGAAAGGAAATAATTTATAAGTGGATTAGTACCAAAAACCAAATTCTTCCGGGAGAATTATGATTCAAAAGTCCCGAGAAAAGTTATGGTAAATACAGTCATATCGAGGGCCTATATTTAAAACCCTCTATCTTTGATTTTCACGAAAATGACTTTTTAATGGTAAAATGTTCAGTAAAACAACCTTCATCTATGGTGTGATTTTCATAACAAACATATTTTTTTTTTGCTGTTTTATTTGCATTTTAGTATTTTCTCTTTCTGACACAATTAATTTTTCTGAATGCAAAACCCTCTATCTTTTCTAATAATTAATTTCCAAATATTTTTGAATAGCTTGTTCTTGCAATACATGTTCTTTTTTACTATTTTTTGCAAGCTGAACATGAATTTGAAATTTTTAATGGTTTATCAAAATAGCGATAGCCGATTCTGAACTGAATTACCATGAAAATATTTTACATGCTTGTTTTTGGAAAAAGTTGGAATTTGCTTAAAAAACTGTCTTCTTTTAAAGTGTCATCTATGATATTATTGTCAAAAAAAATAAGTAATTTATAGGATATTTAAAATCGTATGTAATTAAAATATTATTATCGTGTGATAAACTTATATAATAGTAAGTTTAAAATTTAGTTTAATAATAAGATTTTATTAATAAACTTTTGTAACAGTTAATGGTTAATTGTTATTTTTTTTTATCTTATGTTGTATTATTAGTCTTTATCTTAAATATACCACGTTAAACACCGACAGATGGCATAAAAAAACAAAATAATTTAGTTTTAATAAAATGCAAACCACTCTATCTTTTCATTTTCATGCATACATATTGAATATTTTTGAGAAGAAAAACCCTCTATCTCGCATAAAGTCCCAAATAATGCAAAATTTTATGAACTAATTATCTGTGGGATTCAGTAGTTGATTTAAAAAATATTGTAGAATACCGAATTTTAATAACTCAAGTAATACGCGAAAAAAGTAGTTTTTTGGCTCTCCTGAAAAGTTGTGTTTTTTAAGATAGAGGATTTTGAATATAGGCCCTAGATATTCAGTTGACTTCCTGCGATATACATTGTGAGATAATGTAAATTATCGTAAATCATTTGGCAAATTATTCCATATACGCGCAGTCTTGATCAAGAATGATCTTTCAAACAAAGAATTATATATTCTTGGAATAAATATGTGCATATTCCTAGTGGAATGTATGAAATGAAGAATCTGAAGTAAGAATTGTGGTGTGGCAGTTTTTATAATCTTGCAAAATGTCCACAGATATTTTAAAATTAAAAAATTTTTGAAAGAGCATTACACGAGCAACCAGTATAACTTCGTTGATTATGATTATTGTATTTTATGCCAAAGACAAAGCGTACAATCTTGTTCACTAAATTGTTGTCCTTACATTAGCAGAGGCTGTACTGAAAAATATTTCTTTACATTAAGAAATTGGAGGCAATAGACATAATATGGCCGGGAAATCATTTATGCTGAATAATCGGCGTAGTGTGAAACATATTTTAGCATAGATATTATCTATATTATATCAAAAATCCAGTTTATTAACTAATGTGATGCCCTAAATTTTTTAATTCTTTCTACCTCTTATACCAATTGTTGCATTATCAAGTCGTATTGAACCAAATTTCATGATCCCAGTTTTAGATATATTTAACCTAAAAAAGTTTGACGACATCCAGTCGCTGAACCGATCCATTACCCTATTTATTTCCAAATAAAATATTTTGTATGAGATGTCGCCATTTATAAGTAATTGAATATCATCATCAAATGCAAACGCAAACGTAAAAATAATTAAGTTCTCAAATGAGTTCAGCCACATCTGAGAGACGATTTTTACGCAGGTCTGCTTCAAACGGAGTTGCGAAATGATCTTCGCGAAAGTTGAGAACACTTAATTTTTTAAACAAAAATCTTATTAATATTAATTTTGAATACCAATAATCTCTGTTATTTACACTGTTGTTTTTTGGTTTAAAAAATTAATTAATTTTGCCATGAACTTAAATTAATTTCGTTGTTTTTAAAATCTATTAAAATCAATTCTTAATATTAATAATCTCTTACACAGTAATTTTGTATAATAAAGAAATATCTCTACTTGAGTTTTGTTAATTTTATCTTGAATTTAACTGCCAGGCCGACAATGTCGACAAGAAAATTTCTTTCGCATATTTATATTGAAAACAATTGGGTTGTTCACGGAAGGGTGGTTATCAGGTTATATGGATATTTAGTTATATTCACAACAACAAAATACATTTACTTTAATTTTTTTTAAATATATTTTTTTGCTGTTAATATAACTTCATAACCATATAACCTGATAATTCGCCTTTCGTGAACAACCCAAATAATAAAAAACTAAAATTTTTTTTTTTGTTTTGAATATAAATACACGCAAGAAATGTTCTTATCGACATTGTGGGCAGGCAGTAAATTTAATATTCGTATCGGTATCAGCGATATTTCTCTTTGAGTATCGGTATCGTATCGGCAAAAAAGCGTATCGTTACATCCCTTATAATCAGGGACATAACCGTTATAACCAATATTTGAAAAAATCCTGATATAATAATTTATCACGAATTTTTAAAACCTGCTCTCTGAATAATAGTTACAAATAACCAATATTTTTTTGGTCTTTGATAACCGTTATAGTTTCATTTTGTTTTTTTAGGGCTTCCATAACCATTACAAAAGATTTTAATTTTTTTTGGTCTTCCGTAACCATTACAAAAGACTTTTATTTTTTTTTGGTCTTCTATAACCATTATAAAAGATTTTAATTTTTTTTGGTCTTCCGTAACCATTACAAAAGAATTTTATTTTTTTCGGTCTTCCATATCCATTCAAAAAAATTTTCTTTTTTTCGTTTCTGTTATTAGGGAATTATCTTCATTTCATTACTGAATTTCTTCACAAATTTTATGAAAATATTCGTTGGAGTTCAGCAAATGACAGCCTAATAAAATCTATGAAACAGGTTTCGTTACAGTCAATGTTTATGAAAAGCTTCATAGAATTAATGAAACTCTTTACAGAAACAATAAATTGTCAGGTAATGAAGCATTTTATAGAATCTATGATACAGTTTCATAAAAGTCATTTCTAAAAAGAACTTCATTAAATTATGATTTTTATTACCATTTGTATTACTAGCAATATTTGCATTTGTTGCGGTTTTTTTTAAGATTTCTTCACCATCACTTTAGAATCGATGAGATTTTCATCAGTTTTAAGCTCTTGTTTACACTCATAAAAAAATGTCAGTAGAAATAGCGAAACCTCTGCAGAAATAACCAGTGTTTAAAAATGCTTGACTATTTTTAATGTTTTTGTAATTGCTTAACTTAACTTAAGAAAAAGAACACAGCAAAAGCAAAAAGCAAAAGCAAACGCAGAAAAAGTGAGAGTAAATAATTTATTTATTCTCACCATGTTTATGTTCTCAGCTTAAAAAGCCAGCCAAGCAACCACTTGAAAAAAAAAATTGCTGTTGCTGTAAGTAATAAGTTTTTGTTTATTTTTTTTTTGCTTTGGCTTAACTGTAAATTGATGTGCTTAAATTCAGCGAGTATTAACTTCTTTGCTGTTTTTGACTTCATTGCTGTTGCTTGCTGTTGCAGGCGTTAGTTTCATAGAATAGGTATATACATAATTACATAACACAAAATAAACAAATTAGTTTAAAAAAACGTGTAGTTTCATTTATGTATGTATGTACCTATTTATTAAAAAAAAACGCAAAATACCAAAAAAATTCGAAACAAATTCGTTCATAATATATTAAGTTCCAGCAACAGCAAAGAAGTTAACTTGCTGACTTTAAGCGCATCAAAAGCAAAAAAAAAAACAATCAAAAACTTAATACTTACAGCAACAGAAAATTTGTTTTCTTAAGTGGCTTCTTTGCTGACAGATTTAGCAGAGTACATGCACATAGCGAGTTTAAACAAATTATTTACTCTCTTTGTTTTGCTTTTGCTTTTTTGCTTTTGCTGACTCGTTATCAAAGAGTTAAGTAAACACTTAGACACACAGTTTTTTAATTTGCTGCAAAAAATGTAAACAAAGCAAAAATGTGCGACTGTTGCTATTTTAAAGCAAGCAATTTAAACACTGGAAATAACTGATAACAGTACCAGTATTTTCGGCTGTAGAAAAATCAATGAAGGTAAGAATCATTGTCTGTATATTTAGATGAGCTAAATTTTAGAAAAAAATTAGTAAATATTCAAAATTAATTAAGCTTAAACCGGTCTTTGAATTTAGCTGAAATTTCAATTGAATTAGCTAAATTTGTAGCAAAATTTACAAACAATGTTCAATGATATAAGGAATATTTTCTGCTAAAATTTGGAAAAAAAAACTCTGGGTTTTTGAACCCTCCAGATCAGGCCCGAATTTATTTTTGGAAATATAGATAGTTTAATTAGTCCAATTGAATTAGAACACGTTTTATTGAACTGTTAATGAATTTTAATCCAAATTTAGATATTTTTAATTAGGCTTAAGTTCATTGAATTTAATTGTCATTAAATTATTTTTATGAAGACAGGAATTTTACAACATGAAATTAATTAAAATTTTTTATTGATAATTTTTCATTCTTGACTGCGCTGAGATTTGAACCCAGGCTTTCACGGACAGGTTGTCCTGACTAGTTTCGATTGTAACCACACAATCTCTTCAGTGGGGTTTGCCGTCTTTACTCACTCGGCTATTGAAGCCGGATGACGTCAATACTCAAACATCAATCTTTAAACCAAATGGTATTTCACCTTGGTAGATCGAAATTTGCTTTTGAATGAATGATTAGCTATTTTAATTGATTTACATGTTCTTCCTAACTTCTGTTTTTTGGTACTTTTTGTCAAGAATTTTTCTTGAAATCCAAAGTACATTTTTGTTTTCCAATATCAAAAAATTTGCGGATCCTTATTAAAATCAATAAAAAAAAGTTCGTCCTTGTGCAAATATAAGTCAGTGTGCGAAATTTTATAAAAATATCTTAAGATTTGCGAACTGTAGCGTGGTTATAGAAGGCAGAAAAAATAAAAATCTTTTATAATGGTTATAGAAGACCAATAAGAATACAAATCTATCATAATGGTTACCAAAGACCAAAAAAATTAATAATCTTTCATAACGGTTATCAAAGACCAAAAAAAATAATAATCTTTTATAACGGTTATCAAAGATCAAAAAAATAATAATCTTTCATAATTTTAATCGCAGAACTACAATTTTCTGGGTAATTTATAATTATTATTACAGGACCAATTTTTTTTCAGTTATTTTTTCCATAACCTATTAGATATTTAAAAAATAATAAGAGTTATTTCGGGTCCCTGCTTATAATTATTGATATCAAAAATATTAGAATTTTCCAATCTTTCAGAAATTATAAGTTAAAAGACTTCAATTTAACAATTAATTCCCTTGGGAAATTATTATCCTCTAATATATTTTCGATTTTTATTTTAATATTTTCATGAAAAACTACATACCTATAATATCTATAAGCTGTATATCGAGGGCCTATATTCAAAATCCTCTATCTTAAAAAACACAACTTTTCAGGAGAGCCAAAAAACTACTTTTTTCGCGTATTATTTGAGTTATTAAGATTCGGTATTCTACAATATTTTTTAAATCAACTACTGAATCCCACAGATAATTAGTTCATAAAATTTTGCATTATTTGGGACTTTGTGCGAGATAGAGGGTTTTTCTTCTCAAAAATATTCAATATGTATGCATGAAAATGAAAAGATAGAGTGGTTTGCATTTTATTAAAACTAAATTATTTTGTTTTTTTATGCCATCTGTAGGTGTTTAACGTGGTATATTTAAGATAATGACTAATAATACAACATAAGATAATAAAAAATAACAATTAACCATTAACTGTTACAAAAGTTTATTAATAAAATCTTATTATTAAACTAAATTTTAAACTTACTATTATATAGATCTTTTTTTTTTTTTTTTTTTTTTTTTTTTTTTTTTTTTTTTTTTTTTTTTTTTTTTTATTATTCCTACACTTATCCCGCGAAGCTTTTTGCTTGTCTCCAGAGTCTCTGGCGGGAATCGAACCCGCAACCCCGATACTGATAGACTAGCTCACTACCAGCTAGCCTACCGGGGCACCCTATTATTAAAGCAGAGTTTTCAATTGCAGATATTTGTGTCAGCTCATAAAGAAGAGAAGCCAAGTGGAAAATCTAACAGTGAGAAATTAAAAAAAACTTACTATTATATAAGTTTATCACACGATAATAATATTTTAATTACATACGATTTTAAATATCCTATAAATTACTTATTTTTTTGACAATAATATCATAGATGACACTTTAAAAGAAGACAGTTTTTTAAGCAAATTCCAACTTTTTCCAAAAACAAGCATGTAAAATATTTTCATGGTAATTCAGTTCAGAATCGGCTATCGCTATTTTGATAAACCATTAAAAATGTCAAATTCATGTTCAGCTTGCAAAAAATAGTAAAAAAGAACATGTATTGCAAGAACAAGCTATTCAAAAATATTTGGAAATTAATTATTAGAAAAGATAGAGGGTTTTGCATTCAGAAAAATTAATTGTGTCAGAAAGAGAAAATACTAAAATGCAAATAAAACCGCAAAAAAAAATATGTTTGTTATGAAAATCACACCATAGATGAAGGTTGTTTTACTGAACATTTTACCATTAAAAAGTCATTTTCGTGAAAATCAAAGATAGAGGGTTTTGAATATAGGCCCTCGATATGTCAATCAAAATAACTGACAATATATCATAAATATTCAAACGTTGATTTGGATCTATATTGACTTTTTTCGTGTTTATTTTATTAATGTTATTAATTTGGGGCTGTTTAATTAGTTAGATATAAGATATACGTAATTATAATATAAAATAATTGGGTTACTATGAAAAAACTAAACAACTTTTGAATATCAACGTCACGTAATTGAAGCCATTGAAGGATTTTTTATTACACAATTTAATAAATAAAAATTTTGAATAAAATATTAATAGCGCCAGTAAATAAAAGGATCTGCGTCTAAAGAAAAATTAGAAGATCTAGGGTATATCTATTAGGGTGTTCAGTCGATTAATTCGTGTTCGATTAATCGATAAATTTTAGACGATTAATTGTTCGATTTATTTAAAATTGCTGATTTCGATTAAAGGATTAATCGAAGAATTTATGCCGGTTAATCGAATATCAATACATATATGGTTTTGCAGTAATATGTATGATTTTTTAAAGTTTTAAGTCAAATTAACAAACCAAATATATGTGTTAAAAAAAATTGTCATGTTTAGTGAGTAATTCACATACATGGGCGTACTGTTTACTGAAAAAATTTTCAGCAACCAGTAAATGTTTACTGATTACTAAAATAATGCAGTATTTCGTTAATTTTACTTATTATTGAAACAAATGCAAAAAATATTTTTAACCCTGGAGACACACGATCAAAAATTTTGAATTGATAGCTGTGTCACAGGCTGCACTCAATTTCATAATCAATTTCATGTTAAGAATGACCCCCACCGAAAAAACCCACCAAAATAGTAGCATCAAAGTATTTTGTAAAAAAGCACAAGAATTTTTTAGAACACAATTTTTTTTTTTTTTTTTTTGATAAAGCACATTTATTTTTTAATAAATATATTTTTAATAAAGAAAGCGCCAAAGTGAATTTGTGGTCAGTTCTTAAAGTGAACGTAAAATTTAGTGAGTGCGTTAGTAAAAAAAAGTGAGAGTATTGCAAATTAAAAGGAAAGACAAAACTTGATCGTGTGACTTCCAAGTAAAGCAAAACATTTAAACATTTTATTTTTAAAAAATTATTTTAAAAGATCTGTTTAATTGTTTGAACATATAAAATTATATGATCTCAATACATGCTTTATTTTTTTTTTTATCGTTGTAAAGGTTTTATCTATTAGTATGAATTGTTCCGATTGTTTTGTTTTTTTGTTAATAATATATTAAAATACATACTTGTAATTAATAATGTTTATTTGCTCAAGTACCAATTTTTTCTAAAATTATCGAAAAAAAAATCTCTTAATTTATAAAATTTCTGGATTTTGAATTATTCGATTTATCGATTAATTTTAAAATTTTATTCTTTTAATCAAATAAGTCAAAAATTCCTAATATCGATTAATTGTTTAATCGAACAAAAAAAAGCCGATTAATTGAACACCCTAATATCTATACTTCTTATTTAGATCAACCACATCGTAGGATGGACAGAAGAAAATTGTTCTCCAAATTTTCTTTTAAGATTTTCACAAATGCTCCAAAGGTCAGTTCTTTTAGACTTATCAGAACTTTTACTAGGTGTAGGGGTGACCGTGTCTTCAACACTTTCAGAATTTATAGTCATGTTGAGAATATATATAAGACGTTTTTTCGATCCATTGTCTTTGAAATTTTTTAGTTTTGTATCGAAGGTGGAGAATTGCAGATAAACGTTAGATTTCATTATTCTCTAAACAGTCAAATCTTTCATTCAGAGCGAATGCTACGTAAATCGCCAATTATTGGGAATCTGAGCTATTCTGCATCTCAGTTTATTCATTTATTGTATTTTCTAACAATTTTCGAAGACTGTTAACTATCGAAAAAGTGTCTGAAAATGTAGCAGTGGCTTTGCTTATGGATTTTGTGGTCTCCTTGAAGTAACTCAAAATTTGTAGCGAAATGATTTTGATTTTCAAAAAAACCATTTAAAATTAGCAGAAAATTCTTTAAACGTACAATATTTATCAATGGGAGAACGTTTTATTGTTATGGTGCAAAGCGAAATGGCTGATGTTGAAGGTCCTCACCAAACGTTCAATGCGTATATGCATCAGTCCAAAAAGTCGTAGTGTAGAATTGTATTAAGAAGTTACACTGCAAACGCGTAAAATAGGATTACTTTCTACTTTAGCATGCGTCTCGAAAAAAGGAAAAAACGCGTGGTGTGGACAGACCTCCAGCTTAGGAATTAAAAGAAACAATTTATTATTCTGTTAGATTTTTTGCTTTTAGTTGTTATGCAAAAAATAAGCATTGAAAATTAAATGTGTGTGAAGTTAAATTTTAAAATTTATAACCCTAGACACATTCTGTTATGTTAACAGGATAATGTTTACCACTTAACAGAACTTATGTTAACGCTTTTATGAGGGATAAATCCAAAATACTGGAAAAGGAGTCAACGTGGGCTAAAAAAAAAAAAAAATAAATAAAAAAAAATATTTATGAAAACTTGTCAGCCGCCAACGTTGAGATTATATTTTCTACTATATTTTATTTGGAATTTTGCGGACCAAAGACTATCTAAAAAACTATTTACAGGTATGCGATGGAAAATGATTTAATAAAGTGTTCCGTATCTTTAATAATTGATTTCCTATACATTTTGTTATACATTCTTTTAATTTTTTTTATTATATACGTTAATCGAACTTTATTTTTAACAAAAAAATTAACCCCCATTTTCACAACTTACCGATAGCTAAAGGTAGGATTTTATTGTCAGTATAAAAAGTGTTCAATTGTTTAAATCTTACTTTAATCTACCTGGTAAGATGTCGCGTCCTTTAACTTATCGCTCACTTGCGATTAAAATAAAGTAGTAATAATGGAACACTTTTAATACGTCCAATAAAATCTTGCCTTTAGCTATCGGTAAGTTGTGACAACGAGCCTAAAACTAAATTTTAGAAATGGATTTTAAAATCACTCGAAATTCCTCACACCTTATAAAAACGATCGTTTTGAAACCGATCGATTCCCATCACATACTTGTATATATTTTTTTATATATGTACATTCATCTATCAATATATCGCTCATTTGCTTCAAAATCGTCATAACAGAAGAAATGGAATTTTGGAGTTAGTGATTTAGAATTTTTCGCTATGGTTTTCTTGATATTGTTTGAACAGAATGTGTCATTATTTTTTCGAAGTGGTGCGTGTAAATCAAAAACTTTAAACACGTTAATTTCGAAATGTAATTTTTTGAGTTATGACGACGCTGCAGCAAATAAGCGATACATAAAATTAAGTTACATTGTTTTAGTAATTGATGTTCTCGGTAGTGCATAAACAGACTTGGTTTCTAGGAATCTGAAAGGTGGCGTCAAGGCGTCTATTTTTATATGCATTGGTTTATGAGTTATAGGCATTTTAACGAATATACCCTTCTTTGTGCGGACATGGGTAAATATTTGGAATACAACGACCAAGCGGTTAAACCGATGTGATCAAGATGTTTTAGCGAAATTATTAAAGGTCTTACTAATTCTTTTCAGAATCTGAAAAGTTTATTCATTTTTATTCTTAAAATATCATAAAATAGTATAAATTCGAAATATGTTAGCTTAAAAGTTCAAAACCGGGTAAATGTACGTACTTTTTGTAAACATCTTCTTTCAAAATATTTTGAACAAACTTGATAGATAGATAGATGGTTAATTGAAAATGTTTAATTTACGTATGTGTAAAGTATACTTTTTATATAATATGGGCTTGGAAAGAGAAGTATGTATATTTAAATTAAGATTTCATAAAGCTTGTAGTTCCAGCTCCAAAGATGATAACTATTTGCACTCCAAATTTTATTTTCTTCTTAGAAATCGGCGACTATAACAAAAAAACTTTCCTCAAAGGATCCAAACAGCTGGTATTATATAATAATACCTGCTTCAATAAAAATTAATAGAAAAAAAACATAAAATGAGGAGGTTTTTGAAAACTTGACTAGGAATTCCACAAAACAGATTTTTTTGTTTTTTTTATCGAAAAAAAATTGAGCCAAAAAGCTATGGTTACACCAGAAAAAAAGAAGAAAAGACATGATATCGTCAAAAGTAGATTATCGAAATGATATTCATAAAAAACTATTTTCTGAAATTGTGCAAAAACCAAAAGTGAAATAGTCAAGTTTTGAAAAGAATCTCCTCAACTACAGATGAATAAATTTTTTACGGAGCAGTTTTGTTACCATAAAACAGTTTTTTTTTTTGGTAATTGTCAATTATTGTAAAAAAAAAATGGCAGCACTGATAAGAATACTGTCTGAGTCAGGGATGATAAATGACATATTCAAAATTGTATTTAATTCGGTAAAAAATGTACTTTTGACACTTATTGTACTAAAACCCAAAAAAACCCTCTTTTGCTAGATTTATTATTAAATAACAACAGAATATAGATTCATACATTAAATTTAATTAGTACTAACTTTTATATTTGAAAAACACCTTTAGCAATTAACAAAAAGAAAAATTCAGTTAATAAATTAGAATTTAGGCGAAGACTTTTTAGCTTGTTTTTAAGAGTTTATAATGGAACAGGAAAAACATACGTTTGACTTAGTAACAAGTCTAAAAGTTATTGTCTTAAAAAGTGATTGTATTTTTTATTCCAATAAATGCCAGTTTGACGATACTTTAAAACATCAAGCTAAACGTATTTCTGTAGTACTATGCATAGTACTAAATATAATATATGGATATACACCAATACCCCGGTTTGCGTCGATTCGATTTGCGTCGTTTTCGAAGTTGCGTCTTTTTAAAATTTCTGTCATTTCGAATCTGCGTTGTTTTTGTTTCAGTTTACGTCACATGGTTTCGAAGTTGCGTCGGTAGTGGCTTCGATTTGCGTTGTTAATATGACAATTTTTCAACAAAGCTAAAACAGAAAAAAGGGAATTCCCGTTTAAGTCTAATGCAAATATGTATGTATGTATGTATGTGAAGGTTGTCTGCTGGTTGCAAAATTACAGTTGCTGAAGTGAAGTTTAAATTAAATATTTTGCAACAATGAATCAAAAGGAAGCAAATTAGCTTAGAACAAAAACTGGACATTTTGAAACCTTTTAAATAAGTAGAAAAGGCTGTTCAAATTGGAAGAAACCTTAGACTAGCGCCTTCCACAATTAAATCCATTTATTCCAGAGACGCTGATAAAATTAAAAAAATTGCTCAAAGCGCAATATCGTCACAACATAAACAGGTTACAAAAATGAGAAGTCCTTTATTGAAAAAGATGGAGTCAGTTCTTGGCATTTGGATAGTAGATCAAAATCGCCATAGAATGCCATTAAGTCAAATGGTAATTCAGAAGAAAGCTTTTCTTTGTTTGAAGATCTGAAAGAAAACTATCCGTTATCAGGTGCCGAAAGTTCGGAAGAATTTGAAGCAAGCAGAGGTTGGTTTGACTATTTTAAAGCCCGTGGACATTTTCATAGCATTGCATTAAAAGGGGAATACGCTAGTGCAGATACTTCAGCTGCAGAAAAGTTCAAACTTGAATTAAAAGCAATTATTGAAAAAGGTGGGTATTATGCACAACAAATTTTTAACGCTGATGAAACAAGACTTTTTTGGAAGCGTTTTCCAGGAAGAACGTACATTTCTAAATCCGTAAAATCTTCGCCTGGCTATAAATCTAGTAAATATAGACTTACACTTCTTTTGGGAGGAAATGCAGCGGGTGATTTTAAATTTAAACCATTTTTAATTTATCACTTTGAAAATCTGAGAGCTTTTAAAAATTTTAAAAAAAGTTAGCTCGTGTGCAAATAAAAAAGCATGGATGACTAAATCCTTATTTAGTGATTGGATGGAAAATTGTGCATTTACCGAGCTTAAGGCTTATTATTCTTCAAAAAATATTGAGTTACTTGACAATGCACCAGGTCATCCAGTTTTTTCAGACGACTATTCGGAAAATTTTAAAGTTATTTTTATGCCCCCCAACACATCTGTGATACAACCAATGGACCAAGGCGTTATATCCAATTTCTAGTCATACTACCTGCGACGAACTTTTAGTCAACATCTAAAAGCAACTGACGGAGATAATTTGCCTTCCATGATAGAATTACAATATCATGATGGCTATTGAAAATATAAACCTATCTTGGAAAGAAGTAAAAGAATCGTGCATGAACGGAGCTTGCCGTCAATTATTGCCTGAATGTATTCTTAAAGATATGGAAGATATTAATGATGTTCCACACGTATGTAAAGAACTTGCAGAATCAGCTAGAAATGCAAGTTTTTATGGAATGGAAGAACAAGATATTAATGATATCCTATTATACGACGAAGAGATAAATAACGAAAGCTTGATTGCAATTCAGAGTAACAATGCGCTACACGATGAAACACTTCCGCTTAGGGTCGAAGCAGAAGAAAAAAAGCTTATTGCTGCTAAAATTTCTGAAGCGATGTAATTGATATCGCAAGCAATGGACATTTTTGAAAACAATGACCCGGACGAAGATCGCATTTTTAAAGTGTCCAGAAATGTAACCGACGTTATCAGTTATTATTATTTTAATTTATTATTATTATTATGATATTTTTGTAATGCTTTTGCTTCGATTTTTAAGTTTTTCTCATGAATTGTTATATTTTTATTTCAAAAAAAACTGTTCAAAAAAAAATTAAGAAAAATTTTATTTTTTTTTTTGAAAAATCTGTTCTTAAAGCTAAAATTATGAATTTTTGAACCAATTAAATGAAAATCAATACAAATGTATGTAAAATCGTGCTTCTGTTTGCGTCGTTTCTGTGTGCGTCGCGTTTTTCCGGTCCCAATTAGCGACGCAAACCGGGTTATTGGTGTATTGGCGTTATAGTACGTGGTGATAGACAGGTACATTGGCGAATTCATTCTAGGTAATCTCGGTAGTACAACTCGTACAAAAACCACAAGCAATTTGTTTGTGTAAAATCATTGTAGGTACAATGTCAAAGACCGAAACAAATCAAAACAGAAACAAAGATAATAAACAAAATTTTGAATCCAACAAAAAGCCGTGCAACATTCGCCGATCTTTGGCAGTTCTACTGATATCTAGAAATATTAGTTTATTAATTTACTTTTTCAATTTTTCAACCCTAGAAAAAAGTTTCAATGGTATATATAAAGCTTCTGAAATTTTTTAATTGTACTAACCATGTCATTGGAGTGTATTAGTACTGAAAAAAGTACAATTGGTCTGAATTTATCAACCCTGGTCTATGTTTGACATAAATTCAACAGCCGCTCCGAAAGAAAACGAACAGGGATAACAAAAGAAAACATAAGAAAAAAAACAGCAATGAAATGAAACACCGTATGTGGAGAATACCAAAAAAAAAATCAACAAAAAAGAAAATATAATTGCAATTAGTTTTATCTAGATATTTTACAAAAGTGAGATATTTTTTAAAAATTTCTAGGTATGTTAGTACGTACAATTTAATGTTTTGATCTATAGTAAATATACCAAAGAAAGCTCTTTATCAGTCAAATTAATATAACTGGGAGCGGTCTTTCTAGTAAAAAAAAAGACAACAATAACATTATGTGCGGCATTTAGAAGAATTGTCCTAACTATAATACATATACAATTTGTTTTGATGGACTTTCCTCTAGTTGGTCATTTGGAAATTTATCAAGCTGTTATGCCACAATACAAATATTATTCTTCTTCCTATTTTTATGTATTTACTGCTTGTTGTATATTATTTCTTGGCCTATATTTATTATTCCCATTGTATATACTTGTTGTAGTTATTATTTTGGGGCTCTGTTGCTACATTATTTCATTAGTCTTCTTTTTTTCTACTATTCCCCTTACTTACATATTCTTTTTTATTTATTTTCACTCATTCTTCTATGCACCACTTTCTTATTCTTCGTAGTTTTATAATTATGTAGATTTATTTACTTTTAATTGAAAATTTTTATTTAATGTTTTAATTTGTTAGAATTTCCACAGCATTTTTTAACTTATTTATCTTGTTTTATAATTTTTGCGTTATATTTTCTTAAAATCATTATTAATTTTTACATTAAGTAGCTTGATATTTTTCATAAAAAAAAATCTCGCACACTTGAACCCATACTCATCCAAACACACACTCTCATAACAGCTTTTAACGAAAAAGATTCATGAAATTTCACAATTTTTTTTTTGGTCGCTAGCAAGATATTTGTCAAAATTTCAACTTATGTATTTATATTACTTTTATCATTATTTAAACATAATCAAAAAAAAAATTTAAAAAATATATTGTAGTTTTTTTTATACGTTTTTCAATTTTTCTTTATTTGTTTCTTAAACTTCATTCGGATTTTCTCTTTACAGTTATTACATGCAGTTCGTTCCGTTTCGCCTGGTTTCGCGTAGAAGACTGACAAAAAAATTCCTAGAGTTTCATTTCATTCGAGAGCTTACCAGATCGCATTGTAAAATTTTAATGTAGTGATTAGCAAATGCCAGATCTGTCGAATTTTTAAAAATTCATTATTCAAGGTACGCAATGCTTATATTTTATTAAGGACTACAATACATTTGTTATTCTTGAAATATAATGGCTAATATTTAATATTATTACTTATTATATTGCTACAAATTAATTCAATGTCTATTCAAATTCATTTACATCTGGCCACACCACCTGGAACAGGGTGTTTCATAAGATAGTCTGTGTTCCATTTCGCTGGTTCTTAAGTCATCGTCCAGACTTGCAATTTTTGTTGCTGCAATTTTTAAAAATGTTGCTTTGAAATTGCATAAGTGTCCAGATTATGTAATTATAGTTTTGCAATTTTTGTATTATTATCTTGTCTTTCCTCTTCTCATTTTGATATATTAATATAAATACACCTACAGCCAACATCAAGTTAAAAAGTGTGAGAATAACAAAACAAAAAAGAATTGCAGAGTACGCCCTTAAACACATGAATTGCGGCAACAAAAATTGCAAGTCTGACGATGACTAAGAACTAACCAAGAATAGCATTGCCACACACAAATATTTTATCTAGTAACGGTATAATTGATTCTTCAGTTTGTTACATTAAACCAAATTTGGCGCTAACCGATTATATTATTTTCCTTTTTCGGTTCAAATATTAACGGCCTAAACAAAATTTTATAGAAAATTTATTTCATCACCTTTTATAAGCTCGTTTTATTTTGTATGAATAAGGGGGTAAATGTTTTTTAATTTAACACTTTTTAATCTAAATGTTTCTGTTTATGTGTTTTGTTCTAGTTATGGCGATTTACGTTTTTTTCTAACATTTCATTTTCTTAAAATAATTCCAGACAAAGTACATTTGTAAATTAGTACAATTTAAAAACTATTCTAGTTCTCAAAGTGTATATGTATGTATATATGCAAAGGAGTACCTTACTTTTTAGGTAATGTAATCTTTACAGTCAGGGGAGTTTTCCTTTTCTCTATTAGAAACATTTATCGTGATGTTATTTTGGTCAATTTTAGGTAAAGATATGTAATAAAGCTGGTAATAAATCTTAAAAAAGCTAATCCGGTTTTGTATGTTTTATCTTTTAACGACCACCCTATAGGGTCTATTTTAAGGCCAAATCTAATTTTTATCCAAACGACTGGGCAAATGAAATAATTTTTTTGATGGAAGTCTACCCCCTCCTCTAAAGGCCCATAAATTTTTTGTCACGCACTGTCACGGGAAAAAAGTTAGTAACGCGCGCTCATGCACCCTCACGGAAAAAGTTTATTTAATCACCCGCCGTTGCACATCCTTGCAAAAAAAAACTTTTGTCACATACTCTCACGTGCGAAAGTTTTAAAACAATTCTATTAAAATATTGCTTTTTTTGTTCCCACATAAAATAAACTCTTGTTTTCAGCAAAGTTCTTTATTATTAATTAAATTAAAAAAATAAAACCTGTTTCCCAATTTCTTCAAATTCGCTCTCAGAATATTTTTGGTCTTGCGACATCTATTACTGAGATTTAAGATAATATTCGCGACAGATCTTTTCAATGTAGTTTAAATTGTTCGGAATACCTGCTTTTAACAATATATGATATAAAATAGTCATAAACAGCTTCCAGTTTATCAGCTTCGTTACGTTTTACTCGCCATAAATAAAAAATCTTAATTTGGCACACTTCCCTACAAAAAACGAGACTACTCTATACATGCGTGTATGGACTACTCCATAAAAGAGTAGGACTACTCCACCCTACAAAAAACGAGACTACTCTATACATGCGTGTATGGACTACTCCATAAAAGAGTAGGACTACTCCAATACCTAACCTAAATGTATTTAAAAACATACTCCAATTTACATTGCGATGTCCTAGGGCTGGACCACGTAACCCAGCTATGCATTACAAAGGAGTAGTTTTAAAACTACTCCATTGTATACACAAGAGGATTAGTTTTAACTTCGCTTAAAAACGAAAACATGTCGTTAAAAAACGAAGACATGTCGTCTCACTACAAACACTTTTTAACAATGACATGGTCCATGCTTGCATTACATCGGACCAGTCCATGGAGTAGTCCATTTAATCAAATTGGATCAGGTGGTCCAATATTATTTGCAGGGCAATACCTAACCTAAATGTATTTAAAAACATACTCCAATTTACATTGCGATGTCCTAGGGCTGGACCACGTAACCCAGCTATGCATTACAAAGGAGTAGTTTTAAAACTACTCCATTGTATACACAAGAGGATTAGTTTTAACTTCGCTTAAAAACGAAAACATGTCGTTAAAAAACGAAGACATGTCGTCTCACTACAAACACTTTTTAACAATGACATGGTCCATGCTTGCATTACATCGGACCAGTCCATGGAGTAGTCCATTTAATCAAATTGGATCAGGTGGTCCAATATTATTTGCAGGGCAATACCTAACCTAAATGTATTTAAAAACATACTCCAATTTACATTGCGATGTCCTAGGGCTGGACCACGTAACCCAGCTATGCATTACAAAGGAGTAGTTTTAAAACTACTCCATTGTATACACAAGAGGATTAGTTTTAACTTCGCTTAAAAACGAAAACATGTCGTTAAAAAACGAAGACATGTCGTCTCACTACAAACACTTTTTAACAATGACATGGTCCATGCTTGCATTACATCGGACCAGTCCATGGAGTAGTCCATTTAATCAAATTGGATCAGGTGGTCCAATATTATTTGCAGGGTTAAGTTACCTCAAGTTAGATGTTTTTAGAAGATAGAGAAAAAATCAAGTTTTATAGTAATTGCAATCATTTTTTAAGGGCCAATTGAAATTCCAATTCATAGTAATATACATACATACATATATGAATTTTCAATTCACTTAAATTATGCCGATAGAATTGTACTAATATAAGAATTCCCCAATATTTCAATACATATGAAATAAATACTCACTTTTAACATTAGTTTTCATTTTTCTGTAATCATGAGTTATTTGTATCAAAACTTTTATTTATTCAAACATTGATTTTGACTCAGTAACAAATCACATATGTTTGCATCCATAAAGTAACGGTAAATCCACATTGTAAAAAATACACACAGATGCATATTTTGGTATGTTTTAAGTGTAATAATACTACATTTACACCAAAACAAAATCTAGTAGATTTTAGTTAAAATCTTTGGCGTTTACACCAGTACTTTTTGACATATTGTCGGATTTCATTTTCATAATAAAAACAGCTGATTGAAAAAGGAAAGAAATTACATTGTAAACTTTTATTAGCAAAAATGGAAAGCCAAAAACTAATTGTATTATATTAAAAAAAAAAAATAGAATATGAATTAAAATTGTTGCGTAAAAAAACACCAGCATATGTTAAATATAAGGTTTCACAAACTGCTGCAAATATACTACCCGCAATAAATGATACCTGGGAAAAGACATTTGATATGGAAAAAAGCAGCCAAATGGCGAGGAGTTTACTTACGACTATAACCCAAAGGTGAATAAATAAGAGACAAAATTGCAAACTTTTAAATGTAACAATTTTATTGCAAAACAAATAAAAACTTAAAAAACAATATTAAAAGTATAAAAAGCGCCTCTTCATTGGAATTGCACTGCTTTTCCTTTTTGTAGGTACGTTTTCTTTAAATTAAGGCCTTTGTAATGCTACACAGTTTATATTAATATAATTTTCATACCGCTTATTTATTATTGGCTTATCCATTTTCACAAATGTTTATTTTTGTTAATTATTAATTTACCGCAAATGTATTTTCCCCGCTCTTTTATATATTTTAGAAATTTTTTTTGTCAAACTGTCAGATTTTTCTTGTTTAGAGCTGTATTTTTTAGCACATTAGTATTTAATTCATAGTTGTATCGTTGAGTATGGCGAGATTTCGTGAGATTTTGCCAAAATCTAGTGACGAACTAGATTTTGTTTTGTATGGGAAATCTAGTAGGAATAAACCAGATTTCGCTCAAAATCCCTTAAGTACTAGATTTTGTGTAGGTGTAAATGTAGTATAAATTAAAAAATAATCAAACAAAAAAAAATATTTTTCACTTTTGGCCAAAAAAAAAAGGCAAAAATTTCCTATAGTGGACCGGTATAACCCTAAAATCATATTGTACAAAAAGTTTATGGCTTGATAACTGCTGCTTGGTCTCCGGAGTGTTGTAATGGATCCATGTTTCATCCACAGTTACAAAACGCCGCGAAAACTCATTCGAATTGCGGTTAAACAATTCCAAACAAATGCCTATGGTATCAACAATCTCACGCACTTTTACTCTTCGATCGGCCAACACCATATCGTGAATTTCTTCGACATTTTCAAGCCTTTTCTTGGTTTGTTTGACGGTTTTTCTTCGCAAAAAATAATGTTTACTGAGCACTCGAAATTCACTTTTTTCCATTTTTAAAAAATCCACGAGGTTGTATATTTTGAACAGCTGTTAATGTTTATTTATGCATATTTTCCTATTATGTATATTGAATTTTATTGAATTAATATACATACATACTTATATATACATATAATGGATCCTTTTACTCCTGCAAGGAGCAAGTTGTTTCTAATATTCTCGATCATTTGCTCGGTGTTTTACTTAATTCCAATTTAGGTGTTGTTTTGACATTTCAATTATTATTTGTCGTTTTAGGGCTTGCGATGATCGTCCTATTCGCCGAATGTAATATCGTCTGATAATTTACGCAGAGTATGCCCAACACAGCGTTATTTCAAGTTCGACAGGTTGCTGATTTGTTATTGACCATAAACGAGTGCTGGATATCGTTGAGGGCCACCACACGTGCTATCTTGTTAAGCATTTGTTGATAAACTTTTGAATGGAATGCATATGTTTTGTTGTTTCAAAACCATACAATAAGGTAGATTTTACGTTAGAATTACAGAAGTAGGCTTAGCTTCGTACGTCGTGATATGTAAGACGAGTTCCATTTGGGGCTAAGATGACCAAATGATTGTCGGGCTCTGACGAAAATCCACCACTCCTATCGAAAATACTCCCCAAGTTGCAGAAAGATTCTACATCCTCAAGCTGTTGATTTTGTATGTAGAGGGTTCTATCGTTATTTCATTTGTCAATGAAAACTTTGGCTGGATATCAGAGAATGAGTGCGTTAGTGAGCAGATATCATCAGCGCAGTCCAGGTCCTATATGATTCTTCTTGTATGGTTTGTGGCATCAATGACACAATCAAAAAGAAAGGGTTATAGCTCACAACCTTGTCGTACTTCTGTATTTACCGCTATTGTTTTCGAGTTTACGGCAGGTGATATTTGTGTAAAGACTTTTGATTAGCTCTATCAACTTGCTGGAAACTCCTTTGCATTCTAGTGCCATCCATATGGCAGAGTGGCTTAAGGTGTAAAATGGTTTTTCAAAATCTATAAATGTTTAATATAATGGAGATCTCCATTCTACGGATTGTTTCACAATTATCGTAAAAATGTGTGGACTCATGATTTTTGAGCACAAAGCCCAGCTTTTTCTTTTCTTAGACTTTGAAGAACTGTTGGTAATATTTTATTGATTTTGTGTGAAATTACCTTATTGACCATGCTCAATAAAGTAATACCTGTCCAGTTTTACGTGCTGTCAGATCAGCTTTCTTAAAGGTTTATGATCTTGCCTTTAGGAGGCAGATTTGCAGTTAGCCAGAGCTTAATAATGATAGGAGCTAGTATGTGAGCACTGATCGTAGGATCAGATGAGAGAAGTTTTGGGGACATGTTATTCAAAAGGTGCTTTGTTGTTAAGTGACTTTATTATTTCTGCTTTCCTCGAGTTGTCAGGGCAGTGAATTGAGATATCTGCATCGGGTATAGAAAGCATGTTAGAATAAAATTCTTCCCAAAGATTAAGTTGGTTTTCTTTAGAAGTAATTAGTTCTCCTTAGTCGTTTTTCAGGGGCTTATCACGCCGATCCAGTTCGATCTCGAAATTTTTTTTGGTATGACCAGCACTCAGGAAACGACCCCTACTAATGCATTTCATTGTTTTGGAACTAGGTAAATAGGTTATGGGAAGGAGGAAAGAGGGAGTAGTGCTTGTGAACATTCGACTTGAATTGTTTCATTTTAAAAGTGAGAGGGAAGACTTCAGCAGGAAGGTTGTTCCACATACGGACAGTCCGGTAAAAAACGAATTTTCCCTGTAATGCGTTGTACGATTCACTGGCTAATCGAGGAAAACGTGTATTACGAGCAAACGTTAGGGTTTTGGGAAACAGGTGAACTCGTTTGACGAAACCCCATCTATAACAACTCGTATAGTACGATCTGTGAGAAAGCTCGATTTAAAATGAGAGAAATTTTCACCGACACCAAATGCAACAAGAGCGCCCCATGCCGGACTCTGTCAAACGCTTGGAAATATATAAACCAATTTCCTTACTTTCGGCAAAATGGTGAATGGAACGGCACCATTTTTCCAACTACAGGGCCAGTAGGTCTTCAGCAGAGCGACCTCTAAAAATATGACAAGATGGTGATTTACCATACTCTCCATAATTTTTTCAGGATTATAAGCCACTCCCTTTTTAGGAATTGGCATTACATTAACAACTTTCCAGCAGACGGGAAATTCCCCGACATGGTATTTAGTGCTGAAAAGGTTAACTAAGTGAAGAGCTTAGGGATATACCAACACGACTGGATCTTGGAATGTTAAAAAGTTTCACAGAGACCAAGTACTGTAAGCTTAAAGGTGTTAAACTCCTTACACAGTTGCGCCAGACGGGATGGTTTCAAAAAGCGTATGTACGTTCCAATTCTAGTCCTTGTCTTCATGTCGAAAGTGGTTATCTTAAGATCGGGCTTATTAGTTTCTTTATTTGTTTCGGTTTCAATAATCTGAAGAGTCCAAGACGAACGGCTGATTAGGCCATTGCGTCCTATCCTGGTGTTGGGGCTGCCAACATCGCGTCCAGGCGTGATGTGATAATGCAGGGATTTAATCCATACAATAAATAGGGTTAATAAATATGTATTATTATTAAATTAAAAATACAAATACACGAAGTTATTAATCATATTTTGTTACAGTCATTCGAAAAAGCAGAACACGAATACAAATCTGTAGATTCTGTAGTGCATACGGGACCCGATTGCGCGTGAAAGCCATACATAAAAACGTGATAGAGTTCATTGTATTTATCGACTGAGCTCGAGGTGAATCAGTGTATATACCACGAATACCAATTACGATGGATGTAATGCAGCACCCATTCGAGTTTAGAAGATTGTTATTCCCCCTTAATATCTGTTTCGCAATGACTATTTATATACATACATATGTATGTATGTATCTCAGGGTCAGTCTTTTAAAAGCAGGAATTGATCCAAGAGGGGATTGTGTTAGCTCCTGAAATCAGAGTACCTAATGTGGTGTATAAAGAGTTAAAGTATCTCTTTATAAATTTAAAAAATATAATAGAAAAAGATTTAATTTTTTATAAAAATAATGTTCTTCTTAAAACTTATGAAATATGAAAGCACAGATTCAAGGCGAATTCATGTATACGGTGGTGTCGATGTGTCGATACTACAACAAGTAACAACACCAATAACACAACAATGTATTTTTTTGTTGCTTTCGTTGATCGATATGTCAAAAACACTTTTGACAACGCCACCTAAAAAATGAATTCGCCTTGCACAGATTTCTACACAGATGTCACGAGACGGAAGATTTTGCTTTTTTTTTTGTCCCTTTCTTAGAAAGCTGTCCTTTTTCATTTCTCTTTGCACTTTTTTGTATGCCGAAATACAATGAACACAAATTTATTTAGTTGAGATTTATTTGCAAAACTGTGGTAAAAATTAACTATTAACCCTAGCTCTGGCACTATTTACATATGTAAATATGTAATTTTTAAAAAGGCTACAATATATACATTTCTGGTCCGAATTGGATATGGCTCTACGTGGAAACATTAAAGTTCGTTTACCGATATTTTTCGGGATTTTTTCATTTTTTCTTCGTTATATGACACTATTTACATTTGTAAATATATTTATATTCTCTGTTGTTTTTATGCAAATTCATTTTATTGTTTTTAATTTTTACAAAAGCACAAAATCAATTTTATACAATATAAAAAATCAATCTTTTAAACATTTGTTGCATTTGGTTTGCACTTTGCTATGTTCAATTCAAACTGGTTTTTTGCATTGGCCGCATATTTTTCTAGTTGAGCGCTTTCTTTTGCTTTCCTCGTGGTAACATAAGTAATAAGTAGCAAGGCCCTTTTATGTTTGAATGCCCGCGGTCAGCTTCATCTGGCACAAAATTCTCGGTTGTAGATCTACTCAGTGCTTCTTGGGTTAGGACCAACAAAACGGCAATGTGTAAAAGTAGACCGATGCAATCAACACAAATTGCGTGATCAAAACAAAAATAACAAAACACAAACCACGTTTAACAAAACATTAGTTCTTCAAACGGGTTATTTAGTGCAAAAAATAGTATTTATTGTTTTGCAATGTTATTTACTTACTTAAATATTATTTAAGTGTTGCGGTAAACTTAAAAGTTAATTTTTACAACAGTTTTGCAAATAAATCTCAACTAAATAAATTTGTGTGCATTGTATTGTGGCATAAAAGATGGGTCAAAGAGAAATGAAAAAGGACAGCTTTCTAAGAAAGAGACAAAAATTCTTCCGTCTCGTGACATATCTGTGTGTGTTATCTGTACTTTTGATACATAAAACCATGATGAAAAGAACAGGTGGCATTACTACGCCAGATGACGATTTTTTGCTCTTGTATTGCTTGTCTAGTCTTATGTCAAAGTTTTGCTTATGTTTACAAAAAGTCCACGTTTTGTGCTGTGATTATTGTATTGTATTAAAGTTTTTGATTATTTAAATTAAAATGAAATAAGATTGGTTACTATCTATAGTGAAATAAAAATTGGCTAAAAATTAATTTATTTCATTGCGTTAGGCAGCAATATTTGATTTTAGGTTAGGTTAGGTTA
Source organism: Pollenia amentaria (assembly GCA_943735925.1). Classification (NCBI taxonomy): domain Eukaryota; kingdom Metazoa; phylum Arthropoda; class Insecta; order Diptera; family Polleniidae; genus Pollenia; species Pollenia amentaria. The sequence continues at coordinate 164,693,670 of OX031009.1, forward strand.
GAAAGGCTGGTGTGAAGCAAACTTCACACCCTCACCCAGAGACCAATATGGTCCATTGGGATGCCTTTATTTAGTGAAACAAAGGAAGAAAGAAGAGAAAGATATCTAGTGTGACAGAGTAGGAGAAGTAAATGGTGAAAGCACAGGGAAGGAAGATAGTGGAAGATAAGAAATCGGACAGAACAAGCAATATTTAATTTAGTTTAATATAATTTTTGACGTATACGGAGACTTATTTCCAAGGCCTATCCAATAGGTCTGCTTACCGCTACAACAGTACAAAAAATAACAGGCATTTTGTTTGTGTAATTTTCCTCACGGTTGTCAAAATCTTACTACTACATAGGAAAACAAAAGGAAAAACGTGTTTTGTATGCATGTATGTGTGGCAAAAAACAAAAAAACGTAAACAAAAATATACATTGTATAAGCAAAATGTAAACAACTTTTGACATGGTTGAGGAATAAACCAAATAAACATCTGGCTCCTTAAGCAGACCTAATGGATAGACCTTGCTTATTTCCGTTCTTTGTTGTAATGTGGTATTTGTTGCCGTAGCGCTGCCACCTACTTATTCCACCATGCATAAAACGTATTCATAGATGATACCAAGGCGAATTCAAAATACCAAGGTGAATTCGCCTTGGGTGATACTAGAACCCTATAACTTGAGTTTTTATAAAAATTGTGCTTTTTAGCCCATTTTTAGAGTATGTTGGCCACAACTTTGATATATAAAAGCCAAGGCGAATTCATTCCATCTAATCTCGGTAGTACAAGTGCAACTCGTACAAGAACCACAAGCAAATCGTTTTTGTAAAATCATTGTACAATGTCAAAAACCGAAACAAATCAAAGCAGAAACAAAGATAATAAACAACATTTTGACATCCAACAATTATAAAGCCAAAAGCCAAAGAAAAAAAAGTTAGCAGCAGGGATTTTAGGATCATACATGGTGAAATAAGTAGGTGGCAGCGCTACGGCAACAAATACAACATTACAACAAAAATGAAAAATAAGTCTCCGTATACGTCAAAAATTATATTAAACTATAATCAAATTTTGCCGCCGAACGCAATGAAATAAATTTATTTTCAGCCAATTTTTATTTCACTATGGTTACTATCTTATTAAATTTTAATTTAAATAATCAAAAACTTCAATACAATACAATAATCACAGCACAAAACGTGGACTTTTTGTAAACATAAACAGAACTTTGACATAAGACTAGACAAACAATACAAGAGCAAAAAATCGTCATCTGGCGTAGTAATGCCACCTGTTTATTTCATCATGGGATCATATGTACTTATGTAATGAATTCGCCTTATTACAAGCCCTTTAATTTTTTATAAAAATTTTGAAATTTTTTTAGACTATTTTAAAAAGTATTTTGGTCATAATTCGGCCATTTTTTTATATTTTTTTAAACTAATTTGTTGACATTTTTAGCCGATTTGGCTGATTTTAAATAGCAAAATTTTTGAAGGCATTGTCGTTCGAAAGACATCATATGTACATATGTATGTACATACATACATATATTGGCGTTGTGTAGTTTATTTTTAATTGGCATTAAAGATAGTGGGCCTGTTTTTAAATGCATCACTGCATCATACGAGCAAACATTGCTTGGACTGCCGATTCTAAGTTTGCTGATAATCTTATATAGCAGGAATTATTCTGCCCTATTTGATATTTGTTTGTGCGGCATATGTTTTAGCAAAATATTTTTGGTCATTTATGGGTCGATTACGGATGGCAGGTTAGGTTAAACTGAAGTTGTGTAGCCAGCAGTTAATAAGGCAACGCCGCTGATGTTAAAATATAAAAAAAAGTCGTTTTCTTATTTTATATTTTAACATCTGCGACGTTGCCTGATTTCGCTGCTGGCAACACAACTGAAGTTCAGTTGCCATCCGTAAACGACCTTTTAAATTTTCACTTGCAGCAGTGATGTATTTACAAAAATGCCCTAGTTTTTAAGGTGGTAAAAATAAAAATTTAATTTCCTTCGCTCAATAATGCAAAAATTAATAACTTTTTTTTAAATTGTTTATTAAGTAAAAAAATTAATATACATATTTATATATATAATATATTTATGAACTTATATGTATATATACATATGTATATATATATATACATATCTATATATACAAAAGAAAGGTATAATATATTTGAATTTGATTTTTTATAAATTTGTTATCTACTAGCACTTAGCACTTAATGAACGGAAAAGTTAAATTATAATAAAGAAAAAAAAAATAGAAAAGCTTTATAAACAAATGTTTTAAATAACATTTCAGAAACAGTACAATTATTTTTTCGCAAACAAAGGAATGCTTTTAAAATATAGAAAACATACTACAAACTAAAACAAGATATAATAAAAAAAAACAACAAACATAATTTCCCATTTTTATATGTATGTTCTATACCTATAGTGGTTTAGTTTAAGGTCGGTCTTAAAAATTGTTTACAATAGTTGGTTAAAGCAACAATTTAAACGTTTCTTTTTGTGTTTCCTTTTTGGGCATTATTGGTTTACTGCTTTTGGTTAACTTGTCTTGCTTTAGTTTTTGTAGCATGGAAATTGAATTTTTTTGCAGTGAGCTTGGTGTGTGTGTGGTTGTTTCTTTAGTTGTAGATATAGTTTTTGTTAAATTAAGCCAAAGTGAAAAAGGCTTCATTCAAATTGTTAAAATTCCACTAAAAAGTTTACGCTGCACGGATGGACTGTATAATTTGGAAAATTGCTGATCCACAAACTACAAAAATAAAAAGCGCCAAGAGCCAGGGTCCAACGGGGTATTGTCCTTCTTTAGCTTTCTGTAAGGAAAAGTAAAATTTTTTGTTATTTTGAATTATTTTTATTAAAAAGATTTTGTTGTTTAATTTTTTTACATCGCTTATAAAATTTTGTTTTTAAATCATGCGTTATTACAAATAGATTTTTCATTGAACGTGTACAATCGTAAGCCAAAAACTACACTCGCCCGTAGCGCTAAAGAAAACCATTCCTACAAATTTAAAAACAAAATTGAAAAAATTATTAAGGTAATTCGCTTCACAAGTTGTAAACAAATAAATGTCTATCCCATTTAGACCACAACATTTCAAAAGATTATTTAACATAAAGACAGCAAACAACAATTTTTTTTTTTTTGATAGTTTTGGTAAAACCTTTTTCTTTATTATTTTGCGCAAATTTAAACCCTATTTTTTAACACAAGACAACAGAAAAATAAAGTAGATTTATTTATGTAAGTGCAGTAAACGAATTATGGGACAAAATGGGAAAGTCGTACAAAGGAATTTATTCGCCAATTTAAATGAATAACAGATTTGACATGGTGAAATTACTAAAAGGTGGCCTCGGTAAGCCAGCCGTTCATTGTTTGATTGTATGTGTTAGTGTATTGATCTTGTCAAATTTGTTTTGGGTTTTTTATTAATGCTGGCAAACAATCGATAGTACTATCGATACTATCGAGAGTTCTGTTCCTATTGGACTATCGATAATTTAATTTCTATAGTGTTACTATCGTTGAAATTTTTTGGTAAATTGTCAACAATTATTGTTCAGCGGCGCCGGCTTAATTGGCTTTTAATCGGCTGGAATCGTTTTTAAAACAGTTTCGTTGAAATCATAGTAAATCTCTCAAAATTTATATTTTTCTACTTCTTTGTTAAAAATGCCTTCAAGTCAAAAAAGTTCCAAATTTCTGCGTTTCCATTTGTTATTATATGGAATCGTAACACAGCCTTTAATGTTTGCTTTTTTCTGAGCATTTTCTGGTAATGTTTTATATGGCTGAAAACTAGCTTGCCCAAACTTGTAATACTGACTCCGAAATTTTAACATTGATAATGTTTTTTGCTATGAGTGGCGAACAATATTGCCCAAGTTATGGGCCCCCAAATTTTGGATAAATAATTCGTTTTATGTATCTCTAATATTACTTCTCCAATCAACAAAACATTAGTATCCTGGAATAGTTTAAGAAATTACCTCTCAAACTTAACAACTACATTAACCCATTAACAGCGAAATAAAGAAAAACATTTAAAATATATTTAAGGAAAGTTAATTTATTAAAACCCGAATTCTTTTAATTAATCATATTTTCTGGCCTTTTCAGTTTTAAAATTTACTCATTTGCTTAAAAATTATACATTTTTCTTTTATTAAATAAACATCTACTGGCCAATTTCAACAAGTGCAGTTAAATTCTTGTTATACCCAATGAGCCATACTTTGGAAAACTATGGCGGCCTTTATCATATGCTATAGACCCCAAATAGAAAACTTTAATTTGAACACAAGTCCTGAAAATTCATACCAATTCGACTAACCGTTTACAAAATATACAGGCCTGTTCTGAAAATCACATTAATTCAAATCACGTGATTTCAAATCACATGTGCCTTTTGAAATCACACGTGTGATATTTTGGTGTCCCGTTTTTGTGGGCTTAGGTGTGATTTTCAATTGCCGAAAGCACACCGAAAAACACAAAAACGGATTAATATTCAAAACACCACAAAATCACACGTGATTTAAAATCACGTGAGTTTTAGAACAGGTCCGATATAATTATTAAAATTTTTTTCAAAATGTTCTACTAAGAATTCGATACTATTAGGGCACTGGTACACGTTCAATATATATTGTGATATTTGGATCGCGATCCATATTGATGGATCACATCAAATTAGGCTATTATGCGATATGGATCGCGATCCGTCAATATTGCATGCTACATGTTCAATAAATATCGTGATACTAGTAATATCACGATATTTATTGAACGTGTAGCAGTGCCCTTAATAGTTAACAAACTATCGAAAATATCAATTGTATTGACTATCGATAGTTTGCCAGCTCTATTTGTTATGAACTTGTCAAAGTGCTATTTTAATGTCAATGTGTATTGAACTTTGTGTTTTGAATTGGTCTTTTTTTCTGTGTTTTAAATTTTAAAATATTTGTATTTTATAATAAAAAATATTGCTTTAAAGATTTAATACAATATAAAAAACAAAAATGCGTGTTTACTCTCAATTTGTAGCAAACGTAGGAAATAAATAAGGAAGATAAATCCATGTTGTATACATTGAGCTTCTTGTGCCGGGCTATGCATTTTATGCAATTGCATATAAATCTCGGCCACGATTATGTTTTCCGTTTAATATAATTACATATGTGCTACATTATGTTGGAACTTCTTGAGTGGAATATTCTCTTTTATTCACGTAGTATATGTAGAGGTTCTTGGGCTTATGATATGCAATTTAAGTATTTTTTTCTTGAAACTTAGATGTTTTATAAATATCTTTTCTTGCCCAGTCACCAACAGCGACACAAATCATGGAACCCGGACAATTTTGATAATGTAATATTTGTTATTTGGATCTTTTTACAAAAATTATAATTTTTTTTAAATTTTTTATAATATGTTTCTCAATATTTGTTTACTTTGTATCTGCTTTTTTGACGTTGATGATACACTTTTTGCCTGTAGAGTTTGTATTATTATGTTTGTTGTATTACCGAGGCCACCTTTTAATAATTTCACCATGAGATTTGAGACGCAAAGCTCGAAAATGTCAAAGACAAAGATTAAAAAAACGTCTTATTGAGCTACTTAACATCACTCTAAATGCCAAAAGTGTACAAGAACTGACCTCTGGAGCACTTTTGAAAATCTCTGCTCAACATACGCTGTGGTTCAGCTAAACAAGAGGTCTAGAGAAACTTACATCTTCTAATTTTTTTAGAGAGGCACATCCGCTTGTTTCCTGGCGCAATGAAATTTTATACCCAAAATTTAAGAACATGGCGCAGAAATATTTAAGTTTTCAAAAAAATTCTGTCGCATTTGACAGGCTTTTTTCCACTTTAGATCTGCTTTAAACGGATTTGCGAAATCGCATATGTCCGCAAAAGTTGCGAATACTTTGTTTCTTAAACAAAAATTTTATTAATAATAATTTTGAATATTAATAACCTCTGACACTTTGTTTGTTTAAATAGTTTGATTTTTGTTAAACATTCCATGACTTCAAATTCAATTACTTGTTTTTAAAATCTTATTATAATTTTAAATATTGCTGAAGTATATTGTAATAAAACTTAACGTTGGGTGGGATAGATGCAGGGTGTTCGATGGTATATATATAATGCAATGTTATAAATGTCAAGGATATAACCATAAATCGGTGGACTGTAAGAATGAAGATGTATGCTACAAATGTCATGGAAACCATAAGAGTAAAGAATGTACTAAAGAAATAATGATGAAATGTGTCAATTGCATGATAGAAACCCGAAGATTAAATTTATGACTTGACGAAAATCACGTCACCAACAATCGCGAATGTCCAGTGTACCAAAATAAGTTAAATTTTAAGAAGAGAAGAATGGGATTATCAACCTAACAATCAAAGAAGATTCATGGAATATATACCAACATTCAAGGCTTAATTAACAACATTAACCAACTAGAAATAATAGCAGAAACTTAAATACCTGAGTTCATAATACTGACCGAAACACATCAAACTGGAGAAATAGATGAGCGTGAAATTCAAATAAAACAAGACGACCATTATAGCATTGTCAAATTCGTCTAGAACTGGTGGAGCAATGATCTATTTTAAAAACCATTAGAATGTGAAAAAAGTTAAAGACAGCATTAAAGACTCACAATACTGGATTAGTGCGTATATGGAAAAACATTAAAGAACAGCTTTTATAATAGTAATAATATATAGATCACCAAGTGCTTTAAAATTATAGTTAGTAGTAAGACCGTAACGTCTAAATCTGTGGAAAATAGACTTTCTTACTTTTTTACTGTACGGTAACATTACTGTTGCTGTCAGCTAACGGGGGCTTTAAGCTGTAGCCCGTTTATGTATTTCTCGCATTGTAAAATTTCTCACATGCAGTGTAAAACAAAAAATTCTATCGTTTCTCGATTTGTAAGACAAAAACAAGGCGAATTTATGTATACGGTGGTGTCGATACTACAACAAGTAACAACACCATAAACACACCAATGTATTTTTTTGTTGCTTTCGTTGATCGATATGTCAAAAACACAAGCAACTTTTGACATTTCTCTCTCTAAGTAAGAAAAAAAAGTAGCACAGCTGTGCTTTCAACGCCACCTGATAAATGAATTCGCCTTGGACAAAAGTGTTTCTGTATTTGAAAGTGAAAAAACACAATACTGATTATTTTTTACTGGAATATTTCCAGTATTTAAGTGTCAAATGTAAGCGAAACGTCAAAGAAATAATTTATAAATATTGCTGCCATAACTGTTTGATGAGAATATGCCAATACTTCAAACAAATCTGCTAAATCGTTTAATAAAGAAAATATGCTAAAAATTTGTTAAGATTAAAACACAAAATTTTTAAAATTTTAATTAAAAAAAAAAATATGTTAAAATACTGCTGAATCTTTTTTAAGTTTTTAGTTATTCGACTTTTTTATTATAATTTATAAAATTAATAATTTTTTCAAGCTGAGATCTGTTTTTATTCTTTAGTTCTTTATTTTTCAATATTTCGATATCCTTTGGATGTTTTGTGACTCGTATGGGTACAGACGGTGGTTAGATCTAACAATTTTGTCAGTTTAATGTGCAAAAATAGGCGTGTTTATTTACTTTACTAGCAGTAAATTTAAAACGAGAGTAAATTCCTAATCCTAATTACTAAAATCCTAATTGTGTAAAACGCAACGCCCATGGCCCAATTAGTAGGTCTTCTCGAAACGCCTTCTGATTTTTTGTAGTTGTGTTTTTATCGTGCAATTGTTTTTGACATCTTGTCAAATTTTTACACAAAAAAATGCATTGGGTTTTGACATCTTTAACATAATTTACACAAACAAAACGCGTGTTGTTTTTTCTATTGTTGAATTGTTGTAGTTTTGCGCAGACCTACTAATTGACCATGGCAACGCCAAAAATTATAGGAAAGCAAAAACAAAGTCTAAAATATTTCATAATTTTGTTGTTGCTTTCTAGAGAAATTAATATTGATTTTTTAAATTTCAAACGCTGCATATCTTGTGGCGTTGAAAATTATGAAATATTTTTGACTTTAAATTTGCTTTGAATGTAATTTTGGCGTTGTATTGCGTTTTAAACAAGTTCGGCCTTAATTTTGCAAAATTAAAATTAATTTTAACAAACATCAATGAAACCCAATTAAAACAACATAAACAGTTAAAATTTTTGCTTTTTTCCTTCAATAATAATATTTCCACACTAATAATACACTCAATTTTCGTTTGCATACAATGTCTACAAACAGATCTGGCAGTTCATGTCATGCAATTATCTGACAACCTATTACACGATTTTTGTCTTACACTGCGGCCACACGATCAACTTTTTGTTGATAGTCTTTTACATATACTGTTTGTCAAAATTTACATTAATTGAAAGCTGTGACGTAGGCTGCATGCAATTTTTAAGCAATTTACTTTCAAGATGTCATCAAGAAAACAAGTTATACTGACAAACGAAAAATTAGCTCACTAAACTTCTAATCAGCTGTTAAATTGAGCGTAAAATTGCCAAACAAATGGATAGTTAAAATTGAGAGCAATCTCGTGATCAATTTAAAAAGTGTGAGTGTGTTAGTGAAAAAATGAGAGTGAGAGCAAATTGAAAGGAATTGAAAGACAAAAATTGATCGTGTGGCCTCCAAGTTAGCGATTATTGTCGTTTCTTCTCTGAAGTCGGTCTTATGTTTACATTGTACGATTTTTGTCGTTACAAACATGATGAAATAAACAGGTGGCATTACTACGCCAGATGACGATTTTTTGCTCTTGTATTGTTTGTCTAGTAATAGGTGCGTTTGAGTACTTTTACAGTAAAATGCAGTAAATGAGTAAACTGAAAAATTTTCTCTCACAAAAAGCTGTTGTACAGAAAAGTACGCGAACGCAAAATTTGTAAAAATTCGTAAAATATAGGCAACAGCTGATGGCAAATAATTGAAGTGTTGAAAAATGCTTAAACTTTTGACTACTTAACTCGTTTTCTTATCGGTACCCGATTAAATACTTTTTATAACACGAACATTTTAAGAAAATCCAAACAATTTATTTCATTTTTCTTTCACATTTTTATTTTATTTGATTTTACTAATTTGTGTCCGGCTAAATTTGTTCAAAAATACATGAATACATTTTTTGCTATTGTTTACTTGAAAAATAAGTGAAGTACTAAGTACATACAAATACTTTTAACAACTCTAAAAATAAAACAACAACAACAAAAGTTTAAAAGTTGGAATTTAGCCATATAAATGCACTACAAAGATGTTTAATTAACTAATATTTATTAACTTTTGGTTATTGTTTAATTTTTATTCAAACTTTCCTTTTTTAAAACAATTTCTTCACAATTTGTATCGTTTTTGTTTGATTCTTTTGCTTGTTTACCTTTTGTAACATATGTTTTTTTGATTTACTAAATTTTACTGCAAAAATTTCTGCAGTAAAAATTTGTAAGTACTCAGTCAAGAACTGTCACTTTACGCTCTCAATTTGTGTTCTCATTTACTGCATTTTGTGTACTCGAACGCAATTTCGTAAAATGCAGTAAAGTTCAGTAAAAAATAGTAAATACTTTTGTGTTCTCGAACGCAGCTAATAACAACTTCTTGTGTATGCATACATATATTTGACACTACGAATCATGGTGGAATAAGTAGGTGGCAGCGCTACGGCAACAAATACAACATTACAACAAAATTGAAAAATAAGTCTCCGTTTACGTCAAAAATGATATTAAACTAAAATCAAATTTTGCTTCCGAACGCATTTAAATAAATTAATTTTTAGCCAATTTTTATTTCACTATGGTCACTATCTTATTTAATTTTAATTTAAATAATCAAAAACTTTAATACAATACAATAATTACAGCAAAAAACGTGGACTTTTTGTAAATATGTACATATAAACAATACTTTGACATAAGACTAGACAAACAATACAAGAGCAAAAAATCGTCATCTGGTGTAGTAATGCCACCTGTTTATTTCATCATGCTGCGAATGAATGAACAAAACGAATCGAAGAGTAAACTCGCATGTGTACACCTTTTAATTCCTCTCTCCCCTCTTGCCAATAAGGTAAGAATCGAAACAACAAAGATCGTATAATGTAAATTGGGACTTACAATCGTTCAAGGTATATTTATAGCAGGTAGCCGCGAGATTACAACAATTGTACAATAAAACAAACAACAGGGCGTTTAATTGTTGTTATGTCATACGAACTGTTAAACAGCGAAGGAGATGATAAAAGCAAAATGAAAATCAAACGATAAAAAGCTCCTTTAAACGAAAATAGATTCATTTTGTTTGTTATTTTTGGCTTAAGTACAGTTTACCGACGCAGCTCCAAATAAAAAAAAAAGTACATAGGGTGATAGAAAATTGAAAAATAAGAAGAAAAAATAAAATGGCAAAATTCTCGGAAACGCATAGTTTCCGAGTTATGGACCTCGGAAGTTTTCATATGAATTTGCGATTTCCCATTACATTTCTGAACATATATGGTCAATATTGGTATCATTTGAAAGCTTTTGAATAGATCTTTCTGGATATAAACATTTTATTTAAAAATTCTTAATCCATTAAGGAGCGGCGATGAATTTACGAAAAAACAAAATTTTTTAGTAAGCATAAAAACCAATATATGTATTTATGTTTTAAATTTGTTTTTTAATTCACTCTTTTCTAAAATAAACTTAACTTTTATACATACATACTTATTTCTAACTATACTAAGAAATTACAAAAAAAAATTATTCGCATGTGTATGTGCATACATGTATTAAGGTTTTTCTGATTCCCTATTTTGCTTTATTTTATTTAAATATTTGTTGGTTTACTTACGTATTAATTACTTTGCAGGGAAGTTTTAGTAAGTGATAGAGGTGGTAGAGGAGAAAACCTATGCAGAAAAGCATTAGTAAGCGAAGCCGGTGTTTGTTATACCATAGAGGAGAAAATCTGTTCATCCGGCCGAAGGCCGGCTATGCGAAGAAGCTTTATTTAGCGAAGCCGGTGTTTGTTATACCATAGAGGAGAAAATCCTTGCGCCCGGCCGTAGGCCGGCTATGCGGAGAAGCTTTATTTAGCGAAGCCGGTGTTTGTTATACCATAGAGGAGAAAATCCTTGCGCCCGGCCGAAGGCCGGCTATGTGGAGAAGCTTTATTTAGCGAAGCCGGTGTTTATTATACCATAGAGGAGAAAATCCTTGCGCCCGGCCGAAGGCCGGCTATGTGGAGAAGCTTTATTTAGCGAAGCTGGGATTTTTTTGATAAAATTTTTATTACCTAGTGCACCTCCGTAACATTTTGATATAAAATTTTGTAAAAACTGTATTAGGAGCTAAAGAGTTAAAAAGTTTTAAAAAAATTTTGCATATCCAGAAAGATCTGTTCAAAAGCTTTCAAATGATACCAATATTGGCCATATACGTTCAGAAATGTAGTGGGAAATCACAAATTCATATGAAACTTCCGAGGTCCATAACTCGGAAACTATGCGTTTCCGAGAATTTTGCCATTTTATTTTTTCTTCTTATTTTTCAATTTTCTATCACCCTATGTACTTTTTTTTTTATTTGGAGCTGCGTTGGTAAACTGGACTTGTTCCTTATTTTTTTCTAATTATATATTTAAGTCTTTACTCAAAATTGTTATTTATTATATGTAAATCAATTTGATTTTCTTTTTCATTTGATCACTTTTTCACTTTTTACTTTGATTAAAAAAACTTGTTAACTTTTCAAGCTAGAAATTTAACACGTGTTAAAAATTATAAACAACATTTGATAGTTCGTATCACAAAACAAGTAAATAAAAAAATAATCAGCAGGCTTTCCGAGACTACCTGCTATAAATATACCTTGCAATCGTCTGAACTGATAATTTACTTTTGGAGGGAGTATATTGCCAGCACGTTGCCAGATCTTAAATTATTGTAAAGGCCATGTCAGATAAAACTTTTGCTTCGCGTTGCGTTACCGATTCGCTTTGACATCTAAGATAAAATATACATACTTATACGAAACATGTCACATAAAGTACTTTCAAAGCGGAGCGAAGCAAAAAGTTAGCCAACTCTCATCTTTTTGCGCGCTTTGACAATTGGCTAGTATAATTTTCTTTTTTTTTGAATTTTTTTTGCCAAATTCAATTCCAAAAAACCGTCCAATTAAATTTTTAACTTTAATTTTTGTAACAAATAATTAAATGTACAAATTACCAACCGCTTTTATAAGTAAACCAACAATGCGTGAGTGTTGTCAAAGTTTTCATTGTGGCATACACCTTTTGCTTTGCGTTTTTCTGCCGAAGGTAGAAACGTCGCGCAAAGCGACAAAGTTGTATCTGACACGGCCTTAAGTTCTGACCAGTGTCTGTACGAAGCTTTAAGGGCAATATTAACCACACAAATGGTTTGGCAAACACACACTTTGTTTCCGTTTTATGTTCGCCATATTTCGAACAAACATTAATTTTTCATTTTTGTTTTGTTTACAATGAATGCAGACGATAGTGCTGCGGCAGTTTTTCTCACTAAAATCAGCAGGCGTTTCGAGCAGACCTACTAATTGGGCCATGGTATTGTACTTATTGTAGTATCGCCACCATCGTAAATTCGCTTTGAGTGCGTACGTCCATAAAAACAGAACTATACGCGGCGTTAACATTTGCCAGTACTGGCAAGCCAGTAGCAACACATTCAAACTTTTTTACTAAAGGGCATAATAAATAAGGTTGCCAGTCGTACTGTTTTTATCAGTACATGTACTATTTTTTGTTTAAAGTACTGATTTCTTCATTAATGTACTGTTTTTGTGCTACTTTTTTTAAATTAATTTTGTTCAACATATTAAATAGTTTGTCATATTTTCAAATTGTTTGCGATACAAATATTAATATGGATGTTCTTTTCGAAGAGTTCTTAACATCAAAGGTTAAGTAGAAGAAAAATGGAAAGAGTTTCTAAAAGGTGGTGCGTTTACGAATTCGAAAAAATGTGTAATGTGTTTTCTTTAATTCCACATTCAAACGCAGGTGACAGAACGAATCTTTAGTTGTTTTAAAAGTGGAGAATGAGAAGACCGAGAAAGTGATTTGCTGATAAAGGCAAACTTTGGTTATAATTGTAATGAGTTCTTAGTGAAATTAGCTAGCAAAACCTTTATAAAGGTGTTCTCGGTCAAATTAAGATATTGGCTGCTTCCGCAAAATTTAAGAGAGTAAGACAAAACACCTATTGCAACGATTAACTCAAAACAGCAAAATATTGACATTGGTCCTTTTAGTACCAAGCCACAGACATAATGAAATCAAATTTTGCTTTTATTAAACTTAAGTTTTCTTTGTATAATACTAAACCAAGTAGCTAACAAGAAATTAAAAATCGAATTTTAAACAAATTGTTGAATGAGCTCGTCTTTTTTTTAAAAAAAGATAAAAGCTTTTTATGTTATTAATATGTAATTTAATATTTAAAAATTATATGTACTGTATTTTTCAACTGTACTGATGTTTTTTCTCTTATGTACTGATTCCTCTGATTTCAAAACTGGCAACCATAATAATAAACCACACAAATAGCTTGGCAAACATGTCAACACTTTACAAATATTTGTACAAATATTTTGTGTTATTAATTTGGGTGTTTGCTGTTTGAACATACATTTGCAGCAATGTTTGTAGAAATATTAAAAATTTTTAATATTTGCCAGACATGTTGGATATTTGTCAAACTTATAGTGGAGTCGTGCTAAAAGTAATAATTTCCGCAAAAACTTTGCAGATTAAAGACGTAGAAGAAGAAGCAATAAAATTATTTCAGCCGTAAATTCTAATTTTTTAGCAGCATTGTTTGACCCAAAACAGCTTGTTGTTTAGAGCACTCTTTACTCCAAATTATTTTTCGTTCTCTTATATTTCTTATCCATTTCGACTGCATTTATTGAAAACAAAACAAAAATGAAAAATTTGTTTGTACAAAATATGATTGTGCTGTTTATTGGCAAACAGAAGCAAAAACAAAGTGCATGTTTGCCAAGCAATTTGTGTGGTTTATTATGGCCTTTATACATGCACAAATTTCCAACTGTCTTGCAAATTTCGCAGACTGTAAAATTGAACAGTGATTTGACATTAGGTGTGTTCATTTACAGAAAATTATTGATTTTCAATAATTGTTACTAGTAAGTTTTCACGTACTCGAAAAACTTGCAACGAGAGAGTGAAAAGAAGAGCATAAAAATTTGAGACAATGATTTGTTGAAAATGTAAAAATGTAAAATTTTTACTAGAAAAAATTATTCAACCACCTGTCATGTTTTTGTTCATGTTAAAGTTTTTCAATAAAATAAAAAATTTATTTTTCTTAAACTAAGGAACAATATTCTTGCGCAAATAGTTCAAAACAAATGACTTTATTAAGAAAAAAATCTTATTTTTTACAACTGAATAATATCGATATTTATAACTTGCTAGTTTGTTTGTGCTGTAAAGCGTTCATTTACTTTTTAATTTTTTTGAGTAATTGGGAGAAAAATTTTGTAAATTTTAAATTTACTCTCATTTGATGTTTTGTTCGCAAAAGAAAAACAAATAAATAAACAGCATGTTCTGGAAATCAAATTCGAGTGAAATAGAAATCGAACAAATTTTCAAGACGATCCTGATTTAAAGGTTTATAAAAATAATGCGTTTTAATTACTTCATACTTTGAATACCACTTAAATATATTAAAATTACTCAAAACCATGAAAAACTACGGTAATTAAAAAAAATTTTAACTGAAAATTTCTTTCGATTTCAATCTGGCAAAAGCGCAGTTTACGGGTCATACGAAAAAAATTGGACCCCCTCTGGAATAAAAAAAAACCAAAATGAAAATTTTAAGGGAGCTGAGGTTCATGGACCCAAAAGAGCCACCCACCCACTTGGTATGTGTGGGTACTCAAATTAAATGTAATTATACAAGAAAATGGAAAATAATATAATTTAGGTCGGGTGGGACTTCCGGGGCCCCCTGGGACAAAAAAACTCAAATTAAAGGTAATTTACTCACGATTTTAAAAATTGTCTATTTGGTTTTTTTTTTTTTTAATAAGGGTATCACGCAAATTTCCAATTTGCAATGCATATTATGATTGATCGTGAGCATACCACTTTTATTTTTTGTTCAAATTTGCAATTTTTTTAAAAATGAATTCTGGCAACACAAAAACATTAGTTGTCATATATCATTTGTTTACAATTATACACATGCATTTTAGCTTTTTTCGTTAAAGCGTTTACAAACAATTTTAATTAACAAATAAAAAAATATGGCGGTCCGTATGTGAAAAGTTTTTTTTTGCACTTTGAATTGCACTTCTATTTCTGCTCAAGGTTTTTTAGTGCAAACGAAGTTAAATGATGCAAATTGCAAATACGTACATTAAGTTGTTGTGTTGCACTATCCATCGTGATTACTCTTAATGTTTTATGCAAGATTTTTACTAAAAACAAATACCGGCTTCTCTAACTGAAGTTTCTCTGCATAGCTGGCCTTCGGCCGGGCGCAAGGATTTTCCCCTCTACTGTACCTATAACAAAAACCGGCTTCGCTAACTAAAGCTTCTAAAAGATACTTAAATTAACTTAGAGGGGAAAATAATGAAACACAAAACCAATACATATTTGCAATCGTGAGCAAATTACCTTTAATTTGAGTAGCCACACGTACCACCAATTGGGCGGGCGTGTTTTGAATCCAGAGGGCCCCAACGGGCCTCAGCCCCTTAAGTTTTAGTTTTGGGTATTTTATTTAATTTTGAATCGGGTGGCATATATTTTTTCGTGTCCCCCGTAAGCTGCACTTCAGCCTTCAATTTTACTCGATTTCCAGAACATAACCAATATTCTGCTTTGATTTTTCCGTTAAGTGTTACCTTGTATAAGTATAAATGTATAAATATATCTACCTTTGTGTTATCTATGTATGTTCAAATAATATAATTGTTTTATGCTATTTTTTAATTTGTTTAGTTCGTATAAAACACGATTAGATGGAACTTGGCCTCCAACATTGAGGTTTCACTTTTTTTTTTTAAGTGAACTGTCTTATTTACTGTCTGGACGCCTACGTCACAAAGACAGTTAGTATTTTTTGCCAGCACTGTCAAATGTAAACGCTGTGTAACACAGGAAAGCGAGACAAAAGCAAAACAAAGCAATACAAAATAAATATTGAATGTACTACAGAAAAAGAAAATTGAAAGACATGCATGGGGAAAAACAAACAGAAAACCACTAGGAAACTTTATGTGTAAAAGTGTTGGCGTGGCATTTTTGAATTCGTATGCCATTGAAAGAACAAAATTCATTTGAGACACAATTAATTATTTATTTATGGACTTACCGAAGATTTTGGTACATTGCCACGCATTGTTATATATTTGCTTGCTTTTTCATTAGCAACGCGCATTCTCTGTGGTGGGGCCATTTTTATTTCGTTGTAGTTGCTAAATATTCTGGAAAGGGGCTGCAAAATATCCAAATAAATATATTGTTAAAATTTAAATATATTTTGCAAATTTAAAATTCTGTATTAAATGTGAAATTAATTAAATTCGTTTGTTGACTTTGTTATATACAATTATATATTTCTAATTACATGCACTTATTTTAAAAAATGATTAAATTGTTTTATAATTTTATTAAAAATGCTTTTGCATTGTAGTTTTCTTTTACTAATTTTTGCAGAAAAATCGTTCGCACCTTCTCTTCTTCGTAAATAAAATGACACGTAAAACCGACACGTATATGTAAATACAAGTAATTAAAAATGACAAATTCTTCTTCTTTTTTAACAAGTGTTTCAAATTAAAATGGTAGCATTGGAAAAAACAGGCAAAAACATAACATTTGCTTTTGTTTGGAAGCGAACGAGTTACTACCCGTCTCCACCCAGTTGTCGCACATGAATTCTGGTAGTGTAGACTCTTCATGTTCATATTTCGTTCATGTGCTGCCATCGTTGGCTAAACATATGTCTTAGAAACCATGTTCGACATGATGGTCGCCTTACAATGTCATTTTCTATCTACAACCAAACTCACAACAAAAAAAATTGTGGTAAGTCAGAACATGAACATCAACACCAAGGTATATTTATAGCAGGTAGTCTCGGAAAGCCTGCTGATTATTTTTTTATTTGCTAGTTTTGTGATACGAACTGTCAAATGTTGTTTATGTTTTTTCAATACGTGTTAAATTTCTAGCTTAAAAAGTAAACAAGTTTTTTTAATCAAAGTAAAAAGTGAAAAAGTGATCAAATTAAAAAGAAAATCAAAGTGATTTTTAAAAAATAACAATTTTGGGTAAAGACTTAAATATATAATTAGAAAAAAATAACAAACATAAGAATCTATTTTCGTGTAATAGCGTTTTTTCTTGTTTGTTTTTTATTTGTCTTTTATAGATTCCTTCGCTGTTTGACAGTTCGTATCACATAACAACAATAAAAAGCCCTGTTGTTTGTTTTATTGTACAACTGTTGTAATCTCGCGGCTACCTGTTATAAATATACCTTGTTTTGGGTAAAGTTCGTGAAAATGAGAGTTAGCATAAATTTCTCTCACAAAGATACAAAATTACACAAAAGTACGGGAACAGAAAAAACCATTTTTAGCACAAAATAAAAAGTCAAAGTGTTTTGACAGTCTTAACAAGCCAATAAAAGTTTGCGCCACTTTTGAAAAATTGTATATTATCTGTATAAATAAATAATATATTACCAAAAATAGCACAATACAAACACTTTTGCAATAACTTACATTATTTTTCTTGATATTTTAATATAAAACTTTCTTATTTATTAACACTATTTTATTCCACAACACTTTCCAAAATGTTGTTCATTAGCATTTTTTCCATACCTTTTTTTGGTTTGTTTATGTTTTACAGCTGTTTAACAATTTACACGAAGAAAAACGTGCGCCAAGATAGCGTCGATAGTTATCCACGAAAACGCGAAATTGAATTGGTGCTTTTGGGGGGTTCAATTGGTTTCATCCAAATTGGTCAGTAAAATCTAAGACCCCGAAAAAATTAATCCCAGATTTTACTGACCAATTTGGATGAAACCAGATTTCTGGAAAACTGCGCGATGAATTTTTTGCACGGAAAGCTTTTTATATTCTATGGAACGTCTACTTTCATAATCTATTAAGTTTTTTCCTTGACGTTACCTCTAAGACCCCGAAAAAATAATTGGCCAAACTCGGTTTAAATAGTTTTAATGTGTAGATACTTCATCATTTTATTAATCTTTTTTTTTTTTGTAAAATGTTTACGATTGTTTTTTTTTATGATAACAAAAGTCTTTTTTTATAATAATTAAAAAATGTTTTTGTAATTATAAATACATTTCTTTCAATTACTAATATGTACATTTATTTTAATTATAAATACATTTCTTTTCTTTATAAATACATTTCTTTTAATTATTTTAATACTTTTCTGTATATATATTACATTTTTATTACTGTTGATTACTTATTTTATTTAATTTTTGCGTAATTATTTGCTTAAAATTACATATTCTCATTTTTATTCGAACGCCCTAATTTTTTAAATTACCATATTTTAAATTCCCAAATTCAAAACTCCCATCATCATTTTAATTCCTAAAAGCATTAAATTCCCATTTTCAATTGAACCCCCTAAAAGCACCAATTCAATTTCGCGTTTTCGTGGATAACTATCGACGCTATCTTGGCGCACGTCGAAGAAAAAGTTTGGGCTGTTTCGTGCAAGAAGAAGAATTTAATTCTCTCAAGCTCGCTCTCTTTTACACAAATTTAAAGTACGGGAACGCTTTTCGTGCAAATTGGGATCCCGAGGAATCCCAAAGTAGAGTAAAGAAACAGAGCTACTTTTAGTAAACAATTGAATATAAGTAGCTTGCTAGTTGTGCTGCCAGTTTGTATAATTGTTTACATCTGAAAACCATATAGTAGCTTTGTTTTTCCGGGCAAATTTTCCGAAATAGGTGAATCCAAGGCTAATTCAACTACAGGTGGTGTCGAAACGCCATCTGATTTTGACAGTTCGAGCCACTTTGTTTTGATTTGTTAGGAATGGTTGACATTTTGGACCGTAAACACTAACATTGCAATGCAAAAAACCCTATGTTGTTTCTGTTGTTTTTGGATTGTTGTTGATCCGACACCACCTGTAGTTGAATTCGCCTTGGGTGAATCGTTCTGCAGAACACTCTAAGTAAAAAAATTATTCTTTGGACAAAAATATTGATCGGAACGCATGGATGAATCCACGGTTAGTTTAGGAGTTATGAGGTTAGCGAATTAACTCGTTTTTACGCTTATCCCCTAAACATTCGAATTTCCAAAAATTACACATTTACACATGAAAGCAGTTAGCACTTAATAACTAACTAACTAACACACACACAATTTTCGTACTAATAGGCAATTTCTTCGATTTTTAGTGGATCGATTTAGCAAGAGACCAGCATCCGGTTCAAATTTCAACCTTATAACGCACGGCGTTAATTCTGTACGAAGATGAATCTGTCAGTCACTCCGTAACGTTGAAATTTATAGGTTATACCTAAATACAAATGTTTTTTTTTAGCATTATTTATTTTAAAAATTTGCACGAAGTTTTATTGATTTTACTAAAAAAATTTTATAAAATATAACACATTTTGACTAAAAATATGAAATTTCATATGAAAATGAATAATTCTTAAGTTAAGAAACATCTTACCTATCTTGTTAGAAAAAAATAGAATATTCAGGGAATATTAGAAATGCCCTTATCGTGTCGATTGTAAATATTTTCTGCCCTTTGATATTACGATATAAAAGTATAAGGAAATTTCACTTTGTATTTAGATACAAATTCAACGGTGTAAATGTTTGAAAAAATTGTTTGCTCTTAACTGATGAAAAAATAATTATTTAAAGCTTCAACTTTTCTTAAACTATGAAAAATTAAATGATCTAAAAAATTTTTTTGTAGGTATATCATAGAAATAAATCATTTAAATTTTAATATCAGGTGTGCAGGCCCCCTAAATTTAAAATTTAATCTCAACTACCTGTGCTACATATTTATCAGGGATGTTCTGGAAATCGAAAACGCAAAACGAAAGAATTTTGAAGTTCTTTTTAATACACTATTAATCCAATTTGTTATAATTTTCTAATATAATTCTGTTTAATAGAGAAATATTTGTATTGTATTGTATTTGTTTTCCGTTTACTACAAGTCTTATTAAAAAACGACTTAAAAATTCTTGCGTTTTGCGTTTTCGGTTTCCAGAACACCTCTGCATATATATTAGATGCTTTACCAAAATCTAGCCAACTGCTTAAATATAACCATTTTTTTCCATTTAGTTACAAAATTAGTCACTGAAATTTATTTACAGCCTGGCCCACAATGTCGACAATAACATTTCTTTCTTATATTTATATTGAAAACAAAAACAAATTAAAAATTTTTATTATTGTTTTCAATATAAAAATGCGATAGAAATGTTCTTGTCGATATTGTGGGCCTGGCAATTAGTTTCAAATAAAATTTCATAATGGGTGGCTACCCTCTATTGCGATGCGAAAGAAAATTGTCGCAAATCTTGTGATTGGAACTCTTTAATGCGTTTGCGCATTTGTCTTTCGCATCTTTCCATTTTTTTCTTTTCGCAAATCAGCATTATTTCTTTAATTTAAGCTTTCCAATTTAAATTTTTTTTTGCCATTTCATTACTGGAAATCTGCGCTATCCTTGATTTGTATTACCAAGGGGGCTACTCTCTATTGCGATGTCAAAGACAATTGTGGCAAATCTAGTGATTGATACTCTTTTATGCGTTTGCGCATTTGTCTTTCGCATCTTTTATTTTTTTCTTTTCGCAAATCATCATTATTTCTTTTATTTAAACTTGCCAATTTCAATTTTCTTTACATATTTTGCCATTTTATTACTGGAAATCTGCGCTATCTTTGATTTTTATTTTTATTCCCAATATTGCTTAATTTTTAAACAATTTTACTAAAGTGATAGAGAGTACCAGGTTGGCATTTAGCTTTCGGATCGAAATTGTATTCGCAAATCTACTCTCTATCACTTTGCAAAATTGTTTGAAAAATAAGCAACAATGGTAATAAAAATCAAAGATAGCGCAGACAATTTAAAACAATTTAAATTGGAAAGTTTATATAAATAATAGGTATGATTTGCGAAAACAAAAAAAAAAAAAAAAAAAAAGATGCATCGCAATAGAGAGTAGCCCTCCTGATTACCTGCAATAAATTGAAAACTTGTTCTCCTCAAAACTTGAGCGTTTTCAATATGATATGTATGTATTATGTACATACTTATGTACCATTAGTTACAAAATTGCGAATGAAATTTCAAAATTACAACCAAATGTTTCCTAAATTAATTGTACATAATTTATATATTACTGTGAATGAAATAAATAAATAAATAAATAATTTTAAAAAAAGCTTACACTACATTTGATCATATTTCGGTTGACGAAGTGACTTTTTTATTAGTTTTACATTAACACCCTAAGTTTTAAAAAATAAAACAGGCTTATAAAAGTTTTATTAAACAAGTTTTCATACAAAATCCGTTTCATAACTTTTATAAACCTGTTTTATTTTTATAACTTAGGCCGCTCATCTTTTCATGTATGTATTATGTATGTATGTTTTATTTTTATTAAAGTTTAATAACTAACTGCCTGTTTTCCAAGGGAAAACTTTTATTTTATTTTGAAAAAAAAAAACAGGCACTAACTGTAATCCAATTAAACTATTTACTTGGCACGGGCCGCCAAAGCAGACAGATCAGCAATACATTTGTTGAGAGTTTCTTTCTCTTGTTGTGGAGTGATAGAGCCCAAAACATTTTTGACAATCCAGTCAACCATGTGTTTTTGACTAAGACGACGTTCAACGTGACGGCACTCAACTTGGTAATCCAAACGACGTTTGACCTAAAATGTGGTAATAGATATGTATATTTAAAAATTTTTTTTTAAAAAAAAGTTAAGATAATATAAATAACGCATACTTCAAGGTAAACGTTCATGGCACGTTCACGGAAAGCGGCCTCCAGTTGAAGGGCTACATTTTCCTTCTTTGCATCCATGAGCTTTAAAGCACCTTCAGCACGCCATTGTTCCTTCTTTTCATTTTCAATTGCTTCTTGAAGGGACTTCAATTCATCTTCACGACCTTGTTTCCATTCCGCTTCGATTCTATCAATTTCCTTGTCAGCCCAGTTGGCAGCAGCTGGACCGAGCTTCTTAACAGCAATGACAGCCATTATTGCCAAAGATAGCCCACTGTAGTACTCATGTTCCATGACGTAGATTTCCTTGGAACACAAGTAGGTAATCAAACCAACACCGAAGGTGTAGGGACCAGTGACACCAGTTTTGTTATAGAAGAATTGAAACCATTCTTCAGGAATGAAACCTAAACGCACCTTGCCAGGGTGTTCTGGGCGGACAGGTCGGTCACCACTGGCGGCAGCGGAAGATGAAGTTCTGACAGCCAAAGCGCCTAATGGACGTTGAACTAAAAAATTGCATTAGAAATAAAACCAATAATTTTTGTTTTAAATATTTACAAGCATTTTTGTGAAAAAAATTAACAATGCTTCTAGATTTTTGACATTTGCTGCGGCACAACGAGCCCAAGTGATTACATAAACGGTAAAAAGTTTGAAGACTTGTCTTCAAAGTTTTTGAAGGCGTTTTTGAATTCTTTAATTTGCAATGCAAATGAAAGCGTTTAAAGCCTTAAATTTAAGTATTTTTGTCTTTTTTTTTTAATTATTTACCAGAACGAATTACGGCCCTTGAAATCATTTTCGTATGATTAATTTTTTTTTTTCTTTAATCCACAAGAAAATTGACGGTCGCTCTCTCGTCCAAATTGCTCTGCTGAAGAATGACAACCATTCACAATAGCAAAACATGTCTGCACACAAGTCCAAAGCGAATTCATTAATTCGCCTTGCACAAATCACAATTGTATTAAAATCAGTGATGGAAAATTGAAAGATTGATATCATGATTGATATAGTACTGACCACCAACAGCATCCCCATTGGATATATGGTCCTGGAGGGATATAGGGGATTGCAGGGTGTCGAGGGCCTTATGGACCGGATTGGACACAGGGGCAACCTGGGTTCTATTAGGATTGGAAAGGAGTGGCCTCAGGACTATTATAGGGTTCCTGACGGGGTATTGTTCTGTTAGGGCTTTTCTGAGTAAATAGGACAATGCCATACCGAACTTCTGCAGGCTGTGCGAGGATGCCGAGGAGCTAGAGACGGTTGAGCATGTACTGCGCCACTATCCTAGGATGCAGGCTTCAAGGCAGAAATGGCTAGGGGCTAGATTTCATTTGGATGAAATCCAGCCGATATATTGGGGCTTGTCAGGGAAATAGGACGGCTGTTTTTGTTGGGGGGACCGTAGGGGGACTTGTCCTACACAGTATCTGTCTATCTGTATTGAACCTTAGGTCTATTTTCTTCTTTACTTCCTCTTTTTCTATACTAAAGGGATTCACAATGGACCTCACTGGTATCCGAGTGGAGATGAGCCCTTGGGCTCATAACCTTTCTTAAACTAACCTAAGAACAATATGAAAAACGACGAGTTAGCATCGTATAACTTGTCATTTTAATTGGAACGACAGCGAAAAAAATGTAAGCAACAAAATATTTGACAATTTAGTAAAACATAAAACCATATGTTTCAAAAGGTAAACAAACAAAAGTAACAAACAAAAAGCAAACAAATTGTGAAAAAATTGTTTAAATAAAGAAAAGTGGAAATAAAACTAAAATAAAAACAAAAAGTAAATAAATTTTAATTAATTAAACTTGTTTATGAAGTATTTATATGGCTACATACCACTTTTTTGTTCTGTTAATTTTTTGGTGTTGTAAAAGTGTCAAGTACTAGGGTACTTAGAACAGCACTTGTTTTTAAAGTAATCAATTGTAAAAAAAAGTATTCATGTACTATTGATAAAATTAAGCGGGACAGAAATTAGCAAAATTAAATTAAATAAAAAGCAAACAAATATGAAAGGTTACATAAAATAATTTGTTTGTATTTTCCAAATATGTTCGTGTTATAAAAAGGATTTAATCGAGTACCGATAAGAAAACGAGTTAAGTAGTCAAAAGTGTAAACCTTTTTACAACACTTCAATTATTTGCCATCAGCAGTTGCCTTTATTTTACGATTTTTTTTACAAATTTTGCGTTCGCGTACTTTTTTGGACAACAGCTTTTTATGAGAGCAAATTTTAAAGTTTACTCATTAACTGCATTTTACTGCAAAAGTACTCAAACGCACCTATTCAGTCACCAAGCTCTATCCATTGGATAGGCCTTGACTGTCACTTTACGCTCTCAATTTGTATTCTCATTTACTGTATTTTGTGAACGCGAATGCAATTTAGTAAAATGCAGTAGTTTAATAAAAAATAGTATTATATTTCTAAGTAAAAGAATTTTTTATAAAAACTTCAATTGAAATTTTTTCAAATATAGGGTTATAAACCTACATTCACACCATTTATTCTATGATAAATAATGAAATAATTAAAAGCTACTTAAAGAAAGTAATGAAAATATTTTGCTGTACATTTTCTTTAAATTTCTTTTTTATCTCTTTTTAGTGTGACCAGATTTTCAAAAAATCTGGTCACGCTGCACACAACTGTCATTTTTAGCAAAAATACTTGAAATTTTATTTTTGTGTTTGTGTGGAAAAATTTCAGTTTATTTTAAATTTTTAAAATATGTACAAGCATGTAATAAAATGTGGTTCCAGAACTGCTTTAAGCGCATGGAAATCAAAGAATGGTATGAATAACCTACAACAAATTTCTTTCGATAATTTTGTATGTAGGTATATAACACAGACTCTGTGGTATATAAAAACTATAAAATGCGAAAGGCAAAGTTTAATAGGGTAATCAAGTTGTGTTTTTTGGATAAACTTTGGGTATTAAAAAAAATAAAAAATTTACAACATTTGTCACAGATTACTTTGTGCTATTTGTGTTAAAGGTCATTTCAATGTTTTATGTAATATGCTAAAAATAAAATAAAGGAAAATTTAATAAAATTTATTCCAAGATTATTTTCGTTCTTATATTTTTTTAAAACGATTGGTAACACTTACAAAAGTAAATGACATTTGCCGGCAAGGCAACTGCAAGAAATACAAAAAGAGGAAACAAAGAACAATAACAAAGCAAGTCATCTTTTGATATAAGTTCGTCATTAAAATTGTGAATATTTTTTTCTACAAATATTTTCAGAATTAAATAAGTTGTGTTTAGATTTAGTGAATACAGAATTTGAACAACATCTATGCAAAGGTAATTAATAGTTTAAAAATAATTACAAGCCTTTTGTATAAACCAATGCAATCCTGCCACCCTCAAAATCCGCTTTCAAATCAAGATTTTTGTTCTTTTGTAGCATAATTAATATATTGTATTTATGTAACAAACATACGTGCGTACTTACTATATTTACATAATAAGATAAATAATTTTCCAGTTAACAAATGCATCTGTCCCGTTAACCTAAAATATCCAAAAACAAAATTGCTACAATCACAAAAACAAATACAACAACAGCGTACAAACTTCCAATCGTCACTTAAGATATCCCCACCATCCCCAACAACTCAAGTTTTATCAACTTGCCAGCTGTCAACTGGTTTACTATACATTCGGCATTTGCAAAGTTATCATCATAGTTGTCGGAGCGCGGTTGTTAATTTTAAAACTATTACAAGTACTACGACTATCACCACCAGCACTAACGCTTGTTCTATTATAGTTGCTAACAAACAAAAACCTCATTCACTCATTGTGTGTCGTGTATTAACCCCATCTTCGTTAATTTTGCAAACATTTTCATTAAAAACGAAAATTAAAAATTATACTATATCATTAGAAAATTGTCATTTGAATACGCTTATCACGGGCAAACCATACGTTAAAGTACAAAAACAATTTTACCGGGATTATTCAACAATATCATTGGGTGCACCGCTGAAAACCAGCGAAGCTCCTCTCTTAGGTGATCTTTGTGAGAAGTATCAAGCCATTTTAAGTCGTACATCTGCCGATTTGGCATCAAATTCTGAAGCAGCAGCTAAAGATACATCGGTAGCAAAATCTGCCAGAAACCAATTAAATATGGCAAGCAAAAGTCAACAGAAGGAGTTTCAACGTTTGCCCACCAATGTAGTGCCAACGCACTATGAATTGGAATTGCATCCCAACCTGGAGCTTTTCACTTTTGAAGGCAAAACTAGTGTACATTTGCAAGTAAGTACAACCGCCAACCCACAAAAAATAATTATCTATTTAAAGTAAATATGTGAAATATTTTATGTATTTTTTTCAACCTTTCTTCTGCTTTCACTTTTATTTAAGCAAAAAAAAAAAAAAAAAAAAAAATGAATGGGAATTTGAATAAAAAAATACAATGCATTAAAAGAGGCGCAAAAAAATAATAAAGCTTTAACTCATTTCTTCATTTTTTTATTTGTGTTTCTTATCTTTTTATTTTATTTTGTGTTTTATCTTGTACATTTTTTGTGTAAATTAAGGTGGATTCACCAATTTGTTGTTTTTTCTGAAATTTTACTTTATACATATATATTTTATGTCTTGCACATCAAACGAACTTCGAAACAAATGAGTAAATCCACATTTACTGACGTGTTCTAGGTTTTGACTCGTATTGAAAACGCAAAATTTTTTGAATCCGCATAACTCATAAATTGGTATTCTCAAATCCGCATGTTTTTGTCTATTTAAAGTTATTGTTCAAAAAAGATGTAAAAATGATGTTTTTTAGAACAGTATTTATTTTATCAGTTGTTTTTTTGATAGTTCATAAATTATTCCTAAAAAAATTTTTTTACATAAACATGTCAGGAGCTATTGTTTTTATGTTTTTTTCGCAAGTGATGTTCAATGAAATTGAAATTTTGGGATAAGTTAAAAAAATTGTTTGTATAAATATCTGTGTGAGAACATGTACCTATCGGAGCTGTAAATGAATCATTCATTTTTGATTTTAATACTTTACGAATTAGATAAATTTTAAATTAACTCTTTTCACAACAAAAAGAATTGAATGAAATTTGAATCAATTAAAACGATTTATGTAGAAATTCAATTCGTTTCCAATTCACATGAATTTGTAAAATGAATTGCAATTCATTTTTGCCAAATTCATTTGAATTGACTCAAATTTCATTCAGTTAATTTTTTTTGTGTGAAAAGAGTTAATTCAAAATTTGCTTATTCAGTGCATGAATGATTCGCGAATTAATTAAAAAATGAATGATTTATTTACAGCTCTGATACCTATATACATATATATTTTTTTGATTAAAATAAATAAAGAATAAACTTAAAACCAAAATTTAATTTTTGTTAAAAATATCAAATATAAGAATAAAAGTCGATTGTTTTTACTTTAACCGACCTCGTAGTACACTAATTGAAAACGAATAAATATATGTGGATGTGAATAGTTGAACACCAAAAATGAACTAATCCACTCGAGAGAATTCGTATTCTAGAGCACACTCGTTAATATAGGTATGTACGTTTCAGTGCTACCATTTTAGCACTGTTGAAGACGTAGTGTATTCGAGATTCTCATCGATGACAAAAAAAAACTGCCAGTTGTACACAATATTCTCTTGTGTATTTTTATTTTAAATGAAAGTAAAGCGAACAAATTTTTCGTTCGAAAATAGATGAACGGGCAGTAAATTTCCTTTTTATTTGGCAGATATTTAGCATATTTTTCTATATTAAATTTCAGCAGATTTTTAGCATAGTTTAATTTGTATAAAAATTTAGCAAAATTAAAATATAAAAAAATTTAGTAACCAGTAAAATTTCGCTGATTATTGAAAAAGTTGCAGTATTCAGTAATTTTTTACTGATTACTGAAAAAATCAGTATTCATTTTTTAAGATAATATTATTAAAAAATAAATTTTTATTATCAAAGTTGTTTGTGGGAGTACTATTATTTATTAAAAGATTCAGGAAACGTTCTCCTGATGATCTGGCCTAAGCAACCAGTGAAATGCGCATAGGAACAGCTTATCCTCCAACAATAAATTTCAGCATTTGTTATCAATTATTAAAAAAGGGAATTAAGCACAAAAAACAAAATCTTTTAATAAATTTTTTATAAATATAAGGTAATTTTTAGATAACTTTCATGAAATATATATATATATATATATATTTGCATTTGTTTCAGTAATAAGTAAACATTAAGTGAATAGGTATGTACTGCAATTTTTTCAGTATACAGTAAAAGTTTACTGATTACTGATTTTTTCAGTATTCAGTAAAATTTACTGGTGTTGGTTCACACTATTCAAGTTTTAGCCGTCAAGTCTTGAATTTTAAGAAGAGAGGAAAAATAAATCACATACTCTTTTTCCTCCTCTCCTAAAAGCTCAAGTCTTGACGGCTAAAACTTAAAGAGTGTGAACCAGCACTTACTGATTTTTTCCTTCCCTCCTAAACGCTTAAGACATGATGTTTACACTGTTTAAACATCAAATCACCCAAAATTACGCACCTTAACGCCGGTATTTAAAGCTAAATCTGGCATTACACATGGCCTAAAAATGCTAAAAATGATTTTCAAAAATGCAAAAATGTTTTAAAGATTTTTGTTAAAAATTTATTACCCGTATGCAATTTTATTCGAAACTAAATACATTTTAGTGACTAAATTTTTAACGAAATTTAAATATAACCATTTGTTTAAATATTTAAAGAAGCGGGTAGGTTTTGGTAAAACATCAGATACATATAAATATGTATACCTGTGCTACCTGTGAGTTTAAATTTTAAATTTAGGTGGCCCGCAAACCTATGATACGTTCAAAATTTAAACAATTTTTTACTTCTATGCTACAAAAATTTTTTTAGATAATTTTATTTCTTATAGTTTAAGAAAAGTTGAAGTTTTCAAATTATTATTTTTCAGCAGTTTGCTCTAAACAAATTTTTTAAATAATTACACCATAGAATTTTTATCTAAACACAAAGTGAAATTTTCTTGTGTCTTAATATCGATATACATAGGTATCAAAGGGCAAATAATTTTTACAATCAACATGATGAGGGCATTTCTATTATACCCTTTCTTAACATAACAATTATTAATTTTCATATGAAATTTCATTTTGGGTACAACTAACTTTAGTTAAAATTTATTATAATTTATAAAAAAATTTAAGTAAAATCAAAGTTTTTAAAATGATGCTAAAAAGGCGAAAATCCGTTTATAAAAATGCTAAATAAAATACCAAGTGTTAAATGAAAATTTTGTAGCTAAATAAAAATTTTAAATGCTTAATTAAGCTGCAAAAATTTTAAAATGGTGACACTGCTTAACGCCATCAAAATACGATACAAAGAGTCAAGCCCCAGTTAGCTGACAGCAAAGGTGGATTCATCCATGCGTTCCGAACAATATTTTTGTAGGGAGAAACTTGTTAAGCTTACGGTAATTACCCTTTTTTATGGTAATTTTGAGCCCTAAAAGATAGCAAGGTAATTTCATTTAGAATGCGGTAATTTAAAGAAATTATGCTTTTTAAGCATATAAAATAGTTTTTCGCATTATTTTAAGTACGGAACAGGAATAAGTTAAGGATTTGGCATTACTTACGCAGCGTTGGCTTGATTAATGTACGGATGGATTTTGATATTTCTTTGAGTACAACAATAAAAAATTATTATGTTTGTCACTTCTTATGTACATGTTCACTCATAAAACTGCTCTGAGTGGAGAATTTATTTTTAAAGCACAATCAGGTCGTTCTTGTTTGTCTACTTTTTGTGTGTTTTGCGGTCTCGCATTGGTTAATAGCTTGGCGTCGTATAACTGTGCCGAGTTACAGTTTTTGCGGTTGTTCACCATTAACTTTGTGCATTTTTTTGTAACCTCAAGGTTTTAACGTTTTTGTTTGGTGGAGAACAAATAATAACTCAACGTGACTGTTGAAGAACCATATAAAACTCAAACGCTTACTGGTGGAGACCAAAATGCACTGAAGCGGATTTTGGAAGCTCGCGCCTTCCTTTACAAAGGCTTAGGTCGAACGAGAACTTGTGGTTGAGGCTCCAAAAATTGTTTGATAACCTTGCCATTATAACTTAAACAGTTAGCCAAAAATTTTAATCGTGTTATACCCTGGCAATATAACTTCAATCGTTAGTAAAAAACTTTTTAGTTTTCAGCAAAATAAAAAAAAATTTCTACATGTATGTATTTATTTCTACTTATTTTTAATGTACATACAGTGGCTCACATTTAAATTCGGGCAGACGCATAAAAATATTTCTGCACGCTATATCTCTGGTTTAATAAAAGAAAATATATCCCAATTTTGTCTATATTATCACAAAAACTCTTTTATTTAAAACCAACAAAAAAAATTTATTCTAAGTTGCGTTATAAAATGTACATGAAGGTAAAACTTAGGAAAATTCACTTTTCTGTCTCACATTGAAAGTCGGGCATTACCTAAAAATTCAATAATACCACCACCTTTTTGATTTCCAACAGCCTGTAGACGGCTTGGCATCGATTTAATTGATTTCTACCAAACATCAGGACTAATCTTATTGCACTTTTCTTGCAAAGCATTTTTCAAGAAATTTTTTGGTATACACAGCACGTCCAGCATCCTGCATTCAAATTCGTCCCATGAATGTTGAATGAAATTGATTTCGGGACTTTATGCAGGTGTTTTGATCACCTTGCGATAATTATACACCACCCAATTTTCACATCATGTGCTGAATGCTTTGGGTCGTTATCCTGGTAGAATTTAAAGCTAGCTTGAATGCCGCGATTCTTAACACATTCTTTCAAATTGGTCTTCAAATTTATTGAATTAAATTAAATTAAAACTTGCTTGTTAATTATTTCAGTATACTCCTGTTTAGATTGATCTAGCTCCATATGCGGCTACTTTGTTTATTAACACACCAGTTAAGCCAGAAGTAAGCTTTATCGCAGAACAGAATTTTGTGATAAAAAATCAATCACACCCAAAGAAAAAACATTTTTCAATATGGTCACCTCCAACAAAACTTTTTTTGACGAAAATTTGTAAACATATTATGGCTAAATTTGACCATACTATGGTTGCCGGTGACAATAATGTGGTTAAATTAACCATAATATATTTCAAAATATTCGTTACAAATAGCTTGGTTGTAGGTGACCATATTGAAACATTTTCTTTATCTGCGTGTTCTGATCATAAATGTCATATAGTGAGCGCAGTATGACGGTTCGTTTGACAGCTAAGCCTTTCCTAACAGCTGATTTTAATCGACAGCGAATATAGTTAAAAATGTTACTGAATAGCAAATTCGATAACTTTTCGTTATATTTATTTTAACGATACGATTATCGTAAAACAAGTTTGTGAATCGCACTACTGAACTCCTGGCTTCACCAAGGAATCCTTAATAGCCTCAATCCTAATGTTATTGAAGGCTCCTTCTATGTCCAGAAACGCGGCGAGAGTACATTTCTCAGGCCGTGCTCAATATAATCCACCACCTCATGTACCGCACTCAACAGATTTACCCTTAAGGTAAGTATGTTGAGCGTTGCTAATGAGTGGGTATCAATATTACTCCTAAGATAGAGGTCTATCAGTCTCTCGAGTGTCTTCAATAAAGCAGATACCTCCTACTGATAAATTTCCTAAATATATTCACCAGCAGAAATAATGCATCGTCCGGGATATTGCAGAGCACGGCCGGAAAAATACCTTCCGGACCCGGTGATTTATATGGGTTAAAGATATTGACCGCCCACTCAAGCTTCTCCCTTGTGACTTTTTCCTCGACGGAGGCGGACGTTTCACTCGAAATAACAGACATTTCGTACCATTGACCATCGCTCATACCCCCGGTTTCCGTCCACCCAGGAAAGTAAGGTTAGGGTCTCAGAGCTAGACTCAGTCCATGAGCCGCCATTCCATTCGAAAGGGCCGTTTTGGCTCTTTTTAAATCCGTCTTATGCTTATTGAAATTCACCCTATGGGTGTTCCAATTACCCGGTGCTTCAGTGATCTTGGCCCTGTTAAACATCCTCCTTACCGTCGACCTTTGAAGCTGAAGTTCCCTGGTCCACCATTTGGGCTGTTTACGCCTAGCCGGAAATGTAATCGGGCAGGACAGCTCCTAGCATCCACATCAGTCGGCAGGAAGTCGCACAAGGCCCATTGCGACAGCACAGAGCGGACCCCTTCATTAAAGGAGTCCCATTTCGTCCCCCACGAGTTCCTTAACGGATGAACCCTACACAGGTCAACATTCAGTGTAAATGTTATGCTACTATGGTCTGAAATACTGTCAGTTGCCACCCTCCAATCCACAACAAGCGCTCTCCCATTAGTAATGATGTGCATTTGCATCGCAGCCCAAAACTAGGATGGCACCCCTCCTTCTTGCATACTGCAACAATTCTTCCACCTCTGCGCCAGGTGGATCTATTGCCTCATACGGCATATACACCGAAGCCAGTGTAACAGTGCGCTTAACTTTGGCTTTTCTATTAACGACGGTCAAGTCACCGCACCTGAAAGAATGAGATGAGAAAATTCAATTCATTCCTCGCTAGTATACACGTTCTTACCTTGTCCTCTGTGGACGGGACAAAGAGTGTGTATCACGTAACCTTTTACCAGCAAATCTTATTCTTATTTATCCAAGGCTCTTGGATAAGGGCTACGTCCGACCGAGTGTTTGTGAGGAAAGTTGCTAGTTTGGCTGAAGCTGATTCACAACGGTGCAGGTTTATTTCCACCACTTCTTTGGTCCTGTCATGTTTCGAATACCGGAACCTGATATTACCCAAACCGAACCTAACAACCCCCCCAACCTCCACGAATTTCATGGACTCCCAATCCGCGGTGAACCGGAAGTAAAGGGTTATCCATTTTTCGGTTTCAAAAGTAAACGTAAATAAAACACATATAAAATATTTTTTTTCATGATATTTCTTTTTTATTATAAAGTTTGAACGTTGACATTATGTGTGAAACACTATATCATTTAAATGACCACCACGCGAAGTGTTGCAATCATTCATTCTTTTGAGGTAATTTTGTACCACTTTTTGACACATATTGGGCGGTATCTCAGCCATAACTTGACGAATGTTGGTTCTTAAGTGCTCAAGAGTTAAAGGTTTATCTGCATAAACACGGTCTTTCGCGTAGCCCCACAAAAAAAGTCTAATGGTGTCAAATTGCATGATCTTGGTGGCCAGTTGATGTCGCCACGACCAATATTACACAGCCAGGAAATGCCTCTTGCAATAAAGCCATATTCGCTCGAGTTGTGTGGAATGTGGCACCGTGTTGTTGTGTGAGCTGGACTTTATATGGATGTAGGTGTAGATCCAAATGCAAAATACGCCATAATGTGCCGTAAGACAGTCTTAATTCCTGAGAACGACGAGGAATCGACACATTCGGGACTTCGGCAACACTTTCACTTACAGCAGCGATATTTTCAGTGGAACGAACGAAAAGATGATGCACTGACCTTACAATATCTGTAACCGCTCCAGTCTCTTCAAATTTCTTCACAATTTTGCCAATTGCTTGC
Organism: Pollenia amentaria; assembly: GCA_943735925.1. NCBI lineage: Eukaryota > Metazoa > Arthropoda > Insecta > Diptera > Polleniidae > Pollenia > Pollenia amentaria. The sequence continues at coordinate 164,727,530 of OX031009.1, forward strand.
GCAGTTGGACGATTATGTAAACCATAATCTCCTCTTATTAAAGCACGATATGTGGCTGTGCCAGAATCACCATTATTGTAGTAGGTTTTAATAATTTTTATGCGTTGTGTGATAGTTAAGCGATCCATTTTCGTCAATGTCAGACTTCCAGCTGAAAAGAAAAACAATTGGTTTAACAACTTAGTTTCACAGATTTCGAATTCCAGCCATATACTTTTGAAACCAAGAAATGGATAACCCGGTACTTCCCGGTATTCTCCTTACAAACCAGTGAGGTCACAAGCCTCAATTGGTTGGTAAGGAGCCTACCGTTCTGCTTGCCCAGTACTGCCAGTATGGTTTCCACCGCGCGTACGGGTGGTGGAATCCATACTGTCACTATGGACCTGAGTGGCAGTTCGGAGGTTGTATGACTTTAAGCTTTGTCTCCGGGTTAAAGTCGCTGCATTTCCCGATCGTAGTTCTTAAGAATTCCAAGGAATTCTTGTTACCACTGTTGACAATATTCACTCCCTTAACCAAGTCTGCACCATTGAGGGACACATCCTCCTCTTTGCCACTAAATATGGCCAATTTATTTATTTTTTTATTTATTTAATTCAACCAGTAATATAACAAGCCTAATTAGGCCAATAAATGTACATTACAATGCCGGAAAAACCTGAATAATATGATGGGCCTACCTTCAACTAGCTGTCATAGATCGGATTCCTATCGATAACAGCCACCTGAAGATGATTATCCAGGCTCGTCGTTTTCTTCATCCTCTTGTTCGATGAGGATGGGTGATCATCTCCAGATTTGACTCTTAATGGTCTCCTTGTTGTGACCCTTAGGAACTTCAGCCGGTAATGCACCAGACCTCCTCATTGAGTTCGGTGGCCCGGCTCACCTGGTTTGGAAGACTTTCCTACCCGAGCCTTTTCCCATATTGGTCCCCTTAAGAAAACCAATGGAGGAGTCGGACGGAGGACTATAAGGCTTCTTCCCCTTATCCTTTGCATTGACCACTTTGCCCACTACTACCTTGGTTGTCGCTCCTTTTCCCTCCGCAGCTCGTTCCGAAGACATGAGCGACATGGTCAGTGGGGTAGCACCTTCCATATTGCATACCATGCGGCAGGTTTCCCTTCTTCTGAGGAATATCAGGGTTGGCAGCTGCATCCACCTGCTTCTTCCAGGGAGAGGACCAACCCAGAACGGTTCTGACGGCCGTAAATTCTTTTGAATTAAGCGACGCTTTGTCAGTGCCGTCTCAGAAGGTGCCTGTACCTCGCGGATAATGTTGAAGGATCTCTCTTCGCCATCTTGTCCAAATACACCAGATAATTCTTCGTCCCGCTCTACGCCTTCTCCTTTGTTCGGCTGGTGTTAATACCACGTGGAGGGGCGCTTGGCATCTCCTCGGCGCCCTGCCGAACAAGTTGTGGACAGTCTTCTCCCGAGTGTCCACTTTTGTGTTCGCTGGCCTCACCGCTGGGAGGGGCAGGCTATGTAGTATGACTGTGAGCAGCTATACTATCAATATCATGCTATTCGTCAGAGAGCAGAGTCAGCCTCTCCAAAACCTGAGTAGCCCCGGTTTCACCACAGGAGTCACTCGACAGTCCCAGAAGACCACCCACATATAAATCGGCCAGTACCCGTCGTTCCTGTTCAATGATACTATCATGGACAGCTGACAGGGTTCTGCCCGATTCCCCGAACCTGACGGCCGAATGACCCTCGTTGATCATCCTATCCTTCATGTTCTTTATATGTATATTTTGTTTACCTTTTAATAATTTGGGTTTAATTTTTGTTCCCACGAGTATGCTCGTTCAGACGGACCGTACCAAGTAGTGACGGCGTGCGTGGGCTAGGCAACTAACATACAACAGCGCTTTGCCCTGACGCTGATGGGAGCTGTTAACGACTAGTTTCTTTTCGCACTAACTAGCCACACAGGCCCTCCGCAGTGCTTCCAACACGTTAACATTAAAAGTGCATATGTCGCACACCAACCAACCTGATAAAGCCCCCACCTTACAAGGGGCTGGCATGTCGTGCTATATGTACATATAATGAACCGGACAGTTTACATTTGCACAACCGCCTCATTATCCCGACAAGATGAGTTACCTTTAGTCGCACACTCCGTATCCAGATACATCATCTCAGTTTATCAGAACCGTAGAGTGCCCTTAAGCGCTCGCATCTCGACAAGATTGTTTCCCTGGCGAGGGTACCTTAACACTATTACACCTAAACAAAACGATGAACTATTTTTTGCTTTTAAAAATAACGTGTTTTTTTTGGCTAGGTTTAAAAAAATCTTCACAAAACATGAAAATTTTTGTAAATCAAGAAAAATCAAGATCGTCTGTTAATACAATTTACCAAGTTTTTGAAGATGCAATTTTTATTTGAAAGCACCAATAGAAGTGAAAATTTTAAATTGCATACTTTTTTTTAGCATGTATTCACAGTATTTTTTTTTACATCTAGGTCTCTACCGGGCCTGTTGTGCGCTCCTTAAGAACATGGAGATGGATTGATAGTACCACCACCACCTATAGGGGAGAGTTAACACGTCCGGCGTTAAGAAATTCATTATCCCGGACGTAATTCCTTAAGATGTTTAATTCGACAAAGGCCTGACAGTGGCAGAGAAAGTGTTCCAGCGTCACGCTCTTCCCGCCACACTCGTCAGATTCCGCCCGTCCAATTTGATATAGTTGTGTCCCTAGTACAGTATCAACAATCAGGATACCCACCATCATACTTACCTCGGACTTACTCCCATTGAAAAGGCTGCTTGTTATCCTCCCGTCTGGGTTACCCCACAAAATCTTAGTTGTCCTACACACAGTCCCACTATTCCAGTTGGCAATGCGGGTTTGCCTACCACTACCTTCAATTCCGCTTTGTTGCCCTAAACGGCTTTTGCTGGAGAGAAGACTTCTTGAACTTTCCTACAGCCTTAATTTTATTAAAATCGGTTTAGCAGTTGTTGAGAAATTTAAGGTCAAAGTTGAACTTTTGATGTTTTTTTAGCATTTAGTATGAAAATGCTCTTGATTGAGAATTATTGAATTTTTTTTTATTAAAAAAGGGGGATGTTTTTAAGTGCACTGTTTGAAGAACTTTTGAATTGTACATAACTGCCGAATTTCAGTATGATATTTTTATTAATGTCAGATTTATAGAATTGACATTAACATTTCTATTTTTAATAATTTTAATGTTTGACATTCCATGAATCTGACATGAATAGAGATATCACAATGAAATTTTATACTTTGGCAGACCGATAGGATCTTAAAACAGTGGACAAAAAAGCATCCCCATTTTTGATTAAGAAATATCCCAAATTCCTAATCGCGAAAAAACGCTTTTAAAAAAATTATTTTTTTTACCACTTGAAATTGATCAGAATTTTCCAGACAATTATGGACATATTAGAAAACATTGTTTTAATTTTAAAAATTTAAATTAAAAAAATTTAATTATTAGAATTTTTTCCTTAAATTACTTTGTTTTTTGTTTGAAAAACATTTTTTTTATAGATTGGCCATGTTGGAGAAACAAATTGCTTTAACAAGCATACTCACCGTTTTCTTTCGTAAAATATTTTTATATATTTCTGGAGAAAATATTTTTTATCAGCGAACGAACCTAACAATCTTGATAAAATAATAAAAATGAGTATTCATATGTATTACCTTTATAAGCATATACATAAGCCTCGTATATAGCACTACAAAAAAAAAACTCAAAAAACCGTTAAAAAACAACCCAAAAAATATCCATAAATACATATATTTTTGTCGAGCAAAAAAATGTTGCGAGTAATTTTATTCAAATGAAAAAAGTGTTCTACAGACAGTTCCAAACAGTTGAAAAACTATATAATGGTTAAAGAGGATACTTTTAGCTTTCTGATGAGAGTAAAATCTTTTTGACCCATTTTGGCCCCAAGTTATATTCCTCTGAAATTCGTATTTAACTTAAATATAGAGTCTGGGAAAACATTTGATAACACATCAGGTATAAATGGTACAGTGAAGCACCGAACCATTTTTTAAAGACTACTATTCCACTAATATAACAAAAAAATTTCAACGCAATATTGATAATAGTTTGCGAGAAATCATAACTTAATTCTGACCAAATTTACAAAAATTAAATATTTCTATAACATAAAATATTTGTTTCCAGCAGCATGCCACACCCACAAATTCTAATATTTTGATGCAGTTTTTTTGGATACGTAAGTTCTAATATGTTTGCTATCGAATGGCAATAACATATTTGAAATCGGCGATAACAAAAAATTAAACTTTTGGCCGATGAAATTGAATTTTCAGCCACTGTGCGGTACCCATGTGGTACGGATCCTACCGCCCTAGGAAAATTCGGTAATGGCCCTCTTACAGTCCAATAAGGTCTTGGACTTAACCCTATTAATTTATATCGTCTTAATTCATCAAAAACTAAAGCGGTTTGCTCTTAGGTATCCAAATGTTTATATTAATAATCAATTAATTACATTTGTTGACTCACATAAATGCCTTGGTGTCATTATTGATTCGAAGCTTACCTTTGAAAGCCACATAAACTCTCTTTCGAACCAAGTTTCTGTTATTTTAAGAAGATTGTATGCCTTAAGGGCATATACGCCTAAGTACATAAGACTTCGTTTGGCACATGCCCTACTTATGTCTAAACTCATACACTGCCTTGAAATATTTACTGGAACTATATCTAGAAATTTAGATCATCTAGAAAGGATTTTTAGGCGAATTGTGCGATATGTATATAATATTTCTGTAAGAGATCACAATAGAACTACTGTACTAGTCTCGCAATTATTAGGTTGTTCTTTTCATAACTTTATACATTTACGCCTCTTACTCCAGTTCTACAAGATTATGAAATTTGGACTGCCTATGCAGGTAGTGGATGAATTCACTTTTATGCACTCAACTCGTAATGTGCAATTAGAAATACCACAAATACATCTTTCTATTTTTGAACGTTCCTTTCGAATTAGAATATGCCGAATCTGGAATAATTTACCTTTAACTTTGAGACGGTTTACTTACTCATATGATACTTTTAAAAAGCAGCTTTTAAGGTATTATAATGGAAATACCTGTTAATGATTAATCTCTGGTATTGGGAATATCATAAAAAATGAATATAAAAAAATATATTATTTTGTAATATTTATGTGGTTGGGGAGCCACTGAATTAGAAATAACACAGTTAAATATTAATAAATATGTATAAGAATTATTTTTGTAAAACATGGATATACGGTAATCAGCAATACATATATAATTGGCCTTATAGGCTTTCTTTGTATTGAAAGAATGAAATAAATAAATAAATAAATAAATAATTGCCCTTTGTCTATCGGTAAATATGTTAGTGTTTACCCGCCGATTCGATTCAATCCATCCCACACATTCCGTAATAGCACGGACTTCCGCATGGAAGCTAGTGTTGTGATCAGAAAGACTGTTGAATATCTGTGTTCCAGGACTTTCAACATAGACCCCATGACCGTTTTATTTCCCAAAAAAGAGCCGTCCATGTAGCAACAGATCCCCACAGGCGTTTGCCCTAAAGTTCCACTCTACCATGATCCCCTATCAGGAATCATAATCTCGCTGTTTCCGACGATTTCCGTCTCGGGCATGTCCGATGGACGTGTGTATCCATTCAATGTATCTAATATACACTGATGACATGATCTGTAGTCGCCTATATATAATTCGCAGAGAGATAATAGCCATTCGGCCGCGAGTGCCGCCTCGTACCTCACCTGCGTTTTGATAAGGGGAATATCCAGCAGTGCCTTAGTTTATGTAGTGCTCATTGCCCCACTTATACCCAAGCAACATGTACGCTGGACCCCTGAAGTGGTCTTATATTGTACGCTCTGTCCAACGAAGTCCACCAAATTACAGAAGCGTAGGTTATAATCGGTCTCATCATACTTCTGTAAAGAAAGTGTGTCATAGTTGGACTAAGACAACATTTCGGGCCTATGGCCTTTCTACATAGCGCCCACCATCGGAACGCCCTGTTTTGTCCTTCTCGTATGATTTAAGTTTTTCGGGCTGGCAGCACTAGTTGGTAATTGTGTCAAACTACATCTGTGAAAAGTGTTCAGTATACTCTGCCATTTCATCATGGAAAAACTCACAAACGAGCAACGACTGCAAATCGTTGAAATTTATTATCAAAATTCGCTCGATGGAAATTCACTGTCTTATCGAAAAATTGTGTTCAGCGATGAGGCTCATTTCTGGCTAAATGGATACGTAAACAAGCAAAACTGCCGCATCTGGGGTGAAGAACAGCCACATGCCGTACAAGAGTTACCGATGCATCCCGAAAAAACGACAGTTTGGTGTGGTTTATGGGCTGGTGGCACCATCGGTCCATTTTTCTTCAAATACAACCGTGGAAGAAACGTTACCTTGAAGGGCGAACGATATCGAGCCATGATACGCGACTTTTTTTTGCCCCAATTGGCTGAGTTGGTCTTGGTTGCTATGTGGTTTCAAAAAGACGGTGCCACATGCCACACAGCTCGTGAAACAATGGACATATTGAAGGATGAATTTGGTGAGCAGTTTATCTCTTGAAATGGGCCTGTGAGTTGGCCGCCAAGATCATGTGATTTGACGCCTCTTGACTATTTCTTGTGGGGTTATGTGAAGTCGTTGGTCTATGTAGACAAGCCAAACACGATTGAAGCCTTAGAGTATAACATAACACGTGTTATTCATCGAATACAGGCCGAAATGCTCGAAAAAGTGGTGCAAAATTGGACCTTACGAATGGACCATTTGAACCGGAGCCGCGGGCAACATTTACATGAAGTTATTTTTATTAAGCACAACAAACAAAATCTTTTAATAAATAATAGTATTCCCACAAACAACTTTGATAATAGTTATTTTTAAAAGTAAATGGCAAAGACCAATTTATCGATTCCAATAAAAATTTTGAATATATGATGCAATTTTGAGTGCTTAATTAGATTTTTTAAAAAACTACGGTTAAAAAATCGCCCTTTAGTTTGGATCCTGTTTAAACCTTGATTTGGTTTTTCGTAATGTACCTATCATTCGAACTGATTAAACAAAAAATAATATAACACCATTGACAACAAAAAATACACCAAAGCAAAGAATAAACATGAAGGAATACTTTAAACCAGGGATTTCCAAAAATTTTTTGGTTGTGTAGTAGTGAGTACCAGAGAGTAAACAAATTGAGAGAATGCATTCATTTACAGCCGAAATAAAATGTTAGTAATATATTTTATAAGTTGTATAACACAAAGGTAAAATTAAAAATTTTTTATGTTGATAAAAAATTTGTAGCAACTCTTTACCAATTCAATGTCGCTGATTTTAAAACTGCGCTTTTTTTATTCGGAAGCTTTTTGACTCTAAATCAGTTTCAAATATCTTATCAAACAATTGTAAAAAAAATTAAAGATTTTTATGTTTTAAAAATTCATAAAAAATAAATATTGCACGCAAATCACAGCTGATAGAAAAAAAAGTGCAGTTTTAAAATCAGCGACATTGAATTGGTAAAGAACTGCTACAAATTTTCTATCAACACAAAAAATGTTTAATTTTGTTCTCTTGTGTTATACAACTTATAAAATAAAATCTTCTAAATTTATACTTTTATGGCAGTTTCGTAATAGTAGAATGCTTTTCAAATGGGATTAACTTAATTTATTACGTTGCTTGGAACAAATAAATTTCAAATCCGAAAAAATTTGTTCGCATAGGTAAGTAGTGCCGAATAAAGAGAGGCACTTAAATGATTTTTTTTTAGTTCAGGATAGAACTCGCCATCCAAATCTTTCCAGAACTCTACAATATTATTTTCGTCTGGAGCATTTACTTCGCTTCGTAGTATGATTAGTTCTGATTGAATATCAAATTCGTAGTTGCTTACATCGCAACGAAAAGGGTTTTCGAAAAGATCTAATAGTGGTTGTAAAATTCGTGTTTTTTTAATCGGCCTATAAGCATTCACCCCTATCGTGAATAATTTTTCCCCCGTAATTTGTTCCCTTTTCACGTATTTGCGATCATGAAAAACTCCCATGAAAAAGATTAATTCACATTAGAATAATAACGTGAAAAAAATGTTCGCGGGAAAAAATTCCCCTTATCGTTAACAATTTTTTCCCTCGTAATTTGTTCACTTTTCCCTTTGAATTTCTCACTTTATTTTTGCTGGGGAATAAAACATTTATGTAAGTAATTCTTCTCATAATTCGAATATTGAAGTTTACAAAATTAATTTTAAGGTCAATTTCCGTTAAAAGAGGCACAAACTTATATGTATATTGTTCAACAAAATGCAAAAAACTGGTCGATTGCCTGAGAAGTTATGAAGCTTTTCAAAGACGTGGTGGCAGAATTTTAAAAATTGTTTTACTACATTAAAGCGCAATAAGCTAATGTTGTAATCACTCCCATACAATATATTTTATTTTGTTATTTTTTTAACTTTGCTTTAAAATATATGTGTATATTTTTGAACAAAAAATTTTTTCTTAATGTTTTTTAATATTTCTTCTTTTTTACATTCACCGAGAACTGGTAGCGCGAAAAATTTTTCACGTGAGTTTCACGATAGCATTTTTCCCTTCGAGGGGAATAAAAATTTCATGGGAACAAAAATTCCACTTGTTTTTCACGATAGGGGTGATTATATTTGCCCAACATTACATTGGCTCCATCTGTGCAGACTCATAATTCAAACATCTGTGCACACATTTTAATTCTAGCTAATGGTATATCATAACTTTTTACAAAATACCAAATGTGCACCTGAGTTTGCCTGCAAAAATTTATAAAGTCATTATAACAGGTCAAAGTTACGTTAAATAAATACCATAAATTAGTAAGGTTAACTCTTTGGACTCGGTCATATACTTGTAGCATAAAAAAGTAAGCAATTAAAATAGTGGCAAACCAAAAAGTTTCATTAATACATCAATAAAACACATCTTCTTACCCAAAAATTTTACCTGCTGTCACATTTGCTTTTATGTGTATAGGTTTACACATAAATTGTAGGAAAACAAGACTTTTTTTAACTTGTTTTTTAAATATTTTTACATACTTAAGAAAAGTGTTTTCAAAGAAAAAAAAAAAAACTTACCGACGCGATTGGTACAGAAACAAAAATATTTTTACAAGCGCAAAATACCAACAAATTCTTGTGGCTATTTTTTTCTTAATAATTTCTGCATTTAGGTACGTCTTTTTAACCAAAGAAAAAGGGACCTTTTTACAGGCATCAAAGAATTTTATTCACAAACAAAACACATATCGTTAGCTTAAATGCAAAACAATGTAGATATTATTTGAAAATTTGAAATTTTTGTTGATTAGGATTCACGTTACATATGTATTTTTATATAATTTTAAGTTATTTACAAAATTAAAAATGACGTATCATCAAATAAATATATAATTTTTTTAACAGCATAATGTATAATCACACTCAATAAAAAAATTAGCAGAGTTTTTAATTCTTTTTATAAGAACACATTAATATTTTTTAACAAAAAAAAAACTGGGTAATCTGTTTTATAACTATTACCACGGTGTTAGTGGAATTAGTGATCAGATAATAATTTATAATAATAATAAAGTATTGCATAAGAAAAAATAAAAAAGTGCTGTAAAATTATAAGAACCGAATCCATATACGTATGTAAAATAAAACCTATAATAAATGTGACTATCAGCTTCTTCCACATAGGACTGTTATACATTTTGAAATTTGTTATCTGAAATATTAAAAATTGCTTTTAAATCTCAAATAATTACCATTTTACAAAGTTTTTTGCTTTGCATGTTAACTATTGAAATGTTACATTATTTTACATTTAAGTCTTAAAATTTAAACTCTAAATAAAAATTGCACGCAAGGCATTGGATGTTACCAAAAGCATTTTTGGCCGCACAATATTTTTTGAGTGTAAGCTGAAACAAAATAACATAGCATCCGCTAGACATGCACACTTGTCGAAGTCACATCGACGACTGAATTGAAGAGTATAAAAATATGTGTTGGTAGTGGTGTGCACAATTGTGCAAAGAAATGGAAACCCCTGCTTTAAACACATAGAACTTAAATATGTATAACAACGAAACACGTACAACAATGAAAGAATATTGCAATGAAACAAAAAAACTTGTCCACCAACAACAAAGGCTTAAATCAGGGATTTCCAAAAATTTTTTGGTTGTGTATTAGTGAGTACCAGAGAGTAAAGAAATTGAGAGAATGCATTCATTTACAGCCGAAATAAAATGTTAGTAATATATTTTATAAGTTGTATAACACAAAGGTACAAAATTAAAAATTTTTTGTGTTGATAAAAAATTTGTAGCAATTCTTTACCAATTCAATGTCGCTGATTTTAAAACTGCACATTTTTTTTATTCGGAAGCTTTTTGACTCTAAATCAGTTTCAAATATCTTATCAAACAATTGTAAAAAAATTAAAGATTTTTAAGTTTTAAGAATTCATAAAATAAAAATATTGCACGCAAACAGCTGATAGAAAAAAGAGTGCAGTTTTAAAATCAACGACATTGAATTGGTAAAGAACTGCTACAAATTGTCTATCAACACAAAAAATGTTTAATTTTGGTTCCTTGTGTTATACAACTTATAAAATAAAATCTTCTAAATTTATACTTTTATGGCAGTTTCGTAATAGTAGAATGCTTTTCAAATGGGATGAACTTAATTTATTACGTTGCTTGGAACAAATAAATTTTAAATCCGAAAAAATTTGTTCGCATAGGTAAGTAGTGCCGAATAAAGAGAGGCACTTAAATGAATTTTTTTTTTTAGTTCAGGATAGAACTCGCCATCCAAATCTTTCCAGAACTCTACAATATTATTTTCGTCTGGAGCATTTACTTCGCTTCGTAGTATGATTAGTTCTGATTGAATATCAAATTCGTAGTTGCTTACATCGCAACGAAAAGGGTTTTCGAAAAGATCTAATAGCGGTTGTAAAATTACAAAATCTTGAAACCTGTCTTGAAAATTATTGAAAAGTGTTTCAAATATTTCGGCATATTCATATCTTTTGTCGATTTCGAGATTTCTATAAACAAGTGAAGTTTTTGGAAAATTGGAAAAATCACCAGTTTTAATTTGGGAAAAAATTAGAAAAAGTTTTGTTTTAAAATTGTGAATGATTTTTGACAAGTCGCATATATTGCGTTCCTTTCCTTGCAATTCCAAATTAAGTTCATTTAACATACTTGTCGTATCTGCCAAAAAAGCTTAGTCTAATATAAAATTATTGTCTTTTAAACACTGTATTAAAACTTTTTCTATTTTCTCAGTTTCTAGGAACTGAAGAACTTCTTCTCTTAAATCATAAAGTCTATTTAGGCAATCACCGCGACTTAGCCACCGAACTTCTGTAAACATTTTCAGGTCATAATTCACAGCATTTTTGTTTTTTAAAAAGGTAATGAATTATGCAGTGAAAATTATGAACTGCAATTTCGTGTTTTTTAATTGGCCTATAAGCCCATAATATTTGCCCAACATTACATTGCCTCCATCTGTGCAGACTCCAGCAAATTTGTTTATGTCTACAATGGAAAGAAGCTTCTCTGTGACAACATCATTCAACAACGTACCAGTTACATTTCCATAAAATGTTTCTAAAGTAAACATGGACTCAAAAATAGTGTATTCGTTGTCTACGCATCGAATACAAATTACAAGTTCACACAGATCATTTATGTCAGTGCTTTCGTCTAAACAAATTGAAAAAAATTCGCAATTAATTACTTTTTCCCTAATTGCAGATTCTACACATGTTCCTAATTGAACAGTACGACGGCCTGCAGTTTGACTGGACAGGGGAAGAGACTCTATAAATTTAGTATTATAATTAAGCCTTTCCCAAATTTTTTTTAGCAATTGCTTGATAAAAACACCATCCCACAATGGTCTTCCTTTCTTAACAATTTCCAATATTACTAAACTTGACATCTCCTTTTTCAATTTGGGAACTGATTTTGGTTCATAAATTTCCTCTTCTAATAACCATTTTTTCAATTTTTCTAAAAAAATTGTTTTATTTTTATAAAACAGGTCTTCTCTTTCCTTATCATTTAAATTATTTATATTATTATGAAAACGATCGCAATGCCGTTTAATAACATATTCCGTCCCTTCCTTAAATGTTGCATAGCACATAAGGCATTGGATGTTACCAAAAGCGTTTTTGACCGCACAATATTTTTTAAGTGCCATCATAAAGTTTTTTCTGTTAACCTCAAACAAAAATATTTATTAGTAGTGGTATACACAATTGTGTATAGAAATGTATTTCCCTGGTCTATTTATTCAAAAATAAAATAAACTACATGAGAATTATAACGTGAAAAAGTTATTTTAGTAAAAAGATAGGGTATTCATAGTGGTAAGTAAAATAGAAAAGGTATTCACGTTGTTGGGTTACTCATACTTCAAACATCTGTGCATTCATTTTAATTCTTGCTAATGGTATATCATAGCTTTTTGCAAAATACCAAATGCGCACCTGAGTGCCTGCAAAAATGTAGAAATTCATTATAACAGGTCAAAGTTATGTACGTTAAATAAATACCATAAATTAGTAAGGTTAACTCTTTGGACTCGGTCATATAATTGTAGCATAAAAAAGTAAGCAATAAAAATAGTGCCAAACAATAACGCTTCATTAATACATCAACAAAACACATCTTCTTACCCAAAAAATTTACCTGTTGTCACATTTGCTTTTATGTGTATAGGTTTACACATAAATTGTAGGAAAACAAGACTTTTTTTAACTTGTTTTTTAAATATTTTTACTTACTTAATAAAGTGTTTTCAAAGAAAAAAACCTACCGACGCGATTGGTACAGAAAAAAAATGTTTTTACAAGCACAAAATACCAACAAATTCTTGTAGTTTTTTTTTTTTTCTTAATAATTTCTGCATTTAGGTACGTCTTTTTAACGAAAGAAAAAGGGACCCTTTTACAGGCATCAAAGAATTTTTTTCACAAACGAAACACATATCGTTAGCTTAAATGCAAAACAATGTAGATATTATTTGAAAATTTGAAATTTTTGTTGATTAGGATTCACGTTACATATGTATTTTTATATAATTTTAAGTTATTTACAAAATTAAAAATGACGTATCATCAAATAAATATATAATTTTTTTAACAGCATAATGTATAATCACACTCAATAAAAAAATTAGCAGAGTTTTTAATTCTTTTTATAAGAACACATTAATATTTTTAAACAAAAAAACTGGGTAATCTGTTTTATAACTATTACCACGGTGTTAGTGGAATTAGTGATCAGATAATAATTTATAATAATAATTTTTAGTATTGCGTAAGAAAAAATAAAAAAGTGCTGTAAAATTATAAGAACCGAATCCATATACGTATGTAAAATAAAACATATAATAAATGTGACTTTCAGCTTCTTCCACATAGGACTGTTAGACATTTTGAAATTTTTTATTTGAAATATTAAAAATTGCTTTTAAATCTCAAATAATTACCATTTTACAAAGTTCTTTGCTTTGCATGTAAACTTATGATATGTAACATTATTCTACATTTCAGTCTTAAAATTTAAACTCTAAATAAAAATTGCACGCAAGGCATTGAATGTTACCAAAAGCATTTTTGACCGCACAATATTTTTTGAGTGTAAGCTGAAACAAAATAATATAGCATCCGCTAGACATGCACACTTGTCGAAGTCACATCGACGACTGAATTGAAGAGTATAAAAATATGTGTTAGTAGTGGTGCGCACAATTGTGCAAAGAAATGGAAACCCCTGGCTTAAATTCAGTGGTGTCAATTATGATTGTATTGGTGCGAATACTCTTGTCTCTTTCATTCTCAGCGGGAGGAATCTGCGGTTGCGAGGCCTATTACGAGGCCTAATTAACATACATTTTTTGCTATGAAGACTTTAGAGCAATTAATAATAATACAATTATCGAAAAATGTTGAGTTATGGACAGACACACTCAGTTATTATTTAAATAAATTTAATTTGGAACCTGCATTTCGCAGAAACTTTGCTTATTTTTTGGAAAAATTGAGCATTTGACAATATTTGAAGTCTTTTTACAACCTTATACAATTCTTTCCAAAATTTTTAATTTGGTGCTCATCATATCTTTGCGAATGCCAACAATGAAAATTCATTTGCACATACTAATGCAAATAATAACCCCATTAAGTTTAAAAATATTCTATAATTATTAACCACCATTATAAAAAGAGAAGATTTTACTAGCCTATAAAAATATACTTTTATTTACCAATAATATCTTCTAAATTTAAATTGCAGTTTCGAAACAACAAAACATTTTTTAGGTTTGTGGACGTTAAACAATAAAGTTTCATTAATGCATTAATAATACACATCTTCTTACCCAAAAATTTTACCTGCTGTCACATTTGCTTTTATGTGTATAGGTTTACACATAAATTGTAGGAAAACAAGACTTTTTTAAATATTTTTACTTACTTGAGAAAAGTGTTTTCAAAGGAAAAAAAACCCATTGACGCAATTGGTACAGAAAGAAAAATATTTTTACAAGCACAAAATACCAACAAATTCTTGTGGCTATTTTTTTCTTAATAATGTCTGCATTTAGGTACGTCTTTTTAACGAAAGAAAAAGGGACCCTTTAAAAGGCAACAAAGAATTTTTTTCACAAACAAAACACATATCCTTAGCTTAAATGCAAAACAATGTAGATATTATTTGTCAATCATTGTACAATGTCAAAAACAGAAATAAAACAAAACATAAACAAAGATAATAAATAATAAATATAATATTTCTGTTTAGAGGCCTCAAAACAGGCCGTGCGATATTTCGATATTTCCCGCTGAATGAGAGTGTTTTGCAGTAAAAAATTATATTTTACGCTCGCAAAATAAAAGAGCGTAAGCGTACATGTGAGTTTTGCTGACACAATTGTGCATGACGCTGACACCCCTGCTTAAATTTATACTGTCATGTAGGAGCTATGGTATTATTCCAAATCACACAAAACACACAACAACTAAGGTACACAATTTATTTAAATGTAACACTGTGAAAGGGAAATTGGGAAAAATTGAAAATAATTTTCATAAGAAAATTTTGAATTTAGAAATATCACAAACTAATACTAATATTAAATTACTAAAACGCAAAATTCATCATATTAACATTGGTATTAAAAATATGTATGTTAGATGAGAATGACTACAAAAGTTTTATTCACAAACAAAAAGACAGGTCAAAACAAATAACAAAAAATACAAAAGAGACACAAATACACAAACTTGATACACTGAAAGAAAAAATGTTTAAATTGCATGGTCTGAATTTTAATGAAATTTGGTTTGAGAACAAAACCAATGTGTAGATTCGAATGGAAAGTAAATGGTTATTATCATTAGGTAAGAAATTTGCTCTACCGATAGACAAAAATAATTTTTCGTCACTACACATAATTGCCGATGTTGAACAGTGTATACAAGCAATGGATGAAAACGGGGATCAGGAAAAAGATATAGTTAGGACAAAATTTGCAAATAATATCACGACCTTCAAAAGAAAATTAAAAAATTCACCAAAAGAAAAATTTATTTTAACAGTTTACGAGAAAACAAAAAAGTTTTTGAAAAGGCATCTTGAAGTTATAATAATACAAGCTGATAAGGGGAACAAAACTGTAATTATGTATAAAGATGAATATAACCTCAAAATGGAAAAATTATTAGATGAAAAAACAACTTACAGAACTATTAGAATCGATCCGACAGCGAAACTTCAAAGAGAAAATAATAATATTGTTTCCGAGTTGCACAAAAGTGAATATATTGATCTATGGCAGAAAAGAAACTTATTGTGTTCATCTGCCATCGCTCCCAGAATTTACGGCCTGCCAAAAATTCATAAAAGAGATACTCCACTTCCGCCAATTGTTTCCTCTATGCAAGTTCCCTGTTATAGACTCTCAAAACATGTGGGACAAATACTAAAACATATTATTTCAGACGAATATAACATTAAAAATTCAAATGAACTAAAAAATCAGATGAGAAATATTAAAATAGAAGAAGACGAGATTTTAATATCATTTGATGTCGTTTCTCTGTTCACGAATATCCCGGTACTTACGGCAATAAAAAATATAATGGGAAAATGGGAAACGATAAAGAACTTCACAAAAATTCCAAGCTCGAAGTTTCTAAAAATACTTAATTTTTGTCTCTCCGATAATAACTATTTTGTGTTTAATAAGAAAATTTATAGCCAGATATTTGGAATGCCTATGGACAACCCTCTTTCTCCTACAATAGCCGATATAATACTTGATAGCCTACTTGACGAAGCGATAAATGAACTAAAGAAGAAGAATATCCATTTCAAGTACATAGTTAAATATGTAGACGACATATTAGCGATAATCAAAATTAAAGATAAATATGAAATATTGAATGTTTTAAATACTTACCACGACAAAATTCAATTTACCACAGAATTGGAAGAAAATAAACAGATTGCCTATCTAGATACTAAGATACACAGGGACAATAACAGGATCACATTTGATTGGTATGCTAAAGAATCATCATCAGGAAGACTAATGAACTTCAATGCTACACAGCCTAAACACCAAATTATTAATACGGCAAAAAATTTTATTTTCAGAGTTTTAAATATTAGTGACCAACAATTTCATGCCAAAAATATTCAGGGGTGTTCTGGAAACCGAAAACGCAAAACGCAAGAATTTAAAATTCGTTTTTTTAATAAGATTTCTGTAGTAAAAGAAATACAAATACGATACAATACAAATATTTCTCTATTAAACAGAATTCTATAAGAAAATTATAAAAAATAGAATTACAAGTGTATTCTAAAGAGCTTCAAAATTCTTGCATTTTGCGTTTTCGATTTCCAGAACACCCCTGATTAAAAATATAAAACTTTTATTAATTGACAATAGTTTTCCAATTAAACTCATTTATTCATTAATTGAAAAAACAAAGCTTAAATTAAAAAATAATATCACTACACAAAATACTGACAAAAAGGAAAATATTTTTTTCAGTGTACGATTTATTCCTGGTTTAACGGACAACAAAAACATAAAAACAACAATAGAATCACAAAACATATGTTTTGCTTATACTCCTAACTCCACACTCAGTACAATTTTTTCAAATGTAAAAGCACCGATAGAAAAACAACAACAATGCAATGTTGTGTACGAACTTGAATGTATGGGAAATGACGAACAGAAATGCGATCAAATATATATAGGTACGACAAAACGATCATTGCAAACAAGAATTATTGAACACAAAAACGACATAACAAAACTTAGAGAATCAACAGGGTTAGCAACACATATTCTGTCATCTGGACATAAAATTAACTTTGGTGACGTTAAAATTTTAGACATAGAGGGTGGAGAAAGAAAAAGGTACACAATAGAAAGCTTACGAATACAACAAAAAATAGAAAGAACAATGAACAAAAAGGAGGATACTGACAATATAAATACAAGCTATAGAGTTTCAATATAACTTCAAACTGTGATATTAATTTTTAAGCTGTGGTTTTAATTTATTTTTGTGTTAAATGTTCTTTGTTTTTTGTAAAATTTATTTATATTTAATTTAATGTGAAAATTAATGTTAAATTTGTAAGTTTAAAGAAAAAATATTTGGTGTATTTATGTTTTATTAATGTATTATAATTTTTAATTAAATAGACGTAACCCTGATGAAGTCAACAAATAATTGACGAAACGTTGGAAAACATGTAAAGAAAAGTTTTTTATTTACATTAAATAATATAGGCCTAATTAGCTGACTTGATGCAATTCAAACATGAAATATTTATTAAAATTTGGCCAAATAACACATTAGTATAAAAAATACAGTAGTTGGCACAACAATAACTTGGTGTAGAGAACTGTGTACAAGAAATAAATGCATTCGTGCAGCGGTTTATAAAATAAAGTTATTCATATCAGCTATTTTGCTACTTTTGTTTGGTGTGTTTTATGTATTTTGAGTGATTTGTTTTGCTTCGTCGCTGTGTGGAGTATATTCCGTACTCTTTACACTTCGTATTTGGTCGTTAATTTATTTTTTTTTTTTTTGTTTTTCCATCCCCATATAAAAATTTTAAATTAAACGAAATTTAAAAAAGGACTCCTGATTAAAAAAGACAGTGAATTAAAAAAAAACAAACAAAATTATGGCAAACGTTTGGCAACTCGTTAACAGGAGTTTAGCAAATCGTAAGCCAGAGTTTTGAAAGTGTATTATGAATGAACTTTGTGCTAACTTCATGCCAAATTTTCGTTATTAATACGGCTGTTGATGCAAAGCAAAAAAAAATAATTGACTTCTCTAAGAAAATAAGGATCATGTTTCATATAGTATTTTGTAGAAAATAAAAATTTCAAGCAGGAATACTTAAAATTTAAATTTGTTTACGTATTTGGTTATGTATTTATTTTTTATTTATTGCCAGTTTTATAAAATAATTTTTTCATAACTAATTTTGAAAAACAATCAGATTTTGAGCTGCGTAAAATATTTCGTTCTATTCATGCGAAAGAAATCTTTACAAGAATTTGTAGAAGTCGGAATTACTAACCACAACGTATGCAAAACTTCTTAAAGGGATTTATACATTTACACATACATATGTTCATCCTGAATAAATTTGGGTAAGAGCTAGTTATGTTCATATATATATGGGGGATTTCATGTCAAGTGACCAAACTTTTAAAATCGATTTGGATGAAATTTGCACCAAGGTTAGTCCTATTGGATAGTAGATTAGATACAAATTTTCATTAAGATCGGTCAAAAAGTTTCTGAGTTAGAGGGGGTCAAAATTTGACATTTTGGCCAAACAGTTGTTCTTTCTCATCCATGTAACTTATTATCTATTAGTGTTAGCAAAAGTTGTCCCAAACAAATTAGATAGCTATTTCTTCAAGCTTTCGGAAAAAATTTTTATTTTTTTTTTAATTTTTTTTTTTTTTTGCTCAAAAGAAAGCTTAGGTCTTTTCCTTTAAGTTAGTTCTGGTCGCTATTTGGGCCGCGAGTGGGTTATGTATAAAAAAAATTATTTCTAAGTCAAGACGAGCATTTTTCAATTTTTATCATATGCACTAGTTTGAATTTTTTCCTATTTGTGTGTAAGATTTTCTAAAATCTTAAAAATAAAACTTATGCTGAGAAACAAGAAATATTAACCTTTCCGGCTGTATATAACATACCTAACAAGCATTGCATACCCTCGATACTGTAATACCCACAATATGTTAATCTCAGGAATAAAATCCCTTTTTTTCTATAGAGATGTTGACAAATTAAATTTTTTTATTTATTTGTAATAATAATTAAATTAAAATAAAATAATAATTTAATAAATTTTGTTAACACCAATAGATAATAAGTTACATGGATGAGAATGAACACCTGTTTGGTCAAAATGTCAAATTTTGACCCCCTCTAACTCTGAAACTTTTTGACCGATCTTGAAAATTTGTGTCTAAACTACTATCTAATAGGACTAAATTTGGTGCAAATTTCATCCAAATCGGAAGACATCGATTTCTAAATTTGGGTCACTTGACATGAAATCCCCCATATATATATTAAATATATATACTGATTTAAAAACGTTGCTCTACGAATTAATTAAAACCTATAATTTGAAAAAGGTCTTACACAATTTTAAGACTATGTACTTCTTTAAAACAATTTTGCATACATATTTAAATTTTCTCATCAAAATTGCAGTAAATTTTTTGCATATGTTTAAGTTTGTTTATACATAATTATTCTCTGTTTATACATAATATAATTTAAACAAAAATCTTTTTAGAATTTTTTTCAATTTTCTTTAATACAATTTTAGATTACTACTTTAACTAGTGCTATTACTTTAAATGCATTAGATATCTCAATAAAAACCAGTGAAATCGAAGTAAATGGTGAAATATTAAAACCCCTTAAAGTAACATATTCAACCGAAGATGAGACAGCCACATTACTGTTTGAAAAAGAACTGCCAGTTGGTGCTGGAATATTGAATATGACATTTACAGGAGAGTTAAATGATAAAATGAAAGGATTTTATCGAAGTAAATATTTGACACAAAGCGGTGAAGAACGTTATGCTGGCGTAACACAATTTGAGGCAACTGATGCCCGCCGTTGTTTCCCCTGCTGGGATGAACCTGCAATTAAATCTACATTTGATGTTGCCTTATTAGTTCCAAAAGACCGTGTGGCGTTGTCTAATATGCCAGTAAAAAGTGAAGACACTTTAAAAAGTGGCATACGTCGTATTTGCTTTGATCGCACACCAATTATGTCAACCTATTTAGTGGCCGTAGTTGTAGGTGAATATGATTACGTGGAAGGAAAATCAGAAGATGGTGTTTTGGTACGTGTCTACACACCAGTTGGAAAAAAAGAACAAGGTCTATTCGCCTTGGAAGTGGCTACAAAAGTTTTGCCCTATTATAAAAGTTATTTTAATATTGCCTATCCTTTGCCAAAAATGGATTTGATAGCAATATCAGATTTCTCAGCTGGTGCTATGGAAAACTGGGGCTTGGTTACTTATCGTGAGACCTTTGTACTAGTTGATCCTAAAAATACTTCTCTAATGCGTAAACAATCAATTGCCTTGACAGTTGGCCATGAGATTGCTCATCAATGGTTTGGTACATAGAAAATAACATTCAATACATGTATACAAAGAGTTTAAGATATTTTTTTAATTTTAAGGTAATTTGGTTACTATGGAGTGGTGGACTCATTTGTGGTTGAATGAAGGTTATGCTTCTTTTGTTGAATTTTTATGTGTTCATCATCTGTTTCCGGAATATGATATTTGGACTCAGTTCGTTACTGATATGTATACACGTGCTCTGGAGTTGGATTCACTAAAAAACTCTCACCCCATCGAAGTGCCTGTGGGTCATCCTTGTGAAATTGATGAAATTTTCGACGAAATTAGTTACAATAAAGGTGCTTCTGTTATACGCATGTTGCACGATTACATAGGCGAAGATGACTTCCGTAAAGGCATGAATATTTATTTAACACGCCATCAGTATAAAAATACTTTTACTGAAGATCTTTGGGCCGCTTTAGAAGAGGCCAGCTCTAAGGCTGTTGCTCAAGTAATGAATTCTTGGATAAAACTTAAAGGTTTCCCAGTTGTGCGTGTTGAGTGTGAACAGCTGGAAGGTAACAAACGTTTATTGCGTTTGTCACAAAATAAATTTACTGCCGATGGCTCGAAACCAGATGGTGATTATACATGGGTCATACCAATTACTATTTCCACTTCGAAAAATCCAAACAAAATTGCCAAGACTTTCTTATTGGATCAAAAATCCATGGAAGTTATATTAGAAGATGTAAGTTCTGATGATTGGATTAAGATTAACCCTGGCACAGTGGGTTATTATCGTACCCGCTACTCTAAGGAAATGTTGGAAAAATTAATGCCCGCTGTGCGTAATATGGAATTACCACCATTAGATCGTTTGGGTCTTATTGATGACATGTTCGCTATGGTACAGGCTGGTCAAGCGAGCACTGCTGAAGTTCTTGAACTTATTGACTCGTATCGGAACGAAACAAATTACACTGTTTGGACAGCCATCACAAACTCTTTGTCCAATCTACATATTTTGATATCACATACTGATTTAATGGATCACTTTAATAAGTATGGAGAAAAACTTTATCGTCCGGTCGCTGAACGTTTGGGCTGGGAAGTTCGCGAGGGAGAAAACCATTTGGAAACTTTATTGCGAAGCTTGGTGCTTTCACGTTTAGTGTCCTTCCGCTGCAAGGATGTTATTGCTGAGGCACAGAAGCGGTAATATATTAATAGTTTTTTAATATACATACATATTTATGTCGTAAAATTTGTTTTCATTTAATGTTAGTTTCCGCGATCATGCCAATAATGTTTGTCCTGTACCCGCCGATTTACGTTCTACTTGTTACAAAGCTGTTCTACAAGATGGCGATGAGGTAATTTTCGAAGAAATGCTTTCACTATTTCGAGCCACCGATTTACATGAGGAACAAGATCGTATTTCGCGTGCTTTAGGTTGTATTGGTAATGTGGACATATTAGGCAAAGTTATAGAATTTGCAATGTCGGTAAGTTCAAAATGTTTAAAATCAATTTTAATGATTTTATTAATATGATTCTTGCTAATTTCATTAGGGCGAAGTACGTGCCCAAGATTCTGTATTTGTTATTGTAGCAGTTGCCGTTAATCCCAAAGGCCGTGATTTGGCTTGGCAATTTTTTAAGGATAATAATCAAAAGCTATTAGAACAATATCAGGTATTAAAGTTAAAACGCATCCATAAAATTTAATGCATCCTATAATTTTTCGCAACTAACAGGGTGGATTTTTATTGGCTCGTTTAATTAAATATTTAATTGAAAATTTCGCTTCGGAAGAACGTGCCGTTGAGGTTGAGGAGTTTTTCAAAAAGAAACAATTCCCTGGTACAGAGCGTACTGTATCGCAAGCGGTAGAAACAATTCGTCTTAATGCCGCTTGGTTAAAGAGAGATCGTGATTCATTAACTGCCTATTTAAAGAAAGAATAAATGGAAGAATAAACACTGTAATGGAATTTTGCAAATGATAGAATTAATAAAATAAAAAAGAAACCATAAGCTACAACATAAAAACCAAAGCCATTTATACAATTTATTTACAAACCCCCATTATTATATTTTTTAAACAAATTTATTTTATTTTGTTGTTTTTTTGCAGCATGTTGAAAAACACACTACATACAAATTCTATTTAATTTGTCGTTTGTAATAAGACTTTATTTTTGCCAATTATATTGAAGAATTTGGTTTTCATCTTACAATTAACATTGTAAATTTAAGCAAAACTTAAAGCAATTTTAACGAATATATGTATTATGTTTAAAAAATCAATAATGAAATTAAATTATTATTTATTATGTGCATTTGCTAGAGTTATTAAGAAATATTTAACGAATGTGTGTATTATGTTCGAAAAATCAATAATGAAATTTTATTATTATTTATTATGTGCATTTGCTAGAGTTATTAACAAATTCATATACATATTAGAAAAAAGACCAATAAAAATGCAGGTTTATTTAAAAAATATATTTCAGACAATTGTTTCATTTATTAGTTCGTGCCAATTTGAGATTTTTTTTAAAGAATAAAACCCAACACGAATAATATGATAAGTCAAAATATTACACTTTTTAAATTATTTATTTATTTCATTCACAGTAAATTAGTATAGAAATATTTTTTTTGTTTAGCTACATACAAATGTGCATGTGTATATTAAAATACCTCAGTTAGCGTTGTCAAAATTGTTTTGTATAAATTTCCGAAAATTTCGAAGAAACTAATATTGTTACCGTAAAGAAAGCACTAAAATATACATGTAAAGATGAAACTGTTTTGGTAAAATACAAGAAGATGTTCGGGAAATGTCGGCTTTATTCGTTTATTCATGTGGTACGTAAAACATTTATAGGACTAAAAATCACAATATAACATTTCCAGAAGCTCCGGTGCAAAATTTACCATATAATGTCCAATATTATGCTCACTCTGGGCAATTATCTAAATACGCCTAAGACCGTAGCAGATATAGATATTGTCGTAAAATTTGGTCCATTTGGCCAAAAATAATATCATGCAATTTTCTCACTATATTTACCTTAGATCCCATATAAGCAGCCTTCTGAAAAGCACTTTAAATGCTAAAACAAATTTCACTACTGTATTGAAATTTGTTCTATTTAAATTTTTAATAACAGAAATCACTCTACAGGTTATATTGTTACGAAATGATATTGTTACGAAAGTTACTTTAGTTAAGAATAAGTTTAATTTATTAGTTATCTTGTATTTATTAGTTATTTTGTATTTGTTAGTAATTTTATTAGTTTGAATTGTTATTTTATTAGTTAAGCATATTTCTAATGTAAAAATCACTGTACAGAATTTTCTAGTACAAATATGATGTTAAAATTGTTATGCATAATTGTACTTCAACCCCACTGTAATTTTCTCGAATATTCGATAATAATCTTAAAATTATTGTTAATCCGTTAATAGCTCAATTTAAATTCCGCCATAGTGTTAATGCATGATGTTATTAGCTGAATAAGTTTAGAAAATTAGACGCTAGAGAGCCTTCCATAAACAGTTCGAATAATGAAAAGTGTCAGAAGTGAAATATTAAAAATTAAATAAATTAAAAAAAAAAAAATTAAAAAAAGAAAAATAAAATATGTAGGCAGCAATGAATTTTGAAGAACTTAAATTGAAACAGCTCAAGAAAGAGTTAAGCAAGTTAGATCTACCAACTGCAGGAAATTAAGCAGAGCTGCAGACGAGGTTAATAGATGAATTCGAGCGACGCCATATCGACAATTGTTAGCCACGAGGTCGAGGATAAAGAAGAAATTAAGGTATGTACTCGTGCAGAAGCAAACAACATGGATTTAAATACAATGTTAGCTTCTATGATGGCAAAACTGGAAAAAGAACCGGAAGAAAATTCTAGAATAATGGACGATAATTCCAGAAGCATGGTGATAATTATAAAAGAAAATTCGACCGAAATTCTAGCTGAAATTCAAGAGAATTCTAGAATAACCAATGAGAAGCTTCAGGCTACTAATGAAAAACTTGAGAAGCTTAAAGAAATTTCAACTATTATAAATGAAAAAGTTGACGATATGGAATTAGAATTCAACAAAAAGTTGTCTGATGTAAAAATAGAAGTTGATGAAAAACTACACAAAAGTTAATAACATTCAGTTCCAAGAGGCAGCGGTGCGAGTTTTACCAGAAGTCTCGAGTAGAATAAAGGCCCCTTGTTTTGACGGTTGTGTTCCATTTAATGTTTTTAAATTCCAGTTTGATACATTTGCCAACAGAATAGCATGGAGCAGAAAAAAGCCATCGAGCTAATTCTTGCTTTAAATGGCACTGGCTGAAGTTCTAGAAACCGTTCCAACTAGTTGCAGAAATAATTAGGACGACATAATGTTTGCACT
This sequence comes from Pollenia amentaria, assembly GCA_943735925.1. Lineage (NCBI taxonomy): Eukaryota > Metazoa > Arthropoda > Insecta > Diptera > Polleniidae > Pollenia > Pollenia amentaria. The sequence goes on from OX031009.1 coordinate 164,752,760, forward strand.
GCAACGTAAGTATGGTGGTGAACACAGAAAAGAGATATACAAAATGGAAACAGTGTCGTTTGCTTTAGCCCATGAAACTGCAAGATTTATTGAAAGACCACAAGTAGGCAAAGTGCGAAGGCTTTTTGTGACCGTCAATGGTGAAAGGGGTATTGTGCAAGATTTAATAGAAGCAGTTATGAAAGCTTTAAGCATGAAGCAAACTAAAACTAAAGTAAAATGCTATAACTGCGGAAAGATTGGTCACATACAGCGAAATTGTAGAGTACCAAGAAAGCTTAACAAGATCAGCTTCACAGCCAACAAACAGCCAGCGGGCTAATTATCATTCATCGCAGGAGTCGCCGTTAAGTATGGAGGGGGTGATACCATTCACATCTGAGGACTCGACAATAAATTTGGTAGTGCAAAAGAGCAATAGAAGTGTTACAACATGTGGTTACATCGATGGCAAAGAGCGCATTTTAACTATTGACACTGGTGCAGGATTTTCAATTAGCTGTCGCACCACTAAGCGGAGTGATCGTGCGAACAGCTACATGTGAGCCTGCGACTGTCTAATGCAAAACACGTGTGGTGTTAAGAATTGCCAATATTGTCACTTTTCATGAGCTTATTGTGGCTTACATTGTAGACGAAGTACCTATTGGCGCAGGTTGAAGGAACGTGACCAGAGATCAGCAATGAGTAGTGAAAAAGTGAGTAGAGCCGAATCATGACTCATAATTTCTTGTACTTATACGCACTCATACTTATTGTAATTCGATCGAAACTCATATTCACTCAGAAGTTTGATTTTACTCATCGTACTCATACTTAGAACATTTATGTAGTGGTTGATTTAGATTCAACAGAACTCAATGTGTATAAGCGAAGCAAAATGTGAGTCCACAATGGGCTTCTACCCTTACGTTTTTTCACTAATTGGAAAACTCCGCTATTTATTTTTTCCTTTATCTCACTATTTCTATCCATTTTTTACAACCTGCTCATAAATATCAATAATAATAAAAAAATGTAATTTCCCCAAAATGTTTCTGTATAAACTTACAATTTTATGCTTTTTTTATATTTTTATACATTTTATACTAGTTAGAAACTGTTAAATGACTAAACTTGTAAATATACTTGGATGAGTTAAATGAGCTGAATCAATGTGAGTATTATAATTATTTTCCTGAAATTACAAATCAAATTGAGGTCATTTTTAAATGTGTGAGTATGAGTCGACGTTACACTCATATTGTAAGTGTGAGTGAATCAGAGTAGTTGAGTTTAAATGATTTCTACTCACTTATACTTAAAATTTCATGAGTCAGTATGAGTAGCGAAAAAGCGATTCATTGCTGATCTCTGAACGTGACAGACTGGATATTAAACTGCAAAAAATGTGTTGCAGCCAGGGCAACAACAAATAGAGGTAATTTGTCCAGATATCGGGCGGTGCATTCTGAAGGATTTAAGGACGGCCTGTTGGTGGTGTGGTTTGATCCATAACGAAAGAAAGGATTATCTCCCAAACTACAGACACATTGGGATGGGCCATATAAGGTAATAAGGAAATTGTATATCGCATACAAAAATACCGAGTCCTGATTATGAGCCTATTCGGGACGAACAGGCTTAAGTGGGGGGCAGTGTTACGAAAGTAACTTTAGTTACGAATAAGTTTAATTTATTAGTTATCTTGTATTCATTAGTTATTTTGTATTTGTTTGTAACTTTATTACTTTAAATTGTTATTGTATTAGTTATGCACATTTCTAATGTAAAAATCACTGTACAGAACTTTCTAGTACAAATGTAATGTTAAAATTGTTATGAGTAGTTGTACTTCAACCCCACTGTAATTTGCTCGAATATTTGATAATAATCTTAAAATTATTGTTAATCCTTAAAGTATGCTTTAGTTTATTGATGTATTATAGTTCAATTTAAATTCAGCCATAGTGTTATTAATAAGTTTAGATAATTAGACGCTAGAGAGCCTTCCGGAAACAGTTCGAATAATCTATAGCCATCTAGACGTTTGGGCTAGAGTATACATAAATACTCGTGAAGGTTGGCATCGTTAATAAGTATTCGTATAAACGCTTAAGTGCTTAGATTAGAAACAAAGGTCGCAATTATAAATTACAATTGTTGAAGTGACTAAGTTCTAAATAAAGTTATGTAAATTGTAAATAGTGTATAAAGTGGTGTGTTTTATTTATTTTCTTAAAGTTGCACTAAAAGAACTCTAGAGGTTTGTTGTTATTAATGAAATAAACCAAAAGAGTTATTGAAAAGGCAGTAACGTAACAATATTTTATTAAAGTTAGTTTAAATTGCTAGAAATAAAAGCATAACACTGTCTGATCGTCGTCCAATTGGTTTAACCCGGAACCAATTTTTATACTTACGTCCGCTTTTATAAAGATAATTTAATAATTTATAGCTCTCATATATTCTAACTGTTGGTGGAGGGTATCTAAGATTCGGAACAGCCGAATATAGCACTCTAACTTGTTTTTAATGCAGTATCTTTAAGGCCAGGTTTTTGAGATGTGGGTTAAGTTTTAACTTAGTTTAACGTACTCTGAAACTCGGATTTTCCCGGTGACATGTGATTCTTTTTTAATTATTTCATCAAAGACCAACATTTTAGGCAAATTTGAACTGTTCCGTCAAAATTTTGTATACAAACTTGGTAATGCTGGCACAAATATGTTTTCAGATTAACTTAACCTAGTTTTACTGAGATCTCAAAAACCCAATCTAAAATGGTTAAATACAGCAAGAAAATGATTCTGTAAAAATTTCAAATCGACATTTGAAATATTGCATCGCTAATTTTGAAGAATTTTTATTTTGGAGTTTTTGTGGATACTACGAGTTCGACTCCGGTGCAAAAACCTCCACTCCGACTCCACAGCCCTGCGCAGAAATCAAGAAGATTTTTATTCATTCCTCAGAAAAATATATGTATTTTTGAGTTATATTTATTCCTCTGGTTATAAAAACTATTTTTGAGTTGTATTTTTTGCTTAGAAAATAAAAGTTACTTTTTGAATTTTATTTTTTTTCCTACAAAAAAAAAAATAAATTTTCTGCGCTAAAAATAATATTTAGACATGTTCTGTAAATTAAAATCACGAGAAATTGAACAAATTTTGAAAACTAACCTGGGTTTAAAGTTTAAAAGAGCAATACATATTTATTTTAATAAAAAACTTGTTTCATTGAATTTAATCAAAAGTACATACAGTTTTTTTTGTTTTATTTCTAATTTTTGCTATTAAAGCTTTCCTATACATACATATGCGAACAAAATTAGTTTATTATAACCATAGTTTTTTCTTAGATTTTAATGCTTAAAACACGTAGGGATTTTTGTAGGGAACCATTTTTCAACGTGCAGGTACTGGTTCACACTCTTAGAGTCTTAGCTGTCAAGTCTTGAGTTATTAGAATTGATAGGAAAAGAAATGGCATTCTCTTTTACCTTCTCTCCTAAAATCTCAAGACTTACCGGCTAAAACTTGAAGAGTGTGAACCAGCACGGATTTTTTTTTGGTATTTCTCAAAAAATCTTCTGGCAACACGGTTTTAACATTTTTTTTATTCATCGATTATTCTTGTTTGTTTTGTTTCCCTCGATTTTAGAAATTAATTATCTTTTGAATAGTAAATTTTGCTGAAATCAGCTTGAATTTTAAATAAAATATAATATATAATTCGTTAAAAGCCATTAATTATAATAAAAAGATTTGAAAATATAAACTGCAATGTGAATTCAATTAAATCAATTTAATACATTTTGTCAGAAAGGGTCAACAGTGTAGTTTTTAAAAGTGGTTCCAAAGTCATACATACCTAAATTTGTTTTTAATTACATCAGAAGAGGATTATCAGACAAATTTTTTTTCTCGATGTATTGTCCTAACATTTCTCCAACAAACAAATACAAGAAAACATAAAATTTATTCTAAAACCTGTTTTTCAGACGATTTCAAGCAATTTATAAGAACACTTCATCGTACATACATACATAGTTTTTAGACTGCAAGCATTCGCTTTGTTTAAATGAAAATAACGTTTAAAATGCTTATTAAATATTATAAAATGTTATAAAATATTACAATAACAACATATTATAAAATTTAAACAATATAACAATGAAATTATATAAGTTATATACACATACCAAAACTTACAATGGTAATAACATGGAAAACTTTTGACCATCTGCACATTTTATACCATTGCTAATATGCATGTTTTCTTTTTGCAACACAGATGCTGATCTTTTGATCAACAACAAGGAACATCCTGAAGCAAAAGCTGGCGATATTGTGGAGGTTTTTCATCGTGACGATGAGGAGAACACGAGATTGTTGCTACAAATCACTACATTTACAGATCTAAAGAATCGCGATGTAATTAGTATAGAAAGTGGTGTGGCAAATCAATTTAAACTGCGCACCTTTAGTGATGTTGTAATGCGTGTGGTTGATGTGGCTGATGTTGCTTTAGATTCCATTGAAATAACGTTTAAGGATCAGTATATGGGACGTTCGGAAATGTGGCGTTTAAAAAAGTATTTGGTAAGTATTTTGATTGAATTAAAAATGTTTTTAGCTTTCGAGTTATTGTAATATAAATACTGACCTAATTAAATTTGTGACCAATTATTCGAAATTTTTAAATTACGAATGCAAAATTAAATACAGTTACTACCTATTATGCAGTGGATTAATAAAGTCCTCGGACAAACATGAAATTTGCAAAAACTTGAAAATATTTTTAATTGTTTTTTTTTTTATAATAACACGACATTCATATTTATTTTATTACAAAAAAATTAAAACTCAGTGATCATACCAATTAAATTAGGTACAACAACACATTTTAGTTTTACCAGGACAACGTTCCAAAATAAAAGGCACATGCTGTAAGTATGTGGCTCTCGTATAACAGTCTACATTATCTCGAAACGACACCACAGTCTCCGGACATTATTTATTTATAATCATCAATACAAAGAAAGCTTATAAAGCCAATTATACATGTTACATTAATGTAATTGAGACGACTAACCCGGTTTTATATGAACATATACACGGTAACCGTCCGTTCCGTATTATACAGATCAGTTCTGTATTACATATATTTGTTTTACTTATGTTTTACTAACTAAACCTTGTTTAACTGAGATCTCAAATACCCAGCCTTATTGTTCTCTATTTGAATTGGAAAAGCATTTAAAATGTATTTGATTATTCTCATTACTGGAAGTTTTAAAATTGTTCCTTAATTTTCATACATTTAGATCATTAATAAAAAACTATTTGACTTTCTTCGGATACGCAATTATGCATTTAAAGACTTACAGCCCAATTATGAATAAAAATTCCCCTGGGATTTTTTCCTTTACCCATTTTTCCTATTTAAATTCAATTCTAAAAATAGGAAAAGGGAAAACCTCCCGGACAATTCCTATTCATATTTGGGCTAATATTCATAAACAATATTCAAGGTTTCCAAAGGGATTTTAAAACGAATTTTCTATAAAAATTTGTTAAATGAACCTTTTATGAACAAGGGGATTAATTTTAATTAAAATTTACTTTTGATAGATGATTTTTGTAAATTTTGTTAAAAATTATAATTTAATATATTATTTTTTAGGTCACTTTTTTTATTTAAAAAATTCTTGATGAAGATTTCCAATGGAAATCGAATTATTGATAAATAAAAAATATTTTTATTAATTTATTAAAAAAATTGACCTAAGCTTACACAGAAAAAATTATTAAATTTCTCCAATCACCAAATTTATTCCAAATTCATAATAACAAGCAAACAAGTTGTTGATTTTGCACCTATTACCAAAATGATTTAATTGATTACTAAAAAATTTTAAATTTTGAAAAATATTTCCAATAAATGATATTTTTAATTTTAATAAAAAAAGTGATAAAAAAATTTGCCATTTCAAACAATGTGTTAATTTATTTAAATAATTATTAATAATTCCCAACAACAATTCTACATGTTTAAATTATTTTATTTTTAACGAAAAAAGTCAATTAAGATTTTTTGTTATTTAATTAAAATTTTAATTAAAAATTTATTTCAAAACAACTAAAATGTTATTTAAATCAAAATAAAACTTTTAATTTTCTTTCAACTAAAAAAACAATTGATTCAATTATCACATTAATTAAATTTAAATACTTGTACTGTACCGGGACGGGATTAACCAGCTGGTTACTGTGTAACACAGCAACCAGTGTGTAGTGTGGCCAGACTGTCGGCGGCGCTGGTATGCTGGCTGTTTGCGCGGCTTAAGCTCGCCGGATGGCCACTTGTCACACTTACCTCGAACCAAAAAAAAAAACCATTTTCTATCTTTGTCCCCACGAAACCTCGGAGACGCTACTTTCCACCATCTTCAAAAAAGTTTCAGCAATTCTCAATATAATAATATTTTTTTTCCCTGCATCCGTTACCCTGCCTCTACCTGATTTCACTCCTCCTCTTCACTCTACAGCTGTTCTGTCAAAACAAAAAAAATCCCTTTCTAAAGTTGCCAACCATACACTGCATTACCATTGTAGGGTGACTATAACATACTTTTTAAACCATTGTTTAATTGATAAAACCCTTTTTTGTGCAAATAATATTGTTACGTTTTTAATTTATAAAACGCGTTAAGTTTAATTCCCTTTATGATTGGCAACTCTGTTTGTAAAGTGTCAAAAAGTCCAATAATTTTTCTGCGTAATAAATTTCAATTATTTTTGTAAATAAAAAATAAATTAACTGCTTAAACAAACTAAAACTGTTTGAAGGAATTCATATTGGTGCAGTGAGTTGTTCTACGTTGGAGTATTTCATCAGAAGTCGTTTAATAAACATTTTCTTGTCGTCTACACTAATGGTTCTGTTGTTGGCGGTCGGTGTCTAAAGGCCTGATTTCTACAAATTGTGCATTGGAAGTTCTTAAAGTAAAGTAAATTGATAATAAGCGTATATTTTGGATCTAATATACGTAAGTTTTAAGTTGAAAATTTTAGAATTTGCAACTATATGTAATATTACTCTGTTGGCTGTGTTACATTGTTTATTGCTACCTTCTTCTTATCTACAATTCTCTTTATACAAAAAGTGCTGCCAAGTTGCATACTATTTTATATTAGGGTGCCTAAAAGTATGCTTTAAAACAGATGAGTTATAAAAGAACACTTCAATCAACATCACCAGATTACACTGAGCAAAACAATTGTAAAAAATTTGTAAATTGTGAAAACATGCCAAACAAAAACGATGAACAAGACGTTTTCTCATGGGAAAAATTGTGCTACCTCTTAGATGATAAATTAAAGGATGTTACAAGAAAATCTGATTTGGTTGCTATTAAAACAGAGATCGAAGAATTAAAAGAAGAAAACCTAAAACTAAAAAATGACGTTAAAAAACTTACTTCCCGTCTTGAATTTATTGATCGCAGATCTCGGTCAGCAAACGTTATTGTAACGGGGCTAAATAGTAAAAACATAAAGGCGGCTAAAGCAGAATTTTTAGAATTGTGTTCAAATGAGCTTAAAGTGAACGCTAATATTATGTCAACCCGTATTATATCTGGCGGAAAATCTTTTTGTTTCACCCTAGAGACTAGTATGCAGGCATACAATGTTACTACTGCTAAAAAGAAGTTAAAGGGTGGAGAGGTTTATATTCAAAAAGACTACACAGAAGAGGAGCAAAACGTTCGATATAATCTGCGGCAGCTAAGCAAAAATATTTCTAAAATAAATGAAACAATCAAAGTACGGCTTGGAGAATTCTGCATATATATAGAAAATAATAAATTTACATGGTCGAATGGTAAAATTATGGCAGATTCGGTTACAAATGCTGAGTACTTGTCTAAACTCTTAGCAAAGTGCAACTACCCAGTTGAAGTCACTTTTAGAGAAGTTCGAAAAAATAGCAATGACCAAAATGAGTTTCTTGCATCGCAATAGCAATTTAGTGTTTTCAATGTTTTGTCGTATAATGTAGCCAATTTAGCTAAATCAATAAACTTTGGTAATTTTTTAACCTATATAAATAAATTTGATGTATTTTTTCTGTTCGAAACCCACGTAGTTGCAGCTAATCAACATCTATTTACTTCTTATTTTAAAGATTATTCTCTACACTGGATTGCAGCAAAGAAAGTACATAGCGCGGGACGGGCAAGTGGTGGCTGTTTGTTTGGTTTTAAAAATGAACTTAGGAAAATATATACTTTTAAATTTTTAAATATATACAACAACTCAGTATTAACGGCTAAATTAGAAGGAAATATGTTTTATTTTATACCAAGGTATTTAAACTGTACGAATTGGAATTCGGACTTAGCAAAATTTGAATATTTTTTGCGAGAGCTCAACCCTACCAATTTTTGCATTGTTGGTGATTTCAATGCCAGAATTTCTGATGAACAAATTTTGGACTCAAATTTTTTACAAGGTTTACCACATATAAGAGAATATAGATGCTCGAAAGATAAAATTTTTAATACACAAGGCAAAAAACTTATGGAGTTAATTGAAGATTTAGGTGGGATTGTGCTTAACGGAAGGACAGGTAGCGATGCTGAAGGAGAATACAGCTTTTGCGGTGTTATGGGTAGTTCTGTCATCGATTATTGTATTTGTTCACATAGTTTCTTGCAATTTGTTGATAATTTCTCGGTGGCATCAAAACCCTACTCTGACCACATGCCGCTATGTTTAAAAATTAAATGTTTATGTCCAAATGCGGAAAGAAATGAAAATTCTTCTCTGCTCAGATTGCGATGGAAAGACAAACATAAGCCTATATATGTCAAAAAACTTAGCTCCCTTACTACAATCGTTGATATACAAACAAATGTTCCCATTGATGATTTGGTTACTTTAACGTCAAATAAAATAAAACAAGCTGCAAGGGTAAATGCAAATACAACTTATTTTGAGCCCAAGCAAAAATGGTTTGACTGGAAGTGTGCTCGTTATCGAAAGTTTATGTTAAAAAAGCTAAGGCTATACAGAAAAAATCACACAATTACAAACAAATCCCGTTACTTTCTATCTCGAGCTAAATATGTAAAATTATGCAAAGACAAAAAACTAGAAATGTACAACAAAAATTTAGACGAGTTAAATAAAGTCAAATGCAGTAATGATTGGTGGAAACTGTCAAAATCAATGAGAGCATGTAAGCAGGTTATCAAAGGCAACTTAAGAGCAGATGATTTTCGAACTCATTTTAGCAAATTGTTACAAAATATTGAAAACAATAACACAATGAGCTGGTGCATGCCATACATTACTAACCCTGTTCTAGATTCGCCCATAGAATTTTGTGAAATTTCGTACGTTGTTAACAAATTAAAATGTAATAAAGCTCCTGGTCAAGATGGCATTACGTATGAATTTTATAAATACGCTCCTGCTTGTTTTATTCACGAAATTCTGACAATATTTAACATAATATTTTTACATGAAAAGATACCATCAAGCTTTCGTAGTTCGATCATGATCCCGCTTTTTAAGAAAGGTGATACATCCTTACCGGTAAATTATCGTGGGTTATCTCTTATTGATACAGTATGTAAAATTTTCAACACAATCTTGTTAAACAGAATAACAGAATGGATAGAAAACAACAAAATTCTAAATGAGTATCAAGCGGGTTTTAGGAAGAACTACTCAACCGTCGACAATATTTTTAACCTGGCAAACATTGTAAAACTTAATCAAATAAATGGAAAAAATACTTATGCCTTTTTTGTGGACTTTTCCTGTGCATTCGATACTATTCCTAGAAATAGTTTATTTTATAAGCTCTCCGTTATAGGTCTATCTTCTAAAGTAATTCGTATTTTGCAAAATTCTTATAATCAAACTGAAAGCCGCATTTGGGACGGCAACACTTTCTCTGACTCTTTCTCTGTTGATGTAGGTGTTAAACAAGGATGTATATTAAGTCCGATACTATTTTCATTATATCTTAATGATCTTGTCGATGAACTCCCTGGAGGAGTGAATGTTGCTGGTACAATTGTGAAAATCCTTCTCTACGCCGATGACATTGTTATTTTGTCTGAATCGCCAACTGAGCTACAAACCATGGTTGATGCATTATACAATTACTGTTTAATGTGGAGCTTAACAGTTAACTTAAATAAATCCAAAGTTATAGTATTTCGGTCTGGAGCAAGAATTTCAAGTCTTTTAAATTGGCATTTTGGTGATGAAAACATCGAAATTGTTAACAGTTACAAATACCTTGGCGTAGATATTACATATAATCTATCGTTTAAGAAATATTTAAAAAATAAATTAGCTTCATCAAAAATGGCAATCAACACAACGTGGTCAAAATATATCAATCACCCACAAATCTCAAAAAGCAATAAACTGAAAATTTTTCATGCCGCTTCTCGTTCAATAATGTTTTATGCTGCACAAGTTTGGGGTTACTCAAAATTTGAAGAAGTAGAAAAGCTGCTCCGTTTTTTTATCAAAAAAATGTTATATTTACCATCTACGACACCTAATTATATGATTTACTTAGAAACTGGTTTAAACTCTTTATACCTCTCAACTTTAAAATTGCACTTTTGCTACATAAATAAAGTTTTAAATATGAATCAAAATAGGTTACCACGCATTCTAGCAGAAGCAATAATAACACGAAACGTCTACTGGGCAGATGAATGGACCAGTCTTTGTCAACGTCTTCAGTTTACTCCTGCTAATATCAATTTACCACTCTGCAAACATTGGAAAACAATAGTAAAATTACTAGAAATAAAAGAACGTGAAGAAAATGTATTAAACGCAACAAATTCCCAACACCATGACCTTTACTGCCAACTGAACCATAATGTTACACCCCTGCTGGCGTCAAACTTTTCATCCCGCATTACCAGCATAATAATTAGAGCCAGAGGTGGCTTACTTGAATTAAATGCCAGATCCTTTAGTAATATCCCAATAGACAAGTGCTCTATCTGCAACTTAGAGGAATCTGAAAATACGTACCACTTTATTGGTGTTTGTCCAATCTATAAAGATCTAAGGTTAATATTTTTCGGAAAATATCAACTTAGTGTTATTGAGGTACTAAATATCTTAAATGGATCAAACTTTCTCTCCTTATACAAATACATAGAATCATCTTCAAAATATCGTAAATTAATAATGAATGAATTCAATTTCTAGTCTTCCTTTTATGTACAAAAATATTTTTAGCATGAATTGATAAATTTGTACAAACTTTTTTGTAAATGAAATTAAAAGAAATTAATAATCTTAAATTAAAATAATATCTAGTATTATGCCAATCTGGCTCACAACATTCATGTTATGCCAAATATAGATACCACAATTTTGTAAATTAATGAATATGTAAATATGTATATACAATTTGAATATCTATTAATAAATAATAATAATAAATAATAATTCCCTTTATAATAAAACTTTGTGTTCTTTTAATTGCAACTCAAAATAAATACACACACGAATTCAACTTAGCAAACTTTATTGAAATTAATTATAATGTTCACAAAATTTAACCACTATTGTAAGTAACGAACTGAACCGTTTAATGTCTCCAATCAAACTAAACTAAACTATGAGTTAGCCTGTATTTATAGTTCAAAACCATTCCTATTGTAATCAAGAACCATCCAGTCGATTCTAGAATTCTCTGTTCGAATTATTTTAAAATAACTGATATACATCTAAATCCCCATATTCATTAAAAATATTTTAGGCTTATAGCAGGTTTATGAAAATTCGTTTAATAAACCTTTTATTAATCAAAAATATATTTTATGAATATGGGGGTAAGCCTACAATTCCAATTGCTGGAAAATTCAGAACAATGGCGTTCATAACAATTTCATCTAATACGGTATAAAACTATAATTTACAAGATAACTTATCACTAAAACCATAAATTATTCTTAGATAAATCTAATTTCGTAACAATATATTAAAATATAATTTTTAATCGAAAAAGGTCGAATAAATAAGAATATAATTAATCTTCGTTAGCAATTGACTATAGTTTTTTGTCAACGAGGATTATATAAGTTTTTTTTTGTAAACGAAAGTTATTAAAATGATATTATGTTGTGACTAGGGATGCCAATCCCGAAAATTCTGGGATTTGAATTTTTCAATTGACTAAATCCCGAAATTTTTATCTTAATTTTTTTGTTTTACCTTTTTTTATAAAAAAAATCATTCCCTTGAGTGGATAGGGAGCAAAATATTGATCTTTTATATTTGTTTGATTAAATCCGTTAATAGTAGGAATGTAACGAATACCGATACCGATGCCGATATATCGGCGATATTTCACGTTTGCCGATATATCGTTATCGGCTATATTTTACTGTCGATATGCGGATACTTTTTTATATTTTTTTTTTTTTTTGATTTTCAATGCTTATTTTTTGCATAACAGAATAATAAATTGTTTCTTTGGATTCTTAATCTGGAGGTCGGTCCACGCCACGCGTTTTACTTTTTTCGAGACGCATGCTAAAGTAGAAAGTAATCGTACTTCATGCCTTCAATATGTTTATGTATTTTCCGCGTTTGCTGTGCAACTTGTCAATACAATTTTACACTTCGACTTTTTGGTCATCAGCCGTTTTGTTTCTCACCATAATGGTAAAACGTTCTCCCATTGATAAATCATGTATGTATTTGTATGTTTTAAGAATTTTCTGCCAATTTTGAATGATTTTTGTATTCTGATGCTATTTCGATAGTTAACAGTCTTCGATTATTATTAGAAAATAAGATCAATTAATAAACTGAGATGCTGAATAGTTCAGAGTCTCATAAATTGGCGACTTATGTAGCATTAGCTCTGAATGAAAGATTTGAGGGCTTAGAGAGTAATGAAATCTTTTGTTTATCTAAAAAAATTCTTTACCTTCGATACAAAGCTAGAAAATTTCAAAGACAATAGATCGAAAAAACATCTTATTGGGCTACTTAACATGACTCTGCATTCCGAAAGTGTTAAAGACACGGTCACCCCTACATCTAGTAAAAGTTCTGATAAGTCTACAAGAACTGACCTTTGAAGCGTTTGTGAAAATTAAAAGAATATTTGGAGAAGAATGACCCTCTGTCCATCCCACGCAGTGGTTCAGCTAAATAATAAGTCTAGATATATCTAAGATCTTCTTATTTTTCTTGAACACTTACTTTTTTTGTTTAAAAAATTAATTAAATTAATTACGATGTTTTTAAAATCTTACTAAAATAAATTTTAAATTCAACATTTTTCATTTTTCGAATTTATTCTATGAGTTAAATTTCAGTAATGTATTTTATAAAGCTTTTTGTAATAGCTCTATTCCTTAATTTTTTTTAGAAATGACTTTATACACTACCAGACTATTATCTTGTATCTTCTTGTTACATTTTACCTTAGCTTTCCGTTGGATAGCAATGAAGTATGAAGTATTGTATGTACAGAAAAATTTACAATTATTAGACACAAGCAGAATGTAATGCATTTTCTGGCCTGCTACGGCCCTCGTCAGCATTCTTTGTGTCACACGGGATAGTAATACTTTATAAATTGAATGTATTTAACTCAACTATTTTAACAAATTGATATTGGGAATTATTTCTTTTTATAAGCAACTTTATTATATTCGGAAAGCTAAGGTAAAATGTAACAAGAATATACAAGATAATCGTTTGGTAGTGTATAAAGTCATTCCTAAAAATTTAAGGAATAGAACTATAACAAAAAAGCTTTATAAAATACATAACTGAAATTTAACTCATAGAATAAATTCGAAAAATAAAAAATGTTGAATGTAATAGAGATTTTATGTTAATTATTTTTTAATTGACACATTGTTGGATATCGTATGTTGGTTTTTTTATCCTATTTTCAATTGAATTAATCATTAATTAAGAAAAGGAATCACAACTTTCAATTTTTACAAATTTTAGTAGTCAATATAATCATTAAACAACTTTGTAATATTAAATGAATTATAAATATAAAACTCTTGTTTGTAAACCTCTTTTAAAGACTTTTTTTTAATATCTAATTATAAAAAGCATTTATCTTTTGACTTCCAAAAATCCGGAAAAATCCTGATATCCCAAAAAATCCCGGGGTCCCGAAAAATCCCGGGATTTGATTTTTTGCGTAAACCAGTCCCGATTGGCATCCCTAATTGTGACGCATAAGTGCATACATATATACATATGTATGTACATATAATTTAACAAACTTAATTATAGAAAAAGTTATATATACCCTTGTACCTTCGGTATATTGGTCGTAACTTATATTTTGGTCATAATTTTGTTGTATCTAAACTGATTTTCAGCAAATATGTTCTATTAAAGATTTCAGATCCTTTTACTTATAATACGTATCAATAGGTAACATTACAGCCTTAAAATTTAAGTTTTTATAAAAATGTTGATGTTTTTAGGCTATTGGGAGTATTTTGCTCATAACGTGGCCATTTTATAGACGATTTTACCAGCTGTTCCCTTAATTTTACGAATTTTTACAAATTTTCCTTTCGCGTACATCCGAGTTTTTTTTTTTGGCAAATAGGTTCTACTAAAGATTTTCGATCTTTTGAGCTATAAAATTTTAGTTTTTATAATAGTTTTGATGTTCTTTAGCCCATTTTTGGAGTATATTGCTCATCACTTAACCATTTTTTAACCGATTTGGCAGGAATCAACTGTACTGAACATGTTCGTATTTATTAAAAATATAAAAAAGTAGCTCACTACAAACTAGCCTACCGGGGTATCCCGGTATTGGATTGCGGGTTCGATTTCCGCCAGAGACTCTGGTTACTTTCTTGCAGACAAGCGTAGAGCTTCGCGGGATTATTATAGGAAGATAAAAAAACGTTCGGTGATGGGTATAAAAAACAACAACAAGGATTTTATGGAATTTTTTTGTTCATATCTCAGCAATTTATTAACCGATCTGCCTAAATTTCAATAGAAAAATTATTATGAGCACATCTGACAAATATATACCAACCAAGTCCCCATCATATCTGGGGTCTTCGGAAAACCCAACAGACGGACGGTCAACCGAATATACCCAACAGAATATGCACACTTTATAGGGTCTAAGATCAATATTGTAGAAATTACAGACAGAATGACAAAGCTTTATATACCCTTTTACGATTTCTAACAGAAATTATCTAGTGAAAGCGATAAAGGGCGAATGTGCGAAAATTCTGTGATTTTCACGAATAATCGCGTAAGTCGGTTTTTACCGAAATTGAGATAATGATGTCAAAGTGTTACATTTTGCATTAGGTTTTTATAAGTATTAAGCTTTTTAGAATATAATGTAGTATTATTAATTTTTTTCTGCTAAAAACAACTTAAGTTAACTGTTTAATAAAATATTTTGCTATTATAACGATTTATGTCGACATACATCGCCAAAAATTGTAAAATTGCTGAATATGTTTCCAAATAAAAAGCATATGTGATGTTATGTTGTTATTCGTGCAAAAAATATGAAAGTATTTTTTGAAAATTTTTCTATTAATAACAACTTAAGTCGTAAAAATAACAACGTAAGTCGTCATGTGTGATTAAAATGATAACATTTATTTTCACAAAAAAGAACTTATGTGGAGATATGATGTTATATTGCACACACTTAATGAGTCAATCAAACATATGCATTTTTAATCCTTTTACAGATTATGATCCTGTGAGGATTTTTTCATGAAAACTATGTATAATACGTAGAAAGTCACTGTTAAGAGGATAGTAAAGAAAAAAGTTTAAAAAAGCATCTACAGAAGCCGCAATTGAAAAAAATAATTGTTTTTGCTCTCCTGAAAAGTTTGGTTTTATAACTTACGCGATTATTCGTGAAAACCACAGAATTGACCCTATGTATGAAGAAATTTTGTATATGTTCATACAAAGTACTAACACCCGTATTCAAAACGAAAATTTGTGTACTCCGACTATACTCCGCTCATCGAGTGAGCAACTAAAATGTTGATTAAGCTTAATCACCATTTAGTCATGAGTTTATTCAAAACTCTTTTAAATCGCCCGGTTAACAAAAATTTGTACATCTTTGTTTTAGTTAAATTCAACGCAAATTGACAGCAGTTAATTGGAAGTTAAAAAGTCTTTGATCATTCGATAATCATAGTTTATTAATAAGTGTTTTGAATAAGAAATCTTTAATCAGGAGATATGCAGTAACTAAATTTTTGTTTTGAATACGGGTGTAAATGTTTAAATCCAAAACCTAAGCGAATAGTAGGTTAGGTTAGGTAGAAAGGCTGTTGCGAAGTAACACACCCTCACTAGAGACCAATATGGTCCATTGTGACGCCTAGTTAGTGATAAGATTATAGCAAAAAAAAAAAAGAATAGGATAAATAGGGAGTGAAAGCACAGGAATAGAGAAAGTAGTGGAAGATAAACAATCAGACAACACAAGTAAAAACAACCCTAATAAACAGAAACCCGCCCTTCATGCTCCCAGTCCCCAGTCTCCTGCTGCGCAGCCAGGTAATACCCATTACAAATCACGTCAGATTCTCGAGCCAGCAACCCGAGACATCTCTTAATTCGAGCAGGAATCTGCTACCCAGCCACCTTAGCCTGCCGTTCTGT
Organism: Pollenia amentaria; assembly: GCA_943735925.1. Classification (NCBI taxonomy): domain Eukaryota; kingdom Metazoa; phylum Arthropoda; class Insecta; order Diptera; family Polleniidae; genus Pollenia; species Pollenia amentaria. The sequence goes on from OX031009.1 coordinate 164,769,460, forward strand.
AGCCTGGGACAGTGGCACAGAAAGTGCTCAACTGTCTCCAACTCCTTTTGGCCCTCACATAACCTACATATATATCCGAAAAGCCAGATCCCATTCTAACCGCCATTCTGCCTATCATACAGTGGCCCGTGATAATACCTATCATGGTTCTGACGCAGGCTCTACTCTTGCCCAGCAGCGCGTCCGAATTCGACATACTAAGCATTGGCCACAGCGTGCGCGATACACGGTAGTCCGTTCGACCCCGCCAAATCCGATTAGTCCCGTTCAGAACCCATTCCCCAATTTTTCCAAAGTAGAAGCCCATTGGAGGCATTACCACCTGAAAACTGTCAGGATCCTCCATTTCCGAGCCCACTCTCGCCAACTCATCAGATATCTCGTTGCCGGTGATGTTGCTGTGATCAGGTACCCAGCAGAGCCTCACTAGACTGATCTTTATATATATATTAGCGTATTTCCACAGCATTGACATGGTTTGATACACCTTTTGTATTACAATATTATGTTGATTTTCTCAAAGCTCACTTTCAGTGTTTGGTTCGGAACGATACGTTAAGGAATGTTTTGTTCACTGGCCATTGATGACTTTAATTTCTAAAGAGCAAGAGGACCTATATGAAAGTTAGAAGTATACTAGTATACTTTAAACTTGGCAAACTGCATAAACATGGGTACACACGTACATATGTACACTAAAAAAATTTTAAGTTATATTGTGCATGAACATATTTTATCGGTTTAGTAGATTAAAATTAAGGATTGACAACATTTTGATAAAAATAAAAAACAATTGATTTTAATAGCCAAATAATTTATTTCAGCATAAAATCGTATACGTAAATTCGATTGCGAAAAATTGATTTTTTTCAACACAAAATCAATTTTCGATAGGAATCAAAATAGATTAACCATTCCCTAATGTAAATGAATTTTTATATATTTTAATTGGTAAATGATAACTGCAATACTTATATTTTTGTTTTCTTTAAGTTATTAGCCATGTCACAGAGTACAATTCCTTTCGGAAACGGAATTCATTCCGTATTTTGGTGCTTCAGAAAATAACGAAAAAACTTTGCGGAATGCAACCATTTTTGTTTTCATGAACGGAATGGGAGTTTTCTATATTTTAAAGGCCAAAAAGCTATCAAAATATACTTTCTATCAATAAACAAATATGTTTTCTTCGTTTCCGAACGGAATTGTACTCTGTGACATGGCGGTATATATCGTGTGATACGTTATTTTAAAAATAAAATTATAAATTTTTTTTTTCTTAAAAACTACGAAAATGTTGCAACTTTTATGTTTATCCGACTTCTTTATTGATTTTCTGTAGCTAGCTTTTTTTGTTATAACTTTAATAAATCATTAAAAATGTATTTAACTCTACTTCTTTAAGACTAACACCTGTGTATATGTTAACAAAAAAATTGACTATAATGATATGCAAATACGATGTCAAGTATACGAAATGTGGTCACAAGGCGAAAGGGTTTCATGTGGTGTAATTACCGAAGAAACAAAGATAGTTTTTCGCAGTAGTACTTCAATGGTCTATCTTTTCCTACAAATGTCATCAGAAATGTGGGACTTTGATATACACGGTGATTTATACTTCGAAAAAGCGGTGAATGGATTTCTAACAGAGCTATTTCATAAGTGGAAAAAGTTAGGCTGTAATCATGAAGTGACAGTAGTTTTATTTTCACGCACATTTTACGCAGCCAAAACTCTCGATGAATTTCCCGAACATATGCGTGAATGCTTGCAAATGGATTATAAGGGAAGATTTTATGAGGACTTCTATCGTGTAGCCATACAAAATGATCGTAACGATGATTGGTGTACAGTTTTGGCACAATTAAGAAAGTTGTTTACATCTTATCAAAAAACCGTCTTAAACTATCACGCAAGAGATGGTTTAAAGATACCGATAGCATATAATTCTACTGCAGCACAGGGCAATTTTTTGGAAGTTTTAAATATATCATTGAACACCTTTGAAAAACATTATTTAGATCGTACGTTTGATCGTACGGGTCAATTATCGGTGGTTATAACACCGGGTGTCGGAGTATTCGAAGTTGATCGAGAACTTACCAATATTACCAAACAACGTGTAAGTTTTAAAAACAATTCTGACTTTAAACCATTTTATATAATTCTTTATAAATTACGTAGATTATTGATAATGGCGTTGGAAGCGATTTAGTATGTGTTGGTGAACAACCTTTACATGCTGTACCCTTGCTAAAATTTCATAATAAAGATACTTCTCTAACTGCAGCTGATGATTATTCATTGCCGCATTGGATTAATCTAAGTTTTTATTCAACAAATAAAAAAATTGCTTATTCTAATTTTATACCTCGCATAAAATTGCCTCCAATGATTGCAAATGCGACTATCAAAATGGACGCCAATAGTGTAAGTTCCAAATTTACCTTTTAAAATTAATGGGTCGATTACGGACAGCAACTAAACTGAAGATGTGTTGCCAGCAGCAAAACATCAGCAGTGTAATCGACCCATAAAATTAATGCCCCTGTTGTGGTTTACAACTCAACTCATTTGAGTTGTAACTTCAACAACTTAACTTTAGTATGATAGTGATGAGTTGTAAATAGGTGCGTTCAAGTAATTTTACTGTAAAATGCAGTAAATCAGTGATTACTGAGTAAACTGGAAAATTACTCTCAAAAAAAAAAAAAAAAAAAAAGGAAAATACAAACAATTTCGTTTTTATAATCTTTCATATATGTTTTTTTTTATTGTTTTTGATTTTGCTAATTTGTGTCTGGTTAAATTTTTTCAAAAGTACACTAATACCTTTTTTTTGCTATTGATTACTTAAAAAACAAGAGCAGTACTAAATACCCAAATACTTTACCAACTCCCAAAAGTTAACACAAAAAAGTTTTAAAATTGAGGACAACATTCCTAATGAACTATACCTTGTAGTTGTTCTACCAAGTTTCTCAGAAAATAAAAATTATTTTTGAGTTAACACATTAGTGCATAGAGTCCCTTAGGAGGGACGCTCGAATTTTCTACTGTAGCAGTTTAAAAATTTTGAATTTTTAAATAACAAGTTGGCAAAACCGTCACTGACAATCCAACAAAGCACGTTTTATTTCATTTGTTTCAATTATTGTGATTTGTATGTTATTTTTATGCAAAATATGGAAAACCAATTTGTAAAAAAAACAAAAATCTCGAGCCGGGTAAGAAAAATTGCAATATATTATGTGAATAAGTGTTATTTTTTGTGTATTGTTATTTGTAAATAAGTGTAATGATTCAATTGATATAAAAAAATTATGACAAAATGTTATGTTCTGTGCATATAGTGACTTTGAGTGCAACTGCGCCCGTGGTATTGAGAAAATATTTTTTCATATATAGACTTGCAGTTTCTGAAACGTTGAATGAACTGCATGCCCTTGACGGCAATTATTTCAATGACGTTAACGGACGTTGACGCGATTTCACCATTAGAATGAGCCGATACTGATCAAGATACCGATTAAAGCGATGATGACCATGAGACAAATCTTAATCATCTCGGTCCAAAACTATTATCTACAGCATGTGAAGTGGTGCAGGAAGATAGTGAGTGGGATGACAGTGATGACGAACCACTAGAGTAATTAATGCGCATCTCCTGTGAATAAAACATACAGGCAAACACGAGTTCAAATTGTTGCGAATAGTTGAACCATTATATAAAATAAATATGGAATGTACAATGATTCCACCAAGGGCTGATGATCAGTTATGCAAAACTCCGACAGAATTTGTTGAACAATTTTTCTCCGAAAATATTTTAAGACATTTTGAGGAGGAAGGGGTGCTGTAAGTATTTCCCAACCAAAAGAGCTTCATCGATTTAATATGGGCATGGGAGGTGTTGATAAGATGGATCAATTAGTTACAGTCTACAGCTCGCGAAGCAGACAAAAGAAATTGTGGCGGGCAATCTTTGCATACCTCCCTGATGCTTCAGTCGTTAATATATGGCTGCTGATGAAAAAGTTAAATCCCAATGATCCGACATGTCTGTACTTCTTATTTTTTCGCTGAAATCTTGCTACCTCCTACTTGAAACGTATGGTACCCCATTTAAAAGAGGTTCGCACACTAACAAAGTAACGGCAGATACACGAGTTGCTGTCAGAAACCACCTTATCGAATATTGAAAAGCCGCTAAACGATGTGGACATAGCGGAAAAAAACAAACTTTATTTGCAACAAATGTGAAAAAGGGCTACACCCAAAAGAATGCTTTTTTTGAATAAAATGTTTTTGAACCGCATTTATCAGCTAATTTTATTAAAAATTGGTAAAAATTCTTTAAGGAAAGCGGCCAGGGAACTTCGTCCACTAATGGGTTAATCAAATTTGTTATTATTCGACTTTCCAATTTCCAATAATGTTTATACTTATGTATTTTATTGTTTTTTCAATTAAATTTAAGGAAACAATCCCTGATGATGATCTTCAACGAAGATCGCAATATCGGAATTTAATAAAAAGGAATATTTATTTACAATTTTATTTATTTATTTAATTATTTTTGAGTTTATTTATTTCTAAGGAAATAAAAATTATTTTAAGTGTTATTTTTTGCGTAGAAAATAATAATTATTTTTTGAGTTTTATATATTTGCTTAGAAAATAAGTTACTTTTTGAATTTTTTTTTTTGCTTACAAAAAAAGTAATTTTCTGCGCAAAAATTAATATTAACCGATTTAAGGGCGAATTTATCCCCAGAATCCGTGCAAAAATCTTATATATTAAATTAAATTGATTTTTTTTATTTTTTCGTCCATTTTAAAATGACTTTTCTAAGCAAAAAAAATAAAATTCCAAAAATAATTTTTATTTTTGAGGAATACATAAAAAATCAAGAAATAACGTTTATTAACTGATGAATAAATAAAACTCAAAAAAAAAATATTTATTTTCTAAGCAAAAAATAAAACTTCCAAAAAATTTTATTTTGGAGGAATAAATAAAACTCTAGAAATAACTTTTATTTCAAGAGTTTTATACCAAAAAATAAAACTCAAATATAATTTTTTGTTGTTATAAAGTATTTGCAGTTGTTTTCAATACTTAAAAAAAAGTATTCATGTACTCTTGAACAAGTCTAACCAGACACATATTAGAAAAATAAAATAAAATAAAAGAAAAAAAAAAAACAAATATGAAAGATAACATAAAATAAATTGTTTGTATATTCCTAAAAGTTTTGTGTTATAAAAAGTATTTAATCGAGTGCCGTTAAGAAAGCGAGCTTAGTAGTCAAAAGTGTAAACTATTTTCTACCCTACATTTATTTTTCATCAGCGAGTCCCTTAATTTTACGAATTTTTACAATTTCTCCTTTGCGTACCTTTTTTGGCAATGGCTGTTTTTGAGAGTAATTTTTCAGTTTACTCAGTAATTACTCATTTACTGTGTTTAACTGCAAATGTACTCGAACGCACCTAATAACACAAAGACAAAAATTTCAACTGAATAGAGTTGAGTTGTAAACCGTAATAACGGCATGAATAAAATTACATATAACTGAAATATTAATGTTTAGGACAACGAAAATAACTTTCTAAGTTGCAATCAATCAGAATATATACATAATTCGTTGTTTGATTATGAAGCCTACGATGATCAAATATTTCAACCGTTACCAGCCCAGGGAACTTGGTAATTTTATAAAACAATAGTACATATAAGCGGAATTCACGCTTAGTAGTATACTAGCATTGTATACCTAGCAGATCTTGTGGATACAGTAAATATATCACCGTTTACAAGACCATAATAACAAAATCCATCAAACTGTAATTTACCACAATATTTTTAAAGTACTTTACCAAAAACTGTGATAAACTATGTACATTTAATTATAAGCTTCTGGTTTTTCTCTCTCGTTTTCTGTTTTGTGAAAAAAATTAACTGCTTACATTCGCTTCATTGATTTGCTTACAATAGCCACAAAAAAGACGCTCACACTGTGATTTAAAATCCTAGTGCATCTAAAAGGGTCTTAAACGTACTACTAAGCGTTAATGCCGATATAATAAATTGATTTAATACTAAAAAGTTTTTGAATTTCTAAATAGTTCTTTACAACGTGTAGTAAGAGCAAAGAAAACATCAGTGCCGAGTTTAGAAACATATGCTTTTCAAAATAATGATTGGGAAAATTTTACCCCTACTAAAGTACCAAGTTTAAGACGTAAAATGTCCGACCCGGATATACATCATGGTACTTCTGGAATATTAGCAGCTATGGTGTGTATTTTTAATTTTTGCTTGGTTAAATGTTAACAAAATGTTTTTTTTTATTCATTAAGAGTGATGTCTCCAATCTCTCAGAATCTTTGGCATCTGAGAAAAATGCAAGACGTTCAATTGTTTCTATTGCACCCATCGTAAGACCGGGAAGATCTCTTATAAATCCGTTTGATCCATCTCATGTTACCATCAAATTAACATCAAATCGTCGTCGTTGGACTCATATATTTCCAAAGGTAAATTTTGTTAATTGCTATTTAATAACACACAATTTGAGGTAAATTGATCTTTTACAATAATTTACTATTATTCATGGAAATTTTGCAAAAACCTTCTATATATAGAAAATATAAGTATTGCGTAAATTAACTATTTATAGCAGGGCTTTGAAGTCCGAGTCGGAGCTGAGGATTTTGTACAATAAAATCGCGACTCCAACTCCAAAAATTTTCTAATTTACATATGTAAATAACTATATTGAAGCTCGATGCGGCACTTGTTAGAATTCAAATATAGATTTGAAATTTTTACAGAATCATTTTCTTGCTATATTTAACCATTTTAAAGGTACTGCATTAAAAAAAAGTTTGAAATCATATAAGGATCAGTTTCATATACATTAAGCATCAAGGTAAGCGTAGGATTCAGAGTTGGACGGAATCGAGCTGTAAAAATATACGTATAGAGAATTTTTTTTTAAATTTAATATTCATAAGAAAATTTTGCAAAAATTTTTTATTTATAAGAAATTTTATATTTTTTATATTTTTATAATTGACTATTTATTAAAATTTTTTAGAGAATTTACTATATATTGGAAATTTTGAAAAAAGCTTACAATTTATAAAAAACTAGATTTATATTTTTTATTTGTTGTTTTCACAACACAAGTGATACTCAAAAACTAACTGCTTTTCATATAAATTTTACTACACCTTCAATCACTTGTGTTTTGAAAACAGCACAAAGGTTTTGAAAATATTAACTATACTTACGTACATATATATTTATGTCTATCGCGCTTGATCATAAAGAGGGTATTAACTCAAAATAAAAATTTTAAGTAAAAGCAAAACAATTTTTAATTTAATATTAAAGGCGTATGAAAAAGAATTTTTAAACCAACCGTTTCTTTACCAAACATTAGACAATCTAGCATGATATTTTTACAACGGGTAGATATTTGTTACGTATAGATTTTTTGCAATAATTGCAAAAATAGAAATGTTGAGTTAATACCGTCTTGTTGATCCAGTGCAATATATATCGTTCATTTTATTTTTGTTATATTGTGTATAAAATTCATTTTAATATACTTTATACTTTCACCGTTTGAAGATATATATATATAGGTATATATACACAGAAAAAATTAAAAATTTCTCTATTCACCAAAATCATACCAAATTCATAGAATCAAGCAAACAATTTTTTAATTTTGCACCTATTACTAGAATGATTATATTTATTACTAAAAATTGTAAAAATTGGAAATTGTGAATATATTTTTTTCCAATAAATGATATTTGTAATTTTAACTAAAAAAAGATCAAAAAGCTTTGCCGTTTCAAACAATGTGTTAATTGATTTCATTTAATATAGCTTATATTTTGACAATTCCCAACAACAATTCTGTAAGTTTAATTAAATTATTTTATTTTAAACGAAAAAATCAATTAAGCTTTTTTGTTATTTAATTAATATTTTAATTAAAATGTATTTCAAAGCAACAAAAATGGTAATTAAATCAAATTTATATTCTTCATTTTCTTTCAACTAAAAAAATAATTGATCCATTTATCATATTAATTAAATTGAAATACTATTAAACAATTTTTTTAATTGGTAAAAATACTGATAATTTGTTCTGTATAAGTATATATATATATATATATATATATACATATATATGACAACAAGTACCCATAAGAAAAATATACAGAGGTATTTACCCACGCTTTTCGTTATTGTACAGCTATGGTTATGCGTTGCAAAAAGTATGTGTATTACTTATACTTATGCACGACAATATTTCACGCAATCATATTCAGTAAACTTAAATACATGAATATTATGCAGAAATTATTTAGGCTATCTGCCATACATATGAAATATACAGTGAGTACCGTCTGTATTTTTGGCACTACTGCGTGAATATGATAACCATTTTTTTTGTATGAAAAGGGTTAGCAAAAATGTACTTTGATTACTAGACAGGTATGGGATTATGTACATATTTTTATGATACATGAAATAAAATTTTCTGTAACAACAGCCGTACGTATGTACATTTTTATTTTTAAGGTTTTTTTTAGTAGGTAATAAAAATAAAACAAGTCGGCTGATTTAATTTTTTTTTAATATTACCTCTCCAAGGTTAAAGTGTACACTAAAAACGAAGACGATAGCCGGTTTCTATGTGCTATATTTGTATGTTTTAACTTTCATTAAAATCTTTTAGATAGTTTCAGAGAGGCAGAAATTGCCCCTACCGCCCCTGTGGTCCTAACTTTTCAATGATTTTTGTAAAACCATTAATGAAAATACCTCTTTTCAATGCATTTATTGTTTGGTAAATGGGTTGAGTGGTTCTCGAGTTATAAAAAAAACAAAAAGCTTACCGCCTAAGTCAAGTCTTAAAATTCTTTAAAATCATATCGATATTTTGCTCAATAAGAACATACAATAGAAATTCTGCCTAATTCCAAAATTTTTAAAATTGCATTTGCCATCTTTGCCACTGCATACGTACTCTGTGTATATTTACGTTTTACATACATACGTAAATAAACATACTTATTTATTCTTACGGGTATTGCAGATATCCAATACAAGGTTAATTTATATGTTATGCATGTACTTTCTAAAAGAAGAATGAATATTCAAATACACATTGCCTATACATATTTTACTTCAACTTGTTATGGGTAACGGTATGAATACGTATGGTTTGATTTTTACCCATACATGTCCATACATGTTTTCTCACTAATCTTAAAGAGTACTTAAAATGATACTTTTGTCATTCTCTGGTATGTATATATATGTTTTTAGGGTCCCACTGGAGTTCTAATACAGCAGCATCATTATCAGGCCGTACCGGCAAAACAAAATTGCACTCAATTCAATAATAACAATGATAATGATTATTCATCTTGTTACAATTCCATGGAGTACGACCACACATCAAACTGTTCGACTATAAGCAAATCTATTTCAAATAGCCCTAATAATACAGATCCCGAAAAACAAGAAAGTAAATTTTACAAATGTACATACATATAAATAGTAAATAAAAAAAAAAATTTTTTTTTAGTTTCCAGAAAGCGTAACAGTTCCCTATTAAATACAACAGCACTAGTAGTAAATACATCTACTACAGTTCCGACAAAAAGTTTTCTCTGGGGTGCTACTGGTGAACAAGAATGGACACCCGCCATTACCACAGGTACGTTCCTATATTAATAAAAATTAAAATAAAAAAATGGACCATATTTTGCGTGTGTTTTCTTTGTAAACTCTGATTGTGATATTGTCAAAATTTTTAATTTATCACTTTCCACGACTTGATTTATAATTTAATCTATGTTTAATGTTTTTTTTACAGTTTGTTTATATATATATTAATTTTTATTTTATGTTTTTAAACGAGGTTTTTATTGGAAACATTGTATTTTTCTAAACAAATTAGGCTATTGTGCAAAAAACGATATGCCAAATATATACATATAAGTTGTATAGTATTTATATGTATTTATCGAAAAGTGCATATATTATGTTAGCGTTACAACAAATTGAGTGCTTTTCCGAAATTATTAAACTGCTTTAGCGTTACCCAGGTTAATAATTTATTATATTTTTTAATAATTATTTCATTTAAATTATATTAAATTATGGAGTGGAGAATCCAAATTTTCATACCTTTACATACATACATAATGAAATTAATTTTATTTAAACATTGGGATCTTAAATAAGTTCTCTTGTTTTTTGTTATTTAAATTACGTGTAAAATGTGTTATTGAGGTATTTCCTATTACAAGTAATGTATGTACTTAAAATCAAGGACAAAATCCTTTAATTGCGATAATAATTACTTCAAATTGTAAAAAAAGAATCTTTAATTATAATAAACATTAACTTGTAATTAAAAAACATTGAATTTTTAAACCTGATATGATTGATATCCCTTTTTAATACAAATTCCTAAAATTTTGAAATATTGTAATTTAAAGAATTTAAGACTTGAGTAACATGTATTTGTATTTATTAACAACAAATTATTTTAACATGTAGTTGGCATTTTAAAATTAAAATTGCATGTAATTGCATCATTTGGGGTCTGATCAATTGCATACTTTAAATTAGTCCTCCAGGACATGCTTTAAGATTAAATTTTATTAAAAAAGTGAAATAAGACAGAAAACGGTGAGAACTTGTTCCGGAACCAATAGCTAATTCAACATTAATAGTAACCAAATTTAATTTATTAATTCTTATTTAATTTTATATTTCTTTCCGAGTAGTTTTCTTACATACATACATACTTATGCAACATGTCATACAGTATTAGCATATATTTTTGTTTTGAATTAATCATAAATTTATTTATAATATTATTAATAAACTTTAATTTGATTTGAAATTACATATATACTTTTTTCTAATCCCATTCATTAATTCATTCGTTCATTCATTAATGAAATGCAAACAAAAAATAATTACCATGCTAAACAAATTAAAAATAACTAATTATAATTTCTTTAACTCTTTTGTTGTTCCCGTCCCATCAATATAATAAAATAAAAATAAAATTTGTTTGGAACATAACTCATTTAACAAAATCGCAGTGAATGGTAGTGTGCGTAAACACTTAATACCAATAGTTGAAACAGAAACCTCAATGGGAAATGTGTACGAAGCAGAAGCAGATGGCAAAGGAAAAGTAATCATAGGTTAGCGAATTTATTAAAAAAAATGGAAAGTAGAATATTTTTTTATCTGTTTTGTAGTTTAAACGAAACTGTTTATTTTTTACACGAAACGCTAGCACATTTTTCTATAGTAATAACATTTAATTTGCATATTATCCTTTTATCAGCAGCTTCACAAAAGAGTTTATACAAAAAAATAACGAATACTTTTAATAGTAAAAATAATTATACTTAATTACAAGCACACTATTGTAGATAGTTTTAAAGTAATATTATTTTACGTTGTGCACTTGTATATTTTAATACACAAAAATGTAATTAAAACTGGTATATTTTCTCTACAGTAGGGTAGTTAGTGCATGTTTTTCTTTATCAATGCATGATAATATAAAAATATTTATTTAGATTTAGATTAAGTATTCATTAGGCTTATATAACGTTTTTTTAAACTACATTAATTTTCATATAACATAATATACATACATATACATATTATACATATTAGCGGAGTTCAGTGTTAAGTGCAAATGGTCTTGCGAAAAAGCAAATACAAAATATCATTGATAAATCCAACAAGTTTTAGTTAGATTTCATAAAAAAGCTACGAAATTTTGCATTTGCTCTTTCGTAAGACCATTTGCACCAAACACTGAACTCCGCTATTATGTTCAATGAAGGAGTTAAATAACAAAACAATACAATTCCACATTTAAAATATTGCTGTTTTCACAACACAAGTGATCGAACGTGTAGTAAAATTTATATGAAAAAACCCTCAAAAACTGAGCGCTTTTTATATAAATTTTACTACACGTCCAATACACGTCCAATCACTTGTGTTGTGAAAACAACAGATAATAAATTAATTTCAATGTATATACTAAAATGTATAAAACATTTGATAAAAAAAAAACTAAAGCTTAAGAATTTTTGCGACATGTGACATGAGTTTTGCAAAAAAATTCTTAATAGAAACTGTGTGTTACATAAGGTGCGTTCGAGAACACAAAAGTTTTTATTTTTTTTACTGAACTGTACTGCATTTTACTAAGTTGCGTTCGCGTACACAAAATACAGTAAATGAGAACACAAATTAACAGCGTAAAGTGACAGTTCTTCACTGAGTATTTACTAATTTTTACTGCAGAAATTTTTGCAGTAAAATTTAGTAAAACAAAAAACAAAAGTAAACAAACAAAAATTAATACAAATTGTGAATAAATTTTTCAATATAGGAAAAATTTAAATAAAAACAAAAAGTAAATACATATTAATTATTTAAACTTGTTTATGAAGCATTTATATGGCTAAATACCAACTTTTGAAACTTTATTTGTTATGTTAATTTTTTAGAGTTGTAAACGTGTAAAGCATTTGGGTACTTAGAACTGCACTTGTTTTTAAAGTAATCAATAGCAAAAAAATTATTTATGTTCTTTTGTATAAATTAACCCAGGCACAAATTAGCAAAATCAATTAAAATAAAAAAATTATGAAAGATTACATAAAATAATTTCTTTGTATTTTCTTTAAATGTTCGTGTTATAAAAAGTATTTAATCGAGTACCGATAAGAAAACGAGTTAAGTAGTAAATGTACTCGAACGTACCTATATTTGCGACATACGTAAAAATCAATTTTTAAGGGCTTTGAGATGTTTAAACTTAGTTTAACGTACTCGGAAAATCGGATTTTCCGGCGAAATGTGATTTTTTTTTATTATTTCATTAAAGGCCAACATTTTAAGTAAAACGAAGCTGTTCCGTCAAAATTTTGTACACAAACTTGGTAATGCCGGCACAAATATGTTTTCAGATTAACTTAACCTAGTTTTACTGAGATCTCAAGACCCAGCCTAAGTGACATGAGTTTTAAAGAAAACTTGGTGTCACATATGTATATGAGTCACTAAATGGTTTGATTTTTATAAATTTAACAAAAATCTCATAAATTTATTAACATTTACTTTTATTTATTTACATTTTATTGATTGTGCCAAATTTAAAAACAAGGATAAGGACATTATCCAATTATTTTCCCATCTTAGTCTCTGCAGATTCTACATATTCATTCATATACTAATTTCATAAAATATAGCTATAAAATTCAATCATCTTCTTTTGTAAAATTTCCACCACGACCATCCTCCAAAAAATAATTATTTTCCAAAAATTGTCTTCCTTGGTCAGTTAAGTTGCTTCCAGAATCTTCAAATTAAAATCACTTTCGCTGGAGTTCAAAAAAGTCTCAAGAATTTGCTCTCCAGTTACTGTTTTACTTTTTCTCCCATTAAATGTAAAATTTGTTTTATACAGACCTCCTTAACTGATGACGGCTTCGGCGTGTAAACCGCACCAAACAGTGATTTTTTCTTCACCAGAAAAACACGTTAAAACATTGAGGTTACAAACAATTGCATAAAGTTAATGGTGAAAAACCGCAAAAACTGTTACTCGGACCAGTTCTACGACGCCAAACCATTAGCTAATGTGAGGTGACAACGCAAAACGCACGAAATGTAAACAACCAAGAACGATCTGATTGTCCTAAAAACTAATGACAACGAGCGCGAGCTGCTTCTCCACTCAAAGCAGTTTTACGAGTGTATTTTGTATATAAAGTAAAGAATAATTAGCATTGTGGTTATTTTAGTGAACTGTTAATGGTTTCTAATCCAAATTTCGATATTTTAATCAGGCTTAAGTTCATCGAATTTAATTTTCATTAAATTATTTTTATGAAGAAAGGAATTTTACAACATGAAATGAGTTAAAATTTATTGATATTTTTCATTCTTGACTGGGCTAGGAACTTAACCAGGGTTTTCACGGACAGGTTGCCCTGACTAGTTTCGATTGTAACCATACAACCTCTTCAGAGGAGTTTGCCGTTTAACACTCGACGCCATTGACGACGGATGAAGTCAATATTCAAACATCAATCTTTAAACCAAATGGTTTTTTTACCCTGGTAGATCGAAATTTGCTTTGAATGAATGAACACCTATTTGGATTAGAAACCATTAACAGTTCAATAAAATAACCACAATACTAATTATTGTTAACAGCTAAGGCACGAGCTATGTTTACAATTGTCCTTTAAGTTGTGCTGAAAAGAAAAAAAAAAAAAAGAAAAACTGCAGCCAACTTCACACTGAAGCGGTCGTATTTTTTAGCGCAAATAAACTTTAATTTTGATAAAATTCTTTTATTTTTTAATAAATAAATATACATATATATTTTTTATTTTACCACGAAGATTAATTACGGATATTATTGCTTCATAACTTGGGGACAGTTGTTATCCCAGTTATGGATCTGGAATATGAGGACGATGAGAATTTGGTCTATAAACCTGTTGGAGATTTTACCACAATCACCGACAAATGCCCAAAGAGAAAAAGGTCTGAGGAGCTAGTCTCTGCAAATATTGACGTCGCCCAGTTGGGTGAAAATAGATTTGCCTTACTATCAGGTCTGGAAATTGAAAATGCAGACGAAAGCCCTAAGAAGGGTAAATCGACAAGAACCACCACTACGAAGTCCAAAAGTAATACCAAGCCGTACTGCCCACCCATCTTCCTGTTTGATGTCAACATTAAGCACTTAGTTGATCAACTAGAGGCAAAGATTCCTAAGATAACATTTAAAATTAAAAATGTTAATAAACGTAAAAGTAAACTCTATCTCTCTGACCCGCTGGTGCACACAGAAATGATGGCCATATTAAGAGAGAAAAATATCCACTCTTATTCGTATACACCAAAAGAGTTTAAACAAACATCTTATTTATTAAGAGGAATCTACCATGGCATCGAGATAGATGAGGTAAAATCTGCCCTTGAAAAAATAGTCCCAGACGTCGTCTCAAAGGTAACGCGCTTTACAACACCATATTCTATTAAGAATGCGTATGACACAGGACTATTTTTAGTGACTCTTAATCCAGGCAAGTCCCTAGGTGATATTTCTCATATTAAATATCTGTTAAGCCAGACAGTTATCTGGGAAAAACCTAAAAGAAAGGAAAAAGAAATACAGTGCCACAGATGCCAACGTTGGGGACACATAGCCAAGAACTGTAATTCTGCGCACAAATGCGTCAAATGTGAAAAGAGTCACCCTCAAGGTGAGTGTCAACGCACACACACAGATAGCTCCGCTCCCCATTGTGTAAACTGTGGAGAAAATGGTCACCCAGCAAACTGGAGAGGTTGCCCTATGTACAGAAAATACATTAACACTAGAAAAGAGCGCATTAGTAAGTCCAGAGAAGAAAAATTGATTGCAAAGTCTAATGTAAGCCGAACAATAACCCAAGCATTGCAGTCGCCTGGAAAAACGTTTGCTGATTTATTTCGTAAAGACAGTCATATGACATCAGCGCAAAAACCGTCAGTAATTAATGATTTTCTTAAACTAGCCAATATTTTTCTAGTTCCAGAAGAGCTGCCTCTAGAGCAACAGGTAACTAATTTTTTGTCGGAATTTAAAAACATGCCTACACACGAAGCCAAATCCGAATTCATTCGGCTTCTAAAAAAAGTAAACTCTAAATATGGACCATAGAACAATAAACTTCATGACTTTTAATGTCCGCTCCCTTATAAGCAACAGTCGTCAAATCGAGCTCTCAAACATGCTACACCACAACCAAATTGACGTTGCACTAATTCAAGAATGTCATCTACACGGAGCAAAAAAAGTTAAAATACCTGGATACAATTTCATCTACGACAATTCAGCTATCGGGGTGGCCATAGTTATCAGAGACACAATATACTTCAACAAAATAAATTTTATCGGAACACGTCTCTCTAGTAATTTTATTCAAATAGAGTTATCCAAAAACGGCATTTGTAAAAAATATCTAATAGGCTCGATATACATCCCTTGTGTATACCCTTCTCAAGAACTTCTTAATAACCTAAATCAACTTCTTCTCCTGGCCAATAATTTTGACGGATTTATATTTGGAGGTGACCTTAATGCCAAAAGCCCAAATTGGGGGGACAATTCCGAAAACTCCAATGGAAAGGTACTTAGCGATTGGTTACATAATAACTGCTTAGAAGTCAAGCGTATCTGTGACGTATCTCCATCGTTTCCAAATGGCTCATCTTATTTAGACCATTTTATATTAAGCTGCAACGTAACTAATTCAATTCATCCTAACTACGTAATTAAATCAATACCAACTTTCTCGGACCATTTCCCTCTAGTTTTAAATCTAGATCTTAATGAGGCCCAATTACAACTACAAAGTCCACAAATATTTACATCCTACAAATACACTGATTGGAGTCTATTTTCTTCAGATTTAGAAGCTGCTACTCGTGCCATTCTTCCACAACAAAATTGCAATTTAAGTAACAACGATATTGATGTACTAATTAATAATTTTAATAACACACTTACCGCGATACATGATACCCACTCATCTAAATATGTGTATAAGGATCGGAAACGACCATATCCCGATAACATCAAGCATTTCTTTAAAATTAAATATATTTGGCAAAAGGACCTGAAAAAAATATTTCATAGAACTGGCAATAAACTAAATAGTGAGTATAAAATTTTATCAAAGCAAATACAACTACTAAGAATAATTTTAAACGAGCTTGTGAATATAGAAGACGCAAAAAATTTTAAATTTAGACTCACAAATATAGCTCCGGGCCCTACTGCCTTCAAGAAAGTTCGTCAATTAATAGGCAACTCAAAAGCGCCATTTTGCACTCAAATTACCCATAATGACAATGTTATAACTAATAGCCAACAAATCTGTGACATATTTGAAAATCATTTTACCACAGTTTTTAAAAAAGTTATACCTGAGAGACCTGATAACATTGTTGAGACTCAGTTTTTATCATGTGTAAATGGGTTCTCCAACCATATTTATACTTTTGACGACGACTTCCAGTCTGGGGAAAATCCTGACTCTTTCCATTTCACAACTGTTTGCAACATCAAAAAGCATATTAGCAACATTAATAACAAAAAGTCATCGGGCTTTGATGGCGTTTCAAACTTTTTAATAAAAAAATTTCCAGAAACTACACTGAAACTACTAACAATAATCTTCAATAATTGTATTAACAATGGCTACTTCCCAGCAGAGTGGAAGAAAGCCAAAATTTTACCTATTAAAAAGAAGCAGGATAGCAAAAAGCCTGAAGATTTTCGTCCAATTTCTCTTTTGTCCAACATTGGAAAGTTGTTCGAGCTTGTTCTTAAAGAAAAACTCGAAAATGAATTCATTGTAGAGCCAATATCAGAATTCCAATTTGGGTTCAGACGATTTCATTCTACGAACCACGCCCTGTTAAAATTTCATCACGATGTCACCAAAAATTTAAGAGAAAAATCATGTACAATTGCCATATCATTAGATATAGAGAAGGCATTTGATTCTGTTTATCATAATGGCATTCTCCACAAATTACACAATCTTGGTACAGATCCATTTCTTTTAAAAATACTATCGAGTTTTTTTTCTAATCGTAAATTTGCAGTTTGCATTGATAATGTCAACTCTGCTCTTGGACCAGTGGAAAGCGGCGTCCCTCAAGGAAGCATTTTGGCACCTATGCTTTTCAACTTGTTTCTTCATGATTTTCCACACCAACTTCAAAACTCAAAGGCTATTCTCTACGCGGACGACTGCCTGATCTACACCCATGGTAGCTCTCCAATATCGACATTAAACGACATCGCATTTCACCTTGGCGAAATTAGCGACTTTTATAAGAAATGGGGTATTAATATTAACGCAGCAAAATCAGAAGCAATCTGCATCAGAAATCCCTCAGGTAAATGTGCGAGATTTGTGGTTCCTGAAAGCAAGTCACTAAATCTTTCCCTGAATGATGTCAACATACCATTTAAAAACTCTATAAAATATCTTGGAGTCCATTTCGACAAGCTCCTAAAATTCAATAAGCACGCTAGAAATTTGTTACAAAAAACAAAAAGAATATGTGGGACTTTTACAAGTTTACTAAACAATGCCTACTTTCCTAAAAACACAAAACTATTGCTCTATAAAGTGGCAATCAGATCGGTACTCACATATGGTTTTCCTATCTGGTTCACTATATCCCCGACAGTAGCCAAAGAATTAGAAACATTTGAAAGAAAGATCCTCAGAAAGTGCATTGGAAAAAATTACGAAAACTGTGTAAAACGTTATTCAAACAGGTACGTGTACAAAAACGCGGACATAGTCCCATTCTGCAGGTATGCAATGTCATTGTTGGAAAAATTTGTTCAAAGACTTCCAGACCACGAAAACATGCTAATCAACCAAATACATGATCATGAAAAAAACACAAACTGGAATGGTTCCACATATTTGTCACCGATTGGGATTATCCACGGTCACTTAGAAAACAACCCGGATCCCTGCAATCTCCCATACTTCTATAGGGTGCCTACTCCCGGTACACATAGAGGCTAGGGAACATGGCGTGGGTTCTCAGCACCAGTAATTCCCATTTTGACACTCATTTTAATGTGATATCAAAAACACTTTTTTATTTCAACTAGTACATATTTTATTCTTGTACGTTCGAATTAGATTATTTTTATTTGCCTAACACACCTGTATGTATGTGTATACTGTGATATATATATGTTTGTCAATGAATTTAACATATCGTTTATTATTGTTTATCTGTTATCTAGTTTTAAGAATGTTGTTTGCAGACACTTGCTTTGTTGACATTATCGAAAGGCCGAAAGCAAGCCTTGTAAAATTTTGTTCCTTTTTGATTTTATACAATGTTTTGTATATACATATGTACATTTCATTTTAGCAATGATGCTTAATCTATTCAATATGTTATTAGAGTAAGACGTATATAGCTCTAAGAATGTTATTATTCTATTCGTATGTAAGAATATCAATGTAAATGAAAAAGAAGAAGACTTAATAAAAAAAATGACTTACTTACTTACTTGTGCTGAAAAAGGTTAACAAGAAAAAGAAAGACAAAAACATGAAAAACAAAAAATGTACTTTGGATTTCAAGAAGAATTCTTGACAAAAAGTACGAAAAACAGAAGTAAGGAAGAACATGTAAATCAATTAAAATATACTGAAAAAGAATTTCAGTAACCAGTAAATTTTTACTTTTTATTGAAAAAAATGTAAAAAATGGAGGGGCGTACTGCTTTCTGAAAAAATTTCAGTAACCAGTGAATTTGAACTTATTATTGAAACAAATGCAAAAAAATATTTTTAACCTTAGGTTCACAAGTTCTATAAATCACTTTCAAGTTGTTCACAAAAAGTGCTTGTCACAACTTGGTTGAATTGACAGCTGCACTCAATTTGATAATCAATTTCATTTTAAAAATGCCTCCGACGAAGAAACAACTCAAAATAGTAGCATGACTTAAAGTATTTTGTAAAAAAGCACAAGAATTTTTTAAAATACAATTTTTTTTTTAATAAAACACATTTAAATTTTAAGAAATATATTTTTTATAAAAAAGCGCCAAAGTTAATTTGTGGTCAGTTGTTAAATTGAACGTAACATTGGCAAACAAATGGAAAGAAATCTCGTGTTCAATTTAAAAAGTGTGTGTGCATTAGTAAAACAAGTGGAGAGCGTAAGGCAAATTAAAAGGAAAGACAAAACTTGATCGTGTGGCTTACAAGTAAGGCAAAAAAATTTAAACAACATTTTATTTTTAAAAGATCTGTTTAATTGTTTGTACATACATGTCTTATTTTTTTTATCGTTGTAAAGGTTTTATCAATTAGTATGAATTTTTACGTTTGTTTTGTTTCTTTGTTAATAAAATATTAAAATACTTGTAATTAATAATGTTTATTTACTCAAGTACCAATTTTTTCTAAAATGATCGAAAAAAATAATCTTAATTTATAAAATTTCTGAATTTTGAATTATTCGATTAATTTTCAAACTTTATTCGTTTAAACGAATAAGTCAAAAATACAAAATACCAATTAATCGCTTAATCGTTTTAGTTGAACACCCTAGTTACTATGCTTAAAAGAAATTTTTTATATAATTTATTGTATGGAAAAAAAATTTTTTTTAAACTAAAAAAATTTCATGTGTTTGTCATATAAATTACTAGTTTTTCTTGTGAAATAGCATCATAAACCTTCACAAAAAGTCTTTGTATACCCACACATTCAAGCGTAATTAAATAAAATCATGGCTTTCATACATAATTTCTTCGAAATTTAATTTAAAACAAAAAGCTGTACAAATTGGTGTGGCTTATGATGTTATTACAAAAAAAAAAAACATCGAAATGTAAAAGTTAATTTTCGTCTAAATCGGAAACTAATTGGAAAAAGCTTAAATCTTTTGAGGGAATGTTGGGATAGTTTTAATCAATATGAAAAACATGTAAATCCAGTTTTTTCAATTTTTCATAATACATGGTTTTTACTTTTGTACAAAAAATGTGACATTTTATTTAAAAAATGTATTTCGTTTTTAAAAAATGTTTGGTCTCTAAAAGGGTAGCATGTTTTTTTTCTAAAAAATGTTCCCTTACGAATGGCATAAGGCATTGTTGCACTTTTCACCCCGTATAAATCGACAGTGTTGCTAGTGCCCTGTAAAATAGGTGTCTTCGGCTTAAATCGGGTGATTCAACGTGAGGTTTGATTGATAATGTAAAATAAAACACATAAACTTAAAAGTGAACTTAAAATTTTTATTATCGGCGAAAAGAACAATTAAGAGCATTTACTGTTGGAAAACGATATCATGTAAATGTTGGCCATGACTACGTCTAAGCTCCATTTAGAAGGTCCAATTTTGGGCGACTCGTTCGATCAAAGCGACTGGTACCTCGCGGTTAACACGAGTAATTTTGAAAATAGTCCAAAGGTGCGTATCACACGATCTAGTAGGCCAATTTACCGTAGCAAAACGTCAAATTACTCACCAAAATGATTTCTCATAGAGGTCATTGTTTCGAGATATGTAAAAAAAGCATATTGACAATCAAACATAACGACGAATCACCCTATATTAGGGTTATTTATATAACGACGACGATTGCCTCAAAGAGCAACATAGCTGCGCGAAAATTTCAAAAATTCGGAAAAGTTGACAAAAATAGCTAAAATTCACGAAAATTTTTAATATTTCAAACAAGCCATAAAATTTATAAAAAAGTTCCTAAAACTAAAAGGAATGGCAATAATTCGGTAAAAATTGCTAAATTAGCGGAAATTCGCAAAAATTTGCTAACAGCGGCATAATAGCAAACTCTAATATTTATTAAGAATCGTTAAAGCTGTAAAGAATAACAAAACTTACAGAGAAAAATCGCTTCTATCGGGAACATGGCTAAAATTCGCGAAAAATTTTAAAATTGAAAACATACCCTAACATTTATTTGAAATCGCTAAATAGGTTAAATAAACAAAATGTCGGAAAATAACAAAAAGCGTTAAAAATTCAGCTATAATGATGAAGAACAAACTTTTTGACAGGTGTTAAAAACACGGCATTGGCAAGACATTAAATACATGCAACCTATTAGAAGGCGATATTTATTGTGTAGAAAAGAAAACACCATTAATTAATTTTATTTTCATAAAATCAATTTTTGCAATCACATATAAACCTGCAAAAGTCTTTATATTAGTTTTGAATTTTAAAGGAGAAACACAACAATAAGAAAATATCGGAGAGCCAGGTTAAGGACACGATTTTAAATAATTTTTATTTATTTTTATGGCAGTAAAAATTGTTAATTTCTGATTTTTTTTTCAGAAATAATTGTTATGTTTTTATTTTTATATAAATATTTTTTTTTTTTTTTTTTTGGTTTATCATGGCCTAAGAGTGTCTATTCCTTCAATATTTAGGAATGACTTTATACACTACCAGACTATTATATTGTATCTTGTTACATTTTACCTTAGCTATCCTTTGGATAGCAATGAAGTATATTGTATGTACAGAAAAATTTACAATTATTAGACACCAGCAGAATGTAATGCATTTTCTGGCCCGCTACGGCCTTCGTCAGCATTCTTTGTGTCAAACTGGATAGTGATTCTTTATAAATTGAATGTATTTAACTCAACTATTTTAACAAATATAATCTGGGAATTATTTCTTTTTCATAAGTTTCTTTATTATATTCAAAATTTTTTATTTTTCGAATTTATTCTATGAGCTAAATTTCAGTTATGTATTTTATAAAGCTTTTTTGACAATATAAAAAATCAGAAAATAACTGTTTTTGCCAAAAAAAATAGCTTATTTCTGTTAAAAAATAATTAAAATAATTTCTTCAAAAAAAAAAAAAAAAAAATCTTAAAATAACAATTATTTAAGCAAAAAGAAAAAAAATTAAAAATGAGAAAATAACAAGTATATTTTAATTTGTATTATAAATGTCGTAATTGTTTACGGTCCTGTTTTTAATCAATTTCGTACGTATTGATTTTGTGCAAATAAGTTTTGGTGTTTGTATTGTTTTACTACATATACTTTAATTAATATTATCCTATACATATTTTATTTAGTAAATTAATAAAATTTAATGTTTTAATGCTTTTTAATTTTTTGCTTTCAACGTTTACTTACACTTTGGTACAATTTGTAAGTGTTTTTTTAATAAAATGCTTTTTATTTAATGGAACGGTTTCTAATTTAAAAATGGTATTTGTATTTCACTAAACTTGAAACAAAAATTTAAATCTACACGTATTCGAAAGTGTTGTGTTATTGTAAATGTTAAAACAAAAATGTTCATTATTTTTTTAACTTATTCACAACTCCATTCAACAATAATACTTTGTAGGAGTGGATTGGAAATCACTTACAATACCAGCTTGTTTACCCATAACTACTGATTATTTTCCCGATAAACGCTCGTTACACAATGATTATGTTATATCGGATTATACTCTACTGCCGGATGATGTTAATTTTGATTATGCCAATAGTCGTGCTATTTATCGAAAACCTCTAAGTACCGAAGAAGTTTGTACGGAAATTGTATCACAACGTTTGGCTCAAGGTTTTCAACTGATTGTTTTGGAAGATAAAGCAAATAATCCACCTGCCCAGGCGCCATGTTGTGGTGGTCTTAAACAGCAAAGACCCACTTCAGTGTTGCATATGAAACCTTTAAATGAGGTAACAAAGGAATACTTGTTATCGATTGGTCGAATTTTTC
The DNA here is from genome assembly GCA_943735925.1 of Pollenia amentaria. Lineage (NCBI taxonomy): Eukaryota > Metazoa > Arthropoda > Insecta > Diptera > Polleniidae > Pollenia > Pollenia amentaria. The sequence continues at coordinate 164,792,898 of OX031009.1, forward strand.
ATAAAATAACATTAAACGGTTCGGTTATAACGGTTACGGGCTATAGACCAAGGTGAGCATATACGAGTACATATATATATATATATATATTTTAAATGGCTCAAGCAATCATTAATTGTTGTAATTTCTAAGACATCCTTATCCTCCAATTAATGTTGACTATCGCTATCGTTTTCATGCGCCACAGCATGAAACATATGAGATTTCTGGTGTTAACTTTACTACAGAAAAATTGGAAAATTTTAATTGGAATTATATGGATCATTATATATGTACAAGAGGCGATACAGATTATCCTTTAATGGAAGTAAGTATAGCATTTAATTTTTTGATTTTTAAATAATCCTTTTTAATAATTTCGTTCTTTGGAAATGACACTCTCATTTTTTTTTAAATTAATTTTTTTATAATATTCCAGAGCTTAAAGTTTTGGCGTTTTCGTATGTATTTATTGCCCAAAGAAAATAGAGCCATGAACAAAATAATAGAAAATGGAAGTCAGTATTGTGACGTTTTTACAGATAATACAGCGGATAATACCAAGCAACAGATAGATGATTTTATGCGTTTCGTTGAATTGCATTTGAACAAGTTGAAAAGACGTAAAGCTCGCGTAAGCATATATTGAATTTTTCCAATAATTTTCATATTTTCCGTTTTGTATGGCAATTAGTTTATTTAATAATGTTTTTATGCTTTTTATTAATTATTTAATTTTGGTTTTTTAATAATTTTTTGCAAGTATTTTATTTTAACTATGGATTTATTTTTAATACTACTTATGTAAAATAATTTCCAAAAAAAAAACTTTTATGTTTTAAATAATTAATTTTTACGTACAAAATTAATTTATAAAGAGTTTAAACATATTTATTTACATATTTAAAATACGTTTACCACACAACAATTTTAATACTATTTCCAACATTTTTACTATTGTTGCTTTTGCCTTATGTGTTTGAGTTGGAATCGTTTACAGGATAGTCCCACTGCACAAAGTCATCTAACAAGAAGGCGCCACAGTACCAGCATAATATCCAGACCTCCACCTAATCAGGTTCTCTATCATAAATTTTTCTACCTTTTAATACTCTTTACTTTTTAATTTTTTATAAAAAAAAAAACAAGTTTTTTATTTTTCGTTTGTTAAAACTTAAAATTACTCATATTGAATAATGTGTCCTTTGTCTTGTTAATACAAATATTTTTTGTTTTGTTGTTAATTTTATTCTCCCTGTCGCAAATAATTATATAATTATATATAAAAAAAAGCAATATGAACTAAATTTGCCCGTTTTTTAACATTTAGGGACTTACGAATTCGCCGTTTCGTGAACGTGTTGGCAGTAATCGTTTACCTGAAAAACGTCCAAGGTTTTTATCAAAAATTATTTTTTCTAGCTTTTTAACTGGTTTGGCTTTGTTATATTCAAGTTCTTATATTGTTTTATACGTATGGTGTTTGCGTAATTACTATTTTTTTATTTATTATACTTATGTAATTTTATTGTTTTATGCAGAATATGAAATTTAATTAAGCTTATATTGTAATGGACACGTAGCTTTATATAGGAAACTTTAAGTATTAGACATTGAATTTATATTAGGAGTACAAATAAGTCCTTTAAAAGACCACTAAAAAAGTATACTCGCAGTTAGGCAAGTCCGACTATGTACATACCACTAAAATTTTTACTAGAGTCCTACATGACTTTCGGTTGAAAAAAGCTTCATCTTAATGGAAAGAACATTGCTCAGCACTAATGTGTTCAGTCGATTAATTCTTGTTCGATTAATCGAAAAATTTTAGACGATTAATTTTTAATTGCTTATTTCGATTAAAGTATTAATCGAAGAATTTATGCCGATTAATCGAATAACAATATATATACGGTTTTGCTGTCAAATGTATAATTTTTTAAAGTTTTAAGTCTCCGTCCGTTGGAATTAAAAAAGTCATGTTTATGAGTAATTCACATACATGGGCGTACTTCTTACTGAAAAAAATTTCAGTAATCAGTAACAATTTACTGTAATTCGTTAATTTTAACTTATTATTGAAACAAATGCAAAAAAATATTTTTAACCCTGGAGCCACACGTTCAATTAATCATTTTCAAGATGTTCACAAAAACTGCTTCTCAAAACTTGTTTGAATTGACAGCTGTGTCACAGGCTGCACTCAATTTGATAATCAATATTATTTTAAAAATGCCCCGACGAAGAAACAACTCAAAATAGTAGCATGACTTAAAGCATTTTGTAAAAAAGCACAAGAATTTTTAAGAACACAATTTTTTTTTAATAAAGCATATTTATTTTTTAAGAAATATATTTTTTATAAAGAAAGCGACAAAGTTAATTTGTGGTCAGTTGTTAAATTGAACGTAACATTGGCAAACAAATGGAAAGGTAAAATTGAGAGCAATCTCGTGGTCAATTTAAAAAGTGTGAGTGCATTAGTAAAAAAAGTGAGAGCGTATGTCAAATTAAAAGGAAAGACAAAACTTGATCGTGTGGCTTACAAGTAAAACAAATCGAATACGTAAAAGTGCCAAATATCGATTAATCGTTTAATCGAACAAAAAAAAAAAAAGATTAATTGAACACCCTACTCAGCACCATATTTAGAAATTCTTTAAGCTTAATTATACATGAATACTCTATTCTAGTCTATTAATAAATATTTAATCTATAACCAAATAGTACTGCCGAGAAGCGTTTATAGTGACAAAAATTACTTATCATTAATAAAATGGTACGTACATATCGCACTTGATCATAAAGAGGGTATCAACACTAAATTTTTATTTTTTCACTTTTAAAAGTGAAAGTTTAAAGGTAAAAGTTGCCACTAAATACTCATATTTACACGCTGTAAAAATATCGTGCTATTTTGTCTAATTTTTGGTAGTGAAACGGTTGGTATAAAAATTTTATTTCATGTGACTTTAATGTTAACCTTAAACTTGTCTTGCTTCTACTGAACATTTTTGAATATTGAGTTAATACCCTCTTTATTATCAAGTGCGATATGTATATAGTTTACCTTTTCAAAAAAAGTACAATTTTTTTTTTATTTTTCTTAATATCACATTAAAGAAACAAATTCTTTTTGATACCATTAAAATATTAATTTTGTTTTTATTAAAAAAAAATAATGCTGTATTTTCACAATACAAGTGATTGAACGTGTATTAAAATTAATATGAAGAGCACTCAAAAATACTGAGTGATTTTCATATAAATTTGACTACGAGTTCAATCACTTGTATGTATTGTGAAAACCGCACATAAATCACAAAAATTTAAATGGTTTCCGTTCAATAAAAAAGTTCGGCTTAAGCTCGGATTCGGTCTTTAAAATCTACCAAAGTTTGGGTTTGGATTCGGTCTAAAAAAGTATGTTCGGCCGAACACCAGTTTGATACCAACATCGTAGTGGTTTTCAGCGTCATAGTATTTTCAATTAAGATTTCATTTACATAAAAATTATTTTTGCCCAATCATATTTAAAGAAACTTTCATTTCTTTAAATATGTAGTAGTTTAAAACAATATGAAAATTAAATCATCATGAAAATAACGTTTCATTACTTTTCTAGGCAGTAAAATTTTATATGTGGAATTAAAAAGTTTTTCACTTTCATTTTGTAGTAGAATATAGAATCCAGGCGATACAATGTTACTGAAATCGGTCCATATTTGACCATAGCTCTCATACAAATACTACTGCCGAAAATAGCTGTTAATGCCATTTATGTTGGTATTGAAATAAAATTTTGCGATAATAACTTTTATGATAGCTAATATGTCATGACAAAATATTGAGCTGGGAGGTCCAAAATAACCCATAGGTCCCATATAAATCAACGTCCTAAATACACTTAAAGGCAAACAAATCTCTTTTAGATTAAGATATCAAAATAATATTCGTCGCAAAGAACTATTACATGAATCTTAACCACATAACATTTTTTTATTCTGGCGGGTCCATGATTGTCCATGAGTCCCAACTAGGATTTACTCTCGAAAATTTGTTTTTAAATATTTTATGGCCTGGCTTGACCGATTATACGTTCTTACCTGTTTTTTTAAGATTGTTTAAAAAAAATATAAGTACATATAAAAGATTTTACAAATTCATAATACCTATACATACAACAATTTGGTTTATCTTCGATTTCGTATTTTGGCCAAATTATATTCCAAATATAAAAATATAACCATAACCAGTTTTCTGTATAGGACTACGTGTCTATGTTATTTTATATCTGTAAATTTCTAAAAGTATTTTAAAAATAATGTAATATCTTAAATACATTTTAAAACTCTATGTTAAAAAAATTTTTTTGTGCGTGCATGTATAGCCAGAAAGAAAAGTTTAGTAGTTTTTTTTTTTTTAATATGTATGTAGATGTTTTAAAATGAGTAATAATTATGAAAGAAACGAAAAAGGGAAACAATTTTTATTTAATTCGTTTATCTGTCCAAAGATTATAATAAGTAATAAGTAAGAGGCACTTTGCTGTAAGTAAAATAATTGCCTTGCTACCCCTTAACACTGTCAAATTCAAATGTTATTTTTCTTACTGGTTATATTTGTACATATTTAACACTACATTAAACATATGTATTTTGTAGAAATATTATCTGCATTATTTTTTTATTTGCTAAACTTTTTTATATTGTTTTTAATTTGTTTGTTTTTTTTTATTTTTATTTTATGGTTTTTGGCTCACAGCATGTAACAACTAGATTCTCTGAAAAACATCATATTATATTTAATTCACCACAGCAGAGGTTTGTTGCTTTATTTTGTAAAGGCACTTATATACATATTACTAGAATTCTTAAAGTATGTATGTACTTCTGTACATATGTATAGTTCCATCAGCACATTGTATATAACGTTCATTAAAGTCATAAAATGCAATTTCGAATTTGTAATTTCTTTTTGATATTTTAACTTTAATACATAAATATTGAAGTAAATAAAAAATCAAAACATACTGAAACCGTTTTAAAACTAATTATTTTTTTAATAGTTATATAGCTCGCTCAACTGCCTTAAAGGCGGAAAGAGGAGGTGGACGTATCATACATCCGGCAGCTGATGCCGCTGCTATTGCTTTAAATTCTGAACTAAATCAACATGATGATTACGATGAAAGGTAAATGAAATAAAAATTTTACTTATAAATAATATTACCTGTACACATTTAAATTTATAATTTACTTTGTAGTTCGTCAACTGAAATAAAATTACGGCCAAATGCCACCATTAATGAAATATTTAATGCTATGAAACATCCAGTTCATGGTGTTGCTTTTATTTCACAAACTCAAAGTCTGCCTTCCTATACTTTTGTATCGTTTGATGCTTTATTGTGGCTAAAAAATAATTTAGATAGCTCTCGTAATCCCTTGGAAATATTGGAGACTATGCGTAAAGAAAAATTTATTTGTCACGCTTCTGGAGATTTAAACAAGCCTGTTATAGCGGGTTTTTATTTCTACTTTATAGCCCAACAAGATAAAAATGCCAAAGGTAGTTAGCTTTGGGTACGTTCGTAAATGCATCACTGCGCTGCATCGGAAAAGCAAACTTTTTTAATGCCGATAAAAGAGTAATTATAATTTTTTTTTTATTGTGTGACTATTCTTTTTGTGGAGAATTTGACAATTTTTTGGTCCACATCTACTTGATTGATATATATATATATATATATAGAGATATTAGGAATTTTTTAGTGCTTTTTTAAAAGTTTGAATTATTAGTTGTACCACATGGCGTATACATATTAATAAATTGGAGTTAAAAAATACTCATACATAACCAATTGAAAACAAAAAAATTGATCGTAATAAAAGTTGTTGGAAATTATCTTTCATAATCTGCAAAAGAAAAAAAAATCTCGAAAAAAAATCGAAGAAAATTCAGAATTTATTAGTTAAAAGTTCATTTTAGGCTATTTTTCGACAAAAAATTCATATTATCTCTACTAAAAATAAAAAAATTTAATTAAATTGTTCTATGAATATATGGAAAAATTTCTATTTTGAAATTTTGGGGGGCTCCAAATCCGACTTATGGTCTCTTGAGCAAAATTTCTCAGAATCACCTATAGATTACGTTTTTGCTATACGCTTCATCAAAAAAAAAATCGTTCCATACAATTTGACCCGCCCTAATATATATGTATATATACATCAATTTGAAATCACTGATGCAGCGCAGTGATGCATTTACGAACGTACCCTTTTTATATTTATATATCTGTGGCTTAGTGCTAAAAGAGCCAATTTCAATATTTTGCTGCATTGAGTTAATCGTTGCATTAAGTGTCATTTCTTACTCTCTTTTATTTTGCTGGAACAGCTAATGTCTAATTTAACCCAGAACAGCTTCTGTGTCAAAAAAAACCTTTAATTTAAATTTTCTCAAAAGTGAATATTTTGACATTGGCCTGTTTAGCACCAAGCCACAGATATATATAATACAAATTTTACTTTACCTTTTCATTTATTTTTTATAGACTACTTACGTCCTTTAAATGATTTAAGTGCCTTTGAAAATGAATGGATGGAAATTGAATTGTTAGGCTGCAATCATTTATGGAATGATGAAACTACATTGCCACATATACCAAATTTTTTAAAAGAAGTACCACCACCGCAATCCTGGACTGCTTGTTGTAAAAGTCGTAAGAAATCGCTTGTTTTATACAGATTACATAATTTTAATATCAATGTTTGTTTTTAACTAAAGATCAAAATGGCTTCTCTCTATTGCGATACGAATGCAATTTCGATACGAAAGGTAAATGCGATAAGAGGCCAATTTGGTGCTCTCTATCGCTTTCGCACAATTTTATGAAAATAAAGCAAAAATCAAAGATGGCGCAGATTGAAATGTCAAAATATTTCGAAATTAATATTATTGTTTTCCATAACATTTTTTTTAATTAAAAATCGGTATTTTATTTTGAAAATTTTTTAAATCATCCAGTTTATGTTTGTCAAAATTTTGTATTTAGTGTTTTATGCCTATTAGGTTTTCTATTCGGGACAAAAATTTCCGGAATTTCCTAGAAAAAATATTTTTGAAATTCCGTAGAATTTTTAGACGAAAGTTTTGAAATTTCTTTTTAAAGTTTACGACTTTACGACTTTGCCTCTATGCCAAATGAAATGAAAGAATATAATTTTAACTGAAGTTTTTGATATTTTAATTAGGCTTAATAAAGTTCATCAAATATAATCTTCATTAAATTATTTTTATTGAAGGAAGGAATTTACAACATGAAATTAATTAAACTGTTTTTTGATAATTCTTGACATAACACGGGATTGAACTCGGGTAGAATTTACATAAAAAAATGCGGATGCCGTTTACCCGTCATAACTTTATGTTTTATGTAAAAAATTCTTTATACTTGGGTAGCCTTCACCACAGGTGAAAAGGTTATATATAAATTTGCCATTCCGTATATATGTAAATCCTATAATATGGATCTTAGACCCCACAAAGTATATATACGATGGTTCCTTATATTTAAGTAGTAAAGTAGAATTCCCCATATAATTGATGGACTTAATCGAGCATGTTCTAGAAATGGAAATGAAATGAAAATAAAAGCCAACGAGATTTCAATTAACTCAATCGTTACTCAATGTATGAAGTATATAAAAAGGAATATTTTAATGAACTTTCTTTACAGGCTCGTTTTCAAAATATTTTCGATTTTCATTTATAGAAAATGTCCGAATATTAGAATTTATAATAATAATAAAATAAAAAAAAGGTAGTAAAAATTACCGCCAACGGTTCATAAATATATGAGATACATATATACAAATTACTGCCTTTTTTCTCCTCAAACAATTGTGTGAACATAAGATGTGCATAAGATATTTACGATACTGGAAGTTAACCAGTTGGCTTATTATTCTACTTATTATTCTATGGGTGCCCTATACGGAAATTATTTTATCTAGTTCACATACAAAACTCCTCTTTGAAATAATGGCCAATTACAACGGTGAATAAAAAACGAAGATTTTTTTTATTTACCTTTGTAAGATTCTTCTAAAAACATCTTGTATTTATACCATGAGTTTTCGGCATTTGTTCTTAAAATAAAAATGGAAATAAAAAAAACATGAAAAACAGAAATCGTGATGTGTTTTCTATCCCTATTTCTTCTTTACCCCGCTTGTCCACCAAAAAAATTGTCATGATTAAAAATCACGGTGTGAATTGGATATAAGGGTGTTTGACTAATACAATACAAAGATCTATGATATTTAAATTTTGCTCCTATATTCTTTTTATATATTGTGGCGACAACGCATAATCGGACAAGAGTTTGCAAACCGACATGTGCTCCAATTCTTTTTTTAATTTATCAATTAACAGTTTTTTACTTTTTCTACTCTTTATATTCTCATCTTTCCAAACAATTAAAATGCACTTACTTTTCCAATATTATCTTTAAAATTACAATGAGCCCATTACTTTACATAGCCCTTATTAAATTGAATAGAAAATGTTTTTCCGCTGAAAATTAGAACCCCAGTTACAAAATTTCTGAGTTATGAAAAAATGTTCAAAGTGACAACCTCTCTTTACTTTTTGTTTTATGACGATTTTACAGAGATCTTCCGATTTATAGCCTAACAGCAGGAAAAATGGAATGAATTACATATATAACTAATTATTAAAAATATTTTAGCTTTATAGCAGGTTTTTGAAAATTTCATAGAAAATTTGTTTAATGAACATTTTATTAATCAAAAATATTTTTTATGAATATATGGATTAATATATAATTTAGAATTCAAAATATAATCAACAATGTAATTCTTCGTGACAAAAAAAAAAAAAAATTAAATTTTGTCAAAAATTATTTCGGAAGAATTGGTTATGCATTATAATTATGGAGGAATAAAAGGAAAATGATCCTTTAAGTCGTAAAAAACTTAAATAAGGCAATGTATGATACGTATACTTTTTCGTCCCTGATATATGTACATAGTTAATTTTCTTATGTATTTATCATTTAATTGCAGAAATATAAAACCGTGAGGGATGCAAGTAAACAAAATACAAAAAATAAAATAAATAAATTATTTTTCAAATAAACACAATGGTTATGTAGTTATATTAACAGCAATAAAATATATGTATGTATATAAAAAATTGTTCATAAATGTATTCTGTTGTTGTGAATATAACTATATAACCTGATAACCAGCTTTCCGTGAACAACCCAAATGTATTATTTTATTATTATGTTCTTTATTTAACCGAGCCCATAGGGCCATATATGGTATTATTAGTATTTTACAATAATGAGTAATTTAATTTAATAACTAATTAATGATTAATAACTAATTAAACTAACTAATTTTTAAAAATTGGGTAATCCTTTGAAGACAAATATGAATACTTAATGATACAAATTAAGCATTTTCCGTTTAAAGCTTGACGGTGACAATTTAAATTATACCAGGGAATTACATTTATAAGTAATTGTAAATGATTAAATAATTTAATGATTAAAAAAGAATGAATTATAAAATTCGTTCTCCGGACACAATCAGGGTTATTACGGTTCTCGATGTCGGTAGCAACCAGTGATGGAAAATTTAAAAATTAAGATGGTACTGACCACCAAGCAAAAGAGTACTTTATACAACATTTTGGTACTTTTTATAAAACATATTTCTTATTAAAAAATATACTCAAAAAACACAACAATTTAAAAAAGTAAAAATATATATATTTTAATATAAAAAATAAAATTTTGGTCAGCAAAAACACAAAAAAAAATCAATGTAAAATCGTCGAAAACGAGGTTGATTTTACATTTTTCGGTTACAATAACTTGCTAGAAATATTTTTTTTTAAATAACTTTAATTCATATTAATTTAACATTCCAGTAAAGTTAGAGCAAAATTACATTGATATTGAAATAACTAAGAAGAATAATAAATAAATAAGAAGAAGCTTCAGAATCTACATATGTTTTTGTTTTAGAATGATTGTAAACACTTACCCCCTGAACTTAGGAGAAAGAAAGAATATTATTATTTATGTTTCTGATGCACATTGTTGTTTTCCCGATGTTTACAGAAGCCCTCACAATTAAAAGACACCAGCAGAAAAGGCCCGATATGTTTTCGTCATCATTCTTCTTCGAGAATTTGATGTATTCAACTAAATAATACGAGAATTCGTCTTTGTTTTTTATATTATTTTATATATAAAAAAAAAAAAATTCATGTATTTCTTCTTGGAGTGTTGTTGTTGTTTTCACACATAACACGTAAAACACGATTTTATGGATTCAATATTGAACAATGTTATTTTGACATTCTTCATTTAAAATAAATATGAAACAATGATAAATTTAAATAAAATCCGTACTTTAGCCGAAATTGACTATGATTTTCAATCAACATTGCGCCTTGTTGATTTGACATTGGTTTTTTTTTCTGTGTGCATGTATGAACATATACTTTCTAGAATTGTATAAATCTTAACCCACTGGAAGCAACCTCCATTTTTTGTAAAGTTTCAAAGCATCTTTTTATTTTCTAACTTTAAATTGTATGTTATTGGCCCGTACAATATTTTGTCAGTGTTTAAAAAAGTCACCCTGAATTTCTTTACAAGGAAGCATAAAAAGAAAAGAGTACTAAACCTGACGTGGGGGTACTGTGGTATTTCTGAAAAGAAAAAGTACTGAAAAAAGTACCATAGTACTGAATTTTCCATCACTGGTAGCAACGTATGTCGAATTTTAACACACAACCTGTGTTCTTTAATCTACTACAGAGTCGTTTTCGACATCGAGAACCGTAATAAGGCTGAATATTATCATAGGACATCTCTTTGTTAAGAATAATAGCTCTGTTCCAGATGCATAACGAAACAGTCCGAACATGCACAAAGTTACCCAAAAGCGTTCCACATAACAATTTTTGTGCAATTCAGAGATTAATTGAGAGAGTAATTTTTTCATTTCCTGTACAAATTTGTACGAACTTTTTCTTTGGGTAAGTTCGGACAAGAATAAACAATCAGCTGTTTTTGTTTACATATAAAACTGATAAATTAATCAGAAAACTTACAAGCAAATGAAAAAGTTTTTTATTATTAAAAAATATATTATCAAAATTGTTTTTGGGAATACATAATTTTTCATTAAAAGGTTTTGTTTGTTGTGCTTAATTCCGTATTTTTATTCTTGATAAAATTACTGAAATTTATTGTTGGAGGATAAGCTGTTTCTATGCGCATTTTACTAGTTGCTTAGGCTTAGTGGTAAATACAATATTGCATACATATTTCCCTTAATTTGTAATATAATATATAAAAAAAAATATATAAAAAATGACAATGATGCAAATGTTTTGGTTTTATAATGTTATGACTTTTAAGTGTCTAAAATCACTTAAATAGATCTTTATTTGAAAAGTGCGAATTTAATGCCCGAAAGACCCAATGTTGCATGCTGACGCAAAAACGCGCGACGGATCAAGGTGCCTCGTCTGTATATATGGGTGGTATAATTATTGAGGAAACAGAATCTCTTGATGTTCTGGGCATGAGGATACAATGTGATGTCCGATGGACAGAACATATATTTAAAGTGACGAAAGAAGCATTCAAGTGCCGCGGTTTTTTGAAACGGTGTAAGACATACTTCACTCCTGATCTTTCTATTTATACCACCTATATCCGACCGCGAATGGAATACAACTCTCATGTATGGGCTTCAAAGTCTATTTTGGAGCTTCTCGACCGTGTGCAGGAGATTGCAAATGTTCTCATTGGTGACAGTAGGGTATCCAATTCTATTGACTCCCTTGAGTACCGTCGCGATGTGGGTTGTATTCGCCTATTTTATCGTTACTACAATGGGATGTGTTCTGATGAAATTAGGGATCTGGTTCCCGAAACCCATGCCCATCCTTTTGTGGTCGATTGTCCAGTAAATCGTACAACGCATTACAGAGAAAATTCGTTTTTTGGCCGAACTGTGGAATAACCCTTCCGCTGAAGTCTTCCCTCTCACTTTCAACATGAATAAGTTCAAGTCGAATGTTCACAAACACTACTCCCTCTATCCTCCTTCCCATAACATTTTTTCCTAGTTCCAACGCAATGCATTGCATTTGTAGGGGCCATCCTCTGAGTGCTGGTCCTAACCAAAAAAAAAAAAAAAATTCCAATTTCCTGCTGGGCTTTGTAAGATTGCCTTGTGCTTTTTTAAAAGCTTTTCCGTTTTTGGAGCTTTATTTGTTTTCAGCTATTCAATTAAAAAACTTTTTTTTTACTTTACATAAATTTTAATAAAAATTATTTTAAATTTTAGAAAAAATCTACCGTCATTCACATTTAGAAATTGATGTTAATCAAAAAAGTGAACGTATGGAATGGGGTCACGTTAAATATCACACTGTTATGCAAACAGGGTTTGCATTTGAATTTGTAGTACAATGGGTTACATCGTCGGGACCTATTGTTTGGGATTTGGTAAAAAAATGTGCTCTAATTCCCTAAATTATGTTTTATACGCAATTAATTTCTTTTAAAGATTAATGGCTGGATACGTAAAGCTAATCAATGTAACTTTCAATTGGTGCCAGTCCCAGCCGATCCAATGGCTGAACCATTTACTGAAAAGTCTGATCCACTTAGAGGTCCCATCTTTATACCTTTGGCCACTCAACATTTAAATAATGGCGTTAATTTGTTTGAGGGTAAGTTACAAAAATAAATTATTTAAATATATACAGTACAAGTTTGATGAAACGAATCTGAACGGGATCGAAATATATTTTGGTATAGCTATTGAATTGTTGTATCTATGTAAAACGTTGGTACATATAACGAAATTTGAAGAAATATGAAAAAAAAATTGTTATAGATATAATATTGTTTTTGCAATCAATATTCTTTTTTACACGAAAATACTAAAAAACTACTTCTAAATTTTGCTTTATTCCGACTTCATTGTATGGAGGCTTTTTTCGTTATAGCTATTAAGCATTTTTTATGAAACATTTTTAATCAAGATTTTTTTTTAGAGATTTTTTGCTTTGTCCTCTAAAAAACACTCTTTATGACAAAATTTTATATAAACACTATAGATTATAAAATTCCAATAGTTGGTTTATTTTTGTTATTGAATAATGGAAACTTTTTGTTTTAGAATTTTCTGAAGAAACAAGAGCCGATCGTACGTTACTATTCCAAGAAGCTATATTAGCACGTTTTGGATTTTTACCTTGTGTAGTGGAAAAGAATTTTAGTTTTAATAAAGATGTAAGTATTAAAAAAGTGCTTGTGTTTCAAAATGAATGCAGTTTTAAACATTTATATAAAAGGTGCCAAAGGAATATCAATATGTTCACTGCTCTGGAAATATGTTTGCTCTTATACGGTAATAAGTAAAGCTGAAGAAAAAAAACAAATATTTAATATAATTTATATTTGTTATATTTAGTTGTTCTAAAAACACAAATTATCAAATTGATTCGCCCAGTCGTCAAGAGGCCAATGTTACTCGTTGTGTCTATGGTCATACAAATAATACTAACGTTCCTAAAAAGGTAACATTTGTTATTGCATGATTTGTAATTAAGCAATAAAAAAAACTTTTAACATTTATTTTCAGATTGGTTTTTTGTGGGCCTGGAATCATATGATTCCCAATAAAAAATGGAAATCTCTTGTTATTAATAGTTCACCCGAAGGCGAATTATTTCAATTGAAAATGCTAAAGGATTTTCGTGAATTTTGTTCGAATAGCGATAATCGCTTGGTTAAATTTTGGAATTATTGTCTGGATTTAAAACGTGCTTCTTTTAATACAATTGAGAAAAATAACAATAATAATATTGATAATAAAACTCTATTATCTTCAAGTTAAAATATATATACATATATTTATGAAGGACATTCCACGCTAAATCAGATGGTTTAACAAAAAAAAAATTATTTTTAATTTCCCCAATTTCGTGATACATTTTAACACTCTTTAAAAAGGCCTTCCTGGTAAATTTTGACATTTTTTTATTACAACTAGTTCAAAGGACTTTTTTTTAGTGAAAAACATCAAAAAATAAAAAATTTTAGAACCCGATTTGACGTGGAATGCCCAAAATATATATATACCGCACTTGCTCAACAAGAGGGTATTAACTCGATTTTTTTTTCACTTTTTTAAAAAAAATATTCATATCTACCCGCTGAAAAATATTTCGTCTAATTTTTAGTAACTAAACGGTTTTTTTAAAAATTATTTTTCATATTCCTTTAATATTAAATTAAAAATTATTTTGCTTCTAATGAAAATTTTTGAATTTCGTGTTAATAATTACCATCTAGTTGATCGAGTGCGATGTATATATGCATACATATAAGCATATATGAATGTAGGAAAACAAAACGTGCTTCTTTTTATAATATTAAAACAAAATATTGATAATAAAACTGTATGAGCTTTAAGTTAAATATATGTATCTTAACAAATTTGTTAATCTCATTTTGGAAATGTGTTAAAATATGTATTTTGCTTTTTTTCTTTAACGAGTATATATTACTAGTCCAGCTAAGTTATTATTATTTAAATTAGAGGTGTGCGCATGACGTGATATTATCGTGTCGCGCGTGTGTAAGCGTTATTGCAACATTAAATTTGCGTGCTTGATGGTGCGTAATTACAAATTTTATAACACGCATAACTTTAAACGCACTCACCAAGCCTTTTTAAGAAACAATGAAATAGTTATGTTTACATAAAAATTAAAAAAAAAACAGAATTGCCTAAATGTATAAAAGGTTTATGAGACGGATTTTCTATGAAAATTTGTTTTATAAACCTTTTATAAACTTGTTTTATTTTTTATGACTAAGGGTGTAACAATTTTGATTAAAGCTATGTTCACACCTATTAAATATTTTACGTCCTACACGTAACCACTAGTGTTATTAACAAATTGTTTGTTTTTGCAAAACATTTGCTCGATCAAACATCATTTAAGAGTTTCTTGGTTGAATTATACAATTATCTTCTTACAAATAAAGATATAAAAGTCAACAAAAATTGTTAAAAATAAAGCTGAAGTTTGATCTATATGTATATGCTGGTCATGCTTTTTTTGGATTTTTTTTCGTCAAATATATTTAAAATATTTTTAAAAATTTACTGCCAGGCCCACAATGTCGACAAGCACATTTCTTTCTTATATTTATATTGAAAACAAAAACAAATTTTAATTTGTTATTATTGTTTTCAATATAAAAATGCGAAAGAAATGTTCTTGTTTTCAAATTTTAATTTGTTATTATTGTTTTCAATATAAAAATGCGAAAGAAATGTTTTTGTCGACATTGTGGACCAGCAGTTAATAAAACTAATTAATGCTTCTTGTTTAAATAAAAAAGAGTGATGCGGTATCCTATAACAAATGTGAATAATACAATAGTTCTGTGATTTTGGTCCATAGTTTACAGATAATATGAAATCATTTTCTTGTATATGAATTAAAAAAACATCCTAAGAGAAATAAATAGATCCGTGTCGAAAGATGGCAGGTACTAGAGAACAAACTACCCGACGAAATCTTCAGTGTGAAAGGTAGGCCGGACGAAGTAGCGTTCAAAAGGGCTGACTGGGCAAAAATTGTCAAAAACGTCAATTGTGGCAATCAAAAAACCTTTGAATTTTTAAAGGCCGCCATTGGCAGGTGTGACAGCGCTTGTCCCGAAGTCAGATTGGGTTGGATTAGTCACGGTATGGATACCTCCACCTCTTAAACCGGTGGAAGTCATATTGGGCGGTACTAGCCAACCAGATAGGGGCGTGGACGTGGCCTTAATCAAAAAGCCCTGGACCAACAATAACGGGTAGTTGGATAAAAGGTCACGGAGTATACATTGTTCGCAGATGAGAAGGTACGAACTAGTATAATGGCGATAAGAAGTGAGCACAAATTTATGATATCTCATTCTTTCAGTAATGGATACCTCAAGGTTGTGACAGGAGAAGCTAAGGACAAAACGGTCTTTACAATTGCATTGTAATACCTACCATAAGAGGCTACCGATACACCTGGTGTGAAAGTGCGTGAGTTGGTGGAGCACTCCAGCAGAAAGGGTTCGAGGCTGGTACTGGGTTGTGATGCTAATGCACAGCATCCCCAATGGGGAAGTACCGACATCAACAAAAGAAGTGAATATGTTTTATTTTATTATTGCCAGCAATCTTTATATCTGTAATAGGGGGTATACGCCAACGTTCATAACTAGAGATAGGGGAGTAATAGATATAACATTGACGAACTATAGGGACTTTGGGTGGCCTTGGAATTTCCCCTTCTGACCATAGCCGTCTGTTCTTTAGTCTAATCTTCGAAAAGTCAAAAAGGTGTCCATATAGGAATCCAAGGAGAACAAATTGGGATTCTTATTCGGGATTGCTCAATAGTAACCATAGAGTGACACGCGTCGACTCCGGTGTGGAGCAATTGGTGGGCACCATCACGGAGGTGTTGACTATCAGCTATTAGCGATCTTGTCCGCTGAACTTTACGGGTAGGCTCACTCAACCGTGAAGGTGTACAGACGAGTTGAAGACTCAATGGACCACTGTCAGAAGTTTATTCAATAGGGCGAATCACACGCGAAGGAATGAGGATTGGAGTATCTTTAAGATAAGTTATAAAAGGCATAAGGGAGATTTAGAAGGGCGAAAAAGGACTCGTGGGTAAAATTTAGCGGATCAGTGGACTCTGTAAATGAGATGTCCAGGTTCAAAAAAATTGTATCCAAGGACCCTGCAGTCCCGGGATTTATTCAGAGACCGGAAGAACGTGGACGGAATCTCTGTTTTCTTATGGAGACTTCCCGGGTTATGTGGATGCTAAGTCGGCAGAATATATGGACTATGTTTACCCCTTCTCTGGGTCGAGCTCGGGAGTTGAGGAAAAGGAAGCGGTGGGGGTTAAGCGGTTAGTACTTGGTTAATACTTTTGGGTCGTTCAGATCGGCAGCACCAGATAATATATTTGTGGTTATGCTAAATAATATCCAGGACTTATCACTCCTTTTGCTGGTTGAACTATTCAGGGTCTGTGTGCTAAACGAATATAATCCTAAATAGTGGAGGGAGGTCATGGTTGTTTTCATACCATGCAGGTAAACCTGGTCACTCTAAATTCAAGGATTTAAGACAAATAAACCTATCTTCTTTTCTTTTGAAGACTTAAGAAAGACTCATTGATTTACATCTGAGGTCGAAGACTGACGCCGAAATTATCAGCGGCGCTCAATACGCGTATCTTAAGGCAACGTCTGTTGAAAGTGTGTTCCATGATGTGGTGTGTTATATAGAACGGGGACTACAAAACTGGGAATACACCTTAACGGCCATCCTTGATATAGAGGTAGCCTTTAACAATTTGAGAATAGAGGCTATCAGGCAGGCCCTGGGTGATTTAGGCAGTGGGGAAACGAACGCTTAAGGAAACTGGTGACTAGGGGGACCACACAGGGGAGTTCTCTCTCCCTTATTATGGCTGTCAATGTCGTTTTAAGACATTTTGACAGGATGGGTCAGAAGGTCGTGATCTACCCGGATGATGTAGTAATATTGGTATCGGACAAGTTTCTGCTGACAATTAGCGAAGTCATGCAAGGGGCGCTAGGCGCACTGTCAGCATGGGCAACTGATAAGGTTATAGGAGTAAATCCGGAGAAGGAAGAGTTGGTTATTTTTACTAGGATGTACAAGGTGGAAAATTTTAGGCCTCCGTTACTAGGGGGTGTGGAGCTTAGGCTATCTGATAGTGATAAGTATCTAGGAGTTTTTCTGGACAGTAAGCTGTCCTAGAAAAGGAATATACAGGAAAGACTTAGGAGGGGTCTCAATGCCTACTATGTTTGCAGATCATCGATAGGTAGGAGCTGGGGACTCCGGCCGTCAGTGGTGGTACACCTCGGTGGTTAGACCCATTCTTACGTGTGGATGCTGTGTTTGGTGGGAGGCATTGTGGCTGGCTAGTCGAAGGAACCATCTGTCTGAGGCCATGAGACTCAAACAGGTCATGGATCTTATTCTACATCTTCTGCCTATTAATCAGTATGTGATGGCAGCCATGATCATTCTTAGACTGAGATAGTATGACTGTTGGGAAATTTCACGCAGGGTCACTCACGGATCTTAGGTGAGATTGGCGCTGATAGCAATGGCCTGGGCTCGCCCGATTCCACGGATTATATGTGCCCTAGGATCGATTTTGGTAATATTGCTGTCTAGGGATAGCTGGTCAGTTAAGAGCAGATTGTATAGGCGATTTGCCATTTTCATTAATGGCTCGAAGATGAGGGGCACGGCTGCGGTGGTCTACATTGAGGATCTGGACATTAAAAGGTCATATAAGCTACCTGACGACTGCAGGGGGCAGCATTGCTAAGCGCTCGGAAGTCATTTTATACATATGTGGACAGCCAGGCGACTCTTAGGGTCTTGATGGACTATTATGAAAACCAAGCTAGTGGATGATTGTAGAGGGGATTTGATTTGTCGGATATGTACGGGTTGTGTGAGGGTCTGGAAGACCTGAAGACAGTTGAGCATGTGTCATTGCCCAACGCTGCAAAACAGCAGGCTGAGGTGGCAGGTATATAGGTTCTTAGACGAAATGGGAGATATCTCGGGTTGTGGTCTCGAGAATCTTAGGGGATTTGTAATGGGAATGCCCTGGCTGCGCAACAGGAGAATGGGCACATGTATGTATGTAGGTCAGATTTATGTTTAATAGGGTGGTTATATATTGGTTGGTCTGATTTTCTATCTTCCACTCCTTTTTATATTCTTTTTATTTCGCCCTTTATTTCTCCTATTCTTTTTAATCACTAACTAAGGCGTCACATATCCGTCTCTGGGTGACGGGGTGAAGGTGACTTCTACCTAACCTAACCTACGAATGTATAAAATTTTTTTCTGTATTGGTTTAAAATATGGGTGGAGGTACAAAAAAGTTCCAAAACACAGGTTTTACCCGTATACATAATTCCAAAAAAAAAGTACCAGACACATGTCCACTTATTTTTTTAATGAACAACGATAAGTATTGTTTGTTCCAAAAAAAAGTACCAGACACCTGTCCACTTATTTTTTTTTTTTTAATGAACAAAAATAAGTATTAAATTGTTTGTACTCTTTTAGTTTAGTATAAATGTTTTTACCCTTGTTAACAACTAAATCGAATTTCCAAAAATCCCATCTTAGTAGATCGATTTGGCGAGAGACAAACCTCCGGTCCAAATTTCAATATGAATGATGAATCAGTCAGTCAGACAGTTACGTATATATATGTATGTATATATAAAACAAATCTATATATATTTACAATAGATTTCTTTTTTTATACCTTCACCACAAGTGCAATGGGTATTTATAAGATTGTTAATTTGTTTGTTACATTACATTAGAAAAGTTGATTTAACTATGTTCGTCAATCATCCAGATTGGTCCACAAATGGATATGAATAAAAACCCGCGATTGTCTCAAATTTGTACACAAAAAACCTCAATTTCTTGAAGTCCCTATATAATAGTTTAATTATTGCAGTATAACATAAAATAAGTTATTTATTTATAGATAAATAACAATAGAGCAAAGTACCAAATTTTGAGTTGTATAAGTAGAATATTATGTGTAAAGTTTTGTCCACTTGAAAGATTTTGTAAGTTGAAATTAAACATAAGGAAGTAAATATTACGTTTGAAGTTTGAAAAAAAATTATTTAATTTTATTCGATTCAAACTAATTTTCACTTTTGTAGTCTGGCAACACGATTTGCAACCCCTTCCACTACAATACAGTTGAGGAGTCATTGATTTTTTAATGACTGCTGTCAAAATAGAAGACAATTTGTTTTTTTTTTGTTGTAGTGTATTCATTTTCTTTTTTTATATTAAAACAAATCAAAATTTTTCTTTTTTGTACATAAGTAATGGTGTTACATTTAACGAAAAGAAAAAATGTATACATGGAACTCGCACAAGTTAATTGATTTCAATTAAATAAATCTCAATTTTATTTAAAAGTCATAAAAAATACAATAAGAACAACGAGTTTGTGTATTGAGCTATAAACTGCTGCTGCTTTGGACGTGTTGTTGCTTTTGATTGCTCTAGTAGTGTTGATGAAGGTGGTTTCTTTTCTTGTTTTTAATCAGTAAACTTTAGCAGGTGGATTCGGCATTTGTCAGAATAAGAAAATTGTTGAGGTGTTATTGTCCAGAAATTGGCAAAGTGGCCCTTAAATTATTCTATAAGATTGCTTCGATGAATCGACTAATTGAGAGGGGTCAAATAACTATTCGGTAACCAGCAATTGCCATATACAATATATGCAAAGAATTCTATAGTTTTGCAATTGTTATTTATATATGATTAATACTAAATGTTTTTCACAAAAATACGAACAAAATGTGCTGCCTGTTGTGGTAAATTGAAGTTTAATTAACTCCTATGTCTTGAGCAGAGATTTATATGACTACCTGGATTCATATCAAAAGGGCGTAAACACCAAAACTTAGCTGCTACCATTAAAATTCAATGCCTGATTATTTGTCTAGCGTAATTGGAAAGCTCGGATTATGGCGCAATTTAATCTGTAAGTGCACTATTCAATAGTTAACTAATTTGTAGGTACGTATGTATGTAAATATAGTAAATTAAATGGTCAAGGGAGTGCTTTTAAGTTTTTCAAGGGCTTCTAATAACTTCTGCAATGTAAAAAATATTTTGCGTGTCTTGTGGCTGTTTATTTAATCTAAATAGGATATTTTTTTTAATGAAAATGGGTGGAGAAACAGAAAGTTTTTATTTCTTTTATTATCAACTGCTAGTGATAATGGTGATGACCACTTTTGCTGTATGGGTTCGCTTCTATGTCTCTTAAACACACATAAAACCCCATTTTTTGTTCTTATTATTTTGTTTGGTTACTTTATTGGCTAGACCGCGTAATATTAAAAATTTCATAATTCTAATATTTAGTCGATTGGCTTATCAACAAAAAGAACAACTAAGATAATTTCTCAATTATGTTTTTTTAATTGAGCCAATAGAAACGTATGTTATTTAAAAATAATTTATTTAGTTTAATGTGTAGTTTATAGAACACGAGCGCCTTACTCGTCCGTTCAAATAACATTTAAAACAAAAACAAATTTCGAAATTTTGTTTTTATTTTTAATGAAAGTTGAACGGACGAGTAAGGCGCTCGTGTTCTATAAACACCACATAAGTGTAAGGTTTTCGTCGACTTGACATGTACATATAATTTTTTATTTATGAGTTTATATTGTAATAAAAAGCTTTAAAGCTCAAAAAATCATATTTCATAGTAACTTTAAATATGAGTAGTTACTAAATACATACATATTATTAAAAAATTATAATTAACTCCGTCCGGATAGGTTGCTGCCCATGTAAACCTTGTGCGAAAACTATTTGCTAATTGTTATGAGGACGAAGCCTATTGAAAATTGTGAGAATCGATCCATAATTTCACATAGACCCCATACAAACTTATTTCCGAAATAAATTCTTTGTGCACATAAACTATCTTATATTAGTATTTATATTAAATTATTCCCATAAATATTTCATTGCAACCTAAATAACCTTAGCTCATTTGACGGAATCGGTCAATATTTGGCCACAACTTCCTTGTATTTGTATTGGCATACAATTTGGCGACAACAACTGTTATAATAGCTAATATTTCATGGCTGGTAGGTGCAGAGTTGAGCATATGACTCATAAAAATCCTCTTCCTAAAATCATTTTTAAGCGAAAAAATCTCATATATAAAAATAACTATAAAATATTTGACAAAAAGAAATATTCGAATCTGAATATCATAACATAATTTAGTTTTGCCTGCATGGAAAATGCAAAATGGTCCAAAATAGGATATACTCTCGAAAATTGGTCTGAAAATACTGAGATGTAGGGTAGAAAATGGTCGGGCTTAACTGGCTCTTGTTTCTAATTTTATTTATTCAATGAAATAATATGAAGCTTCAGGTCAATATTAGGCCAATTTTATTTTTTTTTTAATTTAATCATTATTTTTATCAATAAATTGCATTATTTTTAAAAAAGTTGAAAAAAGATCAAAAACATTCTAATTGTAATAATTTAAACTGTATTTGATGATATGTATAATTTTCAAAAATTAAAATTGATAGTCATATGTGATTGGTTACAAAATGTAAAGTTTTTTTTCAACTAGATCTTCAAAAACTATTTCTAAGTGCAAACAAAATTAAAATTCAAAGTTTCTTGCAATGGTTTTCACTTTTAAATTAATATTTGAATTAATTAATAGTTTAAATTATTAAATAGAAAACTTCATTATTAAATTGAAATCTATATCATATACGGCCTTATGACAAGAGTTGTGATCGAAATTAAATTTTAATACGATAATGTAAAACACAAAGTAGTATTTATGTCTATTTCGACAATTATAATACTTATATATAAAAATGTCACTCATAATAAGGCCGATTATAGATATTTAATATGAAAAATGCAATTGCAGTATACTATATATAGCGTCATTAAATTTTTCAATTGTTTTTACTCGAAGAAAAGAACATAATAATAAAGTATTTTAATTAATTAATTAAGTGTGTTTGTAAGTTAAATTTGTCAAAATCAGAAAGAAAAAAGAAAGTAACCCCAGTTTTCACATTCAATTATTATTATTATTATTATTATCATTCTTTATTAGTATTCAAAATACTTTCAAATTTTCACATTTACATTATAAATAAAATTTTATACATTATTATTGCTTTTAACAAAAACTACACATTGCTTTCTAAAAATATTAATATTTATCTCATTTTTTATTTCATTTGATAGTGAATTAAATAATTTAAGTCCTTTGTAGAATAAAGATCTTTGCCCAGCTGTTGTATTAGCCCTCTTTAGTCTGAAGTTATTAGCATTTCTTAATCCATAAGGTTGTACTTCACCAACATATTTGATTTGGTCACATAGATATTTAGGTGCATTCCCATACTTAATTTTGTGAATAAAATTCAAAGTATTTAGTGTCAGTCTCTGTTTAATGTTGAGCCATTTAAGCGTATCAAGCATTGTTCGTATATTTGTATATCTATTACATTTTAAGATAGTTCGCATCGCTTTGTTTTGTAACTTTTGAAGTCTCTCTATTTGGGATTCATTACAGCACGTATATATTATTGTAGACCCGAACTCGAAATGAGGTTTTATTATTGTATTATATATATTAATAGAAGTTATCACAGATATTTTATTTCTTATTCTTTTAAAAAAGCCAATTTTTTTACTTATTTTTTTACAAATATATTCTATATGGTCTTTGAATTTCATTTCTTCGTCTATTATAAATCCTAGATATTTAATAGTTTTTACTTTTTCTATAACTTCGTTATTAATTTTAAATACTTTTTCAGTGTTCATATTTATTTCCATAATTTTGGTTTTGTTTTCATTTAGCTTTAGTTTATTCTTTTTTAACCACATGTTAACATTATCTATATCGCTCATCATATTATTATAACATATCTCACTAGTGTCTCCTTCTGTGTATATTAAAGTATCATCAGCATATAACACAATTTCACATTTGTCAAGTATTTTTGGCATATCATTTATATATATTATAAATAGCAAAGCCCCCAAAATTGACCCCTGTGGAACACCGTAGTCATTATCCATTACATTTGATTTTACACCGTTTACTTTCGTTATTTGTCTTCTATTTGTCAAGTATGATTTAAACCATTCTAGTTCTTTTTCCCGGATACCGTACATATACAATTTTTGTAGTAAAATTTGTCTATCAATTGTTTCAAATGCCCGTTTAAAGTCTAAAAATATTGCTAATAATTTTCTGTTGGTTTTTATATTTTTCCACCGATTTATTACATAATTGACCGTTGTTTCACATGAAAATTTTTTTCTAAAACCCGATTGATAATTTGAAAACAAATTATTTTTTTCAACATATTTTTCCAGCTGTTCCTTTACGACTTTTTCCAGTATTTTTTCACAAGTTTTTAAAGTATTTATGGGACGAAATTCTTCACATTTTCTTGTTTTAGCCACTTTTTCAATTGGTGTAACCATTGTTTCTTTCCAATTATCTGGAAATTGTCCTGATTCCATTGATTTGTTTACGATTTTCAGAATATTTTCCCCAATTAAATGCCAGTTATCAAGTATAATTTTCGTTGATATTTTGCAGAAGTCTGGTTTGTTTTTTATTTCTTTTACTATATTCTTAAGTTCTAACATTGTTATTGCACTGAATTTGAATCTTGAGTTAACCATACGTATTTGATTTGTGTATTGCACATTTTCTATTGAATCTCGTATTATCTTAACACTATTTATAAAGTATTTATTAAAATGACTAGAGATTTGGGTATTTTCCTTATATTCTACGTTATCAAATATCACAGATTTTATCACATTTTGGCTTTTCTTTAAAACTAGGTCTTTGATTTCCCTCCACATTTGTTTTTGATCGCGTAATACTTTTTTGTGCATGTAACTTGCAACGTAAAACAACACAGATTTTACTTTTTTGACAGCTGCGCAGGCAGCGAGAAAGCGTAGAATGCATGGTGTAGACCTCCTGCTTTAAAGTATTTTTTCTATTAAATATAAATAAAAGATGTATAATCATTATAAATATGTTACATTATACATCTGACAATTTCAACCATAATTCATAATAATCGTTAAGTTTTAATTCTTGTCCAATACATACTTATAGAAATTTTTATTCAAACGTAATCCTTAATTCCTAGTAAAGTAAAGTATTTTTTATAAACTTACAATTGATCTCCCAATATGTTTAGATATAGTACAACAAAAAGTAAATATAACAACATACCATCGTCCGCAGAACCCATTGATATTAGTCGTATTGATAACGACCATGTACCTCTGTGTTCAATTAATGATGTTCAACTGCGTTTTCTAGTACCGGACGATTTAACAGAAGTATGTCTACATAAACAACATATTAGATTTATTAAGAATATTTTAATATTATCCATAGGTAAGAACATTATGTCAAGATTGGTTTCCCATCGATTATCCTCTATCTTGGTATGAGGATATAACTTCCAGTTCAAGATTTTTTTCCTTAGCTGCTGTATATAATTTAGCTATTATTGGTTTAATTGTAGCTGAAATTAAACCTTATAGAAACCTAAACAAAGAGGTAAGTTTTACAAACATATTAGTAAAATATAAAAAATATTAATCACGAAAAATATTTAATTATTTGTGTATCGTATAGGATAAGGGCATTTTACCCGATAGTATGGGGAAAACCGCCGATATTGGCTATATACTATCATTAGGAGTACATCGAAAACACCGTCGCAATGGCATAGGTTCATTATTGTTAGATGCTCTTATAAATCACTTAACAACTGCTGAACGAGAGTCTGTTAAGGCAATATTTTTACATGTGCTAACCACAAATCAACCTGCTATTTTATTTTATGAAAAACGAAGGTCAGTAAATAAAGGTCTGCATTAAAATCCTCCTTTAAATTTAAATATTCATTATATTTTATCCTAAGGGAGTACAATAATTCTTCAGACTAGCGTAGTATAATTTAACATATACTGCCGTATTCATAAAAATTAATTTGGATTTGAAATCGATTATGTCTAAAATTTGTATATAAAATTTGTTTAAAAATACATATGAAAATTTAATTATTTTTTTAATGAATACGGCAGATTAAATTTGTGTTCATTTATATTTAAAATATTTATTTCCGATTTTGTGATGAAATATTTTTGATATATATTAGAGGTCCGCATAAATATATTTGTATTTGAGTAGTACGTATGTAGTAGCAAGCATGGAAACTAACTCGAAGTATAAAGCAACGAAAAGAACAAATTTTTGAGAACAACAAATTTGTCGAATAAAACTAGTTGTGTTATTCCTCTTCGTGCAGTTTAATACATGTTCATTTTTTATATATTTGTTCTAATTCATGTTGTATTTAGGTACTCGATCGCTTTCTTAAGGGCATACCACGAGTTAAAATCTTCATATGTAAAAAATTTAACATTGTCTGTATCTTCAAATTTCGTACAGATGATGAAATAATTCAACGTTCAAACACATGAACACATGTTTAAAGTCCAGAAAAAGAAGAAAATAGTTTTGGTTAATTATTTCACTAAATGCGAAAGAACTCTTTCTTTTGAACAACTTTATGTAAAACAAAAACAAATTCTCAAAAATGTGTTTTTTTTTGTCTTACGATGAGAGGGTGGCGCAAAATGAGCTATGTATAAGGTTTGAATTCTTTATAACTTTTTAAATTATTATTTTGTGAAGAAGACTTGGGGTATAAATTCTGAATAACTTTACAATCGAACAACGAACAAAAATAATTGAATCCAATTAATTATTATTATGGCGCAGAATGAGCTATAAACAGGCCTATTCTGAAAATCACTTTAATTAAAATCGCGTGATTTGAAATCACATATGCCTTTTAAAATCACACGTGCGATACTCTGGTGTTCCGTTTTTGTGTTTTCGGTGTGATTTTCAATCGCCGAAAGCACACCGAGAAACACAAAAAAGGTTCACGGTTTCAGAGCACCAAAAAATTTCACGTGCGATTTTAAAAACACGTGATTTAAAATCACGTGATTTTCAGAACAGTATATTTTTTTTGTTTTTTGTTAGCATTTTATGAAGAATATTTGGTGAATTAATTACAATCGAACAAAAATAATTACACCCGAGATTTTGCGAAAAGTTATGTAAAATGTGTTTAAAAAATACATATGAACGAAGCAGAAAATGGACATCACTTAAATTAATTTTTCAAAACTAATTGAAAAAAATTATAAAATATAATACTGTATTCAAAAACAAAAGAAATATGTAATAACTTTCGCATAAAGGAAAAAATTATAAACCATTTAAACCATATACATATGTACCTCATTCTCGTCAACAAAAACAACATTGTTTTGTCTTATATGTCAGTGTTGCCAGGTCAATTTTTTTTAAAACCTCCCAAATTTAACGTATTTGGAAAAAAATCCCCCCAAATGTAAAAGATGAGATAATAACTTTATTTCAATTAATTTAACTTGACTCAGTTTTACGTTACGTTCTAATACCAATACCTAAATAAAGCAAAAATCGCAACATGTTTAACAGTTTACTGAAATTCCCCAAAAAATATTTTTTTTTTTTTAAAGATTCTTGAATATTTTCATGTAATAAAATATCTTAAAAAAACAATTATAAACGGTTTACAAAAGACTGTACCATATGTACAATCATATAAAAACTATATATATATCTGATCAAAATAAAGTTAATAATAATTTGATATTTATTAAATATTGCAATAAAGTTTCTACAAAAATATCGAGTGTTACATCTTATCGGTATTAAAAAGTTGTTTGATTAAAGTTGTGACACGTATTTTTCAATGAAGACGCTTCCTTTTTTTAATCTTTTCAAAACTATTTTTGCTCAGCCAAAAACAAGCTGTAAAATATATTTTGTATTACTTAGTTATTGTTATATACAGACAAGCAAATGGGGAAACCCCCTAAATATAAATTAAAGCCCAACAAACTTTCCCCTAAGAATTTGTACCCCCTTAATTTGCCCCTAAATAAAATAAAACCCCCTAAATCTGGGGGAAATCCCCTAATCTGGACACTTTGATCTACGTACATAACTAAATACATTTGTTCATTTTACATGATATGAAACTTCTCAATGTACCATATTTGTGTTCATATACATAAATATTTCTATGTTCATATTTTTATAAGTGCAATTTTTTTAAAAATACATTTGGCTGCGACTACTGCTTGCTCGAAAAAAAAGCTTCTCATGGACAACAAAAACTAATTCTATGCAGACCTCTAATATACATACATATATTTTGAATGTAGATATCTACGCGGGTTATTGTTTTATTTGAATTTAAATTAAAAGTTGAGAAATATTGATTTGCTTAATTGTTTCGAAAATTTATAATATTTTCAGATTTAACCTGCACTCTTTTCTGCCTTATTACTATCATATAAGAGGTAAAGGTCAAAGAGATGGTTTCACATATGTAACATATATAAATGGAGGCCATCAACCCTGGACACTATTATATCCTTTTTATAAAACAAATTTAATTTTAATTTGTTTTCTACATGTAATTCGCTTTTAAAAAAATTCGTTTTGCATGATGATAAAGATAAAAATGTATTAATTTTATCCACATACTAGTTTGAATTAGGGAACGGTATGTTAGGTTAGGTATTTTACCGAACGGCTTAGACGTCGGAGCTGAGGTTCTGCAGCTCGTAGTGGGGATGTCGTCGAGACTTCCCAAAACGCCTTTGGTCCGTTGAAGCGCATTCAAAAGTATGGATTGGTCGAGTGATCCCAACCTCATCACCATCCTGAAACACAACCTTTTTTGGTTGTGCCTTTGTTCAGATGTTTCACCTGGGACGTCTTGGCCGTGCCCGACAGATTCGTGCCCGATAGATTCGTCTTATATCCTTTTTCTGTCGTCCTTCTCGTTCCCTGTCCTGTCTCCATCTTGTCCATTTGTTTTTGGTTTTTTTTTATTCAAAAAGTTGCTTTAATTTTTAGTCCCACGAGTGTAGGGGTACTGTTGGCCCGCCACGTCATAGTCCCCGGTAACGTGGTAAGGGTGTAGTCTATTTGCAGAGGTGCCAGGTATCAGCAAAGCTTTGTGAAAATACAGTCGGATACCTCCCGACTGAAAACTAGACCGATATGTACAGGTCGCACAACGACTCAGTTTAGGGGTGGATAACCCTTAGTTGCAAAGGCCTTTGAATTCAATGTCTTAGAGTCCGATATTCCAGAGTCCTAGTAATACTTGAAACCAAGACAAACCACAGCCACAACTTAAGCCGTCACATCGCTACAAGATCGTTATCGAAGGTGGAAGGATTTTGTGTTAAAAAAAATGGATTTTCGCAACCGAATTTTGTTGAATTGCGGCAATGTTTAAACAGACCTGTGTGCGGACGACATTTAAATCTTTTAGCAGAGATGAAAAAAAGTTATTTATCCTTACAAATACAAAGTTTCAAGGGAATACCTCTGCGTCCTTCCGTCATCAATGCTAACTAATAGTAACTAAGCTACACTGCGGTACAAAATTATGAGCGCATGTGATTTTACAAATTCCTTTTATTTGTGTAAAATAATATAAGTGAGCGAGGCCCTTCCCATACAATGATATTATAGATTTCTGTATACATATCCGGAGAACGGCAAGTTTCCAAATTAGATACTAGCATCTTGGTTATCAATAGACAACATCCGACAAAATGGGGGGTCGGAATTGAAGAAGAGCGTGGCACAAAATAGATTTATTTATATCTAAAGATCGGCAAGAGAATATTGTACAAATTTGGTACACATAGCTGGGTTATCAATACAAAAACTATCTAAAAAAAATTTTATTCTCATTATTTATTGAATCTTAATATAATTAAATATAAACTATCAAAAATTAATCAAATCTTATTCTAATGCTTTATTTTTGTCCTGCCGATGTTAGACGAAAATTTTTCTCATCACGGTTTCTGTTCACATATGTAGATGTTTAGCGCTCTTCTCCTCGGATGAGTCCAGCAGTATCTATCTCTTCTCCTTAATCTAGAGTGGCAGCTGTCATTAAAAAAAAAAATGGGCGGGATTGGAGAAGTGGGAGAAGTTCTACTATACAAATATAAAATAGATTACTGTATATCTGGGGAATCGTAGCAGTACCAAATATGGTAAAAACAGCTTCCATGTCGATGCATGACATCTGGCAAAAAATGAGCGGGATTGGAGAAGTGGGCATGGCATAAAATACATTTCCTTATATCTGGAGAACGGTAGGAGAAAAATTTTCCAAATTTGGTACGCAAAGCTGGGTTGTTAAAACACAAAATCCGTCAAGAATTGTTATTGGATAAATGGACGTTACACCTCCTGTTAAAATATAAAATATATCAGTAAAAGTAAAAGTTACAAAATTTAGTACAAATAGCTTCGATACCAAAACAAGACATTCGAAAAAAGTGGGCGGTATTTATAGTATTAATATAACTGTCTGTTCTTATCGCACCATGGTGAAAGGTATATAAGATTCGGCATAGCCAAATATAGTACTCTAACTTGTTTTAATTTAAAATTAATCATTTTTTTCATTCGTGTCAAAAAAGAGTGTTTATGAGCCTGAAGTGCTCCTTAGAATAAATAAGGCACAAAATAAGATTATTTACACTTTTTAAAGTTATTATTCCTTTAAACTTTCCAATAAAAAAGAAAGTTTTTAGTAATAAGAAAATTCAGACAATTTGGAAATATTATAAGTATTTCTTTTAGTTATTTGATTAAATGCATTACAAATACAGAACTAAAGGTTTTTTGACTTGAAAATAATTCACATAGAACAAAGCTATAAAATATAGTACTGTTATGTATAATACAAAACGGATGGTCACCGTATTTAAGCCCGTTTCCCGAAAATCAATTTTGCTGGAAAAAAGATCCAATCCCGTAAGTTAAAATTTGTCACAGATAAATTTTATACTAGCCAAATAATTGTTATACAATTTTAAGGTGGTAGGTCGATAACCAATTTCGATTTTTATAATTTTCTTCTATTTAATTTATATGTATGTATATTCTTAAAAATCAATGGTATAAAAAATATACCTTAAAAACAAAAATATGTTTATGGTTTTCTTAATTTCCTAGCACAGATCATATTAAACATTACGCATCCAAATTGCGAAGAACTGGTGAAGTATTTAAATGGTTTTCGGCCCGTATAAGACAAGTGA
This sequence comes from Pollenia amentaria, assembly GCA_943735925.1. Taxonomy (NCBI): domain Eukaryota; kingdom Metazoa; phylum Arthropoda; class Insecta; order Diptera; family Polleniidae; genus Pollenia; species Pollenia amentaria. The sequence continues at coordinate 164,823,884 of OX031009.1, forward strand.
TACGATGGATTTGTCACAAAACTGTATCACGATTTAACTTTGCCCATTAATAATAAGTAAATGCAATAAATAATATAAATAAAATGAAGAGGATATAAATGTGTATGTTTAACAATAAAACAAAAATAATAATTATATCATAACTGTAAATTATGAAAGAGAAAAAAACCTTAGCTTACAACTGTATTAAATAAATAAATGATGGCAACATATTATAAGTTTTATTAGAATATTTTTAACTAATACATGTTTGATTGTATAGTTAATTTTGCATGTTATTGTACGAACAATTTGATTGAATCAGACGAGACGTACCTAAATTACAATTCTGTGGACTTTTAATAAAATAATTATGTAATTTTTTTAATCTTAAGATCGTTTAAGTAACAGTTTGTATTCTTTTTTGCAAATATTTTCGAGAATATTTTTTTTTGTTAAAAGTCCATATAAATATACTTCTTTTATCTAGTTTAATTTTATATTAATAACAATAGAAATATGTTACTTTTATGGTTATTTAAAGAATGACATTTTAAATATTAAATAAAACTCCAGTTTTCAATCAAAATCTATCAAGAATACATTAGGTTTGTACCATTACTTGTCCAATTTATATACAGAAAAACAAAGAAGGGTTTTCTGTAAGGACTTAAAGGCCAAAAAAAACTACACAACCCGGTTGAAAAACACACACTTTCGGTTAACAAATAAACTACACAAACATAATTTTTTTGTTCGCGTTCATTTTTTATGGTTATTCTTCTACTTATTTAAGCTGGAAGTCCGCATCACTTGTTTTATGCGTTTGATACTTTCTGGATCCTTTTTCAAGACGCATGCAAAAGTAGAAAATAATTATACTTCATGCGTTCGATCCGTATGAACTTGTCAATACAATTTTACGCAGATCCTACTTTTTTGACAGATGCATAAACGCATTGAACGCGTGATGTGGACCTCCAGCTTAACACAGCAAAATTGTCCCTGAAATAAACTAATTCTTAGAACTAGACAGGCTAGTATAAAAGACAGTTTGACAAATATTCAACATGTTTCAAACGTTTGTGCAAACAAGCAAACAACTCTTTTAAGAACACAAAAATTTTGTACAACCGTATAATAATGGCCCTTTCTGAAGTTTTTTTTTAACTTTACCTAAAACCTTATAAATTGACAAATCCTCGTTAGTACATTATTGTGTTCTATATCGTCCTTTTTGTCAATATTATAGAGCACATCAATTTACAAACAACGAAATATAGGCAACACTAAATTACTCAACTGAAGCAAAACCGCGCGATTAACGTTGTAAGTGACAAAGTAATTACTTTGTTTATTTTCTTTATTTAGATTATCAAAAATAATGATAATAAAAATTTTAATGCTACAAACTAAGGAGTTTAAATATCAAATTTAATGCATATTTATTTTATTATTTTTTTTTAATGGAAAATGTTTCATATCCAAAAACGCGATGACAGTTAAAACGGTTTTCCACTACTGAAAGCAGTGGCTTTTAAAACAATATTCCACGTTTCACAAAAAGTGTGTACTAAAAAATTTTTATGGATGTATGCCCTTATTTTTTTCTTGTTTTATATGCATTTCTGCTATTTGTCAACCTTTAATTTCATTGTCTTAGATTTTTCGCAATAACTTTTAAAAAAATTTGCAAATTTTGACTTTTACAACGTTATTCGCATCTTTGCTTCAATTGTTAAAACATTTACCCTCTTATTCATTAAAATAAGGTCTTTAGTTTTTAATTAGCAAGTTTTATCAGTTGGTGATTTATGTTCTGTTTGTTGATCGTATTTTTGTTTAAGTTATTTTAATTTTTTAATTTTTAATTCTAAATACATGTCTATGTATGTATGCAAATCTTAAGTTTTAATTTAAATGTACATACATGTGTATGTATATATTATAAGTATACACTTTGTATTTTAATACTTCTTAATTTTATTACCTCTCTTAAAATCAGTATACAACATACACATCCAACAAAAAAGTCTAGCTACCAAATAATAAAATAAATGTATTAGTTGATTTTGTATTTTATTATAAATAATTTTTATTTTAACTCAAACTAATCAGTATCATCAGTCTTTTTTAATTTAATGTTAATTTCAATTTGTTTCAAGTTATATTTTTTTATTTTTTTTTTTTTATTTAAGTTTATCTCTAAATTTTGTTAATATAAAATTTGTTTATATTTTTAAGGATTTCATTTAGCAAATTTTTAAACAACTTTGTTTTTTTTAATATTATAAAGGAAATAAATTTATTTTAAATAAAAAACATATTTTTATAATTTTTTTTATTTTGAATGCTGCTTAGTTCGAAAATCTTTCATTCGGGTATATGATGGAATTCGATTTTAAAAACGAAACGATTTAAAACACAAAATATATTTTTCAGTATCTTTTTAAATGGATTTTTAGTACATATTCCTTATATTTTCTGTCTCTATACTTTTAAATTTAAAGACTGTTAATCAGAAATGGATTTTAAAATTGCTCGAAATTCATCACACCTTTTAAAAACGTTCGTTTTGAATTCGATCGGATTTCATCACATACCTGATTATCCCTAGAGCTATTGCCATTTCTCAAGCTAAATTCTTGATTTTAATACTACAGGTGTCCCTTGTTTTACACGATACCTCAGTCACGCGTTTAAGATATAACACGAATCAATAATAGTAACCTTTTTTTTATTTGCGCGCTTTTTTATGCGATTTTAATAAAACACGCTCAAAAAATGATGGCAAAATTTTCAGTTTCCTTTAATTGTTTAAATATAAAAAAATATATATATAATTCTATGTGTTCTTGACTTAACACGGTTTTAAGGATCCAAAATGAAATTTTGTAGGTATCTCATGTTTTGATTTACTCGATATTTTAAGTTTCTGGTCCCATAAACGGAATTTGTACCAGTCCTGTACCTTGTTTTACGCGAATTTGATTAACACGTGCTTTCTTCGCTTCCAACAGACCGCGTAACTCAAGGGTTACCTGTATGTATAACTGTATTATTATTATATCAGTATTTATGTTCGAATTCTTGTGCCAATAAAGCTCTTGGATATCATAGATTCTAATTGTATTATGCCGCAGTATACTAAATAGTTTGTATCTCATGCGTAAAACGATATTTTTGTGACCAAGAAGTAAAGTGTATTATGTTAGTCTGGGTACCACTAAGAGTGTTTGCATTTTTTGGTGAGAGGGGAAGAGAAAATGACATTATTCTCACTCCTCTCATAAATAAACAATACATTCCGAATTGTAAACCGTAATAGGGGCATAATCATTGAAAGGCTGAAAAATTACAGCCAAAGTCAACGGAAAATATCGAAATCTATTGGAAGGTCCCAGACTTTTGTTTATAACGCTTTGTTAGCTTTAATACCACACTTGGTACTGGGTATACCAAGAAAGACTACTGACAAAGTAGATTAACATATAAAACTTGTATCTAGTTGAGACCATTTCATCAGAATTTGGATTCGAAATTTTTGCTTGAACTGTAAGAAGACCGCTAGTAGAACAAAATATATTCGGGAGATCCTCAAGGAAAGTGTCAATGCGAACAAAAAGACATCGTCGAAATCGACTTATATTCCCAAAAGCTCATAAGGATTGGGATGACTCTGTTCATAGAAAAAAGAAGCGCAATGTGCTTTGGTCGGATGAATCTAAAATAAATTTTTATCGGAAACGATGGTAAAACACGGGTAAGGCGTCCAAAAACGCAAAATTGAACCCACGTTACACTGCTAAAACATTAAAGCATGGAGGAGGTAACATAATGGTGTGGAGATGCTTTTCCTGGCATGGTGTTGGATTTCTTTTTTTTATATAAAAAGGAACATGGACCAATATTTGAACGTTGAAATCCTAAGTGAAATAATGCTGCCATATGCTTAATAATGCCACGTAAGTGGCTGTACTAACATGATAACGACCCAAAACACACTTGCGGATCTTGCAAAAAATGGATTTTAGACAACGGAGTTGATTTAATGTCTTAGCCTGCATAATCCCCGGATCTAAATCCCATAAAAAAGGAATGGAAGATTGTTAAAAAAGTATTGGACCAATAAAATCTAAAAATAACTGTGGGAGAACATTCAAAATGCATTGTATGCTATTCCAAACCAGATTTCTAGTGACAGATTTCCATGCCTAAAGGATGTAGTTCTGTGCTTTCTAATAATAACTTGCTAAGAGTAAAGTATATTTTTTAAAACGCTTTTGTAATTTTTTCTACATGACCATTTTTTATTTATCATTATCATAGATTTAAATGAACTTACAATTTATTTTATTAAATTTAGTAAATTTTTTAAGTTTTTATTAAAAATAAAAGCAACGAGTTTTGCAAAGAATATAATAACAAATTTTAAACAATGTCTTTTTTTAAAATTTTTTTTTGATCTTTTATAAACTTGGAATAAGTGGCCCAATTTTTTTGTCCGTATTTATTGTGTCCTGTGGCTCCTATTGGGAAAAAGGGCCACTACCACTGTAGAATATTCCGACTAAAATGTCCTTCGATAATAACAGACTTAGCAAAAATAAAAACAAATCGGTTAACGTTTGGTGGAAATTTCTGTAACTGCTTGCTTTACACAAACGAGGATTTGGTCTGTATCATGAGCAATCAGGTGTTACTGGTAAGCTTTTTACGAATAAATAACATTTTTGATAAATAGGACAACATCTATAACCGGTTTTATTCAAATAAATAATAACACGAAAATCGAAATATTGAAATAAAAAGTCGATATGAATACAAACGAAACAATTCACAAACCAATGAAATTCATAGTTATAACTCAGAATTTTTAAATAATTTTGGCTTTAAAAAATGATTGGAACTTAATAAATTTATTATTTGAGATATTCTCCCAATTTTTTTTTAAAAAGTTTTTTTTTGGTTAAGCCTCCGGAAAACGTGGTTTTCCTTTATCTAATGCTATTTTTGGCATCCCATCGCGTTATGCATTTTCCAGAAAAAAAAACGGTATAAAAATAGACATTTTGTATGGGAGCGCCCTTAAGAAATGGAGAAAGGGAAACAACAAATATTGGAGATGGAAATACATTTAGCCCGTTAAGAGGCATTCTAGAAGCAGTGGAGGTCAATTTTTAACAATTTCATATACTTTGTAGGGGAGCCCCTTAAGGAGTAGAGATAAGTTGAAGGCAAGTTTGAAAAAAAAAATTTTGGCCAAAAAAATAATGGTCTGTCCCACATTTCATCCTTGTAGGGATGACTCCTCGGCAGCTATGGGTTATTATCTTTAAAACTGCGGCCTGTACTTTGCCCACAAGTTAGATCGCTTCAAAAAGTGATTCTAAGGTGATAGGTATACTAACAAACTTCATCACAAACGCATAATACCGTCTCCACTCTAATGGTTTTTTGAGCTCATATTTCAGTTCATTGTGTTTGACAAGCAAAAGAAAAATGTATACATGTACAGATTGGAATAGCTAAAACGAATAAAAACCTAAACAACAAACATTTCCACTAAAAACTGTTTTCCCACTTGTTTCTTATAAAGTACAAGCAACTGAAACGATGTAAATCAATTGCGACGCAAATCGAATTTTGAAGGCGCAAAAAAATCTGACGATGTAAGCCAAGGGGTTACTGTAGCTTATAAATTGACAACACTGTTTCACATATTTTCAAAATACCGTTAAGTTTTCTTACAGCTTAGCAACCCTTCAAACTTCTTGTGACTCTCAAACTATTTTGATTAAAATTCAACGAAATTTGACAGTTATCAGCTGTTGATTAGCAGAAATTATAACATTATTGTTTTAATTTAGTGATTGATGGTCTGTAAAATTAAAAGGTTCGGTTTTTTTCTTTTATGCGAAAGTTAGGAATTAAAAATCCCATTTTAGTCGTTAAATAAGAAAAATATGTTAAAGTTAACCATTAATTAACTAACGTGCCGCATGGTAAAAATAAATAAATACGCACGGATATCATTCGCTGAAAAATAATAAAAGTATTGCAAAAAAAAATTGGGCCATTTCGTTATAAAAAAGTATAAAAAGTAAACTAAAAGAAGTTTGTAAATAGGTATTTTAATTTAAATATTTTAAAAGAAGAAAAGCAAAGTATAAAAGTAAATTGAAAGTAAAGCTAAAGAAAATAATATAAAGTTAAAGTGTGTTCGTGTATACAAAATCAACAATTAATAAAAATATGTTAAAATATTCCATTATTTTAATGATACTCTATTCACACTTCGCACAATGCTTGTGGGGTAAGTTGGTAATTTTTTTTTGACACTTATGTTAATTGTTATTGCTTTTTTCGTTATTATACAATCAATGTGACATTTGTTTTAGATAAAAATATTGAATAATTACTTGAGACTTTAAAATAAAAAACAGTTTAATTTATCAGCACCTGCTACTAAAGTGAATAGTCATTCTTTTTATATTAATTTGTAGGTATGCCAGAAGTTTTCTTATTGCTGATGCTTTAACATACATATGTATGTACCTATGCACTTATTTATTATTATTTTATTTAGATAGGTATAATATTACAATAATTCATATTTATTTCTTCCAAATATGTACCTACAAACACAAATTTTTTTATAATCTTATGCAATCAATTTAATCAAATACTATATATGAAAAAGATATAGGTATGTAGGTACCTATGATACACTACATTATTTTTTAGAGTTCTTTAAAAAAATGTTTTGCCAGAATCACTTGATTGCTAAAAAAAAAGAAAAAGCAAAACATAATCACAATTACACACGTACAGACGTTCTATTTACATACTATAAATACATATCACACTTGCTCAACAACACTGTATTAACTCAAAACTATTTTTTTTCACTTTTTGAAAAAATAGACACGAAATATTCATATAGGTATAACCACTATAAATATATCGTGCTACCTATAGTGTCTACTTTTTGGTAATAAAACAGTTGGGTTAAAAATTATTTTTCATATGCCTTTAATGTAAAATTGTTTTTCTTCTACTGAAAATTTTTAAATTTTGAGTTAATACAGTATTGTTAAACAACCGCGATATACCTATATGTATGTTCGTCATTGTGCAAGGTATTTTGCATATGTATGTAGGTATAAACGTTAAATTTGTTTCTAGCAGAACTTGAAATAATAATTAGCTATACTTAAAAATTTGATATTAAAAAAAACAACTTTGTTTTGCATTTATCACCGTGTTAATATAACAGTTTATGTTACACACATGCATATGTACATACATCAGGGATGTTAAAGTTGGTACAATTGTACTTTTTTTTTTGTACATTTTGACCTTCTTAAGTACAATCGTACTACCGTGACTCATTTGGTACAATATAAAAAATTTATCATAGTTCCCCCTTTTTGGAATTTTTAGTATAGCAAACAAATTATTGAGTTCTTTTCATTGCATTTATGTTGTTCAACAAACCGTTAATGTAATGGGCGCTTAAAAATTAGACTAGTATTGTGGTGTGTAGACTTAGTCCGCCTTTACAATGTAGCAAGTGAAAGGCAGACACACGAAGGTTTCATTCAAACCTTACACTTTGCTTTTTAATATACATTTTAATAAAAACTAAACTGGTACTTTTGCTTGTTAATTTTCTGATTAATTTATCAATTTCATATGTTAACAAAAGAAGCTGATTGTTTATTCTTGTCCGAACTTACCCAAATAAAAAGTTCGGGCAAATTTGTACAGGAAATGAAAAAAATTACTCTCTCAAATACTCTCTTAACTGCACAAAAATTGTTATGTGGAACGCTTTTTTTTTTTTTTGTATAACTTAATTGTTTTGTTGTTTTAATAAATTAAAAAAATGGTACCGTGAAGGTCCAAAAAGTAATTTTTTGTTGGAAATTGGTACAAAATTTAAACCCCATTTAACGTCCCTGACATACATACATACGCTTGTTTAAGGGATGACAAAAGCAAATATTACGTGTTGTCAACATTGTCATTATCAGGTCTATCGATTTTAAAACGATCGTTTTTAAAAGGTGTTAAGAATTGTGAGGGATTTTAAAGTCCAGTTCTGAATAAATGTATTGTTTTTTTTTTTTTAAATACTGTTCAATTAACATAATTACTGCCAGTTAGGGAGATCGATTATTCGACTTTTTTCAATAACCGGTTTTCGAATATTACGAATAGTTGCTATTTTAAAAAACCCGGTTTTCGGTTAAGCAATTTTTAAATAACCGGTTAACCGGTTTTAATTCGAATACTTAAAAACACAAAAATCAAATAAGTTTTTAAATAAAACGTTAATTTGAATAAAAACAAAACAATTTCAGAGGTAAGGAACCAACAAAATACATAGATATGACTTAGGTTAGGTCTGTTCTAACCTAACAAATATTTTAGGATAAAATCGAAGTAAAGTGGGACCAGTAAATTGATCAAACTTTAGTTAAATTTTCAACAAATTTTTTATTGATTTACTAAACTTTATAAACTATATAAATCAACCATATTTTTAAAAAGTTGCAAACAAAACCTCTTAGCAATTTTGTTTCAGCATTATAGAAACGAATAGTGAACTTAACATTCTGTTTGTGTAAAATATTTGTCAATTCGTCGACTACAATATAAAACATTCCATGACATTGTTTGATTTCTTCAATTTTGTTTTTTAGTTCTTGGTGTTTTAATAAATAGAACTGATTCCGCGTTATGTTGTAGTTTTCAGCATGAAGAGATTCTAAATTATAGTTTTTAGTGCCTTAACCCTTTGAGGACTGGACTTTTTCTGCCGAAGCGATTTTTTTTTGTTCTTATTTTCATAATATATGGCCCAATAATAGTTACGTCAAAAAAAATGGGCCCCTCCGGTCCTCTTCTTGCTTCTCTTTTTGCTTGGCAAATATAGTTGCCTCTGGGTTGAAAGGTAATTTTTTACCCAAAAAATATTATTTTCCTTTGGCAAATATAGTTGCCTGTGGGCTGAAAGAGAATTTTTTATCCAAAAAATTTAATTGAAAAGTTTAATGTTTTAAATATTTTTTATTTATTTAAACTATTTGAAAAGTAATTTATAAGTAACTTTAACAATTTAAGATTTGGCGTGGTATTCGCCAAAACAGTCACGTGATGATGTAAAGCAAAGGAATGCATGTAGTACAAAATACATTTGTGCGGCTATATTTGCCATAGCTGGAACAGCGAACGCATCGTTTCCAATTTTAACGTTTTTCCATTTTATGGTAAGACTTCGGCTTTTTTAAAGAGATACTTCCAGTTCTGGTAGCTTCCGGGAATCTGCGCGATATTGAACAGAAGTCATTAATTAATTCCTTTGCTAAAGCTGCACGAAAATCAATCGAGGTCACGTTTGTCGCAAAGCTGTTAGCCAACATGAGTTTGCTGTATATCAAGTAGCTATTATGGACGCATATCTCGAAGAGATAAAAGAACAATCGAATATAAAACCGCCATTTGCTTCTGCGATCATACTCATAGTAAACCTTTTTTTGGTCCATGAGATCGACACCTCCCATTCCCTTGTTGTAATGCTGGACAACCAACGGGCAATCTATATCAATTTTACCTGCTTGTCCTGCAACACGCCGCTTTACTTTGCACACAGCAGTTGGGTCAATAAAATTGGAAGCCAGGTAAACAGCGCGGTTGTCCATCCATTTGACTACGGATATGCTGTCAGATGTAAAATAGCTTATGTCACCACGCTTCATATTTTTATCAGCCGGAAACTGCTTTGGCATATGTTTTCTATTACTGCGAATTGTTCCGCATGCCATGATGACATTTTTCTGTAGAATGTCCAGCAAGTTTACGCTAGTAAAAAAGTTGTCGCAGTAAACTTCAACACCTTTTTTTGGTAGTGGCTTACATAGTTGCAAAACCACAGATTCAACAAGACCGTGCTCCACAGACGTCTTTTTCCCGGTTTATATGTCCACATTATACAGGTATCCGGTTTCCGACTCACACAAACACCAAAGTTTGAAGCCCCATGACACGGGCTTGTTCTTAATATATTGCTTCATGGCATTATGTTTTTTTGAATAAGTGTATGCTTCTGGCATAGCTTTATTTATATGGTTTATAATTTCTCGGATTTTGTATCCACGGTCGTTGACATCAGCCTGATCATTGTCGCAGAAGTGCAGACTGGAAGTAATTTCCTCAAATCGAGGCCGTGTCATGATATTTGCGATTTGAGCTTGATGAAATGTTGGATCTGTAGACCAATACATCCGAATGCTGGGTAGTTTTACTAGGCTCATACGTACGATTAGACCCATATAAGCCTTGAACTCTTCCACAGTCAGAGTGAAAACGCGACCGTTTTGTATGGCATATAAGTTGGACTGCTCCACTATCATTATGCACATTTCTGAAATAAAAAAAGTTTAAAAAATAAATAACTACTATTGCAATATAAAAACTTGCAATTATAAAAACTTACCTTGAAAACTACAAAAAGCATTGAACACATCATACGCTTGCGGCATTTCCACATGTGCATTTACAATGGGTTTTAGAACTTTCGAATGTTCATATATGCAATTCTCCTGAAATCCGGTGAAAACGGGGTTTTTATAGGCAAGCGTCTCTCTGAACCGGAAAGTCTTCTCTGGTGGTATAAAAAATGCTGGCTCTTCTGGTATTACTGCAGCATTTGAAGTCGATGCAATTGGCTCATCCTCTACAGCAACTGGTACCGTTTTACGACTAACGCGAGCCTTTTTAATTACAGCAGCTTCAATAACAACTTCTATGGGTTCATCCTCTTGGATTTCCAAAGCGTCATTTTCTAGAAAAACGATGTCCTCTTCATCCATATATGTAGCAGCTTCTTCCTCATTGTCACTGGTGTCGCAAATCAAAAGTTGCTCAATTTCGTCCGGATTAAGGAAAAAGAAACGATCACGGACTAATCCACTCATTTAATTTTTTTTATTTATAATAACCAAATAATAATACACTGTTTAATCAAAAATAACACTCGAAATACCACAATAATACACTTTCAAATAGTAATGCACGAAATACGTTTGCTCTGATTGATTTCGAATAATTAATGAATGAAAACTTACAAACAATCAGCGCAAAAAACTTTGAACTTAAAACAATAACAGACAAGATGCGTTTTGTTCAATTGACTTTCATCATTAACAGTCAAAAACAAACATGCACCAAAAAATAACGTAAAACTATATACAAACAATGAAAATAAAAAAAAATATTTAGATTATTTTTAGGTGCGTTTTTTCCGTTTCAACCCACAGGCAAACATACTTGCCAAATATATTTGGGGTAAATGTGGGCAGGTTGAAATTTATACAAGCTTCCCCCATATATTTTTTGAAAGGTAAGAGGTGCCCCCAAAATATACCCGAGTTTTAGCCAGATGCGCCCCACGCTATCCCCACAACACCCCCCTGAAGTAAGGCGAATTTTTTCACAAATTTGAGGCCAGCTAGCGGGCAAATGGGGCCAGATAGGCCCCTACCAACTACTACATTATTGTTGCCCCAACCCTCCGCTACAAATCCGTTTTGAACATATATACTCTACGGGCATTTCGTCCTCGGTAACACAACGGGCTTATATTTTACCCAATGATTATTTTTTGCAGCGCATTTTAGTTAAAATTCATTTGGATCACATTAATGTCAAGCATGTATACTAATTAAAGGTGATTAATAAGTAACATGGAAGAACCTTTGTAACTTATCATTTTAGGGCTCTTCAGGCAACTATCTTTTTCTTATTAATCGCGTTCGAAAAATATCTAGAGATAACCTTTATATAAAAATATATTTAATATTTAGAACACTCTTGCACAAATTACTATTTACTTTTTAACAGCACACGTTTTTGTAGAATTTTGAATAGTTTTTGGTTTTTTTTTTCTACAAGAACACACGCTTTAATAAGCGATTTGTATTTACAGTGTTCATAATGTTTTTTGACCTTTGTTACGTTTTGTTTTGACATTCTTTATAAAAAGTTTAAGTTTGGCCAATATTCAATTAGAAAATACTTAACGGGTACATCTACAACAAGAGTAAGGAAAATGTATATAAGTTACACATTACTAAAATAACCGGTTTATTATACCAAAGTAACCGGTTTATTCGATATTCGGGTATTTTAAAATAACCGACTTGGGCAAAGCTAAAATAACCGGTTAAAACCGGTCGAATAATAACCGTTCGATCTCCCTACTGCCAGTCCATCTATTTGTGAATGAAGACTTCGAACGCTTAGCTTACATTTAAAACAAAAACCAATAATAACATATTGTTTTTGTTTCACATGTAAGTTAAGCGAAGGAAGTCTTCGTTCGAAATCGATGAACAAGACATAAATATAAAATTTAAAAGAATATAGACATGAAATAAAAGGCAATTTTACCTATTAGAAATACATTAATAAAGACCACATGTGGAAAACGGTATACCTATATAAGTTTGTCATTTCGTTTGTAATCCCATAAAGTATGTACATATATATATTCTGGGTCCTTATGAGTAGCAAAGTTGATTTAACGTGTCTGTCTGTCCGTATATTTTCCGAATATCCCAGATAAGATGGAGAATTAGTTGTTATATATTTCTGTCACATCTGCTCCTTATAATTTTGCTATTGAAATTCAGCCAGATCGATCAATCAATGCCTGAGAAAAAACCATCATAAAACATACCCATCACCAAAAGTATAAGTTGGTTTTTCTTTATTTTTTTATTTTTTATTTTAATACAAGCCATTGCGTTTTTTACACATAGCAAATGCATACATATGTATGTACATGTACAGCAAAGTAGATTTAACGATGAAGAAAGGAAGACAAAAGTTTCCAAATTGGTTATCAATACACAACATCCGACAAAATGGGGGCGAGATTGGTTAAGTGGGCGTGGCACCTCTCATACAAATACATGTATATCTAGAAAAAGACAAAAGCCAAAGTTTCCGAACTACATATGTAGGTATAAACATCTTAGTTATCAATAGACAACATCCGAAAATATGTGGGCGTAACACAAAATTTATTTATTTATACTAAAGAAAAAAGGGAAAATTTTTCCAAATTTGGTACACATAGCTGGGTTATCAATACACAACCTTTCTAAATATATACATCCGACAAAATGGGGCGGGATTGGTGAAGTGGGCGTGGCACTTCCCGCACAAAGACTAGATTTCTGTATATCTGAAAAACGGCAACAGCTAAAATTTCTGAACTAGGTACAAGCATCTTGGTTATCAATACACACAACGCCTCGAAAAATATGGGCGGGATTGGATACATTCGGTAAAAAGAATTTATAGATTTCTGTATATCTAGAAAACGGCAACAGCCAACGTTTACAAATTATGTACATGCATCTTGGTTATCGCTACTCAACATCCAGCTAAAGGATGGCGTGATTGATAAAGTGGGCGTGGAACAAAATAAATTTATTTATACCTAAAGGACGGAACTTATATAACTTTTTGTTCTTATCGTACTATGTAGAAGGATATATAAGATTCGGCATAGACGAATATATACTCTTACTTGTTTTTAATTTTAATAATAAGATTCGGCATAGACGAATATATACTCTTACTTGTTTTTAATTTTAGTAATGTTATTAATGCACCTACATCTACTAGTAAGAATATGGCGATTATTATATGTCCTACAATATCGCGCATATAAACGCCCCAACAAAGACGAAGGATTGATTTCAAATTTAAAATGATTTGAAAACCAACCATTTCGCAAACGATAAACCATGGTGAAATTACTAAAAGGTGGCCTCGGTAAGCCAGCCGTTCATTGTTTGATTGTATGTTTTCGTGTATTGATCTTGTCAAGTGTGTTTTGGGGTTGTAAATAAAGCTGGCAAATAATCGATAGTACTATCGATAGTTCTGTTCCCATTGGACTATCGATAGCGATACTGTCGTTGAAATTTTTTGGTAAATTGTTGTTCAGCGCACCGTCTTCATTGACTTCTAATCAGCTCGAATCGTTTTTAATACAGTTTTGTTGAAATCATAGCAAATCTTTCAAAACTATTACTTTTCTACTTCTTTGTTAAAAATGCCGTTAAAGTCCAAAAAGTTCCAAATTTCTGCGTTTTCAGTTGTTGACACATGTAATTGTAGCACATCCTTTAATATTGGTTTTTTCAGAGCATTTTCTGGTAATGTTTTATATGGCTGAAAACTAGCAATATTGGCTCCAAAATGATATCATTGATAATGTTTTTTGCCCAAGTTATGGGCCCCCAAATCTCTAATATTACTTATCTAATCGGGAAGAAATTGGTGTTCTGGAACAGTTTAAGAATTTACCTTTCAAACTTGACAACTCAATTAACCCATTAACAGCGAAATAAAGAACAACATTTAAAATATATTTAAGGAAAAATAATTTTTTAAAACCAGAATTTTTTTAATTAAAAATATTTTCTGTCCTTTTCAGTTTTTAAATTTACTCATTTACTCAAAAATGATAAATTTTTCTTTTATTAAAAAAACATCTAGCCCTGCTGGCCAATTTCACTAAGCTCAGTTAAATTCTTGTAATACCTAAGGTGCCCTACTTTGGAATCCTATGGCTACTTTCCTCATATGTCTACAGACACCTAATAGAAAACTTAAATTGTGTTCAAGTACAAAATATAGAATTATTTCCATTTTTTCCAAAATCCACTGTGTAACGTAGGGCAAGTACTTAAAAATTTAATTTAACAGTTTTACGAACAATTCGATACTATCGATAGTTTATTAACAAGCTATCGACAATATCAATTGTTGTGACTATCGATAGCTTGCCACCTCTATTTGTTATTAACTTGTCAAAGAGCTATTTAATTGTCAAAGTATATTGAACTTTGTGTTTTGAATTTTTCTTTTTTTCTGTGTTTTTAATTTTTAAATATTTATATTTTATAATAAAAAATATGGGTTTAAACATTTCATACTATTTAAAAAACAAAAATGCGTGTTTACTCTATTTTTCCAGCAAACGTCGTGCAGAAATAATAAAAAATAGATCCACGTAGTAGATGTAGAGCTTCTTGGGCTTAGCCTATGCATTTTAAGTATTTTTTCTTTCTTGAAAATTGAAAATTTTAAAAATATCTTTTCTTGCCCAGTCATCTTATCAAACAATAGCGACACAAGTCATGAAATACGGACAAAGTTAATAATATAATATTTGCTATTTTTCTTTCATATTTTTACAAAAATAATATTTATTATTAACTATTTAAAATTTTTATAATTTATTTTTCAATATTTGTTTACTTTGTATCATATTTTTGACGTTGATGATACACATGAAACAAAAACAAATTGCCTGTCGATTTTGTATTATTATGTTTGTTGTATTACCGAGGCCACCTTTTAGTAATTTCAACATGCTATAAACTTTTGATAATGATTTGAAAATCATAGCATTCTCAACAAAAAGGGGAAATTATTTTCAAATTAAGAAATGCATTATTTTCTACTTGCTTTCAAAAGATATTTTCAAAGGTTTTTAAAATGTGGAACATAAATAATTTTTTTTTTTAATTGAAATTTTGTAGGAATATAGGATATGGTAACGTTATTACATAAGTTCTAGTAACCAGTGTGGCCGCTTCGGCATTTTGCGGCCAAATTAAGCATTAAAATTTTTTATTTACGCTGCATTTACACATGAAAGTACTTTCATGAAAATTCTGTATACGTATTATCACCACAAATTTCACAAAAAATAATAAAATTTCATGAAAATTTACATGAAAGTGAAATTTCATTTTCAAAATGTCGTCAAAGGGCAAACTTCTATCAATAAATTATCTGCTTCTTTTATGGTTTTGCTTATTTCAAGTTTCAGAGTTGCTGAGCCAATTATTCACGCCGAACTTCAGGCATTCGTTCAAAATAATATTAATTTTTATTAGTTTTCATGATATTTATTAATTTTAATTAGAATCATTGTGATCTTAATATTTAGTTGAAAAAATATATTAAAATTCTTTATATATACGAAAAAGAAAAAAATTCAATTGGCAATACTGCTTAGTTATTGTCATTTACTTATATAAAATCGCTTTCTTGAAATTTTCATTGAAAGCTAGCTGAAACATGGACTGAAAGTAGAAAAACGTAAATGGGTTAGTGAAAAACTGTGAGTGTATTGCGACTTTCAAGAAACTACTTTCATGTGTAAATGCCCAGTTTGCTGCAAAATTTTCATTTAGCACTTGGCATTTTATTTAGCATTTTTAGAAAATGTTTTTAGCTTTTTTAGCATTATTTATTTTAAAAATATGGAAGAATAGTTCTATTTACTTTACTTAAATTTTTTTATAACTTATAAAAAATTTTGACTTAAAATCGTTGTACCTAAAATAAATTCGAATGAAAAGGGATAATTCTTATGTTAAGAAACATCTTGCCTTTATGGTTTAAAAGTAAAGTATTCCGAGAATATTGGACATACCCTCATCATGTTGATTCCAAATATTATTTGCCCTTTGATATTACGATATACAAGTACAAGTAAATTTCACTTTGTATTAAGATACAAATTCAATAGTGTAAATGTGTGAAATAATTGTTTGTTCTTAACTGTTGAAAAAATAATAATTCTAAAGTTTCAACTTTTCTTAAACTATAAAAAACCAAATGATCTAAAATAATTTGTATGTCATAGAAATAAATCATTTAAATTTAGGATGTATCAGGGGTTTGCGAACCCCTAAATTTCAAATTTAATCTCAACTAGCTGTGCTTCATATTTACCAAAATCTATCTATCCAATTGTGTTAATATAACCATTTATTTCAGTTTCCTTAAGGTGCCCGTAGACGACATGTTTTTTACATCTGACTTGTCAAATTTCCCACTGTAAAATACATACATGTCGTGTGTTACCTTTAAAACATTGCATCTGTACAAGTCAGACGCAAAGTCATCTGACAAAATTTCAATTAGAGCGTGCTCTATTTTCTTCTGACAAACCATCTGACATCAGCTGTGTCAGAAATCTATGCCGGGAAAAAACCGCAGCGGCGGTGCATTGTTGACGGAATAATTAGCCGGCTTAAGTTAATATTTTACAATACCGATATATGTATGATCATTTCACAATTGAATAGAAATTATGTACATATATAAATAAAAACGTATCATTATAATATCCTAAATTGGTATATTGGCATTTAAAGAAAAAAATGTTTAGATGGCTGAACTTTTTTACGGCGCAAATAAAAATTTTTGTGTCGATAGCACGCTATTTTGAAACCAAGAACTACTTTGGTTTACTCCATAACTACAGAGAAAAAACATAGACAATGTCAGAAGCAAATTACATGTACGTGTGTGACCAAATATTATAAAGCTTATGTAAAACAGCAATTTTGACAGACATTCACAATTACATGTGACTTGAAAACTTGACAAGTCAGATGTAAAAAACATGTCGTCTACGGGCACCTTTAAAAAATAAGTCACTAAAATGTATTTTGCTTCGAATAAAATTTCATACTGGTAATAAACTTTTAACAAAAATCTTTAAAAAATGTTAGCATTATTTTGAGCATTTTCTAAAATCATTTTTAGCAGTTTTTGGCCATGTCTGATGCCAGATTTACCTGTAAAATTTTTTTTTAGATTTGGTCACACTGCTAGTAACACTAACATATAAGATTTGGTAACACTAATATAAGGCAAATCAGAAAAAATACAACTAACTTCACTTGATATATGGCGGTTTGTAGGTTTGTAGATGTCAAGGGTAAGATCGCGGTAAGGGGAACAAATTGAGTACAGACTTTGTTGTACTCGGCAAGTTACTTGCGCAACTAACGGGCCGAGTCTGAAATGGGGCTTAAGAAATATTCGAAGTCTACCTCAATTTTATTGCGTACACAAATAAGGTTTGACTTGGTATTCACTACAATTTATTATTTTAATAAACTATCTGCAAAACATTCGGCACCGTAGCTGCTGAAATATGAAAAAGCGCTCTTTGCGTCCACAAATTCTTGGAAATCCGATAAACTGGGCTCCTTTTTATTTTGAGGATTTTCATGGCTCTGCGTAGCCCTGCGATCGTAAAAAACTTATTTTTTATGGCATTCTTACTCATTATAATATATTTTTTATTCACAAATAATTTAAAATTTTTGACAAGAAATTAATGTTTTTATTTTTTTAGCATTATTGTTGCCAAGCTTTTTTTTATTTGAGAGTAAGTGCTGGTTCACACTCTTCAAGTTTAAGTGGTCAAGTCTTGAGCTTTTAGGAGAGAGGGGAAAAGAAAATGCCATTTATTTTCCTCTCTTTCCTAAAAACTCAAGACCTGACGGCCAAGACTTGAAGAGTGTGAACCAGCACTAACATTAGATAAAACATTGTATGTCAAATGTTTATATTCAAATCATTATCAATTACAATTCAATTGTTTAATTTAAAAAATTGAAAATGGTCAGAGAATTGTGCTTGAAATCAAATCATAAAGTAATTTCATATCAAAGGTTTGACTTCGTGTTTGTGGGTTACTTAAGGGAATAAGAAACCCCAAAAATAGCGTGGCAAACATGTCAGAACTTCACGTTTGTACAAATATTTTGTGTTGTTAATTGGGGTGTTTGCTGTTTGGACTTTTACATTTTTAATATTTGGCAGACATGTTGGATATTTGTCAAACTTTGTGTGGTGTCTAGTGCTAAAAGTAATCATTTCAGCGAAAACTTTGCAAAGTAAAGACGTCGAAGAAGAAGCAGCAAAATCAGTTTCGCCCGTAAATTCTAATTTTTTTTAGCAGCATTGTTTTCCCAAACCAGCTCGTTGCTAAGAGCACTCTTTCTTTTATATTTCTTCTCCGTTATATACCTAATCGTCGTCTGCATTCATTGAAAACAAAACAAGAATGAAAAATTAATGTTTGTACGAAATAAGATTGTGTTGTTTATTGCCAAACAGAAGCAAAAACAAAGTGCGTGTTTTCCAAGCAGTTTGTGTGGAGAAAAGCGTGGGGCGCGTTGTTATAAAACAAAATGCTCAATTATTGAAAATTCGTAGTTTTAAACATGATTGGTTGTATTTCTTTCGGTCTGAAATATTAAAATGTCATGTTTTTTTAAGTTCAGGTTGGTATGGGCGCCCCACGCTTTTCTTTAAAGGATGTGTGAGATTTTTTCCACTTTGATTTAAAAGTTTATATTGTTTGAAATGTTCTTATTTTTTGACTTTTAGTCGAATTTTTTAATATTCATATTCATTTTGTGTTCACAACTGATCAATATATTAGGGTAAAAAAAAGCGTTTCTTGAAATTTTTTATTTTTAGTTTTAAAAAAATCATGAAAAATTGAAAACAGCAAAAAATGCTCAGATTTATTTCTTTATCGCAAAGCCACATGTGATAGGAACAAAATGAGATATCGATCATAGAAATCGATTGATTCAACTCGAGTTTATTCACATTTAAGTAAATTCGCTCATTTTCACAAAATTTTAGTTTTTTGTTTGATATACATCAAATTGAGTAGTTAAGGTTCTTCTTTGGATTTATTGAGTTTTGAAAACATTTTCCCCATGCTATGTAAAAATTTTCACATCGAAAATGCGTTAGATAGTAACATTCGTGTATTTTTTGGCAAAATCCTACCTACAATACTGATTCTATTCTTCCAAAAACATTTGATTTGGATGAGTTTAAATGTATTACACAGTAGAAAATTTATATTTTTATTATTTTATTATTAAAATTTATTAAAAGAAATAAAATAATAAAATGAATAAATAAATAATTATTATAAACTATAAACTCTGGAATGTTCTTTTATTCAATTTTTTACTGTTGTTATATAACGAAGTGTTGCTCTGAATACTCTAGCAAAAATCAGCCGTCAAGTGTGCATCCCAGCAACGGTATCGTTCCTCCATTGTCCGGATATCTTGGTAGAATCGTTCGCCCTGTTCCTCACTCAAGTCTCCTAGATTTTCAGGAAAACGATCTAAGTGACTGTGCAGGTAGTGAACTTTGGTGCTCATGTTACATCCAAGATTCTGGAAGTGCGCAACGTATTCATCGCCCTTGTTATTGCCTAAGAAATTTTGAATAACACATACAAACGAATCCCATGCATTCTTCTCGATTTTTACATTGAAATTGAGCGAAAATCCTTATCTTTCACCAATTTGGGAATTTGCGGGCCGTTAAATATGCCTGCTTTCAGCTTTTCCATACTCAGATTGGGAAACATCCTTGAAATATACTGGAAACATTCACTATTTTTGTTAAGTGCTTTAACATATTGTTTCATCAGACCAAGTTTAATGTGAAGAGGGAGTAATATGATACGATCTCGAGGCACTAGCGCCACATTTATAACATTTGGCATACTTGTAACCAATGTTTCCCTAGAAGCCATTGTTGTATCTTCCAATGTTCTGCTTTAGCTCTGCTGTCCCATAAACAAATAAAGCAAGGAAATTTGGTAAAGCCGCTTTGTTGACCTAAAAGGAAATTTACCATCTTAAGATCAACACAAATTACCCAGTTATGTTCATCATACTTTATCTTCTTCATGACCAATGCAATAACTTTGGTTGAATGTGCGATCGGCAAGGAGTGAAGTTTATTTCCATTATGCAAAAGGACACACTTCAAGCTGCGTGTTGATGAGTCGATTAATAAACGCCATTCGTTTGAATCGTATCTCTATAAGCCCATGGCAGTCACTAAATCAGAAATATCTGTTCGGAACACAAAATCAACCTCTTCAACAAAATAATGAAGCCTTCTTCTCGAGTACGGTAATACGAAACTTTAGTTTCTTTTGTTATGAGATATGTTGCTTTCATCCGGGACGCAAGTAATTCAAAAGATCTTTTCGACAATCCAAGGTCATAAATATGTAATACATATTTTTTAATTAATACATATTATGTGCGATCATTTTAATAGCTACTTCGAAAGGATATGGAGATCTTATAAAATAATCTTTTAGACAAATAGTTTAGTCTGAATGTTAAGGATTTAAGCGATTATTTTTTTAAGTTTGGACAAAACTTGACTTGGAAAAAATTCTTTCATATATCGTATATGTTGGAGAAATAATATAGAATATCTTATTTCTCAGCGCTTTTTCTGGATTTCTCTAAACATATTAAATCTTCCATTATGCCATTAGAGTCCTGTTTTAATTTTTGGACACTTCTAATTGTTTCGGTTAATTCTCTTAAAAGATTGATATGTGAATATATAAGAAGAAGCCAGTAACCAAACACATACATATGTACATATAAAACGAACGTGAACAAAAAGCTGTTGACAGAAAACACTTATGTATTTAAAATTAAGATCACCCTCTTTGTTTGTATGAACAAATATTGTCTAAATAAAAACCTTTTATATATGAGACGAAAAAAATAATTAAAAACACAAAAACTTTATTATAATACATGGCCCAATTAGTAGGTCTGATCGAAACGCCTGCTGATTTTTTGTAGAGTTGTGTTTTTAATCATAATACATAGGCATAAATGGGCAAAATGTCAAAAGTTGTTTACATTTTTTATTATATTTTGTTTAATATTATTTTGATTTCAAGAAATCGTTTTTCTTATTGTGAAAATAAAAATAAAATATAATAATTGTAAAAAAAATTGTGAATACAAATTTTAACATTAAAATACGTTATTGTGCAGTGTGTAAAAAAACATTTTAAAAGTGGATGCGGTACGTTATTTTCAGTGCCAAAAGACCAAGTGGAAAGTGCAAAATGGGATGAAATTTGTGGCAGGAATTTGGCCCCATTACATGAAATTTGCGCAGACCATTTTTCGGAAGCAACCATTGTACGCCGAAATTCCGGTTGAAAATTTTCATTAAACAAAATAAATACATGATAAAAACAAAACACATTTTTCTTAACAGGTGACAAGTTTTTGACATTTGTACCATTTGTATACACAAACAAAGCGCGTGTTGTTTTTTCTATTGATTATAATACTACAAACAATTCAAAATTTTGTTACATCGGTTAATCGACTGAAATTAACCGGTTTAATCGTTAATCGAAAATAGCCAATTTTTATTTAACCGATCAGTTAATCGGGTAGTAATTAATTGGTTAACCGAATGAATACCCTACTAATTACATCATTAAGCTGGTCTTGATTCCATGGTATCGGCGAGAAATGTATGGTAGTGCTGGATCTGAACTATTTGATTGTTACACATGAGTTTTCTGATGAAGATGAAAGTACTTGACTAAATCTTGGACCCCGATCTTGAGCATATTTAATTTCTTGTGAATGTAGAACTGCAAGTGTAAACCTATCAGCAGACCTCGTGGGGTAAGACCATCGTATATGGTTTCCGAAACCAGGGTTTCCAAGGAGCTCTTGTAAATCCTGATACTACAATTTGGGATAACCCTTTGTGTGGGCAAAGTTTGTGTGTGCAGCAAAATTTTTTGTTATTTCCAAGAATCATAAAAAACATTAACGAATTTTATGCAAAAAAATCTTCCGTTACAGGTGGCCAAAGGAAAAAAGAGCAATTCAGCGCAAATTTATGAGCTTTTATTAGTTTGCTAACGCATTTAATACTAATTGTTTTTGAATTCTGAGAATTATAAAAAAGTCATAAAGGTTTTTTCCAAACAATTTTCTACATTTTAAGGGGGTTTGCCAAAACCGTGTCGTAAAATCCACCTGTGTTTCTATGTTCTGCAGTTTCATTGTACCATTTTCTATAGTGCTTGTAAATATGCGATACCTTCAATTAATGGTAAATAAAAACGTAAAGCATGCATCGATTTTGATAATCCATATCTACTTTAATTCACATGATATGTAGCCTCACTACAAATAAATAAAATTTAATACTTTTTGGAGTTTTCGATTTTTTCCAGATTTAAAAAAAAAATTTTTTTTTTTTTTTTTTACCAAATTTTTGATTTTTTGCCTAACAATTTGTTTCATCACTTTGAAACTATTGATCGCATTGTAAACAGCTGTATACATCATTTCAAGATATTAGGTGTGTTCCACAAGATCTCGGGCAAGTTCGGACTAATGACAGTAAAATGAAAATTACTCTCTGAATTTGCCAAAACTACCCAAAATTGCTGGAATTGTGCTTTCGCACAATTGTGCGTGTGCATATTGTGCGTGTGGGCATATTTTTGGACACTTGTGAGGTAACTGCGACCTGTAACAACAATAAAAAATTCTTTCACAAATGTGAGCTACCCGAGACTTTTAATTTTTCGCTGTTTTTTGGGAAAAATTTTTAGTGAGGTAACTGTGGTATCTGCGGCTTTTCATTTTTCGCTGTTCCTTTGAAATTATACGACAGTAAAGGACAACAATTAAACACTTATTCACAAATATAGTGAACTTTTTTTGCGCACTCGTGAAGTACCTGTGACCTTTAACACATTTTCGCTGTTTCTATGCGATAGCGAAGAACAAAAATAAAACACGCTCAAAAGTAAAAGCATTAAAAAATTATGTTTTTACATAGCAGCTGCCTAACAAAATAGCTTATAGAAATTTTGAATGATAATATGTGGTTTTCGTTTACTATTGGTGACATCACTGAAACCAATCAGCTGTTTATTTTT
This sequence comes from Pollenia amentaria, assembly GCA_943735925.1. Taxonomy (NCBI): domain Eukaryota; kingdom Metazoa; phylum Arthropoda; class Insecta; order Diptera; family Polleniidae; genus Pollenia; species Pollenia amentaria. The sequence continues at coordinate 164,847,540 of OX031009.1, forward strand.
ACATATTTAATATGTTTATAAAATCATATTATTAAAAAAGCAAAATTCCCTTATATGCATGTGAAATCTTATGGATTTTTTGTTGAAAATGTGTGCACGATAATAAATTTTACGAAATGTAAGAAAATATTTAATAAAGAGTCTTTTGGCTACACAAAATCATTAATTGCTCTAACACTACATACATATGTAAATGATTATTTATATTAGATCGAATGGAATATATTGCAAATTGATTCAAATAATTATTTAAAAACGTATAATAATAACTTCTTTAAATCATTATATTTAAGTATTTTTTTTTTGTAATGTATAATTATGACTTATTTAAGATATAACAATAAAGTTATTATCTTCTATATATATAAAAATGAAATTATGTGTGTTTGTATGTTTGTATGTTTGTCGCTTTATAGACTCCGAAACTACTGAACCGATTTTCCTGAAATTTTTACAGTAACATCACGTGAGCCCTAAAAATAAAATAGGCTACTTATTTTTTCGATAGGGGCAGGGGAATTGGTACCCCCCATAGGATGCCAATATTATACTGAACCAATTTTCCTGAAATTTTTACAGTAACATCACGTGAGCCCTAAAAATAAAATAGGCTACTTATTTTTTCGATAGGGGCAGGGGAATTGGTACCCCCCATAGGATGCCAATATTATACTGAACCGATTTTCCTGAAATTTTTACAGTAACATCACGTGAGCCCTTAAAATAAAATAGGCTACTTATTTTTTCGATAGGGGCAGGGGAATTGGTACCCCCCATAGGAATTGAAATAAAATAGCAGCGGGGGTATAGGAATACCCCATAGGACGCCAATGTTTAACATCGCATATCTTAAGAACTGTAATAGTGAGAATGTTCAAACTTTCTAAAAGTCACTCTTATGGTATACTACACTTTTGAAAATAAAAATAAAGCGGGTAGGCGCAGGGGGGGAAATACCTCCCATAGGATGCCAGTGTAGCGAAGCGCACCGGGTTAAGCTAGTTTAATATATAACTTATAATGCAAAAAGTGGCGAATAAAGCTACAAAGTAATGAAATCAGGAAGTCATTAAAAGTAGCATTGCAAGCTAAGTTTTTGCTGGGAAATACATTTAAAACAAATACAAATTTCTAAGAATTTGTTTTTCTTTTACATGCAGTTGTGCGAAAGAAAGCGTTCTTTTGCATTTAGTGAAATACGCAGTTAAACAAAAAATTTATTCACTTATTAAATCATACCATTCATTACGCGCCACCCTGTACATTATATTTAAAATATGTAGGTACACTTTGCTTCAAAATATGAAACAAATTCAATATTATAGAATAAATTTAATTTGACATTATGTTTGGGTGCATTTATATTCAGTTATCTAAGACTTTTATTAGGCATTAATATATTTTATTATAGTCTTTATCAATTGACAATATAAATATTATCTTATAAACAAGCTCAAATGTCAAAATAATACAGAAGACATTTGATTTGCGACTGTTTAAAGAGTCTAGGTTTTTGTAATTCCTAAATAACTATTACAATTCTCCAAAACTTTCTGAAAATTATAAATTTTTTTAGAGAATCTCTTTTATTTTAAACGAATGTCTAGTACGCAGACTATTTAAAATATTTTGATAAAGAACTAATAAGTTTTAAAGCTCATTGTAATTAATTATGAAAATATTTTTTTTACAATAAAACATAATCTTTAAGAACATAAAGCAGTAAAACTTAAATTTTTTTCTTTATAATTAAAACTTTTAACTTTTAGTGTGCATATGAATGAACCTCTGATTTTTAACGTTAAAAAAGTATTGGGTAATTTTCACCCTCAAGTGAATAGCATGGTTAATTTCGATTTTTTCTTTTGAAAGATTAATTACCAATTACAGAAAATAGTTTAGTCACCTTTTATCAAAATAGATTTTAAACAAGTTGAAAATTTTTTTTAAATATTTTTAATTGGTGATTTGAAAAACTTACCAAAATTTTGTCAGTTTTTGGCATCATCTTAGGACAGGCTTACGCAATAAAAAAAACTTTTTCCTTGTCTCATAATTTTGAGTCTTTTAAATAAAAGAATTATATTGCAAAAATCGATTTCATCTGTGTGCTTCAATTTCTCAGTGAAGTAATAATTTGCACATTAGTGGTCTGTGGCATTATTTATTACTGAGCTAGTTCCTAAGTTCCTAGGTTCTTATACCTTTTTGAAAACATAATTGTATATAAATTTCAACTAACTTATTAATTACAATAAAAAAAATTTAACGACATTAAGAAATTCGACAAAAACTAAAAAAAAACTTTATATTTTCGCCTTGCATTCACTTTCCAAAATTTGCGCCTCGACTTTTCTTCTTCTTTATCCAATCGGCACCAAACTTCATCCTTTAGACAAATAATTAATTTGGTTTCAATGTTTAGGATTAAACCGATTATTTTCTTTAGTTTTGATAAAACTTGACTTGGAAATTAATTTATTTATCGCAGATAAATAAAGAAATCAACACAACCCATAATACAGAAAATCTAATTTGTCAGTCCTTTCCTGTATTTCTCTAAACATATAAAATCTTCCATTATGCCATTAGAGTCGTTTTTTTATTTTTTTAAATTGTTAATACTTCTCTAATTGTGTCGGCTAATTCTGTTAAAAGATTGATATGAGAAGAAACAAATAACTAAACGCATACATATAAAAAGTACGTTAAACAAAAAGCTGTTGATAGAAAGGACCGTAACTTTTAACCAAAAAGTCAAATAAACCTATTATTTTTTGAACAGTATTTGTTGGTCAAAAAATAATTGTTATTTTTTAACTGATATTTTTTCAGTCAAAAATAATAGTTAAAATTTGACTGATATTTTTTCAGTCAAAAATAAAAGTTAAAATTTGACCGATATTTTTTTGAGCCAAAAAAAGAAATTTGATAATTATAGTTTTTATTTAATAATAAATTTTTTACAACCAGTTTCAAGCTAATGATATTTCCTTTTAGATGATTTGACACCCATTGTTTAATTTTATCAAATTTGTCGTTAATAAAATTCATAATTTTTCTTGAACTTATTAAACACATTTCCAAACCATTAAAAATAGGACTGGTTAATTTTTAAAAGCTTTTCGAGACATTTCCTCTGTAAATTCAGCCGCTTATTGTCATTCTCTAGAGACCTCTTTGACACTTTGGACTGCTTTTCATACTCAGTTAACATCTCCTCATGGTTGTACTTTTTTCATATGTCTTTTTAAATTGGTTATGCTGCCGCTATTAACAACTTTGTTGCAGATTTTACAGGAATGTATATATTTCGATTGCGACGCATTTTTAATTAATTTTTTTCAATTGTTATGTAGATATAAAATTTAAAGATTCAATATGTCAATTAGATAAAAATGGTTAATAATCGGTTAATTTTGTTATTGATCGGTTAACCGATTAATAAATTTTTATAAATTTAGTAATTTCAATAAATAAAAATGGATAATTTATTTATTATTTTGAGTTTATTAGCAAAAAAAAAACAATAACATTACAAACATAACAATTCTTGAACTAAAACGAGCAAACAAAAAAATTCATAAATATGTAATAAATATTTTTTAATTAATACATATTATGAGCGATCATTTTACTAGCTACTTCAATAGTTTAAGGAGATCTTATAAAATAATCTTTTAGACAAATAATTTAGTCTGAATGTTAAGAATATAAGCGATTATTCCCTTAAGTTTGGATAAAACTTGACTTGGGAAAAAATTCTTTCATTTATCGTAGATGTTGGAGAAAACGAAAGCAACCCAAAATATAGGATATCTAAATTCTCAGTCCTTTTTCCTGTTTTAATTTTTTAACACTTCTAATTGTTTCGGTTAATTCTGTTAAACGATTGATATGTGAAGATATGAGAAGAAGCAAATAACCAAACACATATGTTCATAAAAAACGAACGTGAACAAAAAGCTGTTCACAGCAAACACATATTTAAAATTTAGATCAACCTCTTTGTGTATATGAACAAATATTTACTAAACCATAGTATAATAAGTACCAGGTATGTTCTTTAGGGTGAGTTCTCATTATTTACCCATGTAATCTCAAACAACGAAATATTACTCATTTGCAAATATTTGAATTTCAACATATTTTGCACTTTGTAGATATTGCAAATTTACTTTTTTATATAAAACTATATTATTTAAAATTTTGTTTATTTGTAATTGGTTTTTGGCTAAAATTTGTTATCACAAAATTTTTATATTAAGAAATTTATCAAAAAATAAAATTGATTTATTTGATTTTTGGCGCTTGTTTTAATTTTTTCCTTATTTTCTTTTGTTTGACGTTACATGGGTTTTAAAATTGAGAACAAAATTTCTAATGACTATACCTACCTTGTATTTGTTCTACCATGGTCGTAACAAAAACCTTTTGTATATGAGACGAAAAAAATAAATAAAAACACAACAACTATATTATAATACTACAAAAAATTCAAAATTTTGTTATATCGCTTAATCGGCTAATCGGCTGAAATTAACCGGTTTTATCGTTAATCGAAAATAGCAAATTTTTAATTAACCGATCAGTTAATCGGGTAGTAATTAATCGGATTAACGGTTAACCGAATAAATACCCTAGTTGTTATGAGACGAAACAAATAACTAAAAACAAAAAAAAAAATATTTTAAAATACTACAAACAATCAATCGATTTGTTACATCGGTTAATTGACTTAAATTACCCGGTTTAATCGTTAATCGAAAATAGCCAATTTTAAATTAACCGATCAGTTAATCGGGTTGTAATTACATATCGCACTTAATCAACAAGAGATATTAACTCGAAATTATCATTTTTCACTTTTTCGAAAAAATCGACACATTCATATCTACCCGCTGTTAAAATATCGTGCTATTTTGTCTACTTTCTGGTAATGAAACGGTTTGTTTTAAAATTGTTTTTGATATGCCCTCAATGTTAAATTAAAAATTATTTTGCTTCTACTAAAAATTTTTAAATTTTGAGTTAATACCCTCTTGTTGATTAAGTGCGACGTATAAATAAATTCGAACCTACAGTCTTCCAAATCTTATTAAATTTTATTTAATCGGATAAAGTTAAAAATTAGAGTTAATTATGCGAAATGTTAGAACATTACAATAAGAAAGTATAACAATAATAAAAAAATTGCTAAATATTTTTATTAAACAATTATTTTTTTGTCAAGAAATTTTTTCCGGCTTAAAAATTAAAAGACAATTAAATTAAAACATATTTATTAAAACTCGGTTAAATGTTCATGTGGTAATAGTTATAAGCTTTTGTTGTCACAGTAAATAAGTTAATAGTGTTTCGCTGAATCTATTAAAAACACTTAAACATACATACACAAAATATCTACGAGGGATCTTATACAAATTGGAAATTGAAAAATTTATATTAACACTTTAGTAGAAGAATTTTAAGCATCAAGTATGAATTTCAAACCATTTAAAAAGCCAGTTCATTATAAATATTAAAATAAGTTTTTGTTGGCACTTCACCATCACGATGCAAAAAGTAAGGAAAAAGCGATTGGTAAAAGTCAAACCAAAAACCATAATAAATAAACCAATGCTGACGAAACGCAAAACGTGCGAAGGGAGGCAAACTATTGACTATCCACAAGAACAAAAAGTTAGCATAATTCAGGCCCTAATCATGTTAAACGCAACGCAACGCCAAAGAATTGCATTGAAAGCACAAACAATGTCATAAATATTTTGTAATTTTGTTGTTGCTTCCAAAAGAAATTCACATTGCGTTTTAAAATTTTAAACGCGCCAAAGCTTGTTGCGTTGAAAATTTTGAAACGGTACATGAGTTTTTGTAGAAAGCAACAACAAAATTTCCAAAATATTTATGACATTGTTTGTGCTTTCAATGTAATTCTTTGGCGTTGCGTTGCGTTTTTTACATGATTAGGGCCTAAAACGTATGGAACGGCAATCCATATAAAAAGCGACAATAGAAATCTAGATACATTTAGAAGAAACAGAAAAATTTGTTTTGGTATCCTCATACTTAGTTAAATATTATATACATAGTACATATGCATATGTACATATTAAAAATGTAAACGAAACAAAAAATTGAACGCGTTGCAATTGCAACCAGTGCTGCCACGACTAATGAAATTTTTACAACCAAATTTTTTTAAAAAGTTACCAAATGTGAAAAAATATAACCAAATTAGAAATGCCTTTTGTTAATTGGGAAAAACATTAAAATTTATTTTAATATTAATTATAAATTAAGAAAAAAAACAAGAAATGTAATTTTTTTTGATATTAAAAATAATAACAAGAAACTTAAATTAAAAGCTTTCATTTATTTGATACCTTTTTCATAAAAAATATTTTTATCTTATAAGAGTCACCCCGTCAAATATTAATACAAAATTACGTATAATGAATGTAAATAAATTGAATTTTTTGAATGTGCCTTTTACAATAAACGAAATTTGTACATCACAGTTATAAATAACAAAAATGGAAACATTCAGTTGTTTTCTGCTTTTAAACTGTCAGTGGCAGGGCTGTAAAATGTGGCGATTTTTTAATCCTTTTGGCGATGGAAATTACGTTTGGCGATAAGGCAATTATTTTGGCGAAATTTGAAACTGTTGGCGATATGCGAAATGAAATTTTTGTGAATATTTTCTAATTTACATATAGCAAAAATATTATAAAAACGGGTAAAACTTTTTCTCTTCTTTGTAAATTGTATTTTAAATTTATAATTGTTATTATTACTGTTTCAAAATTGTTCTATTTGAAATTTTTTGTATGGCGAAAATAGAAATTCGTACTTCAGAACGTACATGCAATGGAACGTACATCAATGATAGCCAAAGTTTTTTTTATAAATGAAAAATATTGCCAAATCATTATCTAAAGAATATTCTATAAATATACATACTAACAGGTTAAAAAAAGTTAAATTTAAAACTTCTTAAATTTACGCCGTTTTCTAAGTACATTCCATAAATTCTAAAATTATAGAATTAAATTAATATATAAATTTATTTTTAAAAAATCTTTAAAATTCCTATGTGTATTTCAATTTATTAAAATATACTACTGTAATAATGTCAATTTATAATATTTTACTTATATTTAAGATTTAAGAAACACTAAAACTACTTTTGTGTACTTTTAAGTCATGTTCTGAAATCGATTCCGCGTGATATTATGCAATTTCTACTTTAAGTACCACTTATCTTAATTACCATAAAATTAATTGAAAATCTCCACCAATTAAACTTGATTTGCTTAAAATTTCAGAACATGGCCGTTTCTAATTTAAAAATATCATTTGGCAATTTTTTTTCTTGACAGAAATAAATGGTAGCTGTTTTGACTTCCTTCCGTTCATTTGAAACAAAAAATTAAAAATCGAAGGGCGAAATACACATTATTCGAAGTCGTAAATAATTTCCTTCGAATCGAAATTCGCGATAACGACCCATGTAAATAAAAAGGTTAAAAATTTAAAAAACCTAAATTGAAAGTGTATCAAGAAAAACATATTCATACGTATATTATATTTTAGAAAAAAAAATTACCAAAATAAAAAAATATTCACATCTCCACATTGAGAAAAAAAATAACCCATTTTTGTTAGAAATAACCAAAAACGGCAGCTCTGGTCGCAACTATTAAATTATTTGTTTGTATCAAACAATTGAGAAGTTTCTTTTTTGTAAAAAACAATCATAAAAGAGAATAGTACGAAAATAAAATTGAAGATGATTATTATGTAACGGTTTTGACGAATAATTTAACACACTTCATCATTTGAAAATAAAAATTTTTTCGACTATTAGAAATGCATACATTGCAGGTCACATTTTTTAATTTTGGCTTTTAATATTTTCCACCATTGTTGTGTTGCATTTATCCATCTTTAAAAAATATTCTGCATCTTAAATTTTAAATGCCAACATATGAGGGGTGCTTTTGACTTATACATTGTTCTGCTATCTTTTCGTTTTCTGACTAATTAGTTTAAATATATATGTACATATTTGGGATGCATCATATTCGCCAAATAATGAGCTGGAGTAAGTACGCTTTTCATTCGCTCTTCAACAAAATCCCGTTTTGACAATAGTATTTCAACGGCTGTTGTAATTGTAGCGGAGCCACTTTGTAAATCATTTAGAGCTTTTTGAACTTGAAGTGACATTTGTTGTAGATTTAAAGCTTCATTGTTCAATTGAACGTTGTTTTATATTCTATGAATGGCATTGTTAAATTCATTGAAATGTTCCGATCCTACTTGGGCATACAAGTTCAATCCACTGTACATCACTTGATACCTATATAAGGACTGAAATATACATGTAAGTCCTAGCATTTCTTTTAACCATCCATGCCATAAAAAATATTAAAGATTTTCTTCCTAAATCTATACCGAAAACAAAGTTGAAAACATTGCTTAGACCAATTGTTAGATCATTACACAAAAAGCCATAAAACCCAATAAAGCTAAATAAAACCCATGAAAAAACCCGCTGGATTGGTTTTTTTAAGCCCGGATTTTGGCCAATTCTGATATGTATGGGGACTAGTTGAAATAATTGGTCAATTTAGTTTATTTCTAATATTAAATAAAGTACAATCTTATAAGTAACATACACCTGGCTATTTTATTCCGTTATTTTTGGGCTCAGAAGGAATAAGAACTAAACTAATATCGGCTATTGCTAAGCACAGCATTTTTAAACTTAATTCCCGTTCATCAACAGAAGGAAATTTAGGTAAAGGTTATATTTTCTGGCTTAACTTTAGCAATTTTATAATATACTAGCCGTGGCCGCAGCGTTGCCCACCCAGAATTAATTTTTGACTAACTATAAAAGTAAAATTATCTCGTACCAGTCCAAGGTTTGAAAAAAATATAAAGCCCGTGTGTTTTGTTATCTATCTTCTAGATCTCTTCTAAAACGATAATGATTATTTTTTGAGTATAGGAGGTTTAGCGCCCCAGGACACTATCCTAAGCACTTTAGAGAAAACTTATATAGCTTTTATTTTGTTGAAAAAATTTTTAAAATCGGACCAGTAGAAAAGTTATTTTCTACTGGTTATTCAATTCATAATGAAAAAATAGTTGGATAAGCAGAAGTTATAAGTCAGTCAGAAGTAAAAAGTTATAAAACTCGACTTTAGATTTGAATTCTGTAGATCAACTAGGAATACATATATATTTTCTTTATGAGGTCTGCATGAACTTATAATAAGTTGCCAATTTTCAAAACTTTTGATGATTTTACTTGTATGTTATAGAATTATATTTATTATTTAAAGGCTGGGTTTTTGAGATCTCAATTAAACTAGGTTTAGTTAATCTGAAAACAGATTTGTGCCGCCATTACCAAGTTTGTATACAAAATTTTTATTGAACAGCTTAGTTTTGCTTAAAATTTTACGGCCTAAGTTATAAAAAATAAAGCATGTCAATAAAGGGTTTATGAAACGGATATTGTATGAAAATCCGTTTCATAGGCCGTTAGGCTTTAATAAAATTAAAAAAAAAAATTAAATTTCGCCGGAAAAATCTAGTTTAACTGCCTGTTCAACGATATCGAAGGTAAACATTCGCATAGAAGATAAAATTTAAAACAAAAAAAATTCTTTTTGTTTTAAATGTAATTTTCTTATAGAATAGAAAATAAAATTTAAAATAAAATAAAAATTTCTTTTTGACTCTAATTTTCTAATCGAAGGATAACGTTCGAAATCGATGAACAGGCAGTCAGAGTATTTTAAACTAAGTTTAAACATAATCCACATCTCAAAAACCCGGCGTAATTTTATTTTCAAAATTTTGGGTTATTAACAGGCCATCCTAAATAAGAGCGGCAAGAATTTTTAGGATTTGAAAAATTATCTTGCCAAACAATAAAACAATTTGAAGTAGTAGTAGTGTTTGTAAAGTATGTATATGAAAATCTGTACCTACATGAATTAAGAAAAAATCGACCAAAAATAATCAAAAAAGCCAATTTTTATTCATATTCGATTATGTTAAATGTATTAATACCCATTTGATTGAAACAAACACAACAATCTCCAATTTGCGTATTAGATTTACATATTCCTAAACCTCGGAGTGGATTTGGTTCCAACTTGCTTTATATCATCTTCTAATTGATTTGTAGCAAATAGCAAAACATCAAATAACCAATGCGAATTTCCATGAAGATAAAGCTTTTTTGTTATTTAGTATAGCAAATACAAAACTGGAGATAGCTACCTTTCTTTCTGCACTCCGTATATATACTTTATGGGGTCTAAGATTACTTTTAATGATTGGTATATTAACAATGTGACAGACAATCTTATCGTAAATATAAGTACACACTTATAGTAATATTACATTACAAAAATGCTTCTCACTCAAATTTTATTAATAGTGTTGTTATATTATAGAGTACATGCATATTGTCAATACCTGTTAAACATAAATTAAATCTAAAATGTAAGAAATTTTTGAGTACGGTATAATTCATTAAAAATGAGAATGAATGATTGTGCGCAAAGCATTAGCACATGGTATACGTGACCAAGTAGTAAGCGATAATGGCGTAGAATTGGCTTGTGGAGATACTTTACTACCACCGGCCGTTTGGCAGAGTTAGATACATAAGTAAATACAAATGTGCAAAACTGCAAAAAGAAAAAAAAAAAAATTAAATAAAAAAATAATAAAAGAAAACAACAAGAAAATAAAGTTTCAAATGCCAGAGAGCGCAATGGTAAGCAAATTTTTGTGGTTTACAATTTTGTTTTGTTTTAATTTAATTGTTTATATTTTTTATATCGCACTTGATCATAAAGAGGGTATTATCTCAAAAGTTTTATTTTTTCACTTTTTGGAAAAAATCGGCACGATATATATCTGCTCGCTGTCAAAATATCGTGCTATTTTGTCTACTTTTTTGGTAATGAAAGGGTTGCTTAAAAATTCTTTTCCATGTGCCTTTAACATAAAATTAATTTTTTTTTGCTTCTTCTAAAAATATTTAAAATTTTGAGTTATAACCACAGATTATGCACATACATATTTAATGGATTATTAAATTAAATTTTATTAAATTATATAGTATGCAAAAATAGTGGTAGTATGAAAAAATAGTGGAATTAATAGCGAAACTAAATAACTTTTTAAAAAAAATTTGCATTGATATCAGGTTCTATATAATAGTATCAATGTTGTGTGCAGACAGTTTTTAATATATTTTGACAAAATTTTTTACGAAATTAAATAAAAATTTATTTTTATAAATAAAAAAAAATATATGTATTCACCTAAAATTTTTTAAAACCATGATTTTATTTAAAATCGAAAACGAATCTAAGTCAGAAGTTAATTTTTAAAAATAGTTCATGTAACGAAATTGTCGAGAAACCTGAGTTTAATTTAAGTTCAAATCCAATTCCAAATTTTCAATTTGAATACAACTTTTAAGACATTTATTCTTTGCTTCATTTCTTGTCGAAGTAACATTATGTTTCAATGAAAGTCGTATACAAAATTTTACCATATTCTGACTTATTTTCACATAGAAAATCACGCTTATATAAACTGATTTTTCCTTGCATCAAACTCTATTAATTTTGCATACTTCATAAAATTAATATTATTGCAAAATTTAATAAACGGATCTCACAAGTTCTACGTTTTAAGATAATCAGCCTTTTTATGACAATCGCATGATTTAATATCGCAAAACACCAGATTTATTTTACGTATTCTGAAACTTGCGATCTCCGATAGTTTCTAACAAAGATTCTAGTTTCCTTCAGCATACTTTATGTGTGTGAAGTTAAATTTTAAAATTTATAACCCTAGACACATTCTGTTATGTTAACAGAATAATGTTAACCACTTAACAGAACTTATGTTAACGCTTTTATGAGGGATAAATGCAGATTTCTGGAAAAGGAGTCAACGTGAGCGAACAAAAATGATAAGGATTTGTGGACAATAAGTTTCTCCATCGTTTGCTATAATTAGGATTTTTAACAGAGTGAGTTGAAGCGACTTATTGACAATTTACCCTTTAGAATTCTCTGGGGGATGAGTCCAGATTTCTGGAAAAGGAGTCAACGTGGGCGAACAAAAGTTATTAGGAATTGTGGACAATAAGTTTCTCCATCGTTTGCTATAATTAGGATTTTTAACAGAGTGAGTTGAAGCGACTTATTGACAATTTATCCTTTAGAATTCTCTGGGGGATGAGTCCAGATTTCTGGAAAAGGAGTCAACGTGGGCGAACAAAAATGATAAGGATTTGTGGACAATAAGTTTCTCCATCGTTTGCTATAATTAGGATTTTTAACAGAGTGAGTTGAAGCGACTTATTGACAATTTACCCTTTAGAATTCTCTGGGGGATGAGTCCAGATTTCTGGAAAAGGAGTCAACGTGGGCGAACAAAAGTTATTAGGAATTGTGGACAATAAGTTTCTCCATCGTTTGCTATAATTAGGATTTTTAACAGAGTGAGTTGAAGCGACTTATTGACAATTAACCCTTTAGAATTCTCTGGGGGATGAGTCCAGATTTCTGGAAAAGGAGTCAACGTGGGCGAACAAAAATGATAAGGATTTGTGGACAATAAGTTTCTCCATCCTTATCATTTTTGTTAGCCCACATTGACTTCTTTTCCAGAAATCTGGACTCGTCCCCCAGAGAATTCTAAAGGGTAAATTGTCAATAAGTCGCTTCAACTCACTCTGTTAAAAATCCTAATTATAGCAAACGATGGAGAAACTTATTGTCCACAAATCCTTATCATTTTTGTTCGCCCACGTTGACTCCATTTCCAGAAATCTGGACTCATCCCCCAGAGAATTCTAAAGGGTAAATTGTCAATAAGTCGCTTCAACTCACTCTGTTAAAAATCCTAATTATAGCAAACGATGGAGAAACTTATTGTCCACAAATCCTTATCATTTTTGTTCGCTCACGTTGACTCCTTTTCCAGAAATCCCTCATAAAAGCGTTAACTTAAGTTCTGTTAATTGGTTAACATTATTCTGTTAACATAACAGAATGTGTCTAGGGTTATAAATTTTAAAATTTAACTTCACACACATAAATATAAACACACTACTAGAATAATGCTAAATATTGAAAATTTTAATAAAGGTAAAATACACTTGTTCTCCTGTTTGGCTATTTTTGGCGAGTTGTTTTATCAAAAATCTAGAAAAATAAATTAATGGCGATTTTTTGCGATTTTCGGTATACTATTCGGCGATGAAGGTGAAAAAAATCTGAGAACCCTTAGTGTTATATGTAATTATTACGATACTCATGGCTAATAAATCAGTGAGTGTTTAAACGTTGGTTTAGTTGAACTAAACTTAAATTTATATGTAGTTTAAACTCAACAGTTGTAAATCAGTGTCCCATGTATTATATGTAGTTTAAAAAGTAACATGTGGCAGCACTACGAATAATGTTGACAAATTCATATGGTTTGTATAGGTAGTTTAAACGCCCTATTTTATGCGTTTAAAGATGGTATACATATATGTTTTCTGATTTATAGATTTGTTGGCTTAAACACATTTTAAACCAAAAAGAGAGTTAAACTTGCTCTGATTTATTAGCCCAACCAGGGTTATCAGTTTTTTCACGTTCACAAACTTAATTTTTTTAAGATTTTTGTTAAGAAAAATTCGCCAAGTTTGATTCTTATATAAGGAAAAGTTATCAAGAGTAGTTTAAGTTTCTACAAACTCAAATACATAAATATAAATATAATTTTATAAATTTAGACTAATTCCAGTAGTGTGTTTAGGTTGAAGTTGCAATTTTTTTAAAATGCAATTTTCATAAGATTAGTTAACTAACATTAATAATATTATTAATTAATCACCCCTATTATGAATGTCAACGTCATGACATGAGTCGACAGTAACTGTATTTTCTGAGTCATTATTGACAATAATCGATTACCATTGACAGTCACTTGATATTTTCTAAGGCGCTTTTAAGTCGACCTCGAGTAGAATTGTTCTGCGACGACTCAAGTGAAAGTTAAAGAAATTTTACGTGCATACTTTTTATATATTTTATTTTGATTAATCATATTTATTAAATATTTTTAAATAAAAAATGCAAAATTTTAAAAAAGTTGTGGGCACAAATTCGGAAAAGTTTACTAAAATAGCGAAAATTTTTAATTTTAGACGATTGCCTCAAAGAGCAACAAAACTACACGAAATTTGGAAAAGTTTGCAAAAATTCGCAAAAATTTTTAACACAAATTTCAAACAAGCCATAAGATTAATTAAAAGTCACTAAAACAATAAGGAATGGACAAAATTCCGTAAAAATTGCAAAATTAGCGGAAACTCGCAAAAATTTGCTAAAAGCGGCATGATAGCAAAGTCTTATATATATATTAATAGTCGTTAAAGCTATAAAGAATCAGAAAACTTACAGTAAAAAAAGCACATATCGCGAACATGGCAAAAATTCGCGAAAAATTCGAAATCGGAAACAAACTCTAAAATTAATTTGAAATCGCTAAATCGGTTTAAAAAAAAAATCGGAAAATAGGGTTAAAAATTAGCTTTAGTGATGAAGAACAAAAAAATTAGAAAAATAATTGGAGATGGGATTTTTTTGGTAGATTTTCGATAACTAGTCGGCGTCGATACAACTTTCTTTTTAAATACCAAATTAACGTTGAAGTGATGTAGTCGTCGACTTGATGTGACAACAAATAAAAATTAATGTCGACGTTGACAACGACTTACATAATAGAGGTGAATATAAAAAATTTCTCGACGCAAAGTGAAGGGATTTACACAATAAGCTTATTAAGGTTTTTTTTAGATAATTATTTGGAAATATTTTAATCCCTTAAAAACTATCATTCGTATTTTCAGTCTTAAGGTAGTATGTCTAATGCGCGCGCTCTGTAGACTTCTGTCATAAAAAAGTTAAAACTAGTGTTTTTTTCATAGAACAAGTTACACAAAAAACTTATGGAAGAGTTTATAAAACATACAATATCGTATAAAAAAAAAGGTCTTAAGTCTGGAAATCTATAAAAATGTGTTAATCAAATAAAAAAACAGCTGAAAGAAAAGCTTTTATAACGCGCCTTGTGTGACTTGCCAATTTTCACGCGCTAAAGTTTTTAAACGCTCAATAGTCGTCGACGAATTAACGCATAAGGTATTAGTACATACCTATTGTGTTCAAACAAAACTGCGTCAAGACCACATTGTCCATACAATTTGACATAAAAATTTGTCGAAGAAAGCCGTTGTAAAAATAAATCTAGTTACTGCCGACGTTTTAATAATGACCTTTCGGATTTATGTCTGAAGTTGAAGACTCAATTCTGTTTGAACACTAAAATAAAAAAAAAAATGCATTTTCCATATCGCCAAAATAATCGCTAACCATTTAATATATCGCCAAAAACTCGCCAGATCGCCAAACACAAATTTTCATCGTCAAATGGATTAAGAAATCACCACGTTTGGCGAGAAATCGCCATATCTGACGGCCCTGTTTATAACTGATAACAATATTAGGTGTGATCCCGTATAGGGATGGGCAAATTGAAAAAATATATCGATATATATCGTATCGATATTTTTTAAGAGTATCGATATATATCAATTAAAAATATCGATATATCGATGTATCGAACGTATTAAGCTGAAATTATTACTAAATTTAAAAACTTAATATACCTATGACAATACATTTTTACATAGGCACAAACGTATTACATATTACAAAAAAATTTTAAAAAAAGTAAAAAATACAAAAAAGTTTTTACTTATAGCCTATTTCCAATGTGCGAACGAATTCTTTCGTTCGCATAACTACATTGAAAACAAAAACAAAGTCTAAAAATTTGTTTTTGTTTTCAATGTAGTTATACGAAAGAAAGAATTCTTTCGCACATCGGAAATAGGCTATTATTCGCCATATGAAATTTAAAAAAAATAATTAGGATTATATAATGCCGGATTATATACTGCCGGTAAACAAAACTTGTAACACATACTATACAAGTAAACTGTGCAATATTTTATTATTAATATATAAGAACATGCTCAAATAAAAAAAAAAAACAAAATATTTTTTTATTATTAACATTCCAACTTTCATGAGTCGATTATTTGTATAATTCTAGAAACCCTTTCCAGAATATTTTTTCCGCGCTTATTTTTTGTTGTCATCTCTTAAAAAACCAAGACAAAACTGACCTGTGTGATCTATGAAAATGTACAATGGAAAAACGCCTTTATTTTCTTAATATTAGTTAAAAAAAAACCTATGATGCAATTCTTAAAAAACAACAGTATTGTAAGCAGTTGAGCAACGGTTAAAATGTTGAATTTTATTATATAGAGATCTTAAAAATATCGAATTCGATAGTCGTAGATAAATATCGATGTATCGATATATCGGTATTATTAATATCGGCGATATATATCGATTATGATTTGTTTAAATCGATATTTATTGCCCATCCCTAATCCCGTACTCAATGTTGGGAGTCTCTAAATCACAGTATACAATTATCTTACAAATAAAGTTATGCAAGTCAATAAAAACTGTTAAAAATAAAGCTTAAGTTTGAGCAATTTACTGGTTTAAATTTTGTTGGTTTTTTAAATGGTATTTGATCTACCAAACGCTTTGCGCAAGGCGCCCTATGCTCCAGAGGGAGTTAGAGGAACATATATATAAACGCTTTGCAAAAGCAAAAATTTTTTAATAAAACTAGTGGTGTACGTATAGGACGTCAAATATTAGAAAGGTGCGATCATAGCTTTACTTTTGTGTCAAAAAAATATCCATATAAATATTTGTTTATTCATATATAAATAATTGGTCGGTTTCAAATGATTTTGGTAGGTTTTATAGACAAGTTTGGAAAATTTTTCAACGTCAACTCGGTTGCTTACTCTCATTTTAGCGAACCTTACCCAAAAATTACGGTATCGCACCTATTGTATGTAGGTTCACACATACATTTATATCCACATACCGTATTAAAGAAAAAGTTTTGACATTGTAAAAATAGTTTATTTTTTTTACTTTAATTATAAAAAAAACTAGTTTTCTTTTGTTGTTTAATTAATTTTTATACCCTCCACCACCGCTAGTGGTGAATGAGGGTATACTAAGTTTGTTATTTCGTGGGAAGTATATATATTCTGGCACCTTGAGTAATTCTAAGTCGATTTAGCCATGTCCGTCGGTCTGACCGTCTGCCCGTCAATTGAAAACATGCTCATTTTCGAAAGACTCAAAAGAAAAGAACAAACGTGGTGTCAAATTGCTTGTAGTTACCATAAGCAGTTTGGTATTGTAATCCAGCAAAATCGGTTCAGTATGATCAGAGCTATGCATCAAAATATGGTAAAAAATTGATAATTTTGTTACAAAAGCTAACATTTATGGTGGAATAATGCACGGAATGATATAAAATTTTGCACAAATTCGTTTTATATGATTGAAAATCTTTAGGTTAAATTTTATGAAGATCGGTCCATTATTTACCATGTAAACCCTGCTCCCGCGAAACAGATTAGAACGGCTGAACCCGTAATAAATAATGCAATCATAATTAAATTTGGTACGTCACAGTTTTATAGGACTAGGAATACATTGTCGAATTTAATGAAGATCGGCTCATAATTTACCATAGGCCCCATATAAAGCCTACTCTCGGGAAACAGTTTAGTACACCTAAGTTTCATAGAACTAGGAATCATCAATAAATCATATCATAATAAAATTTAATAGTTCACAGGTATATAGGACTAGAACTCACACTAATAAACTTCGTGATGATCGGTCCATAATTTACCATATGCCCCATATAAAGCCCACTCTAGGAAATTAATACGCCTTAAACCGTAGCAGATATATATATTGCGGTAAAATTTGTTCCAACTTAGCTTCATATGGCCATAAAAAATGTCATGCAATTTTGTGATATGCGGTCCATAATTTACCTTAGACCCCATATTAGGCAACCTTCTGAAATTCACTGTAAACGCCTGAACTAATTTCACTGCTGTATTGAAATTTATTCTAATTTAAGTTTTTTAATAACAGAAATCACTCAACAGAATATTGGGATGATTGATCTATAATTTTCCATTGGTCCAATATTAATTCCACTCCTGAAAATCATTTTCAATTCAATTCATTTATTTATCCATAATATTTACATTTCCATTTTAATTTAAATTACATATTTAAGTGTTTAAGAATTTTTCTTTTTCAGCTTAATAATACATAGATTTATATTTACAAAATTACTATATACATATATACAATATTTTTTTGGAGGAGAAAATTTGGCAAAAAACCTATTTGATTCTTAATTTATCTAAAAACTACTTATACTACTTAACAGACTAGATAAAACCTATGATGATGCTAGCTCATTAATATGAACGAAATCAGAATTTAGACATCTGGTATTGAAATTTTGTGTAAGCCTATTGATCTTATCTGCAACTAATTCCAAGCCCGCAATATCATGAAGGCGTGTGGTAGAAAAAAACCAAGGTAGGTTATATATGAGCTTTAGTATTTTATTTTGAGCAATTTGTAGTTTTTTAATATGGCAAGATGCGCTAGTAGCCCAAACGGGGACTGCGTCTGAAAATCATTTTAGTTCGGCTAAAACTGCTACGAATCATGATATTTTACTCAAGCTAGGTAAAATTTCTAAAGAGAAAGGCATACAACTTTCCGATAGTCGGTTAACAATTTAATATAGGCCTAAACCGCAAACGTCCGTTTTGTAAAGATTAATTAATAATATCAATAGAGCCCACTCCTGAAATATTCGAAATGTCGGCGGAGGGTATTAAAGATTCGGCACAGCCGAATATAGCACTCTAATTTGTTTTTTTTTTTTAATCGATTTACCTATATGTATATTATTTTACAAAGAACAGCAAGTGAGGGAGAAAATCAAGAGTAACAGTAAACAAAAATTAAGAAAAACAAAAGAAATACCAAAATTTCTGTGTTTTGTATGTTTATTTTCGCTGATTTTTGTCGTTCAACCTGTTATTTTTTTCTTAGTCAAATGACTATTGAATAAAGTTTTATTTTTTATTGCTAAAAACTATACAGTTACGAGATAAAATGATAAATTTGAAATGCCTGGCAACAGAACGTGTATGGATGTGATTCAGTTAGTTTACTATAACCACCAGATCGAAAAAACGGCGCAAGAATTATCGTAAATATTTTCAATTACAAGACAAACAGTGTACAATATTTTAAATCGCGCTGAAGAGGTGATTAGTAAGCATTAAGACTGATTTAAAAGCTGGCCGTCCACGTAAGATTTCGGAGAGAACATATTATTGTGATTTATCCATACGAACGCTTGCAGATGACCTAAAAGAAGAATGTAGCCTGACAGTCTCTCGCGAAACGGTAGGGAAAGTTTTCAAAAAGGACGACTATTCATCCAGCTTTTTTCGATTCGAAAGAAATAATTTACGAGTTCGAACAATTTGTACTTTGTATGTATGTATGTCACTTTGTTGTATGTACATTAAGTTTTTAATTCCTTTTAAATAAATTTAAATACATTTTTTGTAATATTCATAAAACTTTTCACTAATACACACAATGTTGCCAACATTTTACGCATCAATAATTCGGTGACCTTAATAGTTACAAAAAACTTGAGGTCAATACCATCTAAAAGGTGAAAAACAAAAACATTTTTTGCTACTTTTTTAAACTTGTTTTTATGGTTAAACGTGTTTATTTTTACTTAAAACACAAATTAATTAAACTAGAAAAAATTATTGGTAATATTCAAACAAGAAGGTTAAAAAATTTTTTACGCGCAAAAACAGATGCAATACTACAAAAACTATTAATCCAGATACCCAGTTATTAATTCAATAGTATTCCACCAAAGTCAATAACATTTTGCCCCACAATTTTTTTTTTATTTGTTGGAATATAAAATAATTACCTATTAAAATGACAACAATTCAGTTAAATATACAAGAGCTATACAGTTTTTACAATCACCTATTTTTTATGTGTTTTATTTATTGAAGTTAAAAATTATGAACTATACGCCACTAGTTTTTAACCAATCGGTTCTACGAACCAGAACGACTCTGAATTTAACAAACAACGACTAGTGATTGTCAACTCAGCAACATCTGAATTTCAAGGACAAAATTTCGGCATTCGATATCGATCAAAATTACAATATTATTTAAATGGGAATTTCGATTAATATCGAATGCCGTACAATTGTAAAATACATTTAAAAAATCGAGTTGCTTTCACCTGACGTTTTGGAACTCAGCCCAATTCTTAATTCGCATGTGAACCCACAAGTGGTTTCTCGTCAAGTTAACGACTATTTCAGTCAAGTGAAACTTGGAATAATAAGAAGAAAATAACGATGGAAGCAAAATAGTATCGAACTAAAAAATAAAAACAACCCTACTTATAACAATAGCTTCAGTTATACCCAGTCCTTAGGTCATGCCGATTACGAATCCCTTCAGATTATCGAGCCCGAGTCATCACGAAATTCGCCTATGAACCTTCTACCCAGCCATCTCAGGCTGCTGTTCTGCAGTTAAGGAACGTGACACAGAATTTGCTCACCTCTGGGTCCTCGCACAACCCACATAAATCGACAAGTCAGATCCCATTAACACCTCCATCCTGCCTATCATGCAGTAGCCCGTGATAATACATATCATGATTCTACTACCTACCTTGCTCCTGCCTAGCAGATAATTAGAATTGGTTTTCCTAAGCACCGGAAATAACGTCAGCGATACTCTACAATCTGTTCTATTTCCTCAGACCCGATTATTCCCGTTAAGAATCCATTCCCTCATCTTTCGAGAAATAAAGCCTTTTGGATTTCTGTCTATCTCCACACAGTCAGGATCCTTCATATCCGAGCTCTGTGTCGCCAACTCAACGGCCATTTCATTACCGTTAAAGATGCAGTGACCCGGTACTTTTGTTACATACCTTTGTATACATTTGGATAGACGACTTACATGACGTCGAAAAATAGAAACCAATAGATTTCACTAGAAGTTAACAGCCTCAAGACTTTTATTGTTTAATACTGACATATCTAAAGCCATATGACATATCTATTAGCCTTAATTATAAAGTTATCCTGTATAACACCATTTTGAAACCGATTTGGACATATCGCACTTAATCAACAAGAGGGTATTAACTCAAAATTTAAACATTTTCAGTAGAAGCAAAACAATTTTTAATTTAACATTGAAGGCATATGGAAATGAATTTTTAAACCAACCGTTTCATTACCAAAAAGTATACAAAATAGCAAGATATTTTTACAGCGGGCAGATATGAATATAGCGTGTAGATTTTTTCGAAAAAGTGGAAAAATAAAAATTTTGAGATAATACCCTCTTGTGGATTAAGTGCGATATGGTATCCAATTATGAAGAACACTAGCAATTCCATTATCGAGCTTATAGTTACAGAGAGTGAAATCAAAAATTCTAAGAACCACGACCGGAGCGCAATGATAAGAACGTCCATGGGTATTTAGAGATTCCACTAGTAAAAAATGAATTTCGCAAAAGTCCATTAAAAATATATTCGGCCTAATTGTGTAAGGCGTGTTCATTAACGCGTTAACCGTTTTTTGTATCAAGGCTTCGAAGAGCCGATCTTCCACCCCGCTAGAACGAGGACCGTCTGAACATTTTTGCTCTCCTGGGGACTTGTACTTGCTTACTGTTAGGCTTACATAATGTAGATTAAGTTAATAAATATTAAATTATACAAAAAAAAGGAATGCTTTACATATTTCTCTGTTTCTTTAAGATTTTTTGCTTGCGTTATTTTAAAGTTTTAAGCACATTAAAACTTGCACCGATTATTACTATTGTTTAAATAATTATTAACATCTTGGAAGGTTTTTTTTTATTGAAACTTTTTAGGAACCTTTATTAACAAACACACGAAGTGAAAGTTGTTTAAGATTTTAATACATCTATTCAACTTTGTTATAAATTATATTGTAGCTTATTAATTATTTTAAATATAGAGTTTTTAATTTCACGGAACTTTAAAAGAATTTTGTACGAATATTAAAATGTGTGTATGTAGGTAATTGTATTTCCGCAATGTGAAAAATCTTAACTTTAAATGTTTTTTTATTTATTTATTTTTTGCTTTTGTCGAGAAATTTTTTGTGTTCACCTGTATTATTAATAAATTTAAATACATTAAAAATTTAACATCTGTTTTAAAACACGAATGACTCCAAGTAACAAGATTTATTTGTTTTAAAATTGATTAACGCTTTAGTTCAGAAGTGTGAATGCATCGGATGTAAATTTCTTTTTAGGTCGACGCTAATTTAAAAAATTTAATGCAAAGAAGTCTTTGTCACCTAAAAGACGAAACAGCGTACCATCAGTTTTCAAAAGTTTACAGAAGAAGGAAAAGTGTTATAAAATGGAAATTACTTGCAATATTGGAAAACAAATCTGGAGTAAAATGAAACTATTAACATAAAACTGTTTTTTTTTAAATACAATTTGCGCTATGTGACTTGTTGTTTTTTGAAACAAAATTACTATTCATGTGTGAAGTTAGCTTCGAAAGTTACCTTTGTTTTTAAAATTAGCTATGTTACTTTGTTAAATAACATATCTCTTATTTAATGACCGTTATGTTAACAGAAGTTTACTATTTCCGACTAAATTAAAATTTTACAACCAAAAAAACCACAAAAATAATATATATATTTAAATATACTAGCTGACCCGGTCCGCGTTGCTGGCCCCGAAATTTACGGCCCTTAAATAAAAATCCATGAAACCGCATTCTCTGGCAAAATTTCATGTCAAACTGCATGTAAAACATCGTTCATCCCCAGTTCTGTTTCATCATTATTATATTATAAATTAAAATGTTGTTCATATACATATGTTTGATTTACATTTGATTTGAAAATACATATGGTTGTATGTATGTATATATATGCTGTGAATCTTACGAAAAAAGCGAGCGTAAAAGTGGGCGGGGCAACATTTTCTTTCCGCAAAACCTAAGTTAGACCATGGCGATCATTTTAAAGAAAAAATCGTCCAAATCGGTCAAGCCGTTCTCCAGCTATGCGCTTAATAGAAAAAGTGGGCGTAAAAGTAGGCGTGGTAAATTTTTCTTTCGATGAAAACTTAAAGTTGATTAATACGAACATTTGAAAGAAAAATTAGTCAACTCGATGGAGCCGTTTTCTGATTTTAGGTAAATCGAAAAAAGTGGGCGGGGCAAAATTTTCTTTCCGTAAAAACCTAAGTTGGACCATGGCGATAATTTCAAAGAAAAAATCGTTCAAATCGGTCAAGCCGTTCTCAAGTTATGGATTTTGCCACGCCCCTCCGCCCCCAGACCATTAATTTAAATAATAAATATCCTATCATCTAAGTTGGACCAAATTACATATATATGCCAATTTTCATGAATATCAGTTGACTCGTTTTTGAGTTTATTCGAAACATACACAGTGACACGGATTTGTTATATATTAAGATATACAGTGCGATTATCTCAGCTCGAAAAAATCTGGCCTGTTTCAATTACAGAAAAGGCATTGCTTATAAGACCGAATGACACCCCCTTTCTTAATAAAAAAATATATCATATTACATATAGGTATTTTTACATAAGCTAGCCCCGGTAGGCTAGCTGGTAGTGAGCTAGTCTATCATTACCGGGGTTGCGGGTTCGATTCCCGCCAGAGACTCTGGTATCCTGCAGACAAGCAAAAAGCTTCGCGGGATTAAGTGTAGGAATATTAAAAAAAAAAAAAAATAAAATTATTTTAACCTATGAACGCTTCTGAATAAAGAACACACATAATGTGCAAAATAAAAAAATATGTATGTATGCGTCTTGAGTAGCAGTCAAACTTTTTTTCGATAGCACTAAAGGTAAAAGATAACACGCGGTCAATTTACGACGAAGTACCTGCTTTTAAAAACTTTAGCGCATGAAAAATTGCAGGTTATACGCTCGTTATAAAAATCTGCGGTTTTCTATTTACTAAACACTTTTCCATAAAAATGTTTAAATTAAATAAAGGTTTACAAAACATATTTTCTAAGAAAATATTCCTCAAAAACGCTTGTTAAATTTATAGAATTTTAAGCTTCGGTTTTTTTTTCTTTGTATTCCTGGTTTCCTTTTCAATGGCTTTCTACTGTATCTTGTTTCACCTTTCAATACGTTTTTTCTCCATTACTAAAAATAATAACCGCGGTAAAAAGTTCAAAGTTAACGAAGTTCCTATCGCAAACGCGTCAAAATGTTTTTAATGCAACTTGTTCTACGAAAAAACACTATTTTAACATTTTTGACAAAAGTGTACAGCTCACTAACGAGTGTTATGTATTCTACACAGTCGGTGTTATGTATTCTCACAATTCATTCACATAAAAATCTGACAGAATTCTTTCCGACATAAGTAGGATAGTAAACGGTGAGAAATATTGCTGAAATGGGATTATTTCGTTAAACATGATCATTTAAATAAAATTAAACTTATAAACAAGAAATTCAAGAAGGAAGAATCATTGTAAATGAATAATTATTGAGACTATTTTAAAAAAATTGTTGCAGGTATTAAGACTGTTATGTAAAAATATTGCCAGTTGCTTTAATCGGGGTTTGCGGAAATCGAGCTCGCACTGTATATATACAGTGGTGGCCATGATTTTAGCATGCATATAAGTACTTAATTTTCATACCTTAAACAAAATAAATACATTTGAATGCAACGAACATATAATGTGCTAACCTAATGTCCACCACTGTATATATATATATATATATATATATATATCAGTGTTGCCAGTGAAATTTCGAGAAAGATACATTTTAGTTTCCAAAAAGATACACTTTTTCCCAAAAAGATACATTTGAAAAAAAAAATTTGAAAATTCAGTTTTAACGTTTAATATTAATTAACATAACACTTTTATTCCATATTTAATGAATATTGCAAAAAAATAATATCATATACATAAATTCATTTTTATATTTATTTAAGTCATAAATATTAGGTATGTAATTTTTAAAAATACAGTAAACAAACTTTGTCAAAATTAATTTTTGTAAAAATAATATACGAGTTAAGGCGTTAATACTAAGCCGCTTATATCAAAAAGTTCACAGAAATTTATCTTCTAAGATTTCATCTTAACACACCTACACAAGAATAAGCAGACGACAGAAGAACTTAAAAAACCTAACATCAAAATACATGTTATTTTTTGTATAGCTTCGTACAGACGGTGCACAGTGGCGCCATTTGAGTTTTTTCGTTGCAAAAATCATATCTTTTGAACCGAATAAGATAATTGAACAGTTTAAACAGCATATGATAGATAACTGTACAGCCTATGAAATGAGCGTTTGGAAAGGGTGCTACGCTTTGTAGGGGCCTACTTATGGGTTATCAAAGTTAAAATTAGTAGAAAAATCAATTTTATGGTAACTAAAAAAAATTATTTTTACATTTTTAGATTGTTTTTATTTTTTTTCTTAAGGGTTTTATGTTTTAAATTATTACCCAACAAATTAAAAAAAAATTTAAAAATTTTTAAATTTATTTTTTAAATTTTCTGTAAAATATTCATCACAATTCGTAAGAGAAGGTATATCTAAAAGACTAACCATTTCTAAACTATAATTATTTTGTAACTCTATTCGTGACTTCACATGCCGCAGGGAAGAAATAAGTGGATCGGAAGATGCTGCCAACATGTTGAAGAGGTCCTTATTTTGCCTTACCCTTGATGCTTTGAATGTGTTCTGCAATCTATATTTTTTATAAAATTTGTTAAGAGACTCCTGTGTTTCTTCAGAAAGCTCTTCAATTGGCAAAGACTGGTACTCAATTATATCTTTGCCATGCGCCAATATTTTATGGACGGTCGGGGTCAACTTCTTCTGTGGATACATTTCTGCTAAAAGAGATGCAGTTTTCGACGCATATTCTCCATATTTTGTAGAATTGACATTTTCTTTGCAGTTTAAAACATCCAAGATCGTTCCCAATCTTTTCACGATTTGATTGTCAATTCCAATGATTCTAGTTACTGCCTCATCATTTTCAAAAAATCTCCTAGAAGTGTTTCCATCGTTTGAGTTACCGTATCCGTGCTTGGGACAGTCTACTTTTAGTCCAACTTGTTTAAAAAAAGCATCCTGTATTTGCTTCTTTCTGATCTTTTTTTTATTGATGTATTTTCATCGAAGTTTTCCTCCTCTTGTGGTAGGGTATATGCCAGTTTTAGCAAGAATTCCATACACCTTATCCTTGCGTGCAATGGTGATATTCCATATTCGTAATTCTCCTCATTTGTAGAATCGTTTAAATTACCAAAGTTCTTCTGACAAATAATAATATAAAATCGATAAAAAAAATATAAAAATAAAACGAAAAAAGGGGTTTAAATAGGTTTTTGCTAAATTTTTACCTCCAATATAATTCTGTCTATATATATATATATGATAACTAATTGAAATATATTATAATTAAGCAGAAAAAGATACTAATCTTAAACTCTTTACAACTAATTATATAAAATTGAGATGTAACATATTATATATGAAATAAATTGAATTGAATTGAAAAAAGTTCTTCTGACTCTTTTTGCAAATCGGGCATGACATTGTTGAGGTTGTTCCTGTCAGTTCGTTTACGACTTTTCCGTCAACCATGGTCAGGTGGAACTCGTAATTGCATTCAATATATTTTCCTTCTCCAATTTGCAGCTTTGTAGGTTTAATCTTGCTTATTTGTTCTTCAATTTCCTTCACCGTAGTCCTTATGAGTTCTGCCGATTCCCTTGCAAACTGAAACATTATTGGTCGGCAATAATGCACTGATGACGGACGTGGATTTTTCCAGTGTAGGGTTAGGTTAGGTTAGGTTAGGTTCCATTGGCAGCCGTGATCAAGCACAGCTCACGTGGGTCCATTGCTTAGTTCCCGTTGTGTTACCATATCACGCCGTCTCCCATGGGTCCTATGAAATCTGGCTGCTAGTATTCCCATGCAGCCAACCGGTCGATTCAATAAAGGAGTGGATCCTATTTACGTCAACATCAGAGAGACAAGTTTTGTCCCCAAGGGTTCTTCGACCAAACATTTTGAGTCTTAAGTCTCCGAAAGCCGGGCAGTTACAGAGAAGATGTTCCGTTGACTCTTCCTCCTCCTCATCGCCGCAACTTCTGCACAAGTCGTTATAAGGGAGCCCCAGCCTCTGGGCGTGCCTCCCAATTGGCCAGTGGCCAGTTATAACCGCAGTTAGGTTTCTTAGATGATGTCTGGACAGCTGTAATGCCCGCCGTGTCCTTTTTCCATCTATGATGGGCCAGATTTTCCTGGTTTCCCCACAGGTGGTTTCATCGTGCCACCTCTGACTGGCGATAAGATGAAACTTATGCGCTATAAGTTGCTTACACCTTGGGAGTGAAGCACCTACATATGTGGAACCGTCCCGATTCAAGGTGGTACCTGCATGCGCCAACGAATCCGCCATGCAGTTCCCATGTATGTCCCCGTGTCCGGGGACCCAATTAAGGGTGACCAGTGAATGTCTCGCTATCTCCTCCAGAGACATCCGGCATTCTCGGACAATTCTCGATGTGATGAACACATTCTCCAGGGATCTTATGGCCGCCTTGCTATCGGTAATAATGTGAATATCCCTTCCAGATATTTCACCGTACCGGATGCGTTTCGCGGCTGTGTGGATGGCCATTATCTCGGCCTGGATTACACTGCAGTGGTCCGGCAGCCTTATAGGAATGCTCCAGTTTAGCTGCTCGGAGTATATGCCAGAACCGACACCATACAGTGTTTTAGACCCGTCCGTGAAGATTCGAATCGTATTCGCGGGGATTTGCAGGTCATCATAGTGGACCACGTTATCCATAATGCCTACCGTGAAGCCAGGATCAAAGATTGGCTCGGGTGCGACATAATCAACATCCATGTGCCAATTAATATCATTCAGAATGTTAGCATGTCCGATATTATAATCTCTCCATGCTCCGGTGGCCCTTAGTCTTACCGCCGCGTTCGCAGCTAACCTTTTCGCCAAAATGTCTGGTGGTAACCAGTTTAGAATCGTAAACAATGCCTTAGAGGGGGTTGTTCTAATGGCACCTGTTACCGCTATCGCCACCATTCTCATTGTACGTTCAAACCTGGATTGATGACTCTTCGCCTTGAGCGCCGGCCACCAAACAGCTGCCCCGTAGAAGAGAATGGGTTTAATGACACATTCGTATAGCCAGTATACATTCCTCGGGTTAATTCCCCAGTTTAGGCCAATGGCCCTTTTGCAGCAATATAGTGCAGTAGCCGCTTTATTAGTCCTGGAGCTGGTGTTCATCCTCCAGTTCAGTTTACTGTCCAATATTAGCCCAAGATACTTGGCGCTGTCAGACAGTTCCAGTGACACCCCTTTTATCCTCGGGGTATTAAATTTGGGAATTTTGTATCTCCTTGTGAAAAGTACCAGTTCTGTTTTGGCGGGATTTACATCCAGTCCACATCCCTGGCACCATTTTGTTAGGACGTCCAGTGCGGACTCCATTAGTTCAGACAAAAGTCTGGGATCTTTACCCATAGCCACAACTGCAACGTCATCCGCATATGCGACCGTTCTGCAGCACGTCCTTTCCATGGCTCTGAGTAGGGTATTTATATTCAGATTCCAAAGTAAAGGTGACAGTACACCACCTTGCGGGGTGCCCCTAGTCGCAACCTTTGAAATGTTCGAGGCGCCCAAGTTGGATTCGATACGCCTGAAGTGCAAGATACTGCTGACAAATTGAATGATCGCTGGGTCGATCTCCAAATGTCTCATAGCGTTAATAACCGATTCAGGTTTAACATTGTTGAAAGCGCCCTCAATATCCAGGAATGCCACTAAAGCAAATTCCTTGTAATGCAGGGATCCCTCTATGTGGCCCACCAATGAGTGAAGCGCAGTTTCAGTGGACCTTCCCTTCGTGTAGGCGTGCTGAGCCGGTGACAGGGAATTGGGTCCTAATGATGATCTAATGTGAATATCCAAAATCCTCTCCAGTGTTTTCAGTAGAAAGGAGGATAGACTAATTGGTCTAAAGTCTTTAGCCATAGTGTGAGATGTCTTCCCACTCTTGGGGATGAAGACGATCTTATATGATGTCCACGTTGCTGGGACATGTGAGAGACTCAGGCAGGCTCTAAATATTGCCAAGAGCCATGGCATCAATATTCCCAGGTTATTTTGTAGGTCCGCTGGGATAATGCCATCCGGGCCTGGAGATTTAAAGGGATGGAAGCTTTTGACCGCCCATTCCACACGATGGCGAGTTATCGGAATATTAGAGATATCCCGAGCGCCGCTAAAAGTTTCCTCCCTAGGCACATCATCAGTGCAACCAGGGAAGTGTGTATTCATCAGGACCTCAAGGGTGTCCCGACTGTTTGTGGTCCAGGATCCATCCATCTTCCGTATAAATGATGGAATAGCTGGATTATAGGATAAAATCTTACGAAGCCGACTTGTCTCCGAGGAGTTTTCCACGTCACTGCAGAATTTCCTCCATGACTGTCTCTTGGCCTTCCTTATAAGATTCTTGAATTCATTAACTGAGGACTTGTAATTGTTCCAAACACCATTACGTTTTGCCTCATTAAAGAGCTTCCTGCTTTCCTTGCGTTTTTCAGCAATTTCCGCATTCCACCATATGGGCTTAGCTTTGCCCCTCCTGTCCATTATTTTACAGGCTTCGTTTGTTGCCTCCATTAAGGCACCGGTCAATGACTCCACTGCGGAGTCGAGCATGGACACACTGTCTATGAGAACTGGGCACATAGGCAACTTGTCGCCGAGTACACTCGCATAGATAGACCAGTTAGTCCTTCTTCTGTTCGTGTAGGGTTTAACTGAATCAACTCTAAAGGAAAAATTGAAATCAACATACCTGTGATCAGAGAAGGAACAGTCCTTAGACACGTTCCAATCGCTAATCATATCCGCGAACTTATCACTAATAAGCGTAATATCAAGAACCTCCCTTCTGTTAGTCACAATAAAGGTGGGCTCACTACCCCTATTAACTACTGTTAGTTCATTTTCTACTATGAAGTCCAAAAGCGACTCACCTCGTGGATTGACATCCGAGCTGCCCCAGACGGTATGGTGTGCATTCGCATCTGCACATATTACTAGGGGGATGTTGTGCCTTTTAGCGTGCGACATCGCCTTCCTGGTTGTGGTGTTTGGAGGGTTAGCACCCTGGTCGTGTGCCATGTAGCAGCTCATAAACCAGACTGTACTGGTTTTGCACTCTACTGCGACAGTGCATGTGTCCTTATCGCTAAAATCAGAAAGAATGAAAGCTTTAAGGATGTTTTTGACCATAACACAAGCTCTGGTCTTACCTTGATCGGCTGCGTACAGAGTACTGTAACCGTCTAATCTGAGTCCGCAAACCCTGTCTCTATACAACAATGGTTCTTGGATGCATATAAGCTCCTCCGTGCCTGAAGCTAATCGGAGGAGAAGGGCAGCTGACGCCGCTTTAGAGTGATGAAGGTTGATTTGTGTCACCTTCATCATAGCTCATCACTATGGACGACTGTGACGTTGGCATCCTCTGGATCGTCGTCCGATTCCAGAAGGATGTCCTCATCATCCGCCACTCCCATCTTACCAAGGAAGTCACCCACAAGTCCACTGACCGATTGGGTGTCTTCATTGGCCGATGACGTAGCAGATTCGTCTTCCATGCACTCCGTTGATGCTGTTGTTGTGGTGGTGGTAGTCGCCGGAGCTTGAGGCTTCCCTCTGTCGTCACCTTTATAGACTCGGAGGAAGATAGTTCCAAATCCATAGAAAATCTTCCCCTGTGTCTTCCGAAGTGACGGCAGAGAGTCACTGTTTATCACAACAGTGGCCTTCCTGGACTCTTCAACAGATTCAGAAACCCTCACTACTTTCCAGTCCTGTGTGGGTAGCTGGGGGTTACTTAGCTGTATAATTTCCAGGATCTCCTTGGGGTCGGATGGCTCAGCGGGGATCTTGGCAATAGATCTGGGCCTTTGCGGTACATCGGCCAGAGGTATTGCCTCAATCTTAGCGCCCTGCCAAACTTCCCCCAGGGACTCCACGGCATCCTTGTACAGCAGCGCTGAACGCTCATCTGCACACGCTATCAATTTAATGTGCCCTTGATACCAACCGGCATCTTCACACTGTGGTGGTGGTCCAGGGTTTCCCCTTAGAACACTCAGGAACGCCCTACTAAGTGCGACGACAACCAGCTTCCAGTTTTTGGACGAAATGGTGCCGTCACTTGCGTTGCGGTCAATGATCGCCCAAATGAGGTGGTCTTTAGCCACATCTTTGTACGACCTGTTTTGCGGCCGTTGAGGCGTGTGTTTGGACCTTTTAGTCCCAGGAAGCGTGTCCTCCCCAGACCGCTGCCGTTTAGGCGCTGCTTCGGTTGGCTTCCGTTCAGGATTGCCTTCCTCTGCAGAGGGAGGTGCACGTTTTAAACCCTCAATATGGGTTTTTGCCCACTGGAGAGAGGTTTTCTCCTGCTCCGTGAGCTCACCAACCGGTTTTTCACCAAGTCGGCTGATAATTTTGTAGGCGGAGCGCCTGGTTATAAAGGCCCGTTTGGATGGGTTTATGTGCCTTTGGGGTTTTTTAATAATTGCCGTAGAGGCTGGGGGAGGTACATCAGAGGGCATCGAATCTTTCTTCGTATGCTCTCTTTGCACAGGTTTCGGCACATGGGAAACTGGATTTCCGGTAGACTGAGTCTGCACCGTCAAGCCAGCACCCGAGGAAGGGGTTTTGACGGGTTTTTCTCCCGTCCGGACCTGGGAAGCCTTGGAGGTACCTGGTTTCGAAGAACCCTGTACCAAGCTTGGTTTACGACCGCCTGAAGGCTTAGCCGTGAGTTTTTGCGCACTAGTAGCTAATCGACTAGCAGAGCCTGGCGCAACCACCTTGCTAGTCGAGGTTTCAGTAGCATTCGACATACTACAGCCTGATACCGACGCTGTAGTAGTAGGGTCTCCGGAGATTATGAAGCCCTTTACCGGATACGTAGGGCATGAATTTTCGGACATTTCGTGGGGGGTGTGGTGGGGTTGCATTTTATGCCTACTGCCAGGCGAAATTATACCTGCCGCTCCTCTGGAGACAGACGCAGACCATCAGCCGCTCACTATGAGAACAGACGCTGATGGATTTTATTGCGGACCGACAGCCTTCAGAAGGCAAACAATTGACCGTAAAAAGGCCAGCGGACCTAGTCATTAGCCGCTCCAACTAGGAGAAACAGACGCTAATAGACGGGGGGGGGTAGTTCTTGGTTCGTACTCGGTTTAGACCCTTCTGGCATGGGAGGCCCTACCGGTCTTGACTAACGTCACTACCGCCAGCATGACTCTAAACGTCCTTGTACTTAAGCCCTCGCATCGCGGCAAGATGACTACCCATTCGCGAGGGTTCCAGTGTAGGGAATCATCCGATTTTAGCCGCAAAGGAACAACAGATGCCATAAACATATTTCCGTCCGATATTGTAGCGTCATCGGAATATCCTTATCTTATAAACGCTTATAAGATACTTTGCTTATAAACGCTTTGTCCGGATGATCCATCGCAGCCCCATTTGCTGATTAATGTCAACTTCTCAGGAAGAATTTTCACTTCCGTGAAAAACTTTGGTGTGGTTGACTTTCTAAACAGTTCAAATAATTTTAAATTGTTCAACGCCATGTTTTCAGTACTTAAATTGTTTAATGGTTTCCGTAATTGTTGCGCCAACTTTCAGGCGTAGACTAATCCAGGCATTATGCTTATTTTGCAATATATAGGCTTATGCTACCATGCCTAAAAATTTACCTGTTCCCTGCATACATATGGATTTAGGCTGAATAATGCAATTTTGATATTATGCACGTGTCCAAATAAGATTTGTGCCTACCTGTAGGGTCCATAAGTCAATATTGTTCCTGACCATTTGTACGCCAAAGTACTGTTTATGTGAGGTACGTACCTGCAAATTTCAATGAGTAGTTTTTTTCAAACTATTAGATCAAACTACTGTCAGTCAAAACATATAAGGGATGGACGCCATACAATTTCTGCAACCATGTCTTTTTAAACTTTTTTACCTCTAGAAGCCAAACGGGCACGTACGGGCAGATAAAACCTTTTGAATTATGTAAAGAAATAATCAAAGAACAGGTTTTTTATTTTCCGTCAAAGTTGAAAAATAGTGAAAAAACGGATAGTTTTTAAATAGTGATTTACCAGGAGAAACACAAGGCAAACAGTTAATTTTTTTTTTATCATTATATATTTAATAAATACATCAATCAATACAAACAAAAAATAAGGCGATTCGTTACCTTTTTTTCGTGATATTACACCTGAAATCGCAACAAATTGACTAAAAATTGTGTGTTTTTTTGAAAACCGAAAGTCGGTCAACTTTGAACGGTTATATCTTTTAAACTAAAAATGTGATATTATTAAGAGTGGCATATTTGAAATCGTTGAAAAGTTTCCTTTAACATGGGTTTATTCAAAACTTCGTATGCACTCATGAAAATTTTGATTTTTGCAACCTCGCTTGCTCTACGGGCGCCACTGTGCGGTGGTCAGCAGGCGCTGCCAATAGAAATATTTTTCTGACAATGGTGTCATTGTCAGATGCATTAATTTTATACGGCTGCCAAATATAAATGAGATTACAATGTTCACATAGTAGCCAGACATTTTTAGTAAATTTTAATGCAATTTAACTAACGCTGTTTACCAATATTGTAAGATCTGACCACCGTTTGTACGAAGCTTATTTAGTTGTCACTGTTTTTTTTACTATTCAGAGCGAAATAATAACTTTAAAAAACTTTGTCAGATACGGAAAGTTTAATATATTATTTCTGAACATTTTGCGTACAGATTCACAAGATACGAAAACTGTCAGGATTATACATGATACATGAAGTCATCAAAAAATACGAAAAATGTATCTTTCGTATCCTAATGGCATCACTGATATATATATAAATAATAATAAAATTATGTTAACATAACAGTCATTGAGTAAGAGATATGTTATTTACCATAGTAAAGTCATTCCTAAAAATTTAAGGAATAGAACTATTACAAAAAGCTTTATAAAATACATATCTGAAATTTAGTTCATAAAATAAATTCAAAAAATAAAAAATGTTGAATA
This sequence comes from Pollenia amentaria, assembly GCA_943735925.1. Classification (NCBI taxonomy): domain Eukaryota; kingdom Metazoa; phylum Arthropoda; class Insecta; order Diptera; family Polleniidae; genus Pollenia; species Pollenia amentaria. The sequence goes on from OX031009.1 coordinate 164,881,932, forward strand.
TAATAAAGTAGCTTATGAAAAGAAATAATTCCCAGATTCATAGTAACATGTTTAAAACGAAGCTAACTTCACACACATGAACTTTTTATTAAAAAGCAGCCAAAAAATGGTTACATTTTCAGTATAAAAAATTTTATAAAAAAGATTTTGATTTTGTTTCGTAGATTGTCATACTATTGCAATATGTCTTCCATTTCGTACTCAAATTAAATAAATACAAATTTAAATTTTATATAATTAAATTTTGAACTTTGATCGCTTAAAAAGAATGTTTAATTTAATTAAATACAAGCAAATGGTTATAAAAAAGGATAATTTAAAATTAATAATTTTAATTTAAAATTAATTTTATTTTCGTTTTAAATTAATTGAAACTAGTTTTTTTAATTTTCAAATTAATTGAGTATGTACATATGTACATATGTATATTGTATTTTATGTTAATTTACTCATTTTTACGACATGACAAAATTTCCATAATACATACATAAACATTTTGTTTACTTTATTTTACTTTTGGGGGCCAGCACTTAGTTGTGACGTATTTCGTTTGACGATTTATTTTTTCAATTTATCTCCAAACCACTATTGGAAGTGAGAGTATAATGTGTTTGGGCTGATGTGTGTAACACAAATATGGAAAAGTAGCTTATGTCGAATATTATTGTTTCGAGGTATCCTCAATTTTGTTAAATCGAGCAGTTTCCTGCTATAAGTCTGTTCATTAACGTATAGTTCACAACTTCCATATAGGCTACAAGTAAATGTTTTAATATTTATTAGTTAGAATAAAAAGGTATTAATTTTGCTTAATTAAGCGCCTTTTAGATTCTGCAAATTGTGTTTTATGGCAACTTAAGTAACTTAAGCCCTTCTATTGAAATAATAACTGTATCTTACGTGATTTTATTTAAACACAAGCACCCCTATCGGGAAAAATGTGTGAAATTGTTATTCCCATAAAATCTTCCCCATCAAGGGAAAATTACTTTCGTGAATTTAATGGGAACGTTTGTTCCCGCTATAAATTCGTAGTGAATGTTAAATAAGGAAGAAGCTTATAATTGAAATTAAAATTTGTCAGATACATACATATAAGTTTTGTAACAAAAAAAAAACCAATTTGTAATTGTAGAGTGAAAATTTTTAGAATTGGTGCAGCGAATTAGGCTGGTTTTTGAGATCTCAATTAAACTAGGTTTAGTTATTCTGAAAACAGATTTGTGCCTCCATTACCAAGCTTGTAAACAAAATTTTGACGGCTTAGCTTAAAATGAAAAAAAAACAATGAAAAAAAATCACATTTCGCCGAAAAAAGCAGAGTTTCAGAATACATTAAACTTAGCTTAAACTTAATCCACACCTCAAAAATCCGGCCTTAGACTGACCCGAAACGTTGTAAATGGCTTAATTTTCTGAAAAAGACGATTATTAATTAGTTTTCATTTAAGATTTATCCAACATTACAGGGTTAATAAAGCAGCTTTTTCTCATTCTCTGCTGACAACAAAAAAAAAACCATTTGGTATTCCGATCATCGTAAGCCTTAGTGCTTTTTTTCGCAGATGGCGAATACCAAAAGGGCGTTAGTAGAGACAACGAAGTGCGAATGGCATAATTCACCTTATGTGAGGTGCTCTCCAAAGTCTTAGAAGCTTAAGAGCAATGTCTCTCAATGTGCTGAATGGATTAAATATCCATCGGCTGCATTGATGGTCATATAAACATTGCTCGCTAACTGACAAGCTTTTGGTTCGGTTTGGTCCACCTCCTGTTCCACGTTGACTTTTAAAATTGGACGCAGGTTTTGACCGGACATACATTTGTTGGTCTATCCATTTCTATAACAAATTATATATGTAGAAAAATGTACAATATTCATTCATTGAGGCTTTTTATAGGAGGACCAGCACTATTTAGTTCCTCTACAACAGAAGTCCATAATTCATTTACCAAATATTTGGAATCCTTAACAAAACCACATGCAATGGGTATGCATTCTATTTAAAAGTATGTCGCTTTGCACTTTATTTATTGACTTTGACCTAAAATAAGTTTAGAAAAAATAAACTGAACACACAAGCACGAAAAGGGAATAAACAGCTCTGAAAAAACCGTTCACGATCATGGGAAATTTTTTAAATGTAAATATTTTTGTGATGTCATTCCCCACTGAATTTCACATCAGAAAAAGGGAAATATTTCAAGGGAAAAGTTATTCACGATTGCAATTATAGAAAAAGGAAAAATATTTCATGGGAATAAATATTAACGATAGGGGTATTTATGCCATCAAAAAACATATCCTAATCTAAGATTACATTTCACAAGAATGAGATTAAAAAAAAACTAATTTAGACATAAGATAAATAAAATTAATTAAATTATTTTGTTCTTTCAAGGTGAACGTATATTTAGGTTATGTAAATCTAAGTTAGATTGTTCCATGATTTAATATGTACATACCCTGCAAACAATTTCGATCGAAAAATAATCTAAATAGTTTCCCCATTTAGCAAAAACCTATCGCTTTTGCTATTCAATTCTTATTGATGTAGTTACATCGTTCGGGAAGAAGTGTCCCACTATGGTAATATTTACTTTAAGAATCCACTTAGTGTCTATATTATATGACGAACTAGAGCGCTTTGGAAGTGTAATATCAATTAAATTTAGTAGTATCGCTGTTGGCTCCAAAAAGCACTCTTTTGAAGTTACATTTTTTCTTATTGTTCTTTATAATAAAAAGTGGGTCATTTTACTGTGTATCTTTGTTTGATTTTGTAAGAGAAATCTAAGTAAAATATAAAATAAATGAGCTTAAAGTTAAACAAATATTAAAAAATCTACGTTACTTTTAATCAAAATAGCTGTTAATGTTTTAAAGTTAAGAACCTAATGTGGACAAATTTTGTTAAAGAAAACTACACAAAATCACAAATTTGTTCAAACACTAATTTTGTAAACTTTCATCATATTATAACTAGCATTTCTTTTTATTGCTTTACAAAACTTATTTAACAAATTTTCTTCACTAATAACGTTGATCTTCACTAGAAAAATTTAACAAACACACAAATTTTTACACAAAAATTTTTAAAGTCATTAAATAAACAAACAGTTTAAAAAAACCACTAATATCCTTTAAAAAAAGATTATTATCAAATTATTATTTTTAATTTCATTTTCATTTGCTCTAAAAAATATGCATGAGAAATTATTAAACATTTAACTAATCTAACCGAAGATTAAGTTTGGGCTGTTTTGTGCACTCATTTATACAACTTTCGTGAACTAGAACACTTTTCGGTAACATTTTGATTCCGCGGAGTCCTAATTTTAAGTACAATACTATAACTATTTCTATTTTCAAATATTAAAAATTTCACTCTATTTTACATAATTTTATATATTAATATTATTTTACACGCACGTAGCACCGATCACATGGCAACTTAAATAAAAACTGTGCTCTTTTACGTATTTTGCTTTTGTAATATTCACTATTAAACAGCAAATCGTTGCGAAGAAGTCAATATAATATGTGAAATATTCAATTGTGCCATTGTTGCAGTTGTATTACTGTTACAATTATCTGAACAACTCACTAAAGTGACGAAAAAGGATAATTTAAGAACTCATAATGCGATTCTACCGTATTTTGTTGTTGTTAAATTCCGAAAAATCTACTGTTTAACTACCAAATGTGACGAAGTAGTTAAAATTCGTAGACAATCGAAAAACACTATACCAATTGCTTGGAGGGTACTAAAGAGCTGCACAAGCACAAGAAAAAATGCTTACAAGCAATTTCATTAAATGTAGATAGTATGTGTATATTACTCTCTCATTACAAAACTCATACTTCCAAAAACAATTGTTTTGCTTTACGATCAAAATATAGAAGAATAGAACAAAACTGCACTAGAACAATGCTGAACTAGAATAAAGCTGAATTAGAACAAAGATGAAGTAGAACATTAAAACAGAAATAGAACATTCCAAGCATGTTTGAATGTTTTGATCGTAAACATAAACCAAAGAGAAAATTGCAAAGGGAGAAACATTTGCGTTTTGTTATGAATATAAAAAAGCTTAAAAAAGTTTATAGTTAATATTAATTTTTATTTGCAAAAATTTATTGTTTATTATTTACATACATATATGTATATGAAGGTACTTAGGTCTAATATTTAAATCTAATATTTAATATTTAATTAAGAAGAATTCATTCTTTTTATAGAAATAAAAAATAAAAACATGTACAACATAGTAGGTATAATGGTGTGTTTTTTCCGCAGTCTCCAAATGGAATTCTGTTTTATAGGATTTTATGTTTTTAACAAATTTAACAATAACTGACAAATTAAAAAATTTTTAATTAGAAATATTGGTAAAATAAACGTTTAAAATTTTATATAAAAATAAAAAAAGACCTCAAGCTTGATAATATAATACTAAAGGTCGACTAAAATAAAATATATGTATGTACATTTAGGAAATAATTCAAAAAAATAAATTTTGCTTACATTTAATGCATCCATTTCTGTTATAAGCTAAGATCACTTTAAAATTTTTTAAATTCCTAATTACGGGCACTCGATGCTTTTACTATAATTTACCGTTTCTTTATTTCATTATCTGTTTTTGTGTTGATATTCTGTTTGTTTTGATAATACAAGCACTAACAAAGCAGAAGAGAAAAACTTTTCAAGTTATGCTTGTTTTGTTTTGGTGAGAATAATGTGTTGTTATGTTTGTTTTGCTATGTATTTTTACAACGAAATAATATGATTGATAGTTGTGTGAAGTAGAACACAGAACATTAAGAATATTTTGCGCAGCCCTTTAGTACATACATAACATCTTTTGGTTAATGCATTATTTTGATAAAAAAAAAGAAGATTTCTCTAAAAGCATTAAAGGCACTAGGTATTATACCATCACACAAGTCTTAAGTATTTTGACGAAAATGCTTCCCTGATCTATAGATTATAATTATTATTTAAAAGTTTTCAAAAAACAACAAAAATTTTGACAGGGTTGTATTTTCCTTAAAATACTTAAGACTTGTGCGATAGTGTAAAGTACCAGTTTTAGTATATGTTCTGCCGAAGCAAGAACCCTGAAATAGCATTTAATAGTATTGACTTCTGTAAATTTCCCAATGTTATAACTTAATACTATTTTATATCGACTTAATCTACTCTTCCATATGGCCACAGATATATTAGACCTTTCTTTTAGTATACCGACCGGCTCAAAATCATGTCCGTCCTGCTCGAATATCGAAAGTCCAACGAAATAATATACACTTGAAATCTAGTAGTTTTAAACCAAAAATTTACATTGTTACATTATTTCTAGAAGACGGAGTTTCTTTGAAGAGAACAACAATTTTTATTCTGATTTCATTTTGTTTGCAATTACTGTATTTGATTGCAATTGCAATAATTATATAAATTGATTGAATACTATAATAGTTATAGTATTCCCAAAAACAACTTTGAGAATAATTTATTGTATTCAAAATCGGAAAATTGATTGTATGATTTAAAAATTAAATTGAAATTTTCCGATTTTAAATGCAATCAAAAAATTGGCAAACATTACCAAGAAATAATGTGATTGCAATTTAATCGATTGCAATCTTCTACAGCTCTGATGTACATAGAGCTTCATATCTAAATAATATAATAACATATTTTTTTGTGGAGCGTTCATGATTGTCCACGGTTCCTAAAAAGGGGGTACTCTCGAAAAGTTGTCTGTAAATATTATAGTGTAGTGTATCATATGGTAAGGTTTAACCGACTACACTTTCTAACCTGTTTTATATACCTTACTTTTATCATATGATAAGATTTGCGTTGTTTATATGCTTTGTCACTGTTTACGTGTATAAGATTTTGCATATTTCTGCGACCTGATATTTGTTTCAATATGTTCAATTCGTTTAAAAAGTGTGTAGTTCGTTAAAATGATTAACAACCGTACCTAAACAAGAGAGCAAGGCGTTTAGCTTTTACTCTGATACAGCGTTGCCATAATTTTTTAGAAAATAACTGCATCTTAAGAAAAAAAAAACTGAATTTAACTAAAAAAAACTGCGCATGAAAATTGCGAAAATAAAAATATATAATTTACTTTTTTTTTTTTTAACATACGTGTAATACAGAAACAAATGCAATATAATACCGACGAATATTGTTACTTTGTAGTCTCCATGGAAGAGTGTGGAATTAATAGGGGTACACAAGGACATGAAGTCTTTAAGACAAAATTTATTTTAGTTCGGGCTCAGATTTGCAATTTGTCAAGTGAACATACATGAAAAATTGCTGCAATAAAGCATTTACAATGTAAAGTCAAATGCAGCTTTAAAAAAGAAACATGTAAACAGGGACATAATTAAACTTTCAAAAGTAAAAGCTTAATAAACTTCTCAAACTGCTTGGCAAACGTCAAAATTTTACATTTGTACAATCCTCTTGCGTTGTTAATTTGGGGTATTTGACGATTAAATCACGTTTGTAGAAAAATCGAAATGTTGTATATTTTGTACATTTGTGTTAAGCAAATTAGGTAAGATTATGGCTTAACAAAATTGAAATTTAAAAATTGTAATGCAAAAACTGCAAAATCTGCACAATTTACAAAAAAAATTATTTATTTAACAAAAAACTTCAAGACTGTTCAATGCTTAGAAAAACTTCAAAATGCAGATAAATCTGCACATTTGGCAACCTAAACAAGAGCGTAAACGTTACGTTTTTTTTTTTTTTTTTTTTGTTTAATAAAGCCCACATATTAGAAATAAAAAATGGAGATCAAACCGCTAGATTGAAAAAAACAACTTCACTATTAAACCCGGATTTTCCAATTGCAAAGCGTTGATGCCGCGCTATTTAGGGATGCTTTATACAAATTAGCTGTGTTCGTTTACCCCAAAATTTGCAAAAATTTTTACAAATTTGTACTGGATTTTACTGAACTGCGTTCGTTTCATGGTTGCCGAACTTGGTCTTTTCCGACCAAATTTGGTCGGATATTTTTCGTTTGGTCGGTTGGTAGGCTAAACCTTATTTTGGTCGGTTTGAGAAAATGTACTATATTTATTTTAACAAATTAAGAACACTGGTCACAAAGCAAACAAGTTCAAATCTAATATCTTCTTTACAAAAGACAATTTGTTTTTGATTGTTCACTAAACTATGGATGAAATGAAATTTACCATACTAGCAAGTTTTTCTAACTGTGTTAGTTTTATAAAGAAAAGTTTGGTCATCTTATTTTAGCTTATTAAGTCAGATGCCGTGTTAATTTTTCTTCCTATAAAAACTTTTTATCAGCAAACAATATTCCTTTAAAAAATTTGATTGGATTGGGAACAAACGAGGCTGCAGTCATGACTGGTAATGTTGGCAAGCTTAAATCTTACTTAAGGCAACCCTCCAAGCAATTGGTAGAGTGTTTTTCGATTGTCTACGAATTTTAACTACTTCGTCACATTTGGTAGTTAAACAGTAGATTTTTCGGAATTTAACAACAACAAAATACGGTAGAATCGCATTATGAGTTCTTAAATTATACTTTTTCGTCACTTTAATGAGTTGTTCAGATAATTGTAACAGTTATACAACTGCAACAATGGCACAATTGAATATTTCACATATTATATTGACTTCTTCGCAACGATTTGCTGTTTAATAGTGAATATTACAAAAGCAAAATACGTAAAAGAGCACAGTTTGTAGTTAAGTTGCCATGTGATCGGTGCTACGTGCGAGTAAAATAATATAAATTTATAAAATTATGTAAAATAGAGTGAAATTTTTAATATTTAAAAAATGAAATAGTTATAGTATTGTACTTAAAAAAATGTTCACGAAAGTTGTATAAATGAGTGCACAAAGCAGCCCAAACTTATTTATCGGTTAGATTGGTTAAAGTTTTAATAATTTCTCATGCATATTTTTTTAGAGCAAATGAAAATGAAATTAAAAATAATAATTTGATAATTATCTTTTTTTAAAGGATATTAGTGATTTTTTAAACTGTCTGTTTATGTATTGACTTTAAAAAGTTTAGTTTTTGTTAAATTTTTTAATCTAGTGAAGATCAACAATAACGTTGAGTGAAGAAAATTTGTAAAATAAGTTATGTAAAGCAATAAAAAGATATGCTAGTTATAATATGATGAAAGTTTACAAAGTTTGTGTTTGAACAAATTTGTGATTTTGTATAGTTTTCTTTAACAAAATTTGTCCACACTAGGTTTTTAACTTTAAAACATTAACAGCTATTTTGATTAAAAGTAACGTAGATTTTTTAATATTTGTTTAACTTTAAGCTCATTTATTTTATATTTTACTTAGATTTCTCTTACAAAATCAAACAAAGATAAACAGTAAAATGACCCACTTTTTATTATAAAGAACAATAAGAAAAAATGTAACTTCAAAAGAGTGCTTTTTGGAGCCAACAGCGATACTACTAAATTTAATTGATATTACACTTCCAAAGCGCTCTAATTCGTCATATAATATAGACACTAAGTGGATTCTTAAAGTAAATATTACCATAGTGGGACACTTCTTCCCGAACGATGTAACTACATCAATAAGAATTGAATAGCAAAAGCGATAGGTTTTTGCTAAATGGGGAAACTATTTAGATTATTTTTCGATCGAAATTGTTTGCAGGGAAGTTTGCACTATTATACTTTGTATTAATACATGTCAATACCCTGCAAACAATTTCGATCGAAAAATAATCTAAATAGCATATATATAAATGCATATTTTTTTAGAGCAAATGAAAATGAAATTAAAAATAATAATTTGATAATTATCTTTTTTTAAAGGATATTAGTGATTTTTTAAACTGTCTGTTTATGTATTGACTTTTAAAAAGTTTAGTTTTTGTTAAATTTTTTAATCTAGTGAAGATCAACAATAACGTTGAGTGAAGAAAATTTGTAAAATAAGTTATGTAAAGCAATAAAAAGATATGCTAGTTATAATATGATGAAAGTTTACAAAGTTTGTGTTTGAACAAATTTGTGATTTTGTATAGTTTTCTTTAACAAAATATGTCCACACTAGGTTTTTAACTTTAAAACATTAACAGCTATTTTGATTAAAAGTAACGTAGATTTTTTAATATTTGTTTAACTTTAAGCTCATTTATTTTATATTTTACTTAGATTTCTCTTACAAAATCAAACAAAGATACACAGTAAAATGACCCACTTTTTATTATAAAGAACAATAAGAAAAAATGTAACTTCAAAAGAGTGCTTTTTGGAGCCAACAGCGATACTACTAAATTTAATTGATATTACACTTCCAAAGCGCTCTAATTCGTCATATAATATAGACACTAAGTGGATTCTTAAAGTAAATATTACCATAGTGGGACACTTCTTCCCGAACGATGTAACTACATCAATAAGAATTGAATAGCAAAAGCGATAGGTTTTTGCTAAATGGGGAAACTATTTAGATTATTTTTCGATCGAAATTGTTTGCAGGGTATTGACATGTATTAATACAAAGTATAATAGTGCAAACTTCCCTGCAAACAATTTCGATCGAAAAATAATCTAAATAGTTTCCCCATTTAGCAAAAACCTATCGCTTTTGCTATTCAATTCTTATTGATGTAGTTACATCGTTCGGGAAGAAGTGTCCCACTATGGTAATATTTACTTTAAGAATCCACTTAGTGTCTATATTATATGACGAATTAGAGCGCTTTGGAAGTGTAATATCAATTAAATTTAGTAGTATCGCTGTTGGCTCCAAAAAGCACTCTTTTGAAGTTAAATTTTTTCTTATTGTTCTTTATAATAAAAAGTGGGTCATTTTACTGTTTATCTTTGTTTGATTTTGTAAGAGAAATCTAAGTAAAATATAAAATAAATGAGCTTAAAGTTAAACAAATATTAAAAAATCTACGTTACTTTTAATCAAAATAGCTGTTAATGTTTTAAAGTTAAAAACCTAGTGTGGACAAATTTTGTTAAAGAAAACTACACAAAATCACAAATTTGTTCAAACACTAATTTTGTAAACTTTCATCATATTATAACTAGCATTTCTTTTTATTGCTTTACAAAACTTATTTAACAAATTTTCTTCACTAATAACGTTGATCTTCACTAGAAAAATTTAACAAACACAAATTTTTACACAAAAATTTTTAAAGTCATTAAATAAACAAACAGTTTAAAAAAACCACTAATATCCTTTAAAAAAAGATTATTATCAAATTATTATTTTTAATTTCATTTTCATTTGCTCTAAAAAATATGCATGAGAAATTATTAAACATTTAACTAATCTAACCGAAGATTAAGTTTGGGCTGTTTTGTGCACTCATTTATACAACTTTCGTGAACTAGAACACTTTTCGGTAACATTTTGATTCCGCGGAGTCCTAATTTTAAGTACAATACTATAACTATTTCTATTTTCAAATATTAAAAATTTCACTCTATTTTACATAATTTTATATATTAATATTATTTTACACGCACGTAGCACCGATCACATGGCAACTTAAATAAAAACTGTGCTCTTTTACGTATTTTGCTTTTGTAATATTCACTATTAAACAGCAAATCGTTGCGAAGAAGTCAATATAATATGTGAAATATTCAATTGTGCCATTGTTGCAGTTGTATAACTGTTACAATTATCTGAACAACTCACTAAAGTGACGAAAAAGGATAATTTAAGAACTCATAATGCGATTCTACCGTATTTTGTTGTTGTTTAATTCCGAAAAATCTACTGTTTAACTACCAAATGTGACGAAGTAGTTAAAATTCGTAGACAATCGAAAAACACTCTACCAATTGCTTGGAGGGTAGCTCAAGTAGTATGTAAAAGTGTGATAGTGTGAATGAAATTTGTTAAGAAAATGACAAGTAGAGGAAGTGCGGGTAATGTGGTATACCTATTTGTTTTTAGATTGACAAATTTTTAATTTTTGTCTGATTCAAATATGATTTACCTATTAACATGCTTTATACGTTAGGCTCCCACGAAGCCATTTGTGAAAAATATTAAACCCACACTTTCAGAGGAATATAAGAAAATATTGCGAATCTCATTAGATACGACTTTAAAAAATGTGCGGGTAATGTGGTACACCAAGTGGTGGTAATGTGGTATAGTGAACTACTTTACCAAATCATAAGCGGTATTCACCCTTTGTATTAAGTGTACAACTCTGTTATATTTAATACGATTTTATACTTCAAAGCGTGAGTGTCTTTTTCGTATGCATTGCACATTAATGCATTTGCTGAATGAGAGAAAGAGACAGATAAAATTTCTTCAATTGTTTTATTCTGGTAGTAAACTCACACACTTTGTTTACTACTGCTTTTTGGGGGATTTTTCAACCACAGCGTAGTATATTTTAGTCTAATACATTTTGTTGTTGCAGTGTTGTAAATGTTAGTATTTTTACTAAAATTGTAAGATTAACAAGGTCTACAAGGGACTTCACTATCAAGGGTGAATTCCGCTATAGTATTTTCTTTAAAATTAGTGGTGTTATATATACATTTTTACTTTATTGCAAAAAAAAAAAAAAAAACAAGAAAACACCAACAATTCATGTAAACAAACAAGAATTTCATTAATATTTTTTTTTGACAGGTAATGCTGTATACTATAACAAATTAGCTGATTTAAGGTATACCACATTAGGCGCACTTGAGGTTAATGCAGATATTTATTAATTTTAAATTTTTTGCTACAGCTATTGAGTAATTGCATATATTTTTCACTAATTTGGTACATCCCAATTACTTTAGTTATACACTTAAAAACTCTTAAATGCACCTTTACAACAAAACCTTGTTTGTTAACAGCACCCAAAAAAAAAATCGACTTCGCAGCCAATCGAATTTTTCGACACTCACACTAAGAATGACTTTCAAAAATAAAACAGATCTAAGTTTTCTTAGATTTTTTAGAGTGGCAAACCATTTAGATTGGTTTCATTACGCTTGATTTGTTAGTTTAAGAAAAAAGACACTATACCACATTACCCGCACTTACTCTATAATAGAAAAAATTTCATTGTTATATGCAAATTTTCTAAACAATAATACTTTTTATTGGATCAGGGTTGCATTTTAACAAAAGCTTATTCATGTGTGATAGTGTGAATACATATACAAAACTCATTAAATTTCTATCTTACAAAGTGTTATGGAATACGTAAGTGTAAACAATACTTTAGCAATGCCAAAAATATTTAGGTTCTTTGTGGTAATATTTAAAGTTTTTTTTTGCATAGTCCTTAAAGAATAACATAAATAAAATAATATTAGGAATACTGTTCTGTACCACCACATAACATATTAGATAATTCTTTTAGAAGATGGACTTCATTAGACGCAGATATTGTAAGAATTATAGAACAGTAAGATGCTTTGATATTGTATTTTGTATCATGTTTTTAAGAGACCCATTGTATAAGAGCTGCATAATTGGCAGAAAGTATGGTTTAGTTCCAAAACGTCATTTTACAATGCAACCTTGTCTGTCCCAAAGTACACCAAAAAAGTTATCAAAGAGTAAACAATAAGCAATTTCATTGTTAATCTCTTTGATATATTTTTTAATTTGTCTGCAAAGTATAAGGATGTCTTGGATCTCATCCTATCTCTTATAAAGTTAAATACTATTTTGGAAAAATTGTACAAACTAAAGGTTACAAATTCTTATTAATTTTTTACTATTGGTTTTTAATATGTATTATTGCATATGTTCAATGAATAATTCTAGTTTATAAGCGTTATTAAATTAATTTTTTATACCTTTTGTTTTTGTTACATTTTTTATTTTTTTTTTTTTAACTGTATATCAGAGCTGTAATAGAATCATTCATTTTTGAATTAACTCGAGAATCATTAATGCACTAAATAAGCAAATTTTGAATTAACTCTTTTCACACAAAAAAGTGAAATGAATGAAATTTGAGTCAATTCAAATGAATTTGGTAAAAATTAATTGCAATTCATTTTCAATTCAGTGTATTTGACGTGAGCCAAGATAGCGTCGAAGAAATAGCGTCGAATTTGGGAATTTAAAAACCGGGAAAACAAAATACCCAAATAATGGGTATTTGCAGTATATGAACAAAAAGTTAGCGTCGAATTTAGGAATTTAAAAAAGGGAAGTACAAAAATATTTCTATTTTTAATAAAAATACCAAAAATATTTACCACAGGCTTTTGCACGATATAAACTATATATTTTCTGAAAGTAAATAGTTTTCTGGACAAAATGAGCGATGCGTGCAAAAAATCGTTCGGTTTTTTGCACGCATCTCTCATTTTGTCCAGAAAACTATTTATTCAAAAATTATTTGGTGCAATTTTTTTTTTTAATTTTTATTTTAACATCAAAAACTTCGTGCATAACAATTTACTAATACATTTATTAATATTTTTAATAAAAGCTAATAGTTTTTACATATTTAAATAATATTTACAAAACATTGTACAAAAAATTCACTTGTACTTTAAAACAACATAAAATCTAAAAAAATATAAATATTTTTATCTATTTTATAAATTTTTAAATATTTTAAAGTTACAAAACGTCTTACAATTGAGATAATCATATATAATAATATAATAATAAGTAAAACAAAGTGATAAACTGGGAAATTTTATAAATTGTGCCATATATGCATTGTACTTTTTAAAACTCGATCGTACCAGAAATGGTACAATTGCACCCTCTTTTGCATCCCTGGATTCAATTAAGTAAACAAACAAAAGTAGGCAAACAAAAAGCCTACAATTTGTAATAAAAACATTTAAAAGAACAAACAACCCCTACAAGAAGACTACTGGTCATCTTACTAGTTAGATGACCAGTAGTGCTCACCAATATATTGGCTATAGTTTCTATTAGTTTATTAAGAGCAAAATGAAAAAATTGACCGTAGCTTTGTGTACATGTGATTTTGTCTCTCTCTCTAACTCATTATGTCTCTCTCTCTCTAACTTATTAATTCAATGTAAAATTGTTGCAAGTGTGTTAGTAAAAAAAACTTTTTTTTAGTTTTGGTTATTCATTTCTTGTAGGGAACACTGAATAAAAAGTGCAGCAAAAACTAAAAATAATTATTTTAAACGTGATTTTCAAAGTAAAATTGTGTGATTTGGTAGCGTTGATTAAGACGGAATCTACTATTTACGATGATTTGACAAAGCTTACCCCTTCGTAAGTTCTATCGGGCTTAAAAAAAAGTATTTTGTAATTCCTATTTTATATACACAACTTAAAACTATTTTGTATTATAAGTACACTACTTTAATGTATTTTGTATTTCCAATACATCAATACATGAATATTGCCCAACCCTGAGTATAATGCAAAATGTAATGCATATTTAAAGAAAAATTGCTGATTTTTTTAACCCATTTTGTACCAAGCTACATAAATGGTTGAATATTCTAATGAAAGTTTCATGGCTAGTTAGAAATCGGGCAAAAATAACTTCTATAACTTTTTTTGCCGAGGACTCCCTGTGCAAACTGCTGGTCGAGATCTCGACCACTGGGATAATTAGAGCAACGCATTTTCTGTATGATATCATATATTGTGATACGAAATAAAATGAAATTATCTCGTAATGAAAGGGGATTACCTAAAATAACCAAATATAAAAACTACACTGATAGATAGTCAAAACCGAACTTCAAAATGTAAGTATGAATGGGTCAGAGTGTAAGCCTAAAGATAAATAAAAGATTGAACAATTTATTATATATTTTAATTTATTGAATAAAGAAGTTATTTAAAATTTTCCACATGTAAATTGACATTGCATTTAGGGCAAGTATAGGCAGTATGCTTCTTGCATATTTTGCATCGGCGATAGCAGCGCTTGACACATACAGACATGTGCATACCATTTACTTTGGGCAGTGATACTGGGCCGCTATGAACTCTTCTTCACTTTCGTTTTCTTTATCTGACGAAGATATTTCGTTGTTTGTTGATTCGGGGGATAGCAACAGAGTTTTATTATCATATTAAACATAAATTCGAAAAATAAAACATGTTAAATATATTAGAGTAACTTATGGATAAGAAATAATTCCCAGATTCTATTGGTTAAAATAGTTGAGTTAAATACGTTCAATTTATAAAGTATCACTATCCAGTGTGACACAAAGAATGCTGACGAAAGCCGTAGCGGGCCTGCTGGTGTCTAATTATTGTAAATTTTTCTGTACATACAATATAATATACAATATAAAAAAGGATAGCTAAGGTAAAATGTAACAAGAAGATACAAGATAATAGTCTGGTAGTGTATAAAGTCATTCCTAAAAATTGAAGGAATAGAACTATTACAAAAACCTTTATAAAATACATAACTGAAATTAAGCTCATAGAATAAATTCGGAAAATAAAAAAGGTTGAATATGATAAAGTAACTTATGAAAAAGAAATAATTCCCAGATTCTACAAAATTTGTTCGCAATTCAAAAATCCTTAAAACATATTTGTTTAAGCAAAATATTTTAAATGTAAGTTTAAAAATTAATTTGTAGCTATAATCTGCACGACTTTTAACATTTAAGTTTAAATAACGCGCTTTACACAATTTATTTTGGTTTGATTTACAAAATATTGTAGTCAATTATTCCGTCGGGGTTTTTTTTATAAAAAAAAAAGATTTACTTAATGGCGCAATCATTTTATTTTTTTTTTGTCATTTACTTTTAATCTTAAATTGGTTATTTTTAAAGGAATTTCCCTAATATACAATATACAGAATTCTTGACCTAAAACTTAAGATTAGAAATCAATAAATAAACAAACAATTTCCAAGAATAAAAAATAGCTCTACCTTGCTAATAATGTGTTATTTATAATTTTACATTAAAAATTGCAATATTATTACCAGGTTAATAAAATTTTTACGTTGTGTATTTTATATTTGATAAGAGCGCATTTTGATTATTATCTAATAAGAAGCTCCAATACTTATGAAATTGAAAATATAATCAATATTTATTAAATAAACTAGCGGGCCCGTTGCCTGCTTCGCACGGCAAAACAAAATAAGAAAAGAAACACACTTGTTTTTAATAAAGTTGGTTTTGTTCCCTATTATTCAACTTTTAATTCTAGTTTCTTACAATCTTAGACTATGTATCACTTAAACTATCTTAGAGCTCTTTCGTAGACAAAATTTTTGGTTTTGCCATGAGTTGTTGTGTAGATAAAGAGAACTGAAGGCTTGCCAACACGTGAGCACGAAACATATAACTGGCCGTGTGAAAAGCAAGGATATTCTAAATCAATTCCGCACAATTCCAACGATTGCCCTTGCGCTTTATTTATTGTAATAGCAAATGCAAGACGTATTGGAAACTGTAGTCTTTTAAATTCAAAAGGTAAATCTGATGGAATCATTGGAATTCGTGGAATCAATACATCTTCACCTTTAAACTTCCCCTTTAAAATTGTTGCTTCGATCAAATGGTTGGCCTTGTGCTTTGTTGATGGTAATAGCAAAGGCAAGACGCAAAGGGAATTGGAGCCGCTTGAATTCAAATGGTAAATCGTTGGAATCGGTCATGCCGTTCTCCAGTTATGCGCTTAATAGAAAAAGTGGGCGTAAAAGTAGGCGTGGTTAATTTTTCTTTCGATGAAAACTTAAAGTTGATTAATACGAACATTTGAAAGAAAAATTAGTCAACTCGATGGAGCCGTTTTCTGATTTTAGGTAAATCGAAAAAAGTGGGCGGGGCAAAATTTTCTTTCCGTAAAAACCTAAGTTTGATCATGGCGATCATTTTAAAGAAAAAATCGTTCAAATCGGTCAAGCCGTTCTCAAGTTATGGATTTTGCCACGCCCCTCCGCCCCCAGACCGAAAATTTCAACCAAACTTCATATAAACCATATATGGGCCACTGCCTACGTAGTGTATAAGTTTGGTTGAAATCGCACGACGCGTTTATGATTAGTTCGGCGACGTACATATACGGACTTATTTTTATATATATAGATTAGTGACTTTATTTTAACCTTAATTGAGTAAATGAAGGTAATGAAGAAAGCCGCAAAATATTTGATAGGAGCATACAAAATACAATATACATATACTTGCTTAAACCGCACACTGGAAAATAAGGCAAGTTTAACCGCGAAAAAATCAAATTTTCTAAACTTAGAGTCTGATCCACAAACATGTATGGATGAAATTTAGGCAAGGATGTAGGCTATAAGCTTCGTAAAAAATAGGCATCATCAAGATTTGGAAGTACATATGTAGTTATATCCCACGAATCCATTACATTGCTAACTTAATCGCAGAATTGCTTTCAAGATGCGATAAGGTAAGGAATTGGTTAAATAATTGTTTAAGAATTATACACTCATAAAATTATTACAGTAACTGACTGTGGGTTATTAAATTCGTTTTTGGTACTGTTAAAATTGAATAAAAATATAGTTATTTTACAAATAACTTTTTTTTTAACATTTATGTTTGTTATTCAAAAACAAACTACCAAATTATAATGTTTTTTCATACTTATATTGTCATGTAGTTTGATTTTTAGTCGATTAAAATATATTGTTTAAATGTAAAAATTATTAAATTTTACGGAATATGCTGTTTCATAAATCAAAAATTAAAAATTAATGTAAAATTCATTTATTTCAAATGAAAAGTAAATGATTCGAATTTTCTTCAGAATTTAGCTAAGTATATAATATTTTGAGTGTAGGCAACAGACAAGCGTTTTTTGTAAGTCAAAACTTTTAATTTGCATAAAGTTTATACGAAAAAAACCTTTAGAACACGAATTAGACACCACCCGGCTGGAAAATGCTATTTGACAAATCGCTATGTCGATTTGTCTTATTGAAAATGTATTTAAAATAGAATTTTCATGTTAAAAAAAAACGCTTGCCGCCCTTGTTTAGGTAGCTTAGTAAATCCTTAAGTCGGCGGAAAGCTCATATATACGAGTACCAAACTAATAGTCTGATCGACAAAAAATGTATGCATGAATTATAGGGATTGGTGTACACTATAAGCTCGGTAAAAAGTAGGCAGATAAGAACTCTTTTGACGATAACACTATTCAGTCGACCACTATATCAGTTTTATTTCTTTAATTACCTTTTTATTGCTATTGCAAAATATGTGAGAGCTTGCAAACTTACCCTACATGCAGTATTATTGCAGTTTTAAATGAAACACAAATTAGCACATTAAATTTAAAATTTATTTTATTTACACAAGTTTATAATATTGAATTTTTTTACAACGTTACCCGTTTAGTCACTTTCGAATTCTGAGTCTTCTTGGATCCTAGATTTTAAGAATCAATAAATATGATATCTTTAACGACATGGATGATACAACGGAGTCTGAAGAATAGAGTAACGTATTTATTAGATCCCTTAATTTTTCTAGTGTAAAACTCCCTATAATTTCTGAAATCTATATTTCTTGACTCTGAAAACATTGCAATGGGAAAATAAAATGCATTAAAAATCAATATCGTATTTCAAAGAATTGAAAACGACTACTTGTTGGAAAATTACAACAAAATCATATAGAAGTACAATCAAGGAAATAAATTTTAAACAGATGAGCAGTTAGAAAAACTGATGTAAAAGTCGCGTCCGCAAGTCTCCGAATTTTTGGAACAATATTTGTCTGCAATATCTATATTAAGGGTCCACAAAAATTTCAGGGTTACTCGGGTATACTTTTTTTGTATCTGTATAAAGATTTAGAAATGTTTTCAAAACAAGATTTTTTCTGTAATCTGAAATAGCAAATATATAAAAAAAAAAACGTTTAAAATAGTTGATACCATACTTTACCAAAGTACGTTACTTTGTTCAAAAACGTCCAGCATTACCGATTAAATAAGCCAACGAATTTGATCAACAAATCAATAAAAACAAATTACAACTCAATTTTTTCTCAGTGCTTAAAAGGCCATATTTACCGAATTTTTTAATTCAATATATTTTGCTTTTATTCTCCCGTCGTTAGAGTAGCCTTATTTCCCAATCTTTTCGTTTGAAATTTGAATACTTCTGTTACTGTTATCGTTTTCCAGATATATGTACATATACAACAATTTATATTGTCCTTGTATTGTACATGCCACGTCCAGCTCTCTAGGCCGGCTCACTTTTCGACAGATGTGGTGTGTTAATAACACTGCTAGAATTTGATACTTTTTTATAGACAATCCGGGCACCTGGCGTTTTAACATAATAACGTTTTAACGCGAGATATATCGTTATTTCGAAAATGGAGGAGGTTGCACAACATATATTCGCGTAACTCAAAAACGGTTTAGTTTAGTGAAATAATAAAAAAAACCCGAAATTCCGCAAACGAAGTTGCAAACAAAACAAGCGATAAATGATAAAAAATCTTATAACACCTTTTGATATTCACAAAAGACGAAACATTTTAATTAATTAATTTATTATTTGTATGAGAGCCCCCTTAAGGGGTGGAGATAAAAGGCAAGTATGTTTTAAGAAAATGAGAAAGGGACAAAAAACTAACTGCGGTCCGTCATACATTTTATTCCTGTAGGCCCGACTCCTTGGCAGTCATCGGGCTTTTTCTTCAATATTTTTTTAGTCTCTATAGAACATTTTGTATGGGAGCACCCTTAAGGAATGAAGATAGCTGGTAGGTATCTTAGAAATTAATGATGGAGATGAAAAATAAAGTGGGATTGGTCATACATTTGACCCATCTAGGGACATCCTAGGCACTGCAGGGACCAAATTTAAGAATTTCAACCATACATATATGGCGGTTTAATAAAATTCTTAAATTTTGCCCAGTGAAAAAACGTCATAAAATAGAAACTGTTTGCAATATTAAACCAACATTTTTAAATCTTAATTAAAATTAAATCAGAAATAAAAATCGGATGGAAAAATCAGGTTCCTTTAATATACTTAACCCTATGTTGAATTATTATTTACTAAAGCCCCAGTTAGCTGACAGTAACCGTAATGTTACCGTAAAAAAGTAAGAAAATCTATTTCCTACATATTTGGCCATTACGGTCTTACTGCTAACTATAATTGTTCTAATTGCTGTAAATGCAACAAAATGAAGCAGCTGATTTGCAACGTTACTGTTACTGTCAGCTAACTGTGGTATAAGTCTGACTTCACACTGTGAAAGTTTTATTTAAGAAAGTCTAAGAGTTTATTTGTGAGAGGGGAAGAGAACAGGCTATTGATCTATACCAAGGTATATTTATAGCAGGTAGCCGCGAGATTACAACAATTGTACAATAAAACAAACAACAGGGCTTTTTATTGTTGTTATGCGATACGAACTGTCAAACAGCAAAGTGGTTGATATGAGACAAAAAAGACAAAAGATAAAGACAAAAAACTTGTTTACTTGTTTACTATACAACATTTGACAGTTCGTATCGCAAAACAAGCATATAAAAAATAAACAGCTGTCTTTCCGAGACTACCTGCTATAAATATACCTTGATCTATACCCTCTCGCCCAAAAACTCATACTTAAAGAGAGAAAGCTTTAATAATGTGAACCCAGAATAAAACAAAATAACGTGTCATCAATCTACTATTAATATTTATGAAAAAATGGAATTTTTTTTAAATATTTTGTTTTTACTTCAAATAAGAAGTTATTTTCATACCGTACACCACCTTAGGAAGAGAGAGAGAGAGAGTATTAAGCGTTTGTACTGATGGGTGTAACATCTTAAGCGATTTAACGATGTTCGCCCATCCGTCGGTTTCCAGTTAACCTTGTAAGCAAAAAAAAAGCGGCAATTTTGTTATATTTTTAGAATTGGGTACTTAATAGTGCACGCTCTCGAAACATAAACTTCGAAACGGGGGGGCGTATCACTTTTACTTGTTTTATTAGCATGACTATGGATAATACTTCGTTTTGTTTAAGAAAACTGTCCATTTGATGCTTATCCTATGCTAATCCCGCGAAGCAATACGCTTGTTAGCAGGAGACCAGAGTCTCTGGCTGGAATTGAGCCCGTAACCCCCATCCTGATAGACTCTCTCACTACCAACTAGCCTGCCAGGACATACGTTATTTTAAATTTTGGTAATAACTTGGTTATTTTTGATGTTCGAAGTTTAGAATTTTAAGACACTTATGTAGTTATATGATAATGGGAATCGTAATCAATAAAAAACTTTATATCGAATTTTTGGTGATACGTTAAGTTATTTGAATACAAACTGGTCTTTATATTTCTACTAAACTTATACATACATATATTCGACTGGTCTTAAGGTTTCTGATTTAGGTGTATGCGAATCTCTTTTTATTGGGTTGTACTCTGATGGGGCTAGATATAATTGATTTTAATTAATATTAATAGAGAATCCATTTAAGTATTTCTTTAAAAAAAAAGCGGTCTGGACATTTAATAAATGTAATAAATATACCATAACTTAACAAAACAAAAAAAAAAATCTCATAAACTAATCAAAATCAATACTCATAGTTTTTAGATAACAAAATTTAAACTAACTGCATGCACATATGAAAATACGTGATCGAATCGATCAAATACAAAAAACCTTTTAACTAATACATAGTTCAAGTCGTACGTGATTTTTTTCTAATGCATTCGTTTAATTCATTTACAAAAAAAATATAGCAATATCACTTTCGTTGACATTCAAATAACAAATTGAATGTCAAGAAAATAATTGTAAAATGTGTTTCTGTTTTTTCGACACTTTATATTTATTGTTCTTATCTTTGCAGATTTTGCAGTAACCGCTAAAACGAAAATTGTGTTTTACGATGAGCATTGGCGAGAGATCACCTCGTCTGCTCACCAATTTGATCAGCTTTCGGCAATTGCATTTGATGAAACCGAAGAAATTGTTTATTTTGCAGATCGTTTGCACAACAACGGTAGTATATTCTCACTAAAAATACCAACGGGACAAGACGATCCACATATTATTGAGAAAATTGTTCAGCGGACGCAAAGGGAGACTATTACTAGTATAGCATATGACCCACTTAATCGTAATGTTTATTGGGCAGATCAATTAAATCGCAAAATTTACTTCGTTTCCATTGATGCCCGTGAAAATGATCTTCCAAAAACCCTTATAGATTTTGCGAATGAAGAGAACATACCAGATGGCATAGCCATTGATATATGTCGCCGTAAGATCTATTGGACAAATTCAAATTTTAATAATGCTTCCATTGAAAGAATGGATTTGAATGGCGATAGCCGTGAAGTTATTGTTAATAAAGATCTTTATTTACCGCGTGGTATAGTGGTAGATCAGTTGTCAGATCGTATATACTGGGTTGTAGATCAACAGGGCATGCATTTTACTGTTGAAAGTTCACGCTTAAATGGTAGTGATCGAGAAATAATTGTTAAGGGTCTAGATAGTACCCCTTTCAATTTGGCTGTTACAAAAGATTTAATATTTTGGACTGATCGCAGACATAATGCTGTTTGGATGCACATGAAGTGGACTAATAAAAGATTTAACCAAACCGAGGAACAAAACGAGGAAGCCACTAAACCACACATTGTTCTAAAACTGACAGAATCGCCTAGTGGCATTGTATCACGATCCCGCTACATGACTACACTACAAAAAGACCAACATTGTTCAGGAGTTGTGACTAAAATTAAACATCATCTTTTAAATACAGCACAAACAAAGATCAACAGAAATGCATCGGAAGTTTTGTCGGAAGTAAAACAAGACTACTGCCTAAACGGTGGTGAATATATACAACAAAGTGGTATTTGTATTTGTAAACTTGGCTTTAAAGGCGCACGTTGTGAAACAAGTGAGTGCCATAATTATTGTGTGCATGGCACCTGTACAATTTCATCATCCTCCTTTCCCAAATGTGCCTGTCAACGTGGTTTCTATGGCGAGCGCTGCCAGTCGTATCGTTGTTCGGGTTTCTGCTTTAATGAAGGTGTATGTAAAATAGAAAATAATGGTGAACCATCATGTGAGTGTTCTGATAATTTTGGTGGTCAACGTTGCGAACAAAATTCCACAGAGATATGTGCACTTTTTTGTAGAATATTAAAACATGAACCAAACGCATATGTTCCATTTGGATGTCATGATATGTAAGTAACAGTAATTTATATTTTAATTGGAAATGCTCTCCAAAGGTTTTTTTATTATCCAGCCAATTATGAATAAAAATTTCTCCCTTCTCCCATTTTTACAATTGAATTTTAATATATTAATTTGTTTGGGCACTTTTATCCTTTAAACAGTTGCGAAGAATTGGCATCAGAGAGCGAGGAAGCAGCACAAATGTATGCCATACCCACATATAAACATTTGGAAATATGCCATAACCAAGTTACCTGGACAAATACCCTAATTATCGCACTTGTAGCTGGAGTCGTATTATGCCTATCTCTGGTTCTATTAATTGTACACGGTGTACGACGTTTCTATAAACCAGCCAGACCAAGAATTAAGAAAACTTTTGTGGTGCGTAGACAACCAGTCTCCTCATCTGATACTCCGCTCACAAATCGTCCCTTGGCTACAGAACAGTGCGAAATAACAATTGAAAACTGTTGTAATATGAACTATTGTGATACGGTAAGTATAAAAATATACATATTTTTTAGAACATATTATGTATATTGTCTATGTTGTAAAAATATAAAAATATTTTTATTTGTGTTGTTTACCTTAACAGCCCTGCTTTGATCCCAAATTGGTACAACAGACTTTATCACGTGATATAAATACCAAAGATGATAAAAAAGTTTTAATTCACAATATGGAAGATGAATTATATTAAACGGATGAGGCTGATTAAAAGATAAACAAATAACAGTAGTTTTGGATAGTGTAAGCTAACGTCCATTAACATAACCAACCAAGCACATAAACACAGAATAATAGAGGCCTTAAACAATTAAAATCACAGCCATTCATTATACAATAAAATTTAATGGCTGTTTAAAGTACTTAAAATACTAATTTATACGCTCAAATATTTAAGTAGTAAAAAAGACGGTTTCTAATTATTATTTTTTTAATATTTTCAATTTTATATATGTTGCTACTTAATAGGAAAAATATACCAAAATTAAGGGGGTTGGATGGTGGTTGGAAAGGGGGTTTTAACTTTATTTATGAATTGTTTTTTTTTTTTTACTAAAATTGGTTCGTAAGAACGTAGATCGTCAAGCTGTAAATTTTTTAAAACTGCTCCATTTGCCCACAATTCCGTCGTCAACGTATTTCTTTTTAATTTCGATATTAGAAAACTCAGAGTTTGCAAAATTATTTTATTGATATATTTTTGTTTTGTTTATTTAATTTTGTTTTAAAATTACCGCAACCCGCGTATGAAATATAATTAAATCTATGTTTACGTTCGACGTAGATAAGCTTTTACGTTTGCTCAGCCTTTGTATAAAGTATACGTTTTTTATTGACAACGCATCTACCTCGTATGCTTCTACGTTCATACGGCGCAATTGTTCTTCAAAGTAAATTATTGCTTCTATTACATAACAAGTCTTAGTTTTCAAATACAACTTTAATCTTAATATTGAAAATAAATAGAAGAATGCATTGGTAACCAACTATGAATAGAAACTTTTAACAATAAAATACAATTTTTATTCAGTTAAGATATTAACCGGATTTTCCAAACGTTTTTTCTCTTCCGTACTATCCAAATAGTTGCCAGAGTTGCAGTTGAAAAACTTTTTGATGGAAAAATATAATAAAAATTACCCATATTATCTTATATTTTGTCTATACATCTCTTGGTATATTTTCCTGTTTTAGTTGATTTAAATATATATATTAATTTTTTAATTATATGTTTTACGTTAATTTTTGTTATTAAAACAAAATGATTTAATGTGTTATAATGTGTGAAAAAACAATACTATTCACTATTAGAAAATCTTTTTTTATTTTCTCAACATAAAGAAAATATTGTTCATGAAATGGAAAAAATATTTCAAAACAAAATAATTGCAAAAAAAAAATTGCACATGTTGCAAGTAAAATTAACACAAAAAACTCGTAAGGCTTGAATCAAAAAAAAAAGATGTAAAAAAATATCAAAGTTTTTGCAAAAATGTTAAAAACAACTATTTAAAAATACACAGTGCTACAAAAAAAATACATATATAGTGCAATCTCCTACGTCCGGACACCAAAGGGACAATTAAAATGTCTCCGTACAAGGCGGATATCCTCTCAAAAAAATCGAATGCTCTCCGTTGTCCATCTAAAGGGGATGTTCGCTCAAACAAGGTGTCTGTTATGGAAGATCGATCACACTGTATTTATGAATATATTCAGTCCAACTTCTCGATCGTAAAGTACTATTCAATTAAGCTCTTCCTATTATTTCCACAACACAGTTTTTTCGTTCCAACTTTAGTGTATTTTGATCTCTTTATAATGAATTGCTATACAGTAAATTTTTTATTATAACAAAAAAAAATTGCAAAGATAAATTTGAATCTTATGGACTTTTGTCTTCTTATAACGAATTAGTATTTATAATAGTCTGAAGGGTATTCCCAAAATAATAAAAATATGCAACCTAATTACGAATAAAAATTCCCAGGGAGTTTTCTCCCATTTTTCGTATGTAAATTCAATTGTAAAAATGGGAAAAGGGAAAAAACTCCGGAGAAATTTTTATTTATAATTGGGCTGAAGAAGAAAAAAAATTAAAAAAAATTTTATTCCTATCTATTGTGAATAAAAAATTAACAGTTTTTTATAACTACGCACACTCTCATATTATAACTAAAAATATGGTAGACGGGTAATAATGTATGAATGTACTAAACGCAAAAGGTTCGAAACGGTATTTTTGAGGATATTGATAAAGAAATGTTCAAAGAATATAACTACAGTACATATTGATCGCTAATTTGCACACCGGTTTTTATGTTGGCTTTTATGCATCCAAAATTGTGCAATTACAGATTGCCATTTAAAATAACCGAAATTGTTCGTAAAAACACTTGCTTATAAGCACATACCGCATTTATGCATCACAATATAAATAAATTTTTAATAAATTGCATTAAAAAAATCTAACATAAGCATCGTTTCAAACTTGAATCAGATACAATAAAAACGCACGGAAATTATTTCATCAAATCAAAATTTGCTAAACTTTAATCATACTTTGAATGTATTCATGCACTTTCGAATCAAGCAAAAGAGCTTTTTTCATGATGCTGAAGAAAATAAGCACATAATATGCATATAAGCGAGCTTTTATAACTGCATTCCTCGTTTAACAGCAGCAAAAAACGTTCAAATTATAAAATGCTGTATAATGTATAATGATGGAAAACAAATACAATTTCTTTATAATGAAGTGGGCCTATGTTGTTTTATTATCGGGAAGTTCGTCTGTATGTATTTACATATATATAAAATTTAGAACTTTAAAATTTATTGAAAACAGGCCTTAAACTTTAAATGTCTCTCCTGGAATCCATTTCTTCTACGTAGCCCTGTGTATTATCATTTTAGTTTTAGTTAGTTATTTATTTTAAAATATAAATGAATTACTTAATTTTTTTTATTATAATTTAAAGCATATTTCTTTTTAAATAGAATATAAATGAGTTATTTATTTAAAATTGTTTAAAAAGTTATTATATAACTTACTGTTTTTAAGAAACTTTAATGAATTCGTTGAAAAAAATGTATACGAAAAACCACAATATTTTTTTTTTTAATACAAATTTTTCGAAACAAAATCGTTTAAGTTTTTTTTTAACAGCCATTAAATAATTTTGTTATATTAAAGAAAAGTTCCTTTTTGTTATATTATTAACATAATTTGTCGCGCTTATCTTTCTTTTCTTTGTAATATAAACATTAAAATCACACTTATTACTTATGTATATGAAATTAACTTTTTTTTTAATATATAAAAATATTACAGTATGTCAAAACAGGGACCATAATAATTATTCCTTTTTTCGTTTAAGTCAGATTATAAGCGTTATTTTTTGATTATGATTTTTTAGCACAAATAAAAGTTATTTTTTTACTTATTTTTTCGAGCATAAATAATAGTTATTCTAAATTTTTTTTTTCTTTTTTTTAGCGAAATAAACAGAATTTTTTTTGAGTTTTAATATTTCGAGCAAAAATAACAATTATTTTTTTATTCTTATTTCTTCGAGACAAAATAAACGTTATTTCTGAATATTTGATATTAATTTTAATGTGTGATCATCAAGGGGAGTTCTTATGTACATTTCTTTAGAAAATAACTTTTATTTATGCTCGATAAAACTATAATCAAAAACAATAACTGCTATTTTTGCTCAAAAATAATCACAAAATAACTGCTATTTTTGCTCGCAAAAATAAAATAATTTTTTTTTGCTCAAAAAAATAAAAATCAAAAATAACTTGTTCTTGCTCGAAATAATTAAAATCAATATTAAAAAAAAGCAATATACATATTTCATCATATACTAGTTCGTAGGGTCAATATAGTATACCTGAATCAGTTTCCCGACATTTTATTCTATATGCTTTTTTGTATTAAAATATCAAAATAACTGTTATTTTCGGTCTCTGTGTAAATATGTTTGTATTTCATAAATAATATCAATCAGCAGTTTTCTATAAAATATTTTATGTAAAATCTCTTTATTAAAAGTTGTTTTTAATTTTATTTAGCTGCCACGATATATTTTTAAATACATTTTTGTTATATTTAAAAAAATAGTAACAACCATTCTTTTCATAAGAAATTGTAAAAATAAGTTGGAAATTTAATGTAAATAATAAACAATGAAATTATATAGCAATAAAATAATTTTATCATGTAGCTAAGTTTTAAAAATAAATGAATCAAAAAATTAAATACAACTTGTTTTTTTTTAATTTTGAGCACATACAGACAGCAAAAAAGTTTTATTTTAATACAGGACTTATCAGACAGACATTGCAAATTATTATTTTTGAAAATTTTATATTAAAATATAAAAAGTTTTTTCTTTGTGATTGATTTTTAGTTAAAAGCGTCTTTTACTTATGACATTAGTTATCAAACCAATCTTGTTCGCTAAGATTTTGTATAATACAGTAGTTGTTGGTTTATGTGATAACCAGGGCAAGTTTAAGTATACACAAAAATCTTTAAAATATGTATATCCAAAAAAAGAAAAAAACTTAAAAATATGCACGCAAGAAAACACAAATTAATAATTTTAATCGATTACGGATGGCAACACAACTTCAGATGCGTTGTCAAAAAGTAACGCAACTGACATTTGGTTTAGGCACGGCAACATTCAGTAAGTCAGTTGAGTTTAATATTTTTTGATTAGTTTAACTGCATTTTTAATAAATCACATATAACAGGCAACGCCACAGGGTTCTAAGAAGACCAATTATGTACAAATTATTTTGATTTAAATTCTTAGGCCGGGTTTTTGAGATGTGGATTAAGTTTAAACTAAGATTAACGTACTCTTAAACTCGGACGTTACCGGCGAAATGTCATCTTTTTTTAATTATTTTATTAAAGACCAACATTTCAAGCAAAACTAAGCTGATCCGTCAAAATTTTGTATACAAACTTGGTAATTGCGGCACAAATCTGATTTCAGATTAACTAAACCTAGATTAACTGAGATCTCAAAAGCCTAGCCCTAGTTTAGATACGTCACGTTTAACTGAACTAAGTTTGAATCTACGTGTACGTTCATAGGCAATCACTTTGTGTCATTAATTGTCTTGTTCTATATTTTAAACCTTACTCAAATACCTATAACTTTTTATTTACAAAATATTTTTTCAGAATTGATTTGTAAGTAATTCACAAACAATTATTTGAAAAAAAATCTTGATAAATTTAAGTCTTAAGTTTGCAAAATATTATACCAAGGTAAATCAGAAATAGCAAGGTTTATCTTTCAAAGCCGGATAATTCCTAAACTATAATGGATAAATTATGCCGATCGCTAACTTTTGTGGAGAGCTTGGCATTTCACTGATTTTTTTAAATCTAGCTAAATTTTAGAATTCTGGACTGTTTTTAATTTTTGTAATACCCGACGTGCCATACTTTGGGCACCTTTCACACCTCTCCTGATAAGTCTTTAGACTCCAAATCCAAAACTTTAACTCGACTACAAGTCTTTAAATGCCACCTTTATTGCAATCGGACTTGCCGTTTAGAAAATCCAGAATTATTTCAATTTTTCCGAAATATACCACTGACATTTCCTTGTTTCAGTGTATGAAAAATTCAACCATGGAGATGTAAACAATTTTACGAAAATGGTCGTTCAAATCAAAACGCATTTCGTGCACTTCGTGAGGAACACTTTCATCTCAGTGGATTCGTTAACAAGCAGAATTGCCACATTTGGGAAACTGATAATCCATGAGTGATTGTTGAAAAGCCGATGCATCCACCAAGAGTGACTGTTTGGTGCGGTTTAGGGCATGGACCTGGATGAAGAAATTCAATAACCGTGTTATCTCACGTCGTGGCGATGTTAATTGGCCTTCACGATCATGTGATTTGACACCGTTGGACTTCTTTCTTTGGGGATATTTAAAAGAAAAAGTGGTCTTCAATAAGCCAAGAATAATTCAAGAGCTAAAAGATGAGATAATTCGGCACAATAACGACATTGAACTTCAATTATGTCCCCGACAATCGGATATAGGTATGCCACCGAAGTCGTCGTGAGCATTTGGCCGATATTTTGTTTCACACATAATTGTCATAAACCATTCTGCCATAATACGAGTAAATATAAAAATAATTATCTAAAAAGTTTTTGTCCTTTATTAAAAAAAAATTTTTAATACTAATTTATTTTTTTAGTGTATAAGATTTAAATCGTTGCGATTTACTATTAATTAAAACATTATTTTTCTTTTTTATTTTATTTCAGTTGGATAACTAAAGGAATTCAAAATTTCGGATTTGCAGTTTTTAAACGCTTTTTTGGTTCCTTTATCATTATTAAAATCTGGTCTTATGGTCTTATTTTGTTTGAAATTGTTTTTACAAAAATTAAGTTGTTTGTTTATAAATAAATAAAAATAATCGTTTCTTTCATTTATTTACATACTAGCCGAAAATCGTTGCGATCTTCCGCAGAGAAAGTACTTTAAGCATGCCAAATTTCATCTTCCTATGTCATCAGATGGCTTCAGAAAGTTGCGGAAAGGGAAAAGGACATACATACAACATCCGGACATACTAAGAAATTATATATGTAGATAATTTTTGTTACTTCTTTTTAGTTAATTTTTATTTAAAAAATTGTACTATTTTTAATTTTTTTTACTTACTTTTTAAAATGTAATATTTTTAATTAATGAGAAAATTGCGCATATAAACTAATAGCTTTTCCTCAATAGCTTTTCCTTTCAATAAAAATTAGGAATTTAGCACGTCATGGAGAAGAAATTTTATTAATAGTAGAAAATTGATATTTAATTTATTAAATTTGTTTGCATTTATTTATTTACTTCATTTTTTCTTTATTTATTTCATTCATCTTTTTTCTTTTGTCTGTCAGTCAAGTTAGCTCATCCGGTCCGTCGTCAGCAGTGTGACCAGATCTAAAAAAAATTTACAGCTAAATCTGGCATTAAACATGGCCTAAAAATGATTTTAAAAAATGCTAAAAAGAATGCAACAATTTTTTTTAAAGATTTTTGCTAATATTTATTTATTAGCAGTATGAAATTTTATTCGAAACTACAACATTTAATTGTCTTATTTTTTAACGAAATTGAAATATATGGTTGTATTTAAAAAAGTATATAGATTTTGGTAAAGCATCAACACATTAATATCAAGCACATGTAGTTGAGATTAAATTTTAAATTTAGGGTCCCGTAGACCCTTATACATAACGATTTATTTCTATTATATAAATGTTTTAGATCATTTTATTTTTTATATTTTAAGAACAGTTGATGAAGCTTTATTATTATTATTTTATCAGCAGTTTAGAGCAAAACATTTTTCACACATTTACACTTGAAGTTATTTTTTCTTTTTACAAAGTGAAATTTCCTTGTGCTTTTATATCGTAATATCAAAGGGCAAATAATATTTACAATCAACATGATAAGGGCATTTCTAATATTCCCTGAGTATTCTATTTTTTTAACCAGACCGGTAAGATATTTCTTTACAAAAGAATTGTCCCTTTTCATACGAAACTATTCTACGTACAACTATTTTAAGTAAAAATGTATTATAATTTATAAAAAAATTCAAGTAAAATCAAACTATTCGTCCAAATTTTTAAAATAAATATTGCTAAAAAAAGCTAAAAATTCTGAATAAAATGCCAAGTGCTAAATGAAAATTTTGCAGCTATATAAAAATCTTTAATTCCAAATTTAGCTGCAAAAATGACAAAATGGCCACTCTGGTCGTTCGTTGTCAGCAACGATTTGGTTGTAAAACTTACAAAACGTGCGCTTAATAACAGGCGAACAGAAACGTAAAAATACAAAATTTTTTAAAAAAAGTTTTTATACAGACAAATTAATTGACATACTTTTAGGCGGTACGTTTAATAAGTATACGAATCACCCTATTCTAGTTTTTACAAACAGGCTGACTCCAATACTTTCCAGCGCCTTAAATTATGCTGTACAATTTAAAATAAGAAAAGTTACTTGCTGTATTTCTGCCAGTTCTGTGCGCCTGGTATAAAAATTTTTTTAGCCGCATGCATTTTCTTGAATTTGAATAAACAAAATTTGCTCTTTGAGTGTGACGTCATAGATCGTGTGGATATAAATGATGAACGAACGAACAAAAAAAAATTGTGTGGTAATGTAAATGAATAATTATTATGAAGATTTTATTGTTTTTACCACAGCGAAAAAAAAACTTGGAAAATTACATAGCGTGTGTTAATAATAGGGACCAAGGCGTTTAGGAAAACAGCCTTATATTTCAGACAAAACCTTGATTTTTTTTTTTTGGATTTTTTAAAAAATATTTATGAATAATAGAGCTAAAGCCTCGTACACAATGCTAGCAACAATTTCCTTTTTTCTTCTATCTTATTTCTTTCCAAAGTATTTCATATATTTTCCTTTCATTTTTCGAACAAAACTGTAACTAGTTTTTTTAAAAAGCTGAGTCTACTTCTACTTCAGCAACAATTTGTATGAAAATGTATATGACGCTTATAATAATTTTATTAGGTTTTGAATGAAAATAACAACAAAATGCTGTAAAAAATAATAATAAATATGTAATATTGTTCTGGGCAAAGTGAATAAAAAGTTAAATAAAATTAAAAAATATGATTAGTTCTGTGGACCCATTTTTCGCAGACCAAGAGGAGGCGGTAAACGTGGCATCTATTAGACGATATTAAAGAGATATATTAACGCCTCTAGATATTAATGAAGCAAAGGCCAAATCGATAACCTCCGTTAATGGAAGTGTAATCGAAACTAAAATTTCGGTTTTTATAAACAAAAGTGAAAAAAAATTAAAAAGTGATTTTCAGGTCCTATGCAGATTCATTATGGGGAAGTTCGACTGTATATGTATTTCCCAAACAATTATATTAAATAGGTACATATATAATGTATTATTTATACCTACACATAGAAAAAATTCAATGTAAAACCGTCGAAAACAAAAGGTTGATTTAACATTTTTCTGTAGTGATTTTGCTTCATAGTAACTTAATGTTAATTTAACATCATATGACAATAAAGGCCTAACTATAATGTGCTTAATGAACCTTAAGCAAATGTGCGAATACACACAATCAAATGTATACAACTATAATGTACTTAAGACACTTTTCGTTAAGTTTCGTCAAGTGTCATTTGCTTAAGGAAAGTGCGGTCAATTTCGCTCTTCCTTAAGCAAATGACACATAATAGATACATATATGTAATTGTTTACAATTAAAAGATGCAACCGCAGTTGCTTTTTTTAGTTTTCGTTTACTTTAAAAATTAATAAAAGATAAACATATAGTCAATTCACAAATTATCCTAACATGTCATATTGTCAAAATGTCCTAATATTTCACAATGGTTTAAAAATATTGTTGTTGGTTTGTTAACAAAAAGTGTCTTAAATAAATAGAACGTTGCTTGCTGTGTTTATTGTGCTGTCGTAATTAATCAGAAAAGTCCAGCGCTGAGCGTCTGAGCCGTACAACAATATTTTTAAACCATTGTGAAATATTAGGACATTTTGACAATATGACATGTTAGGATACCTTGTGAATTGACTAATAGATTTACTTGTTTATGGTAATATATTTATAACTTTTACAAATTAAATGACATTTCGTCAAAAATATTACATTTTAAAGAAATAAAAACGAAAATAGGTTTCCAAAAGTACAAATGTTTGCAACTAAGTGTAGAAAGTCTTTAAGCTCAATAAGTACAATATAGCCACCTAAAAGTCTTCAGTAATTTACTTTAGCATTTGACATGCTTTTCGTTGAATTTTGACACTAGCTTAAGTTTGGTTAAGCACATTTTAGTTGGGCCTTAACTTGTGAACAAAATGTTTTTTCTTTAAAATAACTTTAATTCATGTTAATTTAACACCACAGTAAAGTTAGAGCAAAATGACATTGATATGGAAATTACTGTTTGGTCACAACTGGGATTCGTGACTTTTCAGTAACAGTGATTTAATCACAGGTACAGAAACATCGCTCATCTCTAATTGCAAAGCATCACTAAAAACAAATGCGTTGACAAATAAAAGCAATGCACAAATTTTTCAACCATTTTGCAGTAAGTACCGTAACCATGCAAACATGAACTCAGAGCCTTGTCCACAGAATCGACTTAGATTTACTTAAGAAACCAGAATATACAGTGGCACTGTAAATGTCTTTTAGGTCAAAATATGTTTTCAACAAAATCTATATTGTATCATTCCTTGTTCTTTATTGTAGTTTTTCCTATCCTGAGACCCAATTCATCCCATAAACTTTCAATAGGGTTTACGTTAAGCGACTTTGGTGGAGAATGCAGGGGGGCTACTCTCTATTGCGATGCTAATACAATTTCGATGCAAAAGCTAAATGCCAACTTGGTACTCTATATCACTGTCCTAGTAAAAAGAACTAACGTTGTCTTCTCCGGATTAACTCCCAAACCCTTATCAGTCGCCCATGCTGACATGGCTAATTGTCGGCAGAAACTTGCCCGATACCAATATAACTACATCATCCGCGTAGGCGATGACCTTCTGACCTGTCCTGTCAAAAAGTCCCAGAACAACATTGACAACCAAGAGCCACAATAAGGGAGAGAGAAATAACCCCTGTGGTCCACCTAGTTACGAGTTTCCTTACGCGCTTGTTTTCCCAGTCCGAGTGAATAACTTTGCTGCTAAGCATCAGAGTTATCCATTTGACCAAGAATATCGAAACCCCTAAATCACTCAGTACCAGCCTTATGGCCTCTATCTTCACATTGTTAAAGGCCCCTTCTATATCCAGGAACGCCGTAAAGGTGTATTCCTTGTTTCGCAATCCAAGTTCTATATACCCCTCCATATCATGAAGCGCACTCCCCACAAACCTACCCTTAAGATTGGCATGCTGAGCGCCGCTGATGATGCCCTAAATATATCCACCAGCAATAGGAGTGATGATCCCTGGATGCTCTGTAGCATAGCCGGAAATAAACCATCTGGTCCTGCCGATTTGTACGACCCAAAAGTATTAACCACCCATGTTACCTTATCCAAGGAGATAATACCCCCCCGCTTCATTTATCTCCGAAAAGGTGTTACTACACCCAACCTGTTCCCGCGTCCCAGAATCCACACATCCTGGAAAGTGAGTATCCATAAGCAAACAGAGATTCGACGCTATATTCCATTCGCGAGTCGTCCGGTCTCTGAATAAATGCTGGAACCACAGGGTCCTTGGATAAAATTCTTCTGAACCTGGACATCTCATTTACAGATTCCACTGACTCGCTAAATTTAATACACGAGTCCCTTTTCGCCCCGGTAGGCTAGCTGGTAGGGAGCTAGTCTATCAGTACCGGGGTTGCGGGTTCGATTCCCGCCAGAGACCCTGGTCTCCTGCAGACAAGCAAAAAAAGCTTCGCGGGATTTAGTGTAGGAATAATAAAAATAAAAAAAAAAAAAATAAATAAAATAACTTATCCTAAAGTTACTCCAATCCTCATCCCTACGCGTATGCTTCGCTCTATTGAATAACCTTCTGGCAGTGGTCCTTTGAATCTTCAACTCACCTGTCCAACATCTCGGTTGCGAGCGCCTACCCGGAAAATTCAGCTGACAACATCGCTCATGGCTACTGGTCAACACCTCCGTAAAGGTACCCACCAGGTGCTCCACACCGGCCGAAGTCGACCTCCTGTGCAACTCTAAGGTTACTAATCCCAAAGCCACCCTCTCTATCTCGCTATTACAGATGTAAAGATTGCTAGCAATAATAATGTCACACATAGACTCAGCCCTTTTGTTGATGTCGGCACATCCCCATTGAGTATGGTGTGCATTGGCGTCACAACCCAGTAGCAGCCTCGAGCCCCTTCTGCTTGAATGCTCCACCAACTCACGTACTTTCACACCAGGTGGACCGGTAGCCACGTCCACGATGTTATCAATGATGTGGGTAACTAATTTGGTAGAGGCTGCTTCACAGTAATGCAGGTTTATCTGGACCACTTTCAGCCTCTTAGGGTCTATCATTTTTGAGAAACCTAAATCTGATAGACCCCAACCCAAATATCGCATCCCCACTCATCGACTTCAACTTCCTGAGAGACTCCTGGTCTACTGCGAACCTGAAGTCTCCCTTGGTTCTCTTTAAAACCCAGTGAAGCTATAAGCTTCCACTGGATTGTATCGAGTCCCCCGTTCTGATTAGCTAGTTGCCCCAGTATGACCTCCACCGGTTTGAGAGGTGGAGGTATCCATACAGTGACTACCTGTCTCAGTAGCAACTCAGACGCAAGTATAACGTCCAATCTGGCTTCAGGACAAGTGCTGCCACACCTGTCAATGGCGGCCTTCAAACCTGAAAGGTTTTGTGATTGCCGCAACTGACAGTTTTGACACCTCTTGCCCAGTCACCCCCTTTGAACGCTACTTCGTCCGGCCTTCCTCGCACTGAAGATTTCGTCGAGAAGCTTGTTCTCAAGCACCTGCCATCTCTCGACACTGATCCTACCATCGAGATCAGTGCGATCGATGACAGCCAGTTTTTTCAGCGTGAGCGATTGGTCCTCTCTAGAGCCAGTCCTCTTAATAATCTCCTTGCGGGGGTTCTTAAAATGGCTGACCACAGCCTGACCAATTATCTTAGCCGCAGGGGATTTCTGGTCAACACCAGACCTTACTCTCAAAATTCCCCCTTTTTTAGGGTTCTTACTAGAATAATTCCGGTGATCACCCGATTTCCTTGCAGATGTGGACTGGTTTGCCCCGGTAACAATTCCTTTAGTGATTCCCTTTTGGGAGTCACTGCCGGAAATTATTAAGAAATTTCTAGTCCTCATCGCGCGGCTAGTAGTGTGTAATTCGTCCCCAGGCCTAGCTCCCTTAACCGTGACCAAACTGTCACCATTAACAGGGCTGGGTGGTTAACTCTTACCCTCCTTCCTTCTACCTTCCTTGCAAGAGGATACGACAGCAGAGTCTGGTGAGGATCCTTTGTCTTTACTGACATTTGATTCCTCAGCCTTTGCTGTATATTCGGCAGGATAGGGAAGCCCTAGGATGACACCGATAGAACCGTCGATTCGATCGGCTCTCCGATGTGACCTGTTCTGTCACAATGGGTTTCGTTGTACTCGCCAATTTACTCTCTGTCTCGACTGTGACCTCAGAAGTCGATGGTTCAACCCTCTGGTCCTGACCATGAGCCAAAATCATAGGTATTTCGTGCTCATCATCAGAGCCAAAGGTCAGATCACCAGGCCTTCCGAAGTTCGAGTACGTGCCAGTGAGTCCATTGGGGAGTCCATCCAGTTGGTCTCTGTCAGTTTTGACATCAACTGACATTCTTGCAGCAGAATATCCCTGTGAATACCCAGCAGATCCGAGTCTAAATCTGACATCGGTCCTGTTAAGTTGTCAGTGATACTCCCCGCACCAACTTCTGTCACCACGTCCGTTTTTTGTTTTATTTTGAATTTGTCCAGTTTATAAGTCCCACGAGTATGCACGTAAACAAAGGACCATCTCGCGCAGTGACGGCTTGCACGGACTAGGCTAGAATTACAACTGGCATTTGCCATCAGCGTCAGACGGAAGCAGTTCGCGAATAGTTTCTTTAACCACTAACTAGTCATCCAGGTCCTCGGCACTGCTATCAACAACCTTGACCTTAAAAGTGGGGGAAGTGAGAATAAAAAGGGGGAAGGATTATAGGTGAAGGGAATAGGATGAGGAATGGATAACCCTTGGTCATGCTGGCCTTAAAGCGTCTTCCTTTAAACTTGTTCCGACTCGACTGTCCGGATTCAGGTTCCAAGACAGACACTACAGCCGACATTTTAGCCACCACATCGCGGCAAGATAGTTATCCAGGTGGTGGATAATATAATTAAAAATAACTTATAAACAGAAATAATTCTCAAATTCAATTTATTAAGGTTTTAAATTTTTGTATAATTTATTGTAAAAAATAACGGTTAATTAAAAATAACTTGTAAAAAGAAAAAATTCTCTCATTCTATTTATGAAGATTTTAAATTTTGTATAATTTATTTTAAGATTTTTTTTTTCAAACAAAAACTTGTAACACATACAAATATTGGTTTTCAACCCTTATTTCAGCATACCGATCGACTTAGAATTACCTCCTGAATCAACCTAACGATGTCCGTTCATCCGGCGGCTGTATACCTTTGTACGCAAATTACAGTTCACAATTTTAGAGACAATTTGATGAAATTTGATACAAAGTATTAACTTCAATGTCATGATGGTGCAGAATTGGCCACATGTCCCATACAATCGATTTCCAAAAAATCCTATTCAGATGTAGATATCTAGATAATATTCGGCACAAAGAACTCGTATACGTACATGAATCTTAAACTAATAACATAATTTTGTTTTGGCGCGTCCATGATTGCACATTAGTGCCAAATAAGGTACACTCTCGAAAATTTGTGTTTGGTGTAGGGTATTATGTAGTCGGGCTTTCTCCCTTGTTTTTTTATAATTACATAGGTAAATATTACAGTGGTGAAATATTACCAGCAAACAGTAAAGCTTGGTGTGAAATTAATAATGATATTTAATTAAGCCCATTCTGAAATATATATTGCCCCAAATTGGTTAAATAATATTCAAAACTAATAGCATTATCAGAAAAAAGAGAACTTTTTCGAATTTCTTAATAAAATTCAAATAAAATCAATATTATTTTTCCGACCTTTTATTTGTGTTTGCTGGGAATGTGGGAATATTTCCCAGCTAGCATAGGCTGTTTGTTAGACGATTATGTTCAATATACAACTCCTAAAAGAGTCTTCTGATGATTATCTGACGAGTTACAAAAACAAAAACATCTAATTTTTTTTTATTTTTAATTCTTTTTTTTAAATTTTTGACACGCTAGTCTTTTAATCTTGGAATGAGCCTTTTGAGACTCTCTGTAAGAGTCATATAAGAATTATTGAGCTACCTAAATAAGAGCGTTTTTGAAATATGAAAATTCTATTGCCAATACAATTTCAATAAAACAAACCGACCTAAGGATCTGTAAAATAAGATTTTCCGGCAGGATGGTGTTGATTTCCCGACCTTAAGGTTTGTTTGATATAAATTGTATGAAAATTATAAGTTTTGACATGAAAAACACGCTTGATGCCCTTATTTAGGTAGCTCAGTTATACGGCTGAGCATTTGACGAGTTGTAAAATAATCCCTTTATGAGTCTCATACGACTCTTGGCATGATTTTTGAAAGACTCGTTAGATAATCTCTACATACATCGTAAACGATTCCCTCTACGATTAATATAAGCGTCCTCCGCTGTGTTGTAGAAGTATCTCACAGAGGAATCAGCTTGTGTAACAGTTACTCCCGTGCGAGGAATCGTATACAATTAAAAAATGAGCTCGTCGACGATCAAAAACACTCGTCATGAGATTCCCAGTAGACTCCCAGACGATTGAAAATGCTAGCTGGGTTATTTCACACTTACACAATGATAAAATTTTTACTAATACATTCTCATCACTTAAGTTTTTTTTACAACAGACTTAGGTTTTTGACAAGCGAGTTTCATATCTATGTAATCTATGGTGTTGAGTCTCCCAAAAACAGTAAAAAAAACAAAACACGAAAGAAGAAAAAAATATCACCGTCTGCTTCAAAGCCTATACATTTTTTGAAATTTTTGATCATAATCGAGTATTTTTTTACTCCTCTGCGCGATTATAATAATCATTAATGCGCTGGTTTTTGAGTCGCAAATGACTGTTCATTCGGGAGAAAATGGTACCACACCCGCGACTCTTCTGAGTCTTTTACGACTCGCGTTTCTGATTAATTACTACTTATTTTCGAGACAGTTTGCGCTAGTACTAAGCAAACCCTATCCAATTTTTT
This sequence comes from Pollenia amentaria, assembly GCA_943735925.1. NCBI lineage: Eukaryota > Metazoa > Arthropoda > Insecta > Diptera > Polleniidae > Pollenia > Pollenia amentaria. Next base: position 164,921,617 of record OX031009.1, read on the forward strand.
GGTTTTACCTATGTAGTAGTAAGATTTTGACGACCGTGTGGAATTTTACACAAACAAAATGCGTTGTTTTTTGTATTGTTGTAGCGGTAAGCAGACCTATTGGATATGCCGTGGTAGTAACCAATTAAAAAAATAAAAATTGGAAATAATAATTATTCCTAAGAAATAAAATAAAAATTTATTTATAATAATTATGCACAATTTTTATGAAATATAAGATAACTATAACGTCCTTGCGAATTATATTACATACTTACATCAGTAAAATAATTTATTGAATTATTTTGTTCCATTTATTCAAAAGGTTCAATAAAGTTTTTTATTTTCTTCACTGACCGCTCCGCTGGCCTTATGCACAAATGTTTTCCAAAAATTGTAAATTCCATGTTTCCAAGTTTAACACCAAACACACATTCACTTTTTGGGATCGTTCGTAAGCGATCATCTTTTCCCAACAATTTCAAAACATTTTTTGTATCCAGGACAGCAATGCCAGATAGACCAACTAATGTGGGACACTTTGACTGCATCACGTACATTTTGGCACCATGTAGATCTGTTTTTACTAAAAGTTTACTAAATGCATCATAACCGGCGTCATAAACATTCGGTACATTATCTCCGTCTCGCAATCCTAAATGCTCTCTCATATAACCCTTCCACAGTCGATGCAGTGGCAGGGCCTCTTCATATTTCATTTGTCGTGTGGGCAGTGTATGTAAACCTAGCTGAGCATATTGTCGCCTATTAAGAGTTGATGATTTCGTCGACTTTTTTTTACGACTCAATTGTTTTTTACTTTTTGTTCCATGCAACATTGTTATATGCTCTGAATTAAAATTCATACAATCTCTTCGACTGGGCACAACCATATTGGTTAGATATTCTTCTAGTGATTGCATTTGTTGGTCCATTTCTAGAAAATTTTACAAGTAACCATTTTTTCAGATAAAAATAATCTCTAAACAAAATAATACTCACTGAGCAATACACAGAACTGTGACAATATGCATTTAAAAAATGGATTTTCACAAACAAATCAGTTGTCAAGCCCAAGGCGAATTTAAAATTTGCTTGGAATTTATGATGATATAAGGAGGTGGGCCAGTGTTGCTAAGTACCTTTTTTCCTTCCCTCAAAAAAATTTATAAAAACCCCAAATTTAACGTATTTTGAAAAAAAAATCCCCTTAAATGTATAAGCTTAGATAGTATTTCATTTCAATTAATTTAACTAAACTCAGTTTTAAATTGCGTTCTAATATCAATAACTAAATAAAGCAAAAATCGCAAAATGTTTAACCTTTTACTGAAATTCCCCCAAATATATTTTTTTTAAGTTTCTTGAATATTTTCATTTAGTAAAATATAATATATTTAATATATTTAATATATTATAAACAAAAACAATTTATAAACCGTTTAAAAAGGGACTGAAACGTTTCAAAAACAATTTTTGCTCAACCAAAAACAAATTGTAAAATATATCTAGTATTACTTAATTATTGTAATGTACAGACAAGCAAATAGTGAAACCCCCGAAAGCCACCTAAAAATAAATTTATGACCCCAAATTTCCCCCTAAGAATTTTTAATCCCTTAAATTTGTCCCTAAATGATAAATGACTAACCTAGCATTTACACATGCCACTGCCAGTTTGAAAAACTCAACACAATCACAAGTTTTTACTAAACACCCACATTTTTCGCAATGGCAGCTCCAGTGGCAACAAAAATTGCATGCGAGTGTAAAATTGGCACTTGCATGCCACTAAATGTCAAAACGATTAGCAATGTTACCCTGTTAACCATATAATGCAAATTTACTGGATTATTGTCGAATTTTAATTAAAGTTTTAACTGTTAAATGCATTTTTATGATTAATTTGTAGTAACTGGCGTTAAAATAAGTAAGTTTTCTAATTTTAGAGCATTAATTTTGCTAAAATAATGCTAATATAAATAAATGTAAACTATTTCCCCAAAACTAAGACTATGTGATGAAGTCGGCAACTCTTTTTTGTTTTCTGGTACTTTTTTTTACACTGCGGCCACACGATCAACTTTTTGTTGATAGTCTTTTACATATACTGTTTGTCAAAATTTACATTAATTGAAAGCTGTGACGTAGGCTGCACGCAATTTTTAAGCAATTTACTTTCAAGATGTCATCAAGAAAACAATTTATACTGACAAACGAAAAATTAGCTCACTAAACTTCTAATCAGCTGTTAAATTGAGCGTAAAATTGCCAAACAAATGGATAGTTCAAATTGAGAGCAATCTCGTGATCAATTTAAAAAGTGTGAGTGTGTTAGTGAAAAAAATGAGAGTGAGAGCAAATTGAAAGGAATTGAAAGACAAAAATTTATCGTGTGGCCTACAAGTTAATTAATTCGGGTACGCTGAATCCAGCGGTTTTTTCAGATTGGCTCTGGTTTTCGAGATATAGCGTTATTTCGAAAATGGAGGAGGTTGCACAACTTACGTTTGCGTAACTCAAAAACGCTTTAGCTTATTGAAAAAATTTAAAAAACCGAAAAGTAAAACTTCTTTCTAATAAATGCAGTCGTTTTAGAAACATAATTTTTTTTTTGGAAATTTAATCATAAACAAGCAATAAATGATTAAAATCTGTTAGCAACTTTTGATTTTATTCACAAAAGTCGACAAATTTTAATTAATTTAAGAATTTCATAAAACGCAATATTTGTATGGGAGCTCCCCTAAGAAGTGGTGATAAAGGGAAAGTATAATTTGAGAAAATGTTAAGAACAAAAAACTAATGGAGGTCAGTCATACATTTTATCCCCCTAGGGGCGACTCCTGGGCATTTATGGGCACCACTGGATTCAGCGTACCCGAATTATGTTAAAACGCCAGGTGCCCAGCTTGTCACGAAAAAAAAGTGTCAATTTCTTGCACAGTGTAATATGTACACATATGTATGAACTTATAAATATCTATGAAATCTATATATATAAAACTGTAACGTTACTGATGACTGCCTGACTCACTGACTGACGGATTCATCATCGCACAGCCTAAACGCCTGAAGGTAAAAACTTGAAATTTGGACCTGGGCTTGGTCTCTCCCCAAATCGATCCACTAAGACGGGATTTTTGGAAATTCTAATGTTTAGGGGGTAAAAAGGGTAAATTCGGTAACCTTATATCTCTCAAACTAAAAGAAATACAAAAAACTTTAATACTGATCGTTGTTCTTTAGAAAAATAAGCGGACAGGTGTCTGGTACTTTTTGGAAATTCAGCCCTTTAACGGGGTAAACGGGTAAAACCTGTATTTTGGTACTTTTTTGTCACCCCATCTATCTTTTAAACCCATAAACATAGAAATAAGGGTTATATCACATATGAAACTTATCTAAAAATTCCAAATATGAAATTGGTACTTTTTCGAAATTCGGACGTTTAAGGGGTAAAAAGCGTAACTATTTTTGATACTTTTTTTATAAAACACTTTTTTTATTTATTGACATATACGGATTAAATTATGGGCTCCCACAACAATATTAAATTTTTTATGCTTCTATGGGGTGAAAAAAGTACCAAAAAGGGGAAATAGGGAGTAAACGGGTAAAATCTTTATTTTGGTACGTTTTTGTCACCCCATCTATCTTTTAAACCCATAAACATAGAAATAAGGGTTATATCACATTTGAAACTTATCTAAAAAATTCAAATACCAATTTGGTACTTTTTCAAAATTCGGACATTTAAGGGGTAAAAACCGTAACTATTTTTGGTACTTTTTTACAAAACATTTTTTTTTTATTCAAAAATTTAGTACTTATTGTTGTTCAATAAAAAAATAAGCGGACAGGTGCCTGGTACTTTTTTGAAATTCGGCCTTTTTGGGGAGTAAACGGGTAAAACCTGTATTTTAAAACTTTTTTGCTATGCCATCTATCTTTCAAACCAATAAACAGTAAAATAAAAAATATATCACATTCATAACTTATCTAAAAAATACAAATACAAATTTGATGCGTTTCGAAATTCAAACGTTTAAGGGGTAACATCGTGCCTAATTCTGTTATTTTTGTTTCAAAACATTTTTCTTCATCTACCTATATATTATAAAAATGTAAAGTTACTGACTGATTCATTATCGCACGTCCTAAACGCCTGAAGCTAAAATGTTGAAATTTGACCGGGAGGTTGGCCTCTCGCTAAATCGATTCCCTAGGATAGGAGTTTTGAAAATGTTAATGGTTAGAGGTTAAAAAAGCTAAGAATGGGTAAACTCATCAAAAATATAAGCGGATAGGTGTCTGGTACTTTTTTTAAAATTCAACCCTTTTGGGGAGTAAACGGGTAAAACCTGTATTTAAAAACTTTTTGCCACGCAATCTATCTATTAAACCAATAAAAATTTAAAAAAAATATCACATTCGTAACGTATCTACAAAATACAAATACAAATTTGGTACATTTTTGAAATTCTAACGCTTAAGAGGTGAAAATCGTACCTATTACAAAGTAGCGGGTTAAAACCTAGAAACATAAGCTTTGGCGTAAAAATATGTCCACGATAGAAAAGGAGACGCTAACGAAGAAGCGGGTTAAATGCTAGTATATAAATAAAAATTAAATTCTTTCTTTGATTTTATATCACGTATTAAGTCCTTATATTTTTTAATGAATTAAGCTACATGAGGATTTATTTTTTACGAATTAAAACTAAACTTATGTAAATTACTTAAATTTTAGAAAAACTATATAGTCCGGAATTGTGTACTATTAAAATTCAGCTCGATAATGGCTGATATGTGGGTAAAAGACCAATACTGACATACTTTTACATGTTTCTTGTGTGATAAATGAAGGCATAAAGAATATAATTTTCCGTTTGAAAGCTTTTCATGAATTTTGGCAACAATTTGTAAGTGCATATGTTAGCATATTGTATCCTTTACAGCATTTTTTGCATACTTTAGTTAATAGAGCATTTTAAAGCACTATGATTTCCACAAGACGGCGCAACATGCCACACAGCACATGCAGCAATTGATTTATTAAGGTACCCATAGACGATGCAACATTTGTCAAAATACGTGGTTCAGTTTTTACCACAGACTTATTTTTTTTTTTTTTTTTTTTTTTTTTATTAAAGTTTATTTATTCAAAAATTTAATTCTTACAAAAGAGGTATTGCCTCAGCGTTCATAGGACATTCTTGAGGCCAGTTGGCAAAGAATTACAAATTTAAAAATTTTTAGAGTTATACATACAAAAAATAATATTTACATAATATTTATTTAATAAAAAGAAAAGAAAAAAAAAAAAGAAAATGAGAATTAATTTTAAATGATATTATTATAGAACTCATACTTCTACAGTAGAAGCAATTCTAAATATTCAAATAAATATTCTTTAATATTTTTCTTAAAAACGGAAATTCTTCGGATATTTTTTACAGCTTCCGGTAACTTGTTATATTCTAAACTACCCATATGATGACACTTAAAACGAAACATTAGTATTGCGTGTTTTGTGAATATGCTACTATAAAACAAACATAAGTATTTATTTTGTTTTTATACCTATGTCCCATAAATTTGGAAAAATTTTATATTCAACTAGCGGGCCCGTTGCCTGCTTCGCACGGCAAAACAAAAAAAGAAAAGAAACACACTTGTTTTTAATAAAGTTGGTTTTGTTCCCTATTATTCAACTTTTAATTCTAGTGTCTTACAATCTTAGACTACGTATCACTTAAACTATCTTAGAGCTCTTTCGTAGACAACATTTTTGGTTTTGCCATGAGTTGTTGTGTAGATAAAGAGAACTGAAGGCTTGCCAACACGTGAGCACGAAACATATAACTGGCCGTGTGAAAAGCAAGGATATTCTAAATCAATTCCGCACAATTCCAACGATTGCCCTTGCGCTTTATTTATTGTAATAGCAAATGCAAGACGTCTTGGAAACTGTAGTCTTTTGAATTCAAAAGGTAAGTCTGATGGAATCATTGGAATTCGTGGAATCAATACATCTTCAGCTTTAAACTTCCCCTTTAAAATTGTTGTTTCGATCAAATTGTTCATGACCTTTTAAGCCAGCAATAATCAATGATGGGCCTTGTGCTTTGTTGATGGTAATAGCAAAGGCAAGACGCAAAGGGAATTGGAGCCGCTTGAATTCAACTGGTAAATCGTTGGAATCGGTCATGCCGTTCTCCAGTTATGCGCTTAATAGAAAAAGTGGGCGTAAAAGTAGGCGTGGTAAATTTTTCTTTCGATGAAAACTTAAAGTTGATTAATACGAACATTTGAAAGAAAAATTAGTCAACTCGATGGAGCCGTTTTCTGATTTTAGGTAAATCGAAAAAAGTGGGCGTAAAAGTGGGCGGGGCAAAATTTTCTTTCCGTAAAAACCTAAGTTGGACCATGGCGATCATTTTAAAGAAAAAGTCGATCAAATCGGTCAAGCCGTTCTCAAGTTATTGATTTTGCCACGCCCCTCCGCCCCCAGACCGAAAATTTCAACCAAACTTCATATAAACCATATATGGGCCACTGCCTACGTAGTGTATAAGTTTGGTTGAAATCGCACGACGCGTTTATGAGTAGTTCGGCGACGTACATATACGGACTTATTTTTATATATATAGATTATAAATGTTTTCCAATTCTCACAATTTGCAATTGTTGCCATATTCCGTTTTTTTTTCTTCATATTTTTATCCGAGACTTGCAAAAGCAACTCACTCAACAACTGATATCAACAAAATGAGAAAGAAGAAACAGTAAGTTACCCACACACGAGGCAACATTTGTCGAAACAGGAGTATATTTCACTAAATGTTGCTACGTGTGTGGGGATGTTTCTGCTTGAAATTCTTGTAACCTTTTTAGGTTCTCAAATATATCAAAATTTTTTGATATTTTGTGTTTCCAAACACAATGTTTCTTCGTGTATGGCGATGTTGACTGTATTTTCTTTCTCATTTTGTTGAGTGAGGTGCTTTTGCAACTCTCGGAGAAAAATTATGAAGAAAGATATCGAAAAATGGCAACAATTGCAAATTGTGAGAATTGGAAAACAATTATAATTGAATATAAAATTTTTCCAAATTTATGGGACATAAAATATGATAGGTATAAAAACAAAATAAAAAAAAACTTTTTTTTTTGTTTTGTAGTAGCATACTCACAAAACGCTCAATACAAATGTTTCGTTTTTAGTGTTATCATCTGTGGTAAAAACTGAAACATAAGTAGTAACACGTGTTTCGACAAATGTTGCATTGTCTGTGGTAAAATTCTTTTGGCGTATTTTATAGATTTTAGTAAAATACCTTCAGTTGCAACTCTTAATATTAATTACAACCCTGCGAAAATACAACTCTATTTTGGGTAAGCCATTTTGTATGCAGAAATCTTCACAAGTTTTCTTTTTGCAGAAGAGAATTTTCATGTGAAAATTTTCTTTAAAATCAAAACTACCGTAAAAGTTAAATAATTCATAAATTATATATGAAAAATACTTAACAAAGCTTAATTATAAATTGTGAATAGTAAAAACTAGAAATACACACGAATAAAGAGTTGTTTAAAGAGGAATTCAATTAAGCGAAGCACCGGTGTGCTCGAAAACAAGAACTTTAAAAAAATTTGGTGGCGTGTTTGTACGTTTTTAATTTTTTATAAAAGAAAGAAGTAAAAATCGGAAGTTACATGCTTGTCTATGGTGACTGAAAATTTAATTGACTATTCTATACACTAAAGCTTAAATCAATTTGTTTGCAAATATGGCCGACGGCGTGGTGTTAGATCTCTATGCCGAAGACTTAGATAAAGATTTTTCTGCACAGAATCAGGTAGTAAATATGATCATTTATATCTTGTAGCTTAATAGTTTGCATTTAATATTATCTTCTTATTTTAATTAGGATGAATTTGTGGCCGATGGCGTTGATTTGTATGATGATATTGGTGGACCCCCGGAAACAACTAGTGGCACTGTCTCAGTAACTGTGACTTCAGTTATTGGTGGTGAAAGTCCCAGCATAGCTGGTAGTGGTCAAGATGGAGCTGGTTCAGCTGGATCAAATGGAGTTTACCATCATGGCAGTGGTAGTTTGGCTCCTAATCAAGTGGGACGTCGCTTCCAACTATATGTTGGTAATTTAACATGGGTTAGTCTTGTTTACTCATAGTATGTATATTCATGTATTTTTTGCCCCCATATTCATAAAATATATTTTGATTAATAAAAGGTTTATTACACAAATTTTCATACAAAATTTGTTTCATAAACTTCCTATAAACCTTTTTATGAATATGGGGGCAACCCCCCATTAAATTAAATTCTAAAATGAGTTTAATATTAACTGCTTGCCCGCAATGTCGAAAAGAAAATTTCTTTCGTATACCTATTTACATTGAAAACAAAACAAGTTAATTGCTATTTGGGTTGTTCATAAAATATATTTTTGATTATTAAACAAATTTTCATACGAAATTCCAAGGTGAATTCATTCCAGGTAATCTCGGTAGTACAACAAGTAGGTACAACTCGTAAAAAACCACAAGCAGTTTGTTTATGTAAAATTATTGTACAATGCCAAAAACCGAAACAAATCAAAACAGAAACAAAGATAAACAAATTTTTGACATCCAACAATTATAAAGCTAAATAAAATAAGTTATCAGCAGGGCTTTTAGGATCACCCGTAATGAATTCGCCTTGCAAAATTCGTTTCATAAACTTGTTATAAACCTAAAATATTTTTTATTAATATGGGGGGGGTTGGTTTAAATAAAAAAAGTACTAAAATTAATTCAATATTAACTGCTTGGCCCGCAATGTCGAAAAGAAAATTTCTTTCGTTTATCTATTTGCATTGAAAACAAAACAAGTTAATTGTTATTTGGGTTGTTCACGAAAGGCTGGTTATCAGGTTATATGGTTATTTAGTTATATTCACAACAAAATACATTTGTTTAAATTGTATTTTCATATATTTTGTTGCTATTACTATATATGTATACATAACTATAATATAATCAGCCTTTCGGTGAACAACCCAATTGTTTTTGATATAAATATACGAGAGAAATTTACTTTTCGACTTTGCGGGGCAGGCAGTAAGTAAAAATTATAAGTAGAAAAGGTGGAAAAGAACCTTTGTTAAAAATGTATTTCCTATTCTATGTTTGTGTGACATTTAAATATCGCACTTGAGCATAACGAGGGCACTAGCTCGAAAAATTTTATTTTTATGTCTATCAGCTGTTAAAATATCGTCTTATTTTGTCTACTTCTTGGTAACGAAACGGTTGGCTTAAATATTCTTTTACATATGCCTTTAATTTTAATTTAAAAATAGTTTTGCTTCTACTTAATTTTTTTTTTAATTTCAAGTTAACACCCTCCCTGATCAAGTGCGAAAAATGGTTTTTTTATTGGCAAATTGTATATTGTTTTTAACTTCAAATGTTAAAAATACCTTAGTTGCGGAGAATAATTCTGCGATTATTTAAAATTAAGAACGATGTAAGATATGAAAACAAGATATAAAAACTTGTTAGTGTGAGTCTACTAAAACACATTTATATACAAAAAATACATCTAATTTAATATTCTTATATTGCTTTAAAACCACTAATTTAAAAATTGTTTTAAATCATATTATGAATCTTAAATAATTAGTAAGAACATTTTAGGTTTATATATTTTGAATAGAAAATCAAATAAGATTTTTTTTTATATTTAAAAAAAATCTTCCCCAAGGCCAAATGCATGCAGGTGTCGGCATTAGCTGGAGTTATGCTGACTGTCAATATTGTTTTGATGCAGTTTCACATTTAGAAAACCATAACTTATGATGTGGTCACCTGTATGAATTCGCCTTGAACAACCCTAATGATGGATACACACTATGCAATGCATTTCGCAATCTGGCAAATTTCATTAATTCGAATGAATGAAATTTGCTAGATTGCGTAAATGCAATGAACTGCACTGTCTGTACCCAGCATAAAATTTGGAAAACTGCAATTCGAAAAAACTTTGAAAATACTTTCTGTAAGAATTTTTCGAATCAAAATACAGACTGTTACACGTAAAAACTATTTTGTTTCTTATACCTTTTCTTACTTTATAGTGGAGTACCGATCAAGATATTGCAAATGTTATGCGCGATATTGGTGTCACAGATTTCCAAGAAGTTAAATTTTTTGAAAATCGCGCTAATGGTCAATCGAAAGGATTTTGTGTTGTATCCCTAGGCTCAGAGGCCAGTTTACGTTTGGTTTTAGAGCGTTTACCTAAAAAGGAACTACATGGCCAGGCGCCAGTTGTTACATATCCTACCAAGCAAGCTTTAAATCAGTTTGAGAGTCTACAAAAAACCCGACCAGTACCACCACCACAACAAAACGGCCCACCACGTGGCCCAACTCCTGGCGGACCGATGATGCCCGGTGCTATGCCACCACACCCTGGGGCACCCCAAGGAGTACCGCCTGGCCACCAGCCTCGATTAATGAACCCTAATATGCCTCCAGGACAATTTCGACCCCAGCATATGCCTCCACAAGGACCTCCAGTTGGCCCAAATGCAGGACCACCCCGCATGCAGGTATGTTGTGTATAAAATAATACGATGATTTATTATAAAATAATTATTGTATATGCAATTATTTAATCATCTTGAAACTAAATATTAACTCCTAGTAGTAGTTGCATTCAGATTTTTTTTTTCTTAATGTTTTTGTAATTACATAATTTTAATTGGTCGTGGTTTTTATTCGTATATTAATATATTTTAATATATATTTGGTTGTTTTATTTTTAACATCTCAATTGTTCTGAATGCCTGTTAAAGTTTTTTTTAAATTTTCATTCATTTCATATTCATAATTTTTATATAATTTAAATTATAAAATATGAAATAATTTTAGCAACACCTTGAGTGATAAATATGTATTTCAGAGCAATTAAATTTAATATCTTCTTTTATTATATAAAACATTCAAGTAAATTTAAGCCAATGTGTTAAAAATCTAAAGAAATTACAAAAATTTATACAATTCTGTGATGCCAAATTTATTAATTTTTATTTTTTTTAATCCAAACCTATTATTTTGTTGTTTAAATGAATTAAATTTTGGAAATATTTCTTTTCGCTTTTAAGTTTACTTAAAAAAACAAATGTTTAAATACTAAAAATTGCGAAAATATTTAATAAGAAAATCTATATTTCGTAAAAAAGCCAATTGTGTTCTATAAAAACAATTTATAGAAGTTGAAATTGTGATATTTACTTTTTTGTCTTACCCTTAATCATTATATGACTATAAACCATAAGAAAAAGCATGTTTTTATTATCATTTCATTTCTCTAATATACTCCCCCATGTTAACAGTTGTGATACATATTTATTAATGTAATGTAAAATTAAAAACTTCACTTAAAGTATTTTCTAGTATACAATGAAGCATTTATGTTTTAAAATGCCTACAGAAAGTTGATTTTTTTAAGAAAAATGTTTTACTTTACGTATACAATATATTTGTATTTACATTTAATCATTGCATTAAAATTGTCTTAATATAATAATGCATTTAGAATCAAAATGTAAATAATTTTAAATTTGAGATGTGTTAAAATTTGATATGAAAATAAATGAAAAATATATGTATTTTATATTTAAAATAAATATTTATTTTTTGGGAGAACGACTTTGTCTATTAATCCATTTGTTATCGTCCTTCCCTTTCGAGTTTATTTTAAACTGCAAATATTTGCTACTGAATACGAATTAAGCCGGAGTACTGGCTTATTACATTTCACATTAGGCAAATAATTAAAAAAAACTAAAATAAAATTGAAAATTAGGTGGTTAATACAATTTTAAAAAAAGAATAGGAAATTCGATTTGTAATAAAATTGCAAAAATACTTTTTTTGTTTCAAATCAATTCTATTAAGTAAAAAATATTTGTAAATTTCGGTTATGTTCGAAAATGCATCACTGCGCTGCATTTAATACGCAGCGAGTTCGTTAAAGCATCACTGCATATGCCAGCTGTTCGAAAATACATAACAAATGCAGATGATGCGCAAACTAATCTAAAACACTCAACACAAAAATTGCTGATGCATATTGTGTTCTATAATATAACCAATATATATGCCAATCTGAGCATCGCAAACTTATCATAGAAGCGAATCAGATGCAGCGCAGTGATGCATTTCCGAACACGCCCTTCAACCTATATCTAACACAGTTTGTGTTTTACTTTAATCTATTTTAAAAAACGACACAGTCGTATAGGACAACGACAACCGGAATAAGGCTGATTGATTTTGGTTTAAATGTTTTGTAAGAAAGCGAACGAAATTTTCGTTCGAAACCGAGAGAGATTAAAATTCAAATTTTAATCGTTATAATTTTACAAAACTTTTGAGTCAGTAGAATGGCCCAAGGGTTATTAACTTTTTAGAACTACATGATAACTTTTCTAAGCGATTTTAAATTTAAAATAATGCAATAATAAACACTCAAATTATTTCAATGACTTGGGTAGTTTTCATGATTAAAAAAAAGTTCACAATTACTATTCAGCTATAATTTATAATGTTGTATGTATGTACGATATACAACCACTCAGTATCACGAACTCGTGTTTAGATCTTAATACATATTAAAATTGGACCGTAATAATGCTTACGTTGCTTCGAGAAGAAACATTTACACAAACTCGCTTTAAGATATGCATATTGCAGTCTATGTAATGTTATGATGAATGCTTTTTCATAAGTATGTTTGTGTTCGCCACATCCTTGAGAATTTTATGATTTTTTTTATTTTTGAGATGGCTACTTCAGATACAATGTCAATAGTTTTCCTTAAACATCTTAATCAATTTTTTCCCAAACTCTTCATTTCTGTAAATCTAATCTGAGTTAACTCTTTCGCAATTCTACTGTATCATTTGTTTTGGACTAAGCGACATAACCATGCAAAAATATTTATATATTCTTTATGTGTCCCTGCGAAAACTCGTACACGTTTAGATGTTACGTTTTTTTGTTGCAAGCTAAACAATTTGACGTGTAACTGTTAATCGAAATTTAAATGTAAAATTTCAAATTTTAAACGAAATATATTAAAGAGATGCATCAAACCCTTGCATCATTTTTAATTTAATTTTTCATTTCGTCACCAACTTCTGTGTCATTAAATTTTCTAAGCGACATGTAAAACAGGGGGCTAATTTTGACAGTCGTGATCGAATACTTTTTCGATTCGAAATTAATTTTATTTCTAATTCTTTAAGTCGATACTGAACAAATCGAAATTTTTTTTTCAGTGTTGTGAAAACTAAAATAAAGAGTATTCGATAACGTCTGCCAGAATTAGCCCCCAGGTACATAAATAAAATTCAAAAAAGAGAACCTTCAGTTTAACGAATTAAAAAAATGTTTCGGATTTTTCCCACGCTACTGAACCCCGAATGGAAGCACCTATCTCAGTAATGAAAACTGTCTGCGGTATAATTAGTTAAGATAAAAATTACTACATTTATAACAAAAAACTTTTTTATAACAATTATTTTCTTATGTCCTCAAAAACAATTATTCATAAAATAGCCCCTAAACCATACCTGTTAAATAATGATTAGTAATCGTAATGTATAGCAAATAGACTGATTTGATTTGTAACCGATAATGACCTTTAAATACTTGGTAATGTAAGAAAAAATGGAAATTAATTGATTAAATATGTTTAACTCGATTACCAATTGGTTACGACTACTAATAACACTATGCAACAAGAAAAATTAAAATGATTAAAACTAAATTTTTTTTGATGTGTTCTAGTCCCCTGACTACAACAATAGTCGGAATTTAAGATTCTGTGAATAAATTATTTAAAAAAAATTTTTTTCTTAAAGTGTTTTTCTAAAATTTGCGGTTTTTAAGGGGTTGTTCCGCCGATTTCATTATAACTTATGAAGGGGTTATCCAATTTTATTATAACATTTTCTTTAAACTACGTAAATTTAAAATAAGGCAAACATTATTTCATGAAAATCGATGGATTAATATTGAATTTATTCACAAGAAAGTAAAATATCCTGATTTAAGTAAAAATTTCATATTGTTTATATGTTGAGTATATAAAAAATCACTACTAAAAGACAATTTTATTTACTAAACAAATGCTTTTTTCAGTTAAAAAAATAAAATCTTAACGAATAATATAATTCAATCATGAATAAAAATTGGGGAGTTTACTCCCTTTTCCCATTTTACAAGTTAATATAAATAGGAAAATAGGAGAAGGGAAAAGACTACCGGAAAATTTTGGGCCTGTTCGGATATGCATTACTGCGCTGCATCTGATGTTTCATCTCTGATTTGTTTGCGATGCTTATGCAAATTAGCTGATGCCAATTCTTGTTTGTTTTGCAGTTTGGCTGCAATTTTGACAAAATATAATGCATCAGCCTTTTTTAGGCTTTATGTTATGTATTTTAACAGCTGAAATTTGCAGGGATGCTTTTAAGCACGCGCTGCGGCGAATCAGGTGCATCGCAGTGATGCATTCTCGAACAGGCCATTTTATTCATAATTGGGTACATTGAATTTCCCACAAATCGGTCATAGGTGAATGCGGAGATCAGTCTATAAGTAAATAGCGCAATAGTTTCAATTAATTTTTTTAATAATGTGTATAAGTACAAACATTTTTTCTTTAAAAAAACCCATTTTTATTATTTGTTTTTCATTTATCGTCCATATTTCTGATAGTCCCATTCTTTATTATCCAATGGACATACTTGACGTGTTTTTAACCAACGAGAAATGCAATGAAAATGAAATGCATGATTGCAGCTACCCCAAGCTACAGTACATTCGTCTTTTGTACTACAGCATAATGGATTCGCTTGACATTCAATACATAAATCCATAATTTGATTACGACATATGGCACAGTTATCAACAGCCAAATCCCATGACCACAATGCTTGAGCTTGCCATTTTTTAATAACGAAACGTTTTCCTTTACGATTTGAACTGCATGTTGGTGAATCCTCATTTAACATATCTTGAAATTCTTCAGGATCGTTTTTACCATTTTCATTATCAACTTCCATATGACGATAGATTTTTTAAAATTAAAATGTTGATATATATTTGTAATTTGTTTGATTTTTTTAAACAATGAAGTTAAATTCAAAATTTGGTTACTTATGTATGTACGATTTATATTTTTCGTATTTTTTTTTTATAAATTTGTATCCAGCCAAAGGTTCGAAGGAATGAATTCCCTAATTATTTTCAAATTATTAAAAATAATAATTTTTTTTGCTGAATTCTCAAAGCTTTACTGATTAATTCCCAGATAAACTCATTCCTATGCAATGTCGAATTCCTTTGAATGATTCGTCAAGTTTAAATGCTAGTGTATTTTAAGTTCTTATTCAACTCAGACCAACAAACACGGAGTTTTGATTTCAAATTATTTGAAATCATTTGAAAAAAACCGGAAATTAAATATTTTCAAATTGATGAATTTTCAACTAGGTTTAAAACGTTAATTATCAAATGTTTTTCAAATGTGGCTTGTAATACAATGTGAACACAAATGAAAAATATAAATGTTTTTAATTAAATTATTTATTTAAATAAATTGTTAGCTAACATTTGAGCCCATAGCTGATGCTGAAAGATCAAATAACGACTGACTTCATTAACGCAGTACTGCAATGCAACATTAAAAGGAATAGCTTCATAAACTCCAAAACTTTTCTGTAGTTAAGTCATTGAGGGCATTATTGCATGGTAACGGTATTTACTGCAAAATAGTTGCGAAATTTGTGAATTGTTTTATTTATGAAGCCTTGTAAACGCATTTGTTTTTAGTGATGTTTTGCAATACTGCGTTTATGAAATCAGCCAACGTTAATTACTTCCCTAAATTCTTGAAAATACGAAATACTTTTTTTTTTTTTTTTTTTTGAGAATTGTCATGGCGAAATAACAGATATCACTCTACAGAATTCCCCTCTCGCAAAGAATTTTAGTTCGGCTAAAACTGTTACGAATCATGATATTTTACTTCAATTAGTATAAATTAAGTTTTATATGACTAGAAAAAAATTTCTGATTGTCGGTCAATAACTCAACATATGTAGGGCTAAACCGCGACTAATTTTAATACTGTTCGTTTTTATAAAGATTAATTAATAATTTATAGACCTACATTTATAGGGCCTACGCCTGAAATAATCTAACACTCGGTGCGGGGCATCAAAGATTCGGCACAGCCGAATATCTAAAAGGTGCAAAATATGTTGAAATTTAAACATTTTTAAATGAGTAATATTTCGTTGTTTGACATTACCTGGTACTTATTATACTATGGTTCATGGCCCAATTAGTAGGTCAGCTCAAAACGCCTGCTGATTTTTTGTAGAGTTGTGTTTTTATCGTGCAATTGTTTTTGCAGAAATTTTTTTCGACATCTTGTCCATTTTTTACACAAACAAATGCATTGGATATTAACATAATTAAAAAAACAAAATGCGTGTTGTTTTTTCTATTGGTGCATTGTTGTAGTTTTGCGCAGACCTAATAATTGGGCCAAGCTATGGTTTTCAAAATAAAATTGATTTTATTTCTCGACCGCATTCTCTTGCATAGTTTTATGTCAAACTGTATGAAAAACATCGTTCAGCCCCAGTTCTGTTTCATCATTAAAGATTCAAACTAGGTTCAAATTTTGAGAGAGAATAAAAATTTTTATTTTTTATGCTTTATATTATTTTTTAATAAAATGCTTAATTAAAATAATTTTTTTTTATTTTTACGCTAGATATTTTTTTTTAATATTTGTTGGTTCGATGATTTTCCTTAATGAACTAAAATGAAGAGTAACCTTTTAGGGTTAATTAAATGGGGTCGGTGAGTGCTATTTGCACTTGGTTTTTGTTCCTTGATTTAAGAAAAATATATATTTTATGTTATTGAACAATTTTTAATTTGAAAATGATGAATATTATTTTGTTACACATTTTCAAAATTTTGTTTTGTAAGCAAAAACATAAAACAGCTGTTTTAAAAATTCTTGCAAGTTAAAATTTTACCAGTAATAAATTGCAAAAAATTTTGGCTCTCTTTTGACGCTCTTTACTTGCAAACTTTTTTGGTATTGAAAACTTTCCAGTAAGGCGCGCTGGAGATCAAATAAACACATCAATCACAAAGTTGTATAAACAAGCATATGAACTCAAATTTTGCTCCAAAAATTTCTGTATGCTTTTGTTTTGAAAATCAGCTGCTTAACGTTTTTATTAATTACTCTGTGCATAAATTTGACACTTTTTTAACAAGCTGGGCACCAGTAAACTTGGCATCTTCTGTTTTAGTTTTTCAGTTATGCTAAATCCTATTTTAGCATAAGTTTTTAAAGAAAATTTTTTTATTTTTTGGATAAATACGTTTGTTAGTTAGTTTACCCATAAATCCCTTGTTATATTTATTCCTTTACTCTGTATATTCTATATATACGGCAAGAGCCAAAGTTTCAAAAAAGGTACAAGCATTTTGGTTATCAATACATAGCATCCCACAACATGTGGGCGAGATTGGAGAAATGGGCGTGACAAAAAATAGTTTTTTATATCCATATAATTGTAATCGGGATTGTAGAAGTGGGCGTGTCACCTCCCGTACAACGACATAATTTTCTGTATATCTGGCGATCGGCAGGAGCCAAATTTTTACAAACATACCGGTTATCAATACACAACATTCCACAAAATGTGGGCGGGATTGCAGAGGTTGGCGTGGCACAAAACAGTTTTTATATCTAAAGAACGTTAAGAATTTCAAAATACTTTATACTTCGGCAGCGCGTATAAAGTATTTATATCGACAAAATATTAATGTAAAGGTCTGTTTGTAAAAAAAAAACGTTCAAGATATATTAATTTTTGAGATTGGCTCTTAACGCTTTAATAAATCGGTATTTTTAATACATCATGTGAAAGATAAGCCAAAGTACTTTCTAATGATACAAGAGATATCGATAACGTGTTCTGAAACTTTTACGATCTATAATTCCAAAGCCAAGTGTTTTGGCGGAAAAAATTGTATGTAGTATATTAGTATTTTTTTTATTTTAAAAGAAGTTTATATAATTTTTTTATTAACCGTCTTGTTAATAGCAATTTTACACTATCACACAAGTCTTACATATTTTGAAAAAAAAAAACAACCCTGTCATGATAAGTTGTTTTTTTTTTGAAAATGATTTAACAATAACACTACAACTAGGGTTGCCAGTCGGGTTTGTTTTGGCTGGATTGTCCAGCTTTTTAATGGCCTGTCCAGTTTCAAGCTAAAAAGAAATTTGTCCAGCTAAAAAATTTTCCACAAAATGCTCTTAATATTTATTGCTTTAAAATAATTTTTATAAATTTCCTTATTGGAACATAATGCATCTACAAAAGACAATGGGAAAATTATATTTCTCTCAAGAGCTTAATATGCAAGATTTTTACATCAATTTCTTACTTAAGATAAATAGGAGCGATAATTAATTCTACATTAAAATAAGAAACTAATTTTTTGAGTTATGACGTTGTTCCAGCAAATGAGAGGTATGTAGATATATAGTACATATGAATGAACTGAAAAAAATTTAAGTTTAGTTATATTTTGTTATGTTAGTATTGTAGTAAAGTATTATAAAAAAAAACAATGTAATAATATTAATGTCATACTCGTACATATGGGTATTTTTTAATAAAATTGTTTGTACAATAAACAAGTAACTTTTCGTGAAAATTTTACTTCAAGATGTCCAGGTATTTTTTTAATATCCAGCTTTTTTAATTCACATGTCCAGCTTTTTTATAACCTGGATCTGGCAAGCCTAACTACAACACATAAAAAAATAATATTCTGCCAACTGATTTTTGAAGAGGGGGCAAAAAAAGGATATACGTGTAAAATGGCCTTTATTAATTTAATTCTTTTATTTTTATGTTTAATGTTAAAATCTTTTATTGTGTGACCCATATGGAATTGCTACGAATTGTTTATCCTGTACTATAATTATAAGACTTTAAGTCCCATTGTATTGGAATACCAATAAATAAATAAATTTGCTTCTCTTAGTTTGAGTTTTGTTGTAACAAAATTTTTCTGCTATATTTTATCGCCATGTTTTCATGAGTATATATATTTCTGGACATTTTTTTTACAGAAAATTATAAAATTATAATAGCGGAATTCACCCTTGATAGTAAAGTTCCTTTGTAGACCTTGTTAATCTTATAATTTTAGTAAAAATACTAACATTTACAACACTGCAACAACAAAATGTATTAGAATAAAAAATACTACGCTGTGGTTGAAAAATCTCACAAAAAGCAGTAGTAAACAAAGTGTGTGAATTTACCAGAATAAAACAGTTAAAGAAACTTTATCTGTCTCTTTCTCTCACTCAGCAAATTCATTAATTTACAGTGCATAGGAAAAAGACACTCACGCTTTGAAGTATAAAATCGTATTAAATATAACCGAGTTGTATACTTAATACAAAGGGTGAATACCGCTAATGAAAAAGTGATAGATAATGAATAGTTGTGTAAGCTTTATTTTAACTCAAAACAGTTTTTATTTAATAACATTTAATTAATTGAACATATTAAATTCATAGAAAAACCTTTGAAAAGTTTTTTAATTACATATTAGGTACTTAATTGGTCTTTAACAAAAAATCAGTTATACTTGTTTGTTTTTTGATTTATTAAAACTGGATACAACGATATCGTTACGAACGTCCAAAAGGTTAGACATGTGTTTACTGACCCAAATTTGTACAGGCATATCAAATTTCATACGCATATGACCGAATTGTACACACCATCAATAACTCGGTGATTCCCCGTTTTATTTTTCCTTAATGAGCAAAAAAAATAATTTGTAGTGAAAATACAAAAAAAAAAAAATAAAAAAAAATTCCAGAAATAAGAACCCCTTTTTACTTTTAGAGCGTTTAATTTGGTTTTTCGCCTATTAAGTTCAAAATCATAAAAGAAAAATTTTTTTTCTAGTAGAAATAAAAACAAAAAAAAAACACTTCCAGAAATTAGAACCACAGGTTCTAATTTCAGAGCGTCCAATACATTGAAATGGCCGGTTCGAATTTGTGAGATTCTACTGTATTAAAGTTAAATTTTCGACTTAAGTGTGTTGGGAGACCTATAGTAGAATTTCATGACACATATTTTCGCAGAATATTTCAGTTAGGGGGTTAATGCATACCAACAAAATGTTGTTAAAAACGTAAGTATCACATGACTACGTTTTTTACTACAGAATGGTGCAAATTTAAATAGGCCGTAAAATGAATTTCAGATGTAAACTTTTAAAACGCCAATACACGTATATCTTTTTTTGTCCTCTCTGCAAGAATCAGTTGGCAGAACATTGTTATTTTGAAAAAAAAAATTCACTTTGTTGTACAGCATTTTAGCCAAATTACATAAAACTTATGTGAAAGTGTAAAACACCCTTAAGATGATATTCTTAGGCCGTGTTTTTGAGATGTGGATTAAGTTTGAACTTAATTTAACGTATGTACTCTGAAACTTGAATTTTTCCGGCAATATGTGATTTTATTATTATTTCATTAAAGACCAAAATTTTAAGCAAAACGTCAAAATATTGTGTACAAACTTTGTAATGGCGGCACAAATCGTTTTCAGATTAACTAAACCTATTTTAACTGATATCTCAAAAACCCAACCTTAATGAGTCCAAAACCAAAAAATTAAAATATTTGAAATGTTTTTTAATAAATTCATTTGTTACGTTATTAAACGTTATAAATGTATTATAAATATAGGCTTAAATTAAGTCTATGTACGAGACTGCGATTATGCATGTTGTTCTATTTTATAAAAGTAAAAAAAATAAAAAAAAATGATAGTGGCACCACTAAAATATAAATGCATAATACACAAAAACAACTGCTTATATTTTTTAATTGTAGCTGTCGTCTTCAAAATAATTCAGTAGCTGAAATATAAATAATTATTTATGATACATTTTGTAACGTAAAAACAAATAAATGTATTAAAAAACATTTAAAAGATTTTAATTGTGTTGTTTTTGGAACTCATAAAGACTATCATCTTAACGGCAGGTAGAATAAAAAATCGTAATATACAGTAGAATCGGGAAAGCGGGAAATAAAAATCAAATTCCCGGGATCCCGGGATTCCCGCCCAAAATTTTGTATTTATTTATTTATTTCTCCGATGAAACTAATATTTCTTATTGGCTATTACGCTTAAAAGAATTAAATCTAGTATCTATTATATAACAAAAACGTAAAAATTTAAAATTCAAATTATTTTAAGACACTTAAGAGGTTATATTGATGCTAATAGGATAAAAGAAATCAAAATACGTATATACATTGTCAAATTCAGAGCTTGTTTGCATAATTAGAATGAAAGTATTAGTCTCACGGGAATAAAAATTATGGAAGGGTGATAAGGAACTAAAAGCTCAATATTAGGAAGTCAGAATTCTGAAACATATTTACCGTTTAACAAATTCAGTAGAAAGCATAAATTTTATTTACTACATTTATTTAATATCATATTTTTTACAATTTTATAAGCTTAATCAGCAGTGGTGTATGAAGGTACATACACTAAGTGTGTCATTCCTGTGATATTTTTTTAATATTCATCTAAGGTCCCATAAAGTATTTTTATTATAAGTCCTTTATTAATTCTACGCCGATTCTGCCATTTGGGTGTAAAATTGTTTCTAGATCTTCTTGGCTGTTTGGGATTGAATCGCTTCAGTAGGAAAATAGTTATGCACCCAAATGTGGAACTACCTCCCTAAAAACTCAACTAAAACCAACATAAATTTGTGGCGAAATGCACACAATTTTCTACTTTCTACTTTTATAAGACTCAAAATCACTTGAAATGCCGCATATGAAACTCAATCTAGGAAAACAATTTATTACGCCCTTAACCGCAAAGCTTTATAATAATGTAAAATTTACACTTCAGTTTGTTAGGACAAGAAATAAAATTTCGTTATTATAGTTCTATAATTTATCATAGGCCCAATATAAAGCCCATTCTCAAAAATTAGTTTAAAAGCGTTAAACTGTAGAAAATTTAAATATTGTGAAATTAAGTTGGATAAAACAACTAAAGACACAAGTCTGACATAAATTTACTAAAGTTTTAAAAAAAGATATTCTTCAAAATTTCCCGGGAATCCCGCAATAAATTCCCGGGAAAGCGGGAATTGAAAACAACTGAAACGAGAAATCCCAGGAACAAACTCTAGTCCTAACGGTTGTTAACTTTTTCGACTTAAGTATTAACTTTTCTAAGCGTTATTAAATTGTAAAAAAAATGCAATAATAAACATATGTACATATATTTTTTTCAATAACATAGTTTTCATCATAACAAAAAAAGAAACGTAGATCCAATTTGTACCTGCTGGTTTCAAGTTCAGAATTGATCTTGACCTACAATTTATCTATATATATGTATATAAAAGAGTTGCGTGAGTGACTGACTGACTGACTCATTCATCATCACCCAGCCCAAACCGCTGACCCTAGAAACTTGAAATTTGGACTAGCGATTGGTCACTCTCCAAATCGATCCACTAAGACGGGATTTTTCGAAATTCGAATGTTTATGGGGTAAAAAAGATAAAAACGGGAAAATTCGGTAACCTTATATCTCCAAAACTAATAGAGATGCAAAAGAAATGTAATACTAATCGTTGTTCTTTAGAAAAATAAGCGGACGGGTGTCTGGTACTTTTTTGAAATTCGGCCCTATTAGGGAGTAAACGGGTAAAACCTGAATTTTGGTACTTTTTTGTCACCCCATCTATCTTTTAAACCCATAAACATAGAAAAAAGGGTTATATCACATTTGAAACTTATCTAAAAAATCCAAATACGAATTTGGTACTTTTTCGAAATTCGGACATTTAAGGGGTAAAACCCGTAACTATTTTTGGTACTTTTTTTATAAAACATTTTTTTTGTATTCAAAAATTAAGTTTTTTTGTTGTTCAATAAAAAAATAAGCGGACAGGTGCCTGGTACTTTTTTGAAATTCGGCCTTTTTGGGGAGTAAACGGGTAAAACCTGTATTTTAAAAATTTGTTGCTATGCCATCTATACCTAATTCTGTTATTTTTGTTTCAAAATCTATATATATAAAATTGTAACGTTACGCACGTCCTAAACGCCTGAAGCTAAAATGTTGAAATTTGACCGGGAGGTTGGCCTCTCGCTAAATCGATTCCCTAGGATGGGAGTTTTGAAAATGTTTATAGTTAGAGGTTAAAAAAGCTAAAAACGGGTAAATTCCCTAACCTCATGTTCATCAAAAAAATAAGCGGATAGGTGTCTGGTACTTTTTTGAAATTCGACCCTTTTGGGGAGTAAACAGGTTAAACCTGTATTTTAAAACTTTTTTGCCACTCAATCTATCTATTAAACCAATAAACTTTGGAATAAAAAAATATCACTTTCGTAACGTACCTAAAAAATACAAATAAAAATTTGGTACATTTTCGAAATTGGAACGTTTGGGGGTGAAAATCGTTCCTATTACAAAGTAGCGGGTTGAAACCTAGAAACATAAACTTTGGCGTAAAAATATGTCCAAAAAAGAAAAGGAGACGCTAACGAAGTAATTAATAATTACACAATCAGTCATGTATTATAAGTTAAAGGTGCTTCATCCGACGTTTGTAAGAAAATTAGTTCTTCAAAAATTTTCAGATAGCGAATTCTATGTTTGGGACAGTCATTGCACAATTACGTTTTCGTTGCTTCAAGAAAAACATTTGTACAAACTTGCTTTAAGATCGGCATATTTTGGTCTATGTAATGTTTTCCTATGTGTTCTTCAAATCCTCGACAATTTTGTGACGTTTCGTTTTTATTTTTTAGATGGCTTCTTCAGATAAACAATAATACAACGCCGATATTTTTTTTAATGTGTTTCTGAATTTTGTTGAAAATCTCAACTTTCGGCTTAAATCTGATTAGTTATGGTTTGTACTGATTTGTTGACTTTTTTATTAATACGATCTGAAAAGTTAACTTAAAACGATTCTACTGTACCTAATTTTTTGTGCCAACGTACTTAGTTTATGAATTATAGGTCGTAAAAGTTTCAGAGCACTTTATCAATAACTCTTTAGGTAAAAACTGAATCCTAAAAGTATTGGTATCATAAGAAAGTCTTTCGAAATACATTTCATATGATGTATTAAATATTCCGATTTATTAACCCCTAAGAGCCAACTTCAAAAATTAATATTTCTTGAAAGATGTTTTACATAAAGGCAAAATTTTGTCGATATGTATAATAATCACTCCTATTATGAAAGTCAACGTCGACGGCGTTGGGGCTGTAAATATGTTTTCGTCGACACAAATTCTTATAAAATACCAAATTAACGCCGAAGTGATGTAGTCGTCGACTTGATGTGACAACAAATAAAAATTAATGTCGACGTCGACAACGACTTACATAATAGGGGTGAATATTTATTCAAATATAATATGTTATAGAGAACACTTCAAGTTTTTGTATGTTATATTGTTCGAAACTCCATTATATAAAATTTTAAAGTTATAAGGGCTAAAAAAATTTTATTTTGGAAAACAACACCATTTATTAATAAGTTTGATTAAAAATATACATATATGTGGTAATAGTTTATGCACTTGTTACATATTAAAAATATAAATATTTGAAAAGTGTCCCGGAAGACAGAAACGCCGCAATACAGAAAATCTTTATTAATCAAAGCCCTAATAACTTTGGTAATTATTAATTTGAAGATAAAGGCAATTTTGTAAAAAAAAAGTCAGTTAAGAAGTATGAGTATTTCAAATGGGCTCTTAATGGGTTCATAAATCGGTATGCTTTAAACACCATGCGAATCGCACTTTGAATTTTTCAATGATACCCATACTGCTAAGATTCAGTTTATACCTTAAGCGATATGGATAAAGTATTTTGAAATTTTTACGACCTATAGCTCTAACTTATTTTAAGGATACTAAAAAGTTATAATAATATAAATAGTATATTCTTGTTTCAATCCGTTTCTTCGCAGTTTAACAAAAAAAAAATGCTTCTAATTTTTGATTATATTAGCAACACTTTTTCTGTTTTGTAGCGGACAAAAATAGAAATTATAATTTCTATTTAATTTGACTACAACGACAAAATCAGCATAGACAAGAACATGCATCCATGTAGCCGTGTCGTAGTTATACACACATGTATTCTATTTTTGATATATTGAAGTCGGTAGCCGGCTGAGACAAAACATTTGTTGAAAATTTCTGATAGAATTTCTGAAAAACAAAACGAAACAAAGTATTCTCAACCACGTGCAGTGGAAAATAGTCTCTTAAATGCGACAGAACTCATTTGAAAACTTAAGTATTTCTGCGCCATGTTCTTAAATGTTGGGTACCTATAACATTTCATTGCGCCAGCAAACAAGCAGATGCCTTTCTAGAAAAATAAGGTATCTCTAGACTTCTTCTTTAGCTGAACCACAGCTATGATGAACAGAGGATAATCCTTGAAATTTTCTTATAAGATTTTTACAAACGCTGCAAAGGTAAGTTCTTGAAGACTTATCAGAACTTTTGCTAGGTGTAGGGGTTACCGTGTCTTCAACACTTTCGGAATGCAGAGTCATACTAGGTAGTTCTATAAGACGTTTTTTTAATCTATTGTATTGCATCTCAGTTTATTCATTTATAATTTTTTCTAATAATGTTAGCAGTGGCTTAGCTTATGGATTTTGTTCTCTCTTCGAAGTAACCCAAAATTTGTAGCAAAATGATTTTTATTCTCACAAAAATTATTAAAAATAAACAGAAAAATCTTAAAACTTATAAATACATTCAAGACTTATCAATGAGATATTTTACTACTATGGTGCAAAGCAAAACGGCAAAAGCAGAAGGCCCCCCACACCAAGCGTTCAATGCGTTTATACATCTTTCGAAAAAGTAGTAGTGTAAAATTGTATTGACAGGTTACATAGCAAACGCGTAGAACGCGCAAACGCATCGAAAGCATGAAGTAGGATTTTTTCTACTTTGCATGCGTCTTGAAAAAATATCAAAAAGTATATTGCACATAAAACGCGTAATGTGGACCTCTAGCTTAAAAATTAAAAGAAACTATTATTCTGTTTGATTTTCTGCTCTGCCTTTAAATGTGTTATTAATCTTAGCTGTAATGCAAAAAATAGCTTTGAAAATTAAATTGTTTGTTCAAAAAAGATATAAAAAAGTATTGTCGTAACGACATGTGAAATATCGCCTAAACCGATATTTCGATAAATCCGAAGTATCGCCGATACAGGCGTCAGAAATTAAGAACCGAAAACTTAAAATTTAAGTTTATCATTTGAAAAATTCAAAACTCATGCGTACAAAATAAATTTTATTTCTATCAGTAAAAAAAAAAAAAATAGGAAACACAAAAAAGATATTTATTTTTAAAGTACAATATCGTTACCTAAAACGCAAAAGGCCCTAACTAACCAAAAATTAAAAATCGACTTTTTCATTGATTCTGATGTATTGCATCAACACAAATGTCCACAACAAATTTTGGAATCTTTCGACCAAAATTAGCGATTTTATTAACAAAAAACAAAAAGCCCTATCTACAAAATTTTATACGATAAACGCTAATAGACATAAATAAACGTTTGCATTTTATGCAACATTGTTATTTGTCAAAACCACTGGTAGGTTTAACAAGAAAAATAGAAGAAAGAATAATTATAAACAGTTTGAGGCAATTTATCAATTTACCATTTTAAATAGTTTTTTGCTTCTCCTGTAAAATTTTCAAAGTGTTAGATAGGGCCTTTTGCGTTTTAGGTAACGATATGTGTTTTGTACATGAAAGAAACAAAAAATCAAAAATTTGAAAAATACACAAAAACGTTTTTTTTTATTATTTTTTTTTTTGAAAAATATTTATCATTGGTGTTCAAAACATGTTTTCAACTGTACAAAAAAAAAATTATTTTGTTTTATTTGTTCTTCAAAGTTCAAAATAATAAAGTTCTTAAAATATTTTTGTTTTGTTTTTAGAAACTAACAATAAAAACTCAATTTGAAGTTAAAATTGTGAATTTTAATTAAAATTATATATAAAA
Source organism: Pollenia amentaria (assembly GCA_943735925.1). Classification (NCBI taxonomy): domain Eukaryota; kingdom Metazoa; phylum Arthropoda; class Insecta; order Diptera; family Polleniidae; genus Pollenia; species Pollenia amentaria. The sequence goes on from OX031009.1 coordinate 164,948,887, forward strand.
TATAAAATTCTGTTTAAAATTGCAATTGCAAAAAATCTTTAGAGATTCTTAATTATCAAATTAGCTGTACCCGCAACACAGATATCTGTGGAGACAGCCTACAGTGCTTTGCCAATTATTATGACCAAAAATAGAAGGAATTTAAGTTCTGAGCATGTAGAAAATTTATTGTTGCTCAAACTCAACATCAAGCTAATTGATAAGATTACTATTTAGTTCTAGGATAATCTTTATCATGTTATAACTACTTATTATTAATTAGCTTTATATTTTTTGCTATAATTTTGTACGTATGAGTTTAAATTTTGTCTCAATTAAAAAAAATCAATTTTAAGTTTTCGGTTCATTTTTTTCTTTTCATGTACAAAATAATATTGTACTGAAAAAATAAATATCTTTTTTTTTTGTGTTTGCTTTTATTTTTTTAAACTGATGAAAAAAAAATTATTTTGTACGCATGATTTTTAAATTTTTAAAAAGAAAAAATTAAATTTTCGGTTCGTAATTTTTTGTACAAAAAAATATTTTTCTAAAAACCTTTTTTTTGAGAACTTTATTGTTTTGAACTTTAAGAAACAATATCAAACAAAAAATTTTTATCTATTTTTGGTTATTGTACAATTTAAAATATTTTTCGAACACCAATGATAAATATTTAAAAAAAAACATAAAAAAACGTTTTCCAGACCTTGCGCCGATATATTTGTATTCGTTACATCATACATTTTTTGTTGCTTCTATAAAACATTTAAGCATAACCATTTTAAGGTTTTAGTACTTTATGAAATACACTTTCTGGCAACACTGACTATAATAAATTAATAGAAGTTAAGATAAACAGACATGGTTAAATATAGAGGAACAAATGTGGCTCTTATCCATGGTAGGTTCAATAGGCAGCCGACACGAGAACGGCTCACTAGGGTCCTTACAGCCGTCCCTTCGTGATAATCGATGGTATAATAATCTACAAGGTATGCTCGAAACGCCAGCTGATTTATTTTGGTTTTATTTTTCTATGCTTTGTAATAGGTACTGACAAATCGATAGCTCATAATTGGTTTGGCTTACCGACCATTTTTTATATATTAAGTTAGGTACGAGGAATATATATTTTGAAAAATTTCTAAAATTGTTTATGGTTTCTGAGATATTTAGCATTCATTTTGCTCCATATCAACTATTTAAAGTATTGTTTTGCTCTACACGCCACTGTTTGGCGATTGCACCAAATTCTTCATGCAAAATCGCACAATATAAATTTTACTCTTGTTTTGCTTTATTGCCGTAAGAATAGAAGTAGTTCAAGCAAAAGCAAGGCCCAATCAGTAATCAGTCTACCCAAAACGCCTGCTGGTTTTTTTCAGAGTTGTGTTTTTGCATGCATTTGTTTTGACATCTTGATCATTTACATACACACTCTATATAATACCATAAACAAAGTAACTATAACAAAACAACAATAATAAGCCCTGTTGTTTTTTTATTGTACATTTGTTGTAACTTTGAGCGTACCTATTACATGATTATACCATAAGTCTATCAAGAAGGATATAAATAAGGATTAGTCAATCCCGAAAACAAAATTTAAATCTGCTGCGCATGTTCTTATAAAGTGTATATAAGATATCGCATAACCCGATTCTTAATTAAAAATGAACGCATAAATTTAAATTCATGTATTAAAATCCAATCAAAATTAGAGCTAACCAACAGAGTTTTACTTTCGTTTGAAGTAATTTATTATCAACTAGCATTTAACCCGCTACTTCGTTAGCGCCCCTTTTTCTTATGTGGACATATTTTTACGCCAAAGTTTATGTTTCTAGGTTTGAACCCGCTACTTTGTAAAGGGACGATTTGTACCTCTAAACGTTCGTACTTCGAAAAATTTTATTTGTATTTTTTAGATACGTTACGAAAGTGATATTTGTTTATTTCAATGTTTATTGGTTTAATAGATAGATGGCGTGGCAAAAAAGTTTTAAAATACAGGTCTACTCCCCAAAAGGGTCTAATTTCAAAAAAGTACCAGACACCTAACCGCTTATTATTTTAATGAACATCAGGTTAGGGAATTTCCCGTTTTAACCTTTTTTACCCTTTAACCATAAAAATTTCCAAAACTCCCATCATAGGTAATCGATTTCGCGAGAGGCCAACCTCCAGGGCAAATTTCAGCATTTTACTTCAGGCGTCTAGGTCGTGCGATGATGAATCAGGCAGTAACTTTACAATTTTATATTATATAGGTAGATGAAGAAAAAGGTTTTAAAAAAAAAAATAACAGAATTAGGTACGATTTTCACCCCTTAAACATTCGAATTTCGAAACGCATCAAATTTGTATTTGTATTTTTTAGATAAGTTACGAATGTGATATATTTTTTATTTTAATGTTTATTGGTTTAAAAGATAGATGGCATAGCAAAAAAGTTTTTAAAAATACAGGTTTTACCCGTTTACTCCTTATTTCAAAAAAGTGCTAGACACCTGTCCTCTTATTTTTAATAAACAATAATAGGTATTAAATTTTTTTGTATCTCCTTTAACTTAGCATATATGAGGTCAGCGTGATCGATTTGGTGAAAGGCCTGCCTCAGGTCCAAATGTCAACCAAAGTGACAAAATTACGTACGATTTTTACCCCTTAAACGTTCGAATTCAGAAAAAGTACAAAATTTTCACTTGGCATTTTTTAGATAAGCTACGAATTTTATATAATTTTTATTTCTATGTGCATTGATTTAAACGGTAGATGGGGGACAAAAAAGAACCAAAATTCAGGTTTTACACTTTGAGTCCCTAAAAGAGCCGAATTTCGAAATAGTACCAGACACCTGTTCTCTTTTTTTTATTTAGTTAACAACAATAAAAGCACAAAATTAAGTACAAAAAAGTACCAAAAACTGCCTCTTACAGATGCTCATTCAACGCTTTGCTTGTTTAATTTTATGTTTGTACCTGCAATACTAACAAAAATTCAATAAGTAACTGTTGGCAAACAATACAGTACGAAAAAGTACCAAAAACCACTCTTACAGATTCTCATTCACTTGGGAACTTGCATGTTTGATTTTATGTTTATAGGTCCAATTTTAACGGAAATTCAAAAAGTAACAGGTAAAGAACAAAAAGTACCAAAAAGACCCTCTTACAGATTCTCACTCACTCAGGGCATTGCATTTTTAATTTTATGTTTGTAGATCCAATATTAACGAAAATAAAAATGGTACCAGTTAAAAAACGAAAAAGTGCCAAGAAGATCCCTCTTATAGGTTCTTGTCCACTCAGGACATTTAATGTTGAATTTTATGATTTTAGGTCCAATACTAACGGAACTTCAAACAGTTAAAGACCAAAAGGTACCAAGAAGCACCTCTTGCAGATTTTGATTTACTCAGGAGCATGCATGTTTAATTTTATGTTCATAGGTCCAATATTAACGAAAATTAAAAAGTACCAGTTAAATAACGAAAAAGTACCAAAAAGATCCCTCTAACGAATTCTCATACACTCAGGACCTTGCATGTTTTATTTTATGTTAATAGGTATAATTTTAACGAAAATTAAAAAAGTGCCAGTTAAAGAATGAAAAAGTACCAAAAAGATCACTCTAACAAATTCTTATTCACTCAGGACTTTGCATGTTTAGTTTTATGTTTCTAGGTCTAATACTAACGGAAATTAAAAAAGTACCATTTAAAGATCAAAGAATACCAAAAAGTACCCTCAGAGGTTCTTATCCACTCAGGACATTGCATGTTGAAGTTTATGTTGCTAGGTCCAGTATTAACGATAATTAAAAAAAATTGTCAGTTGTGGAACCAAAAACCTAAAGTAAGAAATAAAATTTCACGTATTTCCACTTTTTGGTACTTTTTTTCTCCCCATTGAAGCATAAAAAATTTCAATATTGTAGTAGGATCCCATAATTTAATACGTATATGTCAATGAATAAAAAAAAATGTTTTGTAAAAAAGTACCAAAAATAGTAACGGTTTTTACCCCCTAAACGTCAAAATTTCGAAAAAGTACCAAATTTGTATTTGGATTTTTTAGATAAGTTTCAAATGTGATATAACCCTTATTTCTATGTTTATTAGTTTAAAAGATAGATGGGATGACAAAAAAGTCATCATTGGTACTTTTTTTCTCCCCATTGAAGCATGAAAAATTTCAATATTGTAGTGGGAGCCCATAATTTAATACGTTTATGTCAATAAATAAAATAAATGTTTTATAAAAAAAGTACCAAAAATAGTTACGCTTTTTACCCCTTTAACGTCCGAATTTCGAAAAGGTACCAAATCTGTATTTGGATTTTTTAGATAAGTTTCAAATGTGGTATAACCCTTATTTCTATGTTTATGGATTTAAAAGATAGATGGGGTGACAAAAAAGTACCAAAATGCAGGTTTTACCCGTTTACTCCCTTAAAGGGCTTAATTTCCAAAAAGTACCTGTCCGCTTATTTTTCTAAAGAACAACGAAAAGCATTAAATTTTTTTTGTATCTCTTTTAGTTTTAGAGATATAAGGTTACCGAATTTACCCGTTTTTGCCCTTTTTTACCCCCTAAACATTCGAATTTCCAAAAATCCCGTCTTAGTGGATCGATTTGGGGAGAGACCAACCCCTTGTCCAAATTTCAAGTTTTTAACTTCAGGCGTTTAGGCTGTGCGATGATGAATCAGTCAGTCAGTCAGTCAGTAACGTTACAATTTTATATATATAGATATTCCGATATCCAGAAAAAGTAACGTTTAGTTCATGCTTGATTTAATGCTCGTTTTATATCTGATCCATACTTTAATTTTGTAAATTATGTACAGTCTTAAGTATTTTAACCAAATTTTTTTTACCAAAGCGTTTAATTTCATAGTATTGTTTGATGAAGTTATACGAAAATATTTTTTAACCAAGAATGCAATATGATAACATTTTTGAAGACTTTATGTACACGTAGAGTTTTAAGCTAAGACTTTCCTCATGACGGCGTGATTATTACTAACACTATGTAATAGAAAGTGTATTTTCAAGGTAAATGTATTTAAAGAGGTTCTCGCATGAACTAAATCTAATAAGTTGTTTTTTGTTTGGGTAACAAATAAATGATACATTTGTATGCATTCTTAAATTATATTTCTCACAAAATCAACTTGCATACAACGAGCCGCAAGTAATCTTTATTATTATATAGCTAGTTTAATAAAGTAAAGACTATGATTTTGTCAATTAAAATATACATAAATACATAGTATGTAAGTACATTTTTATATATGTATATGTATGTACGAGTACATATGTATCTATGTATGACGTGGTTACAGTCGCTGTTAAAAAAATTAACAGTTTATTTTTTTATAATAAATCTCAGTTTTATAAAAATACAACATACAATTTAGAATTATCTTTGTCTTAACCAATTACTTTGCATACTTGTAAATTTTTTAAAAACTATTTTTTAAGATAATGTTACATTTATTAATTATTTATACGAATTTGAATTTTTTTATACATGGTACATATTTTAAAGTTAATTAACATACACATGATTAGTAACAATGTAGTTTTTAATTTAATGAATACCTCTATTTTCAATGATAATTTGTTGGTTATTTGTTATTCTGTTATCTCTTATTCCATGTTTTACCACCACTTCCATCATCTTCATCACCCACAACAAAAACAAAAAAAACCCACCACACATTTTGTATATTTCTCAAAAAACAAATATCAGCCGCCCATGCATCAAGGGCCACCAATGGTGCCACAACAAGGTATGCAAGGTCCGCCACGTTTTGGACAACAACCACAATGGCCTGGACAACCAAGACCTAATGGACCACGCCCGGGACCATTAAATGGACCACCGCAACGTCCGCAAATGGTAAAAAATATCTTTATAAAATAGTTATAATAATGTTTTAAAAATTTTAATTATTAAATCAAGAAAATGCATTCAGAATATTGAGATTTACATAGAGGACTATAACAAAATAAGAATTTTTAAAACTTTAGAAAAAATAATTATTCAAAAAATTAAAAACGATAAAATAATTAGGATTATAAGAACGTTGTTGTGTGTAAATATTTTGAAATTAATGTGTTATATAAAATTTATTTTGTTTGAATGTTTAGTTCCAGGGACCACCAGGTGGTATGCCAATGCGTGGCCCAAGACCAGATTGGAGACCACCTATGCATGGTGGATTTCCACCACAAGGTCCACCCGGTGGACCACCACAAGGTCCTCCGCATTTGCAAGGGCCACCTAGGGGTCCTCCAGGTGGTCCACCACAAATGGGTGGTCCAGGCGGCCCTCCCCCAGGTGGACCTCATGGCGGACCAGGCGGTCCTGCACCTCATGTTAATCCAGCATTCTTCAATCAACCTGGAGGAGTACCACCGCAGCATCCTGGCGGCCCACCTATGGCTGGAGGTCCACCACACGGACCACCTGGCCCCGGGCCTCAACAAGGAATGAATATGCCTCCACAGCACGGTCCACCACCTCATTTTGCCCAACAAGGCGCACCACGTGGTCCTTGGCCTGGTCCCCCAGGACCTGTCAAACCTCAAGGTCCCTTTCCTGAACAGGCTGCCTTGGGACCACAACTTAGCGAAGCGGAATTTGAAGAAATTATGGGCCGTAATCGCACTGTAAGCAGTTCGGCAATTGCTCGTGCCGTTTCTGATGCGGCCGCCGGTGAATATTCCAGTGCTATTGAAACGTTAGTCACAGCAATCTCACTAATCAAACAATCAAAGGTGGCACATGATGAACGTTGCAAGATCTTAATAAGCTCCCTACAGGACACTTTACATGGTATTGAAACAAAAAGTTACAACAGACGTGAACGCTCTCGATCCCGAGAAAGATCTCATCGCCAAAGACCTCGACGCGAAAGATCCTCATCCCGGTATCGCGAAAGATCACGCGAAAGAGAACGTGACCGTGAACGAGATCGTGATCGCGATGGAGGGTAAGTTTTCCTGATAAAGCAATTTTTTAAATCTTAATTATAAATCTACAATTTTTCAGTTATCGTGAACGTAGCCGAAGTCGTGAACGTGAGCGCCCCAGCAATAATGATCATTACAGGGATGACAGTTCTAGCCGATCGGCTCGCGCTCGAAAATCACCAGAACAGCCAAGCGGAGAGCCAAGCAATGAAGCACCATCAAAACGTAGTTACTACGAAGAACGTTACCGAGGATCTGATCGCGAAAGAGAACGTGATCGTGACCGTGACCGCGAGCGTGATCGCGACCGCGATCGTGAGCGTGAACGTGATCGAGAACATCGTTCAAGGCATTAATGACATCATATATAACTTGAAATTATAAAAAATCTTAGATGTAAAATAATTATTCTTCATTCGCCAGCAAATATATGGAAATAACAAAAAAGTAATGAAATTCAACTTCAAGCAGTCATTTATCATTTTTTCTGGATACATAACTGGAATTATAAATATTATCAAGACTTCTTTCTATATGATTTTCAAAGAATGAGGATAAGAATTGAAAAAAAAACAATTGGCTAACTTCAACACAATTAAAGTGTTGAGAAATATGCGAAATGTTTTCAATCAAAAAAATAATATCTAACTGGACGTAGAGAAGAAAATAAAATTTTAATTAAATATAATGTGTACACAACATGGTCTTCGCATAATTTATTAAAACAACAATTAACAACTACAAATTTAGCCGTTTGTAATGGATTAATGGAGACTACATATGTTCAATGGCTCTTATTCTTCAATTTTTTTCTTATTAATAGTATCTACCTACTTATACATACACACGTTGTTTGTAAAATTATATTTCAGTTTATTAATAAAAAAGAAAATATAAAATAATATTAAAAATCGTAAAAAGCTATAATTTAAAAAAAAAATAATAAAAAAAATGTTCTATTCCTTTCATAAAATAAAATTTAAAAAATTTATTTTTACATGTATTGTACATTATATACACATAAATTTAATTAGTTTGTAATGTAAATATTTTATATGTACAATAACAGTTTCCATTAAACAGATATACGCACACACATACTCGTATGTACATATGTAGCTCATTTTTGAAAATATCGCACGGTTGGTTTTCGTTATCCATAAATGTTGTTAGATGAACCTTTATGCAGACTTAAAAACAAGATTATTTTTTTAAACGTTTATTGAAGAAAAACAGATATTGGACCTTAACACTGCAGCCACACGTTCAATAAATCACTTTCATGTTGTTTACACAAACTGCTTGTCAAAATTTGTTTGGATTGACAGCTGTAACACTGGCTGCACTCAATTTGATAATTAATTTCATTTTAAAAATGCTTCTTCAAAGAAACAACTCAAAATAGTAGCTTAACTCAAAGAATTTTGTAAAAAAGCACAAGAATTTATTTTTATAAAGGAAGTGCCAAAATTAATTTGTGATCGGCTTTTAAATTGAACGTAAAATTGCCAAACAAATGAAAAGGTAAAATTGAGAGCAATCTCGTGGTCCAATTTAAAAAGTGTGAGTGTGTTAGTAAAAAGTGAGAGTGTATTGCAAATTGAAAGACAAAACTTGATCGTGTGGCCTCCAAGTTAGTTAAATAGTGCGAAATCGTAAAAAAATTTAAATATATATGCACTTTCTAAAGAATTAGTCCACATGGTTATATAAGAATGCCGAGTTTTATATTTGCATTCATTAACTACATAATTCAAAATTTAATTAAGATTTCAAAACAAATTTTCCTAAATAAAAGGTTGTTAAATTTGATTATCGTTTTTGAAAGCGGGGGTTAGAAACGCTTTAAATTTCTTATTTACAAACTTATTTGGAATAAACTAATACTTATGGAATTTACATTTTAAAAAACTTTCAATTAAATTTTGGGCCTTTAAGGGCTTATATTACATAAAATGTGAATAAATAAATAAATAAAATAAATAAATAAGTACAGATAGAACTAAATAAGTACAGATGAAAGAGAAAACCATTTTACTCCTATTGGACATGAAAACAATGAAAAACAAAATTTTTTGTGGAATACATATTTAGATTTCGAAATACATAGTACCTTATTTTAACTAAAATTTAATTTTATATAATTACAATCGAAGTGACTTGTAGAAGATAAAAAGTATTCGTTAAGGCCTTGATTCCCTATCCTACACAATCGCACTATATATTCACACGAAGTCTGACATAAAAAAATGTCTGCGAAATTTGCCGCTAATGCCACACTATCGAAGAAAAAAGATACAAAGTCATACGACTCAGCTACCTTAAGAAAATACAACTCTGATCGCATGGAATCTATCATTTTATGAAAATTATAAACATTTTCAAGTCGGCAGACTTTTAAAAAAAATCTGTCACTCAAATTAATTTTTAAGCCACACTATCATATTGTTTTCTATCATTAAAGTATTGTGAATATCGATTCGAAAAGAAAATCGTTTAGTTCTGTATGCTTGAAACATACTGCCTGTTCATCAATATCGAATATTTTGAGCCAACACTCAGGGGATGCCCACTAATGCAATGCATTGTGTTGGTATTAGGAAAATAGGTTTATTTACATTTAATGTGTTACTTAACTACACGTTGAATCACTTGTGTTGTGACAACAGTGCATAAAACAAAATTTAAAAATTGGCTTTTGTTTAAAAAATGAATTAAGCGAACGAAATATTTGTTCGATATCAATGCACAGGCAGATTGTTTTTCAAAATATTTTAATTCCCAACTCTAGTGTACAATACTATAAAAATATTTTTATTCATGTACATATTACTAACAAATCCGGCTTGGCAAATAAATGCTGGTATCATTTACCAGCGGATAAAATGAATATATCTTTAATTCCCAAATCTGCTTTGTTTCTAATGTGCTGTTTCCAAATGACAGTCAAGGGATTGTGTAGTCAAATTTATAAGAGCACTCGTTTTTTTGAGTGATTTTTATATAACACTCACTTGCATGCAGGCACCACAAATTAATGTGTTGTTTTCACAACACGAGTACTTGGACGAGTAGTAAAATTTATATGAAAAACACTCAAAAAACTGAGTGCTTTTCATATAAATTTTACTACACAATCAATTGCTTGTCACCTGGAAACAGCACATTAAAATTTAAGTTTTGCATTTGAAAAATTCAAAACTCATGCGTACAAAATAAATTTTTTTTTGTCAGTAAAAAAATAGGAAACACAAAAAAAGATATTTATTTTTAAAGTACAATATGTGTTTTGTACATGGAAAGAAACAAAAAAAATTTGAAAAATACACAAAAACTTTTTTTTTTTTTTTTTTTTTTTTTTTTTTTTTTTTTTTTTTTTTTTTTTTTTTTTTTTTTTTTTTTTTTTTTTTTTTTTTTTTTTTTTGAAAAATATTTATCATTGGTGTTCAAAACATGTTTTCAACTGTACAAAAAAAAAATTATTTTGTTTTATTTGTTCTTCAAAGTTCAAAATAATAAAGTTCTTAAAATATTTTTGTTTTGTTTTTAGAAACTAACAATAAAAACTCAATTTGAAGTTAAAATTGTGAATTTTAATTAAAATAAATTGTGTTTAAAATTGCAATTGCAAAAAATCTTTAGAGATTCTTAATTATCAAATTAGCTGTACCCGCAACACAGGTATCTGTGGAGACAGCCTTCAGTGCTTTGCCAATTATTATGACCAAAAATAGAAAGAATTTAAGTTCTGAGCATGTAGAAAATTTATTGTTGCTCAAACTCAACATCAAGCTAATTGATAAGATTACTATTTAGTTCTAGGATAATCTTTATGATGTTATAACTACTTATTATTTATTAGCTTTATATTTTTTACTATAATTTTGTACGTATGAGTTTAAGTTTTGCCAATTAAAAAAATTCAATTTTAAGTTTTCGGTTCTTTTTTTCATGTACAAAATAATATTGTACTGAAAAAATAAATATCTTTTTTTTTGTTTGCTTTAATTTTTTTAAATTGATGAAAAAAAATTATTTTGTACGCATGATTTTTAAATTTTTAAAAAGAAAAAATTAAATTTTCGGTTCGTAATTTTTTGTACAAAAGTACAAAAAAAAAATATTTTTCTAAAAACCTTTTTTTTTTTGAGAACTTTATTATTTTGAACTTAAAGAAACAATATCAAACAAAATATTTTTATCTATTTTTGGTTATTGTACAATTTAAAATATTTTTCGAACACTAATGATAAATATTTTTTAAAAAACATAAAAAAAACGTTTTCCGGTCCTTGCTTGCATGTTATTTAAAAACAACTCATATTATATCATTTGTGTATAAAAAATCAAAGCAAAAATACTTACCGCATATTTCATTAAAGGCGAAACTACTATTTCTCTCGCACAACTACATACATTTAAAATAAAAACAAATTTAAAAAAAAAATTGTTAAATTTTTTGTACATACAAAATTTACGTCATTGCTAACCAAAGGATAGCTAAAGTAAAAAAATGTAACATGAAAATTCAAGATATTCTGGAAGTGTTTAAAGTCATTCCTAAGTATAAGTACATATCTATAGCTTCAATGTTAACCAAAGGTTGGCTTAAGCAAAAAGGTATGTGAAATATTGAGGGAATAAGACTATTGTAAAAAGCTTTATAAATTGAAATACAACTCATAGAAGCAAATTCGAAAAAATGGTTAATATAATTTAGTGTTTGTTTCAAATGTATTTGTTACAATTTTTTCTGGCATCGCAATAGATAGTAGCCCCCAAGCACTTAAAATAATACATATTTGTGCATTAAGTTTCCAGTATTTTATATAAAACTTGACTAAAGGTTAGTATCGAACCAATAATTATTAAATATAGTGATTTTTTATGCTTTTTTTAATTTGATTTTACATAATATCAATCAACAACCTCAAAAATTTTTTCAATTAAAAAATTTAAACAGAACAAGTTTTTTAATGCTCAATCATTCAAAATGAGAAAAAAGGAAAAAAAATTTTTATTTTGAAATGTGTAAATTTAGAAAATGCTTAGTCATTGTCTAGACTTGTAATTTTTGTTGCTGCAATTTTTAAAAATTCTGCTTTGAAATTGCATTACTGTCCAGATTATGAAACTAAAGTTTTGCAATTTTTGTATTTTTAACTTGTCTTTCCTATTCTCCTTTTTGTATTTTGTGTATAAATACAAATACACCTACAGTCAACTTCAAGTTAAAAACTGTGAGAATAACAAAACAAAACGGAATGGCAGAGTACATGAAACTGAGTACGCCTCCCCAATCCTTTCACCCCTCACCCATAAACTCAAGAATTACTAACCTATAACCGATGACTTAAAAATTATTGAAAACGAATACAAAAGATCGCAAAATGTACAGAAAATCGCATTCACACGAAACAGTTTTTTCTATCTTTTGTATACATAATACATATATATATTTTTTATTTTGTAAGTTTTTTATTTTAAATATACTATGTATGTATGTATGAAGATCACAGAAACAGAAAGTATTTAAAAAAAAATAATAATTAAAGAAAATAGTTTCGGAAATTTGAAGTCGTATTAATGTGTTTTTTTTTCAAGGGCATAAAGTTAGTCTGAGTTCAACTATGAAAGTTTACTTTCAGAAAGTCAGAGTTAATTGGTGAGAGGAGGGGAATAGAACGTGCTATTTATTATTCTTTCCCCTCTCACCAATAAATTCGGACTTACTGAAAGAAAACTTGCATAGTGTTAACCCAGTTATAAATAAAAACATCCCTACAGTTTTTAAATTCTCACTGTTAGATTTTCCACTTGGCTTCTCTTCTTTATGAGCTGACACAAATATCTGCAATTGAAAACTCTGCTTTAATACACAGTTTTTATGCAAATTTGTGTTGGTTATTGCTAGCTAGTTCAAACCTTAACATGTCATATAGGTATGTACATTTTGATCGGAGTGAGAAAAAAAGAGTTAAAAACTTTGGTACTCATTTATTTTAAAATTTTTTCCTCTACATTGATTGTTTAAATTATCGAGTGATTTACAAATCAATATTTTAATTATTTTAAGCTTTTAAAATATATCATATTGTAATAGTTTTACGATAACGAAAACAATTTTACTTTATAATGATTTTACAAAATTACGTACTAGATACCAATCAAATTGTTAAACAATTTGCACAAACTTTTCTTGATACCAAATGTAGTTTGACGCTTTCTGAAGACTTTTTTAAAACTATTGACATTTATTCCAGTAAAAAATGTTGGTCTCGAAAGTAAATAAATTATTTAAAATAAAAGGAATAGCAAAAATAGATTTTGAAAAAGAAATTTTTTTTCTTTGGATTTTCATCTTTATTGCTTTTTTTCAAACTAATTATTTTGTTTTTTGAGCAATGATAAATATATTATTATCTGTGATATTAAATAAAAAAATACAACACAATTTGAATGGTATATTTTTGTATAAATTAAAAATTTAATTATGTAGATATATTTATTACTTAATTATTATCTAACAATTTCTGGAAAAAATCTTACATTTGATATTAATTTTAATAAACGTAATTATACATAACAAAAATGTAGTTTTTAAAGAAAATTTTATTTTAATGTTTGTAATATTTTTTATGGTTTTATGACATTGACACAGTTTTTATAAATCGGTAACACGAGCTGCAAGCAATAAACAAAATTCTCTTCTTTAAACAAAAATACGTGCTAAATTCAAATCCTTTTTAAGTTTCTTTCCATCGGGCTCAGATTTTTTATGGGCTTGACTAATATTTCGCCCAAAATAGGGCAGTTATGCTGTAGGGATGCCAGATGCTGAAGAGGTGAAAAAATTACATTTTGTTAATATCAGGAGCACAAATTAAAAAAAAAAGGAAGAAAAAGGAAGGGAATGTAAGGAAGAAAAATTGACGGTTTATTGTTGTGTCTTTGTTGAAGCTTTGATATTGTTACATGCAAGACCTGAGTGTTTTAAAATTCTTATTCACTTTATGGTCCTACTTGTATAATATTTTTAGCTTTTCTAAAGTATTTGGAAAAAGTTTCCTGACGAGCTGGCCTAAGCAACCAGCGAAATGCGCATAGAAACTAGCTTTCCCACAACAATAAATTTCAGTGTTTTTATTCAAAAATTGGGATTATTAGCACATCATTAATAAATGAACTAATTAATAATAAATATTTCATTCCCGAAAATAATTTTTGAAAACATTCACGTTCTTAAGAAATTTGTCTTTTTATAGTCAACATGAGTTCCAACTTTCTAGCTCTAGTGGCCATATATAAAGCTTTTTTATATTTTTGTACTTATCGCTTTTATTCCACAATTCCGGCATGTTTTTATATTTGCAATAAATTGCGCACTGGAATTTCTTTCTTTTTTGCTTAAAAAAACGTCAGAATGAAAACGCCATCACACGTACACAGCAAAATGAAAATGGATTTCAATTAAAAAATTTGTGATATTAATTAATCTTCAGGGTCAAAAATAATTTTTGGCGAGATAAGAATCTGAAAATTTGTATTTAAGGTAATGTGATGGCGCTGAAGCCGGGAAAAATAATAGTTTTTGCTTCATGCAGCTCCCCTGGTTTTTAGGGAATGCCGAATATATTCAAAATTGACCTTCAAATGTCCACAAAAGAACCTACAATTTATTTTTGCAATATTTTTTTTCAAGAAAATACTTATTTACGCATGTATCAATACTTAAAATTTTTCTTTAATAACGCCTGATCCCCGAAATTATTATTTATTTTTTTCTTCCTAAATCTAAGCTTTTTACAAATTTTCTGACTTGGGTACGACAATGCACTCAATAATAAGAAAAAAAATTCAATGTCTACTATAATAACATTTTAAAATATCAAAAGTGTCCCTCTTTCAGATAAAACAAAAGAAATATAATTAACTGTTCATTTATATGCAGTTAAAGTGCGTAGAAAGAGAGTACAATGCAATGTCGAATATATTTGACAAAAACACTGAAAGGGTTAAAAAATTAATTAAATGTTCACCAGTAAAGAAATGACCAACTGTTGGTCAACCTCACCTCTATCGTAATAGGTGATTGTAAAACTTGACCAAATTGTACAGCAAGTCGCATAACAAATATTGTGATATTATCTAATAAACGAGTGTCGTGGTCGAATTTGTAGTTTAACATTTTTATCAATATAATTTTAAATTTTCGACATAGATGTAGACACATTTCGACATAGATGTAGACACATTTAGGTAATTCAAAAAGAGTTCTATTGTATCGTATTTATATCGTTTACGACAATCAAAATACCGATTTTTAAAAACTACTGGTTTTTGACTATGACAACGACACTCATAATAAGGCTGGTTGTAACGATATCGAAGCGATATCATATAGGTGATAGAAAGTCTAACAAGAGGTAAGCGTTTTTGAATCGAAAATTATAGTTTTTAATTCAAGGAAAGAAAACCAATGTGAATGTGATTAAAAAAAAAAGTGTAGAAACAGTAGTATTTTCCTTATGTCAGTTACGGCCTTTTGGGACCGATTTTTCTGAAACCATTTGTTACGGCCTTTTGGATTTTAGGTGATGATACGCAAAGTATGTTTATAACCGTACATTCAACTTTACAACAAAACTACAATACAAAAAACAACAGAAATTTTGTTTGTGTAAAATCGTGAGCTTGTCAAAACAATTGAATACATACATACATACCAATCATGATAAAATCGGTACAATTTTAAACGGTTTTAAATTTAAACTTATTGGTCTAGGGTTGGAGAATTGAAAAATAAAAATAATGAATTTATGTTTTCAGATATCAGAAGCATTGCCAAAGATATTCTGGCAATACAAAACTCGTCGGTCAATGTGGAACGGATTTTTCATACCAGAATATTATAAAAACCAAAGCAAAGAAATCGGCTTTATGTAAATACTGCATCGAATTTAATTCTGACAACATATTAACTACAGCCTAATGAATATTGTTGCTCTTAATTTTAAATTAACTAAAAACTTATGTAAACATTTGTTAAAAACTTTCATAATAATAATACAAAATAGTCATATCTCAAAAAAAAATCAAACTTGGCAAAATGCGACTTAAGTTTTCAAAATGTACCTTTATATACTTTTTAATACACTTGTATTATATTTTTATACTTTTTTAAATATACCTTTTGCAATTAACAAAAAGAAAAATTAAGTAAATAATAAGGTAAATAGACGAATTCTTTTAAGCTTGTTTTTATAAGAGTTGATAGTTAAACAGGGTAAAAATACGTTTAACCGAGTAACAAATCCAAAAGATATTTTCTTAGGAAGTAAATTTCTTTTGGATATGGTATCCCGCTAAACGCTCTTATACTTGGTTTGACCATACATTAAAAAATTTCTTCGTCTAAATCTCGTATAAAAGTATTTATTTGAATATATCGCTCCTTTTGTTCTCAATATAAATTTCTAAACGAAAATTTTGTTTATTTTAATTGTTAATCATAATGGTTAATTGCAAAATGTATATTTAAAAAATTAATAAAATTATAATACAAGTGTATTTTAATATATGTATGTGCGTACATTTTTTTGTTATTCTAATGATAAAACTAATAAAAAATATTTTCTGGGTTTTAGTACAATTATGGTCGAAAAAGTACAATTTTGAAAATGTAATTGCTCATCCCTTATACACAAATATATTTAGTGGGTATATAGAATGTGCTTATATTTTTTTAATTCGAAATATCTTCACCTTAACCCTTAAATGCATACTGTATCTTTAAAGATACAACCGGGAAAACAATGTAATTTCTTTATTTTTTTGCCATATAAAGAAAAATTATAAACAACTACTAAAAACCCTTTTTTCTATCATACTGTATCAACATTTATTCAACAACTTTCAATTTAGGGCAATTAGATAACGGGAAACTCAAATTTTCAAAATTCTTACATTTTTAGAAATAGTCAAACTTAAAGTCGCATTTTGTTAGTAATGGTTGATTTTAATTTAACCAATATATATATATATTATCCACTATGGTGTATTTTGATAAATTATAAATTTTTAAACAAATATCACCACTGTAACGATTCTGTGTTTGGGTATGATAAGTTTGGGAACGAGGCTACCTATTAGATTCGGCTGTGTTCGTCGGATGGGAGGGTTGTGAGGTGTTCCCAAATAAATTAATAGAAATATATTCTGAATCGAAACCGGAAACTTTACTTTAGGTAGCATGACTAAAATAAATGACCTACAAAGTTAAAGGAAGAAGAGAGAAGAAAGAAGTGGTTGCTAATTGTAGGGTAGCTTGAGATGGTATACACTACCCTATGACCTATCCCGCCCACCATGCTGACAGTATGATAATTTTTCGTTATCAGCCCAAAAATAAACTAAAATTTAAGAAAACTAAATAATCTCCGTATACATCCTTACCCTACTTCACCTTTCATAATAAAAAAAATTAAAAATTCATGTTATAAGACATTATAATTAGTCAATTCACAAGGTATCCTAACATGTCATATTGTCAAAATGTCCTAATGTTTCACAATGGTTTAAAAATATTGTTGTTGGTTTGTTAACAAAAAGTGTCTTAAATAAATAGAACGTTGCTTGCTGTGTTTATTGTGCTGTCGTAATTAATCAGAAAAGTCCAGCGCTGAGCGGATGAGCCGTACAACAATATTTTTAAACCATTGTGAAATATTAGGACATTTTGACAATATGACATGTTAGGATACCTTGTGAATTGACTAAATATATATTTAAAGATATTTATCTTCGTAAACAAAATTATTATAAGAATTTATGAAAATAGTAAATAACATCTAAAATCACCAAGTTTTAATTTATAGTAATAATGAATTGGAATGTTTTCCATAAGACAAAAAAAAAATTTTATCGTTTAAATTATAACATTTAGATTAAATTTTCATTCAAATTATCTTCCAATAAATTAAATATAATAAAAAAAAAACTAATTAAAGTGTCTTGTGTGTGTGTGTGTTTTTACATTCGTAATATGAATATCTAAAATAACTAAACAAAACTTAAATGTTTATCACCTTCCAGTAGCAATTTGTTGCATCCAATTTGTTGTATATTTTTTTTTTATAGATAAGTTATTTAAGGTAAATTGAAAATATCTGTAACATTGATTTTATATATACTTAATTCTGTTTATAAACAATGAATGTATACATACTGATTGCAACTATCGGTTTTTAGAAATTTGTTTAAAAATAATGTTGAAACCGTAGCAACTTAAACATTAAATTTAATAAAAAAAAAACCAAATGCAATTAAATTTATTGTTTAGATTCAAATTATGTATCTAAATCAAGGCGAATTCAACTACAGGTGGTGTCGAAAAGCCATCTGATTTTGACAGTTCGAGATACTTTGTTTTGATTTGTTAGGATGGTTGGACAGTAAACACTAACAATGCAATGCAAAATACCCTGTGTTGTTTCTGTTGTTTTTGGATTGTTGTAGTATCGACACCACCTGTAGTTGAATTCGCCTTGTATCTAAATATATTCATATTACAAATAAAACACAAAAAAAAAAAATAATGAGTGAAAGAGAGTGTATATAATTATGGCGTAAATAAAATAAACCAAATAAAAACAATCAACTTACTTATACAAGTTCCATCGCAGTCAGCAGGCGCCGGATGACAAATGAAATGTTGCGCAGTATTTTTATCCACGAATGTCTACAAACAAAGAGTATACGTGTGGTTTTAGCTATATCCAGGGTTTTTATTTGATCATAGCTAAACCTCTGATACACTATTTTATAGATGTTTTAAAATTGTATATGTATCTTTAAACGAGCATGTTATGGGTGAATGTGTGTAATGTCTGAGTGTAAGGTGTTATTATGAGTGAATTAGCGTTTTTATAGGATGGTTTAGGTATGTATGTATGAGTGTAAGTATGTATGCATGTGAATTTGATAGGTTTATGTATTACATTATTATCTATATATATAAAAATGAATTATGTGTGTTTGTATGTTTGTATGTTTGTCGCTTTATAGACTCCGAAACTACTGAACCGATTTTCCTGAAATTTTTACAGTAACATCACGTGAGCCCTAAAAATAAAATAGGCTACTTATTTTTTCGATAGGGGCAGGGGAAGTGGTACCCCCCATAGGATGCCAATATTATACTGAACCGATTTTCCTGAAATTTTTACAGTAACATCACGTGAGCCCTAAAAATAAAATAGGCTACTTATTTTTTCGATAGGGGCAGGGGAATTGGTACCCCCCATAGGATGCCAATATTATACTGAACCGATTTTCCTGAAATTTTTACAGTAACATCACGTGAGCCCTAAAAATAAAATAGGCTACTTATTTTTTCGATAGGGGCAGGGGAATTGGTACCCCCCATAGGATGCCAATATTAATTATCGCATATCTTAAGAGCCGCTGCACGCATTTTGCTGAACTTTTTGTAGTAGGATCTTCTGAGCCCCGGAATTGAAATAAAATAGCAGCGGGGGTATAGGAATACCCCATAGGACGCCAATGTTTAACATCGCATATCTTAAGAACTGTAATAGTGAGAATGTTCAAACTTTCTAAAAGCCACTCTTATGGTATACTACACTTTTGAAAATAAAAATAAAGCGGGTAGGCGCAGGGGGGGAAATACCTCCCATAGGATGCCAGTGTAGCGAAGCGCACCGGGTTAAGCTAGTTATAGATAAATTTGAACGAAAATAAGAAAACTAAATTAGGTGATCATATAAATTAAAATTAATAAACTAATAGCCTATTTCCAATGTGCGAAAGAATTCTTTCGTTCGCTTAACTACATTGAAAACAAAAACAAAGTCTAAAAATTTGTTTTTGTTTTCAATGTAGTTATACCAAAGAAAGAATTCTTTCGCACATCGGAAATAGGCTTTAAGAAATTATCATATTTGAATAATTTGAAATTTAAAAAAAAATTAAAGAATGTAATTAAAAAAAATAAAATTTCAATTTCATTGACATTTAGTAAAACTAAGAAATTTTAAAATTAAATTAAACAAAAATTAATTAAAATTTAAAATCAAAGTAAGCAACTAGAGATTAATGAATTACAATTATTTGTAGTAATTAAATTTATAAGTTTTGATCACTATGGATTCAAAATATCATTATTAAAATGTATGTTTAAATATTTTAGATAAATTTGTTTGAAATTTATTCAAACAATAATGACATCACAATCAATTGAATTTTAAAAGAATTACCAAGGATATTTCTTAGATCGTTTGGGTCACTCTAATATAACCAAAAGAGTGCCAAGATCAGTTTTCTCACAAATTTATAGTTTAAGGCGATGGCATTCAATAAAATTTAAAAAAAAATGGACCAAGATAATAAAAACCTTTTTGTATAAACCCACTTATACTTATAAATTACAGCAACCAAAAATTCGCTTTAACTCCGACTAAACTATTAATATAGGCTCCTTAAGTACAATTTTACTGAGAAAAGACGATGGTACTTCAATAGACGCTTAAAGTATAAGCCACAACAAAACTCTGAGTTGTTCACAAAAGCTTGAGAAAAGGATTCTCCACGATATAAGATGTAAAGTTTCCGCTTCTTATAGAACCTGTACACAATTCTATAATTTATATTCTCTTTTATACGATGTACGCACTCAAGTAATATTTTACAATCACAAAATTTATGATTAAAAGTTTGAAAATTAGCACCGTCCACAATATAAAATTACTACCATCTATAGAACCTATCCACAGTTCTATTTTCCTTTTCCTTTAACTTTTTCTCCCTTTTCTTTAGTAATTTATTTTTTTTCCTCTGACATACACCCAATTTACATGATGAATTTTATGACGTCCAATTTTGGACGTCATTTTTTGTTTGGTAGCAAGCGGTGTAGAGAAGAAAGAGGGGTAGAAAAATAGACTTGATTTCTGTTTTCATGGTTTTTTTGACAATTCGCTTTACACTTTTTTCTGTTCTTTCTGTTACGTTTTATTTTTATATTCTCATCAACTGGATTGAATGAAAATGAAAAAAAATTAGACGTCCAAAAAAACCATCGTATAAATTTGAGTAGTTTTTGGTAGCAACTTCAAAAGGGAATTAAGAAAATTGGACGTCATAAAATTCATCATGTAAATAGGGTGTCACTCAAAAACAGATTTTTAAAAGAAAAATTTTCCCCAAATATCAAATCCGGAAAATTTTAAATTCATAGCCTACCATAATCTGCAATTTGAAAATAAAATAATATAGAATTGAAAATTAATTTTCCTACAGCCAAAATGAAATGTTAGTAAAATGTTAACTGAAATTTAGTAAATATTAATAAAAACAAGTCGCCATCACAAAACAGATGAAATACTAAGGGTACTGTAGAATTTTATCTGAAACAGGGTGACTTTAATTAAATACTATGTCCAAATATCCTTCATATGGTATACCCCTACGTGCTTGCCGTTACTGTCCTCAAGTTCGTAATTTACGTTACCAATCTTCCGTTTTACCACAGCCTTAACACCTGTCGGAGCAAGCTTGGCATTGAACTTATCCGCCAGAGAGCTTTGTACAAAATTACGCCGAAAAACAGTTTGACCAATATTGAATTCCCGTTTGCGCGATCTCAGGTCTTAGCATTACGTTCATATGCGTCCTTTATCTTTGTCCGTATAGAGTCACGTAAAAGTGTAAATTTATCCTGTCTTTCCAATTGTGTATCCGTCTCCGCCAACAGTTTGAGACTACGTAAAATTTTGTAATCCTGTCCATGTGTAATCATAGTCTGTCCGAATGCTAAGTCATAAGGGGTCCGTCCCGTGGTCTGATGAACGCTGCTACGAATAGCACAATTGACGCTAGGAAGATATTCATCCCATTGTCGTTGGTCATTACGAATGTAAGAGCGAAGAGCCTCATTTATAGAGCGGTTTACACTCTCGCTTGCGTTGGACTGTGGGCTATGTACAGCGGTAAATTGGTGTTGAATTCCGAACTTGTCAACTAACTTCTTAAATTCAATAGACTTGAATTGGCTTCCATTATCAGAAACAATGATCTCAGGAACACCAAAGCAAGTAAAAATCTCGTTCTGAAGATAGTCGACTATGGGTTTTGTCACAAATTTCCTTAGTGGCTTCAAAAATGTAAATTTCGTGAAATGGTCAAGAATTATAAAAATGCCTATATTACCGAATTTAGTATGCGGGAATGGTCCTATGAGATCCATATAAAGACGTTGGAATGGCCTTTCGGTTTCAACCATCTGACCCATAGGTGGCTTAAGACACGAGGTTGGAGCTTTGGATGTTCTGCACAATTCGCAGTTGAGGACGTATTCCCTGACATCGGACACTAATTTTGGCCAGAAGAAGAATTTTCTGACTCTATGTACAGTCTTAGCTATACCTCCATGTCTCGCGTTCGGTATATCATGTGCTTTGTACAAGACATCCTTGCGTAGTTCAGGTACAACCAATTTCCATAAATCAAACTCATCAGAGTTGCCAGACGTGAAGCCTTTTCTCCTATAGATATACTTGTCTACAACTCGATAGTCCGGTATTTCCGAATTCGAAAATTCCATTCTCAAACGGACATACTCCGGGCTATCAAAAGCTGGAGAATCCAAATCAATAGATGGCAAGGTTTCTATGTCTATTGCAGCTATGCTATCATCTTCTTCGAATGCTCGGGATAACGCATCTGGCACAACATTTTCGCTCCCTTTTCGGTGTTCTATGGTAAAATCAAATCCTTGTAGTTTAAGCGCCCACCTGGCCAAACGTCCGGCAAGGTCCTTCTGTCGCATAAGCCACTTCAGGCTGGCGTGGTCAGTTATGACCTTAAACTCGTGACCCTCAATATAGGCTCGAAACTTTCTAATGGCCAGAATAACAGCCAAACACTCAAGCTCAGTGATGGAATAATTTCTTTGGGCTTTATTAAGTTTTTGAGACATGAACGCAATCGGCCGTTCGATGCCATCGTCGTCGACCTGTGCCAACACGGCGCCGATACCATAAGTACTAGCGTCGCATTGAACAACAAACGGTTTTTCGAAATCGGCGTGTACCAAAACGGGAGCTGAAGTTTAATTTAGTTTTGACGCTGTCGAATGCCCTCTGGGCATCGACTGTCCATACAAAAGTTTTACGCTTTGACAATAGCTCGGTCAGCGGAAACGCCACAGTAGCGTAATCGTCAATGAAACGACGATACCAACTCGCCATACCAAGAAATTGGCGTAACTGGCGCACCGTTTTAGGAACCGGAAACTCAGAAATGGCCTTCACCTTTCCTAGATCTACTCTTAACGATCCTTCCCCTACAATATATCCCAGATACTGTACTTTGCGTAAACAAAATGAGCTGTTCTTAACATTTATTGTTAAGTTGGCTCGGCGAAGTTGTGTGGCCACCTCCTGCAAGTGTGTCATGTGTTCGTCAAAGTCTTTTGAAATAATTAATAAATCGTCCAAGTACACAAAAACATTTGATTTTAGGGTTTACGGAATGACACGGTCCATTAGTCCGCACATCGTTTGTGTTGCATTACACAACCCAAACGGCATTCTTGTGAATTGGTACAATGGCCGATTAGGGATTGTGAATGCAGTCTTCTGTTTCGATTCTTCGTCCAATTTAATTTGCCAAAAGGCATCCTTGAGATCCACTTTTGAAATATAATAAATTGGAGGAAGTCTTGAAATAAGTCCGTCTATGTTTGGTATCGGGTAAGAGTCTTTTATAGTCACAGTATTCAATTTACGACTGTCCAAGCAAAATCTCACTTTCCCAGGTTTGACAATCAAAACCCCTGGAGATGACCAAGGTGATGTTGGGCATTCTTCAATCACACCTAGTTGCAGCATCCTGTCCACTTCACCACATAAAAGTTTTTCCCTGGCTGGTGAAATAGGGTAGTACCTTTGTTTGATAGGGGAGGAATTCCCAGTATCGATGTTGTGTTCTAGCAGTGTAGTGCATCCCAAACCGTCGCGGTCAGAATTTGGGTAATAATCAATACCTTTTTGTAATTGTTGACTCTGGGATAGAGATAACGGTATTTTATACGAATCTACGTCGGAAACTATCCCACTGATGGTTAGAATGGGGATGATTTGGATCCCAAATTTCTCCCAGAAATCCATCCCACAAATCACGTCCTGGGTAATTGAAGGTATTACTAAGAAATCAATTGATTTCTTTTGACCACTGTACGTTATATATAACGTCACGGTACCTAAAACTTTCTGTCGTTGTCCGTCTGCTGTTTTGACGTTACCCATACCACGTCTAAATTGGTGAAAATTTAATATTTCAACACCAAACACACCACCAATTACATTGACATTGGCGCCACTGTCCATTAAAGCCAAATAATTATTATTAAAAATATTCAATCTAATGTAGGGTCTATTATCATCTTCCTTATTCACTAAAGACGAAACAACTTAATTTCGAAAATGTTTTCTACGTTTATAAAATTCCCGAATCCTTTTGAATGATCGGGATGGCTTAGGTTTAGTATATGTTTCGTTGAAAATTCTTGCCCTAATACGATTACATTCCTCAAGGCGAATGTGGTAAGGTCGTTGTTGAGGGTGTAATTTTGGTAAGTCAGATCCACTCTTGGTATTATCAAGTACGTTACGTAAGTCAGGTAAATTAGAACATCCCGGTTTTACATCCGAAGAAACGTCACGTGTTAATTGGTTTTCGGATGTCCGTCCTTTGTCGCACGAACATCCTTTTTCCCGTTTCCCCGCTTTGACAGACAATTAAGACAGTTGGGCTTATAAATATCCTTGGCAACCGTAACAAAACACTGTCCTGGTTCCAAACAATCTATGAAACTGTGACCAACGTTGTCACAATTCCAACATTTTCCCGATTTAATCCCACAACAAATTCCCAAATCATTCTCGTCCACGTTTTCGCTTATTTGGGTGTCGGTTACCACGATCTCGGACAACTGTTTCTGAAAAGAACGTTTGCTCGAAGTTGAAGAAAAATCCTTAATAAATTTTTCGTACCTTCGTACTGCACGTCTCAATTGGGATAACCGAGTAACTTCGAGATGTAAGATCTCGTGTCTTACTTCAGGTCTTAAGTTGCGTTGAATAGTCTCGCATAAATCATTTTCGGTAAAAGGAAGTTCGTAATTTGTCACAAAGAGTCATAATTCCGTCATAAAATTCATCAAAAATCTCGTTTGGTCTTTGTTTACGTCGTAAAATGTCGTCCTTAATGTCAAAGTCTGTAGTAAAGTCTTTATATTGACGCTTCAAAGCGTCACATAAATCGTCCCAGTTGTTTACGTCGTAAAATGTCGTCCTTAATGTCAAAGTCTGTAGTAAAGTCTTTATATTGACGCTTCAAAGCGTCACATAAATCGTCCCAGTCCATCAGTTCAGTATCCCTGTGGAACCGCCAATACCACTTTAGGGCTTTACCTTCGAATAGAAGGTGAGCGTGCTCGCATAACAAATCAAATTCACTCTATAAATAAATTCCTCAACACTAATTTCTGATGAATCACCAGTGAATCTAATTCGCCAGTTTCGAATTATATTGAGAATTCGTTCCGAACCTGAGCCGAAGTCCCTGGTACCACGATCATCACGTCCTTGTCTAGAAGTTACACGTCTATTATCCCCCTGAATCGGATTTCTGTCCATTCGTCCAGTTCGATTCTGTAATCTGTCCTGACCATCCGGTACTACACCTGACAAGTTGACATTGCGCATTCTATTAGCAATCAAATCAGCTATTTCATCCCTAAAACCGCTCATTGTCTCATGGACAATTTGTCGAACACGGGCATCATTCGCTGATTCCTGTTCGACTGCTTCTCGACGAGCTTGTTGACGAGTCCGAGGTCGATTAGCAGGTCCAGATGCGTCACCACCCGCGGCCTCATCTAACGTCATGGTTGTGTTAGCCATGCCCTGTCTCACATTGGTAGAAATGTCCTCACAGCTACGAGCCACAAACATTGTCACGAGTTAGGGAAAAATTTGATATTCAATCAGTAAATTGAAGTCAAGTAAAATAAAGAGATATAAAATTTCGACTGAAATATTCAGTAAATTTAAAAAAAAAATCACACCAGTTAAAACGATAAGAACAGATATAAATATATATATTTACTACTACTCGGTGAAGTAAAATGGGTAGAACATATGCAGCTAAAAAAAAAATAATAATTATGAAAAATAATCATAATAACCCAAAATAATAATGAAACTATAATAAATGTTATGTAGGAAACCAAACAAAAAAAAAATAAATAAACTAAAAGAGATAAATAATAAAACAATCATCAACCACTGAAAAATAACAAAGTTGTTTGTTGCTCACTTTAAATGGAAACTTTTGACAGAAGCCAAAGAGTATAAAATCCAAGATTAAAGTGAGACAAAGGTTTAAAATGAGGGAGTGATTATCCGGTGCAGGAATGTAACAATTTACATTCATTAACTTTACGTCCACACAACCGGAAAAATCAAACAAGTAAACGGAATTTTAAAGTAATAGAAAAATTACCAAACGAAAAGATCAAAGACTATAAATAGAAAGAGAGGAGAGAAAGAGTCGAACGAGTATTGTACCGAAACCGTCCAATACAACTTCTCTAGTTCGAACCCAAACCCTGATAACTAGAGTCCTACTAAATGACTACCGGGAATTGGCAACTATACTAATAATGACCAATTAAGTCCTCAGTTCCAAGTATTAAAACTCAAGCTAAAAAAAAAAAAAAACAGAGAAATGAAAAGAAAATAGAAAACAAAGCAAATCACTACCCCAAAAAGGATTCAAAGAGGCCTCAGCATCTAGATAACAATTGCACTAAAAATCTTAAACTTACGAAAGCTGAGCCCCACGTTGGGCGCCAAAAATCTCCTGTAACGATTCTGTGTTTGGGTATGATAAGTTTGGGAACGAGGCTACCTATTAGATTCGGCTGTGCTCGTCCGATGGGGGGGGGGTTGTGAGGTGTTCCCAAATAAATTAATAGAAATATATTCTGAATCGAAACCGGAAACTTTACTTTAGGTAGCATGACTAAAATAAATGACCTACAAAGTTAAAGGAAGAAGAGAGAAGAAAGAAGTGGTTGCTAATTGTAGGGTAGCTTGAGATGGTATACACTACCCTATGACCTATCCCACCCACCATGCTGACAGTATGCTAATTTTTCGTTATCAGCCCAAAAATAAACTAAAATTTAAGAAAACTAAATAATCTCCGTATACATCCTTACCCTACTTCACCTTTCATAATAAAAAAAATTAAAAATTCATGTTATAAGACATTATAATTAGTCAATTCACAAGGTATCCTAACATGTCATATTGTCAAAATGTCCTAATATTTCACAATGGTTTAAAAATATTGTTGTTGGTTTGTTAACAAAAAGTGTCTTAAATAAATAGAACGTTGCTTGCTGTGTTTATTGTGCTGTCGTAATTAATCAGAAAAGTCCAGCGCTGAGCGGATGAGCCGTACAACAATATTTTTAAACCATTGTGAAATATTATGACATTTTGACAATATGACATGTTAGGATACCTTGTGAATTGACTAAATATATATTTAAAGATATTTATCTTCGTAAACAAAATTATTATAAGAATTTATGAAAATAGTAAATAACATCTAAAATCACCAAGTTTTAATTTATAGTAATAATGAATTGGAATGTTTTCCATAAGACAAAAAAAAAATTTTATGGTTTAAATTATAACATTTAGATTAAATTTTCATTCAAATTATCTTCCAATAAATTAAATATAATAAAAAAAAAAACTAATTAAAGTGTCTTGTGTGTGTGTGTGTTTTTACATTCGTAATATGAATATCTAAAATAACTAAACAAAACTTAAATGTTTATCATCTTTCAGTAGCAATTTGTTGCATCCAATTTGTTGTATATTTTTTTTTTATAGATAAGTTATTTAAGGTAAATTGAAAATATCTGTAACATTGGTTTTATATTTACTTAATTCTGTTTATAAACAATGAATGTATACATACTGATTGCAACTATCGGTTTTTAGAAATTTGTTTAAAAATAATGTTGAAACCGTAGCAACTTAAACATTAAATTTAATAAAAAAAAAACCAAATGCAATTAAATTTATTGTTTAGATTCAAATTATGTATCTAAATCAAGGCGAATTCAACTACAGGTGGTGTCGAAAAGCCATCTGATTTTGACAGTTCGAGATACTTTTTTTTGATTTGTTAGTGTTTTGTTAGGATGGTTGGACAGTAAACACTAACAATGCAATGCAAAATACCCTGTGTTGTTTCTGTTGTTTTTGGATTGTTGTAGTATCGACACCACCTGTAGTTGAATTCGCCTTGTATCTAAATATATTCATATTACAAATAAAACACAAAAAAAAAAAATAATGAGTGAAAGAGAGTGTATATAATTATGGCGGAAATAAAATAAACCAAATAAAAACAATCAACTTACTTATACAAGTTCCATCGCAGTCAGCAGGCGCCGGATGACAAATGAAATGTTGCGCAGTATTTTTATCCACGAATGTCTACAAACAAAGAGTATACGTGTGGTTTTAGCTATATCCAGGGTTTTTATTTGATCATAGCTAAACCTCTGATACACTATTTTATAGATGTTTTAAAATTGTATATGTATCTTTAAACGAGCATGTTATGGGTGAATGTGTGTAATGTCTGAGTGTAAGGTGTTATTATGAGTGAATTAGCGTTTTTATAGGATGGTTTAGGTATGTATGTATGAGTGTAAGTATGTATGTATGTAAATTTGGTAGGTTTATGTATTACATTATTATTATAGATGAATTTGAACGAAAATAAGAAAACTAAATTAGGTGATCATATAAATTAAAATTAATAAACTAAGAAATTATCATATTTGAATAATTTGAAATTTAAAAAAATATTAAAGAATGTAATTAAAAAAAATAAAATTTCAATTTCATTGACATTTAGTAAAACTAAGAAATTTTAAAATTAAATTAAACAAAAATTAATTAAAATTTAAAATCAAAGTAAGCAACTAGAGATTAATGAATTACAATTATTTGTAGTAACTAAATTTATAAGTTTTGATCACTATGGATTCAAAATATCATTATTAAAATGTATGTTTAAATATTTTAGATAAATTTCTTTGAAATTAATTCAAACAATAATGACATCACAATCAATTGAATTTTAAAAGAATTACCAAGGATATTTCTTAGATCGTTTGGGTCACTCTAATATAACCAAAAGTGTGCCAAGATCAGTTTTCTCACAAATTTATAGTTTAAGGCGATGGCATTCAATAAAATTTAAAAAAAAATGAACCTGTATTTTTATTTAGAGTTTAAATTTTAAGACTTAAATGTAAAATAATGTAACATTTCAATAGTTTACATGCAAAGCAAAGAACTTTGGAAAATGGTAATTATTTGAGATTTAAAAGCAATTTTTAATATTTCAGATAAAAAATTTCAAAATGTCTAACAGTCCTATGTGGAAGAAGCTGATAGTCACATTTATTATAGGTTTTATTTTACATACGTTTATGGATTCGGTTCTTATAATTTTACAACACTTTTTTATTTTTTCTTATGCAATACTAAAAATTATTATTATATTCAATATTTATTGTTGACCTGTGTCGATCATCAACTGATGAAAACATGTTAAGCTGTTAGGACGTATCAACTTGTTTGTAATTTTTTTAATTTTTACAGTGTTTTAAATGCCCTGAAGATGGCCATCGATGTATGGTCGAAATATCGGATGAAAAATAAAATACAAAATTAAAAATATAAAAATTGGGAAAAAAAATTTTTTATTTTATAATTTTTTATGACCTTAAGCCAAACAAATAAACAACAACAATTATTATTATAAATTATTATCTTATCACTAATTCCACTAACACCGTGGTAATAGTTATAAAACAGATTACCCAGTTTTGGTGTTTAAAAATATTAATGTGTTCTTATAAAAAGAATTAAAAACTCTGCTAATTTTTTTATTGAGTGTGATTATACATTATGCTGTTAAAAAAATTATATATTTATTTGATGATACGTCATTTATAATTTTGTAAATAACTTAAAATTAGATAAAAAAAAATATGTAACGTGAATCCAAATCAACAAAACTTTAAAATTTTCAAATAATATCTACATTGTTTTGCATTTAAGCTAACGATATGTGTTTTGTTTGTGAAAAAAAATCTTTGATGCCTGTAAAAGGGTCCATTTTTCTTTCGTAAAAAAGACGTACCTAAATGCAGAAATTATTAAGAAAAAAAATAGCCACAAGAATTTGTTGGTATTTTGTGCTTGTAAAAATATTTTTGTTTCTGTACCAATCGCGTCAGTAGGTTTTTTTCTTTGAAAACACTTTTCTTAAGTAAAAAAATTTAAAAAACAAGTAAAAAAGCCTTGTTTTCCTACAATTTATGTGTAAACCTATACATATAAAAGCAAATGTGACAGCAGGTAAAATTTTTGGGTAAGAAGATGTGTTTTATTGATGTATTAATGAAACTTTATTGTTTAGCACTATTTTAATTGCTTCCTTTTTTATGCTACAATTATATGACCGAGTCCAAAGAATTAACCTTACTAATTTATGGTATTTATTTAATGTAACTTTGACCTGTTACAATGACTATACATTTTTGCAGGCAAACTCAGGTGCGCATTTGGAATTTTGTAAAAAGTTATGATATACTATTAGCTAGAATTAAAATGTATGCACAGATGTTTGAAGTATGAGTAACCCAACAACGTGAATACCCTTTCTATTTTACTTACCACTATGAACCCCCTAACTTTTTACTAAAATAACTTTTTCACGTTATAATTCTCATGTAATTTATTTTATTTTTGAAAAAATAGACCAGGGAAATCCATTTCTATGCACAATTGTGTATACCACTACTAAAGGTACGTTCAGACTGGTGAAATATTTGAAAGCAAACATCAAATATTTCATTAACGTAGTCTGAACATTATTAGCTAGAATTAAAATGTATGCACAGATGTTTGAAGTATGAGTAACCCAACAACGTGAATACCCTTTCTATTTTACTTACCACTATGAACCCCCTAACTTTTTACTAAAATAACTTTTTCACGTTATAATTCTCATGTAATTTATTTTATTTTTGAAAAAATAGACCAGGGAAATCCATTTCTATGCACAATTGTGTATACCACTACTAAAGGTACGTTCAGACTGGTGAAATATTTGAAAGCAAACATCAAATATTTCATTAACGTAGTCTGAACACAAAATATTTTTGAGTATCAAATAAAATAACAGCTGATTTTGAGCAAATAAAAGTATTTGCCGGCAAACAAATATTTGTCCAATGTGAACATAGTGTGAGCACAAAAAATCAAATATTTTAGTAATTTTTGAGCAAACATTTATTTGATATTACAAAAAAATTGTAAGAGCAAACAACGACAAATAATTTTAGCCATGTTCCGGATAGAAGCAATTTTTCCTGTAAGTTTTCGGATTCTTTACAATTTTAAAGATTTTTTATAATTATTAGACTTTGTATCGTGCCGCTATTAGCAAATTTTTGCGAATTTCCGCTAATTTAGCAATTTTTATCGAATTTTTGCCATTCCTTTTAGTTTTAGGCACTTTTAATAAATTTTGTGGCTTGTTTGAAATATATAAATTTTTCGCGAATTTTCGCTATTTTTGCAAAAATTTTTTTTCCCGACATTTTGTTTTTTAACTGATTTAGAGACTTCAAATATATTTAAGGGTTTATATCCAAGTTTGCAATTTTTCGCAAATTTTAGCCATGTTCCCGTTACCCATTGTCTTCCAGTTTTTTTTATATTTTACATTCTCCTGTTCTAACACTATGAAAGATGCTGCTCCACAAAATAACAAAAATAAATTAGCTTTTGCGCTCATTTTTACTATTTGTGAAATATATTATTATTTTTGAACACTTTCATTAAATAATTATTTGATGCAAATATTTATTTTAGTCTGAACGCATGGCAAACATGAATTAATTTATTTTATTTAACACTTTTTGCCAACTGTTTCATCAAACAAAAATTGTCAAATGTTTGAGCTTAGTTTGAACATTAAACAAAATATATTTTTGTTTTACACAGTTTGAAGCAAATATCAGAACAAATATTTTCGTCAAATATTTCATTAGTCTGAACGTACCTCAATACATATTTTTGTTTCAGGTTAACAGAAAAAACTTTATGATGGCACTTAAAAAATATTGTGCGGTCAAAAACGCTTTTGGTAACATCCAATGCCTTATATGGTATGCAACATTTAAGGAAGGAACGGAATATGTTATTAAACGTGTGATTTGCGTGCAATATTTATTTTGTATGAATTTTTAAAACATAAAAATCTTTAATTTTTTTACAATTGTTTTATAAGTTATATGAAACTGATTTAGAGTCAAAAAGCTTCCGAATAAAAAAAAGTGCAGTTTTAAAATCAAACAAATAATTTTAGCCATGTTCCGGATAGAAGCAATTTTTCCTGTAAGTTTTCGGATTCTTTACAATTTTAAAGATTTTTTATAATTATTAGACTTTGTATCGTGCCGCTATTAGCAAATTTTTGCGAATTTCCGCTAATTTAGCAATTTTTATCGAATTTTTGCCATTCCTTTTAGTTTTAGGCACTTTTAATAAATTTTGTGGCTTGTTTGAAATATATAAATTTTTCGCGAATTTTCGCTATTTTTGCAAAAATTTTTTTTCCCGACATTTTGTTTTTTAACTGATTTAGAGACTTCAAATATATTTAAGGGTTTATATCCAAGTTTGCAATTTTTCGCAAATTTTAGCCATGTTCCCGTTACCCATTGTCTTCCATTTTTTTTTTTATATTTTACATTCTCCTGTTCTAACACTATGAAAGATGCTGCTCCACAAAATAACAAAAATAAATTAGCTTTTGCGCTCATTTTTACTATTTGTGAAATATATTATTATTTTTGAACACTTTCATTAAATAATTATTTGATGCAAATATTTATTTTAGTCTGAACGCATGGCAAACATGAATTAATTTATTTTATTTAACACTTTTTGCCAACTGTTTCATCAAACAAAAATTGTCAAATGTTTGAGCTTAGTTTGAACATTAAACAAAATATATTTTTGTTTTACACAGTTTGAAGCAAATATCAGAACAAATATTTTCGTCAAATATTTCATTAGTCTGAACGTACCTCAATACATATTTTTGTTTCAGGTTAACAGAAAAAACTTTATGATGGCACTTAAAAAATATTGTGCGGTCAAAAATGCTTTTGGTAACATCCAATGCCTTATATGGTATGCAACATTTAAGGAAGGAACGGAATATGTTATTAAACGTGTGATTTGCGTGCAATATTTATTTTGTATGAATTTTTAAAACATAAAAATCTTTAATTTTTTTACAATTGTTTTATAAGTTATATGAAACTGATTTAGAGTCAAAAAGCTTCCGAATAAAAAAAAGTGCAGTTTTAAAATCAGCGACATTGAATTGGTAAAGAATTTCTACAAATTTTTTATCAACACAAAAAATTTTTAATTTTGTACCTTTGTGTTATACAACTTATATAATATATTACTAACATTTTATTTCGGCTGTAAATGAATGCATTCTCTCAATTTTCTTACTCTCTGGTACTCACTACTACACAACCAAAAAATTTTTGGAAATCCCTGATCTAAATCAAGGCGAATTCAACTACAGGTGGTGTCGAAAAGCCATCTGATTTTAACAGTTCGATATACTTTGTTTTGATTTGTTAGTGTTTTGTTAGGAATGGTTGACATTTTGGACAGTGTTGTTTCTGTTGTTTTTGGATTGTTGTAGTATCGACACCACCTGTAGTTGAATTCGCCTTGTATCTAAATATATTCATATTACAAATAAAACACAAAAAAAAAAAATAATGAGTGAAAGAGAGTGTATATAATTATGGCGGAAATAAAATAAACCAAATAAAAACAATCAACTTACTTATACAAGTTCCATCGCAGTCAGCAGGCGCCGGATGACAAATGAAATGTTGCGCAGTATTTTTATCCACGAATGTCTACAAACAAAGAGTATACGTGTGGTTTTAGCTATATCCAGGGTTTTTATTTGATCATAGCTAAACCTCTGATACACTATTTTATAGATGTTTTAAAATTGTATATGTATCTTTAAACGAGCATGTTATGGGTGAATGTGTGTAATGTCTGAGTGTAAGGTGTTATTATGAGTGAATTAGCGTTTTTATAGGATGGTTTAGGTATGTATGTATGAGTGTAAGTATGTATGCATGTAAATTTGGTAGGTTTATGTATTACATTATTATTATAGATGAATTTGAACGAAAATAAGAAAACTAAATTAGGTGATCATATAAATTAAAATTAATAAACTAAGAAATTATCATATTTGAATAATTTGAAATTTAAAAAAATATTAAAGAATGTAATTAAAAAAAATAAAATTTCAATTTCATTGACATTTAGTAAAACTAAGAAATTTTAAAATTAAATTAAACAAAAATTAATTAAAATTTAAAATCAAAGTAAGCAACTAGAGATTAATGAATTACAATTATTTGTAGTAACTAAATTTATAAGTTTTGATCACTATGGATTCAAAATATCATTATTAAAATGTATGTTTAAATATTTTAGATAAATTTCTTTGAAATTAATTCAAACAATAATGACATCACAATCAATTGAATTTTAAAAGAATTACCAAGGATATTTCTTAGATCGTTTGGGTCACTCTAATATAACCAAAAGTGTGCCAAGATCAGTTTTCTCACAAATTTATAGTTTAAGGCGATGGCATTCAATAAAATTTAAAAAAAAATGGACCAAGATAATAAAAACCTTTTTGTATATACCCACTTATACTTATAAATTACAGCAACCAAAAATTCGCTTTAACTCCGACTAAACCACTAATATAGGCTCCTTAAGTACAATTTTACTGAGAAAAGACGATGGTACTTCAATAGACGCTTAAAGTATAAGGCACAACAAAACTCTCTGAGTTGTTCACAAAAGCTTGAGAAAAGGATTCTCCACGATATAAGATGTAAAGTTTCCGCTACTTATAGAAACTGTACACAATTCTATAATTTGTATTCTCTTTTATACGATGTACGCACTCAAGTAATATTTTACAATCACAAAATTTATGATTAAAAGTTTGAAAATTAGCACCGTCCACGATATAAAATTACTACCATCTATAGAACCTATCCACAGTTCTATTTTCCTTTTCCTTTAACTTTTTCTCCCTTTTTTTTTCCTCTGACTCACTCAAAAACAGATTTTTAAAAGAAAAATTTTCCCCAAATATCAAATCCGGAAAATTTTAAATTCATAGCCTACCATAATCAACAATTTGAAAATAAAATAATATAGAATTGAAAATTAATTTTCCTACAGCCAAAATGAAATGTTAGTAAAATGTTAACTAAAATTTAGTAAATATTAATAAAAACAAGTCGCCATCACACCACAACTTTGGTTTTAAAACAGTGGTGTCAATTATGATTGTGTTGGTGCGAATACTCTTGTCTCTTACGTTCCCAGCGGGAGGAATCTGCGGTTGCGAGGCCTATTACGAGGCCTAATTAACATACATATTTTGCTATGAAGACTTTAGAGCAATTAATAATAACGCAATTATCGAAAAATGTTGAGTTATGGACAGACACAATCAGTTATTATATAAATAAATTTAATTTGGAAACTGCATTTCGCAGAAACTTTGCTTATTTTTTGGAAAAATTGAGCATTTGACAATATTTGAAGTCTTTTTACAGCCTTATACAATTCTTTCCAAAATTTTTAATTTGGTGCTCAACATATCTTTGCGAATGCCAACAATGAAAATTCATTTGCACATACTAATGCAAATAATAACCCCATTAAGTTTAAAAATATTCTATAATTATTAACCACCATTATAAAAAGAGAAGATTTTACTAGCCTATAAAAATATACTTTTATTTACCAATAATATCTTCTAAATTTATATTGCAGTTTCGAAACAACAAAACCTTTTTTAGGTTTGCGGGCGTTAATTTATTGCGTTGTTTTGAGCAAATGTATTTCAAATCGGAAAATATTTGTTCGCAAAGATATATTGAGGAAAAAAAGCGACAAACATTTGAAGGAATTTTTTTTAATACAGGATATTGTGCCCCGTCTAAATTTTTCCAGAACTCAATAATATTTTCCCTATCTGGATGATAAAATTTTTAATAAACTTATCCGCTTGTATGTTCGTTATCGCTGTCTACAAGACTAACTGAGCTACCTAAACAAGGGCGGCAAGCGTTTTTTTAAATGATGAAAATTCTATTTCAAATACATTTTCAATAAGACAAATCGACAAAGCGATTTGTCAAATAGGATTTTCCAGCCGGGTGGTGTCGAATTCGCGTTCTAAAGGCTTTTTTCGTATAAACTTTATGCAAATGAAAAGTTTTGACATACAAAAAACGCTTGCCGCTCTTATTTAGGTAGCTCAGTAATAAATAAAATTCAAATTTGAAGTTTACAGAAGCTCAATAAACACAACATCAAGGCGAATTCATCACAGTTATTTTTGATACTACAATAAGTACACTACACCTCGTACAAAAACCACAAGCAATTTGTTTTTTTTTAAATCATTGTACAATGTTAAAAACAGAAATAAAACAAAACAGAAACAAAGATAATAAATAATAAATATATTATTTCTGTTTAGAGGCCTCAAAACAGGCCGTGCGATCGTGCGATATTTCCCGCTGAATGAAAGTGTTTTGCAGTAAACAATTATATTTTACGCTCGCAAAATAAAAGAGCGTAAGCGTACATGTGAGTTTTGCTGGCACAATTGTGTATGACGCTGACATCCCTGTTTTAAAATCACTTTTAATGGTTGTATCTTTCAAGATACACTATGCACTCCGCACTATCTGCAAATGTACCTTACTTTTTTATACACTAGCGGTATTCAGTGTTTGGTGCAAATAGTTGCGATAGAGCAAATGAAAATGATCGTAACTCTTTGCGTTTTTTGTTAGATTAAGCAAAAGAGCTACGATATTTTGCATTTGCTATTTCACAAGACCATTTGCATAACACACCGAACTCCGCTACTTTGTTTGTTTTTGAAAAGAAAAATGTTGTATAAAAAAATATATTTTTACACAGGCTGCTTTTGTATATATTCGCAGGACTTTTTACCAAGTTCTTTGAAATTCAATTTATTTCCTTCAAAACTTCAAAATATAAATGTAGATCCCAGGTCTTTAGAATTTAAGAACATAATGTGGGGACATGGTAGTTTACAATTTCGCATTCAAGAAGTTGAATTCAGAGGATATAACTCCCTCCCTCAAGATATTTAGTCATTAGTAAATCCTTATCATGTTTGGAGTTATTTATTCCCTGAGAGCTTAGAAAACTTTTTGTGAAGAAATCGTACGGTATGCTGATTTAGATGAACAGTTTTCTTTTAGCATTACAAAACTTTGTAAATTTATATGAAGATTATACCTTATTAGGCCTGTTATTGATTCCCTAAATTGTATACATATATAGATTTGTTACCAAAATGCATAGGTATAGTGTCAATGAAATATATGTAACTTCTCTCTCAAATAACGAATAACTCGAAAAATTTATGTCAATTACTTGATTAAAATGAATTTCTTAGAAAATTCTACTTTTTAATAATAAATTATTTTGTATTTGGATTTCTAACTTATAAAATACCTAACAAATATATAACATGTTTTATGTTCTGTATCTATTGTGTTACACGCACTTCTGAACGTATTTTAGTCCCTTTTTAGATGTGGGTGTGTGTGAGACAAATCATGTAATAAACTATTACCTACTAATTCCATACATAAGAATTTTCGTACTAAAATAGCGCTGTTTGATATTGAACTTGACGTTAATTTTAAAAAATTCATCAGCATTTAACATTGTGTAAACTATCTACTGTCAGATTATGGGTTACCAGTTTTTACCTGTCCTCAATTTCTTTATTACCTGTTACCATCCAAACGGATGGATGCATTTTGACATATAAGGTATTGTTAGATTCGTCTTAAAAACCGAAGTGTTCCAAGTTGCAAAATAGTAATTCGTAAAAAAAACATATTACCCAATCCTATTGGAAGAGCTTTAAAATAAAGAAAAATATAGTTATCAGTCATGTTCGGTAAATCGAATACTTATGAATGAAAATAAAATCGAACAAACTTTGAAACCGATCCCGTTTAAAAAGTTTATATGAAAGTTCCTTTTTTCTATACTTCATACTTTGAGGTCTTATCTTAAACAGAACTTCTCTTAAATCAGGAAAAATACGGTGATTTAAAAAAATTAACTGAGAATCTCCATTGATTTCAATTTTATTTGATGTTCAGCAACAATAAATTAGTTAAATTGAATTGCGATTAATAAATTTGTTTAGATAGGCTGCACCTCTCATAAAAATGCTGCGACAAATAAGTCTAAAATAAAATAAATAATTAAAAAATAATTTATTAAAATATGAGGTGAAAGCATATGTTGAAAACCCGTATTAAGTTTAGCAGGCGGGACATAATTGCAAATTATCAATAAAATAAAATTAATGGACCCCGATTGCTGCTTAGCCAATTGCATGTATTAAACTTTGGCTTAGTCTTGTTTCGGCCTCTTAAGCGCCTTAAAAACTGTATGTTTTGCAGCAGAGTTTTTGATTTTTGAATTATTTATTTAATTTACAAGCTTTAGAATTGTATACGTGGTATAAATGAATTATTATTTTATTGTTAAACTTTATTTTTATTTTATTGCTTTTTTCTGTTTATTAATATAATAAAAGTAACAAATCGAATAGATATGTATGTTTTTCCCATTGGATAAAATTATTTCAACTATTCGAGTTATTCGAACATATTAATACTCTTATTCGATTAATCGAGCAAAATTAAAATTTAAATACCGATTAATTCCTTACTCGAACAAAATCAAAAGTCAAATAATTGGATACTCTACCTATAATATCCAACAATTCTTAGTTGATAGGGTTGCATATCACCTACATAGTTTAGTTGATCTACCAGGTATTGCGGCGTGTTTCCAATTTTTATTTTTTGTATAAATATGAGTGTATTAATATTACATATTTATTTTGTCATTTGTGTAGCCTTTCTATTTATGTAGTTGAACAGAAGGTATATTGTTGAACCGAACTCAAAACGCGATTTTATCATTGTATTATAAATGTTTATAACCGTAAGTGTTGATACTTTGTTTCTTATTCGTTTGAAAACCCCGATTTTTTTTTACATATACATATATTCGATGTTTTCTTTAAATTTTAGTTTTTTGTCGACTATGAAGCCCAGATATTTAATTTGATTAACTTTCTCTATTACTTCGTTATTAATTTTAAAAGTTGATTCACTGTTCATATTAATTTCCATCAATTGTGTTTTACCCTCATTCAGTTTAGTTTATTTATTTTCAGCCAGTTAATCACCATTTTCATGTCATGCATCAAAATATCTTCACAGTCACTATTGGTATCACATACTGTAAAAATTAGTGTGTTATCAGCGTAAAGCACAATTTCGCATTTTCCAAGATATTAGACATGTCGTTTATATATATAATAAAAAGTAGAGCACCCAATATTGATCCTTGTGACACCCCATAACCGCTATATATGTACATCTTCAAATCTTACATTATTAATTCTCAAATACTGTCTTCGATTTGTTATATACGATTTAAGCCATTTTAATTCATTTCCGCGTATTCTGTATTTATATAATTTCTATATTAATACCTCTCTATCTAAAGTTTCGAAAGCTCTTTTAAAGTCAAGGAAAATTACCATTATTTTTTTCTTTTTGTCTATGTTTTTCCATCTATTTATAATGTAGTTTACCGCTGTTTTACATGAAAATTTTTTTTCTGAACCCGGATTGGTATTTCGATAGTATCCTCAAAATATTTTTCTAGATGTACTTTAACAACTTTTTCTATAAATTTTTTCACACGTTTTTAGCATCAAAATTCCTCACAAAAAGTTTTCATAACTTTTCTATTGGTGTAATAAGCGATATCTTCCAGTTTTCTGGAAATTGTCCCATTTGCAAAAACGCATTAAAGAGTACCAAACGCTAGATTGGATATTATTTTCTTTCGCATCACAATAAAGAGTTTTTTCCTTATCCTATGTACTTTATTTTTCACTAAAAATATAATAAACCAAAAACTAAACATTGTGTTTCTATTTCATTCCAATCATGTGTTAATTTTAAATGACCCGTTACTTTTGGAAGTTCTTTCTAATAAGAAGAATACACGCATTTCAATCTATATTTTTCAAAATTAAATTTTAGATTAAGAAAATTTAAATTGAATTGTAAAAGCAAAACATTCTAAAAAAAATATAAAATTCTAAAAGTTTAAGGATAAAAATAAGGTTTAAAAAATTTCTTTTATGAGATTCTAGATGCCTGCCCATGGAGCCTTGTAGCAAATTACCATTTCAAAAGAGTGTAATTTATATGAAAATATCAAATATGTTATTCAAATCAAATTACAAACATACGCTTTTGCTTTTTGAATTGTAGCGGTAAAATGTAAAGAACAAAATAGTATATGTCAAGACAAATGTATGCTTCTTATCGAACGGTATGCTTCTTTTAAAACGTCTGGCAACTTTACTATCTACAACTGACGTGTCCCCACCAGTACTGATTACTTTTGTTTTGCAATTTCGCCATGGTCATATATAGCAACTACAGACGTGCGTGAACAAATCATACCGAAGAAAACATACTTTTTTGAATAGTTGATAAAAATAGTATAAAAGTAAAAAAGTACTAAAGTACGTGTATTTACAACCAATTTCAATAAAAAAAAAGTATGATATTTCAATTTCACGTGTTTTGGCAACAAATTTCAACAACAAAAAAAGTATGTTATTTCATGTCCATGATGTACCTATGTAATATGATGACAAATAGACTACAATAAAGTGTAAAATTACAAAATCCCTATATACATAGTTTGTTACTGTTTAAAACCGATAAATTTCGCGGTGCCGCAAATTTGAAAACTTATTTCTATGTAAAAAGACCGTACGAATCCAAAAATGGGGTTGTCACTTTCGGGAAATTAGCCGTTTATAGGGTATACCCAAAAATGTGTAAAATACGAAAATCCATATATATATTGTTTTTTTACTATATAAAACCGACAAATATCGGTATGAGAAAAATTGAAAAACTTTTTTCTATGTAAAAAGACCGTACGAATCCAAAAATGGGGTTGTCACTTTCGGGAAATTAGCCGTTTATAGGGTATACCCAAAAATGTGTAAAATACGAAAATCCATA
Source organism: Pollenia amentaria (assembly GCA_943735925.1). Classification (NCBI taxonomy): domain Eukaryota; kingdom Metazoa; phylum Arthropoda; class Insecta; order Diptera; family Polleniidae; genus Pollenia; species Pollenia amentaria. The sequence continues at coordinate 164,990,328 of OX031009.1, forward strand.
TATATATTGTTTTTTTACTATATAAAACCGACAAATATCGGTATGAGAAAAATTGAAAAACTTTTTTCTATGTAAAAAGACCGTACGAATCCAAAAATGGGGTTGTCACTTTCGGGAAATTAGCCGTTTATAGGGTATACCCAAAAATGTGTAAAATACGAAAATCCATATATATATTGTTTTTTTACTATATAAAACCGACAAATATCGGTATGAGAAAAATTGAAAAACTTTTTTCTATGTAAAAAGACCGTACGAATCCAAAAATGGGGTTGTCACTTTCGGGAAATTAGCCGTTTATAGGGTATACCCAAAAATGTGTAAAATACGAAAATCCATATATATATTGTTTTTTTACTATATAAAACCGACAAATATCGGTATGAGAAAAATTGAAAAACTTTTTTCTATGTAAAAAGACCGTACGAATCCAAAAATGGGGTTGTCACTTTCGGGAAATTAGCCGTTTATAGGGTATACCCAAAAATGTGTAAAATACGAAAATCCATATATATATTGTTTTTTTACTATATAAAACCGACAAATATCGGTATGAGAAAAATTGAAAAACTTTTTTCTATGTAAAAAGACCGTACGAATCCAAAAATGGGGTTGTCACTTTCGGGAAATTAGCCGTTTATAGGGTATACCCAAAAATGTGTAAAATACGAAAATCCATATATATATTGTTTTTTTACTATATAAAACCGACAAATATCGGTATGAGAAAAATTGAAAAACTTTTTTCTATGTAAAAAGACCGTACGAATCCAAAAATGGGGTTGTCACTTTCGGGAAATTAGCCGTTTATAGGGTATACCCAAAAATGTGTAAAATACGAAAATCCATATATATATTGTTTTTTTACTATATAAAACCGACAAATATCGGTATGAGAAAAATTGAAAAATTTTTTTCTATGTAAAAAGACCGTACGAATCCAAAAATGGGGTTGTCACTTTCGGGAAATTAGCCGTTTATAGGGTATACCCAAAAATGTGTAAAATACGAAAATCCATATATATATTGTTTTTTTACTATATAAAACCGACAAATATCGGTATGAGAAAAATTGAAAAACTTTTTTCTATGTAAAAAGACCGTACGAATCCAAAAATGGGGTTGTCACTTTCGGGAAATTAGCCGTTTATAGGGTATACCCAAAAATGTGTAAAATACGAAAATCCATATATATATTGTTTTTTTACTATATAAAACCGACAAATATCGGTATGAGAAAAATTGAAAAACTTTTTTCTATGTAAAAAGACCGTACGAATCCAAAAATGGGGTTGTCACTTTCGGGAAATTAGCCGTTTATAGGGTATACCCAAAAATGTGTAAAATACGAAAATCCATATATATATTGTTTTTTTACTATATAAAACCGACAAATATCGGTATGAGAAAAATTGAAAAACTTTTTTCTATGTAAAAAGACCGTACGAATCCAAAAATGGGGTTGTCACTTTCGGGAAATTAGCCGTTTATAGGGTATACCCAAAAATGTGTAAAATACGAAAATCCATATATATATTGTTTTTTTACTATATAAAACCGACAAATATCGGTATGAGAAAAATTGAAAAACTTTTTTCTATGTAAAAAGACCGTACGAATCCAAAAATGGGGTTGTCACTTTCGGGAAATTAGCCGTTTATAGGGTATACCCAAAAATGTGTAAAATACGAAAATCCATATATATATTGTTTTTTTACTATATAAAACCGACAAATATCGGTATGAGAAAAATTGAAAAACTTTTTTCTATGTAAAAAGACCGTACGAATCCAAAAATGGGGTTGTCACTTTCGGGAAATTAGCCGTTTATAGGGTATACCCAAAAATGTGTAAAATACGAAAATCCATATATATATTGTTTTTTTACTATATAAAACCGACAAATATCGGTATGAGAAAAATTGAAAAACTTTTTTCTATGTAAAAAGACCGTACGAATCCAAAAATGGGGTTGTCACTTTCGGGAAATTAGCCGTTTATAGGGTATACCCAAAAATGTGTAAAATACGAAAATCCATATATATATTGTTTTTTTACTATATAAAACCGACAAATATCGGTATGAGAAAAATTGAAAAACTTTTTTCTATGTAAAAAGACCGTACGAATCCAAAAATGGGGTTGTCACTTTCGGGAAATTAGCCGTTTATAGGGTATACCCAAAAATGTGTAAAATACGAAAATCCATATATATATTGTTTTTTTACTATATAAAACCGACAAATATCGGTATGAGAAAAATTGAAAAACTTTTTTCTATGTAAAAAGACCGTACGAATCCAAAAATGGGGTTGTCACTTTCGGGAAATTAGCCGTTTATAGGGTATACCCAAAAATGTGTAAAATACGAAAATCCATATATATATTGTTTTTTTACTATATAAAACCGACAAATATCGGTATGAGAAAAATTGAAAAACTTTTTTCTATGTAAAAAGACCGTACGAATCCAAAAATGGGGTTGTCACTTTCGGGAAATTAGCCGTTTATAGGGTATACCCAAAAATGTGTAAAATACGAAAATCCATATATATATTGTTTTTTTACTATATAAAACCGACAAATATCGGTATGAGAAAAATTGAAAAACTTTTTTCTATGTAAAAAGACCGTACGAATCCAAAAATGGGGTTGTCACTTTCGGGAAATTAGCCGTTTATAGGGTATACCCAAAAATGTGTAAAATACGAAAATCCATATATATATTGTTTTTTTACTATATAAAACCGACAAATATCGGTATGAGAAAAATTGAAAAACTTTTTTCTATGTAAAAAGACCGTACGAATCCAAAAATGGGGTTGTCACTTTCGGGAAATTAGCCGTTTATAGGGTATACCCAAAAATGTGTAAAATACGAAAATCCATATATATATTGTTTTTTTACTATATAAAACCGACAAATATCGGTATGAGAAAAATTGAAAAACTTTTTTCTATGTAAAAAGACCGTACGAATCCAAAAATGGGGTTGTCACTTTCGGGAAATTAGCCGTTTATAGGGTATACCCAAAAATGTGTAAAATACGAAAATCCATATATATATTGTTTTTTTACTATATAAAACCGACAAATATCGGTATGAGAAAAATTGAAAAACTTTTTTCTATGTAAAAAGACCGTACGAATCCAAAAATGGGGTTGTCACTTTCGGGAAATTAGCCGTTTATAGGGTATACCCAAAAATGTGTAAAATACGAAAATCCATATATATATTGTTTTTTTACTATATAAAACCGACAAATATCGGTATGAGAAAAATTGAAAAACTTTTTTCTATGTAAAAAGACCGTACGAATCCAAAAATGGGGTTGTCACTTTCGGGAAATTAGCCGTTTATAGGGTATACCCAAAAATGTGTAAAATACGAAAATCCATATATATATTGTTTTTTTACTATATAAAACCGACAAATATCGGTATGAAAAAAATTGAAAAACTTTTTTCTATGTAAAAAGACCGTACGAATCCAAAAATGGGGTTGTCACTTTCGGGAAATTAGCCGTTTACAGGGTATACCCAATAAAGTGTAAAATTACAAAATCCTTATTTACATAGTTTGTTACTGTGTAAAACCTATAAATTTCGCGGTGCCGCAAATTTGAAAACTTATTTCTATGTAAAAAGACCGTACGAATCCAAAAATGGGGTTGTCACTTTCGGGAAATTAGCCGTTTATAGGGTATACCCAAAAATGTGTAAAATACGAAAATCAATATATATATTGTTTTTTACTATATAAAACCTGCTTAGCAGCAGATGATTTTAAATTTTGCAGTGCACTAGAAATTTTTAACTTATAATTTCTTTATAATAAAATTAAGTTTAAATAATTTATTTTCGATTATATCGATTCTTAGTTCTAAAAAATGTAGGAACGGGCAAAATTGAAATATGTCTATTAAGCAGCGTTGCCATATATATTTTTTAAGACTTCTATGCAGTGCTGCCACTCGTTTTTATATATCTGGAACGAATGGAACCCGTTCAATTTTACGTAAATTGCAAATAATTAATAAAAATATTTTTATGAATACGCAGATGTTTTGTGAGACAAATTAATTTGATATATAATCTATCATTTTATGAAAATTTTCATAAACATTTTTTTGACATTTCGTGCGACTAAATAGGATAGTGAATACCGACCTTTACCAACAGATTTTTATTTTTTTTATTTAAAACACGGAGAGAATTTCATAATATTTTGATTCCACAAAGTCGTAATACATTGTTTTACCGTGTAAACTAGCCTTTAGTGAAAAATTTTCAGTAACCAGTAAATGTTTACTGATTACTGAAATAATGTTGTAATCCGTTAATTTTTACTTATTATTGAAACAAATGCAAAAAAATATTTTTAACCCTGGAGCCACACGTTCAATAAATCACTTTCAAGTTGTTCACAAAAAATGCTTGTCAAAACTTGTTTGAATTGACAGCTGTGTCACAGGCTGCACTCAATTTGACAGTCAATTTCATTTAAAAAATGCCCCGACGAAGAAATAACTCAAAATAGTAGCATGACTCAAAGTATTTTGTAAAAAATCAGAAGAATTTTTTAGAACACAATTTTTCTTTAGTAAAGCACATTTGTATTTTAAGAAATATATTTTTTATAAAGAAAGCGCCAAAGTTAATTTGTGGTCAGTTTTTAAATTGAATGTAAAATTGGCAAGCAAATGGAAGGTAAAATTTAGAGCAATCTCGTGGTCAATTTAAAAAGTGTGAGTGCGTTACACTGCAGCCACACGATCAAGTTGTTCTTGATAGTCTTTTACATATACAGTTTGTCAAAATTTCCAAAAATTGGAAGCTGTGACGTAGGCTGCACGCAATTTTGAGGCAATTTTATGTTTGTTATTCAAAAAACAAACTACCAAAACATAATGTTTTCCCTTACTTATATTGCTATGATGTTTGATTTTTTGTCGGTTAAATTATATTTTTTTTAAATCAACAACTACATACTATTTTGAGTGAAAAAATAAATACTTATAATAATAAGGCTGCTATATTTTGATATATTTATTTTATAAATTATCTTCGATTATTAAACTAAGTTGCTGTGTAGTAACATTAGCTATATTATTTTTTAAATTAATTTTTTAATTATAAACAAAAATTAATTACTACTAATAATATTTTTTAACTTATAATTCTTATTAAAATAATGTTTATGAAAATTTTTAATAAAAGTTTCTTGCATTGCTTTCAGTGTATGACAATCTGTTTCCATTCCATTCTGTCTTATGAATTGTATGGTATCACTGCCTTTTTTTTATTATTAACCGCATGGAGCAGGGATGTTAAAGTTGGTACAATTGTACTTTTTTTGGTACATTTTAACCTTCTAAAGTACCGTGGTACTCCGTGACTCAATTGGTACAATTTAAAAATTTGTCCTGAAAATGTTACTTCAGGTAAAACAAGTACCTCTTCTAGTAAAAATGTTCCCGAATGAAATTGCATATTTTGATTCAATCAATAATCAATTTAGAGCTTAAGGTGATGTCTAGCAACTGCAGTCGTTAAAACTGAAAACATTTGTAGTTTTTTGTCAGTAGCTAATTTACAAAATGAGCTCAATGTCCAAATGTTTCCTGACATTTCAATCAAACTTTTAATCAAAATTTCCAAATTTTAAAAGACGCAAATCATACAATACATGAGGAGCCGCAGAACAAAACGTACTTTTTCGCATTTTTTGACAAATTGGTTTTTTAATATTTTTATAATATTTGGGTTGAGATCTTTAAGAAAAAATCTAGTTAGCATATTTTATTTTTTTTTTTTGCCAAGAAAATGGGTTCTAAAAAAATTGATGCATAACAAAACGTACATTTTTAATTTTTATTTTTCAAAACGTGCTTTTTTCATTGTTTTTGCTATTTCTTCGAGTAGTTGTTTTAATAACATAACATTTCTTAATATTTTTAATTTGTTTGACGTTTATTTATGTCTTTTAATTTTCGTTAAAATTAACTGTTAAGCTTCGTACAGACGATGGTCAGATCTATCAATATTGTCAGTAAAATGTGCTAAAATTATGTTACAACCGTGTGAACTGGCAATTATTGTCGGACGCCGTTGTCAGAAAAAGCATTGTCGGACTATTGTAAGACAACAATATTGTCAGACATCTGACAATCGTGTGAACACCCATCTTTGCAATTGTTAGATCATTCTCAGACGTTGTTAGCTTATTTTTTATTGTCAGATGCGCGAAGTTTGTGTATCTTACAATATGTGACAATGGCATCATAATTTTTGCAAAAAATTATTTCTAGTGGCTACGCTGCAAATACATGTAAAAAAACTAAAAGTGAAAAAAAAATTACTAATTAAAATACTCCCAGCATTCGCTGGTGCATCCATCACGACATGTTTTCCGTCCACTGCTCCAATGCAATTAGGAAATTGCCACAATTCATTAAATTTATCAGCAATGTCTGTTTTTGGTGTCTTAAAATAAATTTTAATGTACATACATATTTTATAATAGTACCAATGAAGAAAATAAATTTACCTGGATATACATATTCACAAGCACTTTGTAAACGGCATCTAAAACTTCGGGAATAATGTACGATATTGTTGATGCAGGAATGCGAAATATGTACTGCAGTGAGCGAAAGCTTTCGCCAGTAGCTAGGTATCGTAGGGTTAATACGAGTCGCTCACCTGCTGAAATACTCTTTCGCATGTTTGTTTCCTTCTTTTGAATATATGGAGTCACTAAATTCAAAAGATGATCAAATTGATCGGAGTCCATACGTAAAAAATTGCGATACAACTCCGACTCATTACTACGTAGTTGGGTGAGCAATTTGGCATAACATCCTTCCTGCTGGCGTTGCATCACCCAATCCTTCACCCAAATTTTGCGGGGTTTTTTTAAAATTGGTTGTTCATCTTCGCTGCTTTCCAATACATAAGCAGCTAGAATTGATGCCATTGCATTTTGTGGTTTCATCACAACAATATTATTTTCACTTTTTCAAATTAATACAACACAAACAATTGAAATTAAATAATGTCTCTCAAATGCTTTGAATTTACATTAGACAATATCTACCAATAGATCCGGCAACTTTTGCCACGCAATTATCTGACATCCGTGTGAACTGACAACTTTTGTTGGTAGATAAATTTATTGTCTCACAACTGTCTGCCAATGAAATTGATAGGGTTTCTTACAATCGTCTGACCTGACAATTTACTTTTGGTGACAATTTTTCTTTGGTACTATATTGCCAGCCAATTGCCACACCTTACAATATTGTTAGATCTGACCATCGTCTGTACGAAGCTTTAAATAATAAATTCTTGAAAACGCGTCGAAAAGTGAAAATTTTTATTAAAACAAAAGCAAAGTTTAAGAAATTTTTTTGTGTTTATCATACAATTTACCGTTTTTTAAAGAGAGAGAAAAGCGTCAAAATTCTCATGTATGAATATTTAATTAAGGCCCTAATCATGTACAACGCAGCGCAACGCCAAACAATAACATTGAAAGCACAAACAATGTCATAAATATTTTGTATTTTTGTTGTTGCTTTCAACAGAAATTCATGTACCGTTTTAAAATTTTCAACGACACAAGCAATGGAGCGTTTGAAATTTTAAAACGCAATGTGAATTTCTGTAGAATGCAACAACAAAATTACAAAATATTTATGACATTGTTTGTGCTTTCAATGTTATTCTTTGGCGTTGCGTTAGTTCTGTGGCATTGCGCTGCGTTGTACATGATTAGGGCCTAAGAAATGTTTGACAAACAAAAACTATTTTTTAAACTTTGATTTTGTTTTAATGTAAATTTGTATTTCTTCGACGCGTTTTCAAGAATATCCACCAATAATTGCAATAATTTAACTATTGTTTGGAGAATGAGTGTTATGAAAAAAATAATTAATACAATAGTATAATTAAAACATGGAAGAATTACAAGAATCTGTAGAAAATTTAAATATGGGAATACGTAAAAAGCAAAAATTTAAAAATGCTAAAAATAGTAAATATTGCGTGTTTAATTTCAACATTTTGAAAACGTCGTTGGTAAAAAAGTTTAACTATTTAAAATGTATTATACTTAATAACTTTAAAATCTGTATTAAATTATAAAAAAGAATTGTTTAGTTTTCTATTTAATTTGAAATAAAATAATAAAGTTTTCATTTTACTTATTTTTTATTTATTTTTTACTTTAATGGCTTAGGTTTAAAACACATTCAGTTATAATATTATCGTCTAAAAAAACGCACACCAAAACGTTCCTTTTTCTATATTTTTAAACAAAACGTACTGTTTTCATTTTTTTTAACAAAACGTACTTTTTTCGATATAAAATTGGTTTGATATTAAACATCCTTGACATTTAATGTGTTGACTTACGGCAGTTTGATTCATCTTTTGGTAATCAAAAAACTTGTTTCAATTTCCCAAAAATTTTAAATGTGTAAAAAGTACGTTTTGTTCTGCGGCTCCTCACATGTGGATGCAACTGGGCAAAGCGTGAAACAAATCGAATGCGCAGAAAAGCGAATTTTAATAAATAAAGTAGTAATACGGATTAAAAATTTGAAAATGATAATTCCAATAGTGACCGCTATACTGTCTCGCCACACAATTGTAGATATTTGCTACATTTTCGAGAGACTAGAAATGTATTGCAAATAAAAATGGCCATTTTTTGAAAGAGTTTGCACATATATGAGTTATGCATTATTTGGAGGAATATTAAAGTGTTGCAATACACAAAATATATCCGAATATCTTAATGATTGCTATAACTACTTAGAAAATCCAAAATTAGCAAAAAAAAAACCTAAAGTAATCGTTCAGTGGTGCAAAGCTCATTATGTTCATATTATATGCAAGGATTTAAATAATAAAATTGGTAAACATCATCAATTGCGTCATTTATTGAAGAATGTTTTAACTTTGGCCTTCGATTTGAAAACAGTGCAAATTTTGGTTTAAAAATATTTTTATTGTTCTTTTAAGCCCTAAGAAAAATCCTGAATTTAGAGAAAGCTTTAAGATTCTAAGAAAAAACATTATAGATATTAATGAAAACGACTTCGAAAATTTAAATGTATTTAATGATGAGGACCAGAATAACTTGGAAACAATTGCTTCAAGAAGTCCGTTAAAAAAAATGTTTGAAAATATATTTGATAATGTGTACGACAATTAAAAGGACGATGTCGTAAAGTATGACACCAATGAGTACCATAATGAGGATATATGCAGATTTATAGTGAAAAAAATTTTCTCATTTCTACCTATGTGGACAAATATAATGGGAAGAACAATAATAAAAATACAGATTTATTGCAAATATCTAAAGAGCACGACTATAAATTAATAGAAGTTTTGGAACCAGAAGAAAATTGGAATAAAAAAAATGAAAATAAAGCAATAAAGCCAAAATTCCTTGCAAATGCAAATAAACCTAAAAAGCTAAAACATGCTTCCACAGACGTGCAAGATATTATAAAGCTTGATGTTGATAATAGAGGTAGTATTGATAATGCATCGCGAATTGTAAAAGAACACTCATATCAACAAGACGATAAAAATAATGAGCTTTTAAATAAAAACATTAAAGATATTCAATTCTATCTTCTTAGATACGATAATTTGTTTAAAACAATGTATCCAAAATTAAGACAATTAGCGTTGGCTTTTACAATCTATTGGATATTGAAGATTGGAAATCTTTAGAAAAAGGAAGCATGTTAACAAATTTCGTCGTCGATTGCACAGTTCTCAGCATTGTAAAAGAAAATTTTTCTAATGTATTAAGTTTACCCTGCCAACTTAATAAAATTAGTTTCGAAAAAGTTAAGACACTTATGTCATATAAGAAGCATGCACTTTAATCTATGCATTTTAAATTTGATGACACGCGAATTGATATTTATTGATTCTTTGTATGATAAAAGCGGAAAAGCTCATTACAATGACTTTGTTTCTGTACATGGTAATTCATGGAAATTTCTGGAAATATCGGAAAGAAACAAACAAAGTGATGGTGTTAGCTGCGGTATTTTCGTAATTATGTATATTTTACATTATTTAAGTGGTAAAACATTAATAAATTTACCAAATCCAAACCACTATAGAGATACTATAAAATCAATTTTGATTCGCAATGCAGACAATAGTTCTCTATTTTGTTGCCATTGTGGAAATGTTAAAAAGGTAAAAACTAAATGCAGCCTTTGTGAACATACAGTTTGTAAAGAATGCAAAAAAAATGTTTATAATAATAACTTTAATGTTTGCAAAATATGTAGCAATAATATTTTAAAATAAAATAATATAAAAAATTTCAAGGTTTAAGTCCTTGAAAAAAAAAAAACAAATACATATATTGTATTTTTGCATAAGTAATAGTGCATTTACACCTACACCATAAACACGTTATAAGTTGTTTATGATGATAAACTAGTTTAAGAAACTTGTTTATCCATACAAATTATAAACACGTTTGTAACTAGCTTTTGAGATAAACTAGTTGCAAACAACCAGTTTTTGTTAATGCAACTCTGTTCTTTTCAAATTTTGCTCTGGCAACGCTAGTGATATTTGACATTTCATAAAAAAAAAAAAATTAAGTTAAAAAAGTTTGCGTTAAAAAAAGGAACACATCAAGAAAAAGTTTAAAAAAATTAATTTAAAATTGTTTTATATAATATGGATAACGAAAATAAAAGGTATGTTTATCGTATGTATAAATGTACGTGCACCAACGTTTTTAGGTTTTTTTTACTGAAGTCAGCTGTTTTGTGACACGGCTGTTAAACTGTTAACTGTCAAAACTGCTGATGTAAACGATATAGTTTATGAAAGTAGTTTACGATCATAAACTAGTTTGAAAATTACAAGTGTAAATGCACTATAACCATAAAAAATTATAGCTATTACAAATAGCTTAATAAAAGAAGTGAGTTATAAATGCCAGCAATGCCATCAGTAAAAGTTATTTTATTTATTTATGTTTTTATTTTTAAATTTTTTATAATGCATGACATACATGAGTGACAAAAACAAAAGAACCACACTTCTCAAAAAAACACTCACAAAAAGGTGTTAAATTGCACCATAAAAAACAGGCATACAAACATTAGCTGCGTTCGAGAATACAAAAGTTTTTACTATTTTTTACTGAACTTTACTGCATTTTACTAAATTGCGTTCGCGTACACAAAATACAGTAAATGAGAACACAAATTGAGAGCGTAAAGTGACAGTTTTTGACTGAGTACTTACAAATTTTTACTGCAGAAATTTTTGCAGTAAAATTTAGTAAAACAAAAAACACATGTTTCAAAAGGTAAACAAACAAAAGTAGCACACAAAAGGCATACAAATTGTGAAAAAATTGTTTAAAAAAAGAAAAGTTGAAATAAAACTAAAATAAAAACAAAAAATTAATTAATATTAATTAATTAAACTTGTTTGTGAAGAATTTATATGGCTAAATACCAACTTTTGAAACTTTGTTTTGTTATGTTAATTTTCTGGAGTTGTAAAAGTGTCAAGTACTCGGGTACTTAGAACAGCCCTTGTTTTTAAAGATATCAATAGTAAAAAAAAGTATTCGTGTACTATTGATCAAATTTAGCCGGACACAAATTAGCAAATTACAAAAAAATAAAAAAAAAAAACAAACAAATATGAAAGATTACACAAAATAATTTGTTTGTATTTTCCAAAAATATTCGTGTTATTAAAAGTATTTAATCGAGTACCGATAAGAAAGTTAAGTAGTCAAAAGTGTAAACTTTTTCAACACTTTATTATTTGCCATCAGCTGTTGCCTTTATTTTACGAAATTTTACAAATTTTGCGTTCGCGTACTTTTTTGGACAACAGCTTTTTGAGAGAGCAAATTTTTAAGTTTACTCATTTACTGCATTTTACTGTAAAAGTACTCAAACGCACCTATTATTTTAAAAAATTTTTAATAAAAGAAGTGTGTTACAAATGCCAACAATGCCATCAATAGTAGTTATTTTATTTATGTTTTTTTTATTTATCACACTTGTTTAACAATAGTGTATTAACTCAATATTTTTATTTTTTCATTTTTTGGAAAAAATCGACACGTAATAATTATATGTGTATGTATCAACGCTGTAAAAATATCGTAATTATTATATTCACACTTTGGTAATGAAACGGTTATTTAAAAATTATTTTTCATGTTCATTTAATGTAAAATTAAAAATTGTTTTGCTAAAACTGATTTTTTTCAATTTTGAGTTAATACAGTATTGTTGAACAATGCAATATGTATATTTGTTCTTCATTTTATATATGTAGTTATTTTTACGTATTTTTACATGCTAATGTGTAGTACCTCAAAGGTAGTGTGGAAACCTGCACAAATTAGTAAGTAATCTGTTTTTTATTATTTGTAAATAAATATTTATTTGATTATATAATTTAGTATCCAAAATTTTTATTTATTTTCCCAACAACGTTTTTTTTTTTTTTATTAATATATAAGTACATAATAATGCTATGAATGGTTTAGTTCTACTCTGAAATTATAAAATAAGTTACGAATGTGATATACATTTTATTGCCATGTGTATTGGTTTAAAAGATGGATGGAGAACAAAAAGGTTCCAAAATACAGGTTTTAGCCGCTTACTTCCTAAAAGGGCCAAATTTCAAAAAAGTACCAGACACATGTTCGATTTTTTTTTTTTAATGAACAACAGTAAGTATTATATTAAAAAAGTACCAGTTTAATTAAAATAGTACCAGTTAGGGACCGAAAAAAGTACCAAAAAATCTTTCTTATAAATTATCATCCACTCAGGAACTTGCATGTTTAATTTTATGTTTATAGGTCCAATATTAACGGAAATTCAAAAAGTACCAGGTTAGCAACAAAATGGACCAAAAAGCCACTCTTACAGATTCCCATTCACTCAGGACCTTGCATGTTAAATTTCATATTCATACGTCCAATATTAACAAATATTAAAAAAATTACAACTTAAAGGACGAAAAATACCAACAAGATCCCTCTTACAAATTCTCATTCACTCAGGACATTGCATGTTTAATTTTATGTATCTAGGTCCAATATTAACGATAATTAAAAAAAGTACCAGTTGTAGAACCAAAAAGCTAAAGAAAGAAATTAAATTTCTCGTATTTCCACAGAATATTGTAGTGGGAGCCAATAATTTAGTACGAATGGAGAAAAATGTTTTGTAAAATAGTATAAGATTTTCACCCGTTGAACGTTCGTGTTTCGAAAAAGAACCAAATTTGATTTATTTTTTTTACACAAGTTTTGAATGTGGTATAATCCTTTTGAATAAGTTTTTATACAATCAAGAAAACAAAATATACTGTCTGATTTTTAGAAATTTATATTAAAACCAATTTCGGTTTTTTTTATTGTTGTTTCAATATATTTTCCCAATTTGCGATTTTTCACTACAATTCTAAACATATGTATGTATATGTATGACCAATATTGTATATTCAGATTTTTGCCTGAATATACAAAATTTATTTCAAAATTTTAAACTCTACCTCACATTACAGTTTTTTTTTTCTACGTCGAAATGTTACGGAAGTTCACTAGGAAAGAATGTAGTTTATTTAAATAAAAGTGGAATAAAAATTTTATAAAATAACAAACTCCAGCATCGAACAAAAAACTTCTCGGCTTAAATGTAGTTTATCATCGCAGCACCAAATAAAAAAAAGTACCTAGGGTGATAGAAAATGGAAAAATAAGAAAAAATAAAATAAGAAAGTTGGCGCAAACGCTTAGTTTTCGAGTTATGGGCGTTTAAAGTTTTCATATAAAAATGCAATTTTCCACTACATTTCCAAACGTATTTGGCTTATACGGATATCATTTCAAAGCTTTTCACTAAATCTTTCTGGACATACAGAATTTATTTGAATATTTTTAGTTTATTAAGAAGAGGGACGAGTTTACAAAAATACAAAAGTTCTTTAGTAAGCATAAAAACAAATTTATTAATTTTTTTCTAATTGTTTAATGTATGTAATACTATGTATACTATGTATACACTACATACTAATTTATTTAGGAAATTTAATAAAAATACAAATAAAACCTTCTTTATGTTTATGTTATACTAATGAAGAGAACAAACGCGAAAACGCATTAAAGAGTACCGATCACTATATCGCTACCAATTTCTTTCGCATCGCAAAAGAGTTGACCCGCAGATTATGGCCCATAGGCTAGGTTACTGAAATGTAATAACGAACGTTGTTTTCTCAGGTTTTGTTATGATTATTTAACAATTTTAAGCGTTTTACTACAAATGCTATCACTCAGCCACTGCTGCGTTAACTTGATTTTGTTGTTGGTTTTCAATATTTTTCTCTTCCTTAGGATCTTTCGAGATTAATTCCCTTAAAATATCCTTTTTCGTTTCGAAATATTCCTTATACCACAGAATATGATCTTTTTTCTCCTTAGCTGTAATATAGGGATTCTTTGATAAGCCCACACATACCAATTCCATAAAATGACGCACAGGACCACGATCAGGGCACCAGCCTTCTAAATGTTGTTCCAAAAATATGTGGTCTGAGAAGTCAACATCTTTTTCATCTAACCAATCTTGTTCGTTGTCAATGGGAAAACGCCAAACTTTACCCTGCTCCGTCCAGTTAACCAACGTATCGAAATAGTTTGACGGTGGATGAGAAACTTGTACTTTAAGAGCTTGTTCTTGCAGGAAAGTCCACGTTTGCAACAAAACAAAGGTATCTTTCAAGTTAGATGGATCTATAAAAATGCCTAAAGGTTCATTACCAAATAGATTTACACTGCCTGTGAAAAGTTCTGCTCCACGTTTGCGTTGTAATTTATTTTGTGGTTGTTTTCCTCTAGCTGCTAAACTTCGTCTAACATATTCACTGTGTGTAGTAATATTTTCCTTTTGGTGTTGGCGATGATCGATTTTCATGCCTACAATAAGTTCACTTAAAGTTATTTCATCTTCACTGGTAGAAGACTTTTGCCTTGGTGAAGTTTCTGTAGAGGTACTTGTTCTACCTCCTAGCAGTCTAGTCAGCAATTCCGATTCAGTTTGCTGTTGCAGCTGCTTTCCATCACCCAATAAAGAGGCAACTTTTGAATGGTTTGTTCATGATTGAAGTATTTTTTCTATTAATTAAAATATATGTTATATAAATATTTTTTATATGTACAGTTTATACTTACATTTTCCGTTGGTCACATTTTTCTGTTCATCTTAATTTCTAATCCGTGGTTATATAAATAATGCAGGTGAAGAAATTATAAAAATTATAGTTTTTTTTATTTTTCTGCACGTGTTGTCTTGTTCGTTTTTTTTAATTTGTGTGTGCTGCCAGATGCATATAATGCTAAAAACGAATGGAATGAAACAACATATTGTACACTGTAAAAAGGGTATTTTTTGTTAAGTTATTAAGGGCAAAGTAAACCACACAAATTGCTTGCCAAACATGCCAAAATTTTACGTTTGTACAAATATTTTGTGTTGTTAATTAGGGTGGTTGTTGTTTGGACAAACATTTGAAGCATGTTTGTAGAAATATTAAAAAATGTTAATATTTGGCAGACACGTTGGATAATTGCCAAACTTTTTGTGATGTCTATTGCTAAATTAAATCATGCGTCGCAACAAAACAAAAATGAGATATAAATGTTTGTACTAGATATGATTGTGTTGCTTATTGGCGAAAATAAAACCGAAACCAAGTGTGTGTTTGCCAAGCTATTTGTGTGGTTTATTTTGCCATTTAGCTCGCTAGCCGGTAGTGCTGACCGATATATTGGGTAAAGTTTATATTAGTTTATGAAGAGCAAAATAACAAAACTGGCCTAAAGTCTTGTGTACTTGTGAATGAACTATGATGAAAAAAGTAGGTAGTAATTCTACGCCAGATGACGATTTTTGCTCTTGCATATTTTGTCCTATCTTATGTCAAAGTTCTGTTTAAGTTTTGTGTTGTGATTAGTGCATTTTGTTTGATCATTTTAATTAAAAATAAATAAGATATTGACCATTATTAAATAAAAATTGGCTATAAATTTATTTATTTCATTACATTCAGCAGCACGTTTTGAATTTAAATTTTTATATTTTTATGTATTACATATAGTTCGGAATAGTTTTCTATTAAAATTTAGCCAGATGGGCCTACAAATAGTTAAGATTCACTATCGCCTGTAATTTGCACCTATCAACTTCTAATTTTTTCTAATTAACCTTAACCGTTTTTAGTCATTTTAATTAATTATAATATATATGGAGTATTAAACGTCAAAAATTACCCAAACCGGTCCATAACTTTACCTGGGCCCTATTCCACAAAACAACTTATTAACTTTTCACTTTGCACTTATCAAATTTTTGGTCAATTTGCAAAACTTTATGTTCCACAGAAGTATTAAATTTGATAAGTGATAAGTTAAAATTGATAAGTGTAATTTGCAAAGTCTTTGCAATTTTTATATTCTCTTTGTAATTTCTGTTCCACGTACGTTCTCTTATGCAAAGTGCAAAGTTAATATTGAAAAGTGTAATTTGCAAAGACTTTGCAAATAATTATGCTGTTTCGTTCCACAAAAACTGTAAATTCTATTTTTGCAAAGGAAATTTTGATAAGTTTGTCAAAAATTTGCAAGGTAAACGATCGCTTTGCAAATTCATATTCTTATATCTTTTGAAGCTTTCAAAATGTTAAGACGTGAGTTTTTGTTCGACGATAGCGAAGCCGCAGTTATAAGAAGAAATTATAGAGATCGAGTTAATTTTTTAGACTATAAAAGTTTAATTTTAAAGAGTGCTTCCATTTAAATGAAAGTTGATTTCATTTTAAATAAAATTGTGGAAAAATTAGAGCACAATACACAGCGCAGTAATGCGTTGTCGGATCAAAATCAACTGCTTCTGTGCTTGCATTGGCTCGGAAATTGTTGCCAGTACCATGGAGTTGACGCTATGCATGGACGTTTAAATAGACGTTTTATTTTAAAACACGATGACGTTTCAAAACTTCCTCCCAGGCAGCCTGTTTAGCTGATTTATTAACCTTCAAAATGATATATAAACATAAATATGTTCCAAATATAATACATTCATATGTATTTATTTGACCCTTATTCTTTTGATTGTTTAATAAAATTTTCGAGCTTGAGGACATATTTTTTATAAAAAATTTTTAATTTTCTTTTATCCAAAATTTCGGCACTGCTTTGTGTTCTTTCTTCAGGGTTTAATTCTTTCTTTATTATTTAACAAATTTAACAATACATACATATCGCACTGCTTCCTCTAAAGAGCGTCAACTCAAAACTTACAAATTTGCAGTAGACACAAAAAACTGTTTTCTTCTTATATGTAATCTTATATCACAAAGGGGGATACAATTGCATTTGTTTTTTGACTAAATACTAGAGAAAATTATGTAAGATTTTTACAGTGGGTATAAATGGCCACTGTACCGCGATTTCTTGCAAAAAGTGAAAATTGAAAAATGTTTAATTAAGAGGAAGCAGTGCGATATGTATCAAAATATCAAATAAAAAAATTTTTTAATTGCATACAAAAATGTTTTTCTATTCCACCTTGATCAAATTTTAATTGTTAAATTTTGTTAAATAATAAAAAAAAAACCGTGAAAAAGAAACACAAAGTAGTGCCGAAATATTGGATAAAATAAAATTAAAAATTTTTATTATACATATGTTCTAAATATTTACAATAATAGAATCTGGGAATTATTTCTTTTTCATAAGTTACTTTATTATATTCAACATTTTTTATTTTTCGAATTTATTCCATGAGCTAAATTTCAGTTATGTATTTTATAAAGCTCTCTGTTAAAGCTTTTGGAATAGTTCTATTCCTTAAATTTTTAGGAATGAAATTTTTCTGTACATACAATATACTTCATTGCTTTTCAAAGGATAGCTGAGGTAAAATGTAATAAGAAGATAAAAGATAATAGTCTGATAGTGTATAAAGTCATTCCTGAAAAATTTAAGGAATAGAACTATTACAAAAAGCTTTATAAAATACATAACTGAAATTAAGCTCATAAAATAAATGTCAAATAAAAAATGTTATATTTACAATAATTTTATAAAAAATACTTAAATTATTGTTTTGAAAACTAGCAAATAAAATATCTTTTTTTCTTCAATAATATTTAAAACTGCCAGTTTTTTCTCCATTTTTATTTTGCGGCTTTTTTAACTTTTATTTAGCAGCGTAAACTGAAAAGTGATAAGACAGAAATGCAAAGATGATTAAATGCTTTGTGGAACACTTTGCACACTCACTTTGCATGAAAGCGCAGACTTTGCAAAGAATGCAAGGTTTTTGCAAAGAGGGCAGTCTTTTTCAAAGAGAGCAAAGTCTTTGCAAAACTTTGCTTACTGCAAAGTGAGATTTGCAAAGAATATTATGGAACAGAAACACTTATCACTTTGCCAAAAAATTAAATTTGATAAGTGCAAAGTGAAAAGTTGATAAGTTGTTTCGTGGAATAGGGCCCTGGTCCTCATACAAGGATCAATGTTTCCGTACGATTTTTAATACAATTGTGAAGATATATAGAATTCGGCACATCCAAATATAGCACTTTAAATTGACGTGACTTAAAATCTCTCAAGATTGGCAGAATAATGAGGTAATGGTTTAATGTTTTGATCACATAAGGAAATTCAATATAGTGAATAAAAATTGAAAAGTATTTTCCGTCGAATTTTCTTTTGCCCGTTCATTTTTAGGGAAAAGAGAACAAATTTCGAAATATATTTTATAAAAATTTAACAATTTGGGTATCATGTTTACAAAATGGCTTTTTTCTGCAAACATTTAAAGAGATTTAAAATTGTGTTATATTGAAACAAATCGTCACTTTTTACAAAAAAAAATCAGCAAATATGCACTTGGCTAATTTCTGAAAAAATCGTCAAAATGGCGATAAATCGTCAGATCTGGCAGCCATGTGTTCATGTATTGAACTTTTGTTACGAAGAAACGCCGTGGAAATGAAATTACGTACTTTTTTTTTTACTAAATTTGACACTAAATCCCAAATGCCTTTTTTTACAACTCTGAAAAAAAGTATGTTAAAAAAGTATGTTTTGTTCGCACCGATCAACTACAGCAATTAATAAATACAAAGTCAAAATTATTAAAAAAAACAATACACAAGAAAAAAACATCTAGAAGCAAATAAGTTTAAGTGAAAGAAATTTTTGAAGAAAAATTAAATTATAAAGAACTATAAATATTTTGAAAAGGAATCTATAATCAAATTTTATTGACAATTGAAAATTTTAGTCTTGTAAATTATCTTATATTACATATTAAATTTCTGTTTATAACAAATCAAAAAATTCAACTCTTTTGCATATAATAAAGCAAACCAGCCAAAGATTAAATCATGGAAACGATGACGAATAGATTTAATCAGTTTTTAAATGGACTTAACGATAAATAGTAAGTACAAAGCTTAATTTTGAAATAGGTAAATTTTTTCATGTTTCTTTTATATTATAAAATAAACTAGAATTTTCGAGTTAGAATTTTCCATTTCTATTACTGCATTCACATGATAATTTGTAAGACGCCTTTAAGTCTTGCCTTGTAACTGTCGTTTATGAATTTTATGTAAACGATTTGTATTACAGAATTTTAAATGCCTATCAATAAAGAAAAATATTGTTACTGTATTAATTACATATGTACGTTAAAACTTCGGTGTAACAATTGCAGGTTTTTCATTATGCGACCAATGAAGGCAGAATCAATTTTTGGCATCGATTTGTTAGTGCATATTTTACCCTTTGCTTCATATTTCCGTCAAAAGAGCCTTTTTAAAATGTTTCATAATTTTTTTTTTTGTAAATTACAAGTACTTTCGTAGCGGAACAAAAGAATTTGTTTTAGCAAATTGAATCTGGGAATTTTAGTTCTCATATTGAGTCTAATTTTTATTATAATTTTTATTTCTATATTAATTCGAATGTGTATTCTAAGTCAAATAACAATTTAAAAAGCTTTTATACTTTAAAAGTCTTATTCCTTCAATATTTTCCAGGAATATTTTCTATGCACGATCACAATTTAAAATATATTTTTTTATATACTGTTCGGAATATCTGTCTGCATACCAAACGTGTTGCTTCAAATTCGAACTTGCCAAAGCAAGTTCTGATTAAAAGTAAATGCTATTTATATTTAGTTTTTATTTGACCTTATTAAATTTAATAAATGTTTATATTTATTTAAGCTCTAGGTCTTTTTAATATTTATTTTTTTATTTTCAATATTTCGCTAACCTTTGGTTAGCATCGTCAGGAAATTAAATATAATTCAAAACTGATAAATTTTGTACCTATAACATAACATCCATGTTTTTTCTTTTTACCCTATTACAACTAGGTACAATTCGAGTTGAAAAAAAACAGCCAATTGTAAGGGAATGTAAGAAAAGATAAACTCAATGTTTATTGTTAAGGCTTTGTTGAAGCTTTGATATTGTTACAATTAAGACATGAGTGTTTAAAATTCTTATTCACTTTATAATCTTGTTTGTATAATATTTTTAGCTTTTCCTGACGAGCTGGTTAGGCTAGGTTAGGTTAGAAAGGCTGTTGCGATGCAAATTTCACACCCTCACCCACAGACCAATATGGTCCATTGTGACGCCTTAATTAGTGAAAGAAATCTAATGTGAAAGAGTAGGAGAAGTAAATAGTGAAAGCACAGGAAAGAATGATAGTGGAAGATAAATCGGACAGAACAAGCAAAAACAACCCTACCAAACAGGAAAACTGCCCTACATGTTCCCAGCCTCCTGCCGCGCAGCCAGGTAATTCCCATTACGAATCCCGTCAGATTCTCGAGCCCGCATCCCGAGACATCTCCCAATTCGTGCAGGAATCTGCTACCCAGCCACCTAAGCCTGCCGTTATGTAGCCTGGAACAGTGGCACAGAATGTGCGCAACTGTCTCCAACTCCTCTGGGTCCTCACATAACCTACATATCTGCGATAAGCCAGATTCCATTCCCAACGCCATTCTGCCTATCATACAGTGGTCCGTGATAATACCTATCATGGTCCTGACGCAGGCCCTGCTCTTACAAAGCAGCGTGTCCGAATTGGACCTACTAAGCATCGGCCACCAAACCCGACTAGTCCCGCTCAGAAACCATTCCCTAATTCTCCCAAAGTAGAAGCCCATTGGAGGTCTGACCGCCTGAAAACTGTCAGGATCCTCCATTTCCGAGCCCAATCTCGCCAACTCATCAGCTATCTCGTTGACCTCCGAGCCCTTAGCAATGTTATCCCCTACCAATTCCACGGCCCTGAGAACCCCCAGAACCTCCGCCTGCCGAGCTGGCCTAAGCAACCAGCGAAATGCGCATAGATACCAGGGTTTAAAATATTAGTAAAAGCAGCCAAATTTTGGCTTTTCCTAGTTGAAATAAAAATCAAACTTAAAAAGCCGACAAGTGCCACTACTAAAATAGCGCACACTTTTCAAAAGCATCAGCAAAATAAACACACTGTTTTTGAAAACTAACTTTTTAAATGGCACTCACTGGCTTCCGCCAACTTTTGCCTTTTTAACAATGGCAAAAATGTCTTATTTGAGAGAACTCAAAAATCAGCGGCCTGCTGATGTTTTTGCCATCATGTCCATTTTTTGCACAAACAAATGCATTTGTTTTGACATCTTTTACATAATTTACACAAATAAAATGCCTGTTGTTTTTCCTATTGTTGCATTGTTGTAGTTTGGCGCAGACCTACTAATTGGGCAATGGCAGCGGCGATCACTTTTATGTTGTAGAAAAAAATATATTGGAAAAAGAATTAAACAAACTGCTTCTGTCTGTAAACTGCCAAATCAAAACCCAATGTAGGCTAGTAGCCGCACAATAGGAGAAAATAGCAACACAAACGGTTGTTTTCTATACAATAAAAGAATCAAATCAACGCCAAAATTTTTTGTTTCGCCTTATATGAAATCCAAAAACAATTTGATAATTATTTAGGCATTTACACATGTATCGTTTTGTGCAAATACTCTTTCGGATTTCAGTGTTTTTATCAAAAATAAAAATTGGGAATTTAGCACGCTATGGATAAATCTTATTAATAATAAATACGTATTTTTATTAAAAAAAAACTTAAAATGTTTACTAACATGATAGTAGATGTTCTAGAATTTGTAGCATTTTTGTTTCAGTAAAAGCAAGTCAAAATAAAGTAACTAACATAAAAATATAGAAAAAACATAAATAATTGTTAAAAAATAAATCTCCATACTACCATACTACAACGGCAATATTTTGACAATAGCACGATTTGAAATCGCAAAACGCCAGATTTTTTTATGGTGTTCTTAAACTCATGCGTTTGTCTTGCGATCTGTCACAGTTTCTTAAAAATAGCCAAGTTCCCTTCGGATTTATTTATTTAATAAATGTTACACACAAATCGAGCCCAGAGGGCCATATATTGTTAAAATATACAACTCAAAACATACTACAATATGAATAATAATAAGTATGAATAAAAAAATAACTTAAAAATATAACAATTAAATTTTTAATTTTTTTGCCCCTTGTTTAGTTTAGGTATGTGATGAAAAGCTATCGATTTGCAAACGAACTTTTTTTTTAAATCTAAAGCATTTCTAAAATCCATTTCTGAATCCCAGTCCCAATCTTATGGTCAAAATACAGCTGAGCCAACATACATATATAATATAACATTTTACGGACCATAGACTAGAAAGCGGCAAATGTATCAGAAATCAACTGAAAACGACATTATGGATTTTAATCGTCCAGTTTTCAAATAATTTGCATCAGATACCAGAGTATTTAAACTATAATTTTAAATCAAAAGAAATTAAATGGCAATTGAAATAATCTTAATCAGCCATGTCACAGAGTACAATTCCGTTCGCAATGATTCCGTTCGGAACCGAAGAAAACATATGTGTTTATTGATACAAAGTATATTTTGATAGTTTTTTGGCCTTTAAGATACAGAAAACTCCCATTTCGTTCATAAAAACAAAAATGGTTTCATTCGCAAAGTTTTTTCGTAATTTTCTGAAGCACCAAATTATGGAATAAATTCCGTTTTCGAACGGAATTGCACTCTGTGACATGGCTGAATATAAGATAAAGCTTAAATTAAAATTAAAAAAGAGACTTACATCGCATTCCACTGAACGTGCCTCAACAATTTACCATTATAAGTAGAACTAGAAAACTCAAAGGACTTTAGAGTTCTTGGTAATTTATTGAAAATTCGTGCAAGCCTTACATGAAATGATCTCTCCACTAAGGAAGTTAACTTAGGAACCAAAATTTGCCAATTGCGTCTAGAACGACTATATGAAAAAATGAAATCATATATTTAATAGTTCCCCTCTTAAACATATTGTAAAAATAAGGATTTTGTTATTTTTACATAATTATAAAATGAACAGCCCAGAAACTTCGAAACATACATAGAAACATGATTTCGAAGTCTTAAGCAATATAGATATCGTATAACTCTATTGAATAACACCAAAAGTTTCTTCATATGCCACCCAAGTGTACCAGTATAAAATTCAATACCATATAAAAATATAGGCATAACCAATGATTGAATAATCATAACTTTGATATGCATTTTCAAGCATAAGTTGACGTTTTATATGTTGTATTTCTACCACATCTAAATCGATATTGACAATTACTTAAGAAAGAATTACCAGTAATATGCGCAAGAAGCTAATTTTTTTAGCAGAATTTTAACAACCTTCGAAAGGTCTTTTTAATAGGAACTATTGTACCAATTTTCCAACCAGACGGAAAGCTAGAATAATAATGGTATTGACAAAATGTAAAAAATAATATACAACCTAAGGAAAACCCAGTTTTAAGAATTTTCTGGGAATTCCATCACATCCAATAGCATTTGTTTTAACAGATTCTACAGCAATAATTAATTCATTGAGGTCAATTAATCGAAATGAAAATCTTTCTACCCCATTGATTTGAATATAATCTGTTAAATCATCCTCTTGATTAAATAAAAAATACTGGTTTAAAGCTTCAACATCGGTTTCATCCACCAAAGACATGTCATCACCAAACCCATTTAAACGTAATATATTCCAGATCTGCTTGGAAGTTTTCCCATCAAATATTTTCACCTGCGCCCTACGTTTTATATTACGCATGACAGCTTTGGCATGATTTCTGAAACGACAAAACTTTTTCCAATTAGGACGAGTCTTGTCAGTAAGGTAAAGCTAACCTCATTTGAATTAATCCAAGAATTATCACTAACTTTTATAACTTGTTTTTTTTCCTCAAATTAACAGCATTGTGCATGTCACATAAAAAGGCAAATAAAGCTTTTACCTGTTCATCAACACTAGCAGAATTAAGATCGCTATCGAATATTCAACATCTTCATTAACTTGATTTATTTGTACATTAAAAGATGCATAAATAAAGGAAAGACGCGAAATTTCAGGAATTTGAATTTGACCCGATTGACGGACTAACATTGAGGGAGATATTCAATCTATTGCACATTACTCTCAAACGATGGGCGCAGGAGGTGTTAAACATAATATTGTTAAAATCTCCAACAATAATTACATTACTATATTTAACAACAATTTCCGAAACTGTCCTTTCCAACATTTTCAAATCTTTCTTAGCTGAAAATAAACCACTCCGATAAGAACCTTACGTCCAGAATTATTTATTTCAATAAAAAGAGGTTCTACTAAACCATTATCATCACCAATGTGCACAATTTTGAACTTCATCCTACTTTACACATAAAAGCTAACACCGCCCCCTCGACGGTGGACGATCATTACGATATAAAACATAGTCCGGAAACCTAACAATATTTGAAGAAATATCTCTCTTTAACCAGGTTTCCGTTATTCCCACTACATCAACCAACCCATTGCCAAGAACATTAATTAACTCATTCTATTTACTTGATATGCTGCCAAGTTTAAAACTTTACCAAGAACATTAATTAACTTATCCAATTTACTTGATGAACTGCCAAGTTTAAAACTTTGAATAGTCCCACATTTAAATTGTTCGCATAAAGGCGCAATTGAGATTCTAAATATGAACTATCGCTAACCACGGTACCCAAATTACAATTAAAAATCATCTACAGTAGTATAAAAATTACAGCAAAATCTTTTATATAATAGCAATTACAATTGCAATAAAAGAGAAATAAAAAGAAAAATTTTATTTAGCTAAGATCACAGTTTTCTATTAGAAACATTAATTATAACCTGACAATACTTAGTTAAGTATATATGTATGCTATGCAAAATATTGACAATATATGTAAAAAAATAACTCATTGAAAGATACTTAAGGCAGTATTCCAATCTACGTAAAAAACATATGTTGGATATCAGCGAACAATTCTGAAAAAAAAGAATACATCCATGCCCGCTTTTCTCCCACGCATTAAGTCTGATGCCATGCACAACGTAGAGAAATTAAATTATCAACAGAATTTACATCTTTGCACATTAAGTACAATCCGAAAGAAAAAAAAACAAGACGCGGACTAAAAGCCTCCACTTTCCCTCACTTACTGAACTAAATAACACCCCACAGACAAGCGTTTTGGTGATTGTCAAAATAACTCATTAATAAAAAAGTCTCAATAAAAAAATCGCAATTTCAATGAGAAAACTTTCTTTTATCGGTAAACATAATATTATTCCGTACAGTTTGAAATATTTGTTTAAAGCTTCGGTTACAATGGCAGCAACATTTTCGCTTTTTCTTCTATCTTATGTCTTCCTAAAGTATTTCATATATGTATTTTCCTTTAATTTTTGAAACAATAATGTAACTAAAGTTTTTTTTAAAGTAGAGTCTACTTCAGCAACAATTTGTATAATGTTATAAATCATTAGCCCATTATTGGTTTTACCTACCGACCATTTAAAAAAAATGAGTTAGGTATTAGGTACATAGGTATATATATTTTGAGTACCCCCTTTCTAAATCCTAAGCCTGTTTCACGAATTTTTCAATGGCTTCTGAGATATTAAGAATTGATTTTGCTCCATTTAAACTATGTACTTTAAAGTTTTTTAAGTATTGTGTTGTTTTACAAGCCACTGTTTGGCGTTTGAAGCAAATTCCTTATATAAAATAAATGTTTCTCTGGATTTGCTTCATTGCCGTAAGAAAAAAAATGTAGTTAAAGCAACAGCAAAACAAAATGACAACAACTCAATACATATGTAGCACAAAAAAAATATTCACTTCTAATAAAATAATATTACCTTCTAACAGTTTTCTTCACAACATATTCCGGAAGCAGTGCTGAAAATACAAAACAATTTTATCGGTTATATTTTCAGAAAACTTCATGTAAACCTTTATAGTCCTTTTTTTACAACTACTTGTTGGCATTTGCGCCAAAACAATAATAAGATAACGAAATATATTTTTTAAAATATGTTTTTAGAGTTTTTAATGAAAATTTTAACAAAATGTTTTAAAAAATAATAATAAAAAAATACGTAATATTGTTGTAAGCAAAATACCGTTTTAGTTGTCAATATTAAATATTCTGTTATTTGATGAAAATCGATCGTTATAGAAATCGTGATAAATTTGGAACCATTAGGAAATCCATTTCTGTACAATAGTCTAAATTTTTATACAAAAAATTCATAGTTTGATGAATATATTAAAAATAAAATTAAAAATAATATGTTGGCAAAAAATAACAGAAAATGTATTTGAAATTAACTTTTAAAGATAACTTTTAAAGATTTTTTTAACTATAGAAATTTTTAACCAGATTGTGGCCCATAGGCTATGTAACTGAAATTTTATAAGTAAATAAAAGGGGTTAAGAATTTTGTTCCGATGTATTTTCTTTAGTTCTAAAAATAACCAGGAATTTGGTGAAAATCGATTGATTTCAAAACGATCGTCTTCAAAAGGTCGATGAATTTCGAGTGATTTTAAAATCAATTTCTAATTTTTTTTTTGTTCAAAATAAAGTTGACATAACAAATATAAAATAAAATAATATTTTAAGAAAATAAGAGGAAAATGTATAAGAAATCCATTTTTAAAGATACTAAAAAAGACATTATCGTTTTTAAATTGTTTCGTATTCAAAATCGATTTCCATCACATACCTGAATAAATACAAATTTAGGTTTAAAAAGAAAATCCAAAAACTTATTTTTTCCATCCATACCTACTTATATAAAATTAAATTTTAATTTGTTTTCAGTGAACCTCATGTTCGTCACCATCTTGCTAAAGTTTATATGATGTTATGCGGTACTGCGGCCATAACAGCCACCGGTTCCATGCTACAAATGAAAAATATTATTGATTTAGGCATGATAGCTGCTTTGGGATCATTATTGCTTGTTTTGGGGCTACACTTCTATCGTGATAATGGTAAAAATTATTATAATCGTGTGGCGATGCTGTATGCATTTGGTTTTTGCTCGGGACAAACAATGGGGCCACTACTTAAATACGTTGTTAGCGTTAATCCATCCATAATAGTCACAGCATTAGTTGGAACTGTGGTAACATTTGCATCACTCTCGCTCGCAGCTCTTTTGGCAGAACGTGGTCAATTTCTATTTTTGGGTGGAATTTTAGTCAGCGTTATCAATACTATGACCTTATTGAGCATTTTAAATATGTTTTTTAAATCGATGTTTGTACAAATGGTAAGTTTTGTTTTGGCGTTTTTTTTTTCTTTCTTTTCATATGTTAACCGATATCATATTAATAATTTTAAATGTTTGTTAAATCGTTATATTTTTTATTTTTTAATTTAAACTATAGGGCCAACTTTACATTGGTGTTTTCGTTATGGCCGCATTTGTATTATTCGATACACAAAATATTATTGAAAAAGTTCGTATTGGTAATCGTGATGTTGTACAACATGCTTTGGACTTATTCTTTGACGTTTTAAGTATGTTCAGACGCTTGCTCATTATATTGACACAAAAGGTAAGAATGTTAAATCAAGATAATCTCTGTTATTGGAATTTTTGATAAATTTTTTCTATTAAATTTTGTTATGGGATTCCCTTTATACTTAAATGTGGGTGGTAAGGGTTTTATATGTTTGTCACTTTGTCATATGCGGTCATAAACGGTTTTTACCACTTGTATTAAGTGTACCACTCTTTTATATTTAATAAGATTTTATACTTCAAAGCGTGAGTGTCCTTTTCGTATGCATTGTAAATTAATGAATTTTCTGAGTGAGAGAAAGAGGCAGATAAAGTTTCTTCAACTGTTTTATTCTGATAAATTCAGACACATTGTTTACTCCTGCTTTTTGTGGGATTTTTCAACCACAGCGTAGTATATTTTAGTCTAATACATTTTGTTGTTGCAGTGTTGTAAATGTTAGTATTTTAACTAAAATTATAAGATTAACAAGGTCTACAAGGGACTTTACTATCAAGGGTGAATTCCGCTAAAGCAAATATCTGGCTTCAAAATAAATAAAAAAAAAATTGCATGAATTGCAACAATAGAAAACAAATTTAAATAATCGCCAATCATAACAAAAATTACTAAAAATATTAAAATATTATAACGTTTTCAAGAGGCCAGAAATAATGATGATTTTCGATACTTCAAACCAAACAAATAGTTGCTAATAATAGCAGCATATAGTATCTGCTAGAACCTTAACATAAGTTTGTCATTTTGTGAAACTTTTTTATTATTCATCTAAAACAACAAAAAGTATATTTATATTCTGGGTTCTTGAGTAATTCTAAGTTGATTTAGCTAGTTCTCCTAAGCAGTTTGGGATTGAAATCCCATAAGAAAAGGATAAGAGTTATGAATCAAAATATGGTACAACCGCCCTAAAAAATTTATAATTTTGTTACAAAAACTAGCATAAATAGTGGCAGAATACACATATTGATATGAGATTTTGAACATATTCGTTCTATATGGCTAGAAATCATACTACGAAAATTTGTGAAGATCGGTCTATTATTTACCATTGGCCCTATGTAAAGCATACTCTCGAAAAACACTGTAGTACGCCTTAAACCTTAACGAAAAATGCTATTCAGGCCTGTTCTGAAAATCACGTGATTTCAAATCACATGTGCTTTTAAAATCACACGTGTGATTTTGTGGTGTTCTGTAAATCACACCGTTTTTGTGTTTTTCGGTGTGATTTTCAATTGTCAAATGCACAAGCAAACATAAGTTTTTTACATCTGCTTGTTCTACAAAGGCGTAGCTCATTTTTTAACGCTTTTTGTGCTATTTTCCGATAATTTGTTTTTTTAACCGATTTGGCGATCTCAAGTTGGGTTTAGGGCTTCTTTTAAATTTTGCAATTTTTCGCGAATTTTAGCCATGTTCGAGATAGAAGCGATTTGTTCCTGTAAGTTTTTTGATTCTTTACAGCTTTAAAGATTTATAATAAATGGAAGACTCAGCTATCTTGCCGCTGTTAGCAAATTTTTGCAAATCTCTACTAATTTAGTAATTTTTACCGAATTTTTGCCATTCCTTATAGATTTAGGGACTTTTAATCAATTTTATGGCTTGTTTGCAATATTAAAAATTTTCGCAAATTTTGGCTATTTTTGCAAAAAAAATTTTTTATTTTCCGATATTTTGTTTTTTTTAGCCCATTTAGCGATTTCAAATAAGTTTAAGGGTTTGTTTACAAGTTTGCAATTTTTCGTGAATTCAAGCTATGTTCGCGGATAGAAGCTATTTTTTCCTGTGATTCTTCACAGCTTTTACTATTTTTAATAAATATTAGACTTTACTATCATGCCGCTGTTAGCAAATTAGCGATCTTTTATTCAACTAAAAAACAAGCCTGAAATTACAACAGAAGTCACAAAAGCAAATTTTATTTTTGTACTGTCGTCAAATTTTCTTAATTTTAAATGATTTGTTGTAAATAAAACAGCTTATTGCATAAAAAACTTAATAAACAACACATTGAATATTTTATTAAGTCGGTCATCTTGCAATAGTCGGAAAAATAACAAAGTGATTTTAAAAAGTTGTTTACGTAGCTGAA
This sequence comes from Pollenia amentaria, assembly GCA_943735925.1. Classification (NCBI taxonomy): domain Eukaryota; kingdom Metazoa; phylum Arthropoda; class Insecta; order Diptera; family Polleniidae; genus Pollenia; species Pollenia amentaria. Next base: position 165,020,521 of record OX031009.1, read on the forward strand.
CGTTTTGAAATCACAAAATAATTTGCACAGAACACCTTTCTTGTGGTTTCAAATGACTTTGATAAAATGTGATTTTCAGAACAGGCCTGATTGTAACAAATTTTGGTCTATAACAATTTGTCAAATTTAGTGAAAATAATAAATAAAGCCTACTCTCGAACAACACTTTAGTACTCCTAAAACCGTAACGAATAACGCTGCTACAAAAAAATTTGATCAGTCATAGGTTAGGTTAGTTTCCATGGGCAGCCATCGAGAGACAGCTCACTTGGGTCCTTCAGCGGTCCCTTTGTGATACCCAGCGCCAATGCCCATTCCAAAGAGCAGTTACTCAGATGGCGTCACTGCAAAGTTGAGCCAATTCATCTTCCTAATGAAGAGAAGAAGCAATTAATTAAGTTCTATTTTAGATAGATCCTCCAAACAGAAAAACACCTGTTCTCCCAGGTATTTTTCCCTGATGCCCCGTAGCCCAGGGCATTGACAGAGAAAGTGAAGCACAGTCTCCTCTTCCTCCTTATCATGACAACTTCTACAGTAGTCATTGAATTCCAGACCCATTCTTCTAGCATGAGTCCCAACAGGCCAGTGTACAGTCATGACCGACACCACAGTCCTGATTTGGTCCCTATTGAACCTAAGTAGAGATTTGGTTTTCCGTTCATCATAGCCAGGCCATAGTGCACTGGATATGCAGCAGGTGGACTCACAGGTCCATCCCTCTTGCGCATTTCTATAATTCTCGCGCAGAATGAGTGACTTACAGTGAGCCATTGGAAGTCCAATGAATTGATCAATGAATGTTTCATCCATGCGACCACCTTCCTTGGCCAGCTCATCTGCTATCTGGTTTCCCGGGCAGCCTGAGTGCCCTGGTATCCATATAAGCGTTAACTCTGAATGTTCAGCAATCTCATTCAAAGACATCCGGCATTCCATAGTTAACTTAGATGTCGTGTAGACACCCGCAAGAGAAGCAATGGCAGCCTTGCTATCAGTAAATATACGTATATCTCCCGATACGCGATATTTTAGCCAGTTGGCTGCCCGCTTTATAGCCGAGATTTCCGCCTGCAGGACACTACATCCATCCGGCAGACGAAAGGAAACTTTTACGCCCAGTTCCTCTATGTAGAAACCTCCGCCAACTCTTTCCCCCTTCCTTGAACCATCAGTGTATACCCCCAGGGCTGGTTCATGGAAGGTGCCCATGACCGACAGCGCACTTTCGTGCGCTATATGTATCGCGTACCTCGCAGCAAAGAAAGGCTCCGGGGTGCAGTAGTCCACTCCCTCAGGGACAATCGACCATCCCATTATCTTGGAGTGTCCATAGTCACGGTTCGACCAGCCGTTTGCCGCGTTCAATCGTATCGCCGAGCAAAGAGCCATCTGTCTGGTTGTGATGTCCACCGTTAGCCAGTTTAGCATTGTAAACAGCGCCCTGGTGGGAGTGGAGCGCATTGATCCTGTGATCATCAATGCGACAAGTCTGTGAACCTTCTCAAGCATCGCACGGTACCTGCTTTAATACAGAGTCGGCTTTACTACAGCCTCAAAGATCCAATTGACACACCTCGGGCTTATGCCCCAGTTCCTGCCGATTGCACCTCTGCACGCATATATAGCATCAATTGCCTTTTCCATCCTCGTCCGGATGTTCAGCCCCCACGACAGTTTACTGTCCAAGATTACGCCCAGATACTTGGCGCTATAAGAGAACTTAAGTTCAGTCCCATTTAGTCTCATGACCTCGGTCCTATACTTCCTCGTGAAGAGTACCAGTTCCGTCTTAGACGGATTAACACCTAGTCCGCATGATACGCTCCAGGTGCTAAGTACCTTTAATGCAGCCTCCATACACTGAGACATTATATTCAAATGCTTCCCCTTGATGGCCACTGCAACATCGTTAGCGTACGCCACAGTTTTAATCCTCATGTCGTCCATTTTCGTCAACATGGTGTTCATAGTCAGGTTCCACAATAGTGGGGATAATACTCCCCCTTGGGGAGTACCCCTGTTTACCAGTCTCTGAACGCTGGTCTCACCTATCGTGGAACAAATGACCCTATTCCTGAGTAGATTATCCACAAATCTACATATACCGTCATCAACCTCCAGACTCCACATGGATGCCACAATAGAATCCGGGTTGACGTTATTAAAGGCCCCTTCAATGTCGAGAAAGGCCACCAGAGCACACTCCTTAAATTCGAGTGACCTCTCAATAGTTCCAACTAATGAGTGGAGAGCCGTCTAACAGACCTACCCTTTGTGTAGGCATGCTGAGAGGTCGAGAGTAAACACCTTGGGATGGTCATCCTCAAGTGAATGTCGATAACTCTTTCAAGAGTCTTGAGAAGAAAGGATGCAAGACTAATCGGTCTGTAATCCTTCGCTTTGGTGTGAGAAGTCTTCCCTCCCTTGGGGATAAGGACCACTCTACACAAGGTCCAGCTCACAGGTTCATACGAAAATCTAACGCATCCCCTGTATATAGCCATCAGTCAGGGTATAATCACAGTCGAATTCCTCTGCAGGTCCGCCGGAATTATACCATCTATACCCGGAGATTTATACGGTCCAGCAACCATCCGATTTTCGAATATAGGTTGGGACAACCGGGCTCGAAGCCATTATCCTACATAAACGTATTGTCTCAGAGGATCCCTCCACGCCGCTACAGAAGTTCCTCCAAGCACTCCTTTTCGCCGATCTCACCAAGTTTCTGAATCTATTCAGTGAAGACTTGTACTCCGCCCAATTACCATGACGCTTCGGCATATTGAACAACCTACGACAGTCTCTTCTTGCCTGCGCAATATCAGGATCCCACCACGGTGGACGATCCCTGCCCCAATGCACCATTGGCCTGCATGCCAAGGAAGTCGCCAACTGCAGTGAGTCAGAGTTAAAAGTAAAATGAACATAAAAGTAAAATTATCTCCTATTGGTTCAAGGTTTGAAAAAATATAAAACCCCGTGTTTTATTGATTGTAGATCGATCTACAGGCTCGATAGCCTTTGCTGCAATAGAGTCATAACTTAAAAAACCGGATCTTTGAGCTAATGTATTATTTAATGCCCTGAAATATCTATGATTCAAAATTTATTGGATATTTTCGGAATAATAGATTTCTTCTAAAACGATACTTAATATTTTTTGAGGGTAAGAGTTTTAGCACCTCTGGACCCTATCCTAAGCACTTTAGTGGAACTTTATGTAGCCTATGTCCGTTAGGAGGTTCCATTCTTCATTTTGTTAAATTACAAATTTTAAAATCGGACCAGAAGTTCCGGGGATTCCTTTTACAAATATATAAATATAGAAACATACAAAATTTTTAGCTTTATAATATTTACTACCCGTGTCAGTTGCGTTACTCTACCAGAGTTATTTTTTGATTAACTATAAAAACCATAAAGCTTATTGTGTCTTATTGTGCGTAGATCGATCTACATATGTTTTAAATTTCATAGTGAAGGATGGGCAGAAAATGCCCATCTGCCCCTTCATATTCCTAGCCTTGAAAAACATACATATGTATATATAAATCCTGTGTGTTTTATTTACGCTGATCTATATTCAAATTTCATCATAAATGGTTAAATATTTTAGGAGAGGAAGTAATTCTCCTTATTTTTTCCCACTTGGTCCTAGTTTTAAAAATATAAAATGCCCATATTCCAAATTTCAACAAAACCGGTTGAGCTATTTAGCCGGAAAAGCGTAGCAAACGCCAAAGTAATTTTCGTTAAAATGGTTTTGTTTTTTTTTTTGAGTACGGAAACTATTGCTTTAATATTTCTTTTTTAAAACGATAATAAATATTTTCTGGGTATAGGAGGCTTAGCGCCCCTGGACTATATCCTAAGCCCTTTAGAGGAACCTTATATCCTAACGGACATAGGATATCGAGCTCCTCGGAGATCGCACTATACGAGTTGTTATAGAACGGGTTTCGTCAAAAGAGTTCAAGATTAATTCAGAGGTGCCGCAAGGCTCATATGTCAAATTTCCAACCCTATCTACTCTTTCGCCGATGGCAGCAACCCCATTCGTGCTCAATTGATTATAGACCAAGCGTATCCGATGTTAGTGCTATGAGGTAGAAAATGAATGATACGCTTGTTCGAGACCTAAACATAATTTCGGAAAAGAGTCGTGCGAATAGAGTCGATTTCAATACCGCATAAACGCGAGAAGGAGCAGGGCGCGTCATCTGTGTATATGGGTGGTATAATTATTGAAGAATCAGAATCTCTTGATGTTCTGGGCATGAAGATACAATGTGATGTGCGATGGACAAAACATATACTCAAGGTGTCGAAGAAAGCATTAAAATGCCCTGGTTTTTAAAACGGCGTAAGATATAATTCTCTCCATCTGATCTCATTAATATTTACACCAACTATACGAATGGAACACAAATCTCATGTGTGGGCCCGTGCTTCAAAGTCTATTTTGGAGGTTCTCGACCGCAGGAGAGGGCGAAGGTTCTAATTGGTGACAGTATCCAATTCTATTGACTCCCTTGAGCACCGTCGCAATGTGGATTGTATTTGCCTGTTTTATCGTTACTACAATGGGATGTGTTGGGATAAAATTAGGGATCTGGTTCCCGATACCCGTACGTTTGTTCGTAATACTCGTTTTTCCTACGTATAAGCACTCTAACTTGTTTTTAATGTATTGCATATTTGGAAACCCACAGAACAGTAGGCACAAATATCTAGACAAACAAAAGTTTTAGGGTTCTTTAGGTTTGAAAAAATGCTATTTATGGGTCGATTGCCGATGACAACTTGTCAGCTCATTATTGGTTTGACCTAGGTATGGGGTATATATACATATATATATAGAAATATATTTCTGAATCCAAAACCTATTTCACTAAAATTTTTATTGTCTCTGAGATTTAAGCATTAGATTTGCTCCATATCAGCTATTTTAAAGCTTATTCAGAATAGTTTTGCTCTACTCGCCACTGTTTGGCGAATGTTGCAAAATTCTCACACAAAAACGTACAAAATAAATGTCACTCTTGCTTTCCTTAATTTCCGTAAGAAAAACAAGTAGTTAAAGCGAAAGCAAAATCAAATGACCAGAAAATTAATTTTATTCTTGCTTCGCTTCATTGCCGTAGGAAACAAAGTAGTAAAAGCAAAATAAAATGTCAACAACTCAATACACACAAAGTGTGCATTAAGTATACGTATGCAGTACAAAAAGCTGCTTTTTAGAAAAGTGGGGCATGCGGCACAAAACAATAGTTTTAATTTCAATAAAATTCTATTCATTTCTATGTTAGTTCATCAACGTTCACAAAATTGTACATTTTTCTTTAAAACATATGCCAGAAGCAGTGTTGAAAATAAAAAAAAATTTCAACAGGAATATTTTAAGAAAACTTCATGTAAACTTTCATTGTTGTTTTTCTCCACTACGACTTTTTGCCATATGCTCCAAACCAATAATGAGCTGACGATATATTATAGATTTAAGTGACTGAGAAATGAGTTTTTATTATATATTTAAATATATTCCGTGAATAGGGCGCAACAATAAAAAAATTCGAAAGAGAGTATTTGATTGATTTTTTTATTATTAAAGAAATTCAAATGCCCAGTACACCTTGTTGTTGATGATTTTGGAAATTTTTGTGCTTCTTCTGTAAAAAAAATAAAGTGTTACGCACTTTTACATTTTATGTGACGATATGTATGTATAATGTTTCTTGATCTGCTTATTTATTATTGACATTGTTTTCTACTGATGCTTTATGACTTCGAGTCTTGGAGTTTTTTGTATTTCGCGTGTAACCGTTAACTATTTGTTTAAGTCCATTATCATTTAAACAGGCTTCTATGTTTTTTTTTATAAAAATGATGTGTTGTCCAATCTTTATTAAAATCTCCACTTATTGTTATATCTCGAGCGTAATCATATTCAATTAAAAATCTAAAACCCAATATAGCAAGTTTTCACACTTTTCAAACATTTTTGTTACCTTGCCCGCCGCGTTGACCTCCCAGAATAAATTTTTGACATACATATGTTTAAAATTTCATCAAAATCGGTAAGGTAGTTAAGGATAGGCAGAAATTGTTCGTCTGTCCCTTCATAGCTTTAAAAAGCATATGTATAAGCACTGTGTATTTTATTTACGCTGGTTTTTCAAACTGTTTAGATATTTTTTGAGAGACAGTAATACTCTCCCTTCAGTCCTCTTCTAGGTCCTAGTTTCAAAAATATAAAACACTTATATTTCCAATTTTATCAAAATCAGTTCAGCTATTTAGCCGATAGTGCGAAGCGTAAAAGCAACTTTCGCATTAGATCAGGGGACGGTCGAGCGGTGAACAGCGTACTCACGTTAAAACGGCTTTGTTTTTCTTTTGAGAACAAAAACAATTGCTTTAATATTTTTCTTCTGAAACGATAATTAATATTTTCTAAGTGTAGCAGGTTTAGCTCCCCTGAATCCTATCCTAAGTTAGTACCAGTTAGAGAACGACAAAGTACCAAAAAAGTTCCTCTTACAGTTTCTTATTCACTCAGGACGTTGCATGTTTAATTTGATGTTTCTAGGTCTTATATTAACGGAAATTCAAAAAGTACCAGTTAAAGAACAAAAAAGTACGAAAAAGCCACTCTTACAGATTCGTATTTACTCAGAACATTGCATGTTTAATTTTGTTTCTAGGTCCAATATAACCGAAAATTAAAAAAAGTACCATTTGTACAACAAAATAGTACCAAAAAACGCCCCCTTATAGAATCTCAAAAAAGAAACCAAAAAGTTCCCTCTTATAGAGTTTCATCCGCTCAGGACATTGTATCTTTTATTTTATACTTCGAGGTCCAAGATTACCGATAACTAAAAAAAGTACCAGTTGTAGAACGAAAGAGTACCAAAAAGCTCCCTCTTATAGATTCTTTTCCTTCATGCATGTTTAATTCTATGTTTCTACACTGCTTCGTTTTTGACCTCATGATATTCATCATGGTGATGTCAGCCTTAACATCACTTGCCCAAATTGTCATCAGCGTCAAAATATTTTGGAGTTACCGTAGGGTATCCAATTATATTGACTCCTTTGAGCACCGTCGCAACGTGGGTTGTATTTGCCTGTTTTATCGTTAGGTTAGGTTAGGTTAAGAAGGGTTATGCGCCCAAGGGCGCAACTCCACTCGGAGACCGATGAGGTCCATTGTGAATCCCTTCAGTAGAGGAGAAAAAAGTAAAAAGAGAAAAAAGAGAAGAAAAGAAGAATAATAGAAAATAGACCTAAGGTTCGGTATATTTTTAGAAGCGCAAGACAAATTCCCCCCTACGGCCCCCCCAACTGAAACAGCCGTCCTACTTCCCTGACAAACCCCAGCAGATCGGTTGGATTACATCCAGCGATACACCCCAGTTCGTCGTGAAACCTAGCCCCTAGCCATTTCTCCCTGGGGCCGTGCATCCTAGGACAGTGGCACAGTACATGCTCAACCGTCTCGAGCTCCTCGGCATCTCCGCACAACCTGCAGAAGTCCGGTCTCCCAATGTCCCATTTACCCATAAACGCCCTAACAGAACAATGCCCCGTCAGGAACCCTATCAGAGTCCTGAGACTACTCCTATCCAGTCCTAATAGAACCCTGGTTGCACCTGCGTCCAATCCGGGCCATAAGGCCCTTGACACCCTGCAATCCGTTCTATCCCTCCAGGACCGGTTAACGGCATCACGAAATCTTTCCCGCAACACCCCATAGTAGTGACATAAGGGGGGTTTTACCCCTCTGTCCCTTACCTCTAAGTCCAGATTCGAACCCCCTCTCGCGAGTTCGTCCGCCACCTCGTTGCCATCCACCTTGCAGTGTCCTGGTACCCAACACAGCCTTATTGTGAATGCCAACATGAGCTCTCTCAGAGCATTCCTACACCGAGCAACCAGGCACGATCGCACCGTGTGATTTGTCAATGCCCTTAGCGCAGCCTGATTGTCACAACAGATCCCCCCACGATGTGATCCAGTATCACTTCCGTAGCCCTCCAGATCGCTAGGATCTCAGCCTGGAAGACACTGCACTCATCCGGGAGTCTGAATGACCTTTTCACGTCAGTGTCAGCAATAAAAACACCAGCACCAGTGCCAGTGTCCATCTTGGACCCGTCCGTATATACTGCCCACCCCTCAAACAGTCCGTTGGATGCACGCCAAACTTCCCTATCCGGGAACTCCACCGGTGGTGTTACACCGAAGTCCAAGGTCATACTCCTATGATCCGAGATTCCCCCCGGAACCCTTTCCTGATCAAGCAGACCCACTTCGTATAGAATCCTTGTGTGGTCATCTCGCCTAGGTCTAATCAACGAAGACTCGTAGAGTCTAAGTAAGTTCCTGGCAGCCACACTCTTCTCATAGTGTTCAATGGGGGACAAATGTAGTAGGATGTCCAACGCCGCCTGCGGCGTGCTTCTCCTTGCACCAGTGATGCACTCCTCTGGGCCTTGTTAAGCATCTTCCTATAGCTGTCCACTCTCAACGCATCCCACCAAACAGTGCATCCATAGGTAAGAATAGGTCTAACCACCGATGTGTAAATCCAATTTACCATATCCGGTCTCAGTCCCCAATTCTTACCGATGGAGTTTCTGCATGTGTAGTAGGCATTGAGTCCTCTTTTCATCCTCTCCTGGGTGTTTCTTCTCCAAGACAGTTTACAGTCGAGGAAGTTACCCAAGTACTTAGCACAGTCAGATAGAGTTAGCTCGACGCCATCTAACACTGGCCCCTTAAAACCTTCTATCTTGTACCTTCTGGTAAAAAAGAAACAGCTCAGTCTTCGCCGGGTTTACCCCCAGCCCTCTATCTTTTGCCCAATCCGAAAGTTCGCCCAACATCACCTGCATAATTTCACTGATCGTGGACAGAAACTTTCCCCTGACCAGTAGAACTATGTCATCCGCATAGGCGACGGCTTTCATACCCTTGGAATCAAATGTTCTGAGAATACCGTTGACCGCGAACAACCATAGTAGAGGAGATAGAACCCCCCCCTGTGGTGTCCCCCTGGTAACCTTCCTCCTTACCCTATGATCCCCCAGGCTCGAGTTTATAATCCTGCTGCCAAGCATGCAGACTATCCACTCCACCAGAAAGCCCTGAACTCCCAGCTCCACTAAGGAATCCTTGATCGCCTCAATCCTAATGTTATTGAAGGCTCCTTCTATGTCCAGAAACGCGGCGAGAGTATATTCCTTATGCCTCAGGCCGTGCTCAATGCAACCCACCACCTCGTGTAGCGCACTCTCAACAGATTTACCCTTAAGGTAGGCATGTTGAGCGCTGCTAATGAGGTGGGTACCAATATTACCCCTAAGATAGAGGTCTACCAGTCTCTCTAGTGTCTTCAATAAGAATGAAGACAGACTAATAGGCCTTAAATCTCCCGGCTTCGAGTGGCCTGCCTTACCAGCCTTGGGTATGAAAATTACCCTGACCTCTCTCCACCCCCTAGGCAGATACATCCCACTGAGGCATTTCCTAAATATATTCACTAGCAGAAATAATGCGTCGTCCGGGATATTGCAGAGCATGGCCGGAAAAATACCGTCCGGACCCGGTGATTTATATGGGTCGAAGGTATTGACAGCCCACTTAAGCTTCTCCCTTGTGACTATTTCCTCGACGCAGGCGGACTCATGACTCGATATCACAGACATTCCGTCCCCTTGACTATCGTTCATACCTCCGTCTTCCGTGCACCCAGGAAAGTGCGTCTCCATGAGCAAGGTTAGGGTCTCAGAGCTAGACTCAGTCCATGAGCCGTCATTCCTTTGGACATACCCCAGGGTCCTAGGATCCTTGGATAAAATCCGTCGGAATCTAGACAACTCGTTGACATTATCAATGGATTCACAGAACTGCCTCCATGAGAGCCTCTTTGCCCTTTTAAGATCCGCCTTATACTTATTGAAATGCACCTTATGGGTGTTCCAATCACTCGATGCTCCCGTGAGCTTGGCCCTGTTAAACAGCCTTCTTACCGTCGACCTTTGAACCTGAAGTTCCCTGGTCCACCATTTGGGCTGTTCACGCCTACCCGGAAAAGTTACCGGGCAAGACAGCTCATAGCTCTCTCTTAGCAGATGAGTGAATCTGTTCACATCACCTTCCACATCAGTTGGCAGCAAGTCGCACAGGGCCCATTGCGCCACCCCAGAGCGGACCCTTTCTTTAAAGAAGTCCCAATTCGTCCTCCTCGGGTTCCTAAACGGATTAACCCTAGACAGGTCAAAATTCAGTGTAAAGGTTATACGGCTATGGTCTGAGAAAGTACAGTCCGTTGCCACCCTCCAATCCGCAACAAGTTGCTCGTCGCGGTTCACTAATGTCAGATCTATAACTGCCTGCCTATCCTTATTTCTGAACGTCGGAGTGTTACCCATATTACAGATAATAAGATTGTTAGTAGTTATAAAATCTAACATTAACTCTCCTCTTTTGTTAATATCAGCGCTCCCCCATTGGTTATGATGTGCATTTGCATCACATCCCAAAACCAGGATGGCGCCACTCCTTCCTGCATACGCCACCAGCTCTTCCACCTTTGCGCCAGGTGGATCTACTGCCTCGTACGGCATATACACCGAAGCCAGTGTAAGGGTACGCTTACCTTTGGCTTCTCTATTAACGACGGTCAAGTCACCGCACCTAAAAGAATGAGATATTAGAAAATTCAATTCATTCCTCGCCAGTATACACGTTCTTACCTTGTCCTCTGTGGACGGGACAAAAAGAGTGTATCCCGTAACCTTTAACCCGCAAACCTTATTTTTGTTTATCCAAGGCTCTTGGATTAGGGCTACGTCCGTCCGAGTGTTGTTGAGGAAGGTTGCTAGTTCGGCTGAAGCTGCTTCACAATGGTGCAGGTTTATTTGCACCACTAGCAGCTTCTTTGGTCCTGTCATGTTTCGGATACCGGAACCTGACACAACCTAGACCGAACTTAACAACCCCCCCAACTTCCTCTAAGAATTTCATGGACTCCCGATCCACGGCGAACCGGAAGTCCTTCCCGGTGTTCTCCTTACAAGCCAGTGAGGTCACAAGCCTCCATTGGTTGGTAAGGAGCCTACCGTTCTGTTTGCCCATTACTGCCAGTATGGTTTCCACCGGGCGTACGGGTGGTGGAATCCATACTGTCACTATGGACCTGAGTGGCAGTTCGGAGGCTTGTATAACTTCAAGCTTTGCCTCTGGGTTAAAGTCACTACACTTGTCAATCGTGGTTCTTAAGAATTCCAAGGAATTCTTGTTACCACAGTTGACAGTCTTCACTCCCTTAACCCAGTCTGCCCCATTGAAGGATACATCCTCCTCTTTGCCACTAAATACGGCCAATTCGTCGATGAGCCTACCTTCAACCAACTGCCATAGATCGGTACTGATCCTCCCATCTGGATCATTCCGATCGATGACGGCTACCTGAAGATGGTTATCCAGGCTCGTTGACTTCTTCGTTCTCTTGTTCGATGAAGAAGGCTGATCATCTCCAGATCTGACTCTCTTAATGGTCTCCTTGTTGTTGGGACCCTTAGGAGCTTCAGCCGATGATGCACCAGACAACTTCATAGATTTCCCTACTACCTGGGGTGTCGCTCCTTTGCCCTCCGCAGCTCGTTCCGAAGACATGAGCGCCTTGGCCATTGGGGCAGCACCCTCTATGTTGCCTACCCTGCAGCAGGTTGATGAAGCCACCAGCCCTTTACTCTTCTGAGCAGTGTCAGGGTTGGAAGCTGCATCCACCTGCTTCTTCCAGGGAGAGGACCAACCCAGAACGGTACTGACAGGGCCGTAAATTCTTTCGAACTTAGCGACGCTTTGTCGGTGCCGTCTCAGAAGCTACCTGTCCCTCGCGGAGAACGTTGAAGGATCTCTCTTCGCCATCTTATCCAGATACACCAGAGAGTTCCTTGTCCCGCTCCGCGCCTTCTCCTCCTTCGTTCGGCCGGTGTTGTTAATACCACGTGGAGGGGCACTTGGCATCTCCTCCACGGCGCCCTGCCGAACAAGTTGTGGACATTCTTCTCCCGAGTGTCCCCTGGCCTCACCGGTGGAAGGGACAGGCTCTGTAGTCTGACTGTGAGCAGATATACTTGCAGTATCCTGCTCCTCGTCAGAGATCAGAGTCAGCCGCTTCAACCCCTGAGTAGCCCCGGTTTCACCACAGGAGTCACTCGACAGTTCCAGAAGACTGTCCACCTGTAGGTCGGTCAGCACTTGTTTCTCCTGCCCAATGATGCTGCAATGAACAGCCGATAGGGTCAGACCCCCCACACAAGAACTGACCGACTCCCCGACCGTGACGTCCGATCGACCCTCGACTCCTCCCTGGTCGATCACCTCTTCCGTCGCGTCCTCTTTCCGTCCTTTTAAATTAAATTTATTATTTTCAAGTTTTCGATCATTCATTTTTGTTCCCACGAGTAGGCCGTAAAGTCGGACCATCCGCACAGTGACGGCGTGCGCAGACTAGGCAACTGACATACAACAGCGCTTTGCCATGACGCTGAGGGGAGCTGTTAACGACTAGTTTCTTTTTGCACTAACTAGCCACCCAGGCCCTCGGCACTGCTACCTTCACGTTGACCTTAAAAGTGCATATGTCGCGCACCAACCACTGGTAAAGCCCCCACCTTACAAGGGGCGAACCCGCGGGCTGGCATGACGTGATATATGTACTGATAATGGACCGGATAGTGTATAGTTACCACCACCGCCTCATTATCCTGACAAGATGAGTAACCTTTAGTCGTGCACTCCTTCAGTATTCATGACCTCCTGCGAAGACGTATCGAGATACATCACCTCAGTAGATCAGAACCGTAGAGTGCACTTAAGCCCTCGCATCTCGACAAGATTGTTACCCAGGCGAGGGTTGTTTTATCGTTACTACAATGGGATGTGTTCTGATAAAATTAGGGATCTGGATCCCGAAACCCGAACGTTTGTTCTTAATTCACGTTTTTTCTCCAGAGATCATCCTTTTGTGATCGTTTGGAGGGTGAATCGTACAACGCATTGTAGGAAAAATTCGTTTTTTTGGCCGAACTGTTCGTATGTGGAATAACCTTCCTGTTGAAGTCTTCCCTCTAGCTTGAATAAATTCAAGTCAAATGTTCACAAGCACTGCTCACTCTTTTCTCCCTCCCATAACCTATTTTTCTAGTTCCAACAGAATGCAATGCATTAGAAGGGGTCATTCCCTGAGTGCTGGTACCAAAAAAAAAAAAAAAAAATGGAAAATTTAATAAAAAAAAAAAGTTGGTAGCACAGCTATAAAAATACCAAAATGAACGAAAATATCCTAAGATAAAAGAAATATTAAATATTATTCAATGTGTAAAAATATAATTATGTTTTTTTTTTATAAAAAATAATTGTGTTTTCCTTTGGTTTGAACAATTTTATCAATTATTTAAAAAGGGAATTAAGCACAACAAACAAAATCTTTTAATAAATAATAGTAATCCCAAAAACTTTGATAATAAAATTTTTTTAGCAACAATAATTAAATTTTATCTTATATAAAGGATGGTATAAGTTCCATACAGATATCACATGACATTTTACGACTTTGGCAACCTCAAAAATAAGATAAAAGGAAATCACGAATATAGGTAAACAGAGCAAAACCATTTTTTACTAAACAAGCCCTGTCCTTAGAAACTTGTAAATGGGTGGTATTGTTGGTTCCGTTCCGTGGTTGCAAAAGTAATTTTTGTGCGAAAGCAAAATTTGCAACTATTAATTGCGTTTGTGCGGTATCGGTCCGTTGGTGCGGTATTATCATCCTGGATACATTGACAGGAGAGAGAAGGCCAAGAAAAAATCTGGAGGAGTGTCCAAATTTTAAAATAAAGTGGAAACTGGTTGATTCCACCAATGATTTGACCACGGAACATTTATCGGAAGCGCTGTTTATTAGGCATACAAATGAGGATGAAAAAGTAAGGTCGCATATTACAAAATCTCTTGCAAATGCAAGCCCACTGCGACTTAAAAGGACTAAGGGAAGAATTCCCACGCCCCCAAAACGAAACCCTTAAAAAGAATGGTTCCGAGGAAAATTTTGCTTTGTTTATGAACTTAGAACTTTCTAAAGAGAAATATGAGATACTACGGGCATTTTTAACGCAACATGGAGCTGACTTTTTACCCGGATACAAGCATGTTTCGAAAGCCAAAATATATTCACGACCACCGCATACGGAGTTTACTAAGGTCTCTGTGAAAGCCAATATGCAGTATCTTGTGGACCATTCAGCAAAACGGCTGTTGGAGAGTCTTCCTGAAAATGTGTTAGAAATTCTATAAATAACGTTCTTTAGATATAAATAAATCTAGTTTGTGCCAAGCATACTTCTCCAATCACGCCCACATTTTGCAGGATGTTTTATATTGATAATCAATATGCTTGTACCTTATAGGGAACCGTCGTCTCTTGCCGTTCTCTAGATATACAGATAGCTATATCTATGTACCGGAGTTGCCTCGCCACTTCTCCAATGCCGCCGATATTCTTATGTGGGTTGTATATTGATAACCCGAATTTGTGCCAAATTGAAAAAATTTTCTAAAACCGTTCTTTAGATATAAATAAATCTTTTTGTGATAAGTGGGCCATCTTCTGCAGCCCACATTTTGGCGGATGTTGTATTGATAACCAAGACGCGTGTGCCTAATTTGGAAACTTGCTCTTTTCCTTCTCCAGAACCTGTCTATCTTTTACGTTCTTTTTTTACCGTATACGTACACGAACTTAAAGTATAGCTACACTCGAATATGTGTGGTTCAAGTGTGTTCCGATCGAACAACACGAGAACTAAAGATGTGCGCGTACGCAACCAAATATTAAAACAAAACGCAATCATGATTGTTTTTGGCACCGTACAAAATTTAGAGACACACATAGTTTATATGAAAATAAAACGAGTAATGGCTGATAAATCAGTGAGTGCTTAAACGCTGGTTTAGTTGAACTAAACTTAAATTTATATGTAGTTTAAACTCAACAGTTGTAAATCAGTGTTCCATGTATTATATGAAGTTTAAAAAGTAACATGTGGCAGCACTACGATAAATGTTGTCAAATTCATATGGTCTGTATTGGTAGTTTAAACGCCCAATTTTATGCGTTTAAAGGTGGTTTATATGTTTACTGATTTATATATATGTCGGTTTAAGCACAGTTTAACCCAAAAACAGAGTTTTACTTGCTCTGATTTATTAGCCCTAAGAGTGCTATATTCGGCTATGCCGAATCTTATATACCCTATACCATTATGCGATTATAACAGAAAGGTTTATAAATACCGTTCTGTAGATATTCATAAAT
The DNA here is from genome assembly GCA_943735925.1 of Pollenia amentaria. Classification (NCBI taxonomy): domain Eukaryota; kingdom Metazoa; phylum Arthropoda; class Insecta; order Diptera; family Polleniidae; genus Pollenia; species Pollenia amentaria. The sequence continues at coordinate 165,035,918 of OX031009.1, forward strand.
CTATTTTCTTCCACGCCCACTTCTCCAATTCCGCCCACATTAAAACAGAGTATATAAATTTCATACATTCTATTTGCTTTCAGCTTAAGGATTTTTTACTTTCATGATTATTAGCGAAAACCTATTAAGAAATATATTCAAGAAACCTTTAACATTTTGTAACAAAACATTAAGCCAAAGAATAACAACAAATATAGCATGTAATTAAATTAGGTATATGTTACATTTTTATATTAAGTGCTAATTTAGACGCGTCAAGTTTATGTCGTCGAGTCTTGAATTTTAAGAAAAGACAGTACTCGAGATTTTTTTCCTTTTGTTCTCGCATTCGAAGTATTCTTAAATTTTAGAACTTGAAAAACAGATTGTTCAAAATAAAATTAAAGAAAACAAGTAAGAGTTCTATATTCGGCTAAGCTGAATCTTATATACCCTTCACCATGGTGCAATAGGAACAGAAAGTTATATAAATACCGTTCTTTAGATACAAATAAATCTATTTTCTACCACACCCACTTGTGTATTGATAACAAGATGCTTGTATATTGTATATTGTTTTGAAACTTTGGCTGTTGCCGTTCTCCAGATATACAGGAAAACAGACGGACATCGTTAAAAGCCAAAAAAGTCTAGACATTAAAAAAAATAAAAAAACCCAACTTATTCAAGTATATATACCAACTTATAGAAGGTATACATATATATGTATATATACAACTTGTTGCTTTCGGCGATGCGTTTTATACTTTTGTAATACAATAGCAAGGGATTTATCATGGCTCATATCTCAGCCATTTATTGACCGATATGGCTGAATTTTAATACCAAAATTTAAAGAAGTAGATGTGATAGAAATATATAGCAACCAAGTCCCCATCATATCTGGGGTCTTCGGAAATACCATTTCAACAGACAGACGGTCAGACGGACAAGGTTAAATCAACTTCGCTGCTCATACGGACCCAGAATATATATACTTTATAGGGTCTAAGATCAATATTGTAGAATTCACCTGTGGTGAAGGTTATCAAACCTGACGTGTCTAATCAGCACTTACAAAGTGTTTCGTTAAATTAAATTAAATTAATTCTGACAAATTTCTTATTGTTTCTTTTTCTTGCAGGAGGAACGCAACCGCGAAGACCAACGTAAACGCCGCTAAATATTGAGAAAATAATTTAATAATGGTTGTTGTAGTGGTGTTTTATTTATTGATTGTCGGTTGAACTGTACTTTCAATTGGGTTTTTAGGAAACTTTTTTTTTTGTATGATTCTTAAACATTTTTTATTCATCATTACAATTTTTTTTAATCCTAACATATGTTTATAACATTCGTTTCTATTACACAACACATCGTAAAATTTCGTAAATTTATTGTAAAAATTATATTGTTAAATAAAAGAAATAAATAAAACCTAAATAGTTTTATGAAATAGAAAAAACGCAATTGATTAAATAAACTAGATATTAATTAGTTATTTCTCATTTATTGCTTGTTCATATTATCATATTCCCTTAATTATCGTTAGATTAAAATCTGTTTAACCCTTTTAACCAATAGCTTTAATTAAATTGAGTGCTTCTGCAATAAGGAAAGTGCCTTATTTTTATATGGCACATAGCACTTTAAATAATAAAAGTATTTAAGTTACTTTCTGTTTTATTGACAATTTTGAGCCACGATGTCGCAGTATACGGAGCAATCAATACTTTCACATTTTTCAAAATTATTTATATTGTGTAAAATTTTGGGCATTTATCCATATAATTTGCAAGTATTTCAACAATATCGTGTATTGAAAAAATCGACAATTGGAACGATTGGTGTAGTTATGGCTTTGATTATTGTAGTTGTTTTATATAATTTATTAATATATTCATTTTCTGACGAAGATAATTCATTAAAAAATTCACAAAGTAAGTAAGTCTGAAAGAAATAGATTTTAAGCAATTAAGTTTGAATTTGACCATAAATTTAAAGCAAAGAATAACAAGATTTATTACAAAAAGGAACTAATTTACTTACGTACATAAGAGTGGATCGTCGGCGTATTAATAGCATTTTTACACTTGAGCACATCTTAGAGGAAAGGAAATACGTGGAAGATGGTGAAAAAAAATTGCTTACATTTGCAACATCTTTCATATTTCCTAGTGATGCTTCCTTGTGTAAATGTACCTTTAAACCAGTGTTGCCGGTTCAAAATTTTCTATCCGACCAAAATTGTCTATAAAATCTACTAAAATCCTTTGAATTCGACTAGCTTTTTAAATATTAAAGAAATACATACATATGTATGTATGTATACGCATTAGGGTTCTACTTATTTTTCATTTTTGAGAAATTGTACCGTAACGAACCTATCAAAAAACTATATTTCGCAAAAATTTAGACTGATCGCATATCGAGAAGGCGTGGCGCATCGCCTCTCAAGTTTGGGGAAAAAAATTAATTTTGTTCAGTTTTTGTAAAAATTTTGCCATTAAATGCAGTTTGCAATTAAATTTAAAAGCATCGAAATGTGTACGAAATTATCGTTATAATAATATACAAAAGAGAAAATTTTGTTAACAAATTTTAAAGTTATTAAAGTATCCCCAGACCACTAACGTGTCTCAGGCCACTCGAACAGTGTTCGTAGGATGCAAAGGGTAGCGTATTTGCAGATATGACCAAAATAAATATTTTTTTAACGGCAGTTTCAAAATTCTATATTTAAAAAATTTTGTTAAACCGGTTAATTTCAGTCGATTAACCGACGAAACAAATATTTTTTTGAGTTTTTAATTATTTGTTTTGTCTCATATACAAAAGGTATGTGTTTAGAAAATATTTTCTCATACAAACAAATAAGTATTTTCTGACAACAGCTTTTTGTGTTACGTACTTTTTATATGTATGTATGTGTTTAGTTATTTGTTTCTTCTCATATCAATCTTTTAACAGAATTAACCGAAACAATTAGAAGAGTTAAAAATTATAAAAAATTAAAACAGGACTCCAATGGCATAATGGAAAATGGAGGCTTATGTGTTTAGTGCTTAACAGCTTGTACTCTACGTTTTTGGAACAATTGCTTTTTTTTGATAAAGTGCTGGGAAGAATACCAAACTGCTTGGCTCTCTTTTATTTTTATTGTTCATTCTTTAACTTTATTAAATACTACTAACTTTTTTCAAGAGATATGCTAACTTGGTGCGAAACTTTAGTTCACTAAGCACAGCGGATTGCTGTCAAAGTTGTTTGAACTAATTAATTATATGGTGACAAAAATGCATGAAAGCTAAATTTATATTTGGAAAATTAGTTCATTGTAAAGAAAAATTTACTGTATGGAAATTCATTATAAAGAGATCAAATTACACTAAAAGAGCATCATTTTATAGAAGTTCACTATAGAGAAGTTCGACTGTAATACATAATGTATTAATTAAAAAATATATCAGGTATGTGAGAAAATCGATCGATTTCAAATCGAACGTTTTTAAAAGGTGTGATGAATTTCGAGCGATTTTAAAATCAATTTCTGAATTATAATATTAATACAATTAACTGATGTTATTCACAATTTAAAAGAATATGGACTGGTTATAAGAGGAATATGTATAAGAAATCAAATCGATTCGTTTTCCAACCATCACATACCTGTATATTTTATATTTAAAAATTATTTTTTTGTTTGCTCTTTTAAGTCAAGAATTGTTATTGTTTTTTTTTTACTAATAAACTCCAAATAAATTATGAATTTTTAAAAAAAATTATTAATCGGTTATCCGATTTTTCCTGATGATCTGGCCTTAGCAATCAGTGAAATGCGCATAGAAACAGCTTATCCTCCAACAATACATTTTCAGTGTTATCAAAAATAAAAATAGGGAATTAAGCACAATAAATAAAATCTTTTAATGAAAAAAATTATGTATTCCCAAAAACAATTTTTTTAATAATAAATTTTTGCAAGTGCACGTGCATAAAAAACTGAACTGGCAAATTGTTTTTATTTGGATTACTTGCGAAAACAATAAAAGCAATTTGTTGTTGGGTTTAATTTGATTCTTCTTTATCCACTTGCAACTACAATTAATGTTGGGAGAATTTCAACTAATTGTAGAGGGGAATATAAGAAAAGAACGTTTCCTGATTATCTGGCCTAAACAACCAGTGAAATGCGCATAGGAACAGTTTATCCTCCAACAATAAATTATAGTATTTTTTATCAATTATAAAAAAGGGAATTAAGCACAACAAATAAAATCTTTTAATTAAAAAAATTATGTATTTCCAAAAACAAATTTTTTGATAATATTAGTATAATATTTTAAAAATATTGTGGTTTGGAAATAATATGTACATTAAACCATTGTATATGTTTATCGATAACACTATGGCTGACTTCATAAATGCAGTTTGCATTGCAACATTGTAAAGAAAACCATGCAAGAAATTGGGTACGTTCATAAGACGTAGCTGTTGAGCTCAACTGCTAGAAAATTGTTGACAACTGTTGAGCCGAACATTTTCGTCTTAAACGCGGTTCACACGGTGATTTTTTCCATGTTTTTTAAGACATGATTTTTTGTGTTTGTAGGCGAACGGTGTAGAAAAGCAAGAGGGGTAGAGAAAAAAACACGTTTTCTGATATCTGTGTCTTTTTTTATATTTTTCTTTGCACACATTCGTATTTTTGTTATGTTGCTTCATTTTATTTTTTATTTCAATGTGGCAACATCTCCTTACAATACAAAACATGGAGCGCATTAAAATTGTTTGTTTTTATAAATAAGCAAGTAAAGAAGAATTACCGATAATGGGAAAAAAAATCAACCATAAAATCATGGGGAAAAAATCTTCGTTTGAATCTGTTGTGATTTTGGAAGCAACTTTCAAAAGGAATTAAAAAAAGACATGATTTTTAAATCACGGTCTGAATCTAGCCTTAGAAACGGCATTATGAGTATAATGCAAAATTAACAGCTGATAAACATAAACAATTGAAAAAAAAAATAAAGGTTGAGGTTGAGCACATGTTGACTTTAGGTAGCTAAAAAATGTTATGATGGAATAAATGGCCTCAAATACCCAACTGTTGTGTTGAGCGGAAGTGCTCAACTATGCATTTCTAAGACAAACACTAAACGGTTACACAACAGTTACGCCTTATGAACGTGCCCATTGATAAATAATGCGCACTGAAAAGCATTCCCATGTTGAGGCATTGCCAAAACAAATGTTAATGTTTTTATGAACACAATGCATTGTAAGGTTACATTGCAAACTGCATTTTTGAAGTCAGCCTATGCAACAAGAAAAATTAAAAGGACTTAAACTGGATTGGTTTGATGTGGGCGCCTGCTACAGAAAAAAAATCGAAAATTAAAATTCTATGGATTCATTATTTAATTTTTTTTTTAAATTTGAGGGTTTTGAAGAGACTGTTCCACCGATTTAATAATGACTTAGGAAGGGGTTATCCAATTTTATAATGCATTTTTAAAAGAACAAAGAATAGCATTCATTTTAATAATTTTTTTTTTTAATTTCTGAATATCTCCGAAACTGTTGAAATTTGTTTAAAACTATACTATTGCTTAAATTACTTCAACTTTTTAACAAATTAATAAAACTTTTGTTCCTAATCATTTGTTGCAGCATTAATTAAAATCGGGCAAATCGTTCTAAAGTTATGATAGGCAAATTCAGGGCACCGCCATAGCTGCCAGATTTGCCGATTTTTAGGTACAAAAATAGAATATTGACGATTGGACGATTTATACCCTAAATATGACGATTTTTCAAATGACAAATTTGGTTCAAATTTACAAATGATTTAAATATTATTTCCCATATTATTTTAGTTTCGTAGATAATTTGATTTAATTGATTGGCAGTAATTTTCATGTCTTAGCTGTTCATCATATAAAATACGATTTTTTTTTAGCACAATTTATATTTTTAAGAGTTCTATTTTATCAGTTAGTACTGCTTTATAACAGACATTTTACAATTACTCCCTTTAGTCTGGGTTCACGCTATAAACCTTTTCTTTCAGAAAGTCTGAGTTTATTGGTGTTTATTAGACCTAAGTTCTTTACCACAATTTTCGATATGTGTTTGATATATCCTGGTTTTTGTTTATTTCCTTATTTTTCTTATGCATGCCAATACTTTTGAAAAATTTTTGGTTGTGCTACTTTAATAAAAAATTTATAAGCGAAAATTTTTATTTTAAAAATAGGCAGCAGAATATGCCTGTAAAATAACAATTATTTTCAAAACTTATTAAAAGTTAGTGGTTTTTTTTTCAATGACGAATTTTGTGACGACTAAGCTTAGTCAATTTGACGATTTTCACCTTCATCGCCAAATGGTTTACCGAAAATCACCAAAAATCGCCAAGTAGGAGTACAAGTGTATTTTACCTTTATTAACATTTTCAATATATATAGCATTATTCTAGTACTGTGTTTATATTTTAGTATTTTGAACGTTTTAAGTAATTTAAAATTTGGTACGTCACAGTTTTATAGGACCAGAAATCACACTGTAAAATTTTTTGAAGATCGGTCCATAATTTACACTATGTCCCATATAAACCCTACTCCCGGAAAACAGTTTATTGCGCCTAAAATCAAATAAAACCCACTTTGGGAAAATAATTAAATTCGCCTAAAACCATAACAGATATACATAGATATTGCGGTAAAATTTCTTCCAACTTAGATTCATATGGCCTAATTACACTGCTGTATTGAAATTTATTCCAATTAATTTTTGAATGCCAGAAATCAGTCTTCAGAATTTTGGGATGATTGGTCCATAATTTACGATAGGTCCAATACAAATTACCCTCCTAAAAATCATTTCAGTTCGGCTAAAACTGTTACGAGTCATGATATTTTACCCAAGCCAATTCAAAGTTCTACCAAGAAACGCATGCAACTTTCTTATTGTCGGTCAATTATTTAATATTCGAGTAGGTTTAAACCGTAACCAATTTTAATGCTGACCTTCGTTGTTATGAAGCTTAGCTTATAATATATATGTATTTGTCATATAGAGCCCACTCCTGTCGGTGGAGGGTATCAAAGATTTGGCACAGCCGAATATAGCACTCTTACTTGTTTGTTGTGTATTTGTATAGTTTGGCACTTGATCTAAAGACAAAGTAGATACGTAATTACCATTACAACTTAAGGGCATAATAAACCACACAAATTGCTTGGCAAACATGTCAAAATATTACGTTTGTACAAATATTTTGTGTTGTTAATTGGGGTGTTTGCTGTTTGGACAAACATTTGAAGCAATGTTTGTAGAAATATTAAAAAATTTTAATATTTGGCAGACATGTTGGATATTTGTCAAACTTTTTGTGGTGTCTAGTGCTAAAAATAATCATTAAAGCGAAAACTTTGCAGAGTAAAGACGTGGAAGAAGAAGAAATAAAATAATTTTCAGCCGTAAATTCTAATTTTTTTTAGCAGAATTGTTTGCCCCAAAACAGTTTTTTGTTTAGAGCACTCTTTACTACAATTTTTTTTCTTTATTTTATATTTCTTCTGTGTTTTAAATAAAGAGCGAGCAAAATTGCCGCAGCACAATCGTCGTCCGTATTCATTGAAAGCAAAACAAAAATGAAAAATTAATGTTTGTAAGAAATATGATTGCGCTGTTTATTGGCAAACAGAAGCAAAAACAAAGTGCATGTTTGCCAAGCAATTTGCGTGGTTTATTATGCCCTTTAGAGCCGCCTTCAATATTTCAAAAGCTTTTTTTTAACTTGCAACGTATGTATGTATGTATGTTTATTCGGGTGAAATCTTGCAACTCATTCAGTCGGTCGTGCTCGATGAGAAAAGACGTGTTTCTTTTAACTCCGCATACGGTTCTTTTTTTTTAACATAAATTAGTTAATAATATCAGTTTAACAAGCGAATTTGGACGCTCAATATAAAAGTGAACAAAAGAATAACTATAAAAAAATTAAGAAAAAAAAAATACAAGTAAAAAAAAATATACCTACATATGTATGTATGTACGCACATACATACTTGCAAATAATCTGTGCAAAAAAATATTTATTCTTTTTTTCTTTTATTATCTCGGTGTAACAACATTATACATAATAAAAAGAGCACAGTCAACAAAAAAAATAAAAAAACGGTGAAAAAAACAAAAACAACTCTATATGAGTAATAACAATGAAACAACAACAAAAGTAAATGATATTCATGCTAGTGAAAGCAATGTGGAAATAAACACAACAACAGAAAACAATACAAGCGTTACCACTGTTACCATAATCCCAAACATAGACGCAATGTTAAACAAACAAGAAAAAAGTTGTCAAAAACCACAAGTGCAAGTTGGTATGGATAGGTATATAACAGTGCTTAAACGTGGTCGCAGCCCTGCCTCTTCAGCTGTTGCCTCTGCCTCGAAAGTTCCATCTTTTGATAGAATAAACTCGCAAAATCGTTTTGCAATTCTGGAGGATGAATCTTCTGAAACACCCAACGTCATAAAATCGTCGAAGCCACCCCCGATATATCTTAGAGAGCAAAACTCAAGTGAGCTAATAAAAAGTTTAATATCGGTGATAGGTGAAAATTCGTTTTACGTAGCTGCAATCAAGCGTGGTAATATTAACGAAACAAAAATACAGATTAATAATGAGAATGATTTTCGTAAATTAATTAATAAGTTTGAAGCACTTAAAAAAAGCTTCTATACTTACCAGCTGAAAAGCAGCAAAGGTCTGCAGGTTGTGATAAAGGGCATTGACTCATGCGTGGACCCAGACGAAATAAAAACATTTTTAGAAGAAAAGGGTTTCAAAATTAAAAATGTTACAAATATTAAAAATAGGGAAAAAAATCCCCAACCACTATTTCGAGTGGAGTTAGAGCCCGGCGACGTAAAGCTAAAAAAAATGAAACGCATCCCATTTACAGTTTAAAATACATCCTGTACAGGAAAATAACGATAGAAGAGCCGCACAAAAGAAATGGGTCCGTTCAGTGTTTAAACTGCCAAGAATTTGGTCATACTAGGGCATACTGCTATTTACCCCCTGTTTGTGTCGTATGTGGAGAACTACATGGTACCGTTCAGTGTGATAAGTCAAAAAATGACCCTAATGTAAAAAAATGTAGCAACTGTGGTGGTAATCACACTGCCAACTATAGAGGATGTCCGGTATATTCTATTGTCCAGCGTTCTGTTGGACAGAAACTTAATCCCCCTCAAACGCAGGCAACTTATCAAGAAAACACTAACGGCGTTCAAATACCGCAGCCAAATAATAACAGAACCTCGTACGCTAATGTCTTAAAATCTAATCATGTGCCATTGCAAGGTGATTTACCAAATAATGACGAAATTCCCACTTCTAATTTAACTCGGCTAGAAAAAACCATGGAAACATTAGTGCAAACCGTTAACAATTTTACCAACACAATTAGTAACATGATGCAAGAAATGTTAAGAATGCAATCGATGTTATTGCAAGCTGTACTTAACAAGCCATGAACTGTTTAAAAATTTGCTTTTGGAACGCAAATGGCATCCGCCGACATAAAAATGAACTAGAATACTTCCTTAAAAATAAACAAATTAATGTTATGATGGTTTCTGAAACTCATCTGACCTCGAGAAATACGTTTAAAATCAATGGTTACATATTATATGATACCAAGGACCCTCGAGGTAGAGCTTGTGGAGGTTCTGCCATTTTGATAAAAAACCGAGTAAAACACTACTTAATGTGTGATCATCGTGAAGATTATCTCCAAGCAACGACCATTTGCGTTGAGGAATTAAATCGAAACCTAGTTATTTCATCAATATATTCACCACCTAGATTTTCAATATCAGAAAGCCAATATAATAAATACTTCAAAGCATTAGGACCCTGCTTCCTGGCTGCTGGCGATTATAACGCTAAACATACTTTCTGGGGGTCACGACTTATTACGCCTAAGGGTCGTGTTTTGTTTAACACAATTCCTAAAATGGATCTAAATGTGGTCGCGAGCGGTGAACCAACATATTGGCCTACTGATCAGCAAAAAGTTCCAGATGTCATAGATTTTGGAGTGTTTAAAAACATCCCCGCAGAAACGATTTATGTTGAGGCTTCCTTAGAATTATCTTCTGACCACACACCTACAATTGTTACTATAATGATTCCAAATAGAATCGTATCGCCGTCTGGGTACTTATCCAAATCACCCTCACAAATAAATTGGTTAAAATATAAAAAATATCTTAGTGCCCATTGCACAGAAAATATTCCGCTTAGCACACCGGAGAGCGTGGATCTCGCTAGTGTTAATTTTGACAGTTATCTCAAACTAGCTGTTCAACATTCCAGCACAACACTCAAAAAAACCAAAAACAATATCATATATTCTGTAGATGTCGAGCGTCTATTGACTGAAAAAAGGAGAGTTCGAAGAGAGTGGCAATTGCACAGATCCCCCCAACTTAAGACTTTATTAAAAGAGTGCACAAAAAGGCTAAGAAAGTTACTGCAGTCCCAAAAAACTGCATCCTTTGAAAAATATCTTAAGGAACTTGATGCAACTCCACAATCAGACTACTCATTATGGCGCGCAGCTAGAAATCTTAAAAGACCAGTTATCACTAAACCACCATTAAGAAACTTAAACGGAAGTTGGGCAAGAAATGATATAGAAAAAGGAAATCTTTTTGTTAATCATTTGAAAACCGTATTTACCGCTCACACATCTCTCGATATGGCGGTCGAGTTACCACCTGTTGCTGTTAGAGCAGCTGTTCCACTAAGATTTGAGATAAGAGAAATCGAAAAGGCTATTCATGATTTAAACCCGAAGAAAGCCCCTGGTTTTGATAAGATCAGTAACAAAATGCTTTTGGAGCTACCCAGCATAGCAAAGAAAATTATTCTCTTCATTTTTAATGCTATTTTACGCCTTGAATACTACCCTCAGGAATGGAAAGTATCATTAGTTACCATGATACCTAAATCAGGAAAGGATCCTACAAAAGTTGAGTCATATAGACCTATAAGCTTATTGTCTAATATATCAAAGCTGTTTGAGAAGCTGTTAGTGTCAAAATTAACCCCAATTTTAAATGTAAATAGATGTATTCCAAACCATCAATTCGGCTTTAGAAGAGAACATAGCACAATTGAACAAACCCATCGTATAGTAAACGCCATAAGAAAAACCTTTGAAGAAAAAAAATATTGTTCCGCCCTCTTCATCGATGTTTCTCAAGCTTTTGATAAAGTCTGGCATGAAGGCTTATTACATAAATTGAAGCTAAATTTACCAGTAAACACACACAAGCTGTTAGAAAGCTACTTAGTCGGTCGAAAGTTTATTATTAAAGAAGGTGCTTTTATAAGTTCTCCTCAGCCAATTGACGCTGGAGTCCCTCAGGGAAGCATCATGGGCCCACTGTTATACCTAATATATACCTCAGACATGCCAACAAACAACCACACCCTAACTTCAACATTTGCTGATGATACAGCTTTTTTAAGCGTGCACGAAAACTGTCATGAAGCTTATTGCTACTTGCAGGATCATATATTTGAACTGGAAAAGTGGTTAAAACAATGGAGGATAAAGGTTAATGAGCAAAAATGCGTACATAAAACATTCACCTTGCGTCGGAAGTCATGTTCCCCTATTAAAATCAATAATCAATTAGTGCCCCAACAATCGCATGTAAAATATCTCGGAATTCATCTAGATCGGCGTTTAACATGGAAATGCCATATAGAAGCAAAACTAACACAAATGAAACTAAAAGCAATTCAACTTAATTGGCTTATTGGAAGAAACTCTGTTCTTAGTCTCGACTGTAAACTTCTACTTTACAACTCTATCTTAAAACCAATTTGGTGCTACGGTATTCAGTTATGGGGCACTGCCTCGGCTTCTAATATCGAAAAAATTCAAAGGCGACAAAATAAACTTCTTCGAATAATCACAGCCGCTCCCTGGTATGTTAAAAACTCAAATATTCACAAGGAGCTCAATGTGCCGTTAGTAAAAACTATTATTACGAACTATGCAGTAAAATATTTAAAAAGACTTGAGTCGCACCCAAATCCACTAGCTCGAAATATTTTAAATTACAGCGGCCACTCTAGATTAAGGAGAAGAGATACAGCAGGACTCATCAGACAAGAAGAGCGCTAAACATCTACATATGTGAACAGAAACCGTGAAGAGAAATATTTTCGTCTAGCATTGGCAGGACAAAAATAAAGTATTAGTATAAGATTTGATTAATTATTGTTAGTTCATATTTAATATATGAAGATTCAATAAATAAATAATGAAAAAAAAAAAAAAAAAAAAAATCTTGCAACTCAATTTTGAAGCAGATATCTTCAACCGATTGAGCTGAAATTTTGTATACACGTTCAGTTTGGCTGACAATTCATGGTAAACCATGTTACTTTATTCTAAATCCACCATGACGACAACCACAAGATGGCGGACTAGCTATTTTTAATGCACTCCTACAATATGGGAATCAAATAAAAGGGCTTGCTAAGAACAACTTAAAAAATTAAGTAACGTTTCTCTAAATCCAATATGGCGGACTTCTAAAGCTTGAAAATCAATTTTAAATTAGATATCTTCAACCGATTGAACTGAAATTTTGTATACACATTCGATATGGATGACAATACATGGTAAGATGTGTGACGTTATTCTAAATTCAACATGGTGGAACACCCAAGATGGCGGACTAATTATTTTTAATGCATTCCTACAATGTGGGTATCAAATGGAAGGGCTTGCTCAGAGTAAGTCAAAAAATAAAGCGTCGTCACTCTTAATCTTATATGGCGGACTAAGTTTTTAACACTTGCCTACAATATGGGTATCAGATAAAAGGACTTAATGAGAATACGAATGCGAGTTTTAAATAAATGGAAAGTAAAAACATTTTTAAAAAACAAGCGTTAATTTTTAAAAAAACAAGCTTTTATTCAAATGCGCTCAAAAGTAACGAATACACTTTTACTTTAAAACTTTTACTATCACCTTATAACGTCATTACACAATTTACATATATGATATAAAAGCTTGGCGCGAGATTTAAGTATATCTATTAACTTAGTTTGAAAATTGTAATAGTTAAAATCAATCACATCAAAATATCTAACTGGTTTATCTACAGAAGTAAATCTCGCGACAAGCTTTTATATCATACTAGCTTAACTCAGTGCGCTTCGCTATCGTCAATAAAATTAAATATTTAATTTTTTCAATACAGATCTCGTGCATTGCTTATGAAGTTATTTGTAACAAGTTTGAATTCCCTTAATGTTGCCATTCACCAGTTGCAAATCTTTATTTGTATTGAAGTTGTCCCGCCTATGTCTACAATAAGGCAGTGGGCCTTTTAAAGATATATTTAGAGCTATTTTTTTTCCAAATTTATAAATTGTAGCTGTTGCCGTTTTCTAGATATATAGAATTTTTTGATCCACTCCCACTTCTTCAATCCCGCAAAGATGTTGTCAGATATTGTGCATTACTAACCAAACTGCCTGTACCTAATTTGGAAACTTTGGCTTTTTCCGTTCTTTAGACATTCAGAAATCTATAATCTCTGTATGGGAGGTGTCACTCCCACTTTTTGTGTATTGATAACCAAAATGCTTGTACCTGATTTGAAAACTTTGGCTCCTGCCGTTCTCCAGATATACATATATCTATAATGCCTTTGTATGGGAGATGCCACGCCCACCATTCCAATCCCGCCCATTTTGTCAGAGATGTTTTGTATTGATAACCCAGCTACGTGTAGCAAATTTGGAAAATTTTTCTCATACCATTCTTTAGATAAAAATGAAGGCATTTTGTGCCACGCCCACTTATCCAATCCCACCCAAATTTTGTCAGATGTTGTGTTTTTGATAACCAAGATGATTGTTGCAAATTTGAAAACTTTAAGCCTTTGCGTGCTCTAGATATGCCGAATTTTATATTGTCTTCGTATGGGAGGTGCCCACTCAACATTTCCAAAAAAAAAATATTCTATAGACCGTTCAAGACCATCAGTAATATACTGTGAAAGTTTCATGAAGATCGGTTCACCGGCTTAGGCGGCTATAAGGTAAAAACAAACAAACAAACAAATAAACATACATACATCAGTTGAAACTGGCAGTTGGTATCGCCGATATCGATACCGATACTCATATTGAATTTGAATTCAAGATAAAATAACCAACAATCAAGTAGAGTAACGTTTTTAATCCAAATTTTTAATATTTTAATCAGGCAAAAGTTCATTAAATTATTTTTACAACATAAAATTATATACAATTTATTGATAATTTTTCATTATTAAATTATGCTGGGTTTGAACTTACGTTTAATGAACTTTAGCCTGATTAAAATATTTAAAATATGGATTAAAACCCATAAACTTTTCAACAATATAACCACAATACTAACTGTATTTTCTTAATTATAAAAAATTGTGACGTAAAAGATTATTAATATTTAAAATTTATATTAATTATATTTATTAAACAAAGAATTAAATTTGAATTCCTGATAATATTTACAAAAAAATTAATAATCAATGCTCCGGAAATATTCGAGCGTATGATGGAACAGGTGTTGAAAGGTCTCCACCGAAAGATATGTTAAGTGTACCTTGATGACATAGTTGTCATTGGAAAAACATTTGAAGAACTCCTGAAAACCACGAGGAGGTGTTAAAACGTATATCCACAACCGGACTGGACTCAAGCTTAGTGTTAAGAAATGTTCACTGTTACAGAAGGAAATAAAATAATGTGTAACATCTGATGGCATTTCAACAGACGAAGATAGGGATGCCAGATATGATATTTTAAAGAGTACATGTGCTTTTACAAAATGTTCTCTAAAGACATGAAAGTGCAAAAGAGCACGCAAATGAGCTCTTTTTTACAGTAGTGCTCTTTTACATAACAATTATATACCATGAAAATTATTATGTAGTTATAAAAGTACTTTATAACACAATGTTATTTTATTTAATTTTTGTTGTTATTGGTTATGTAAAGAGGAACCGTAAATATGCAATTGTTTTTCCTTTTGCGACCAATGAAGGCAGGAAAAATATATTTACCCATTTTAGAGCATTTAATGAATTTTGGCATCGATTTGTAAGAGCATATTTTTACATATCGTCGGTTGATAATTTAAATGTCGTATGTGGATTTTTTGCGGTTTTAAGTTAAGATCGATTCCTTAGGTTTTCCGACCTGATCTTTCATTTGGCGTAATCAGTTTTCCCATACCTCCTACGGCTTTTGAGATATGGAGTGTTGAGTTTGTCGTATGTGTTATTTGCTGAAGCAATTTTCAAATTAAATGTGTTCAAACTTAATTTACTCGAAACTATCGGAATCCACATACGACAATTCAATTATCAGCCGACGATATTTTACCCTTTGCTGCATTTGTTTGCATAATTAAGCCAAAATATAGTTTTAAATCCAAATTTAGATATTTTTTTTAATTAGGCTTAAGTTCATTGAATTTAATTTTCATTAAATTATTTTTATGAAGACAGGAATTTTACAACATGAAATCAATTAAAATTTTTAATTTAATTATCAAAAATCAATTAAAATTTTTAATTTAATTATCAATAAAAATTTTAATTGATTTCATGTTGTAAAATTCCTGTCTTCATAAAAATAATTTAATGAAAATTAAATTCAATGAACTTAAGCCTAATTAAAAAAAATATCTAAATTTGGATTAAAAACCATTAACAGTTTAACAAAATAACCACAAAACTAGTATTCAAAATATAATTTTTACAGCATTTTTTAAGTTTATAGCGCACATTTCACCTTTTTGATACGTGCTCAATTTTTTTAGCTGCAAGTGCTTTCGCAGCGAATCAGAAAAAATTGTTCGAAACATATAGATGGCTTATCTTTTTTAGATATCTATCTGTATACCCAACGCGTTGCTACAATTTCATCTTCTAAATTAAATTTTTACTCTATTATTGTAAAAAAGGCGGAAAACATGAAAATACGGATGCTCTACCAAGGCGACCCTATAAGCTGAAGTGCAAGCATTGTGTACTCAAGCACGGATCACTTGGGCCCATTGATAAGTTTCCGTTGTGTTACCATGTCGCACCGTCTCGCAAGGGTCCTATGTTATCTGGCTGCTAATATTCTCACTCAGCCACCCAGTCATTTCAATAAAGGAGTGGATCCTGTTTAAATCAATATTAGAGATACACGTTTTGTCTCCAAGGGTTCTTCGACCAAACAGTTTAAGTCTCAGATCTCCGAAGGCCGGACAATGTGCACAGAAGATGCTACGTTGATTCTTCCTCCTTCTCGTCACCGCAACTTCTACATAGGCCATTGTAAGGAAGCCCTAGCCAGTGACCCGTTATAACCGCAATAAGGTTCCTGATTTAATGTCGGGACAGCTGTAATGCCCGCTTAGTCCTTTTTTCATCTATGATTTTCTGGTTTCCTCACAGGTAGTTTCATCAAGCCATCTCTGACCGGCAATAAGATGAAACTTGTGTGAAATAAGTTGCTGACTCCTTGGGAGTAGGGAATTCGATTCCAATCGAAAATCGATTTTGTGTAAAATAAATTCGTTTTTTTGCAATCGAATTTACGTCGGCGATTTTTTACTGAAATCGATTTTTGGGCTTTTAAAATCGATTTTTTTTATAATTATTAAAATTTTGGCAATTGTAAATTTTAATCTTTATTAAACAGATGAAATGTGTAGATGAACAATACAATAACAAATATTTATTTGAATATACATGTATGTATGCATGTATATGCAGATTAAAGTAAACTACAGTTGTAGTTTTACGTATTCGTCTTGCAGTACCCTTGGTATACTTTGCGTAATGTATACAATGCTTTTTGAGTTAACATATCTTTATACATTATAAAAACAAGTGTGGGCGTCAGTGCAAGCTGCATTCAGCTGCATTTGAAGATGAATTCAAGAATGTCGAAAAAAATTCTATATTGTGTATAGCAACTATTTTGGACCCGCGTTTCAAAAATCTTCACTTTAGTAACGATGAAATCGTAGTTGCTATAGTTTCAAAAATAGTTAAATATATTACATTCTTATATAATTGTACTTATTCTGACCTAACTTTATGATAGGTGCGCTTGTTGTCCTGAAGTTAGAGTCATCAATATACAGTGAACAAAACAGTCATAAACGTATTCGTACCGAACCTAATATTGAAAGTGGTCTTTGGGAAATCCACGATAATATTGTAGAAACACAGAAACACAGAAAATGGAATCAAACCATGATTTAATTAATGCCATTCCTGGTTAGTTACGCCAATATTTAAACAGACCAGTATGTGATCGAAATGTAAATCCTCTAGAAGAGTGGAAAAAATACAAAGCAATATATCCCAACATCTACGACATTGCAAGGAAATATTTGTGCATAGTAACTCAGCAAAGAAACAGGCTAAACAGTCATCACATAAACCAACAACTTTTTCTACAAAATCTTAGCGAACAAGATTGGTTTAATAACTTACGTAATTTGTAAAAGGCGATTTAACAAATACAAATTAATTAAATACTGCAATTTTCAATAATTTTAATTTAAAACATAATTACAATATGTATGTAATATGCAGACATGCACATTTTAGCAATAGTTTTTTCTTTTTTGTTTTTGTGTCTATTTTTATTGTATGTATGTTAAGTTTTGTTTGTTAAAGTTATTTACATAAGTTTTTATGAATAAAACTTTTATTTTTGTTTTAAAGTTTGAAAATTTATTTTTAACGATTTTAAAATCGATTTTTAGGCGCGATTAATCGATTTCAAAAATCGCAATTAAAAAAGTCGATCGAAAAATCGAAAATCGATTTTGCAATCAATTTACCATTCCCTACTTGGGAGCGACCTATATCATATGTTGATTCGTTTTGATTCAAAGTGGTGCCTGCATACGCTAACGATTCCGCAATACAGTTTCCATGTATGTCCCTGTGTCCGGGGACCCACTTAAGGGTAGCCACTGAATGTCTCGCTATCCCCTCCAGAGACATCATTTGCATTCTTGGACAATTTTCGATGTGATGAACACATTCTCCATCTTATGGCCGCCTTGCTATCGGTAATAATGTGAATATCTCTGTCATTATTTCGGCCTGAATGGCATTGCTGTGATCCGGCAGCCTTATAGGAATCCTCCAGTTTAGCTGCTCGAAATATATGCGAGAACCGACACCATGCAGTGTCTTAGACCCGTCGCTGAATATCTGAATCGCATTCACGGGAATTTGTAGGCCATCAAATCCACGTTATCCAAGATGCTTGTCATAAAGCCAGGACCAAAAATTGGCTCAGGTGTGACATAATTAACGTCCCTGTGCCAATTTATCTCTATAAGGATTTTAGCATGTCTGATATTGTAATCCCTACATGCTCTAGTAGCCCTAAGTCTTACCGCCGCGTTCGCAGCTAACTTTTTCGCCAAAAAGTCTGGTGGTAACCAGTTTAAGATCGTAAACAATACCTTAGAGGGTGTTGTTCTAATGGCACCCGTTACCATTACTGCCACCATTCTCATTATACGTTCAAACTTAGTTTGATGACTCAATATGAGCGCCGGCCACCAAACAGCTGCCCCGTAGATTATAATGGTTTTAATGACTCATTTGTATAGCCAGAATACATTCCTCGGGTTGGTTCCCTAGTTTAGGCCAATAGCCCTTTTGCAACAATATAATGCAGTTGCCGCCTTTTTAGTTCTGGAAATGGTGTTCATCTTCCAGTTCAGTTTACTCTCCAATACTAGCCCAAGATATTTGGCATTATCGGACAGTGTCAGTGAGACCCCATTTTTTGGGGTATTAAATTTGGGCATCTTGTGTCTCCTTGTAAAGAGTACCAGTTCTGTTTTGGCAGGATTAACATCCAGTCCACATCCCTGACACCATTTTGTCAGGACATCCAGTGCGGACTCCTTAAGTTCAGAAAATAGTCCAGGATCCTTACCCATGGCCACAACTGCAACGTCATCCGCATACGCAATCGTCCTGCAGCACGTCCCTTCCATGGCTCTGAGTAGGATATTGATATTCAGATTCCAAAGTAATGGTGACAGTACACCTCCTTGCGGGGTGACCCTAGTCGCAACCTTGGAAATATTCGACACGCCTGAAGTTAATGATCGCCGGTTCGATCCCCAAAAGTCTCGTAGCGTTAATAACCGATTCAGGCTTAACGTTTATGAAAGCTCCATCAATATCCAGGAATGCAACTAAAGCAAATTCTTTGTAGTGCAGGGATCTCTCTATGGGCCCAATAAAGAGTGAAGCGCAGTTTCAGTGGACCTTCCCTTCGTATAGGCGTGTTGAGCCGCCGACAAGGAATTATGGCCCAACGCTGATATTATATGAATATCCATAATCCTCTCCAGTGTTTTCAGTAGAAAGAAGGATAGACTAATTGGTCTAAAGTCTTTAGCATTAGTGTAAGATGTCTTTCCCCCCTTGGGGATGAAGACAATCTTATATATTGTCCAGATTGTTGGGACATGTGAGAAGCTCAGGCAGGCTCTAAATATTACCAGGAGCCATGATGGCATCAATATCTTCAGGTGCTTTTGTAGATCTTCCCCAGACGGTGTGATGTGCATCAGCGTCAGCACGTTTTATTGGAGGGATGTTGCACCTGTTGGCATACGACATCGCCTTCTTGGTTACGGAGTTCGGAGGATTAGCACCCTGATCATGTAGCAGCTCATAAGCCTCACTGTACAGGTTTTATTTTCTACTGCGACAGTGCATGTGTCCTTATCTCTAAAATCAGAGAGAATAAAAGTTTTAAGGGTGTTTTTGACCATAACACAAGCTCTGGCCTTCCTTAAACGGCTGCGTACAAAGTACTATAGCCGCCTAAACTCAGTCGGCAAACCCTGTCTTTCAACAGCATAATAAACTTTTACTACTTTCCAGTTCTGTGTGGGTAGCTGGGGGTAACTGACCTAAATAATTTCCAGCATTGTGTAAGGGTTGAGGGAAAAGAAAACACTTGTGACGTTCATTTATTGCAGATAGAGTCTAACGACACTGTTCCTAGAAAAATTAAAACAACACTTCTACTGGGATGGTTGCCAACAAGCTGTAGCTGATTGGATAACAAATTTCGTACAATGCATCACCGCTAAAGGTCTAGTATAATTCTGGTGCCACATTTGAGCGAATTAAAATGAATAGAACTGGGCCTTTTTCTATTAGTAATGCCGGTAACCGACATGTGTTAGTAATCATCGATTACTTCAGTAAATGGCCGGAGGTGTATGCCATCCCAAACCAAGAAGCCAGGATGGTTGTGGACGTCTTTGTAAACGATTGCGTGTGACGCTACGGTGTTCCATTAGAATTTCATTCCGACCAGGGCAGAAATTTTGAATCTGTTATATTCAAGAAATTTGCATCCGCAATCCGACGGCATGGTTAGATTTAACAATACACTTGAGGAACATTTGCGAAAAGTAGTCAGCACACAACAAAAAGACTGGGATGAGCACATTTCAAAAATCCTGTTAGCGTATAGATCTGCTGTTCACGACTCCACCTCTCGTACACCCGCTAACATTGTATTTGGAATAGAGCTCAGACTACCGGGAGATCTAGAGTTCGGCGTTAAGCCTATACCAACGGATGAAAATAATGAAGACTCCACCTCACAGGAACAAGAAACTCTTAATTAACTTCATGAATTCGTACAAAACCATGTTAAGCTGTCCAGTGGCAAGGTGAAAGTCAGATATGATCGAGCGGCAAATTCGGAAGGATTTAAGAGGGCCAGTTGGTTTTGCTTCTTAATCTCCAAAGAAAAAAAGGTTTATCTCCCAAACTGCAGACATATTGGAATGGACTATATAAGGTGATTAAGAAATTTAATGACGTTGTATATATACCGAATACAGATGCCCGTTATGGAAGAGGTGAATCTGAGCCTATTCGGGACGAACAGGCTTTAGAGGAGGCAGTGTTACTTTAGTTTAGAATTAGTTCAATTTATTAGTTATCTTGTATTTATTAGTTATTTTGTATTTGCCAGTTATTTTATTAGTTTAAATTGTTGTTGTATAAGTTATGGATATTTCCAGTGTAAAAATCACTACAGCATTTTCTAGTGCAAATAGTATTGATAAATATTGTTATGCATAATTGCACTTCAGCCCCACTGTACACGAAATGTTTGTACAAAAGAAGCTTAAAAATATTCGCACATACTGTGTTAGTATAAATGTAATGTTAAAATGTCCGTTAAAAGCTTCAATAGGTGATGCAGCGATGTTAAAGAGAGTTTTGTTGAAATACATAAAAGTGGTGCCAGAAATGGGATAGCGCAAAATGCCGCTGACTTCTGTTGATTTAAAGATAATATCAGAAATATTTGCAAATGCGTTAAGGCAATCTGCCACAGAAACAGGTAGCAGCGGACTCAACGTTGCATTTAAGTTGAGTCGAACTCCGGAAGCTGAATACAGGGACAACATTCTAGTACATATCGGTCCGGAGCTCAACAATGCACTTAAACTGCTGATAAGAATAGAGTACTTACGAAGGCAGATTTCGAAGAAAAAGACAGAAAGCGTTTTTTGGTATTGAAGTGGCAATGTGTAAAAACAGGCCGCTGCAATCAACACAAACGAAGCCAGATTTGTGGCGGCACGCGGTGCTATTCCTGCCTGCCCGGGTCAGGTTTAACAGCTAGTTATAAATAATTACCTTTTGTAACTGTTATCACCTCTTCGTCTTTAGACGGGCATTTCCAATATTGCTAAGAGATCTGCATCGGTGAAGTTATGGCCACAAGTATTTCCACATTTTTTAATTGCACTCGGACTCGGCTCAACACTAGTATCATATTATTTATGATTTTGTAATATTTCAGGTAATATTCTTTGACTCTTTTACCAACACATTTTTTAACTTTAATCCCATTCACAGGTTCTGTATGTACTAACTAAGAAGATTCCAAGGTAAAACGTATTTGTAATATAGTCTTTTGCTCCGATGAATGGTTTGAATTAGGATCGCTATATGGAACATTACCACTTTTAGATAAAAACTGATATAAAAACTGACTTATATAATTTCTCGAAAATAAAATAATGCAATTCCTGCCACAATTACATATCGCACAAACATTTAGTATGCAATATTTTGTGATTTTGCCACTTATATTAATTAATTTGTTAAATCAAATAGACGTAAGCGCCACTTGGTGGTAACAAAATATGTAAACAAAAAGAATTTTACACGTCTTAATTGTTTTCGCTGTAAAATCATAACTGTACATTTAATCAGGTATGATATTTTGTGAGGTTATGCCAATGATAGAGAACTAGCATTTTTTGTAAAAAAAGGAAAATCGATAATTATGGCACTTATGGCTTTTTGGCGATTGCTCGTAATAATTTAGCTTAAGGTCCTTTTTAAGAAATAAAAAATCTTTTAAGCTTAAGGCCTGGAACAGAATAAAGTAGGGGGTTACGAACTTTGCGCTTCAACGTCAACTGCAACGATTACTACAACTAAGTATTCTGTTTACACTACTTTTATACTGCCACTTTTCACAGCTTGCAGCGCTTTTTGTAACGTTGTATTACAGCGACTATTTTGTTCCCCACTTAATTATATAAGACCTATTCAAAAATAATACGTCAAAACCCGTAAAATAATTTATAACATCTAAAACATTCAATAGTCCGATATATTTAAGTATTTAAGTGTTAAGTTTTTAATTCTAATTCTAAGAAAAAAATCTTTACAGGCACCCTAACATTTGTCATTGGTATATTTCTGACATATATTGGTCTTTTAATGATGGCTACTGATCAATTAACTGCAATACGTAATCAGAAAAGTTTGGGTCTTCTTTACGATCGTATACGTGTAGTTGACGAACGCCTGTTACGAGAAGGTTGCTATGTTGACAATTCTACGTTACGGAAGCGTATTACTATTATGATTGTGTTGGTTTTTATATTCGAAATAATTATTATGCTATCGAGCTTTATAGTTTTAATCGATCATACTAAATGGAAATCATTGCTGTGGGTGTTTTCCTGTTTTCCCACACTTTACAATTCATTGGACAAAATATGGTTTGCGGTTACGTTATATGCATTGCAGCAACGATTTTTGGCTTTAAATAACTCATTAAATGAATTGGTAGAAGAACATGAGCGTTTCAAGTTAAGCAACTCAAAATTTAAGAAATCTGGTAATAAAAAGGAAAACCTAATGACCGAATTCTTAAGAGAAATGCAAGAAGAAAATTTAAACTTTTTATATGCGGAACTAAGTGGAGCTACTGCTGCTGATATTGTCAGGTATAAAATCGGCAAAAATCGAATTTTACCGGTTGCAGGTATAACAACATCCCTAAATAAGTTTAATCAACTATCAGCTAAAAATAATAGTCAAACAAAGGTCAAGTACGAGAGTCAATTAAATAATGTTCTCAAAATTGAAGAAAAGCTAAATAATTTTTGTCAATTACATGATGAGATATGTGAAATTGGTAAAACGCTTAATGAGCTGTGGAACTATCCGATATTGGTGTTAATGGCATATGGTTTCCTTATATTCACAGCGCAATTATACTTTCTATACTGTGCTACACAGAAACAGGTAAATATGTATTTATTGACAAAGAGACACATAGGTACGGTGACCATTCGTCCTTTTTTTAAGAGGACAGTCCTTATTTTTGATACGATGTTCTTTGAGATTCTTTTCAAAAAAGAGGACAGTAGGTTTTTTATTTTGGGCTAATTGTCCTTTTGTTAGATTATAAAATTTTTTTTCTTTAAACTCAAAACTATAATTTTTTTCTATTCAAAACTATAATTTTTTTCTATTCAACATTTTTTATTTTTCGAATTTATTCTATGAGCTAAAGTTAAATACATTCAATTTATAAAGTATCACTATCCAGTGTGACACAAAGAATGCTGACGAAGGCCGTAGGGGGCCAGAAAATGCATTACATTCTGCTGGTGTATAATAATTTTAAATTTTTCTGCACATACAATATACTTCATTGTCATCCAAAGGATAGCTAAGGTAAAATGTAACAGGAAGATACAAGATAATAGTCTGGTTGTGTATAAAGGCATTCCTAAAAATTTAAGAAATAGAACTATTACAAAAAAGCTTTATAAAATACATAACTGAAATTTAGCTCATAGAATAAATTCGAAAAATAAAAAATGTTGAATATAATAAAGTAGCTTATGAAAAGAAATAATTCCCAGACTCTATTTGCTTAAATAGTTGAGTTTAATACATACATTCAATTTATAAAGTATCACTATCCAATGTGACACAAGGAATGCTGACGAAGGCCGTAGAGGGCAAGAAAATGCATTATATTCTGCTGGTGTCTAATAATTGTAACTTTACCCATTCTTTACTGGGCTCTATCTGCAATGAGCAAGATTCACTGATGCATTCCCTTCTATCGGACTTCGTACTCTGCCTGGCCTCCATTTTATTAAGCCGTCTTATATGAGCAACCGCTTATTCACTTTTCTGTGTGCTGACGATTTCGGACGAGTACAAGCGAGAAGCTGTCTTACACGAGCTTTGCTTCCATACCCAAAACCAAGGGGTACTTCAACATCACGTAAATACATGATGTGTTTTCCCATATCCAGTCTTATGTTAGTATTATCTGCGCCAATCAGTACTTCGTCTACAATTTCAGCCACAAGAAACTCATAAAATGTGACAATATTGGCAATTCTTAACACCACACGTGTTTTGCCATACGGTCGCAGTCTCAGCTGAAGCTGTTCGCAAGCTCACTCCGCTTAGTGGTTCGACAGCTCCTCTCACAAAGTCAGGTCTTATAATTGAAAATTCTGCACCAGTGTCGATAGTCAAAATGCGCTTTTTGACATCGATGTAACCACGTGTCGTAACACTTTTATTGCTCTTTTGCAATATCAAATTTATTGTCGAGTCCTCAGATGTGAATGGTAGCAGTTATAGCATTTTATTTTAATTTGCTTCTCGCTTTAAGCATCTCGAATACCGTTTACAAATGCCTCAGTTTTAAAATAATCCAAAAATGGATGATTCTCACCAGGATTAGTTAGCTGCACCAACCGCTCAATCTCCAGTGCGAAGTCCTTTAATGTCTCATTAGCCTGTTGCATTCTACCAAGTAATGCCATTTTGTAGATTTCCTTTTTGTGTTTTCCACCATACTTACGTTACAGTGCAACCTTTATGTCGTCATAATTATTTCTGCAACTAGTTGGAGCGCTTTCTAGAACTTCAGCCGCAGTACCTTTAAAGCAAGAATTAGCTCGATGGATTTTTCCTCACTGTTCCATGCATTTATGCCGGCAACTGTATCAAACTGGAATTTAAAAACATTAAATGGAACATTGCCGTTGAAACAAGGGGCATTTACTCCACTAGAGACTTCTGGGATAACCCGTACTGCTGCCGCCTGGAATTGAATGTTGTTGACTTATGCCTCCAAATGGTGTAGTTTTTCGTCAAACCCCGTAACTTTTGTTTTAACATCAGACAGCTTCTAGTTTAATTCTGTATCCATATCGCCTACTCTTTCATTTATAATTGTAGAATTCTCTTGAAGCTTCTCAAGTTTTTCATTAGTTGCATGAAGTTTCTGAAATTTCGGCTAGAATGGTGCTCGTCTTCTCTTCCATTTTTCTAGAACTTTCATCCATTTTTCTAAAAGTTTTATCAAAAATATCCCTGGAATTTTTTTATCGATTTTTCTAGAACTTAGAGCTAGAATATCGCTCGAATTTTATTTTATCCTCATCATCATGCCTTTGGAATTGTCCATTTTTACCATCATGGCTAACGATGTCGATATTGCGTCGCTCGAATTTATCTTTTAGCCTCTTCTGCAGCTCTGATTTAATTCATGCAGTTGGCAGATCCAACTTGCTCAACTCTGCTGTTCCTAAACTATACTAAAACTCACTAACGATGCCAACCTTCACGAGTATTTATACTCTGTTCGAGACGTGATGTCTAGATAGCTCTAGAACAGAGGTAATCACAAAGAGAGGCAGTTGAAAATGTGTTTGTAAGTCCCAATTTACAATGTTGAAATTAAAAGGCAGACATATTTCTTATTCTCTTTTGAACATACCTTAACCTTTTACAATCGTGAAATTAATAGCCAGACAGAAATTATTCGTTTCCTTTCTTCGTTCATTTTCGCTGTTGACGGAGACGAACATTTAACAGGCAATGATATATAAAATAACATTGGTGTGAGAAAAATGATATGAAGCAACAACATGAAAATTGCGAACAGTAAAAGAGAAACACGAAAAATGTCTAGTACAGATCAAGGTGAATTCAACTACAGGTGGTGTCGATACTACAACAATCCAAAAACAACAGAAACAACACAGGGTTTTTTGCATTGCATTGTTGTGTTTACTATCCAAAATGCCAACCATTCCTAACAAAACACTAACAAATCAACACAAAGTAGCTCGAACTGTCAAAATCAGATGGCGTTTCGACACCACCTGTAGTTGAATTCGCCTTGGTACATATAGTCATGTACTACACACTCTACCTCTACAGCCCCCCGCCAACAAACTTCGTCTGTCTGCCTTCCACTTGCCACATTGTAAAAGGGGACTAGTGGATAGTGTATTTTGGGTGCACTGAAAGAAATTTCTAGATAAACATGTCGAAAACAAATTTTTTGTGTATTAAACATATTTTTTGTTATATAAATGCATGTATGCACTTATTTTATTTATTTTTAATTTGTATGCAGCTTTATTCAAAATATTAGATGAAAATTAAAACTTTTTCCCCACTCTATTTTCCACATTTTAATAAACACATGCACTAGTAAAAAAATATTCAAAGTGTACTGAAAATATTTGAAATTCTACAAAAGAGAGATAAATAAATGCACTCAGTTGAGATATTTACTATGTGTTTTGTTTTTGTTTTTAAATACATAACAAAAGCGACGGCGACCTGCTTGTTCTACTTACTAGTATCATATTGTGCTAAGTCCCAATTTACACTAGGGACATTTCTTGCCGGACATTTTTTGAATTCTCTTTTAATCTTACCTGTAGCGTTTACATATGAAACATTAGAAGTCAGACAGAAATTTTATACTTGTTTCTTTCTTTTCTTCATTCGTAAAGTTTGTTTGTTTATTATAATAGTCTGTGGTGTTATTTTGCAAATTTAAATTGCCAAACATTTTTGTAAAATTAAAACCCGAGTATTATATTAAAATGTATTTTTATTAATTAATTTTTTGTTTTTATTTTAATTTATTAGTTTATTTATTTAGAAAGCACAAGGCAAGTTAAGAACACCACAAACATAACACAATACAAGCCAAACTGACGGCAAATTGAGAAAAAAATCATATAAAGCAACAAGATGTAAACTACGAAAAGTAAGAAAGAGAAATGAAAAAATGTCCAGTACAGATAGTCATGTACTACACACTCTACCTTTTCGACCCCTCGCCATCAAACTTCGTCTGTCCGGCAAGAAATGTCCCTAGTGTAAATTGGGATTAATTATCTTATAATTATCAATAACCAACCTTGGTACTATCATAATGTTTACTACATTTCGCAATGTCCTTTTTTGCATTGTAAAATATGGTCACCGTACACATAAGGTGAATTTTAAAAAATTCAAATTTTAAAACTTGAACGGTTAAGCACAAAAAAGATATTTAATAAATTATAATAATGATAAAATATATACTATACTTTTTGTAATTTTAGACTATACCATCTTTATTTTTGTCAGCAAAAAATGCCTTTATAACTGCCTTGGTTCTTTTATATACGGCTGGGAAATGTGTTTATCTGATTTATCTTAGCTGGAAGACTTCTTTAGAATCAAAGTGTACTGGTATATATTTACATAAATGTGGAGTTGTTGCCGATAATAATGAACTTTATGAAATTGTAATATAAAATTTTTTAGATGTATTTACATGTTTTTTTAAGTTTTTTAATGATATAATTTTTTCCTTCGTTACATATTTTTTTTAATAGATTAATCATTTGTCTTTGAAGCTCTTAAATCATACGGTTGACTTTTCTGCTTGCGGCTTCTTTTCTTTAAATATGGAAACATTATATGGAGTAATGCTTAACTGAGTAACTTCATTGTTTTTTGCCGTCTAACTGTTGTTTTATTTTAGATAAGTGGAGCCATAACCAGCTATTTGATTATTTTAATACAATTTAATTTGGCCGCCCAACAGGCTAAAGAGGCCGTCAATAGTTATAGCACAAATGATGCATCTGATAAGGAGTCGGATGAGGAACAACTAGATACAACAACATCATTAAGTACATTTATATCCAGCGCTATAACCACAGCAATAACAACTGAGATATAATCATTTAAATTTGTATGTATTTGCTCGCGGGTTATGGAAAACTTAAAAAACATGGTTCAAGGATGAAAAGGGTTTTGAATTTAATAGAAAAGAATGCATTAATATAATAAAATAAATTAAATAATTACTTTAAATGCATTGCTAATGAAAACAAAATTGCGGTTACTTATGCATTAATATAATAAAATAAATTAAATAATTACTTTAAATGCATTGCTAATGAAAACAAAATTGCGGTTACTCGTAATTTTGTATATTCATTTTTATTTTTGCTGTATCACACATTGATAAATTTAATAAACAATAATGTAAATTACATGAAGAAAAAAATGGAGAACACATCGATCCAAAAATGGCAATAGACCGTTTACATTACAACGAAATCTAGTATTTATGATTGAAAATCTTCCTAAAAATCTAGTGCGTTAAATTTTTGCCTTTTTTACATTAGCGATAGTTTGCATAACAAAAACAGCAGACTGAAAGTATTTTGTGTAACAGATAGTTATATATGTATAAAGAAATAGGCATTTAAAAATTTGCGTAACCTTTTATTTATAATCAACTTCATTTATTTTATCAATATTATTTGTCTTTTCCATGTTTTTACTATTTCCAGTGCTGCCACTTTGTGGGCAAGAACCCGAATTGGGTGTAATTTTTGGCCGATCTTAACTACTGGTTGACAAAAATTGGTTTAGTATCCGCCTTTGAGATTAGGAGCTGAAGCTACCTAATCTTCGCTGCTGTTGAAAAAGTACAAAAAGCATCTGTTGAGTAGGAGGCCTAAACCAAAAGTCCGCCGCAATACCATAGACTGCACCTGATTTCCCAGGTGAATTTAACATTTTTAAGATTATCTCTACAACTAAATTCTATTTTTCTTAGAAAAGATTTCCATAGTATAATATAGATTTGCGAGCATATACTCTTAGATTTTAATAAGTATGCATAATTCATACCTTTTATAGTAATATGGAATGAGAAATTTATTGGAGAAAGGTATTCAAATGTAGGAGAAAAAATGTAGGAGAAAGAACAGACCCTTCGGCACCCCTGCATTCAAATTTTTTTTTTCATTTTCATTATTTATTTATTGAATCTTCATATATTAAGTATGAACTAACAATAATTAATCAAATCTTATACTTATACTATATTTTTGTCCTGCCAATGCTAGACGAAAATTTTTCTCTTCACGGTTTCTATTCACATATGTAGATTTTTAGCGGTCTTCTCGTCGGATGAGTCCTGCAGTATCTCTTCTCCTTAATCTAACGTGGCCGCTGTCATTTAACATATTTCGAGCTAGTGGATTTGGCTGCGACTCAAGCCTTTTTAAATATTTTACTGCATACTTCGTAATAATAGTTTTTACTAATGGCACATTGAGATCCTTGTGAATATTTGAGTTTTTAACATACCAGGGAGCGACTGTGATTATTCGAAGAAGTTTATTTTGGCGCCTTTGAATTTTTTCGATATTTGAGGCCGAGGCAGTGCCCCATAGCTTAATACCGTAGCACCAGATTGGCTTTAATATAGAGTTGTAGAGTAGAAGTTTGCAATCGAGGCTAAGAACAGAATTTCTACCAATAAGCCAATTAATTTGAATTGCTTTTAGTTTCATTTGTGTTAGTTTTGCTTCTATATGGCATTTCCATGTTAAGCGCCGATCTAGATGAATACCAAGATATTTTACATGCGATTGTTGGGGCACTAATTGATTATTGATTTTAATAGGGGGACATGACTCCCGACGCAAGGTGAATGTTATATGTACGCATTTTTGCTCATTGACCTTTATCCTCCATTGTTTTAACCACTTTTCCAATTCAAATATATGATTCTGCAAGTAGCGAGATGCTTCATGACAATTTTCGTGTACGCTTAAAAAAGCTGTATCATCAGCAAATGTTGAAGTTAGGGTGTGGTTATTTGTTAGCATGTCTGAGGTATATATTAAGTATAACAGTGGGCCCATGATGCTTCCCTGAGGGACTCCAGCATCAATTGGCTGAGGAGAACTTATAAAATCACCTTCTTTAATAATAATCCTTCGACCGACTAATTAGTTTTCTAACAACTTGTGTGTGTTTACTGGTAAGTTTAACTTCAATTTATGTAATAACCCTTCATGCCAGATTTTATCAGAAGCTTGAGAAACATCGATGAAGAGGGCGGAACAATATTTTTTTCTTCAAAAGCTTTTCTTATGGCGTTTACTATACGATGGGTTTGTTCAATTGTGCTATGTTCTCTTCTAAAGCCGAATTGATGGTTAGGAATACATCTATTTACATTTAAAATTGGGGCTAATTTTGACATTAACAGCTTCTTAAACAGCTTTGATATATTAGACAATAAGCTTATAGGTCTATATGACTCAACTTTTGTAGGATCCTTTCCTGGTTTAGGTATCATGGTAACTAAGGATACTTTCCATTCTTGAGGGTAGTATTCAAGGCGTAAAATAGCATTAAAAATCAGGAGATTAATTTTCTTTGCTATGCTGGGAAGCTCCAAAAGCATTTTGTTACTGATCTTATCAAAACCAGGGGCTTTCTTGGGGCTTAAATCATGAATAGCCTTTTCGATTTCTCTTATCTCAAATCTTAGTGGAACAGCTGCTCTAACAGCAACAGGTGGTAACGCCTCCGCAATATCGAGAGATGTATGAGGGGTAAATACGGTTTTCAAATGATTAACAAAAAGATTTCCTTTTTCTATATCATTTCGTGCCCAACTTACATTTGAGTTTCTTAATGGTGGTTTAGTGGTAACTGGTCTTTTAAGATTTCTAGCTGCACGCCATAATGAGTAGTCTGATTGAGAAGTTGCATCGAGTTCCTTAAGATATTTTTCAAAGGATGATGTTTTTTGGGACTGCAGTAACTTTCTTAGCCTTTTTGTGCACTCTTTTAGTAAATTCTTAAGTTGAGGGGATCTATGCAATTGCCATTCTCTTCGAGCTCTATATTTATTCAGTCAAGAGACGCTCAACATCTGTATAATATATTTTAATATTTTTGATTATTTTGGGGGTTATGCTAGAATGTTGAACAGCTAGTTTTAGATAACTGTCAAAATGAACAATAGAGAGATTCACATTCTCCATTCAGAAGATAATTCTAAGGAAGCTTCAACATAAATCGTGTCTGCGGGGATGTTTTTAACCACTCCAAAATCTATGACTTCTGGAACTTTTTGCTGATCAGTAGGCCAATATATTGGTTGTCCGCTCGCGACCACATTTAGATCCATTTTACAAATTGTGTTATACAAGACACGACCCTAAGGTGTAATAAGTCGTGATCCCCAGAAAGTGTGTTTAGCGTTGTAATCGCCAGCAGACAGGAAGCAGGAACCTAATGATTTGAAATATTTATTATATTGGCTTTCTTATATTGGAAATCTAGGTGGGGAGTATAATGATGAAATTACTAGGTTTCGATTTAATTCCTCAACGCAAATGTTCGTTACTTGGAGATAATCTTCACGATGATCACACATTAAGTAGTGTTTTACTCGGTTTTTTATTAAAATGGCAGAACCTCCACAAGCTCTACCTCGAGGGTCCTTGGTATCATATAATATATAACCATTGATTTTAAACGTATTTCTTGAGGTCAGATGAGTTTCAGAAACCATCATAACATTAATTTGTTTATTTTTAAGGAAGTATTCTAGTTCATTTTTATGTCGGCGGATGCCATTTGCGTTCCAAAAGCAAATTTTTAAACAGTTCATGGCTTGTTAAGTACAGCTTGCAATAACATCGATTGCATTCTTAACATTTCTTGCATCATGTTAGCCATTGTGTTAGTAAAATTGTTAACTGTTTGCACTTATGTTTTTTCTAGCCGGGTTAAATTAGAAATGTTAATTTCGTCATTATTTGGTACATCACCTTGCAGTGGCATAGGATTAGATTTTAAAATTCTGTTATTATTTGGCTGTGGTAGCTGATTAGTTGCCTGCGTTTGAGAGGGATTAAGTTTCTGTCCAACAGAACGCTTGACAATCGAACATACCGGGCACCCTCTATAGTTGGCAGTGTGATTACCACCACAGTTGCTACATTTTTTTACATTAGGGTCATTTTTGGACTTATCGCACCGGACGGTACCATGTTATTCTCCACATACGACGCAAACATGGGGTAAATGGCAGTATGCTCTAGTATGACCAAATTCTTGGCAGTTTAAACACTGAACGGGCCCATTTCTTTTGTGCGGCTCTTCGATCGTGATTTTTCTGTACAGGATGTATTTTAAACTGTAAATGGGATGCGTTTCATTTTTTTTAGCTTAACATCGCCGGGCTCTAACTCCACTCGAAATAGTGGTTGGGGATTTTTTTTCCTATTTTTAATATTTGTAAAATTTTTTATTTTGAAGCCTTTTTCTTCTAAAAATGTTTTTATTTCGTCGGGGTCCACGCATGAGTCAATGCCCTTAATCACAACTTGAAGACCTTTACTGCTTCTCAGTTGGTACGTATAGAAGCTTTTTTTAAGTGCTTCAAACATATTAATTATTTTACGAAAATCATTCTCATGATTAATCTGTATTTTTGCCTCGTTTATATTTCCACGCTTGATTGCAGCAACGTAAAACGAATTTTCACCTATCACCGAGATTAAACTTTTTATAAGCTAACTTGAGTTTTGCTCTCTAAGATATATCGGGGGTGGCTTCGACGATTTTATGACGTTAGGTGCTTCAGAAGATTCATCCTCCAGAATTGCAAAACGATTTTGTGAATTTATTCTATCAGATGGAACTTTAGAGGCCGAGGCTACAGCTGAAGAGGCTGGGCTGCGACCCCGTTTGAGAACTGTTATATACCTGTCCATACCAACTTGCACTTGTGGTTTTTGAAAACTTTATTACTTGTGTGTTTTCCGTTGCGTCTGTGTTTGAGTTCATGGTATCATTTCCTACTAGGATTATCTTTGCAATGGTAACACTTGATGGTTTTGCCGTTAGGTTGTTGCTATTGTTTTCTTTTGTTATGTTTATTTCCACATTGCTTTCGCTTGCATGAATATTATTTATTTTTGTTATTGATTCATTGTTATTACTCATATAGAGAGTTGTTTTTGATTTTTTTTCACCGTTTTTTTTTTTATTTTTTTGTTGACTGTGCTCTTCTTATTATGTATTCTGTTTTTGTAACACCAAAAGAATAAATAATTTTTTGCACATATTATTTGTAAGTATGTATGTATGTGCGTTCATACGTATACATTTTTTTCTTGTATTTTTTTACTTATTTTTTTTTTTGTTTTTTACTTGTTCTATTGTTTACTTTAATTTTGAGCTTCCAAATTCGCTTGTTAAATATTATTAAAAAATTTATGTTAAAAAAAAAAAAAGAGTCGTATGCGGAGTTAAAAAACATGTCTGTTGACAACGAGCACGACCGACCTGCATTCAAATGAAACTCCTTTAATGAGAATCCACCTATAACCACACGTATAGAGCAGTCCTTGAGAAATCTCGATATAAATCGAGAAAAATCTTTTCTGAAACCAAACCCAATAAGCTTCGAAACGAGTGCACCGTACCATACACGATCAAACATTTTGGAAATATCTAGAGCAACCACTTTGCTTTCACTAAACTGGTGAATAGCACGACTGCAACGTTCCGAAAAAACGCTTACAAGTCTATCACGAAAAAGTGAATTAGACTCCAGACAATTTATTAAATGGTGATTGATCATGCTCTCCATGACCTTCGATAGCGTAGAGCAAATTGCTATTGGGCGGTAGTTTTCAGGGTTTGTAGCCTCACATTTTTGTGGGATTGGCTGGACGTTGGCCACCTTCCAGGAAGAAGGACGAGTAGCTAAATAATGTTGCCAAAGGACGGACAACGACAATGCACAATTCTTCAGGACTATAGCCTAAGCAACATCCGGCACCGGGGACTTGCTTATGTTGAGATCTTCAAGGACCCTTTTAACTGCAAAAATGTTGGCTTAATCAACCGGGTCTGTGATTATGTGGTCATTCATAATAAGGGTTGGAATGGAACAACTAGTATTATTCCTTACCTTTTTAAAAAATTACCAAGAGGGGTTACTTCCCCGCGGAGAAGCAAGGAACTTAACGCAGACGCTATTCGTAAAAAAGGTTTTCACGTCTGAGTAGGTTAGGTGAAGAAGGGCTATGCGGCCAAGGGCGCACCTCCACTCGGAGACCACTGCGGTCCATTGTGAGTAAGGAGATAGAGAAAAGAAAGATTTGAAGAAGGAAAGAAATAAACAGATAAATAGAGTAAAATATATTAGTAAGCACAACGTAGGAAAGTTACTCTCTCTACAGTCCCCTCAACAGAAACAGCCGTCTTATTTCCCTGACAAACCCCAGTAAGTCGACTGGACTACATCCAGCGATGCACCCCGATTTCGTCGTGAAATCTATCCCCAGCTATTTCTGTCTGAGACCCTGCACTCTAGAACAGTGGCACAGTACATGCTCCTAATTTGTCAATGCCCTAAGCGCTGCCTGACTATCGACGTAATTGTCACCTCAGATCCACCCACGATGTGTTTCAATATCACCTCCGTCGCCCTCAAGATCGCTAGGATCTCAGCTTCGAAAACACTGCACTCATCCGGGAGTCCGAATGACCTTTTTACGTCCGTGTTCGCAATATAAACTGTTATATATACATGAACGAATCTGACAACCATTAACATGGTGATCGAGATGGCAACACAGTGGTGAAAGACGTTTGTATTATACATACACGACGGTCATGAACATTCTTGAAAAACTTTACTAATGTAACACACATGTGTATCACTACTTAAAACAATAAAGCATTTTATTATTTATGAGAATCTTTCTGGGCTTTTATTGTAAATAATACATGGTGTCAGGTGTTCGTTTGGACTTTTTTTAAAAACCAAATGTTGCTGATGCAACAAATGATGGAGCAATTGACCACGTTACAGCAAAATGCTGTTAGTCCCACAGAGGCGCAAGTGCCATTCCCAAGACCTTTGCAAGTCAATGGAAATATGAGTGATCATTTTCAGCTTTTGAAAAACAACTGGATAGCATATGCAGAGGCAACTGGCGCTGCAAAATGGCCTGCACAAAACGAGGCGAAGAAAGTTAACATTTTGTGGTCATTAATAGGCGATGAAGCCAAGTTAAGGTATGACAATTTTGGTGTACAGGATGAAGACAAAAGTTCGTGCGAGTTGTTGCTTATGAAAATAGAATTGTGTGTCACAGTGAGTAAGCACACTCTATTTGAAAGGTGGGCCTTCCACACATGTAACCAGGTAGAGACAGAGACGTTCGAAGAATATTTGCGGCGATTAAATAAGCTGGCAGAATGTTGCGATTTGGACACTATTACACAAAACACGGTTAAGAGAATTATGATCCGCGATAGATTGATATTTGGCATATGGGATGAAAACTTGAAGAAACAGTTTTTGAAGGAGAATCTTAGAAAGTTAACTTTTGAGGATGTTGTTAACAGATGCAAAATAAACGAGGTCACTGAGGACAGATACGGTGAGATGGTAAACGAAAGTAATAACGCGGTGCATAAAATGAGATTAACAACGCCGCTAAAGAAAAAATTTAAGTTTTGTGGCAACACGCATCCATTTACAAGTGGCAGCTGCCCAGCGTTTGAAAAAACTTGTAATATTTGGGGTGAATATGAGTGTGATATGGATAGTGGAGCTGACGTCTGTGTGGTGGGGTATGGCAGTTTGTGCAAACTATGTGGAAATGAGCAACCCGAGTTACAGCAGTCAGGTTGTAAAATAAGGGCATTTGGCGGCACTGATATCAAGGTGTTGGGGAAAATTAGAGTTCCTTGTCGCTATAAGGGCCGGAAATATAATATCAATTTTCAAGTTGTGGACGTAGAGCACGGGTTTTTGCTGTCGGAAGGTGCCTGTATATCTTTGGGCTTGATAAAATATTGCTACGCAATCGGGACCAAAAATGGTGACTCTGCGAGAGTAAGGGATCTCAGAATGGAGGCTGGTAGGATAATCGATCAGTTTAGTAATGTGTTTGATGGTCATGGACGATTTCCGGGGAAGGTTAAATTAGAAATCGACCCGTCTGTGCGGCCAGTGATTCAGAAACCCCGGCGAATACCAATGGCGCTAAGAGGTAAATTGAAGGAGGAGCTAAATCGGCTAGAGAATAATGACTCTTTCCGCATATGTATTGACCCTATTCCGCTTAATAAGGCTCTTATTAAGAGCCCTAATTTACAGTTCACAACGATGGACGAAGTGTTACCTGAGTTGTCAAATGCTAGAGTTTTTTCAACGCTAGATGCAAAAAAAGGGTTTTGGCAACTTGAATTAGAAGATGAAAGCAGTTACTTGACCACGTTCTGGACTCCATTTGGAAGATACCGTTGGAAACGTTTGCCCTTTGGTGTCTCGCCAGCTCCGGAATTGTTTCAATTGAAAGTTCGTGAAATGACGGGGTACCGGAAAAAGTGATTTCCGATAACGGCACTAATTTTATAAACAGAGAAATGAAGCTTTTCGCTTTAAAATATGGGTTTAGACATATAACTTCGTCGCCTTATCACCAGCAAGGCAACGGCAAAGCAGAATCGGCAGTTAAAGTGGCTAAGAGAATTATAACCAAAGCTGACAAGGAGAATGAGTATATGTGGTGGTCATTATTACACTGGCGTAACACACCGAACAAGGTCGGAAGTACCCCAGCTCAGAGACTTCTGTCAAGAAAGACAAGATGCAGTTTGCCAGCTATAGCAGATAGCTTTAAGCCCGTGGTTATTGAGAACGTTCGTGATAAAATAGAGATGGAGAGGAAGAAAAGTAAATATTACTACGATCGAACTACAAAGGCGTTACCAGACTTGGAGGTTGGTCAAGGTGTTAGAGTACAGCTTAGGCCTGATACGGTAAAAACATGGTCTAAGGGTGTCATAAGAGATAAGTTATCGGATCGTTCATACGTCGTTGATGTAAACGGTACTCCATATAGGCGGGATCGGGTACATATAAAACCGTCGCCACCTTCTAAACCCTCGGGGGCTAGTTTGGATTATGAAACAGATAATTTACCTGAAGCTACTGCTACAACATATCCTACAAATAACTTTCCAGATGCCAACACGGATGAGACTACTTCAAGACAATTATCTACAGGGGAAATACTCTGCGAAATGGTCATCCAGAAAGACCGAAGAGGAAGGTCGGACCGCCAGTACGACTAGCAGACTATGACTGCTCGGGCGTCTAATGTTTCGGGTTTGAAAGGGGGAGGATGTTATATATACATGGACGAATCTGGCAACCATTAACATGGTGATCGAGATGGCAACACATTGGTGAAAGACGTTTGTATTATACATACACGATTCTTGAAAAACTTTACTAATATAACACCAATGTGTATCACTACTTAAAACAATAAAGCATTTTATTATTTATGAGAATATTTCTGGGCTTTTATTGTAAATAACCTGTGCCGGTTTTCATCTTGGATCCATCCGTATACATATACTGCCCACCCCTCAAACAGTCCAACGGATCCACACCAGACTATCCGGAATCTCCACTGGTGGTGTCTAACCAAAGACTAGGGTCATAGTCCTATGATTCGAAATTCCCTCGGGAATACTACCCTGATCAAGCAGACCCACTTCGTACAAAATATTCGTGTGATCATCCCGCCTGGGTCTAACTAATGAAGACTCGTAGAGTCTAAATAAGTTCCTAGCAGCCACACTATTCACATAATGCTCAATAGGGGACAGATATAGTAGGATATCCAGCGCTGCCTGTGGAGTGCTTCTCCTTGCACCAGTGATGCCAAGAGATACACTCCTTTGAGCCTTGCTGAGCATCTTCCTATGCACGTTCAACGCATCCATGTAATCTGTGGAATTACTTCAACTGAATGATTCACTTAAGTGAAATAATGAAATATTTCTGTATTTTCTTTCATCATTCGGTTTCATCTTTTTTCTTTCATATTTCTTTAATTCTCTGTTTTATGTCAAATAGGTTCATTCGTCTGCCTGCCAGTTGTTTTGACAATGTTTCATATTAAGCTGTTAGTTAGGTCTTTTATTATTTATCATATATTTTTTTTGTATATAGACCGTTTGTGGTTTGGTAATAAAATCGCTACTTTTGGTCGAAAGATTTCATAATTTGTTTTGGCAGAAATTTGTGTTGATACAATATATCAGAAACAATGAAAAAGTAGATTTTTATTTTTTTGTAACTTAGGGTCTTCTGCGTTTAAGGTAACGATATGTACATACTAAATGCATGCATAATTTATACATATTTCTAAAACAACTCTTTAAATTAAAAAAATCTAGGTACATATAATCAATTTGTAATAAAAAATCGTTTTTTTTTTTTAAATAACAATTTAAACATTCATTAAAAAAGATAGGCACTTCATTCTGAAAGCTGTGTGTCTTTGAGAAAGGTGAAAGAAAAGAATGAATTAATTCACTTAACTTTTCTGAAAGAGAATGAAAATTTCATATAAATGAAAGATTTTGCCCAATACTATTATTATTTAAGGAACAAAGTGAACAAAATGAAAAAGTATTCGCTCTCCACATTGAAAACAAGTAACCAATTTTGGTTAGAAATAACCAAATACGGCAGTTCTGTTTGTGACCATTTTACAAAAGTTCGAACGGCAACGCTGAATTTAATCTACTTTTCAGTCTTCCAACACTGAAATTTTAAAACAAGACTTTTCTACACTGAAAGATAACACAATCCAGGAATGTTAAAGTTGGTATAATTGTACTTTTTTTTTTGGTACATTTTGACCTTCTAAAGTACCGTGACTCATTTGGTACCATTTAAAAATTTGTCACATTTCCCCCTTTTTGAATTTTTAGTATAGCAAACAAATTATTGAGTCCCTCTCATTGCATTTATGTTGTACAACAAATCGTTAATGTAATGGGCGCTTAAATATGCGACTAGTATTGTGGTGTATAGAGCGCTTAGTCCCGTTTTACAATGTGGCGACGCTGTATGTGTGACCCAGTTAACTTTTTTCCTCTCTCGCCTACAAACTTCGTCTGTCTGTTTTTCACTTGCCAATTTGTAAAAGGGAACTTATGGTACCCACAGACGAGGCAACATTAGTGAAATCCTGAAATTTATTGTGGAACAGAAGAGGCTTTATATATTTCTACAAATAATATCAATATTGATATTGTTAAAGAAATTAAAGAAAATGCAAAACAATTTTATGTAAAATTTTGCGAAGTTTTGAGAATCAAAGTCAACTTTAATAACGAAGTTTTAATGTTTTTCCGTAAATTTACTCCTGAAAATGTTATTTCAGGTAAAACAAGTTGTATTGTACATCTTCTAAATAGTAAATATGTGTCCGAATGAAGAGTCAAATTTTGATTCAATCAAAAATCAATTTAGAGCAATTGTGGGCGCTCCATAGCACAATTGTATTCTATGCCTCCTTAATTTAGTTTTCGATGAGACAGCGTCGAATGCACATGAGGCGGATGCTTACATATTTTCTTGTATTTTTTATATTATTTTTTGGTGGGTACTTCTGCCATCTCACTAATACTAATAAGCATCAATACAAGCACAGTTTTAGTTGTGCCCACTTCTGATTTAGAGCTTTAGCTGATGTCGAGCAACTAGTCGTTAAAAACTGAAGACATTTGTAGTTTTTGGTTGGTTGTAGCTAATTTACAAAAAGAGCTAAATGTCCATATGTTTCCTGACATTTCTAGAGTCGTTGCTGGAATTTTATCCATTCCACATTCGTCTGCAAATGTGGAAAAAGTGTTGTCTTTTCAAAATATAATAAAAACTAGGGAAAGAAACAGACTACATGTGCCATTATTATGTAGTCTCATACAAACAAAGGATTGGTTAAGATCGACAAATTCATGCTGCTATGATGTAAAAATTCCAAATTGTTTATTATCTAAACAAATAAGTGCCTGATTTTGATCTCATATATTTATAAGACTTTTATGTACCTTATTTTATTCATACATATAATGTATGTAAATGTGAAGTTATGTTTTTTTTTTTGTGTTTAATTGAACTTAAATATACTTTTCTTGCTGTTTTAATAAATTAACAAATAATGGTACTGTGAAGGTCCAAAAAGTACATTTTTTTAAGTTGGTACAAAATTTAAAACCCCATTTAACATCCCTGACACAATCTTCTATTTATTAATAAATACATTTTTCATCATAGCCAATTACATTTGTGTTTTTAATTACTGCTCTACATTACTAGTGAACACCTATATTTAAAAATTTTGTCAGTAAAATGTCCGATAAATTTCAAGTAATTGATCATGCAACCTTTGAAAAAATGCAACAAAGTACCAGCGGCGTAACTGCCTCATCAGCTGTACAAAAAATACGAAATTCCAAATATAAACGTATGACTGCCACAAACAATTTTAATCTGCTGCAGTTCGTCAAAGCCAAACAAAAAGGCAAATTTTTGCCAAAAAAAGGGAAACGTGTGGTAGACTCTCGCATTGTCCCGGCTAAGAATAAGGGTAAACAGAATGAAAATGACGCAAAAAAGCAACCTAGTCGTTTGAAAAGGTCTATTTTAAAGTATCGACAAAAGAAACGGGAGCAGGCACAGTTAGAAAACAAGCTTGTTACAACTATAGATGGGTTAAATAATTTAGTTGTAGAAAATGATAAGCAAACTGGGCAGAGAATGGAACCTGCTGTTCATTCCAATAGTTTTAGAGAGTAAGTATATCTATTGAAAAACTCCTTTAAATAAATATAAACTTTATGCATAACAACAATATATGTTAAAAAATAAGTTCCGAGTAGTGAAACAGGCCAAATCTACTGACGGATATCGAACTGACATATTAGACTTTGGCTTAGATCTAGTTTACCAACGCAGCTCCAAACAAAAAAAATTGGAAAAAGTGC
The DNA here is from genome assembly GCA_943735925.1 of Pollenia amentaria. Lineage (NCBI taxonomy): Eukaryota > Metazoa > Arthropoda > Insecta > Diptera > Polleniidae > Pollenia > Pollenia amentaria. The sequence goes on from OX031009.1 coordinate 165,077,354, forward strand.
AGCTTACGGGGCACACGAAAAAAAATTTGGACCCCCTCTGGAATTAAAAAACCAAAACTAAAATTTAAGTGGGTTGTGGCTCGTGGGTCCCCAGGATCCAAAAACCAAAAGCTTATATGCATAGGCGGCCTTCGGCCGGGCCAAAGTATTTTTTCATCGATGGTATAAGAAACACTGGCTTCGCTTACTAAAGCTTCTCTGCATTAAAATATCTTACATTTATCTAAATGCGAAAATAATGAACGAATACAAAAACAAAATACATATTTGCAATCGTGAGCAAATTGTCTTAAATTTGAGTACTCACCACACATACCACTAAGTGGACAGGGAGATCTCACGGGTCTCAGGCCCCTTAAATTTTAATTTCGGTTTTTTTTATTTAGAATCGGGTTGCCTATACATATATACACGCCTGTTCTGAAAATCACATTAATTCAAATCACGTAATTTAAAATTACATGTTCGTTTTAAAATCACACGTATGATATTTTGTTGTTCCGTTTTTGTGTGTTTCGGTGTGATTTTCAATTGCCGAAAGCACACCTAGAATCCCAAAAATGGAATGATTTTCAGAACTCCATAAAACACACGTGTGATTTTAAAAGTACCGGTTTTGAAATCACATGATTTTCAGAACAAGCCCGATATTTTTTTCGTGTGCCCCGTAAACTGCACTTTAGCCAAAATTTATATGTATAGGGTGATTGAACATTGAAAAATAAGAAGAAAATAGTATTTAGAAAGTCTCGGAAACATAGTTTTTGAGTTTGAACCTCTGAAGTTTTCATATGTATGTATATGCGATTTTCCACTACACCTTTGAACCAATGTGGACAATATTGGTATCGTTTGAAAGCTTTTGAATATATCGTTCTGGATATACACAGTTTAGTTAATAATTCTTAACGCATTAAGAAACGAAGATGATTTTGTGAAAATACAAGTTTTTAGTAAGTATGTATGTATATTAATTGCAATGTAGAGAAGTTTAAGTTAGCGAAGCCGGTGTTGTTATATAGGGGAGAAATCATGGTCTAAAAATACTAATATATCAGTCACGAATATGCATAATTTCATACACAAGCTAACAGAAACTGTAACAATTATTAAATAATCAACCAACGTAATATATTAGAATGCAACGTTTTATTAAAATAATTTCTAGTAATACTCAAAAATATTTAACCAGTGGTAATTTTTTAGTATTACAATGCGTAAAATATTAAATAATTACCCGTATAAATATATTTAATAAGAAAATATTCAAATATATTTACTCACCATAAATATAAAATATAAGCGGTATTCACCCTTTATATTAAGTGTACAACTCTGTTATATATAATACGATTTTATCAGGGGTGTCATAGAATCCAAGTCGGTTTTGCTAATTGTCGGTTTTTCAAACCAATATTGGTTTCATTTGGTGTCATAAAAACAAGTCGGTTTTGTTATTTTCGAATACAAATAAAACCGATATTCGAAACAGCTGTTTTATGTTTTGGTTCATGTGTTTATAGTTTTTATGCAATTTTTGTTTGATAATTTTTTAAATTATGATTGTGCTCTAAAATATTGTTAAAACTTGTGTTTGTAATAAAAGGAAAATTATAGAATAGAAAATAAGAATGAAAACACACTAAACATATGCAATAAATGCCATCTTTGTATTAAATATTTGCATTTGTTGTTTACATTTGTGTAATTTTATTGTTTTGTAGAATTATAAAGCAAATTAATTAAAAATAAAATGTTTCTTGTTAATAAATAAAATAAATAAATGTGTTGCGAACTTTCTGTACGCAGAAAAAGTGAGAATACTTTTGCAAGCTCGCAGCAGCCCGCTGCCGGAGACTACCGGAGACATGCAAAAAATACTAATTTACCAATTTTATTTATTTCCATTTATGCAAAATAACTATCTGTTGAAAAAATTAAATAAAAAATTAAACTTTAACCAACTATATTTATTTCCAATATAAAAACAAGAGCTGTAAGCTGCTTGGTTTATTTTCAATAAAAATCCGATAATATTGGTTTCTGTGACACCTAAAACCGACACTAATTTCAGTTCGAACAAAAAACCGATAAAATTGGATTTCATGACACCAATGTATTTTTTTTGTCGGTTTCAAATCCAATACCGATAAGATTGGTTTCTATGACACCCCTGTATACTTCAAAGCGTGAGTGTCTTTTTCGTATGCATTGTAAATTAATGAATTTGTTGAGTGAGAGAAGGAGACAGATAAAGTTTCTTCAACTGTTTTATTCTGGTAAATTCACACACTTTGTTTACTACTGATTTTTGTGGGATTTTTCAACCAAAGCGTAGTATATTTTAGCCTAATACATTTTGTTGTTGCAGTGTTGTAAATGTTAGTAATTTTACTAAAATTATAAGATTAACAAGGTCTACAAGGGACTTTACTATCAAGGGTGAATTCCGCTATTGTGTTTTTTCAATATCAAAATATACCACACATTAGAATGGCTCTTGCACAAAAAAGTAAGTGAACGGAAAAATTGCAAAAACTTGCAGGTTAATCAAAACAGATGATCAGAAAGCAACAACAAAATTACAAAATATTTATGACATTGTTTGTGCTTTCAATGTTATTCTTTGGCGTTGCGTTAGTTCTGTGGCGTTGCGCTGCGTTGTACATGATTAGGGCCTTAGTTTGATAACTGTCAATTTACTCTCTCAGTAGATGCTCTCTTTTGCAAATTTATGTGTAAACGAACGCAATTCAGTAAAATTCAGTACAAATTTGTACAAATTATTGAAAATTTTGGGGTAAACGAACACAGGTATTATAAACTGCCGAAGTAAATGCAAAATGTAGGAATCTGAGAAACATAACAAAACAAAATACTGGCAAAATAAGCGACACAAAAATAAGCGACTATTAACATAGATGACACTATTACGCACGAAATATTTAAATATTTCAGTGTGACTAGTAAACATATTAATAGTACAAAAATAAACAAAAAACTAAGTTGGCCACGTTTTTAAGACATCCTTGAAGACGGATGCACGACAATGTTTATTCCTGCACGACAAGTGTGGAACAGCCAGAATAAATCGTCAACGACATTTTCAAACAAGTGTCGCGAGAATCGTGCACGACACATAGAAAGACATTGTCGCTATTCGTGACGTTTATTCGACATGATTGATTTTTATAAGGGACAACTTACAAGACACTGTCGCTATACTGTCTTGTATAGTTATTGATATAAGACACTTTACAAGAAAATGTCGATCATGTTGTCGTACTGTCATACTGTCTTGTATAGTTGTTGATATAAGACACCTTACAAGACAATGTCGGTCATGTTTTCGTGGATAGGCTTGTCTAGAAGACAACGTCGGTCATGTCGTCTTTTATAAACATCTTTAGAAGACAATACACTAGATAATGTCGAGTATTTTGTCGTCCACGACAGTTTCCTCAAAATTGTCTTCCAGAAATCCTAAGTGGTAGACGATATGTCGTGCATAAATAGTTGACGACAATCTATCGGCAGTTTTGCCAACTGCGAAAGGTTTAAAAGCGGAAACAATGAAATAAGAAATTGTTTGTAGGTATGTCTTAGTATAAGAAAACATAATTTTTTAATAGTTAATTTATTGCAAAAAAATATATGATTTGAAGTTGAGCATTATAAATTGAGTGGAAATATATAAAAAAAAGATGCAAAAGTTTACTAAGGTTTTAAGAAAATAGAAAAGAGTTATAAAAAAAACTGAATTTGTTGCTTATATTAGTTGTCCAAAAATAGAGTAATTATTCCAAAGTGCGTTTGAGAAATGTATTTACAACAGTCAAAAATTCTATTATAAGGGTAAACCAGGGACCGAAATAACAGTTATCCAGAAAACTTTAACATAAAAAATCTGATGTTAGAGTCAACCAAGACCTATACAAGACCTATAAAACGATCTCATCTCTCTCCATAGTTAAGAGTTATTTTTCAACGTAAAAATAAAAGCTGAAAAAACTCAAAAAGAGAGTTTTATTTTTTTCCGTCTAAAAGGAGTTTTGTTTTTTTTTTCGTCTAAAATAAAACTGATTTGCGGAGTTTTATTTTTTCCATAAAAAAAACTCGGTTCCATAAAAAAAATCGACATGTATTTTGTTGGTAGAGCGCTTTAGACACATTCGAGACAGCAGGCTATCAACTTCAATGTGTCAAAAATAGAATACATGTGTGTCACTGTTGGAACCTGACAATTCTAAAATTGTACTGTCTCAATGGCAAAATTGTACCAAAATATGTAAAAAAGTATAGTCGGTACAGCACGACCATTTGTTACTCTAAACCACATTATAGAAATACAAATTTTCGAGTGTGTACTCTATTTGGCACCCATGGGTAATCCTGGACCCGCCAGAACAAAATTATCTTTGGAGGTTAAGATTGTGTGAAAGTTCTTTTTGGCGAATATAATTTAGATATCTTCATCTATATGACATTTGTTTGCCCTTAAGTGATTTTAGGAAGGGCGCTTACTAGTAGCTGTCCTAAAAGTTATTGAAGCCAATTTTTATGTAAAAATCAACATTTATAAGGAAGTTGTAGCATTAAAAGCTATTTCCATGAGTAGTTTTGTATGGACCTAATGTCAAATATGAACCGATCCCAATAAAATTTGGTAAGATGATTTAGATTGCAATAAAATAAGTTCGTACTAATTTCAATCTTAATACCAACATAATAGATAATTTATGGGCACAAACACTATTTCGGAAAGAAGTTTGTATGGGGGATATGGGAAATTATGAACCGACTGTCACCATTTTTAGTAGGCTTCGTCCTTATAAATAGAAACCAATTTACAAAATTGCATTAAATTACCTTCAAAATTGCGACCTGTACCAGCCTGCCATCAACCCGGGCTGAGGGACATCGTTAGGTAGGTAGGTAGAAAGGCTGGTGTGAAGTCTCCTTCACACCTTCACCCAGAGACCAATATGGTCCATTGTGATGCCTTGTTTAGAAATGTATAGATGGAAAAATAGGTAAAATAAACAGCGAAAGCATTAGAAAAAGAAAAGGATAGATAAGAAAAGGAAGATCTGACAAAACCCGAGAGAAAAACCTCAATCAACACATACCTATTCGCTCTATGTGCGGTTAGCTCCCAGTCTCCTGCTGCGCAGCCAGGCCATCCCCATTACGAATCCTATCAGACTCTCGAGCCCACAGCCCGGGACATCCCCTAATTCGCCTAGGAATCTGCTGCCCAGCCACCTCAGCCTGCTGCACTGTAGCCTGGGACAGCGGCACAAAATGTGCTCAACCGTCTCCAACTCCTCGGGGTCCTCACACAACCCGCACATATCCGACACGTCGGATCCCAACCTCATCGCCATCCTGCCTATCATGCAATGACGCGTGATGATTCCTATCATGGTCCTCACGCAGACCCTACTTCTGACCAGCAGCAATTCCGAATCGGACTTCCTAAGCACTGGCCACAGCGTCCGTGATACCCGGCAGTCCGTTCGGTTCCCCCAGGCCCTATTGGTCGCGCCCAGTATCCATTCTCGTATCTTTCCAAAGTTGAGGCCTATTGGAAGCCTAACCGCCTCCATATAATTAGGATCCTCCATCTCTGAGCCCTGTCTCGCCAACTCATCAGCAATCTCATTGCCGCTTATGTTGCAGTGGCCAGGCACCCAGCACAATCTCAACATATACTCTCCTAAGGCTCCCTCCAGAGCCCTCCTGCAACCATCAACTAGCTTGAGTTCACATAACAGCCCCTTACGGCCATAAGGGCCGCCTGGCTGTCGACGTATATAGTAACCCCCGAGCCCCTATCAATGTTGTCCCTCATCAGTTCCACGGTCCTCAATACCCCCAGAACCTCCGCCTGAAAAACACTGCAGTCGTCAGGAAGCCTATATGACATTCTGATGTCCAGATCCTCAATGTAGACCCCCGCACCCGTGCCTCTCATCTTCGAGCCATCAGTGAAAATAGCAAATCCACTAAATAATCTGCTCCTACCTAGAAGGCGTTACTACCTCCGGCAACCGCCCAAAATCTACCCTAGTGCCCACAAAATCTGTGGAGCCGGGTGATAACCGCCAGCTTCAATTGCACCCAGGATCCGTAAGTGACCCTGCGTGAAATTCCTGATCAATCCTAGCTCCCTCAGTCTAAGAATGCTTCTGGCTGCCATTCCCATCACCGACTGCTCAATGGGCAGAAGATGTAGAATGACATCCAGGGCCGCTTGAGGAGTACTTTTCATGGCATCTGTCAGGCCGATTGAAGCACACCTCTGAGCCTTACACAGCATCCATACGTAAGAATGGGTCTAACCACCGAAGTGAACAGCCATCCCACTACTGACGGCCGGAGTCCCCAGCTCCTACCTATCGATGATCTGCAAGCATAGTAGGCATTGAGACCTCTCTTAAGTCTCTCCTGAGTATTCCTTCCCCACGACAGCTTGCTGTCCAGAAAAACTCCTAGATACTTAGCGCTATCAGATAGTCTAAGCTCTTCTCCTCCTAGTACCGGCAGGCTAAAATTCTCTACCCTGTACCTCCTAGTAAAAAGAACCAGCTCGGTCTTCTCCGGATTAACTCCCAATCCCTTATCACTCGCCCATGCTGACAGTTCGCCCAGCGCCCCTTGCATGACTTCGCTAATTGTCGGCAGAAACTTGCCCGATACCAATATCACACCATCATCCGCGTAGGCCACAACTTTCTGACCCATTCTGTCAAAAAGTCCCAGAACGACATTGACAGCTAAGAGCCATAATAAGAAAGAGAGAGAACCCCCCCCCCCGAAGGTGTTCCCCTAATCACCAGTTTCCTTAAGCGCTCGTTTCCCCAGTCCGAGTGAATAACTCTGCTGCTCAGCATCAGAGTTATCCATTCAACCAGGAACAGTGGAACGCCTAGATCCACCAATGCCTGCCTAATAGCCTCTATCTTCAAATTGTTAAAGGCGCCCTCTATATCCAGGAATGCCGCCAAGGTGTATTCCTTGCTTCGCAATCCCCGCTCTACATAACCAACCACATCATGAAGCGCACTCTCAACAGATCTACCCTTAAGATAGGAGTGTTGAGCGCCGCTGATGATGCCGGCGTCAATCTTCGTCCTCAGATGTAGATCAATCAGTCTATCCAACGTCTTCAAAAGAAAAGACGATAAGCTGATTGGTCTAAAATCCTTGGGTTTAGAGTGACCGGTTCTTCCCGCCTTGGATATGAAAACCACCCTGACCTCCCTCCACCCTTAAGGAATATGCCCGTTCAGCACACAGACCCTAACCAGTTCCACCAACAGCAGGAGTGATGATCTCCAGATATTCTGTAACATCGCCGGAAAGATACCATCTGGTCCTGCAGATTTGTAAGACCCAAAGGTATTAACCGCCCATGTTACTTTATCCAAGGTGATAATGTCCCCTACCGTCCCTCTCCTCACTGCCCGAGCCTGACCCAGAGAAGGGGTTACCACATTCAATCAGTCCCCCCCCCCCCCCAGGATCCACACATCCCAGAAAGTGAGTCCATTAGTAGACAGAGAGATTCAGAGCTAGCTTCCGTCCATGAGTTGTCCGGTCTCTGAATAAATCCCGGGACCACAGGGTCCTTGGATAAAATTCGCCTCAACCTGGACAACTCATTTACAGATTCCACTGACTCGCTAAACTTGACCCACGAGTCCCTTTTCGCTCTTCTAATATCTCCCTTGTACCTATTGTAACACAATCTGAAGTTACTCCAATCTTCTTCCCTACGCGTATACTTCGCTCTATTGAACAACCTTCTGACAGTGGACCTTTGAGTCCTCAACTCGTCTGTCCACCATCTTGGCTGTGTGCGCCTGCCCGGAAAATTCATTGGACAGGATCGCTCATAACTACTAGTCAATACCTCCGTGAAGGTGCTCACCAGTTGCTCTACACCGGTCGAAGTCGACCTCCAGTCGTGTGTAACTCTGAAGTTACTTTGCACCGTCTCGAAAAGTAATCCCAATCCGTCCTTCTCGGATTCCTATACGGACACCTTTTCGACCTCTCAAACATTAGATTAAAGGACAGGCGACTATGGTCAGAGAAGGAATAACCCAAGTCCACCCTCCAATCCTCCACTAACTCCCTACAGTTCGTCAATCTCATATCTATCACTGCCTCCCTATCCCTAGTTCTGAACGTAGGTGTATTCATCCTGTTACAGATAAGAAGATTGTTGGCAATAATAAAATCAAACATAGACTCACCTCTTTTGTTGATGTCGGCACTTCCCCATTGGGTATGGTGTGCATTGTCGTCACACCCTAGTACCAGCCTCGAGACACTTCTGCCTGAGTACTCCACCAACTCTCGCACTTTTTCACCAGGTGGATCGGTAGCCTCGTATGGCAAGTATACCGATGCTAGTGCCAGGACCGTTTTGTCCTTGGCTTCCCCTGTCACAACCGTGAGGTCTCCATTACTGTAAGAATGAGAAAACATAAATTTAAACTCAGTTCTCGCCATAATACAAGTTCGTGCCTTCTCCTCTGTGTGGGGTACGAACAATGTATACCCCGTGGCCCTTAATTCAACTGCCAGGTTTTTGTTAATCCAGGGCTCTTGAATTAAGTCCACGTCCATGTTGTTATCGATGAGGTGGGTTACTAATTCGGTTGAGGCTGCTTCAACCTCTTAGGGTCTATCATTTTTAGGAAACCTAAATTTGATAGACCCCAACCCGAATACCGCAACCCCTCCCATCGATTCCAACTTTTTAAGAGACTCCCGGTCCACTGCGAACCTGAAGTCTTTTCCCTGGTTCTCTTTACAACCCAGTGAAGCTACCAACTTCCACTGGCTTGTAATGAGCTCCTTGTTCTGGTTGGCCAGTACCCCCAGTATAACCTTCACCGGTTTTATTGGTGGAGGTATCCATACCGTGACTACCGGCCTTAATGGCAACTCAGACGCGAGTATAACGTCCAGACTAGCTTCAGGACAGGAGCTGCCACACTTACCAATTGCAGCCTTTAAAAACTCAAAGGTTTCCTGATTGCCGCAACTGACAGTTTTGACACCTTTTGCCCAGTCAGCCCTTTTGAACGATACTTCGTCCGGCCTTCCTTTGGCACTAAAGATTTCGTCGAGTAGTTTGTTCTCTAGCGCCTGCCATTTCTCGACACTGATCCTTCCATCGGGATCCCTACGATCAATGACAGCCGCCAGAATACCGTCCTTACTCGACGACTCCTTTAGCTTCTTTGACGTGGAGGGTTGATCTTCTCTGGAGCCAGTCCTCTTATTGATCTCCTTATGGTGATCCTTAAGAGAACGACCACAGTCTGACCACTCCTCCTAGCCGCAGGGGATTTCTGGTCATCACCAGACCTCACTCGCTTAACTACCCCTTTTTTAGGGGCCTTAACAGAGCTCTGTCGATGATCACCTGATTTCCTTGCAGATGTTGACTGGTTTGTCCCGGTAACCCTTCCTTTAGTGACACCTTTAAACAAACATGAAAAAATGTAAACAAACATGAAAATTTTTTGACGTTTGGATTCTAACTGGGGTAAACAGCTGACAAACATATGGGCCAAAGAGTCTACCTTGTGTAGTTGTACCATGTTTCCTATATTAATTCAACTGTAAAAATTGGAAGAGGGAAAAAAACTCCCGGGGAATTTTTATTCATAATTGGGATATAGATTTTATACGAACGTTAATGTTCGAAATTGTTAATAACACAGGGTCTCCACCTGAGATTAGTTATATTTATATCAGCAAACGTCAAACTCAATCGCAGAGAGTATTATCTTACGTGTGGACTCTTAAATAGTGTTAGTATCAACATTATAATAAATGTTATGAGACAGTTGTTATGAGAACTCTTATAACAACTATCTTATAAGATGAGCTGTCAAAAATACACATGCATTCATACATATAAATTAATAATAAGACCAATGCAAATTCATGTACACGGTGGTGTCGATACTATAACAAGTAACAACACCAAAAATGTATTTTGTTGTTGCTTTCGTTGATCGATATGTCAAAAACAAGCAACTTTTGACAGTTCTCTCTCTAAAGGGGTCTGTTCTGGAGATGAGCGATATTCTGTACCTGCGATTTAATCAAAGTTACTGAAAAATCACGAACCACAGTTGTAACCAAATTTGTCAAGTAACAGCTACTTGCTAAGTCGTTATTTTCTCATTTTGTTACATACACAAATTTAAGATATTTCACTGTTTGTGTGGGTCATGGTCCAATTAGTAGGTCATCTCGAAAAGCCTGCAGATTTTTTGTAGAGTCGTATTTTTTATCGTGCTATTGTTTTTGTAGCTATTGTTTTTGACATCTTGTCCATTTCTTACACAAACAAATACATTGGGTTTTAACATCTTTAACATAATTTACACAAACAAAATGCGTGTTGTTTTTTCTATTGTTGCATTGTTGTATATTAGCGCAGACCTACTAATTGGGCCATGGTGTGGGTAATAGCGTGTTTTGCATGCAGTAACGAGTAATGTTGCTATTTTTTTTTATTGACAGTAAGAAAACCACAATGTTTTTGTACATGATAAAAAATACCTTGCTAAAAGAACTTTATTTGTAAAAATACATGTGTTAGTGCTTATCTTGTTTTTTTTAGGTTCTGAATCTATTCACTTGATTCGTGCAATAACAAATGATTAAATATATGTATACTAGAAAATATAGTATACTTGTTTTATTTTATGATAATTATAGGAGAACTGAAAACTAACAAACCGTGATCACAATCACAGTTTTAAAGAACAGTGATTTTTAAATCACATTCACTAATCACTAATGTTCCTTAAAAATCACGGGATCGCTCATCTCTAGTCTGTACACGGTCAAGTATTTCTCATCAAACGCTATGGTAGTATTAGTGAAAATGTGGTATGTGTGACATCGACGATGCTGGATGGAAAATTTTGATATGGCGGCGAATATTACGTCCAGCTCACGTACACGAGTGAATTCGCCGGCATGCCAATCATTTTGACCATATATCGATATATCGATGCCTTACTTTCTTAACCTCGTATCTTAAAAAAATACGGTTTGGACTTTTTCATATAAAACGATTGTTTTTTTTTTGTGTTCTATTACTGCAACAACTTATTATTTCAATACTTTGTCTCACTTCTGTAAATATTAATAAATTATTTTTCAATTCCACATATGTACATACATTGTTTACTTTGTAAAACATCATGACTACTCACTTTCTGTGGATAGTCAGTTGTAACTAAAAAAAATATCACTAACTGTAAAATTCTGTAACATTTCGGACAATTTAAATTTCAACAGCAAAATTTTTGGAAAGCTGTAAAGTTTTATATATTTGCGTGCAACAAATTGCGTCTCTTAAATTTCCCGAAATTTATGCATATTTTATTTGGTAAGTATTAAAATTATCTATTTATAAATATATACAAATATATACATACATCTAATTCTGATTACTTTTAAACTACAGCTGGAACATATTGCGAAGGCAGTACCGATAAGTCTTTTAAAGCAGATATTAGAGTTGCTTTGAAATAAGCGAAAAATCACTACTGCAAAGAAATGAAAAAAGTTCCTCTAAAGAAAATACATCTTCTGCTACTAAGGAAAACGATTTTTTCGAAAAACACTATAATATGTTAATAAATATATAAATAAGAAAATTCGTAAATATTTTTGATTATAAGTTATTTCTTAATTTAATTTTGTTAATGAACTGGAAAAAACTGTCACCCGTATTCAAAACGAAAATTTGTGTACTCCGACTATACTCCGCTCATCGAGTGAGCAATTTAATTGACCTTTTAATTAAGAATTTATTATTAAATGTTATTTCTATTATATAAAACTTTTTTCTATAATTTATAATTTATTTTTTATTGTATGTACTATGTACCAATTTGATTTTAAATTTTTTAATTTCTTTAAAATTTGTTTTCTATTATTAAGTAGAATTTTGTAAGCCGATTATGGCCAATAGGCTAGGTTACTGAAATTTAATAAATAAATAAATAAATAAATAAAATGTTGATTAAGCTTAATCACCATTTAGTCATGAGTTTATTCAAAACTCTTTTAAATCGCCTGGTTAACAAAAATTTGTACATCTCTGTTTTAGTTAAATTCAACGCAATTTATATAGGTATATATATATATATATATGTTCCCGAAGATCCTAGTTAAAAAGTCTTTGATCATTCGATAATCATAGTTTATTAATAAGTGTTTTGAATAAGAAATCCTTAATCAGGAGATATGCAGTAACTAAATTTTTGTTTTGAATACGGGTGTGTATGTTTATACATAAATGCATATATACTTATTTACCTTACTGTTTATATATTTTTTTTATTAATTTAAAGCACAGACTGAAATATACATTTATTAAATAAAAAAAATTCAAATGATTGAAAATGCCTTGTTTTAATAATATTTTCATGTTATTTTTAATTAATTTAGAAGAATCATTGAAAATTCATTGGTTTTCATTCGCGTTCATTTCAATTAATATTCCATATCAGTGAAAACCCCAACCTAATCATTGAACTTTCATTGGTTTTAAGAAGTCTTTTTAATGACGAGCCGTTTACTTTAATGCGAACCCATGCTCGCTAATGACACGCTAATGTTAAAATCATGCATGTTTCACCTAAGAAGAACCAGTGCGTTGTCCTTAGAACCCATTCATTTACTACTTCTTTTGCATGTATTTTTTTGCTGGGTATGAAACGAAAGCAACAAACACTCGATATTTTAGAGACGAGTAATATGAAGTTAATTTGTTTACTTATACAAGAGAATATGAACACTTACAAACTCTGAAACAAAACAACCAATGAGTAAATGTCGTTGATGGAAAAAACACATTTGGGGGATTCACAAGGTAGTCATAAAGGTATAAAGTCATATGTCTTAAAACAATAACAAGAAAAATATATGACTGCCGTGAGCAACCGCTCATAATTTAGATTTGAACTGTGTAGTTATGACAAATCGATAAACACAGCATAAAATTCTTATTTGGTTTGAAATACAATAACAATTTTTAAAACCATTGTAACATATTGTTTAGGATATTATGGCGATATGACTTGATAGCACACCTTATGAATCCCTCAATTGATTTAAAAGTCAGTATGGCCAGTTGAATGAAAAGAAAAACATTAGGAGAGATAAAAAAAAAAACAAAAATAACCATGAAGAGTAAAAGCAACAAGATTGTGAAGTACATTAATATTAAAATAATAGAAAAAAATTTAATTTGTTTTCAATGTAAATTAATTGTTTTCAATGTAAATTTTAAAATTTCAAAAAAAAAATTATTTTATTTTCAAAAACATTCACTAACTTAAAAAACATTTTTCAGCAATATATTTTGCTCGGAAGCACATAAAAAAGTAGTTAGCCAAAAAATTTAAAATGCTTTACAAATTGCATATTGTCATATAATTTCAAAAAAGCCCTAAGTTACATTGGAAAAATTTTAAAGGAGAAGCAAAAAAACTCTTTAAATTAAAAACTTATAAAAATTAAAAGATATGTTTTTTTTTTTAAAAAAAAAAAGAAACATATCTTTTAGTTTTAGAAAAAAAAGAAACATATCTTTTAATTTTTGTAAGTTTTTAATTTAAAGAGTTTTTTTGCTTCTCCTTTAAAATTTTTCCAATGTAACTTAGGGCTTTTTTGAAATTATATGACGATATAGTATTGTAAACGTAACAGAGAAAAAAATAACATGAATTACTTAAAGTGGCAGCATTGCTGTTGAGTATTTAAAAAAAATAAGAATGAAAATGGTGAAAACTGTCAAAAAAAAACGGTTTCATTGAACAACGTCTTTGTGTTAGCCGTATGAAACGAAATATGTTTGCTAGTAGCATGAATAAAACAACAGTTTGTGTAGTAATCTGAATTTTATTCAAATACGAACTTCATTGGATAAACATTTTAAAATTAATGAAGTTGTTCATGCAGCAATTTAATTAATAAATAAATTTTGTATTCCCGAAAATAAAGGCCCAACCATAATATGTATGAAGTGGCTTAAGTCAACTTAAGCAACTGTGCGAATACATATAATGTGCTTAATGAATATTTTCGTTAAGTTTCGTCAAATGTCATTTGCTTAAGCAAAGTGCCAAACTGAACGCACATTCCGTACGGAATGTGCGTTCAGTGGAAGGAAAAGAAAAAGAGGAAGTTTACATCATCATATATATTAATAGGCAAGTGGTTTTCTTAGGATCCATTTTACGCCTTAACTATATAATGTATTTTAACAAATGATATATCATTCAAAAGATATTTTTTGGGAGATTCTGTAATTTAAATTTTGTTAAAATCGGTTCAGTATTTCACGAGTTATACGCGTAAGAAAGTGGTACTAATGAAACAATTCACATACGTGTGAGCAAAAACAATGTAAACACATAACAGAAGCAGTATGCTTTGTTTTTGTGTTTACATAGTAAAAAGAACAACAACATGCAGAGTTTTCTACTGCATTAAATTGGAGAACAGTAGAAATTAAGAAATAAAAAAGAGAAAGACAATTTTAAATATTTTGTTTTCTTTTTGGAAGAGTTGTTGTTTTTAAATGTTACCGTTGATTTCTTAAATTTTGCACTTATGAATAATTTTAATGTTATTGTTACATTATTAATTTTTTTTTAAATAAAGTGCGATCTTTTGATGGGCTGCGATTTTATATAACAGACACTACCGATCATGGTCATTTGTTATATGATAATCATGTATTTACAAAAAATTTATATATAGAGAGGTTATAACAACATAATTCATCAACGAAATAAATATAAATGGAAAATATATAAAAGGCTTTGTTATAGGTATAGCATTTTCAGTTTAAATAAAACCTTTTTCAAATTAAACGAAACCTTTTTCAAATTATGCGAAACCTTTTTCAAATTAAACGCAACCTTTTTCAAATTAAAGGAAACCTTTTTTAAATTAACGAAACCTTTTTCAAAATAAATGAAACTTTATTCAAAAACAGTTAAAAATTTTTAAAAATAAATTAAACCATTTTTAAAAATTTGTAGGGAATTTATTTTTTGGATTTCTTTGAATTACTCATTAATGAAGAGGCGACACTTACAATGTTACGATCAGTAGTAAAATATCTAAATGATGATTGGGCATGAAATTTTAACTTTGAAAATGTCTTCTCTATCGGGTTCAGCATAGGAGAATATAGTGGTAACATTTCAATGTAGATTCAGTATTGTCCACCATATGTCATATAACTTGGGATTTATGGGTTCTGGCATACTCCATAATTAAAAATGAGTTTTATAGCATTGGGCTGATTTCAATTTTATCTAAGAGCTCCCGAAGAAATACTTGGAAACGGACCGAATTCACAGTGGATACAGAAATAACTTTATGGTAAACAACGCCAGTATTATTTGTCGTAGCAATTAGAGTCATATTCTTTCTCTTTACGGTTAGCAAAACACCATAAGCTCTTTCACCTTCTTGAGCAAAAAAAAAAAAAAAAAAAAACTAAATTCCTACAAAACTTTAAAAATGGTTTTATTTAATTTGAAAAATGTTTAACGGTATTTGAATAAAGTTTCGTTTATTTTGAAAAAAGTTTCATTTATTTTGAATAAAGTTTGTTTTATTTTGAATAAAGTTCCGTTTATTCTGAAAAAAGTTTCGTTTAATTTGAAAAAGGTTCCGTTAAATTTGAAAAAGGTTCCGTTTTATTTTAAAAATGTTTTATTTAAACTGAAAATGCTATAAACATTGAGATTAGGGAACTTATGTTATATTTTTAGAAAAATTGTCACTAAATTTCATATGCCTCAAAGAAATATGCCTCATAAAATTAAAAATTGTTCTGTTCTACTGAGAATTATTACATTTTGAGTTAATGCCCACTTTATATTCAAGTGCGATATGTTTTTTAACATTAAATTAATATATTTCTACATATGTATATACATATTTAATAAAGTTTTAACCCATATGATTAAATAAATATTAGAAATAACGGTACAAATAAGTTATTTCTAGATTGCAGTCGATTGTGTCGACTGCTTGCCCATACTAGTATTTTATTAATAAGTATGCACAACAAACAACCATTTTTTCTTTTTAAAACGTTGCATGCAAATTAAAACATAAAAGAATTAAATGCAGGACTATAATATTTGGTACTTTTTAATTTGAAGTAATCGCAAGAAAACAAAATATTGCACAATTATGCAAATTGGATCTTAAGTTTATGTAAGTAAATTATGGCCACCTAAAATTCTTCTTTAATTTGCTTATGCAAAGTCTGGCAAAGTTGGGCTTTAACTTTTGATAGTAAAGTTCTTTGAATTTTTGTTTTATTTCGTTTTAAAAACTGTGTAATTATCAAAACGTAAGTAAAATTAAAGACAATAAATATTTTTTTAATTGGTAATTTTATTTGTACATATATTTTTGAATAAATTATATTAAAAATGTTGTCCCCTTCCATTTGCTTGTGATTTTTCTCCATCTTCACCTTCAAAATGTTTACTGAAATGATTAAATTTAGCACTTACGGTTTGCGCTACCCGTTTGCTAAGTATTTCACAAGTGTACCGTCTTTATCATTAAGTATTTACATAATGAACAATTTTAATCATATTTTTTCATATATATTTTTTAGATATTGCGATTGTTGTAAAACTCCCGATTTGAGAAAATATTGCGAACAACTTATAAGAGAACTGAATCATTTTCAACGACGAGCTTTTGCTCAAAATGAAATTAAAGCCAGAGCTCATAAACGTTTTGTTGTGGGATTCCGTCAAGTTCAGTCGTATTTGCGTATAAATAAAATAAAATTTGTAATTATAGCCACAGATTGCGAACATAACGAAGGAGAAGGTAATTAATATTCATATCGCACTTAATCAGCAAGAGGATATTAACTCAAAATTTAAACATTTTCAGTAGAAGCAAAACAACTTTTAATTTAACATTGAAGGAATATGAAAAACAATTTTAAAACCAAACGTTTCATAACCAAAAAGTAGACAAAATAGCACGATATTTTTACAGCGGGTAGATATGAATATATCGTGTCGATTTTTTTCGAAAAAGTGAAAAAAATTTTGAGTTAATATGTATGTATTAATTGGTTCTTTGAAAATATAAAACTTAATCCATTTTTTTTTTTTTTTTTTTTATTATTCTTTAAACTTTCAGTTAGTTTGAGTGAAACTATTGATAATATCAAAACAATATGCAACGATCAACAAATACCAATAGCTTTTCCATTTCGAAGACGTGAAATGGCTTATTTTATTTATAAAAAAGCATCTATAGGTTGTATTGGTATTATAGATTATGATGGAGCGCGTGAAATATTTTCACATGCAATGGAAGCTTTAAAAAATGCACGCGATATGTATAATTCTCTTTTTTTTAATAAATTGAATTAAGTTTTTTTTATATGGACATATGTATGTATATGAAATATTGTATTAAAGATACCCGGAAATATTAAAGAAATAGAAAAATAATTGGTAATGTTCCATAGTATAATAAGAACAAGGTACAACGAGATATTACTCAATTGCAAATATTTAAATTTCAATATATTTTGCACTTTTTATATATTGCAAACTTACTCTTTTATATAAAAATTTATTTTATTCAAATGCTTGTTTATTTGAAATTGATTTTTGGTTAAAATTTGGTATCACAAAATTGTTAAAGAAATATAATTAAATTATTTGATTTTTGACGCTTGTCTTGGTATTATTTTTTTGTTTGATATTACATTGGTTTTAAAATTGGGAATTTTCTAATGACTATACCAAGGCGAATTCATACAAGGTGGTTGGTCTTGTTTTGAAAATTGATAAAGTGTAAAATACTTTAACATTGTGTTAATATAATACAACACTGTAGTAACCAAAATATATACTGTCATTTTTCATCTTGTTTTTAATTTTAAATCGTGTGTTGTGGAATGTAATAGTTTACAAACATTTAAAAATTCATAATTCTAAGTGGAAATTATCAAAAGAACCACCAGCGCCATAACAACCACCAGAAATCCCCTGGGAAGAATAGGAAGACTGAAGTTTTATTCCCAAACGGCCAAAACTTTACCAGTACTTTAAAGAGAAAAAAATTGGTTGTCATATTTTTATTGCTCCTTGTAAGTAATATTAATTTTCCTTTTGTTTAGGTGTGTGGCCAAAGTAAAGGTGCAAAACCAGATTTTAAAGCCGCTGCCAAGATTGCACCCGTGAAACTGCCATCTGTATGCAACAGTATGTGGTTATCTCATCATTAAATCTGTGAGCATATTGGAAGAGTAGGTTTAGTCGAAATAAGCAAATTGAGTATGCGTTAGGTGCTTTTTAGAAATCAAGGCGCTTAAATGTATTCAATCCATGTTTAAAATCTTTCTTTTAACCAATTTTTTGGAACAAATTTCCTTCTCCTGTATTAAATTGTTTTTGGGAATTTAAAAAATTAGGGTGAGAAACTGTAATTTTAAGCAAATAATTACTCAAAACTGAAATAAAAAAATTAATAAACAATAATAAAAATATATTATATATAAAAAATTATTAAAATAATTAAGAAAAATGTATTTATAATTTAAAAAAAAAGCGTTTACTTATAATAAACAAAATAATTTTTATTCAAAAATACAGACACATCGTAAATATTTTACAATAAAAAATTATTTATAAAAATATGAAGTACGTACACAATAAAATTATTAAAACCGAAGTTGGTATTTTATTTTTACGGGGCTTAGAAGTAACGTCAAGGAAGAATATCCATAGATTATGAAAGTAGACGTGCTGTAGAATATGAAAAGCTCTCAGTGCAAAAAATCGCAGGGCCAGTTTTCCAGAAATCTGGTTTCATCCAAACTGGTCAGTAAAAACGGATTCATTTTTTTCGGGGTTTAAAGGTAACGTTAAGGAAAAACGCAATAGATTATTAAAGTGTACTATATAATATAAAAAACTTTGCGTGCAAAAAACGCCGGGCCAGTTTTCCAGAAAACTGGTCTCATCCAAATTGGCCAGTAAAAACTGGGATACATTTTTTTCGGCATTTAGAGGTAACGTCAAGGCTAAACGCAAAAGATTATGAAAGTAGGTGTACTTAAGAATATAAAAATCGCCGGGACAGTTTCGCAGAAATCTGGTTTCATCCAAATTGGTCAGTAAAAACTGAGATTAATTTTTTCGGCATTTAGAGGTAACGTCAAGGAAAAAACGATCCCTTCATTTTATTCCATTTAACTGGTCCCTCCATTCAACTGGCTCTCTGCAGTTAATTCGTTTAGAGTTCATGACTTATGGCCAATTTTCAGGATTGACATTAAAACACATTTATATTTAAAATCGTTTCAAATACAAAATTCTCTTCTTCACTAAACACTTAAATGAAACTTAAGTCACCGATGTGGTACATTTAAATTAAACTTTAGTCGCAATTTACACTGGACATTTATTGCCGCACATACGAAGTTTTTTAGTAAGGGGGCGATGATGTATGCTTGTTCTTTTCCTCTCTCTTCAATAAAATTGCCCGGCAAAAAATGCCCATAGTGTAAATTGCGACTAAGTCATGGACTCTAAACGAATTATATTTTAAGTGTTTTATAAAATTAAATCAACTTAACTTAACTGCAGAAAGCCAGTTGAATGGAGGGACCATCGACTTAGTGATAAGCCTGGGTTAGTACCGGAAATAAAATTAATAAGATTCCAAAATGTTTTTGGTCAACTTTCTTCGGACACTTTTTTTTATAAATGTACACACCACAAGAAAACCAAAAGTTATCCAGTGAATATTTACATATTTAAATACTGTTTAAAAATTTCAAACGTCATTAAAACAACAAAAGCGGGACAGTGGATGATTTCATAAACTTAGTGTTGTAATGCAACATTGAAAGGCATGGAACTAGACAACTCTTCTGTCAACAATGCCTTAGTTCCTTAATGCATGGTAACAACCTTATTCACTGGACAACGGTTGCAAAATTAATATTATAAAGTAAAATATAAAGTAGATATTGGGAATTATTTATTTTTATAAGCAACTTTATTATATTCAACATTTTTTATTTTTCGAATTTATTCTATGAGTTAAATTTCAGTTATGTATTTTATAAAGCTTTTTGTAATAGTTCTATTCCTTTAATTTTTAGGAATGACTTTATACACTACAATAGATACAAGGTAATAGTCTGGTAGTGTATAAAGTCATTCCTAAAAATTTAAGGAATAGAACTATTACAAAAAGCTTTATAAAATACATAACTGAAATTTAACTCATAGAATAAATTCGAAAAATAAAAAATGTTGAGTAAAATATAAAGATTATATTGATTACTAAAATTTGTAAAAATTTAAAATAGTGATTATTTTCTTAATTAATGATTAATTTAATTAAAAATATGATAAAAAAAAATGTACGATTTTCAACAATGTGTTTATTGATTCAATTAAAAAATAATTAACACCAAATCTATATTTTATTCAATTTCCTCAGTTGATTCAAACTAAATAAAAAATAACACTGTGCTATAATTTCACACTTTTTTTAAACAGTGGTGCTAGCCGTTTTTTTAGGTTGGCTCTTGTTTTTGAGATATACCGTTAGTCTACATTCACATTTTTCATCTTTTGATGATCAACTCTCGTGTTTTAAGGAGAGGGAAGCAAGAAGAAAAGGGGTTGGTACGGAGATGCCTGTACTTGGGCAGTACGCTTTGTGTTCTCATTCGTAGGTATATGCACAACAATGGCTGCATGTAAATTTTTTTTCTTTTCTTTTTCTCTTTGGTTCGCTTTGAATAAAAGTGTTGTTGTTTTGAAGCAAAAAAAGTTAAAACCGGTTTCTGCGTGTGAACGTAATGGCATCTTCAAAAGGGAATTTAAAAGAAGTTGAGCATCAAAAGATGAAACGTGTAAATTGAGACTATTTCGAAAATGGAGGAGGTTGTACACCATATTCGCGTAACTCAAAAGTGATTTAGTTTATTGAAAAAAATTTAAGAAAAACATTTGATTGCAGGAGCCAAGTTTAAGAATTTCGTTAAACCGCCATATTTGTATGGAGGCACCTCATTTCGGGATTGACGTGTTATAATTCAGGGTTGCACTTTTAGGTCATGTAAAATCTTAACTCGCAACCAGAGCATGTGCAAGCGATACCGTGACCGTCAATTTGTAAAACCACAACCAGAGAAAAACTCGTTTTTGCTGCGGTAATTGCAACAAAACTATGTGCATTCAACATGACAGAGAGCCAAAACAGATATTTACAATGATTGTTTAACCGAATAATTTCAATATTTTACAATTGTATAAAACTCATATGAAAGAAATTTAAGAATTTTATTAAAGTATGGTGGAAATTCTTAAATTTGGCCCCTGCAGCGCGTGGGATACTTCTAGATGGATAAGATTTATGACCAATCCCACTTTATTTTTCAGCTCCATCATTTATTCCTAACACACCTACTTGCTATCTCCATACCTTAAGGGTGTTCCCATACAAAATTTTTAATACAGACTAGAAATTTATTGAAGAAAAAGTCCCAAAAATTTTATTGTGGTATTTCGGATTTAATATTTTGTTCAATACACTAAACCGTTTTCGAGTTACGTGAATATAGCATTTTCAGTTTAAATAAAACCTTTTTTAAATTAAACGAAATCTTTTTTAAATTAAACGAAATCTTTTTCAAAATAAACGAAACTTTATTCAAAATTACCAAAACTTTATTCATAATAACCGAAACATTTTTTTATAATAAACGAAACTTAATTCAAAATAAACAAAACTTTATTCAAATACAGTTGAACATTTTGGAAAATAAATTAAACCATTTTAAAAATGTTGATGGGAATTTGTTTTTTGTATTGCTTTGCATTACTGCAGTTAATGAAGAGCTTGTTCACTCACCGCTTTAGGCGTCACTAACTATGTTACGATCAGTGGTAAAATAACTAAGGCCCTAATCATGTACAACGCAGCGCAACGCCAAACAATAACATTGAAAGCACAAACAATGTCATAAATATTTTGTAATTTTGTTGTTGCTTTCAACAGAAATTCATGTACCGTTTTAAAATTTTCAACGACACAAGCAATGGAGCGTTTGAAATTTTAAGACGCAATGTGAATTTCTGTAGAAAGCAACAACAAAATTACAAAATATTTATGACATTGTTTGTGCTTTCAATGTTATTCTTTGGCGTTGCGTTAGTTCTGTGGCATTGCGCTGCTTTGTACATGATTAGGGCCTTAATAATGACATACAATTTTTACTTTGAAAATGTCTTCTATATCGGGTTTGGCATAGGAGAATAAGGTGGTACAATTTTAATTAACATTCACTATTGTCCACCATATGTCATATTACTTGGGATTTATGGATTTTGGCATTAAAAATGAGTTTTGTAGCCTTGTGCTGCTTCCAATTTTATCTAAGAGCTCCCGAAGAAATACTTGGAAACGGTCCGTGGAAACAGAAACAACGTCAGTATTATCTTACGTAGCAATTAGAGTCATGTTTCTTTTCCTTACGGTTGGCAAAACAACATAAGCTCTTTCGCCTTCTTTAGAAAGATTTTAAAAATTGTTGAATTTAATTTGAAAAATGTTTAACTGTATTTGAATAAAGTTTCGTTTATTTTAAATAGTTTCATTAATTTTGAATAAAGTTGCGTTTATTCGGAAAAAGGTTTCATTTAATTTCAAAAAGGTTTCGTTTTATTAGAAAAAAGTTTTATTTAAACTGAAAATGCTATATATGTATGTTGTGCAACCTCCTCCTTTTTCGAAATAACGGTATATCTCGAAAACAAGAGCTAACCTAAAAAACTGGATTCAGCTCACCCAATTTAGGTTAAACCCCCGCTTGTCTCTAAAAAGTGTAAAATTCTTTAAGTGCACCTGGACCCTTTTCTAGATTTTAAGTGAATCCTTATATATCCTATGTCCGTTAGTCGGGCATTCTTCATTTTGTAGAAAATTTTTTAAAATCGGATCGGCAGCTCCTGAGATTACCTCTTACAAACATACGAACCTTTCAGCTTTACAATATTATAGTATATATTATAGTATATACATTAGGGTAAACGCTCATGTTCTTACAAACAAATTACCTATCACCACTTGATAGCCAATACTAAATTTGTGATAAATATCGTGTTTGCTGGTCATTTTGGCAGAAAAATGCAATTCCTAAAAATTCACACAAATTTTTTTTTACTACATTAGCAAATTTCTGAAAAATGCAAATGCAAAAAACTGTAGCTCTTCTGTTTAATCAAACAACTAAACACAAAGAGTTTCCGCTATATTTCTTAAAACAACTACGTCAGAAGAGGAATCCCGGATTAAGCGTGACCCAGGACAATACTGAGGTGGCTAAAGCCAGCCCGTTACGTTAAGATATTTCACCAAATTGCCGAGTCTCAATCGCAATATCTCAGAGTCTTTGTAGAAGGTAATTCCCAAATGATCCATGTTGTTGAATTAAACGCTTGGCAATAACATAGGAGATGAAATAAGGTCTCCTCAGTGCCAGGTTCCCTGCAGCTGCGCAGCATTCATTAAAAGGGCGAATGAGTCTCATAGCGTGCCTACCGATCGTCCAGTGACCAGTTAGTACGAATACCACGTATATGTCGTATGTGGGCCACGTTACTTTGGTAGCCCTGCAGCTATCCAGTTTCGTCCATTTATCGTTAGCCCTATCCAGGTAGCACACCCTGTGAAATATCAACAGCAGCTCCACTCTTGGCCAGCCCAACTGGCTGTTCGTTGCCATAATGGTCCCTATGCGCAAGGATCCAACTTAAGGCAATGTCAGATAGGCTGCCCAGTCTGATAGTTCTCCCTTACACTGGTTATCGAAAATGGACGTTGTTTTATTTGACTTTAGTTACATCAGGGCCGCCTGGCTATCGACGAAAATGCCAATTTTGCAGCTGATGTTCCTACTATGCAGTGTTTTTCATGCCTCTCTTATCGCCAGTATTTCGGCCTGAAATACGCTTGCCTCATCCGGCAGACGGAAAGAGAGATTCACTTGCAGTTCCTCTGAGAAAACCCAAGAGCCAACACCCACAGGTCATCTTTGATCCATCTGTGTAAATCCTCGTGCGGTATTCATCATCCAGAAACGCACCCGATACTAATAACACCACGTCATCTGCATAGGCTACCGCTTTGATGCCCTTATTATCCAGGTTGGTAAGATTCGAGTCAACAACAATGAGCCAGAGTAGAGGAGAGCTCACCCCGCCTTTGGGTGTACCGCATCTAATACTCCTTGACATCACGCTGTTACCAAGACATGATATAACGATCCTTGTTTTCAACATGCTCACTAACCATCTAATGATGTACTCTTGTACATCCAGATCTGTTAAAGTTTGTCGATCGCAGTGATTGTGACGTTACTAAAGGCGCCCTTAATATCCAGGAAGGTGGCCATGGTATATTTTATATGTTTATATTCCAGTGATCTCTCTATAATCCTTACTACTTCGTGCAGCGCCGTTTCTGTAGAGCGACCCTTAAGATAGGCGTGTTGACTGCATGAAAGTCTTGCTGCACCCTCATTATATATGAATCTAGAAGTCTATCCAGAGTTTTAAGCAGGAAAGATGATAAACTGATCTGACGGAAGTCCCCTGAAGTCTCATGACTACTGCCGATTTTAGTTATGAACACCACCTTTACTCTCCTCCAAATAGCCGGAACGTAATTGAGGGATAGATAGAGTCTGTACATTATCCTCAACCAGGGAGTGATATTATTCCTTGCGCTCTGCAGCATCTTAGGAAAATGCCATCAGGTCCCGGGGATTTGTACGGGGCAAAGCTTTTGATCGCTCATAGGATTCTTTCCTCAGAAATGATATATCCGTCAATCTCGAAGAACGAATCATCGTATGTCGCTTCCTCTCCAGTTGCGTCCGAGCAACCAGGGAAGTGCGCGTTAAGTGAAATGTCAAGTGTTTCCGCTGATGATTCCGGCAATGTATCATCCGCTCTCTTGACTTGGGTTTGAGTGCCCCGGGCTTCTTTTCTTAGAGCCGAGAGTTCCGAGTTCCACCAGGGAGGGAAGCTCTTCTTGGCCTTTGTAATGGTGAAGGATATTTCAAACGCCTTAATCATGGCGCCACTGAAGGTCTCCTCCACCCTATCGAGTGCAGAGATCGAATCTTGTATGACTGGCATTCTTTTGAGTCTATGCGTGAGAATTCCGTTGAACTTCGCCCAGTCCGTCCGTCTCGGATTTCTAAAACATAATTTCTCCGTATTACCAATATCGAAGAGTATCTCGTTGTGGTCCGAGAAGGACCTACTGCTCGATACGCTCCACCTATCAACCGATAGATTAGACCCATCGTTCTTGAGTGTGATATCCAGGACCTCCTCCCAACCATTGAAATTTCCTGAACTAGGAATTCCAAATGTTGGTTTGTAACCAGAGTTTCAAATGGTAAGGTTGTTAGTATTAATGAAATCTAATATACACTCATCTCTATTGTTGATTGCAATGCTGCCCCAGATGGTGAGCCTAGCATTGGCATCACATCCCAGGATGATGTCCTCTTTAACGCCTGAAGAGGATAATAGTGCCCGTACTTCGTCCGGTGGGACATCTCTATCATGTTCCATATAGCATGAGGCAATCAAAAAGCTTCTCTTGTCCGCTATCTTGACTCTTGCGACTGAGAGGTCTGATGTACTAAGCTGTTTACAACAGAAGATGTTAATGTGTTTCTTCGCAACAAGACATGCTCTTGGCCTGCCTTTATCTTTCGCGTAGTGTATTATAGGTTTTGGCAGGAAACCTTGTTATATATTTTTGTCACATCCGCTCCGTTAAATTTTGCTATTGAAATTCAGCCGATCAAGAAATTGCTGAGATGTCGACAAAAACCACGACTGCCTATAATTTTTTTTTATAAAATTTCATGTTTTGTTTTTTTTTATACCGATCACCGAAAGTAAAAAGGTATATATGTATGTATCGGGTGTTTTTTTCAGTGGTATAGAACTTCGAATTGAAATAAAACACAATAAAATCGTTTTAATGACCATCAATTTGGCTTTATTGGAAGGATAATTTTATGCCATTAATGTTTAAATATGATTTCAGGCATGTGGCCGCCGCGGCTGGCTCGAATAAAGCCAATTCTACAGGTCTAATTTTCAACCACTTTTTCGAGCATATGGGGCCGTATGTCGGCAATAACGCCACGAATGTTGGCTTCCAATTCCCCTAACGTTTCTGGTTTGTTGGCGTAGACGAGCGACTTCACATATCCCCAAAGAAAATAATCCAATGGTGTCAAATCACACGATCTTGGTGGCCAATTGACAGGTCCATTCCGCGAAATAATGCGCTCATCGAATGTTTCCTTCAATAAATCGATTGTGTCGTGCGCTGTGTGGCATGTAGCGCCGTCTTGTTGGAACCACAACTCATCCACATTCATGCCATCCAATTCGGGAACAAAATAGTCGGTTATCATGGCTCTATACCGGTCTCCATTAACGGTAACTGCCTCTCCAGCATTATTTCGGAAGAAGTATGGCCCAATGACTCCACCAGCCCATAGAGCACACCAAACAGTCAGTTTTTGTGGATGTAATGGCGTCTCAAGGGTCTCATGTGGATTCTCTTCACTCCAAATGCGGCAATTTTGCTTGTTGACGTAGCCATTCAACCAAAAATGAGCCTCATCACTGAACAAAATTTTGCGATGAAAATCAACATCGAGATCAATCTCATTTTCGGCCCATACACCAAAATCACGACGCATTGCATGGTCTCGCGGCTTTAATTCTTGCACAAGCTGGATCTTGTAAGGTCGCCAGCCAAGATCTTTGCGCAAAATCTTCCATAAAGTTGATGGACAAAGCTCCAATTGCTGTACACGGTGGCGAATCGATTCATTAGGGTCCTCTTCAACACTTTGCTGTACAGCGACAATTGTTTCTTCGGTGCGCACTGTTCGACGTCTCTGCGGATGCGTATTATCACATAGAGTAAACGTAGTGCGAAAACGATCCATGGTTAACCGAATTAATTGCTCTGATGGACGATTATGTCGACCATAAAATGGACGGAGCTTGCGGTAAACTTCGCGAACTGAACCGTTATTTTCGAAATAAATTTGCACGATTTGCAAGCGTTGTTCTTTAGTCAACCTGTTCATGATGAAATGGCAAACCAAACTGAACATAAATGACATTAGAGTTGCCAGATTTGACCACAAAATGCCAGTTTTATCTCTATTCGAAAAACAAACCTGTAAAAAAACACCCTTTATATATATGGCCATGTTCTGTTAATTGCACGATTAAAAGCGCAAAACGCCAGAATTATTTAATGGTGTTCTGAAACTCGTACATTTAGCTTGGACTCTGAAGTTGTTTCTTACAACTATTCTAGTTCCCTTGAGCATACTTTTGAAATTTAAAGTGACCAAAATTCTAGCTATTGCCAATTACAGAACACCCATTATTCGATTTCCAGAATCGCCAATGTTAATCGTTTTGCGATTGTTAGAACATGCCCGATACCTTGCATAAGTAGGTATTTTATTTTTTTAATGTACTTTTTTTGCAAATACATACGTAAAGCGCAGTTTATTGAACAATGTCCGCCTGTTTTTCTGTATATCTGGAGAACCGCAAGAACCAAAATTTCCAAATTAGGTACAAGCATCTTGGTTATCAATACACACCATCTGTGGCATGGCAGAAAATAGATTTATTTATATCTAAAGAATGGTACATATTTATATAACTTTCTATTCCTCTTGCACCATATAAGATTCGCCGAATATAGTACTGTAAGTTCTTTTTTTTATTTGACATTGTTTTTCTTTGCTTGGCATAACTTTGTACAAGTTTTATAACATACATATCGCACTTGATCATCAAGATGGTATTAACTCGAAATTAAAACATTAATTAATAAAATATTTAGGGCTTTTGAAAAAGAATTTTTAAACCAACCGTTTTATTACCATAAAAGTAGACAAAATAGCACGATATTTTTAAAGCAGCCAGATATGAATATGTCGACTTTTTCCAAAAAGTGAAAAAATAAAAATATTGAGTTAATACACTTTTGTTATTCAAGTACGATAAGTAGTTGTACAGAAAAATTTATTTATTTCGCGTAGACAATTTCTCTGTAAAACACCGAGTTTTTTTTAAATATTTTCCATATAAAATTCTATGCAATCGTTAAGGTTCGAAATTATAAAACAGATAACAGACAATTAAAGATAATTTTGTTAAGTTTATTTCCTTTAAAAATTAAAGTTTAACGATTTTAGGTATGTATTTATTTTCTACATATCAGTGGTACAATTTTTACTACAGTCTTAAATTACGTTGTATATCTAAACTCATATCCTTGAAGGCACGTAAACGCTCAAATATCAAACTCCGCTCTGTTTCAAACATTTGCCTGTATTGTAAATGTTTTCCTATATGTTGCATCAATGTAGTTTTAGCAAATTGCCAGCAAGTTTGCGTGTGGGCTTTGGGCAAAGTTTCACTTTGACACATGGCCAATACAAGTCTAACCTGTTGATGGGCAGGCAGTTGACTTAAAATAAAACCAAAGAGATTACGTATATCAGGTTTAAGATGTATGGGAAAAAGACGAGACTCGGAAAAACGATTTTCGGGAAATACCAATAATGCTGGCAGAAAAGGCATATTATATTGCCAAGGCAAATCATTATCCATTGTGTTAATGCGTATAAATTTTAAATCTATAATGTGTCGTAGAAATAATGATAATTGTATAAAGGAATGTTGGATGTTGCCACAAAGAGCGCAGTCTGGAGAATAAATTAAAACTATTAATGTTTGATTGTGTGTGTTTTGCAAATAATTTAAAAATATTTGGCGATTTAAGTGTTTTAA
Organism: Pollenia amentaria; assembly: GCA_943735925.1. Lineage (NCBI taxonomy): Eukaryota > Metazoa > Arthropoda > Insecta > Diptera > Polleniidae > Pollenia > Pollenia amentaria. Next base: position 165,106,360 of record OX031009.1, read on the forward strand.
TTCAATATCGGAGTCTCGAAATGAGGTTTGGGCCTGGGTGTTTTTCTTATTTTTATAATAATTATTATGGCCATTTGAGTAGAATTTCTTCACAAATTCCATCAAGTTGTACATAGCAAAACGATCTTCCATTACGAACATATTCTCCTTTTCATTCTCTACAATAAAAACAGTCGCCATACTTTGTTGTGTCGGTGGAATGTCAATATTTTCCAAATAATCCGCATAACGTTGTGTATCTAAAAGTACTACAGCCAAAGAACGATTACTATTTGTCCACTTTTGTTCATTGGTTAAATAACCTTCTAGCCTTTTTACTACGCTTATATGCAGAGGTATTTGACTAAAAATGTCCATGTTTTTCAAACATGCAGTGGACTGGAAAAATCCTAGTAATTCAGTAGTTTCCAAATTAAGGTTGTAATACGAATTAAATTTTTGTTTTTGAAAAACTTGATTAAAATATTGGTTGATTACGTAATAAAATCTAAGATTTTTTAAAATAACATTTTTGTTATAATAATGGCATTTAGAGCTATCGCTTAATATTTGCAGATTTTGTATGAGCTCTGAAATGTGTAATGAGTTCTTCCAATTGCTTTTAATTTCTTTTCTTTTTATGTACTTTTTACAAGCTAGTAAAGCTTTTGTAAAGGGTTGTTGGTTATCGACATATTTTTCCATGTATTCAAAGAACTGTTGAGGTTGATTAACAAAAATTGCCAATACTGGTTGCTTTTTAATTTTTTCAGCAATCATTATAGGTGTAGTATAACCATGCAGCAGATTATAATCATCATTAAGTTCTTCATGTAACCAACGTAAGATGTTGGTAGCATTCCATTTAAAATGAATATAATCAATAAAAGATTTGTTGGTCTTGTGGCTTAATAATAACAAATTAGGTAGTTTTGCAATTGTATCATTAAGATTTTCTTTTAAACTAGCAAAAGTTACGGTAAATCGATATGTGCGTAAAGGATCATGCTCTAGCCATTTTAAAGCAGCTATTAAATAATGCTTGTATTCCAAGTCGCTGGGTTTCCTAAATACACCTAAGACAATTACATCGGTTAAAGCTTCCATTTTTTTCAAGTTTTCCCTTATTTCAATTCGCTCTAATGGCTGCATGACGTGTTCTATAAAATGTACTATTTCTTTGAATGTGAACAAGCCATTGTATTGAATTTTCAATTGACCTTGCCTTCCATAATGTACCATTAAAGTTGGCCATTTGTGGGGCGAACCGGACCCCACTGATGTTGTTAGTGTTTTTGAGCAATTACAAGCTAAATGCCAACAATCAATTGCAGCAAAATATACTTTGTCTCCAAAATGTTTTGCCACATCATTGTATTGCTGTAGAGCCTCTAAACTTTCATCACTCCATTGGGTGTAATAGAATATTAAAGATATATCGCTGAATTGTGTTTGATGTCTGATATTGGGAACATCGGTGCCGGGACATTGTTCTATAGGAAAGTAAGAGTAACTACATTGTATTGAGTCGAAATTAATTAAAAATACTGTTAAAATAATTCCTTTTAACCGACTTAACATTTCACCCACTCAACTCAAATGTTGTTATTTGTTATTTTTTTTTATTAATGATTTGAACGTCCGCCAAGATAGCAACGAAAGTTAGCAACGGCGGAAATAAAAAATCTGGGGACTTAGTGGCAACATCGGAATTGAAAATGAATGTATTTTCTGGATTTAATGTTTTAGAAATTTAGTGGAAAAGGATTAAAAAACATCAACTTTCCAACCTTCCGTTCCAGAGAAAAGTGGGTTCATCCAAAATGGTCAGTAAAAATCGTTGCTGATTTATGCCAGCCAAACTAGGAAGGGTCAGGGCATAAACTCAACGGAATATGGTAGAATACCACCTAAAGATTAAATGACATCAATTTTGGAAAAGTCTCCGGAGCCGTTCCAGAGAAAAGTGGGTTCATCCAAAATGGTCAGTAAAAATCGTTGCTGATTTATGCCAGCCAAACTAGGAAGTGTCAGGGCATAAACTCAACGGAATATGGTAGAATACCACCTAAAGATTAAATGACATCAATTTTGGAAAAGTCTCCGGAGCCGTTCCAGAGAAAAGTGGGTTCATCCAAAATGGTCAGTAAAAATCGTTGCTGATTTATGCCAGCCAAACTAGGAAGTGTCAGGGCATAAACTCAACGGAATATGGTAGAATACCACCTAAAGATTAAATGACATCAATTTTGGAAAAGTCTCCGGAGCCGTTCCAGAGAAAAGTGGGTTCATCCAAAATGGTCAGTAAAAATCGTTGCTGATTTATGCCAGCCAAACTAGGAAGTGTCAGGGCATAAACTCAACGGAATATGGTAGAATACCACCTAAAGATTAAATGACATCAATTTTGGAAAAGTCTCCGGAGCCGTTCCAGAGAAAAGTGGGTTCATCCAAAATGGTCAGTAAAAATCGTTGCTGATTTATGCCAGCCAAACTAGGAAGTGTCAGGGCATAAACTCAACGGAATATGGTAGAATACCACCTAAAGATTAAATGACATCAATTTTGGAAAAGTTTTCGGAGCCGTTCCAGAGAAAAGTGGGTTCATCCAAAATGGTCAGTAAAAATCGTTGCTGATTTATGCCAGCCAAACTAGGAAGTGTCAGGGCATAAACTCAACGGATTATGGTAGAATACCACCTAAAGATTAAATGACATCAATTTTGGAAAAGTCTCCGGAGCCGTTCCAGAGAAAAGTGGGTTCATCCAAAATGGTCAGTAAAAATCGTTGCTGATTTATGCCAGCCAAACTAGGAAGTGTCAGGGCATAAACTCAACGGAATATGGTAGAATACCACCTAAAGATTAAATGACATCAATTTTGGAAACGGCTCCGGAGACTTTTCCAAAATTGATGTCATTTAATCTTTAGGTGGTATTCTACCATATTCCGTTGAGTTTATGCCCTGACACTTCCTAGTTTGGCTGGCATAAATCAGCAACGATTTTTACTGACCATTTTGGATGAACCCACTTTTCTCTGGAACGGCTCCGGAGACTTTTCCAAAATTGATGTCATTTAATCTTTAGGTGGTATTCTACCATATTCCGTTGAGTTTATGCCCTGACACTTCCTAGTTTGGCTGGCATAAATCAGCAACTATTTTTACTGACCATTTTGGATGAACCCACTTTTCTCTGGAACGGAAGGCTGGAAGGTTGATTTTTTTAATCTTTTTCCACTAAATTTCTTAAATCATTATATCCAAAAAATACCATCATTTTCAATTCCGATGTTGCCACTAAATCCCTTGATTTTTTATTTCCGCCGTTGCTAACTTTCGTTGCTATCTTGGCGGACGTATGATTTGATTAAGTACAAAACAGCTGTTTAATGGTGGTATTTCAGCGGGTTTACTAACAAATTAATGTAATTTTGCAGCGATTTTTACTGTTTGAAATAAAAGGTTCTGATAAATAGAAATGAAGTTCGCTTACGCCACGTACATATTTCCCTACAAGAAGACTACCGGTCATTTTACCAGTTAGATGACCAGTAGTGCTCACCTATATATTGGCTATAGTTTCTAATAGTTAATTAAGAGCTTATTAATTCAATGTAAAATTGTTGCAAGTGTGTTAGTAATAGCATTTTTTTTAGTTTTAGTTATTAATTTCTTGTAGGGTTGCCATTCTTATCCACTATAGGTCTGCGCAAGGAGCCAGATGTTTATTTTGCTTTTTCCCTTAGGTTGTCAAAATTTGTTTACATTTTGCTTATACATGTATATTTTTGTTTACGTTTTTTGTTTTTTGCCACAAATACATGCATACAAAACACGTTTTTCCTTTAGATTTCCCTATGTAGTAGTAAGATTTTGACAACCGCGAGGAATTTTTCATAAACAAAATGCCTGTTGTTTTTTGTATTATTTGTAATCGTGAGCAAGTTATCCGTAGAGTAACCACACGTACCATTAAGTGGGCGGGCGATTTTTTGGAAACAGGGGGGCCCACGAGCCTTAGCCTCCTTAAATTTTAATTTGGCTTTTTTTTTAATTCCAGAGGGGATCTAATTTTTTTTCGTAAGCTGCACTTTTGCCATGGAATTTATTGCAAACTATTTTTAAATTACGCATTAGTTTTTCTTGATCTGTGGTCTGCACAAAATTACAACAATGATTAAAGATGACAAAACCCAATACATTTGTTTGTGTAAAAAACGGACAAGATATCAAAAACAATTGCTACAAAGCTTATTAAACGATAAAAATACAACTCAGGCGACTGCAGTGAGAACACCTCCAGGGTGAGGGCGAGATTCATAATAAATAATTTAAGTACGTTTGAAATTAATTTTAAAACAAAATGTTTATACAAATGCTTCTTAAAACAGGTTTCAAGTTTAAATAATTTATTTATGAATACGTCAAATAGTGTTTATTTATAAAAAAAATTATTTTATTTACCGTATGATTTTTAAGCAAATTTTTTATTATTATTGGACCGGAAGGAATATGAGCTATTTCATCAATATTACGACTTAATTGTTATAATTATATTAACTTTTCATCTTTGGCTTCTGAATAAAACTTTAATTGGATAGTGAATAATTTTTATTTTTTGCTTGATATATAACAATTATTTCTTGATTTCTATATTTTGCATAAAAATAATCATTTTTATTTTGGTATTATGTCTTAAGCCAAAGCTGAACTTGCTAAACGTAATTGTAAAAAAAGGCTTGGGATGTGAATCTTCAAATATCGTTTCTACTTAAAATAATGGTTATTATTAAGCAAAATACAAAAATCCAAAAATATTTGTCATATATCAAGCATAAATTAAAACTTTTAAATAATCGCTGTGTGCCAAAAACAAAAATTAAACTCAAAAATAAGAATTATTTGCAATAAAAAATATAACTCAAATATAATTTTTAATAATTTTTTTGTATATAAAAATTCAATAAAAACGAACAGTTTTGTACATAAAAGTTGATATGTTAAAAATCCCGGGACTCATAAAAATAAAACCTGGGATTCGGAATTTATCAATCCCGAAAAACCCGGGATTTCGGGATTTCCCGCTTGGCATCCCTAGTTTACACTATCACAATTTTGCAATATTACAGTTTGTAGTCACACTATCACACATGAACATGCTTTTATTAAAACGCAACCCTGATCCAATGAAAAGTATGATGGTACCCACAAACGATGCAACATTTGTCGAAACACGTGTTACTATTTATGTTTCAGTTTTTGAATGTTTTTGCGTGTTTTTTTTTTTTTTTGAATATACTATAATATGCAAAACACAAAAAAAAAAATTATTTATTTTCTTTGAATGCCCATCATAAATTTTATATTCAATTATAATTGTTTTCCAACTCTCACAATTTGCAATTGTTGCCATTTTCCGATTTCTTTCTTCATATTTTTTTTCTCCGAGAGTTGCAAAAGCACCTCACTCAACAACTTTTCTTAACAAAATAAATGGAACTATCTTCGAGAACATATGAAACGCAAACATGAATTTCCTTCACGACGGTTTTAATGCAACTGATTTCCAATGCGGTTCAAAGCGGTCTCAAAATGGTAAAAAAAAGAAAGTAGGTTGTCAAACATAAAGGTCAATTTATGTTATAAAAGAGCTTTCAAAAGAAATGTATAAACAAATATGTTAAAACGTTAACATGAGCGGTCTATACTTAACTTTAACTTGAAGTTAGTGTTAAAGTTACACTAGATTCAGACCGTGATTTAAAAATCATCGGGAATGTTATTTAATTCGAAATGAAGTTGAGTTAAAATCGCACAAATATTCAAAACAAGCCTTCAACGAAAGTTCATAAAAATATTCCTTTTTATATACTTCATACTTTGAGTTACAATTATCTTTACAAGAACCACTATTAAAAATGGGAAAAACTGCTGTAATTTTTGCAAATAGTTCATATAAAAATCTTGTTCGACTCTACTTCATTTCGATTTCCAGAACATGCGAGTTACATCCTTCCCACAAAAACTATCATTACCGTCCATAAAATGTAGGGTGACAACAAAATATTAAATTACATTTCCATTCCCACATTTTATGGAGTGCAACGTAAGCAGTTTTGCGAACGTTGCATAGCTTAAAAATATTTTAAAATAAAGTTTAAGTGAGTCTTAAGATTGTTTTAAATAAATAAAGTTATCCCTCCGAAGAGCGGACAACTAGAAAAAACTAAATTGTTTTAATACATTTCTGGCGCCCAACGAAAGGAACCTTTTCTGAAGAAAAGATAATATTGGAACAGAAGTTTCATAAAAACCAAATATTTGAGTTGTACTTATATAAAAGCAAATATTTCCTTTATACAAGTTAAGCATTCTTAAAAATAAATAAATAAACAAATAATTAAATATCAAGTGAAACTCATGAACCGAAAAGACACTTTCGACAACAACCGAAAAATCAACATGGAGGAGGAACTACAACAAAGAGTCGTAGAATTGGAAACTATTCTTAAGCAACAAGAATTAAAAATTAATTTACAACAGCAGCAGCTTGAACAACAATTACTGCAAATTAATACTCAACGGCAGCATGTACACCAAAGTCAATTGCAACAAGTTAATGTACATCAACAGGAAGAACCAGTTCAAGTGCAGCAGGGAATTGTTTTTCAACCTGACCAAATCGTAAGGGAATTTAGAAGCATCAAACCTTTAAATGGAAATCATAATATAAGACAATTTATACAATCAGTGGAATCAACAATGGCTTTAGCTGTTAATAATCAGGCTTTGCTGGCATATGGGGTGAGAATAATTATAAATGAGAAGCTTGAAGGCAATGCACGAAGGATAGTTAGAGAATTAGACAATAATGCCACTTGGGAACAGGTAAAGGAAAAATTATTGAGCAGCCTACAATCAAGAAAGACGTATGCGGAGATATTCAACTTCTGTAGAAGTGTTAAAGTGAGTAACTTAAATGAACTTTTTGATATATTTATTAAGGCTAAATATGAAATTAATGAACTATATGAAGTATATGTAAGAAAACCAATAGTCTATAGCCCAGCTTATGTGGACAGAGATTTAGTAGACCTATTAATGGAGAAAATTGATGGACCAATAAGAGCCCATTTAGATGAACATGAAACATTGAATAATATAATCACAAAATATACAAAATTGAAACTTTTATATGATACTAGAGCTATAGCTTTTGCTCACAGAATTGATCTTAGAAATAGACAAAAATCAAGTTACAATAAACCCTTTTCTGATGTTAAGACAAACAATGGTTATCGTACACCTAAGGAAAATTGGCAAAATTTGAGGTCAAATAATTTCCAAAGTCAAAATGGCAGATTTCAAAACACAAACAATAATTCTAGGACCGATAACATTCAACAATTAGATAGAAATTTTAGAAGTTCAGGTCAGGGCTTAAATTATAATATACATCTAGGGCATCAGAATATGGGTAATCGTCAGACAAGATCTAACCAAACCAGAAATTATAACCAAAGTAGACAACAACGTCAATCAAACTTCTCAGGCCAGGAAACAGAACCGATGGAAAAAGGCACAATTCATGAGGAACGGGACATAAATTTTCACATACCGCCTCAAGGACCACCTTGCCCATAATAGTAATCTCAATAGGGAAGCAAAAAATTAGGTGCCTAATAGATACAGGCTCAACGACAAGTATCATTAAACAAAACAAATTAATTGATAACTATCCGGAACAGAAACTCGAAAGACCAATCAAATATCGAACTTTAAATGGACTTAATGAAATATATTCTTACTTGATTACACCTTTTCCCAAAGAATTCTGTTGTTTGGGAACACTTAGTTGGAAGGTTGTTAATTTTAAGAATGATAATTATGATGCCATAATGGGACAAAACTTCTTGAAACCACTCGGGGCAATAATAAATAGTAATCATGGTTATGTTGAAATTTTAAACAAAAATATATTTTTTGAGGAAATGAGTTATCCTTTTTATATCGACAATATATGTTCCCTAGAACCAATTTCTATAGAATCAGTTTTCGATAAGATTAATTTTGGGCATCTAAATAATGAAGAAACAAAGAAAATTACAAATCTTTTGAACGATTTCAAGGACTTATTTTATATTGAAGGTGATGAACTTTCGGCAACAACTGAAATAGAACATAAAATTATTACTGACACAGAAAAGCCTCTTTATTCGAAGATTTATCGTTATCCTCAAATTCATGACATAATATTATTCGGGAGAGCAACTCGGCCTATAATAGTCCCCTATGGATTGTCCCAAAGAAAACCGATAACTCAGGTACCAAAAATTGGCGTATAGTCATAGATTATAGAAAGTTGAATGAACATACAGTTGAAGACAAATTCCCAATACCAAACCTAAACAGCTTATTAGATAGATTAGGGAGAGCCCAATATTTCTCCACTATAGACCTGGCGAAAGGGTTTCACCAAATACTTCTCGCAGAGGAGGATAGAAAGAAAACTGCGTTTTCTACTCCATTTGGGCACTTTGAATTCATCCGAATGCCTTTTGGACTACGAAACGCACCTTCGACCTTTCAAAGGTTGATGAACTCGGTGCTGAGGAATCATATAAACAAAACCTGTGTCGTCTATATGGACGATATTTTAATATTTAGCACTTCGCTAACAGAACATATTAATAATATCAGGGAAATATTCAAGACTTTAAGAAAGGCCCAGCTAAAAATACAGATAAACAAATGTGATTTCCTACAAAAGGAAACCCAGTTTTTAGGCCATATGTTAACAACTAATGGCATCAAACCAGACCCAAACAAAATTTCAGTAATACAGAAGCTTAAACTTCCAACTACTGAGAAACAAATTAAATCGTTTCTAGGTATGACTGGATTTTACCGAAAATTCATTCACAATTATGCTAAGATAGCGTATCCAATGACGAAGTTTTTAAGGAAAGACGAAAAAATAAACACAAATGATCCTAGCTATATTACATCTTTTGAGAAACTCAAAGAGCTCGTAACAAATTCACCCATATTAAGATACCCAAATTTTAACAAACGTTTTAAAATTGTAACAGACGCAAGCAAAAATGCAATTGGCGCTGTCTTAACACAAGACGGTCACCCAATAGCATATGCTTCACGAACCTTAAATAAACACGAAACCAACTATGCAACAATTGAAAAAGAATTGTTAGCAATAGTTTGGGGTGTAAAATCTTTTAGGCCTTATATATATGGGAAGGAATTTGATTTGGAAAGCGACCACCAACCCTTAAAATGGCTTATGAGCAAATATTCAGGCAGAGATATAAGTCCTAGACTATAAAGATATCTCATTGATTTGGGCGAATACCAATTTAAAATAGTACACATAAAAGGAAAGTGTAACTACATTGCCGATTTTCTTAGCAGAATTAACGTTGAGACAAATGAAATAAATACAACAGAACCAATTAAAGAGGATTTTGTATATAATGGAGAAACAAATAGCGAGGCAGATTCTTTGGAGGTACAAACAATACACTCACAGGAGGAGGACCACGGCGATGGTGTTGGAATATTGGAAACAATCGTAAATCGCTTCAAAATTCAGATCATCGTTGTGGAAGAAAAAGAAAGTAATGTCAAAACAATTTTCGGCAATAAAAGAATTTTTATAGATAGAAATGACATTGAGCAGGAAAATGTTTCTAATATCTTAAGAAGAGAAGTTACAAAAGGAAAAATTGGGGTATATTCGGAGTTAAATGATCATGATTATTACAAAGTGCAACAACAGTTGACTAAAGAGTTTTCTGATAGGGATAAATACAAAATAGTTAAATGTTCCTACTTTGCTAAGGACATGGAAAATGAGAATGAACTAAATAAACATATAGCTCTCTTTCATAAATATGAAAGCGGTCATTCCGGAATATTAGCTACTTATGAGAATATCAAACATAAAATATATAACCCAAATTTAAAAATGGCCATACATAAGATAATAAATAATTGCCATATTTGCTCATCGGCAAAGTATGACAGAAACCCTGTAAAGAAAAAGTTCCAAAGAACTGAAACACCAACAACCGTAAACGAAATAGTACATGTGGACACATATGTAAATAGTAAGCAGTCTTTTATGGTTTTCATAGACAAATTTTCAAAACATGCAGTCTGTTTCCACATGCCTGACAGAAATAGTACAACTATAGTACAAAAACTCAGGGAATTCTTAGCAATAAAAGGTAAAACGAAAAAATTTGTGTTTGACAATGAATTCAATTCGAACAATGTCAGAAATTTCTTAAATGAAGAAGGAATTGACTTCCATATAACAAAACCAAATAGTCATACCGGGAATGCTGATGCAGAACGGTTAAACAATACCATAACAGAGAAAATAAGAACACTTAACCTAGAAGAACAGTTACCAATAGAAACACAAATAATAAAAGCTATTAATTTCTATAATAATAGTTATCACAGTACAATAAAAAGTACCCCTTTCGATGTAGTTAATAATAAAATAAACTATGAAATAATTAAGAAAAGAATGGAGAAGTATAAGGATAAATTGGATGAGAAACGAAACCCAAATAGGGAAAATTATGTAGAGAATAGGGAAAAGGTTATATAAAAAACTACAAGGCTTTACGTCATAAAGAACAGCCCAAATACCGAAAGCATTCCTTGAGAAACATTCATGAATCTAACATTAAAAGACCGTTCAAATTTGCGGAAAATGGGGATTTCTCTGACAACGACGATATTGACTTTGAGTATTTGTATGAGCGTTTTGAAAAATACAAATGATAATGATTAGAGAATTTTGTTGTTTCTTTTGTCTTTTGTAGATCATCTTGCTCTCGATGTTACTATTTTTTTTTTCTCAGTATTTATTTATTGAATCTTCATATACTAAATATGAACTAACAATAATTAATCAAATCTTAACCTAATATTTGATTTATGTCCTGCCAGTGCCGCACAAAAAAGATTTCGTCATCACGGTTTCTGTTCACATATGTAGGTGTTTACGGCTCATCTGATTGGGTGAGTGCTGCAGTGTCTCTTCTTCTTAATCGAGTGTGGCCGCCATAATTTAAAATATTTCGTGCTAATGGGTTTGGGTGCAGTTCCAGCCTTTTTAAATATTTTACTGCATATTTCGTTATCATAGTTTTTACTAATGGCACATTGAGATCCTTGTGGATATTTGAGTTTTTGACGTACCAGGGGGCGGCTGTGATTATTCGAAGAAGTTTATTTTGGCGCCTTTGAATTTTTTCGATGTTAGAAGCCGAGGCAGTGCCCCATAACTGAATACCGTAGCACCAAATTGGCTTTAAGATAGAGTTGTAAAGTAGAAGTTTGCAATCGAGGCTGAGAACAGAATTTCTTCCAATAAGCCAATTTATTTGAATTGCTTTTAGTTTCATTTGAGTTAATTTAGCTTCTATATGCCATTTCCACGTTAAACGCCGATCTAGATGTATACCGAGGTATTTTACATGCGAGTGTTGGGGTATTATTTGATTATTGATTTTAATAGGGGGGCATGTTTCCCGACGCAATGTGAATGTTATTTGTGCGCATTTTTGCTCATTGATCTTTATCCTCCATTGTTTTAACCACCTTTCCAGTTCTAATATGTGATCCTGTAAGTAACGAGATGCTTCTTGACAGTTTGCGTGTACGCTTAGAAAAGCTGTATCGTCCGCAAATGTTGAGGTATGGGTGTAGCTGTTTGTTGGCAAGTCCGAAGTATAAATTAAGTATAATAGAGGGCCCAGGATGCTGCCTTGTGGGACTCCGGCGTTAATTGGCTGAGGAGAACTTAAAAAATCGCCTTCTTTAATAATAAAATGACGCCCGACTAAGTAGCTTTCTAACAGCTTGTGTATGTTTGCTGGTAAGTTTTGCTGCAACTTCAGTAGTAACCCTTTATGCCAGACTTTATCAAAAGCTTGAGACACATCGATAAAGAGTGCAGAGCAATATTTTTTTTCTTCAAAGGCTTTTCTTATGACATTTACTATTCGATGAGTTTGTTCAATTGTGCTGTGTTTTCTTCTAAAACCGAATTGATGATTGGGAATACATTTGTTTTCATTTAAAATCGGCGTTAATTTTGACACTAGTAGTTTCTCAAATAGCTTTGATATATTAGACAATAGGCTTATAGGTCTATATGACTCAACTTTTGTGGGATCCTTTCCTGGTTTAGGTATCATGGTAACTAAAGATACTTTCCACTCTTGTGGGTAGTATTCAAGGCGTAAAATAGCATTAAAAATTAGTAGAATAATTTACCAGGGGCTTTCTTGGGGTTTAAATCATGAATAGCCTTTTCGATTTCTCTTATCTCAAATCTTAGTGGAACAGCTGATCTAACAACAACAGGTGGTAACTCGACCGCAGTATCGAAAGATGTATGAGGGGTAAATACGGTTTTCAAATGATTAACAAAAATATTTCCTTTTTCTATATCATTTCGTGCCCAACTTCCATTTAAGTTTCTTAATGGCGGTTTAGTGATAACTGGTCTTTTTAGATTTCTAGCTGCTCGCCATAATGAGTAGTCAGATTGAGGAGTTGCATCAAGTTCCTTAAGATATTTTTCCAGAGAAGCCGTTTTTTGAGACTGCAGTAAGATTCTTAGCCTTTTTGTACACTCTTTTAGTAAATTTTTAAGTTGAGGGGATCTGTGCAATTGCCACTCCCTTCGAGCTCTCCTTTTTTCAGTCAAGAGACGCTCGACATCTGTAGAATATATTTTACTATTTTTGATGTTTTTGCGGGCTATGCTAGAATGTTGAACAGCTAGTTTGAGATAATTGTCAAAATTTACAATAGAAAGATTCACATTCTCCGGTGTTCTAAGCGGAATATTTTCAGTGCAGTGGGTTCTGAGATATTTTTTATATTTTAACCAATTTATTTGTGTTGCTGACGTCACTAAGTATCCACACGGAGATACAATTCTATTAGGGTTTGCTATAGTTAGAAGTGTAGGTGTGTGATCAGAAGATAATTCTAAAGAAGCTTCAACATGAATCGTTTCTGCGGGGATGTTTTTAACCACGCCAAAATCGATGACATCTGGAATTTTTTGCTGATCAGTAGGCCAATAAGTTGGTTGACCACTCGCGACCACATTTAAATCCATTTTAGACATTGTATTGTACAAAACACGACCCTTTGGTGTTATGAGCCGTGACCCCCAGAAGGTATGTTTAGCGTTGTAATCGCCAGCGGCTAGGAAACAGGGTCCTAATGATTTAAAATATTTATAATATTGGCTTTCTGATATTGAAAATCTAGGTGGAGAGTATAATGATGAAAGTACTAAGTTTCGATTTAGCTCTTCAACACAAATGTTCGTTGCTTGCGATAATCACACAATAAGTAGTGTTTGATTCGGGCTTTTATCAAAATAGCAGAGCCTCCACAAGCTCTATCTCGAGGGTCCTTGGTATCATATAATATATAACCATTAATTTTAAACGTATTTCTTGAGGTCAATACGATGTTACTAATGTTTACAAGAAGTTCTGCATTCCTGCAGATTAATCAACTACCGGATAATAACGGTTATATCGACATAAAAGTTGATGATGTAGAGATACAATTGTCCATATTATAAATGTTGGCAAAATACTTGAGACTCTGAACCTTATAGAAACGAATATCAAAGCACTAGATGTAAGTAATAAGCAAGTACTCTTGAGTGAGATAGAAAGCATATACGAAAAAGTTCAGACTATAATTCCTAGGGTAAAGAGGAATAGAAGAGGCTTATTGAACGTTGTCGGCAAGGCACAGAAATGGTTGTTCGGGACTATGGACGACGAAGATAGAACCGACATTTTGGAGCATCTGTCAGCAACGGACGAAAATAACAGAAATTTAATAAAAACAGTAAATAGGCAAATAATTGTAAATGATTCATTTAATAAATCAATAAACAGTTTAAGGGATTCGATAGAAAAAGATAGAATAAACATTAAATCTGCATTTCAGGAGATTCGGAAAAGTAATAATGAAATTGTAAAAAGATTGTTATATTTAGACCAATTGTCAAAGTTGAAGGTTATTGAAGACAAAATAGAAAAAATACAAGACAACATCGCATCGGCAAAAAATAATTTTGTACATCCTAGTATTTTTACGAGACAATAAATTGAACTACTTAAATTTTTATAAGTTCAAATTGTTGAGGATCGGTGTCATGAGTTTTAGTGAAGATTCAATAATTGTGGCTATTCAAATCCCTGATGAAATTATAGTTACACAATTGAGATCGTTAGTTCCGATGCCAAATAAAAATCACCTAGAAATTGATGAATATAACGTAAGCATAGTTGAAATAAATAATATTGTGTTAGAATACAAGGAAAATACAATTCTAAGGCATTTAAAACCATCAAAACATTGTTCTCTGACATGTAGCTGCAAATGCAGATTCAATAATAAAACAAATATAGTATGTTTAGATGACGAAACTATTTTGTTGAAAAATGTAAGAAACGAAAAACTTGGGCAGACTTGTGACAATAGGAACTTACGCTTATCGGGAAACTATCTAATAAATTTTAACAATTGTAATCTCACAATTTTTAATCAGACCTTTAAAAATAATAAAAATGTAATTTATGAAAAGTTTTTTTATCCACCGGACAAAATCGCTAACTTGACGCATAATGAAATAAAGTTTGAAAAAATTATGTTAGAACATACAAAAAATATTGACGAAATAAAAGAATTAAGATTTCATAACAAAATAGTATATGGACTTAACTCTACTGTAATAATATTAGTTATAATTATATCAATAATAATTTATACATTAAAAAGAAGAGAAAAAACAAATTTAAAATTAAAATTAAATAAAACTAAAAATATTACGGTTCTAAATACCGAAGATATTATAAAGAAATATCGTGTTGATTATGTATCAAAATCAGGAGTTAAGGAGCATGCTGAGTTATAAATTAATTATATCTTAAGTTGTGGTATATTATGCAATTCAATATATTAACGTTAATACTTATTTTATTTTGAATATTGTCACTCATTGTAAGTAATGTTTTATAGTTGTGATACACTTGTATTTTCTGTATGCAGTATGAAATGTATGTATGCAAAACGAAAGTGCCTAATTTGATTTATGTTTTAAAATTAAATAAAACTAAAAATATTACGGTTCTAAATACCGAAGATATTATAAAGAAATATCGTGTTGATTATGTATCAAAATCAGGAGTTAAGGAGCATGCTGAGTTATAAATTAATTATATCTTAAGTTGTGGTATATTATGCAATTCAATATATTAACGTTAATACTTATTTTATTTTGAATATTGTCACTCATTGTAAGTAATGTTTTATAGTTGTGATACACTTGTATTTTCTGTATGCAGTATGAAATGTATGTATGCAAAACGAAAGTGCCTAATTTGATTTATGTTTTAATTTCACTCATAATTGTGGAATGTTCCTAAAGCACTTAAGCTTGAAGAATATTATTTGGATAAAATTACTAATTACCTTTTATAAGATCAAAATATGAATTTACAACAAACATATTAAGCAACAAATTACATACATTTTGATGATAGGAATTAAGAGATTTTTGTTCGTATATATATTAAGAAAAGGCAAAATTCGGGAGAATTTTAGCTAAAGGGTGGAGGAGTTACATCCTTCCCACAAAAACTATCATTACCGTCCATAAAATGCAGGGTGACAACAAAATATTAAATTACATTTCCATTCCCACATTTTATGGAGTGCAACGTAAGCAGTTTTGCGAACGTTGCATAGCTTAAAAATATTTTAAAATAAAGTTTAAGTGAGTCTTAAGATTGTTTTAAATAAATAAAGTTATCCCTCCGAAGAGCGTACAACTAGAAAAAACTAAATTGTTTTAATACATTTCTTGCGCGCATGTCTTATTTTTAATTTCTTGTAAAAATTACTACCCGTCCCCACTATCCAAGAACAGTATGTCGCACATGAATTCTGCTAGTGTAGACATTAGGGATGCCAATCGGGATTGATTTTTGAAAATCCCGATCCCGAAATACCGGGATTTTGTGGATCCCGGGATTTCGGGATTTTTCGGGATCAATGTGCTGCCTTGAAATGCTTCTTTTTTTAATAAACACACTTTCAATATTCAAAAGGTTTTATATATCGTCGGTTGATAATTTAAATGTCGTATGTGGATTTTTTGCGGGTTTGAGTTAAGATCGATTCCTTAGGTTTTCCAACCTGATCTTTCATTTGGCGTAATCAGTTTTTCGATACCTCATACGGTTTTGGAAATGTGGAGTGTTGAGTTTGTCGTATGTGGTATTTGCTGAAGCAATTCTCAAATTAAATGTGTCAATTTACTCGAAACTATCGGAATCCACATACGACAATTAAATTATCAGCCGACGATATGTAACATAAATTTTTAAAAATGAAAACAACAAAACAATTTATTTTATACATATGTTTATAACACTGGCCTCACCCATGATCAAACTGTTCAGACTCTGAAAAAAAGCTTAAAAAATATACGTATCTCTTAAATTTTCTAGATCAATTCATTTCTGTTTTTTGACAGCAGTTCAATTTTTAATGTGAATTAAAATGTGACGACATTTATACACTGCAAAGTGTAGTCCCTCATCGATCTCAATAGCTGAGTTAAAAACTGTAAAGCCTATAGTACACGGCATGTAAAAAGACACATGCGCATGTGGTTCTGACGTAATTTTGACGTCAATGCAAAGTCACAATAAACATTGCGTGTTGTGTGATGACGTAAAAATTACGTCAGAACCACATGCGCATGTGTCTTTTAACATGCCGTGTACTATAGGCTTAACACTATGTCGACTGCAGTGCTGTACACCTCCAGGGGGAGCGCGAGATTTATAATCAATAATTTAGGTTCGTTCGAAATTTATTTTAAAACAAAATGTTTATGCAAATGTTTCTTAAAACAGATTTCAAGTTTAAATAATTTTTTTATGAATACGTCAAATAGTGTATATTTATAAAAAAATTATTTTATTTACCGTATGGTTTTTAAGCAAATTTTTTATTATTATTGGACCGGAAGGAATATGAGCTATTTCATCAATATTACGACTTAATTGTTATAATTATATCAACTTTTATTCTTTAGTTTCTGAATAAAACTATAAATGGATGGTTAATAATTTTTATTTTTTGCTTGATATATAACAATTATTTCTTGATTTCTATATTTTGCATAAAAATAATCATTTTTATTTTGGAGTTATGTCTTAAACCAAAGCTGAACTTGCTAAACGTAATTGTAATAAAGGCTTGAGATGTGAGTCTGAAAATTTCGTTTCTACTTAAAATAATGGTTTTTATTAAGCAAAATACACTCCAGAAATAGTCGTCATATATCAAGCAAAAATTGAAAATTTTAAATACTCGCTGTGTTCCAAAAACAAAAATTAAACTCAAAAAAAGGAATTATTTGCAATAAAATATATAACTCAAATATAATTTTTAATAGTTTTTTTTTATAAAGTATAAAAATTCAATAAAAACGAACAGTCTTGTACATAAAAGTTGATATGTTAAAAATCCCGGGACTCATAAAAATAAATCCCGGGATTCGGGATTTATCAATCCCGAAAATTCCCGGGATTTCGGGATTTCCCGTTTGGCATCCCTAGTAGACATTGATACACTTAACTTGAAAGAGAAGCTCGCTTAAATTTTTAAGAGTTAAAAAAGTGTGAGTGTATTTAAACTTGATAGACAAAACTTGATCGTGTAACCCTCAAGTTAGCGCCTTTTTAAAAAGAGCGCTAAATTAGCGCTTTTCTGTTAACAGTTTTTGTAATTATAAATACCCAACATTTTTGAACTCTTATTTGCATAAATTAAAATTAAGGCGCATTAAACTTAAATTTGTTATCGTTTTTCAAATACTTTTATTATATAGTGCTTATATACTGAAAAGTGTAATATATAATATATAAAAATCTTTATGTAATTTTAATTGACTTTACCGTGCTGAATCTAAATTTATTCAAAGTTTGATTCAATCAGGTCCAGTTATCATTTTGTTTACTGATTTTCATGATTTCATGGATATTTTTCTGGACATAAAATTAACATTTGTCCTACGATTTTCATGATATGTGCCATATTTTATTCGTAATATACCTGTCTTTCAGACAAATGATAATATGTTAAATTATTGTCCTGATGATTTTTGTATGAATTTTTGAAAACAAAAATAGTACTAATTTTGCAAATAATGTATCGCCACTAATTTCTGAATAACTTCGAAACATTTGAAAATATAAAAAAATGTATATGGATGACTCAAAGTAAATTGTATTCCTTATCACCTGTAATTGTTTTGATAAAATCGGATCGATCTCAAGTTTTGATTAAATTTATTAGCATAACCGCCTTATTTCAGGTCGAATATTGGTCTAACCCATAAAAAACTAGACGTGATAGAACCAATCTGTGACTGCTCCCGATTATTTATTTTTTATAATGTATTTGAAGTTTTTAATAAATTCAGCAAAATGCGTGTACTTATTCTGATTTTTAAAGAGGTACCCCCTTTTTTTCTTATATTCCCCTTTTGGTCCCATTTATTTTTGTACTTTTTGATGATACCCAACGGTAACGCTGTATGTACATTGTATGTATTAAAGTTCGTGTTCAAATAAAATTCAGATTACTGAACAAACTGTTGATACTAGCAAACACATTTTCACATCTTAAATACAAGACGTTGTGGAACATAGTATACAACTAATATTCCGATTCTTTGACAGGTACCTAACTCAAATGTCAAATTACCTAGTCGATGTTTGTATTACTTGGAGGACACACGATCAATTTTTGTCTTTCAATTCCTTTCAATTTGCTCTCACTCTAATTTTTTTACTAACACACTCACACTTTTTTAATTGATCACGAGATTGCTCTCAATTTTAACTATCCATTTGTTTGGCAATTTTACGTTTAATTTAACAGCAGTATAAATTTTTTTCTTGATGGCATCTTGAAAGTGAATTGCTTAAAAATTGCGTTCAGCCTACGTCACAGCTTTCAATTTATATAAATTTTGACAAACAGTGTATGTAAAAGACTATCAAGAAAATCTCGATCGTGTGGCTGCAGGGTTAGCAAGATTTATTTAAAACTATTTTCACTAAAAATAGTTGCATAAAATTGTACATATATATAAAAAAAAATTTCTAAAATATAATTTTCTTAATTCGAAAAATTCTCTATTTATTTAATGCTGTCTGCATTTATAAACTTTTAAATGCAATGTTTGCTTAACTTTTATTCTGCAATATCGACAAATATTGAAATAATTTAAGACTTCAAATAATTTTTTCATACCACAAAATACTTCTCGAATCGCTTTAATAATAGGTATTAACGTTGCTTTTACACATGCAAGTAGTGGCATAGAAATAGTCGAATCTCATGCCACTTGCTTTTCTGTTTACACATGCCGCTGCCAGTTCATTTTCAAAATGCCGTCGAATCGTCCACTTGAGATAATTTGTTTACTTGTTTAAATTAAAAAAAAAGTACCAGAAAACAAAAAAGATTTGCCGACTTCATCACATAGTTTTAGTTTTGGGGAAATAGTTTACATTTATTTATATAAGCATTATTTTAGCAAAATTAATGGTCTATTATTAGGAAACTTACTTATTTTAACGCCCGTTTCTACAAATTAATCATAAAAATGCATTTAACAATTAAAACATTAATTACAGTTAGACAACAATCCAGTCGATTTGCATTAATTTTTGAACAGGGTAACATTGCTAATCGTTTTGACATTTACGGCTAATAAATCAGTGAGTGCTTAAACGCTGGTTTAGTTGAACTAAACTTAAATTTATATGTAGTTTAAACTCAACAGTTGTAAATCAGTGTCCCATGTATTCCATGTAGTTTAAAAAGTAACATGTGGCAGCACTACGATAAATGTTGGTAAATTCATATGGTCTGTATTGGTAGTTTAAACGCCCAATTTTATTCGTTTAAAGATGGTTTATATGTTTACTGATTTAAAGATTTGTCGGTTTAAGCACATTTTAAACCAAAAGCAGAGATTAAGTCGCAATTTACACTATGGACATTTATTGCAGGACAGACGAAGTTTCTTGGCGAGAGAGGAAGAGAGCAAGCATACATCGTCGCCCCCTTACCAACAAACATCGTCTGTCCGGCATGAAATGTCCATAGTGTAAATTGCGACTAACTTGCTCTGATTTATTAGTCCTTAGTGGCATGCAAGTGCCAATTTTCCACTCGCATGCAATTTTTGTTGCCACTGGAGCTGCCATTGCGAAAAATGTGGGTGTATTAGAAAAAAATTGTGAATGTGTTTTTCGAACTGGCAGTGGCATGTGTAAATGCTAGGTAACTACAGAAAACAATTATGCCCAATTTTCAGGATAGTATTTAAATCTATTTTTATTTAAATACAGATTGATTTTTTGAGTTTTGTTTGAAAAGTCTTATTTAATTAAGATAAAAGTATGGCAGCACTACTAAATACAAAAATATATCACAAAAAAGTGTAGTTATTTACAAGGTGGTCTCAGAAAACAGCTCGTTCTTATTTGTTTGTCTGTTGTTTTTGTATTGTTGTGATATTGAGGCCACCTTGCAAAGTTAATCCAATGGAAACTTAAGTTGAATTTAAATGTACCACATCGGTGAATTAAGTTTCATTTAAGTGTTTATGGCCAATTTTCAGGATTGTCATTAAAACAAATTTATGTTTAAAATCGTTTTAAATACAAAATTCTCTTCTTCAATAAACACTTAAATGAAACTTAAGTCACCGATGTGGTACATTTAAATTCAACTTTAGAGAAGAGGAGAATTTTGTATTTAAAATGATTTTAAACATAAATGGGTTTTAATGTCAAACCTGAAAATTGGCGATTAGTGTCAAAAATATGTATTTAAAACTTTTTAGTTTGTAAAAAATAAAAACATTTTGTAAAAGAAAATAAGCAAAAGTGTTGGAAAAAAATATTTATTATGTTTTTGTGTCATAAAATTAAACAAAAAGTGTTATATTATGACAAATTTTATATATTATAATTTAACATTTTCTTTAGTTTTTGTTATGTTTATTTGTGTTGAATTTATAGCAAGACTAACATCAAATGCTTAACAAAGGGTATCCACCTGAGCAGGTGGTGTCGGAACTGCAAGACTCCAAAAACAACAAAACCAACATAGGGTTTTTTGCATTGCATTGTTAGTGTTTACGGTCCAAAATGTCAACCATTCCTAACAAAACACTAACAAATCAAAACAAAGTGGCTCGAACTGTCAAAATCAGATAGCGTTTCGACACCACCTGTAGTTGAATTCGCCTTGCACCTGAGATAATCAGGGGTGTTCTGGAAATCGAAAACGCAATAATTCAAAAGTCGTTTTTTTAATAAGATTTTTGTAGTAAAAGAAATACAAAAACAATACAATATAAATGTTTCTCTATTAAGCGGAATTCTATAAGAAAATTATAAAAAATTGGATTAAGAGTGTATTAAAAAGAACTTAAAAATTTTTGCGTTTTCGATTTCCAGAACACCCCTGAATATCTGAGAGAACGTCGACAGAATGAGAGAATACATTTCTTCATATTAATCTTGTTTTGATATCGTTGCTTTAATATCTTGCTTTGATGTCGTTGCAAACAAGACGTTTTGAGTGAAGATAATTCTCATTCCCAGTGTAGTCTTGTTTGCTGATAGCTTTGGCTTTTCTAAAATTATTAAGGAGAACGTTTCCTGATGATCTGGCCTAAGCAACCAGTGAAATTCGCATAGGAACAGCTTATCCTACAACAATAAATTTCAGTATTTTTATCAATTATAAAAAAAAGGGAATTAAGCACAATGGTTCAAGGAAGGGGGAAAGAGTTGGCGGAGGTTTCTACATAGAGGAACTGGGCGTTAAAGTTTCCTTTCGTCTGCCGGATGGATGAAGTGTCCTGCAGGCGGAAATCTCGGCTATAAAGCGGGCAGCCAACTGGCTAAAGTATTATCGCGTATCGGGAGATATACGTATATTTACTGATAGCAAGGCTGCCATTGCCTCTCTTGCGGGTGTCTATACGACATCTAGGTTGACTGTGGAATGTCGGATGTCTTTAAATGAGATTGCTGAACATTCAGAGTTAACGCTTATATGAATACCAGGGCACTCAAACTGCCCGGGAAACCAGGTAGCAGATGAGCTGGCCAAGGAAGGTGGTCGTATGGATGAAACATTCATTGATCAATTCATTGGACTTCCAATGGCTCACTGTAAGTCACTCATGCGGCGCGAGAACTATAGAATTGCGCAAGAGAGATTGACCCGTGAGTCCACCTGATTCACATCCAGGGCACTTTGGCCTGGATATGATGAACGGAGAACCAAATCTCTACTTAGGTTCAATAGGAACCAAATCAGGACCGTGGTGTCGGTCATAACTGGACACTGGCCTGTTGGGATTCATGCTAGAAGAATGGGTCTGGTATTCAATGACTACTGTAGAAGTTGTCATGATGAGGAGGAAGAGGAAACTGTGATTCACTTTCTCTGTCAATGCCCTGGGCTACGGGGTATTAGGGAAAAATACCTGGGAGAACCGGTGTTTTCCTGTTTGGAAGATCTATTAAAAATAGAACTAAGATTGCTTCTTCTCTTTATTAGGAAGACGAATTGGCTCAACCTTGCAGTGACGCCATCTGAATAACTGCTCTTCGGGATGGGCATTGGCGCTGGGTATCACAAAGGGACCGCTAAAGGACCCAAGTGAGCTGTCTCTCGATGGCTGCCCATGGAACCTAACCAAATTGTTGTTATTTTGATTTCTTGCGAAAACAATAAAAGCAATTTGTTGTTGGGTTTAATTTGTTTTTTCTTTACCCACTTACAACTACAATTAATGTTGGGAGAATTCCAACTTATTGTAGTGGGGAATATAAGAAAAGGTAAACTCACTGTTTTATTGTTGGTATTTTGTTTAAGCTTTGATATCGTTGCAAACAAGACGTTTTGAGTGTAGGTAATTCTCATTCCCTCTGTAGTCTTGTTTGCTGATAACTTTGGCTTTTCTGAAATTATTTAGGAGAACGTTTCCTGATGATCTGGCCTAAGCAACCAGTGAAATGTGCATAGGAACAGCTTATCCTCCAACAATACATTTCAGTATTTTTATCAATTATAAAAAAAGGGAATTAAGCACAACAAATAAAATCTTTTAATGAAAAAATTTAGGTAAGGTTAGGTTAGGTTAAGAAGGGTTTTTCCATTCGGAGACCAATGAGGTCCATTGTGAATCCCTTCAGTATAGGAGAAAAGAGAAAAAAAGAGAAGTTAAGAAGAAAAGTAGGAAATAGACCTAAGGGTTAGTACAGATAAGTAAATACCACGTAGGACAAGTCCATCCTATGGTCCCCCCAACAGAAACAGCCGTCATATTTCCCTGACAAACCTGGGCCCTACATCCTAGGGCAGTGGCGCAATATATACTCATCCGTCTCTAGCTCCTCGGCATCCCCGTACAGCCTGCAGAAGTCCGGTATCGCGATGTCCCATTTACCCATAAAAGCCCTTGCAGAACAATGCCCCGTCAGGGACCCTATAAGGGTGCTGAGATTACTCCTATCCAGTCATAATAGAACCCTGGTTGCCCTTGCGTCCAATCCGGGCCGGAATCTCTCCCGTATCACCCCATAGTAGTGACATAAGGGGGGTTTTACCCCTCTGTCCCTAACCTCTAAGTCTAGCTTCGGAGCCCCTCTCGCGAGTTCGTCTGCCACCTCGTTGCCATCCACCTTGCAGTGTCCTGGTACCCAGCACAGACTTATTGTGAATGCCAACATGAGCTCTCTCAAAGCATTCCTACACTGTGCAACCAGACACGATCGCACCGTATAATTTGACAATGCTCTTAGCGCAGCCTGGCTATCGACGTAGATTGTCACCACAGATCCCCCTACGATGTGACCCATTATTACTTCCGTCGCCTTCCAGATTGCTAGGATCTCAGCCTGGAAGACACTGCACTCATCCGGGAGTCTGAATGACCTTTTCACGTCCGTGTCAGTTCCCTATCCGGGAACTCCACCGGTGGTGCTACACCGAAGTCCAAGGTCATACTCCTATGATCCGAGATTCCCACCAGAATACTTTCCTGATCAAGCAGACCTACTTCGTATAGAATCCTTGTGTGGTCATCCCGCCTAGGTCTAATCAACGAAGACTCGTAGTCTTAATAAGTTCCTGGCAGCCACACTCCTCACATAATGTTCAATGGGGGACAGATGTAGTAGGATGTCCAACGCCGCCTGTGGCGTGCTTCTCCTTGCACCAGTGATGCCAAGAGATGCACTCCTCTGCGCCTTGTTGGGCATCTTCCTATAGCTGTCCACTCTCAACGCATCCCACCAAACAGTGCATCCATAGGTAAGAATAGGCCTAACCACCGATGTGTAAATTCAGTTTACCATATCTGGTCTTAGTCCCCAATTCTTACCGATGGAGTTTCTGCATGTGTAGTAGGCATTGAGTCCTCTTTTCATCCTCTCCTGGTAGTTTCATCTCCAAGACAGTAAACAGTCGAGGAAGTTTCCCAATTACTTAGCACCGCACTGGCCCCTTAAAACCATCTATCCTGTACCTTCTGGTAAAAAGAGCATGCTCGACGGCTTTCATACACTTGGAATCAAATGATCTGAGAATCCCGTTGACCGCAAGCAACCACAGTAGAGAAGAAAGACCCCCCCTGTGGTGTCCCCCTGGTAACCTTCCTTCTTACACTATGATCCCCCAGGCACTATAATCCTGCTGCCAAGCATGCAGACTATCCACTCCACCAGAAAGCCATGAAATCCCAGCTCCACCAAGGAATCCTTGATCGCCTCTATCCTAATGCTATTAAAGGCTCCTTCTATGTCCAGAAACGCGGCCCACCACCACCACCTCATGTAGCGCACTGTCAACAGATTTACCCTTAAGGTAGGCGTGTTGAGCGTTGCTAATGAGGTGGGTATCAATATTACTCCTAAGATAGAGGTCTATCAGTCTCTCGAGTGTCTTCAATAAGAATGAAGACAGTCTAATAGGCCTGAAATTTCCCGGCTTCGAGAGGCCTACCCTACCAGCCTTGGGTATAAAAATTACCCAGACTTCTCTCCACCCCTTAGGCAGATACCTCCTACTGAGGCATTTCCTAAATATATTTACCAGCAGAAGTAATGCGTCGTCCGGGATATTGTAGAGCATGGCCGGAAAAATACTATCGGGACCCGGCGATTTATATGGGTCGAAGGTATTGACAGCCCACTCAAGCTTCTCCCTTGTGACTATTTCCTCGACGCAGGCGCACGCATGACTCGATATCACAGACATTCCGTCCCAGGTTAGGGTCTCAGAGATAGACTCAGTCCATGAGCCATCATTCCTTTGGACATAATCCAGGGTACTAGGATCCTTGGATAAAATCCGTCGGAATCTAGACAACTCGTTGACATTATCAATGGATTTACAGAACTGCCTCCATTAGAGCCGCTTTGCACTTTTTAGATCCGCCTTATACTTATTGAAATGAACTTTATGGGTGTTCCAATCACCCGGTGCTCCCGTGAGCTTGGCCCTGTTAAACAGCCTCCTTACCGACGACCTTTGAACCTGAGATTCCCTGGTCCCCCACTTGGGCTGTTCACGCCTACCCGGAAAAGTTACCGGGCAACACAGCTCATAGCTCTCTCTTAGCAGATGAGTGAATCTGTTCACCTCACCTTCCACATCAGTTGGTAGCAAGTCGCACAGAGCCCATTGCGCCAACCCAGAGCTGATCCGTTTTTAAAAAAGTCCTAATTCGTCCTCCTCGGGTTCCTAAATGGATTTTTACAAATGCAATGCATTGTCATGGAACTGTGTGTTGCCACCCTCCAATCCGCAACAAGTTGCTAGTCGCGGTTCACTAATGTCCGGTGTATAACTGGCTGCCTATACTTATTTCTGAACGTCGGAGTGTTTCCCATATTACAGATAATAAGATTGTTAGTAGTTATAAAATCAAACATTAATTCACCCCTTTTGTTAATATCAGCGCTCCCCCATTGGTTATGATGTTCATTTGCATCACATCCCAAAACCATAATGGCTCCACTCCTTCTTGTATACGTCACAAATTCTTCCACCTCTGCGCCAGGTGGATCTATTGCCTTGTACGGCATATACACCGAAGCCAGTGTAATAGTACGATTACCTTTGGCTTCGCTATTAACGACGGTCAAGTTACCGCACTTGAAAGAATGTGATATGAGAAAATTCAATTCATTCCTCGCTAG
The DNA here is from genome assembly GCA_943735925.1 of Pollenia amentaria. Taxonomy (NCBI): domain Eukaryota; kingdom Metazoa; phylum Arthropoda; class Insecta; order Diptera; family Polleniidae; genus Pollenia; species Pollenia amentaria. The sequence goes on from OX031009.1 coordinate 165,132,740, forward strand.
TCTACACGTTCTTACCTTGTCCTTTGTGGACGGCACAAACAGAGTGTATCCCGTAACCTTTAACCCGCAAACCTTATTCTTATTTATCCAATGCTTGGATAAGGGCTACGTCCGTCCGAGTGTTTTTGAGGAAAGTTGCTAGTTCGGCTGAAGCTGCTTCACAATGGTGTAGGTTTATTTGCACCACTAACAGCTTCTTTGGTACTGTCGTGTTTCGGATACCGAAACCTTGTACTAACTAAACCGAACTTAACAACCCCCCGCAACCGCCTATAAGAATTTCGTGCACTCCGGATCCACGGCGAACTCCTTACAAGCCTGTGAGTCACAAGCCTCCGTTGTTTGGTAAGGAGCCTACCGTTCTGTTTGCCCATTACTTCCAGCCGTGCGTTCGGGTGGTGGAATCCAATATGGACCTGAGTGGCAGTTCGGAGGCTTGTATGACTTCAAGCTTTGCCTTTGGGTTAAAGTCACTACACTTGCCCATCGTGGTTCTTAAGAATTCCAAGGAATTCATGTTACCAAAGTTGACAGGCTTCACTCCCTTTACCCAATCTGCACCATTGAAAGAAATATCCTCCTCTTTTCCACTAAATACGGCCAATTCGTCGATGAGCCTACCTTCCAATAGCTGCCATAGATTGGTGCTTATCCTCCCATTCCTTGTCCTCTTTTAAATATTTTTTCTATTATTTTTATCCATTTTGTTCCCACGAGTAAGTCGTAAAGTCGGACCATCCACACAGTGTCGGCGTGCGCGGACTAGGCAACTGACATACAACAGCGCTTTGCCATGATGCTGAGGGGAGCTGTTAACGACTAGTTTCTTTCTGCACTAACTAGACACCCAGGCACTCGGCACTGCTACCTTCACGGTGACCTTAAAAGTGCATGGCGCATAATTTTTTGTCCGATTTTCATTTCCTATACGTCGTTAGAAATGTGTTGACCACGGCTTGTAATTTTTGTCAAAAATTAAACCTTAACTGCACTATATTACTTTTTTATAACATTTATTTCGACATCACCCACTCGTAACGGTTTTTAACCATCTGTGCAGCTGCGTTCTAAATGACGTTATTTTATGGAGCAAAATATATCTATCTAGCTGTTTAAAGTAATTTTTAAAATTATTAAAGACAAAAATAATATTTAAAAAGAAAAAACAAATCTGGGTTCCAGGTACTTAGTTTTTGTTTATTATTTACTGTGGCTTATTGCAATAAATTATTATCAAAACCCTTTTAAAGCTTCTAGAGTAAAATGAAAAAAAAACAAGATTAGAGTTATTCCAAATAGTGCAGAATGTAATGCTACACCCGTTGAAAAGAAATTACAATTATTAGTTAGAAAATTATGCGAAATTTCATATGTCAAGGAGATAGTGAAATATCAACATATATGTATGTATGTATATAACAACTTCGTAAATTAGTTGTTATTATTGTAAAAAAATTTATTTTTACTATTATAAAGAAGTTATAATTATGAATAAATTAATAATTTTCAGATAATTTAAACACTTTAAAACGCATAAAAGCGATATAAAAGCTTAAACATGAATATTTTGTGGAAATCATGAGTAGATCCAACTATAAGTTTGTTACAATTGATGTCAACTTCTTCAAGTTTTTTATTTATTGAAGAGTAAATATTTGCAGAGGCTCCCCTTTTTAATTTATTCAAGTCCTAAATTGAACAGCCTAAAATTCTTATTTTTACGTTAAGATATTTTATGTACGAAATGTCCGACCACTCCTCTACTACAATGAAAAATCGTACATTATTGTTCAACATTTCGTTAGCAAGTGCTTCTGCTTTCTTAGGGTGGGTTTTTAACACGGAGATCAGAGATTAGGCATCTTTTATCTGTGTTTTTGGCTTTTAAGACTTTTATTTGCCAGTTTAAGCGGCCAATATTGGTGGTTTAAACTTAATCAACAAATGTTAACACATATACATCTATAATAAAAGCAGCTGTTAAAATACAAAGAAAGAAATGGATTATTCATGTGAAGATAAAAACTTTAGTGATTCTGAAACATATGAAAACCTAAATAAAACAATTATGAGAAGTAAATTTCTTTTTATAAGAATTAAAAGGACTGAATTTCTTATTCTTCTGTAAAAATTGCAAAGTGCATTGATAAAAAGTTCCAATTAGTCCTCAATTAAATGTATTCTCAGATTAATTAATTATTGTTTGCTGCTACGATTAAACTCGATGTCGAAAACTTACTCTTAGTATAAAAACTATCTATCAACTTTCAAATGGTGCTTTCGTTCTGTGGCATTAAAAGACCTTTCAGCTTTAAACATTATATTATCCCTTTAGATTTTTTTAACCGACATACCGACTTCAGCCACACACCTACAAATAGTTTCTTCAAGGGACGACTGTGCATCCTTTTGCTTTTGCAGAAATTGTTGGTTCTTCATCCAATGTAGTGTTGTATGCTTGACGCAGATGATAAATAATGGAAGATGTGGCGGAACTTGAGCATTTATAAATGTTTGGACAATTGTTGCACTTGGCATTGTCTCCATCTTTAATGCAATATTTCCAAACTAAGCTCATTTTGAAACAATATATATAAAAGGGTACGTTGTATATGTTTGCCAGTACACAAATTGTTATTCAAGTTGTCTATTTTTGACAACATAAAACTTACGTGATGTTATTTTAACAGATAATATAAACGTTAAAGTAAATAAACATAAACATTTGCTTTTTTACGCCCAAATTTTACACAGAAAATTTGCTAGATTAATTGACACACATTGTTAGTTATTTGTTAATCGAAATTGGCCATTTTAATTTTTCGATCAAATAATGACAACAAAAATGCTGTTTTTAATCGAACAACGATCAATCGAGTGGATACTTTAATCGTAACCAATTAAAGTAAGATATATAGTTATAAATAGCAAGGGGTAGGATGTTGGTCATAATCTAACGTAAATAAAATATCTTTGCGAATCAACAAATTTGCGATAAAATGAAATCGTTTTATTCGTGCATATATTTGCATTTTTTAAAATAAATATATTCTTTTGCATATTTTACATACATCTTTAGTTTTTCCTTCCCGAGCCTACTGTAGTCCGAATTGGCTTATTTTTAATACTTTATACTATTTATATCCACCACCTGGATAACTATATTGCCGCGATGTGGTGGTTTAAGTGTCGGCTATAGTGTCTGTCTTGGAACTTGAATCCGGACAGCTGAGTCGGAACAAGTTTAAAGGCAGCATGACCAAGGGCTATCCATTCCTCATCCTATTCCCTTCACCTTCAATCCTTCCCCCCCCCCCCCCCCATCCTTTTTATCCACCACTTTTAAGGTCAAGGTGGTTGATAGCAGCGCCTGGATGACTAGTAAGTGATTAAAGAAACTAGTCGCGAACACCTTCCCTCTGACGCTGATGGCAAAGGTCAGTTGCAAGCCGTCACTGCATGAGATGGTCCTTAGTATACGTGCATACTCGTGGGATTGGAAACAATTTCAAAATATAACAATATACGGACAGTGACAGAAGTTGGTGCAGGGAGTATCACTGACAACTCAACAGGCCCGATGTCAGATTCAGACTCGGTTCAGCTGGGTGTTCACGGGGTTATTCTGCTGCAAGAAAGTCAGTTAATGACAGAACTGACAGAGACCAACCGGATGGGTTCGCCAATTGACTCACTGACACGCTCTGGGGCCTTGGAAAGACTCGGTGATCTGACCTTGGACTCTGATGATTAGCACGAAATAGCTATGATTTTGGCTCATGATTAGGACCAGAGGGTTGAACCATCGACTTCTGTGGTCACATTAGAGACAGAGAGCAAATTGGCGAGTACATCCAAATCCATTGTTCGGCAGGATGCGATAGAACAGGTCACATCGGAGAACCGATCAAATCTCGAAAAAGCCAAGAGTGGTGGGAGAGTCTCTTTAGCCTTTCTAGAAAAGATAGCTAAGAAAGACTCTTCACTGCACGATGGGCGGGATAGGGATTTGCTGATGATGCACCGGAAGAACGCTGCTAGATTGGAAAGAATCCACGGTTCTGTCGATGTCATTGAAGTCGATGAGTGGGGTTGCGATATTTGGGTTGGGGTATCAGTTTTAGGTTTTCAAAAAATGATGGACCCTACGAGGCTGAATGTGGTGCAGATAAACCTGCATCACTCTGAAGCAGCCTCGACCGCATTAGTAGCCCACCTCATCGATAACAACGTGAACGTGGCCTTAATCCAAGAGCCCTGGATCAACAACAATCGGGCAGTTGGATTAAAGGCCACGGGATATACTTACCCCACCCGGAAGAGAAGGTTCGAACTTGTAAATTGGCAAGAAATGAGCTCAAATTAATGTTGTCTCATTTTTTCAGCAATGAACCCCTCACGGTTGTGACAGGTGAAGCTAGGGACAAAACGGTCCTAGCACTAGCATCGGTATACTTACCATATGAGGCTACCGATCCACCTGGTGTGAAAGTACGGGAGTTGGTGGAGCACTCGAGCAGAAGGTGCTTGAGACTGGTACTAGGTTGTGACGCTAATGCACACCATACCCAATGGGGAAGTACCGACATCAATAAAAGGGGTGAGTCTATGTTTGATTTTATTATTGCTAGCAATCTTTACATCTGTAATAGGGGGAATACGCCAACATTCAGAACTAGAGATAGAAAGGCAGTAATAGATGTAACATTGACGAACTATAGAGACTTAGTAGATGATGGGAGGGTGGCTTTGGGATTTTCCTTCTCTGACCATGGTCGTATATCCTTTAATCTAAACTTCGAAAAGTCACAAAGGCGTTCTTATAGGAATCCAAGGAGGACGAACTGGGATTCCTTTTCGGGATCGGTGAATAGTAACCTTAGAGTTACACACGATTGGGGGTCGACTTCGGCCGGATTGCAGCACCTGGTGGGTACCTTTACGGAGGTGTTGACCAGTAGCTATGAGCGATCTTGTCCGCTGAATTTTCCCGGTAGGCGCTCGCAACCGAGATGTTGGACAGGTGAGTTGAGGACTCTAAGGACCACTGTCAGAAGGTTATTCAATAGAGCGAAGGATAAGTTATAATATGTATAAGGGAGATATTAGAAGGGCTAAAAGGGCCTCGTGGATCAAATTTAGCGAGTCAGTGGAATCTGTAAATGAGATGTCCAGGTTCAGAAGGATTTTATCCAAGTACCCTGTTGTCCCAGGATTTATTCAGAGACCGGACGACTCATGAACGGAATCTAGCTCCGAATCTCTCTTGGATAAGGTTACATGGGCGGTTAATACTTTTGGGTCTTACAAATCGGCAGGACCAGATGGTATATTTCCGGCTATGCTACAGAATATCCAGGGATCATCACTCCTATTGCTGGTGAAACTATTTAGGGTATGTCTGCTAAATGGCTACATTCCTAGAGGGTGGAGAGGTCAGGGTTATTTTCATACCTAAGGCAGGTAGAACCGGTCACTCTAAACCCAAGGATTTTAGACCTATCAGCCTATCGTCTTTTCTTTTGAAGACATTAGAAAGACTGATTGATCTACATCTGAGGACGAAGATTGACGCCGGCATCATCAGCGGCGCTCAGCATGCCTTTCTTAAGGGTAGGTCTGTTGAGAGTTCGAGCGCTTAAGGAAACTCGTGACTAGGTGGATCCCAGAGTGGGAGTTTTCTCTCCCTTATTGTGGCTCTTGGTTGTCAATGTCGTTTTGGGACGTTTTGACAGGATAGGTCAGAAGGTCGTCGCCTACGCGGATGATGTAGTTATATTGGTATCGGGCAAGTTTCTGTCGACAATTAGCTATGTCATGCAAGGGCCGCTGGGCGAACTGTCAGCATGGGCGACTGATAAGGGTTTGGGAGTTAATCCGGAGAAGACAGAATTAGTTCTTTTCACTATAAGGTACAAGGTGGAGAATTTTGGGCTGCCGGTACTAGGGGGAGTAGAGCTTAGGCTATCTGATAGTGATAAGTATCTAGGAGTTTTTCTGGACAGTAAGCTGTCGTGGAGGAAGAATACTCAGGAGATTAAATAAGGGTCTCAATGCCTTCTATGTTTGCAGATTGTCGATAGGTAGGAGTTGGGGACTCCGGCCGTCAGTTCTGGGATGGCTGTACACTTCGGTGGTTAGACCCATTCATACGTATGGATGCTGTGTTTGGTGGGAGGCATTGAAACTAGCTAGTCGGAGAGACCTTCTGTCTAAGGCTCAGAGGTGTGTTCGATCGGCATGACAGGTGCCTTGAGAAGTACCCCTCAGGCGGCTCTGGATGTTATTCTTCATCTTCTCCCTATAGAGCAGTTTGTGATACGAATGGCAGCAAGGAGAATTCTTAGGCTGAGGGAGCTTAGTAGGTCAAATTCGGACGCGCTGCTGGGTAGGAGTAGGGCCTGCGTCAGGACCATGATAGGTATTATCACGGGCCACTGTATGATAGGCAGAATGGCGGTGAGAGTGGGGTCTGGCCTATCGGATAAATGTAGGCTGTGTGAGGAGTTGGAGACAGTTGTGCACTTTCTGTGCCACTGTCCCAGGCTACAGAACAGCAGGCTGAGGTGGCTAGTTAGCAGATTCCTGCACGAATTGGGAGATGTCTCGGGCTGCGGGCTCGAGAATCTGACGGGATTCGTAATGGGAATGACCTGGCTGCGCGGCAGGAGGCTGGGACTGGAAATATGTAGGGCAGCTTTCCTGTTTGGTAGGGTTGTTTTTGCTTGTTCTGTCCGATTTCTTATCTTCCACTATCTTCCTTTCCTGTGATTTCACCATTTTCTTCTCCTACTCTTTCACACTATATTTCTTTGTCTTCTTTCCTTCTTTCCTTCACTAATTAAGGCGTCACAGTGGACCACATTGGTCTCTGGGTGAGGGTGTCAAGTTTGCTTCACACCAGCTTTTCTAACCTAACCTAACAATTTATATATTTACGTATGTATGAGAAATATTTTAGCCAAATTTGGTCCTACTATTTCTTATGGTATGGGCGCTATTGTACCAAAGACATTATTTCGGGAAGCACAAGGTAGTTATTTGTTTGAACTTAGTTAGTTATAAGCCGAGTTTTACTAAAAGTATCTTACCAAGTTAATATCGGCTGAATGTTAGAAAATAAATGCCATAAATTATAAGAATACTTAAAAAAGTAAAATTTTATAGATACAAATTTGCATTTTTGGTAAAAATTAAAGTCAGTCGTGGTATTTTGCTAGTATTTTAGCGATTTGTGGACCGATTTGCCTGAATGGACTACACGCGTAATATATATTTAACCCAGTTCATACATACGAACAGACACGCATAAGGACATCGTTAAATCAACTCCGCCTATCAAAAGGATCCAGAATATATATACTTCATACAGTCTAAAATCAGTCTCCTAGGCCGGATGGTATACATACACTGGTCTTGAAGTAGTGCTCTTCCACGCTAGCACTCTATACCATGCCGGGGAATTTCCTATCTGCTGGAAAGTTGCTAATGTAACAACAATTCCTAAAACAGGAGTGGCTATAAACCCTGAAAATTACCGGCCAATTGCAATTTGTTCGGCACTTTTCAAAGTTAGGGATACTATGGTAAATCACCATCTTGTCAAATTTTTAGAGTCAAACTACTTGCTAAGCGATCACCAGTATGGCTTTCGTAGAGGTCGCTCTACTGGAGACTTACTGGCCCTGCTATAGGAAAAATGGTGCCATTTAGCGAGTCATGCAACTGCTTTAGATATTTCCCAGATTAATAAAAATTTAAGAAATAAAAAATTCCACAAAAATTTAATTTCATAATTATTATCTATTGCCATCATCATTATTATTACTATTTAAGAATAACAATAAAACAACTATAAAAACTTAAATTACAAAAAAGTGACTTAAAAGCTACTTAAAATAATAACAATTTTACTTTAACACGTGTAAGAAGCCAATAAGTTACAAACAAATACATTAATACTTAAATACTGTTTTCATTTATTCATTCGTTTATTGATTAAATTAAATACTAAGTAAATTATAACAACCCCCACAAACATTACAATCATATTTTTTAGAATTATCTGTTGTTTTTGGATTTAAAGATTTGAAAAAATTTGTAACACCTAACAAAATATCATCCCTCTTCATATCTAAAAACTCATAGGTATAATTTTTATAATTTTGAATTACGTAAGAAAACATTTTATAAAGAATCATCTCGGTTGTAACAAAAGTACATTGTTGGGAATCAATCGCATCGACTGTTGTATCAATAAACGTGCGTGTTTGATTTAATAAAAATTGAACAGCAGTCTCTGAAAAATACAGCCCCATACTATTAAAAATATCAATTAAATTCTGGGAATTTACTATGTGTTTTACAAATTTTGAACCATAGTGTTTGGACAGTTCTATCAAATTATATTCAGTTATTTCTTTATTGACAACTTTAACAAGCAGACCCGGTACTACCTCCATTGCACCGGCTCCCAAAATTGAAAGTGTTGACAGAAATCCTGTTTGTTTAAGATTAGTATAAACGGTATGTATATTGCATAGGACATTTTTATATGGTATATCATTGACTAAACGTAATAGATCAAAATTTCCAGCATTTTGACCTGCATATTTCATCGCTTCTCCCGATAGTAAAGTAAGGCCAGCCCTAAAAGTTAAAAATGTAAATATTGTGATACTCAAAAAAAAAAATTATTTGTACAACTTACTTGATTTGTGTTTGTAATAAATTTTTTAATGTATTACCACCAACTTTTCCAATTTGCGATGTTATCACAATATTATTAATTGAATTTGTTAACAAAATCAATGAAGAACCAAACTCCATTATATCGTTAAAATCTAGTTCTTCGTCATCCAGAAAATATCTCTATAAAAAAAATAATTTTTGTTTTTTGAAAACAATTGCAGGTGAAAGGTTTGGACAAACATATACATATATATACATATCGACCATGCATGCACACTACAAACATACATACATTACAGCAAGGATGTTATTTGGATAGAGTATCGTGATTAAGGAACTCGCGGATCCTGAGTTTTGGCAGGTGTAGACATAGCTGCCAGATAAAATTGGTCAAAAATCGTCAAATTTTGAGAAAAAAAAACGTCAAAATCATCCAATTGACTAAGCTTAATCGTCACAAAAATCGTCGTTATAAGCACCACTAACTTTTAATAAGTTTTGAAAATTAATTGTTATTTTTAGTTTCCGTTGTTAATAAAATTTTAATATACCTATTCTTCTTGTTTTTGAAATTTAAATACAAATTTTCGTTCAGAAACCTTTTATTGAAGTAACACAAACAAACATTTTTCAAAAGAATTGGAATTCATAAGAAAAGTAAGAAAATAAACTAAAGCCAAGAAATATCAAACACCTATTTTACACCTCGAAAATCTTGCTAAAGAACTTAAGTCTGGTAAACATCAATAAACTCAGACTTTCTGAAAGAAAAGTTTCATACCGTGAACCCAGTTGAGTTGTAATTTCTTAATTTTGGTATTATGGTTTACAACTTTGCTATATTTCGGTGAACAAAAACATCAAAAAATTACAACTCATCACAACCAGTTGTTTTAATTACAACTCAACTGAGTTGAGTTGTAACCCGTAATAGGGACCTAACTGATCAAATATAACTCTTAAAAATATGCATCGTGCTAAAAAAGTTGTATTTTATATGATGAATAGCTAAGACATGAAAATTACTGCCTATCAAGTAAATCAAATTATCTAAGAAGCTTAAATAAAATGCAAAATTATATTAAAAACATTTGTTAATTTAAACAACATTTGTCATTTGAAAAATCGTCAAATTAAGGACCATTTTTGTACCTAAAAATCGTCAAAATGACGATAAGTCGTCAAATCTGGCAGCTATGAGTGTAGATAGAGTACCAAAAAAAGGTGCAAGTGCTCTAAGTAGACCTGCAAAAGGGCGAAGGGACATCGCCCTTAAATTAGGTGGCAACTGTGTTCTGAACTAACCCGTTATTATCGTTGTTTTACACTCTTTCCTTTTATTTGAATGAATAAATATGGCTCTGAAAAACCCAGAATAATATATCCGCCAAAAGGCATTAATGTCAACGGCAATTAAAAACTGATTACCCCTGGGCCGACGCACAGTGGCTGAAAACTCAATTTCATCTGCTAAAAGTCCAAATTTTTTTTTCGCCGATTTCAAATATGTTACTTCCATTCATAGCAAATATATTAGAACTAAGGTATCCAAAATATTGGTAGTTGTGGGTGTGGCATGCTACTGATAAGTAGTTGTCATTACAATTGTCATTATTCTGAAAACCTCAATAAGTACTTGCTAGTAATGACCTCAGTAAGTACTTTTCACTACTATTATTTTCAGTTATGAATCTTTGCTTACTAAATCAGCTAAATAACTTCTTATAAGTTGTCTTGTTTTCAGTAATGAATATTTACTTACTGCTAACTATCTCCATAACTACTTATTAGGTCTAGTAACTAGCGCCATTTAAATAAAAACAAGTTATTTTTTGGCTTCTTGTAAGTATATTGTAAGTACTTACAATTCAACTTACTGGTAGTTAAATAATAACTAGATATTTTGTGACTTCTAGTAAGTGTATTGTAACTACTGAATTCTGTGGACAACTCGAACAAAAATAAGTAGTAGAGGTCTGCACAAATGTATTTGCTAGCCAAATGATTGTTGTGTGTGTATTTGATATTCAAATCAAATGTGTAAAAAAATGAGAGCTAGTCATTCACGCTCAATCATTTTAAATGAGAGATCCATGGTGAAATTACTACAAGGTGGCAGCACTAGGATTTGTTGTACAACAATACAACAAAAACAGGCAAATTTGTTTGTGTAAAAAAGTTAAGTGTGTCAAAATATGAATTTTCACCACACCAAAATATTATTCTTATTGAAACGTCAATTCCTCAGAAAATAAAAGCCATATAAACACATACTTAGTAAAACAAATTTATACAAAGTAAAAAAAACATAATTATTATGTTTTATATTAGAAATAGCAAGTTAAATTACTTACATACATAAATGCAGCAGTACAATTCAACTTGCTGCAAAGTGAAAAGTGCAATCAAAGTGCATATCAATATCAGCCAGTCAATTTTAGATGTCAGTGAATACATATCGGATAAAAACAAGAATATACAAGTTTTAGTTGCCAGCATTAATCATGGAAGTAAGTTACGAGGCTAGCAAATTGTCACCTATAATAATATAGTTTTAAACTTTTTTAGGTAATATTGTAGATGATCTGACCCTGGGTTTGACGCTTGTACACGTTAAAATTCAAACAGAAGTCGATAAAAACTGGTGGAATTTGATGGTTTTGGCATTTTATTCTTTTTTTTTTAATTCTTTAATGTATGTATATACTATATACTTATTTGTTTAAGAATTTTAATCAAAATACAAGTAAAACCTTCTTTATGTTTATGTTATACTAATGAGGAGAGAATCCTTGCCCATGGGCAAAGGCCGTCTATGCAGAGCATCTTTAGTTAGCGAAACCGGTATTAGTTATCCCATAGGGTAGAAAATCCTTGCGCCCGGCCGATGGCCGGCTATACAGGAAATCTTGAGTCTTTGCGACCGGCGGAGGTTTAAAAAACGTACCGTTGCCAGGCAGTTCTTCCTTACCGCATAATAAACACTTACGCAATTTGAAAAGCACGCACAAAGGCTTCAAAAAAAAAAAAGTTTTCTTTTGCAAATGAGTTTTTTTTGTTGGTCCTCCACCACGATGCAAAAAGCTACGTTATAAACGATTGGCTGTAATTTGTAATTTAAAACACTAGTTGCTTTTCGCAACAAATAAAAACCACTTTTATAATACAATACGTATTTAATTTAAGTTATATTTCAAACTATGTAAAACTTTCACAACAGAATGTATCTTTTACAAACGATTAGTTTTAATACAACTCACAAGTTTTTTTTATTATAACTACAATACATCTTTTTTATGTTTTATTTCAATTGTTTTAACTATTTATTTTAAACACAATAGTACCGAACAAATTGTTTTTATATCTCGCAAATTATTTTTTGAAATAAATTAACGTATCAATCAATATTTTGACACTTGCTATGAATAAACAAATAATTTTGACACAATAACTCTTTCACCATGGATAAGCAAAAAATATTAGATTCCGTAGTGCTGCCACCTTCTAGTAATTTCACCATGGAGAGATCAACACAACACCGTTCATGAAAAAGTGAGCCACATACACTAACACTAATTGTGTGTGTGTCTCTATTATTGTTTGATGAACTCAAATTCATACATCTTACAATAAAAAAACCTGAGTTATGTTAAAAATTACACTAATCATTCGTGTGTTTGTTGTCTTTCTTGTTTTGTTAAAATTGGTTTTTCCCCTATTTGATAATTTTCCCTATCGTTCTTTGTTTTTGTACGGGCGTATGTACGGGTAATGCTTTTTCTCAAGTTGGGATTTACATTCAGTTGATATTGAAATCAGAAGAAATAAATCGGTGGAAAAAGTGTACATAGTGAAGAGGAAAGTTAAAATTTTAACAAAAAAAGTAAGAAAATAAAATGGTTGTAAAAAATATATTTTTTATATGCAAAAACAATAACAGTAATAATATTATAAATAAAAAAATAATAATTATGCAAACCGTCAAAATTTTTACTAAAATTATCGATAAAAAATTAAATAATGTCAAAAAAATGTAAAATTGTTCAACTTAAAAAAATTATCAAAGCTAAGAAAGAAAGCTCGTTATTAAAAAAAAATAATCTATTAACGTTTAAAAATAAGTTATAAGTTCTTTTGACTTAAAAAAAATTAAAACAAAAAAATTAACAAAAATTTAATTTGCTTAAAAATATATTTAAAACTACTTTTTGCTTCTAAAAAGTTGGTATCACTTTTAATGCAATATCTTTTAACTAATATTTTGTTTTCGATACGGTAAAAAAATTTCGAAAACACATGTTGTGTTGATAAAACACAATATGTACATCGCTACACAAGTGTATTTACTCGTGTAAACACTCACATAAATAATTGAATGCTTTGCACACATAGGTTATTTCTTACACACAATAAATTGTGTATGCTTATAAAATCACACACAACACACTACTGGCTAGTCTGGTATGTGAATTCATGTGTCGTTTAATCGCACAAATGTAGATCTCTAATAAATAGTTATTCAGCCGAAAAATAAGTAGTGTTTATATTTCTCCAACGTTACTTGCTAACTTACCAGGTAAGTAAAGTTTTTGCTGGGTTATTTTAAATAAATAAAAAAATACAATAATTCTCAGTCTCAATCAAAAGCATTTTCATACTAAATGCTAAAAAACATCAAAAGTTAAACTTTGACATTGAATTTCTCAACATCTGTTAAACGGATTTTAATAAAATTAAAACGGTAGGAAAGTTCAAGAAGTCTTTTCTCCAGCAAAAAAATGCATTATTATCTCTATCGGTTCAAAAGTTACAGATTTTTGGCCGATGAAAAACGATTTTCAGCCACTGTGCGATGGTCTGTGGCGTTCTGTAATTTTAGTACAATAAAGTGATTCTCTTTGGAAATGGCTTACATGTTTTCGTCACAACCGCCACCTTCTTTTTAAACCTACCAGGTCTCAGAGAGCGCTTGAAGTTCTTCGCCATTTAGTTTACGGTAGAGGCTTGGTTGAACCTCCCGACTTAAGCGGATATGGCGCTGTCATAAAAGATAAAAACAGGATCATAACGCCACTGTACAACGAATCAAGATAGCGGCCCTGAGTTTGGACCAACCAGCATAAACACAAAATGAAACGAAAAATCAAAACAAGTAAAATGAAAAGACTGAGGAAACTGGACAATTAGAGATTAATATATGCCCATTCAGAAGGAGTTCGGTGATAGTAAGATTACTCACCACAAGCAATCATGCGGTGAAGAGATCGACAATGCCCGTGGTAACGGCAAAAATAAGTTGACTAGTTGAGTTTATTAAAACCTGCACCAATATTCACAAAAATATACACATTACTACGCACCAAATCGGTATCGTTTTCGAATCAAAAACGATAGTCTATACTGACTACATTTTACCTTTCCTTATAAAATCGTTTTTCCACAAATTTCAAATGTTTAAATTGGAAAGAAAATATATGAAAAAAAGTGAATCGTAATTATATCGTTTTAAAAGTATCTAATACATATAATAATCGCTTGAACATATAATATCGTTTTCGCTATCATATTGTTCTATGGTTTACCGGGAATAAGAATTTATTTATATAAATAATATTCACTTATCACACATAACATATAATAACAAAAATTTAATACCATAACATTGTGTTGTAAAATATCTTTATAACAAATAGATATTGGGAATTATTTCTTTTTCATAAGCAACTTTATTATATTCAACATTTTTCGTTTTTCGAATTTATTCTATGAGTTAAATTTCAGTTATGTATTTTATAAAGCTTTTTGTAATAGCTCTATTCTTAAAATTTTTTTTTTTTTTTTTTTTTTTTTTATAAAATACATAACTGAAATTTAACTCATAGAATAAATTCGAAAAATGAAAAATGTATCTTTATAACTATAGTTATGTACATATTTTATAAAAAAAAATACATGCACTCTTAAAGAGAGCACGCCTGGCATTCATTTTTGACCTACAGGATCGCAAAACGAGACGAGCAAAAAAATAGAAAAGGTGAGAAGTATAAATGACAAGGCAGGTTGACGTACAAGTTGATTCCCGATATTAAGGAGTGTACCGAAATGCTTCGCCGTGACCTTCATTTTTATATAACGCAAATACTTATTGGACACAGTTGGTTCAAGTCATTGATTCAAGATCTTCCGTGGAGGAAGATCCACGTCGTTTTTTTTTTTGGCGTGTCCAAGATTCTGGGATAACAGGACGGATTTGGAGAAACAAGTAATGTGTATGGTTAGGCCAACGAACATAGTACGTTTTATGTTGTCGTCCTTGGAAAACAGGAACAGGGTGTGTCACAACGTGAAATTGGTTCTAATAGAGCTTCGTAGGGAAGAGGAGATTCGGGGAAGAATCAAATTGATTTACGATAGTGTAGGTTTCTACGTTTCCCCACCTAATGACGAAATACCTTACGGTAGTTCCACAGGACACTTGGGTTAGAGATAGTTTTTTTGCGCGTTAAAGTCTCGCACTCTTGGCAATTTTGACGAATGTTTACCTCAAAAAAAAAAAAAATACATACATGGATACATACAGACCTCATTCCTAATAGGGCGCTAAGAATTGCCCTGCGCACAAAACCGCTAAACTCTTCAACAGCACCCTCAGAAATGGTTAATTTCCAGACATTTGGAAGAAACAAAAACTTATTCTAGTACCGAAACCAGGAGACGGTAAGGATATATAGACTAATTTGCCTTCTTGATACTCTTGGCAAGTTCTTGAAACGTATTATATAGGTATACACAAGGCTTCTGAATACCATCGAAGAAAGATAAAGTCTCTCTGAAGAAAGATAATATGGCTTTAGAAAGGCAAAGTCAACAATCGTCGCAGTAAGCTTCGTTATTGATTCGGCCAGAAAGACAACCAAAGGCAAAAAGAGGAAATACTATGCCACCAACACACTTAATGTAAAAATAACTTTTAACTCTAATGGTTGGCAACACATATATAAGAACGTCGTTGAATTCTTTTAATGTTCTAGAGTACTTAGTCAAAATCATTAAGGATAACTTTCAAACTAGAACACTTAGGTTCGAAACTAACAAAGGTACAATATCGTACAATGTTACAGCTGGAATAAGTGTTAGGACCGCTTCTATGTACAACGGTATTTTCATAATGTACAACGGTATTTTCTACCTAAAAATACCAGAAGAAGCGACCGTGGTACGAAGTCAAAATTCTTGTCAGGAGCACTCCACTTGAAAGAGGTTCAGTTATATGCTGATGAAGATGTCAAGACTATTGAAACGTGGATGAAACAACACAACACAGAGAGAAAGTCAAACTTTTTACTTGCAGTAGAAACAACTGTAATTAAATCGACAGAATGTATAAATTATTTGGACAAAATGGTTAATGATCGGATCAACTTAAAAAAGCACATGGACTTCACATACAGAAAGGTAACGGCAGTATCAAACTCCCTGGCAAAAATTATGTTAAGCATCAGTAGTCCAGCACAAAGTTAAATAATTTTGATTTCTAGAGTTAACTAAAGCCTCTAAGAGCCATTTTTTGAGTTAGAGATCAGCGATTAAATTAACTTTAATCTCCGTATTTACTTTTTGAGTTTTATTATTTAAGTTTTTTAGCTAGTTTAAGCGGCCAAGGCTGGTGGTTTAAACTTAAAAAAAAGATATGTATATTGCTAAGCACTTTTATTTAATTTTCCTTTCTATATTTATTTTTTTTTTATATATTTTTTCACCAATTTCCAAAAAATTTCTACCTATAAACAAATTTAAATTCTCGCATTTTCGTCTTCTTCTTTAAAAACATCCATATTGCTTTGATAAAAAGTTGACATTTGCATAAAAATGTTGCCATTTTTTTTTTTTTTTTTTTTTTTTTTTTTTTGTTGGGACCAGCACTCAGGGGATGACCCCTACTAGGAAAATAGGTTATGGGAAGGAGGAAAGAGGGAGTTGTGTTTGTGAACATTCGACTTGAACTTTTTCATGTTGTAAGTGAGAGGGAAGACTTCAGCAGGAAGGTTATTCCACATACGAACTGTCCGGCCAAAAAACGAATTTTCCCTGTAATGCGTTGTACGATTCACCGGCCAATCGACCACAAAAGGTTGTGCTCTTGAGGAAAAACGTGTATTACGAACAAAGCTATGGGTCTCGGGAACCAAATCCCTAATTTCATCAGAACACATCCCGTTGTAGTACCGATAAAATAGGCAAGTACAACCCACATTGCGACGGTGCTCAAGGGAGTCAATAGAATTGGATACCCTACTGTCGCCAATGAGAACCTTCGCCCTCTCCTGCACGCGGTCGAGAAGCTCCAAAATAGACTTTGAAGCACCGGCCCACACATGAGAGTTGTATTCCATTCTCGGTCGGATATAGGTGGTATAAATAGTAAGGAGATCAGATGGAGTGAAGTATATCTTACACCGTTTCAAAAAACCGAGGCACTTGAATGCTTCTTTCGACACCTTGAATATATGTTCTGTCCATCGGACATCACATTGTATCCTCATGCCCAGAACATCAAGAGATTCTGTTTCCTCAATATTTATACCACCCATACATACAGATGAGGCACCTTGATCCGTCGCGCGTTTATGCGTTAGTACGCAACATTGGGTCTTTCGGGCATTAAATTCGACCCTATTCGCACGACCCCATTCTGAGATTATGTCTAGGTCACGGCCAAGCGTATCATTCATGTTCTGTCTCATAGCACAAACATCGGACACGCCTGGTCTGCAACCAAAAGAATACGAATGGCAAAGGTTGCTGTCATCTGCAAAAGAATATATAGGGTTGGAAGTTTGATATAAGAGGTCATTTAGAAAAATAAGAAATAGAGTAGAGAAATAGAGTGCCATTTATTTGTGTTCAGTATGGTAACACAACATGGTTTAAGCCACCACCTAAAAATATCAAATTCAATTGATACTAGATTAACTTAATTCTCAGATTAGATAATTATAGAATTAAATTAACATTAATCTCAAACCCAAAAAGTGGCTCTAAAAAGCATATGATTTATATGTGTTTCCCTGTTTTCCGGACGTATCTAAAAGGTCGCGAATGTAATAGCGAGAATTATCCCTATAAAGTTAGCAGTCAGGAAATTATCGGCAGTTTACATGGAGATATTAAGAAAACAAGAAAGAAATAAGTCAGATATATGGGGAAAAATATGATACCACGCGATGTAGTACCTTCTGGCAGTCCCGCAGAGTGTGGTGCTGACGAAAGTGGGGGTTTCCTCCTCAACAATGCAAAAAATAAAAACATGCCATACGAATGTAAAAACACAACACTTTCGCAAAATAACATTTACACTATATTAATTATTATTATATAACATATTTATTCACTCTTTTCTAAATTTAAATACATACATGCATATGTTAACTTTTAATTTTGGGGGTTTACGAAATTTGTTAAATATAAACAGTTACTTTGATAACACCTATTGAGCTACATGTCTCTGCATTCCGAAAGTGTTGAAAACACGGTCATCCCTACAGGTGGTAAACATTTTGATGAGTTTAAAAGAACTAGCCTTTGGAGCGTTAGTGATAAAATGATAAGAGAGTCCGAGGATACTGAGCCTCTTCTCATCCTATGCTGTGATTCTGTTAAGAAGAAGTCGAAAGATACCTTATATCCAGGGACCGTAACAGTTATAAGTGATATCAAAAAATGTTTTAATTAGAGTTATTTTGTGAATTTAAAACATAAATCCATCTAAAACAGTTATTTTTTAATGTAATTATAAAAGGTTAAATTAAACTTTAAGCCCCAGTTAGCTGACAGTGACAGTAATGTAACCATACAGAAAAAAGTAAGAAAAATCCATTTTTTCAGATTTAGGCGTTACGGTTAAGTTACATCTTACTGCTAACCATAATCGTTCTAATTGCTTAACATACAACAAAATTAAGCAGCTGATTTGCAACGTTAATGCTACTGTTAGCTAACTGCTAAAACTCTTAAAATAGAGTTTAATTTAGCCGTCAAAAAATAAAACTCAGGACTTTGATTTTTTACGTCATTAAATAACTCATTTTATGTAAATTGACACCCAAAGCTTGCCGTTGCTCAGATCATCACAATTTGTAAAGTAGTGTAACATAATCAGCTTGCATTGCAATTAAATAAATCGACATTAAAAAGATGAAAAAATCATTAAAAGAGTTTTAATTTTTGACGGCGAAGTGAGCCTTATTTTAATTTCAAATAAGTTTTACTTTAGACGGAAAAATAAAACTCCTTAAAAGAGAAAAAACAAAACTCCTCAAGAGAGTTTTATTTTTAGACAGCGAATTAATACTATCTTTTTAAGAGTTTCATCCGAGCTTTTATTTTTTCTTAACTGTGGAGTTGAGTTCATTTTTTCAAGAAAACCATAGATTCGAATATATTGGTATATGACAGTATTTGTCTCCGTTGAGTCTAATATGGTATTTTTGAGTTAAATTTTCTGAAAGCTGTTATTTACGTGCCCTGCTTAGATCTTCTAATATTTCTTGAGACGCAGATCCGTTATTTACGGCTGCAATGACATGTCAAACCCAAACTTGAAGAAAATGTCGAAATTCTCAAGTTTTCAAATTAGTTCTCTCGCATCTGGTTCAAACGGATTTACGAAATTGTCTATTTTAATTTTAAATTCGGGGTTAATTTTTTGGTACTTAAATTATATAAAATAACTGAAAATTCATTTGTTTTTACGGAATTCGCATTTCAATTTTTGACAGTAAAAGTAAAAAATAAATGAAAAATAAGTGGACCGGTTTTTAACTGAATTTTCATTTATTTTTTATTACAATTTCAGTTAATTTAACGTACGGAATATTGTGTGTGCATGTAAAGAAAACTGTTTCACGATGCACGATACACAGTGCGAAACTACGAAATTTTGAAGTACATACTTACAATGTACGAAAGTTTTTAAAAATTTACAAAATGTTTTAATTTTTTAACTTTTTTAATTCGTATGTTTTACGAAATTATTAAGAATTATATTTATTGTAAAAAATACCTAAAATTATTGGTTGATTAATTAGAACAAAAAACAAATCATCATTATGTGATTTTAAGAAAAAACTATTTTTTAGAATGAGATTTTAAGAAACTTGTTTCGTAAAACCTAAAAATATTTACGAAAAACTAGATTACAAACAAATTCGTTAGTTTCGTTGAATTTTAAAACACTAGAGTAAACTAATTTTTCAGTATAAAAAGAAAGATTACAATAAAAAATGATTTTGTACTTACAGTGAATAAGTCATATGTTGTTAAAATAAATTTAGTACAATTTATTAAAGTTGCTGTAGTGTTTATTGCTTGTAGGCTCATTCCAGCTGTCTAAAGATAAAAGAAAGTGTTATATGTAAGTTTTAAGGAAAATGTGGTTTGGAAATTTTTTTAATCATGTCAAATATTTGTCTATTTATTTAAGTGTAAGTTATATAAGACCAATAAAAATATATATTACAAGAGCAAAATCCTTAGTATTGTTAATAGCTGCTTCACACTATCACGCAAGTCTTAAGGTAGAAGAACATAACACGCGTTAGTGCGCGCGCGCTCTGTAGACTTCTGTCAAAAAAGTTAAAGTAGTATATTTTCATAGAACAACTTACACAACAAAATTTTGGCGCGCTCGCGGCAGAACTTTAAACAAAACTACTTACAATACAACATATTTCCATTGCATATCTAAATATACATATGCTTAGATGTACAAAATAAACAAATGCATATGCACATACAATAGAAATGAGAAATATATAAAAGGCTTGAAATGGTTACAAAACATTGTTTTGTCTATGGACATTTAAAAAATAATACATGTAAATGTGTATGTATGTATATTAGACCGTCTCAGTTTTTATACTTTTTTCGAAATTCCTTCATGAACATCGATTTTCTTTATCTACTATAAAAACCAAGAATTTTGGTGTATAACAACACTTAAATATTGATGAACGGGAAGTGGTCTCTCAAATCGTTTTTTAATTTTTTTAGCCAAAATGCCTTTTTTCCAAAAATTAAAAAAAATCTTGATTTAGTAATTTGCCTCAAACTCAAGGAGTTCTAAATGGATTTGAACATCATTACATGCATTAGAAAGCTTATTTAATTTCCTAAATGTTTCTTAAAGCAACATTGCCATTTTGTTCGATAGTTTTTTATTCATAGCAATACAAATTCAAACTTTTATATTCTGTAAATGCAGTATGGTAGATTTTGGTGTAAATAACAGTAGCATTCTGTTAAGAAAAACTGCAGTTTTAGTTGAAATGAGTAAAGTTGTTTATTTCTAAATATAAAAAAAAATAAATATATTGGTAATAACTTTTTTGTATCTCAACCGATTTTTCCGAGTTTTACAGCAAATATGTTCTACTAAAAATTTCCAATCTTTTGATAATTACACGTATCCATAGGTCCATAGATGTTGATACTTTTTAGCCCATTTTTGGAGTATTTTGCTAATAACTTGACCATTTCTTAACCGATTTGGCAGATTTATATACCCACGCCTTTACCATTTAATTAGATGATAACACTTGGAATCGGAAAGATCTATTGTTCCCGAAAATGGGTATGTTTAAAAAAAAAAAAAATTTTATTTTGGGCATTACTCTCCATTTTTGCGAAAAAACTTGCAGGGTTTTCGGGAAATATATTCTGCTAAAAATTTCTGATATTTTGATATATAAAACGTGTTCATATGTCATACTAGAGCTCTAAAATTTAAAATGTTGAGTATTTTCAATAATGTCTTTGTACGGGAGGTAACATGCCCATTTTTCAATTCCGCCCATATTTTGTGGGATGATGTGTATTGATAACCGATTGTACCTAATTGGGGAACTTTAGCTCGTTTCGTTCTCCAGATATACAGAAATGTATAACGTCTTTGTATGGGAAGTGCCACATCCAAAATGATTTAATTCAAGTCATCGAGAATTTTCAAAAAACGCATCCAAGCTCCAACAAAAGCACAATTTTAGCAAATTTGAAAAAATCAAAGACCAATATGTTCTTACTTCATAATGTATTTATGAAATAGAAGCAAATTTAGAAATAAACAACTTTACTCATTTCAACTAAAACTGCAGTTTTTCTTAACAGAATGCTACTGTTATTTACACCAAAATCTTTATTTTAAAATTTCCTACCATACTGCATTTACAGAATATAAAAGTTTTGCCTCGTTCAATTTGTATATATTAAAAGGTTAGTAGATAAAGAAAATCGATGTTCATGAAGGAATTTCGAAAAAAAAAATGAAAAGTGAGACGGTCTAATGTATATGCTAAAATACATATTTTTTTATTGTAAATCTATAATATAAATATCAGATATTAAATTATTAATGTTTTTTTACATACACTAAATACTGTTTTAATACCCCTGCGGGAAATTCGTGTCAATTGCTCTTAAAGCACTTATCCCGTGACCAGTGAACAAAATTTTATAGTTAAAAGGAACGAATTGTGATAGTTAAAAACAAGACATATCACTAAACTGGTGATAATGTGTTTAGAGTGTAGTAAGTCCAGAGAAAATATTATTGGCACAAAACTATTCATGTGACTGGATTTTGTGCGGATAGTTGCTGATTCTCTCTAGTTCTATTACTTTATATGAGGGGGATCTATCATATTGACATGGCTCATTTGGGACAATAACTGCGACTTGCATTATTTTAACCGAAATTGGAAGGTTTTTTCAGTGACCTGTTACAAAGTGTCAAAAAGGTGCCAATTAACCCTCTCGTAGGACATCGCCATGTTAAAGTGACTTGTCACGTGACAAGTTTAGTGTTAGTTCCCTTTCACTTGGTACTTTTTCTGCACGGCGGTCACCATTTAAACCTTTTGATTTCCCATCACTGTGTGTGTTGTATGTATACTATTGCTTTTTTGTTTATGTATGTGAAAAACATACCCCTTCTTTTGAATGTACAAGGCCTGCTCGCTCCATTCCATACTCATATCTTTTTTACACACGTTGTCATTGCGGGGAAGGCCTTCCGCTTTCCTTTCTTTCTCCAGAGCTTTTGAAAGTCATTCAAATAAATGGCTCTTAAGTAGAATGCTTTCCAGAGAATGACTGTCAAAAGGCCTTAGAATAAAGGTTATCTTGAAGGGTTTTTAAGAAAGGTATGTTAAAAGGCCTTTCAATTAATGTCTCTTAAAAGGCCTTTTAGACCATCCTTCTAAAAATGCCTTTGATTAAAGGTCATATTGAAAGGGGTTTTAATAAATACAAAATATAATATATGAATAAATTTCAAAATAGTATAAAAGTTTAGTGTAGTATATATTATACATATATATATTTTATACCAAAGATCAAGGTCTTCTATTAGGCATTCTTTAGCAGTTATATAATAATAGTAATTGAATCAAAAAAATTTTTAAGGCCTTAAAAAAGGCCTGAAGTAAGAAGGTCTTCTGAGTTTTCCCGCTGGGATGACACGTTTTAAGATGTTCTATAAGTGCACCAACGTGCTAGCAGCACAGATTACACACATATATGTAAAAAGTGACGTGTGAAAAGGGCCCAAATCAGTTGCGAGGGCAGCTTTTTTATAAATTTTTTGATAAATTTTGACAAATTGCTTGATCAAAACATAAAAAAAAACAAAAACCACGTTTAACAAAAGCTTTAGTTCAACAAACGTTTTATTTTGTGCAAAGCAATGTATTTAGTAATATTGTTTTTTAATGTTATTTACTTACATAAATATTAGCGGTTTTCACCCTTTGTATTAAGTGTACCACTCTTGTATATTTAATACGATTTTATACTTGAAAGAGCGAGTGTATTTTTCGTATGCATTGTAAATTAATGAATTTGCTGAGTGAGAGAAAGAGACAGATAAAGTTTCTTCAACTGTTTTATTCTGGTAAATTCACACACTTTGTTTACTACTGCTTTTTGTGGGATTTTTGAACCACAGCGTAGTATATTTTAGTGTAATACATTTTGTTGTTGCAGTGTTGTAAATGTTAGTATTTTTACTAAAATTATAAGATTAACAAGGTCTACAAGGGACTTTACAATCAAGGGTGAATTCCGCTATTATTTACTAGTGTTGCGGTAAACTTAAAAGTTAATTTTTACAACAGTTTTGCAAATAAATCTCAACTAAATAAATTTGTGTTCATGGTATTATGCGCATAAAAGATGATTCAAAGAGAAATAAAAAAAGACAGCTTTCTAAGAAAGAGACAAAAAATCTTCCGTTTCGTGACATATCTAATTGGGTGTAATCTGTGCTACCAGTCCGTTACTCAGCCTTAACTTTAAACTTTTTTACGCGTTGTGTATTTTTGACAAGTAATCAGCTGCCAACAAGAAATAATAATTTAACAAATTTATGAATCATGGAGGAAAAACTTATTGAAAAGCTAATAAAACATACAGTATCCTATAAAAAAAGTGCTTAAGCTTGGAATTCTTAAAAAAAATTGTTAAACAAATAAAAAAAGAAAAGGTTTTTATAACGCGGGTTGTGTAACTTACCATTTTTGTGTTATGTACTTCTACCTTTACGTATTTTGAAAAATATATATGTAGATCAGGGAAGCATTTAAGTCAAAATAAGTAATAAGTAAAACGGCCTTAACAGATATAATAAAATATATCATTTTATATACATACATGAATACGTAGTATGCTAACGATTACCAAATTTTTTTTAACTAAAATACAGAATACAAAAATTTGGTAATATGGAAATAGATCATATTGGCAAATTCACAACAGGGGGACTTGGCACAATTCGCTTTAAAAAATTCCTACTTTGGATGTCAAAATGTTGTTGCGTTCAAAAATTTGGCCCAATTATTTAATTACTTTTTAAAAGGCAATGTTATTTTTTTACTTTCAAAACGAAATGACGCGCAAATTTATTTTAAATCAAGAAGAATGGAATCAAATTCTATAAACAAATTATGAAAAACAAACTCGGTGAAATGCATGAAGAAAAAAAATAGTCACATGCAAAAAATAATCACAATTTAAATGTATCCCGGAATTTCTTAAAGTAAGTATAAAATTCTTAAACCAAGTACAAAAAAATATTTAGGCCCTTATCATGTACAACGCAGCGCAACGCCAAACAATAACATTGAAAGCACAAACAATGTCATAAATATTTTGTAATTTTGTTGTTGCTTTCAACAGAAATTCATGTACCGTTTTAAAATTTTCAACGACACAAGCAATGGAGCGTTTGAAATTTTAAAACGCAATGTGAATTTCTGTAGGAAGCAACAACAAAAATACAAAATATTTTTGACATTGTTTGTGCTTTCAATGTATTCTTTGGCGTTGCGCTGCGTTTTATATGATTAGGGCCTTAATCTCATATAACTTATCAACATTTGTTGTAGCCACTACAAAAACACCACCAGTGTGACCAGATCCAAAAAATTTTTACAGCTAAATCTGGCATTAGACATAAGACATTAAGTTTAGGGGGTCTGCAAACCCATAATACATGAAAAATTTAAACGATTTTATTTCTATGCTATATAAAATTTTTTAGATAATTTTATTTCTTATAGCTTAAGAAAAGTTGAAGTCTTACTTACAATTAATAGTTTTCATTTTTCATGTTTATTTTTCAAACATTTACACTATAGAATTTTTATCTTAATACAAATTAAAATTTCTTTGCACTTTTATATCAAGGGGATTATAATATTAACAATCATCAAGACGAGCGCATTTCTAATATTCCCTGAATATTTTATTTTTTCAACAAGACAGGTAAACATTAGAATTTCCATTTTCATACGAAATTTCATTTTGGGTACAACTATTTTTAGTCAAAATTTATTATAATTTATAAAAATCAATAAAACTATTTTTAGAATAATGCTAAAAAAAAGCTAAACATTTTCTAAAAATGCTAAAAAAAAAAATGCCAAAAAAAAAAAACGATTTGTGTGTTGTGTGTAGAAACAACAGAACAAGAAACACATTATTTTCATGTTTAAATTTTAATAAATTTTACTTTTTAAAGTTTAAAAAGTAAAATTTAAAGCAAGAGTTCTCGTTTAGCTTATATTTTTATTTAAATATGAACATCAAGATTTTAAAGTAAAAATCATAAGATGTAAAGAGGGCAAATAAATCAATCGTATTAAATCAACTTTATAATACTTGAATCAAGTGCATTTTGAGATTGATTCAATCTCAGTTTTACTTAAATCAATCTCATTTTCGTATCATTTTAAGTACGAATTCAGTTTTAAATTAACTTTATAATTCTTAAGTCACGCGCATTTTGAGATTGATTCAATATAAGTTTTATTTAAGCCAATCTCATTTTCGGATTATTTCAAGTACGAATTCGGGATTGAATATGGATAAGTTGAGTATTTCGCAATTGAATAATCCGTACTTGAATCAATCTTTCTGTACTTGATACAAGAAAATCCGTACTCACCGTACTACCGCTTTGGATTGATTTGAGTACGGATGGATTCATTTTTTCTTTTGAGTGTAGAAATTCTATTTAAAACTTTCTTGGGAACTTCAAATCTCAGTTCGTTTTTTTTTTTAATTTTCAAATGAATTATTTTTATTTCGTTGGTATGGAAAAGTGTTAACAAGCCTTAAATTCTCCTTATAGTGCATTTACACTTGTAATTTTCAAACTAGTTTATGATCGTAAGCAAGGCAAATTCAACTACAGGTGTTGTCGAAACTCTCTCTGATTTTGATAGTTCGAAGCAATTTAATTTGAGTTGTTAGTGTTTTGTTAGGAATGGTTAACATTTCGAACCGTAAACACTAACAATGCAATGCAAAAAACCCTATGTTATTTCTGTTGTTTTTGGATTGTTGTAGTTCCGACACCACTAAGGCGAATTAATTTTTCAGGTGGCTTTGAGAGCCCAGCTGAGCTACTTTTTTTCTTACTTAGAGAGAGAATTGTCAAAAGTTGCTTGTATTTTTGACACATCGATCAGCGAAAGCAACAAAAAAAATTACATTGTTGTGTTTTTGGTGTTGTTACTTGTTGTAGTATCAACACCACCGTTTACATGAATTTGCTTTGGACACCACTTGTAGTTGAATTCGCCTTGATCGTAAGTTAAGTAAGTAAACTATACCGATACATACCTTTTATTTCCGTTACGAAAGTAACAATATGATAGTTAAGATTAAGTTTAATTTATTAGTTATTTGCTAGTAATTTTATAAGTTTAAATTGTTATTGTATTAGTTACGTATATTTCTAATGTAAAATCACTGTACAGAATTTTCTAGTACAAATGTAATGTTATAATTGATATACATAATTGTATAACATAATAGTGTTATGCTAGGAACACAACTGGGGCGAACGACGAATTTTTGGCCGCGAATATTCGTCTCCAAAAATAAAAGACGTTTGTGTATATGAAAATGCACACAATCAGGGCGCCGGCGAAAATTCGCCAGACGTGGCGAAACTATAAATAGATTTAATTCTATTTCATACGCCGGCGAGCGACGAACAAATCAGTACTAGGTGACCATGTTTGGTTTTAGTTAAGAAGTAGTTTAGTAAATAAAGTTACTTTTTACTTTAATAATTGTTTTTTTTTATTGTATAACACATAAAATAAGTATACAAAGTATTTTGCTATAAAAATAGTGTTTAGTTGTGTTTTTGATTATGTTTTTATTTTTAAGCATTTTCTTTTTGAATATGGTCACACTATTTCTCTCTCTTTGCAAAAACAGTGATCAACTTTCTCAATTACACTGGTTTACAGCCAAAAAATACCAAGAACGCCACATGCCTAGATAAGTTAATTGGGACCTCCTGAACACGAAAAACGCTGTAATTTTTTTTTCTAAGTACCGTTTTTTAGATAACGGTACTTTTGTGTTTTTCAGTGTATGGTCCCACTCAAACCCTTGTGGAGCCCAGCCGAGAAGTCCGATCGAGATAAATGGCATATCGTTGCAAAGGTAATTGAATACCTTTTTTGTCAATATACCGCAAATTTCTATCTGATAAGAACTGGCTGAGTTATGGTACCTCAAAGTTCAAAATTTGCCAATTTTTTACGTTTTTTTCAAAAATTTTCATTTTTACTTCGTTTTTTTTTCTACGTTATAGTAAAGATCTGGAATGTTTTAATTTTTTACCTAATAGTTTATTTAATTACCAACATTTTAAGTGAAATTTGAAAAAAAATCGGAAAAATAAAGTTTTTATTAAAGATTTTGTGGAACGACAATATTTTCATCTTCATTGCTCCCACACTATATTCTATATTTTGGGTGAAATTCAAGAAAATTCCAGACTGACAAAAGAAAAACTTGAGAAGCTTCAAGAGATTTCTACTGCTATAAATGAAAGAGTAGACGATATGGAGATGGAATTCAACCAGAAGATGTTGGATGTAAAAACACAAGTCACGGTTTTTGATGGAAAACTACATCATCTGGAAGAAAAAGTCAATAGTCTTCAATATCAAGAGGGAGCGGTGAGAGTTTTTCCAGAAGTATCGAATAGAATAAGAGCTCCAAGTTTTGACGGTAGCTCACCATTGAATGTGTTCAAGTTCCAGTTTGACACAGTTGCCAACAAAAAGGCATGGAACAATGAAGAAAAAGCCATAAAGTTGATTCTGGCTTTAAAAGGAACTGCAGTTGAAATTCTATAAAGTGTACCAGTAAGTTGCAGAAACAATTATGACGACATTATGGTGGCACTGCAACGTAAGTATAGTGGTAAACACAGAAAAGAAATATTCAGAATGGAATTACGGGACAGAGTACAAAAGGCAAACGAGACGCTACAGGATTTTGAACTAGAGATCGAGCGTTTGGTGCAGCTTACTTATTCAGGTGAAAGTCATCCATTGTTAGATCACTTTAAGACCGAAGCATTTGTAAATGGTATACGAGATGCTGATGTAAAACTCGCGGTATGTGCATCACAGAAATCATCGTTTGCAGAAACGGTATCATTTGCCTTAGCCCAAGAAACCGCCAGGATGATTTCAAGGCCGCAAGCGTATACGGTACGAAAGCTTGATTTCTCTACTGAGGACAAGGAGATATTTTAAAGTAAATGAGAAGCATGAAGGAGGCAGTTTTGCAAGCTTTGGGCGACAAGCAAAATAAAACCAAAAGCAAAGTAAACTGCTATAACTGTGGTAAGACTGGTCATATTCAAAGAAACTGCAAGTCACCAAGAAAACGATCCCGATCTGCTTCGCCACAAAGAGATAACCAAAGAGCTAGCATAGCGGAGGAAGCATCTGAAGGTTCCACGATTAATTTAGTAGTGAAAACGAGCAACAAGAATATTACGACCTGTGGGTATATCAATGGTGAAATCCGCATTTTGACTATCGACACTGGTGCAGGGCATTCCATTATAAGGGCTAATTTGATAAAGGGATGTGTCGAACCACTAAGCGGGGTCAGCTTGAGAACAGCTACGGGAGAGCCTGTCATTGTATATGGCAAAGCAAGAGTGGAAATAAGAATGGGCGATATGATCGTTTTTGATGAATTTATTGTTGCGGAAATTCTGGACGAGGTCATAATTGGAGCAGATTTTATGATTCGTCAAAACATAAGTTTAGATATGGGACGACAAATAATGAATTGGTATGGTCTAGAAGTACCCCTTAACGTTGGGAACGGAAGTGATGCCCTTGTAAGACAGCTAGTCACTTGTAATCGTAAGAAATTGTTATCCCAGAAAGACAATAAAAAACGGCGCAGAAAAATTATCTCATATTGGTGCGAATTATATAGGCTAAGAAAGAAGGTAAAATACCGACTCATAAAGAAATCACATTGGAGGGTCCACTGATGAAATCGTATTGGGCGCAGTGGAATAGTCTGAAGGTGGCAAATGATTGCCTATACCGCACATGGGAAAGTACTGATGGCAAATCGGCTAAAAACCTTATTGTAGTGCCGTCGTCGAAAGTACATGAAGTTTTAAATGAATACCATAACGGTCCTAGTGGGGGGCATCTTGGCATAACAAAAACTCTAGAGAAATTAAAACAACGTTTCTACTGGGTTGGGTGCCAACAAGCTGTGGCTGATTGGATATCAAATTGCACCCAATGCATTGCCGCAAAAGGTCCAGCAAAGAAAAGTCGGGGACCGCTACAGCAGTACAATTCAGGTGCCCCATTTGAGCGAATCGCAATGGATATAGCTGGACCTTTTCCTGTGAGTGATTCCGGCAACCGTTATGTGCTAGTAGTCATCGATTACTTTAGTTAGTGGCCAGAGGTGTATGCCATCCCAAATCAAGAAGCCAGAACCGTAGTAGACGTATTTGTAAATAACTGGGTGTGCCGCTACGGAGTTCCAATAGAATTACACTCCGACCAAGGCAGAAATTTTGAATCTGCTGTGTTCAAAGAAATGTGTGAATTGTACGGTATAAGGAAAACTAGAACAACTCCTTTGCATCCACCATCCGATGGCATGGTTGAAAGATTCAACCGCACGTTAGAAGAACACTTACGTAAAGTAGTAAGCACACATCAGAAGGACTGGGATGAACACATTCCAAAGCTTCTGTTGGCATACAGATCAGCTATTCACAATTCCACCTCTCGTACACTTGCCAAAATTGTCTTTGGAACAGAGCTTAGACTACCTGGAGATCTAGAATTTGGCGCTAAACCTGGACCAACAGATGAAAATAATAAAGGCTCTACCTCAAAAGAACAAGATAACCTTAATGAACTTCATGAGTTCGTACGAAGCCGGATTAAGCTGTCCAGTGACAAGATGAAAGCCAGATACGATCGAGCGGCAAATTCGGAAGGCTTTACAGAAGGCCAGTTGGTTTTACTTTACAATCCACAACGCAAGAAGGGATTATCTCCCAAACTGCAGACTCATTGGGATGGACCATATAAGGTGATAAAGAAACTGAATGACGTGGTGTATCGAATTCAGAAATATAAGAGTCCAAGATCAAAAATGAAGGTGGAACATTTAGAACGACTAGCCCATTATGGAAACGGAGAATCTGAGCCTATTCGGGACGAACAGGCTTAAGTGGAGGGCAGTGTTACGAAATTAGATTTGTCTAAGAATTATTTATGGTTTTAGTTATAAGTTATCTTGTTAATTATAGTTTTATGTCATATAAGTTACTATTTTTATGAACGCCACTGTAACTAAATTTTCTAGCAATTGTAATTGTAGACTTTGAATTTAAAATAATTCGAACATAATTTTCTAGAAACTACTAGACGGTTCTTGAACCAACTAGGAATAGTTTTGAACTATAAATACAGGCTAACTCATAAAAGTTTAGTTTAGTTTGATTGGAGACATTAAACGGTTCAGATCGTTACTTACAATAGTGGCTAAAATTTGTGAACATTATAATTAATTTCAATAAAGTTTGTTAAGTTGAATTCGCGTGTGTATTTATTTTTATTTGCAATCAAAGAATTGAAAGGTTTATTATAAAGGGAATAAACCTTAACGCGTTTTATAAAGTAAAAACGTAACAGTATATTTCATCATGAATTGGAAGCGGTATGTCAGAATTGGATGATATTACAAGCGAATGATTTGGAATTTAATTCCATTTTAGGCATCTTACCAATGGTTTTTTTTTTATTTTTAACAGTTTCGGAGATATTAAAAAAATAATTGGTAAATTTTTCAAAAATATCCAAAACAAATAAACGTTTTCAAAAATTTACAAAAAAAAAATTATAATAGCAAAACTTTTACATTTGTATAAATTATAACGAATAAAAAAAGCCATAAGCCATGAAAATGTTTTTTAAATGTTAAATAAAAATAAAATATTGTGATTTTTGGCGAATTTTTCATAACAAAAATCTTAAGAAAATTAAATTTGTTGGTCACGAAGGTGAAAAAATCTGACAACCCTGATTTATACTGGCATACGTATACGCCATGGTATAAGTATTTATTTCATCATTATATACCGCATACGCACAAAAACAAGCGGTACTTCCCAAGAGCACTTATATGTAATCTTTTAATTCCCTGTGGAACATAGGGCCGAACCCCAAGAGCACTTGCTTGCGAATAATTAATATGTGCACATGTAACATCATATATTTGCAATAAATGCATAAGCTTATTACGATAGGCAAAAAATTATTTCAGATAAGCTTGCTTACATATACATATATTAAAACAATTATAGTTTATATTAACGCTGGTAGTTGTAATAAAACGGAAAGTTCAAAAATTATCTCATCATTTAGAAAAGGACCAAAAAAGTGGCAAGAACTACAAAAAGTATCACATTTGGTTGCATTTTGTAAAAGTAGCAAAATAGTATCCAAGCAGTCGAAAAAGTGGCAAATTGCTACTTTATTAGCACCAACGGTAACGCTGGCACAGAGTATAAATACTCGCGAAGGTGGTCATCGATTATCAGTATTAGTACGAACCAGCGTTACCGTTTGCCCGACTAAAGTCGCAATTTGACCCTTTTTAAGCGGTCTGCGACTTTTTGTGAGACTTTTTTTTATCACCGACTTTTGCGACTTATTTAATTTTGTTGTGACTTTTTACCCTTTTTTGTAAAGCATCTAACTTGTAGTAAATCGTCAAAAAAAAGTCGTTTAAATTTTAAAGCAATTCACAGATTTTTGTTCATTTGACAACATTTTTATCACTTTTTTGCAACCTTTCCATGTGTTTAACATATTCTTCGCAAATTTTCAGTAAAAGTTTCAAAATAACGTTTTAGCAAAAAGGCTTTTAAAAAAATTGCAGTGTTTATTTTACAAAATAATTTTAAGCCACCGAGTCAATGAAAGATGAAGTTTTCGTAAAACATGGACAGGGATGTACGAACATGAGAATATTTTGCTTTAACTTAAAAAATAAAATTTATTTTTTTCTTTAAAAAAGCATTTATTATTAAAAAGAAAAGGAAATTTGAAAACGAAAAATAAATTGGAGCTAGAAATACGCGTTCAGAGGCAGATAAAACCACGGAGTCTGAGACGGATAACGTTAACATCGCTGCAGGTATTCAAGAGACTGGGCTTAAGCCAGACATGGAGTCAAAGCGGCCTTTTTACAGTGTTTGTAAACAGTTTTTAGTGAACCAAAACAATCATCTTCAGAGACATGGAAAAAAACCGAATAATAATAGGGGGTTTCATGAACAAACTTGCGAGACTTATTTCAAGAATCGCCTTTTTAACTATTGTGTAACTTTTTACAATAAATGTCAATATTTAAGAAACTTGAAATTTGTGTCTAAAAATTAAATGCGTGCTTAAAAATAACTAGATAAAGCCAAAAGACTAAATTGCTCTGATTTGTCCAAGAATTTGTTGTTTTAATTGTTGAGTTATAGGCAAATTTACGAAGTTTGTGTTATTGAATTCTCATACAAATTTTGACAGTTCATTTGCGAGAGTGTAAAAATATACAGTTTGCCCAGGTTGCGAGTCTTTTAAACGATATCATGAAAATTCTTATGCAAAAGAGGCTTCTGAAAATAAAAAAGTGAAACTGACTATTTTATTTATTTTTTTTTGTTTTGCTATGCTTTTTATTATTAAAAAAAACGTTAAAAAAAAGATGTTCGACTTTTATTTTCTCAAACGACTTTTTTGTGCGACTTTATTTTTATGAAACGACCTTTTGTGCGACTTTTCAAAAATTCCTAGCGGTAACCCTGGTACGAACATTTAAGTGCGTACATCGCAATTATAAGTGGTATAATTGACTAAATTCTAAAAAAGTGGTGTGAATAGTTTATAGTACAGCCATAAATAAAGTGTTTTATTTATTTTATTAAAGTTACAATAAAAGAACTCAAGAGGTTTATTATAGAGGAAATAAACCAAAAATGTTATTGAAAAGGCAGTAACGTAACAATATTAAAAAAAACTATTTAAAAAACTAACATTTTTATATATGTATTTGGAATTTTTTTAAACATTTTCTTTGTTTATTTAATTTTTCTTATTGTTTTGGCTTCTTAAAAATCGAGGGCTTCTTAAAAAATCAGACCATTTGTTACCCATTATTTCGTTGCGTAAGTAAAACATTTTCTTGTTTCTAGAACATTTAAGGTACCGTTTTTTAACGTAAATGAAAAATTTTTTAATTTTTATCTTATGAAATTTGATTTATTGTTCGTTGCATAATTTAAAGAATGGATTATTCATCATGTGTAACACAAAATCTTTTTCATCTTTCTGTTGAAAATAAATATCAGCGCGAACTTTATAAACTATACCGATACCGATATTAGCAATACTTCACACTTTTTACTACCCTGTTTTCACACTTTTTTAAAAGGATAACAACCGGCAATATATTAACAGGTAACATGTAGCAAATTTTCACGTAAAATATAACAGCGTGCTAGTTTTTTACCATTTACCTGATCTTCCATTTTTTTAAATTAAGTTGCATTAAGGTAATTAAACTATGTAGTTTACGTGGCGCATATTTACTAATGTCACACCTTTTAACTTAAAATTACTCAAAAATCTAACGTGTAAGTCTATTTATGTCGCCTATTCGTTTTGCAGCATCCACGTACAGTTAATAAAATAAACTAATAAAAACAACTTATTCTGTCAAAATCTTGAAAAACAAAAAAGTTATGAGCATTTCAACTTCAAAAATGGACTCAGAAATTCAAATCTATAACCAGGGTTGAAATTTTTTTCTCCTGAGGTTTAATAGTATTTACTTTTACATGAATAAAAAAATTTCAAAATCAGACAACATAAAAAATAGTTTTGGCGTTTCCAATGAAAAATTCAAGTGTTAATAAAATCAGAAACGATAATATCTTCAATAATTTAAGCAAATTAGTCTTTCTGCTTTCTTTAAGCATGTTTAAAAAACAAATTTCACTTTTTATTCCCAAATTTCAACTTTTATTTTTATGTATTTTATTCAAGTAAATTATAAGTTTTATTAGTTTTTGACAATAAAATATATATTTTTTCAAATTATTAAAAATATTTTTTATAAATCCTCAAAAAATATTTTTTTCTGAATAGATTTTTTTCGAAAAAAAAAAAAAAAAAAATAGAAAGAAGTCGCCATGATATATATATTCTTTAATTTTCATTTAAAACGAAATAAAAATGGTTAGCGGACACAATGTTGACTATAAAATAGTTTACGGTAGTCTACTTGAAGTAACTAGTATTAAAGGCTAGTTTACACTAGCTGCGTTCGGGAACACAACAGTTTTTACTATTTTTTACTGAACTTTACTGCATTTTACGAAATTTCGTTCGAGTACACAAAATTCAGTAAATGAGAACACAAATTGAGAGCGTAAAGTAACAGTTCTTGACTGAGTACTTACAAATTTTTACTGCAAAAATTTATGCAGTAAAATTTAGTAAAACAAAAAACCATATGTTTCAAAAGGTAAATAAACAAAAGTAACAAACAAAAAGCATACAAATTCTGAAAAAATTGTTTAAAAAAAGAAAAAGTGGAAATAAAACTAAAATAAAAACAAAAAGTAAATAAATTTTAATTAATTATACTTGTTTGTGCAGCATATATATCGCTACATACCACTTTTTTTGTTATGTTAATTTTTTGGTGTTGTGAAAGTGTCAAGTACTCGGGTACTTAGAACAGCACTTATTTTTAAAGTAATCAATAGTAAAAAAAACTAATCATGTACTACTGATAAAATTTAGCCGGACACAAATTAGCAAAATTAAATTTAAAAAAAAAAAACCAACAAATATGAAAGATAACGTAAAATAATTTGTTTGTATTTTCCAAAAATGTTCGTGTTATAAAAAGGATTTAATCGAGTACCGATAAGAAAACGAGTTAAGTAGTAAAAAGTGTAAACATTTTTCAACACTTCAATTATCAAATCGGAGACCAATGAGTAAAGAAGAAAAGTAGAAAATAGAAATACCACGTAGGACAAATCCCTGCTATGGTCCCCCCAACAGCAACAGCCGTCCTATTTCCCTGACAAACCCCAGTAGATCGGTTGGATTATATCCAGCGATACACCCCATTTCTTTGTGAAATCTAACCCCTAGCCATTTCTGCCTGGGGCCCTGCATCCTAGGACAGTGGCACAGTACATGCTCAACCGTCTCTAGCTCCTCAGCACCCCTCACAGCCTGCAGAAGCCCGGTATCGCAATGTCCCATTTACCCATAAAAGCCCTAACAGAACAATGCCCCGTCAGGAACCCTATAAGGGTCCAGAGACTACTCCTATCCAGTCCTTATAAAACCCTGGTTGCCCCTATGTCCAATCCGGGCCATAAGGCCCTCGACACCCTGCAATCCGTTCTATCCCTCCAGGACCGGTAAACGGAATCTTTCCCGTATCACCCCATAGCAGTGACATAAGGGGGGTTTTACCCCTCTGTCCCTTACCTCTAAGTCTAGATTCGAACACCTCTCGCGAGTTTTTTGTAGAGTTCTGTTTTTATTGTGCAATTGTTTTTGACATCTTGTCCATTTTTTACACAAACAAATACATTAGATTTTGATATTTTTGTGTTTTTTTTTCTATTGTTGCATTGTTGTAGTTTTGCGCAGACCTACTAATTGGGCCATGATACAGAAAGACCGGTCATCGTTCATCTGACTGAATAGTTCAATTGAACTAAATCGTTCATTAACTACACAACTATAATTCAGTCGTCAAGTATCAAGCCACAATCCAGCGACGAGTGCACATGCGACACAGCGTTACCGTTGGTGCTACTAAAGTAGCAATTTGCCACTTTTTCGACTGCTTGGATACTCTTTTGCTACTTTTACAAAATGCACCCAAATGTGATACTTTTTGTAATTCTTGCCACTTTTTTCATACCTTTTTGCACATTCTGTAAAACTTGATAAAAAAAAAGAATACATGCAAAAGTTCATGGATATTTTTAAAACAATGAAGGCAATTATTACAACGTGCCCATGATTTAAGTTAGGATTTTGTCACACGTGTATAAAGTTTTTCACTATTACAATTTTGCTTAAAACTAGAGTGAGCAATATGTAAAAGGCAAGTTCATCCCACCGGGTAGGTTAAAGTTAAGTTGAAATAATAAATAACTTGGTATACGTCCGACAAATTCTTACCTTGAACTAACGGCAAGTTGCAATAATGGCCCTAAGAAATGTAGGACCTACCTATGCTTTTTCATATATTCTTTTTGATAAAGTTTTAAAAACATTTTATGTTAAATAGCTCTTTTTTTAAATTAGAGTAACGGTATATGTAAGCAAGATTATTTGAAAGTTTTTTGTCATGTGTGGTTATCTTAACGGAGCCACCATGTCTGCACTTCTATACAGATGACCAACTGGTGCAATACCAAAATTCTTCTAATGAAATAATTCCAATACCAGGTAGATATATCAAAAAAAATGCGTCTCAATAATATATAATGATAATGTATTCGTGCCACTCTCAAAACACTGAACGTTTTGTGCGGATTGTGAGTGAATCCGCAAATAAGGTCAGAGACTAAAGGCGCCTATAAAAAAAATAATTCTTATACTTTTGCGTTGGCAAAAAAAAAAACAAAAAATGCTACTCCTTCTTCTCCCTTCTCATAGAAGCGAGTGTGGAATGTATATCTTATCTGTTATACAAAAGAGCTGAGGCCTTCTATGAGGCTTTCTTTATCAGTTAGATCAGAATGGTAATTGAACCAAAAAAATTTCTAAGCAGGCCTTCAATAAGGCCTGAAGTAAGGATGTCTTCTGAGTTTTCCCGCTGGGGCTATTCTACACGAATATAAAATGCAATGTTGAGAGATGAAACTAATAACCCAAAAAAAATAATAATAATAACCATAAAAAAATTTTAAAATTTTCAGTAGAAGCAAAAATATTAATAAAAGAGTTGTAGAACCAAAAAAAAATTTAATTTAATATTAAATTAAAGGCATACGAAAAATAATTTTAAACCAACCTTTTCATTACCAAAAAGTAGTCAAAACAGCACGATATTTTTAAAGCGGGTAGTTATGAATAGATATCACGTGCCGAATTTTCCCAAAAGTTTCACAAATAAAAATTTTGAGTTAATACCCTCTTTATGATTAAGTGTGCTTTTCGAACTCCCAAAAATACTATCTTACGGGATCGATTTGGCGAGAGACCAACCTCCGGTCCACCACCACCTTGAATAACGATCTTGCAGCGATGTGGTGGCTGAGTATAGGCTGCGGTTTGTAACTCGATTACAGGTAACGTCACAAGCGGCGCCTGGGATGGAGATACTGAACTTAAAAGCCTTGACGACGAAAGGTTATTCACCCCTAAACCGAGGTGTCATGCGACCCGTGCCTATCGGTCTGGTTTGCAGTCAGGGGTTACCGACAGTATTATCACGGAACTTTGCTGATACCTGGACACCTCACCACGTTAATGAGGGCTATGACGTGGCGGACCTTTCAATTCCCCTACACTCGTGGGACCAAAATTTACAATGAACAATTCTTAAGACAAAAAACAACAACAGAAACAAGTAACAGATACTAATGACGGACAGGCGAGAACAAGGACAACGATGGTCAGCAACACGGAAAAGCCAGGGACTGTAACAGTCCCGGCGACCAAAGATCGGCCTAGGCTGATCGGAAGTGGTGAGGCAGCCCTACCAGAAGGCGGCTGCTTTAAAAACTGCAGCGGGGTGCCTCTGTACTTCAATCCAAGTACCTCCAAAGCCGCATCAGCCCTTTCCGTCATTAGAACGGATAAAACCCCTGCTTCGGGTGCTGCCAAGTTGGGAATGACAAAGTCGTCCAACAATGCAGCTTCCCATGTGCCTATTGTGCAAGGAGGGATGGCGATGAAAAAATCCAATCCCAAGGTTGCACCACCCCACGCCAAATTCGGCGAACGTAAAAAGTCCAAGGCACAAAAACCCTACAAAGAGGGCATCACTGAGCTCCTAGGCTCCAAAAAAGCTGAAGAGCTACCAGTGATCATGAAGCTTCACTGGCATGGGCAAGAGCCCACATAGCTGGGCTGCCAAGTGCTACCCCTTCAGTCCCTGCAAAGGTGACAATGCCTAAACGGCAACGTTCGGAGGAGGAAGCTGCAGCCATGACATTTGGGACGAAACGTCCCAAAATTGCATCGAAATCGGTGAATAAGTCCTTCAGCGAGGTAGCCAACGGTCACCTTGCTCAGGCTATCATCAACAGGGGTGTTGATAATGGTGCCATCTCACATAACAAGTGGGACCTGGTACAACAAAAATTAATGGAAGTGTTCTGGACGATCCTCAAGAAGAATCCAGGGCCACCTCCTCAGTGCGATGATGCTGGCTGGTTCCAGGGCCACGTGAAGCTGATGGCTTGCGCAGATGAGCGTTCAGCGTTGCTTCTGAAGCGGGCCATCAAACTTTAGGAGAGGTCTGGGAAGGTGCTAGGCTTGATGTGGTGTTAGTTGCTGAGATACCACGGAGGCCTAGATCGATTGCCACCATCCATGCCGAACCATCGGAACCTGAGGAGATCTTGAAGATCATTCGGTGCTGCTACCCTCAACTGCCCACACAGCACTGGAAAGTTGTGAAGGGTTTACCTGCTGAAGGATCCTCAAGGACGGCGATTGTGGTGATTAACCAGCAATCCTAGGAACCACTGAGAGAGATGCAGGGCAAGATCTACTATGCCTTTAGTACGGTATTGCTCCGTTTCTACCGAAGTGATAACAAGGGCAATCCGGCTCCTTCGGTAATTGAGGCCAAGCAGCCTGAAGATGGCATGGCGGGTGACGATGCCGTAGGCTCAAGCGACAAAGAGGATACCGAGTCTGTCTCCGGATTGGTGAGTGACTTCTTTGATCACTTGGGTGATATGATTGATGAGGACGTGCTTCTGGAATCTGACCAGGACGACGTCAACATCACATTGGTCGCCAACATGGATCATGGTGAAGGTTCTACAAATTAACTTCCACCATTCGAAAGCAGCATCTGCTATATTGCTCCTCCGGGTGGTAGAAAGAGGTGAGGAACTCGTGATGGTGCAAGGATCGGGTTTGCGGACTTAATCTCAAAGGCTACAAGCTACTGTTTGCGAAAGGTACAGGTAACACAAGATCTTGTGTCTTAGCTAAAAACTCGTTGAATATCTTCATTCTTTCTGATTACAGTGATGGAGACACCACAACCGTTACTCTCGAGACACGGGACGGTATAGTCTGGATCGTCTCGGGACATATGGCGCAAGACCACGGACAGGACCCACCCAATCGGCTCATCCCTGATGCAGTAATGAGGGCAGCATGCACTGGAACTGCAATCATAATCTGTGCCGATGCCAATGCGCACCACACTATCAGGGGTAGCACGAATACGAATGTAAGAGGTGAGTCACTATTTTCCTTTATAGGAATAGTAAATAGGGGCCGTGAACCTACGTTTGTTGTTGCAAAAAGATGTGAAGTTCTTGATGTCACGCTGGTTAGCATTAACCACATTGACATTATCGAAAACTGGATGGTTTCTGATTGTTCACTTTCTTATCATAGATACGTGGAATTTAGTTTGGTGCTTAGGTCTGTAGGATCGAGTGCTATAATGAATAGGAAACAAACGGATTGGGGAATTCAATCCTCCTCTCTGGTTCGGACTCTATCTGATCCTCCCCGGGTCGACGATATCGGGGGGATCGATGCAGCAGTGGGTCTACTTACAAACTCACTGCAGTTGGCGACTTCCTTGGCGTGCAAGCCAATGGTGCATATGGGTAGGGATCGTCCACCGTGTTGGGATCCTGATATTGCGCAGGCAAGAAGAGACTGTCGTAGGTTGTTCAATATGGCTAAGCGTCATGGTAATTGGGCGGAGTACAAGTCTTCATTGAATAGATTCAGAAACTTGGTAAGATCGGCAAAAAGGAATGTTTGGAGGAACTTCTGTAGCGGCGTGGAGGGATCCTCACAGACAAACCGTTTACGTAGAATAATGGCTTCGAGCCCGGTTGTCCCGACCTATATCCGAAAATCGGATGGTTGCTGGACTACGACTAGTCAGGAAACACTCGAGGTGTTAATTGACACTCACTTTCCTGTAAACTCCCAAGGGAGCTTGCGGTGTACGTACCTGTGAGCTAGACCTTGTGTAGAGTGGTCTTTATCCCCAAAGGAGGGAAGACATCTCACACTGACGCTCAAGACTCTTGAAAGAGTTATCGACATTCACTTGAGGATGACCATCCCACTCCCATCAGGGCGCGGTTTACAATACTAAACTGGCTCCCGGTGGACATCACGGCCAGACAGATGGCTATATGCTCGGCGATACGGTTGAATGCGGCACACGGCTGGTCAAACCGTGACTATGGCCACTCCAAGATAATTGGATGCTCGATTGTCCTTGAGGGAGTGGACTACTGCACCCCGGAGCCTTTCTTTGGTGCGAGGTACGCGACACATATAGCGCACGAAAGTGCGCTGTCGGTCATGGGCACCTTCCATGAACCAGCCCTGAGGGTATACACTGATGGTTCAAGGAAGGGGGAAAGAGTTGGCGGAGGTTTCTACATAGAGGAACTGGGCGTTAGTTTCCTTTCGTCTGCCGGATGGATGTAGTGTCCTGCAGGCGGACATCTCGGCTATAAAGCGGGCAGCTAACTGACTAAAGTATTATCGCGTATCGGGAGATATACGTATATTTACTGATAGCAAGGCTGTCATTGCTTCTCTTGCGGGTGTCTTCACGACATCTAGGTTAACTGTGGAATGCCGGATGTATTTGAATGAGATTGCTGAGCATTCAGGCTTAACGCTT
Organism: Pollenia amentaria; assembly: GCA_943735925.1. Taxonomy (NCBI): domain Eukaryota; kingdom Metazoa; phylum Arthropoda; class Insecta; order Diptera; family Polleniidae; genus Pollenia; species Pollenia amentaria. Next base: position 165,174,242 of record OX031009.1, read on the forward strand.
ATATGGATACCAGGGCACTCAGACTGTCCGGGCAATCAGATAGCAGATGAGCTGGCCAAGGAAGGTGGTCGCATGGACGACACATTCATTGATCAATTAATTGGGCTTCCAATGACTCACTGTAAGTCACTCATTCTGCACTAGTATTATAGAATTGCGCAAGAGGGATGGACCTGTGAGTCCACCTGCTTCATATCCAGGGCACTATGGCCTGGCTATGATGAACGGAGAACCAAATCTCTACTTAGGTTCAATAGGGACCAAATCAGGACTGTGGTGTCGGTCATGACTGGACACTGGCCTGTTGGGACTCATGCTAGAAGAATGGGTCTGGAATTCAATGACTACTGCAGAAGTTGTCATGATAAGGAGGAAGAGGAGACTGTGCTTCACTTTCTCTGTCAATGCCCTGGGCTACGGGGCATCAGGGAAAAATATCTAGAGGCTGGTGTTTTCCTGCTTGGAGGATATATCTACTCTGCAGTGACGCCATCTGAGTAACTGCTCTTTGGGATTAGCATTGGCGCTGGGTATCTCAAAGGGACGCTCAAGGACCCAAGTGAGCTGTCTCTCGATGGCTGCCTATGGAACCTAACCTAACCTCCGGTCCAAATTTAGGCTCAGTCGATTCGACAGTGAAATGATGAATCAGTCAGTCAGTCAGTAACGTTTCAACTTTATACATATATAATTTTACTACCATATTCATAAAAAATACAATAATTTAGGCTTCAAATGTATCTTAAACCTAACATTTTCATTCAAATTTTTCTAGAAATAAAACTAATAGTAAAACCTAGTAGTGTTTTATTTTATTAAAAACAAAACCAAACATTCACATTGTTATACTCTCCACCACAAGTAGTTGTGAAGAGGATATACCACTTCCGTGCTTATATTTTTTTAATATTCATCTAAGACCCCATAAGGTAAATCTATTATGTCTATTTCTAAGTCTATTAAGCCATGTCTGTCCGTCTGTTAAAATCACGATTACTTTCAAACGACTTAAAAGAAAAGAACAATATTGATAACAATTTGTTGCTAGTTCTCCTGAGCAGTTTGGGATTGAAATCCAGCTAAATCGGTTCAGAAGGGAAAGAGTAATCTATATGTTATTTTTTTACAAAAACCAGCACAAATAGTGGCGGAATGCAAATATTGATAAGCGATATTGCACATATTCGTTTATACCACATAACTTCATGAAGATCGGCCCATAATTTACCATATGCCCCTTATAAAGCCCTCTCGAAAAACACTATAGTACACCTAAAACATTAACGAACAATGCTATTGTAATAAGCTTTGGCCTGTCACAGTTATGTATGACTAGAAATCACACTGCCGTTGGTGGATATCAAAGATGCGGTACAGGCGAATATACCCCACTTACTTGTTTTAAAGTATTTTTGTCCATTTTTATTCAATTTTAACCCAGCCATTAAAACAGTTCGTCTTCTTCAAGACATCTGTAAGAAACGTCGATTTTATACAAACATTCATAAGATGTTTTTTTTTATAACATAGATCAAACCGCTTGTGTGGTTGATTTGGTCCTAAACAATCAAAAGGACTTCGTAAATAAAAGTGGTGTTAAAAACAGTAAAAAAAATAACATTAAAAAATGTATTGAACTATCAAAAGTAGTTAGTTAAATTTATCCTGAAAGGGCCAAAACAGGTTTCCACAGGGCCATCAAACAATCAAAAGTGCCACAAATGGCACAATTGTGCCACATTTTGCATCACTGGAGTAGGTACGTCATAAAAGAGAATAAACGAGAAAAGAGAAAACGCGACGCCCTGAATTTGTCGATCGCAGCTTTAAGTGTTAAGTTCCTAATGTATCCTTAAAAAATAAATAAATGTGTGTGCAATATATTTTATGACTATCAAATTTGTTTGCATCAAACAGAACCAGCGAATTTGAAAAATGTTTGTTGCTTAACCCTGACTTTACACATGCAAGTAATTCCTTGCAAGTAGTGTATATGTATTATCAACGAAAATGTCGAAGAAATAGCCGACAGTCTTGCAAGTAGCTTGAGTGTTTACATAGTCAGTTGCAAGTTTATTTTTCAAATGTTCTCGAAGTGAAAACACTTTATGAAAAAAGCTTTAATTTTGGGTTAAAAAACATTATCATGTTAACGTTATCACGAAATTAATTAATAGTTTCTTCTTTATTTTATTTTTGGTTCATCTTGAAAAAATTATGTTTATTTCTAAAATATGTGAATACAGTATTGCCGTGGTTACCGATATCATAAAATTTCTGAGAAAATATTTTGATTAGCCTTTAACTGTGGAGGTGGTGGTAAATTTTACCCTCTCCTTAATTTTTTTAAATACCCTCTTCCATTGCGCTCTATCAATCTAATTCTCTTAGTATCTTCTCAAATTGTGATCGTTGTTATTCACGAGTGTTTTGGCTAAGGAAGACTTAGCACGAGCGGAGTTACGGACATGCTGGTGTATAAATTACCACTCGTCATCATTTACGTAGTTTTTTCTTTGAAAATATTTTACCACCACGTCAGCGTTAGCGTACGTATTTAGTAGAAAAAAATTTACCACACATCAAAATTAACGTAATATTTTCATGGAATTAGATGCTTGAAAATAATTGCGAAACTTTGACTCTTTCCATTCTTCAGATATACATAAATCTGGGTGTTTACCAAGCCATTTGTGAGGTTTTTTTACCCTTGAGTATAAAAAACTTAATTTATCCAGAGTGTTTTTCTTTCTAACGGGCTTACCTAGAGTGTGGTGGATATGGGTCGTATGATAAATGAATATTCGATCTTTTCAAAATTATTTCGATTTCGAGTCTTATGGGTCTTATTTGTTACGCTTTAACTTTTAAATGATAATATATCAATGCAAATAAAACCGTTGGTGTTGACGTATATACATTTAATTAAAGTTTTTATACATGCATAAATGCCATTAAATCAGTTCTTTTTATAAACTAAAAAATAAAAATAAGCCCCAAAAACAAGTGGTATTCAATTTAAATCGCATTTAGTTTTTTGGTTAAAAAGAACAAAACAAAGAGAATTATGTATGTATTTTGCACTTTAGGATTTTGTTTGGATACTAGAAAAATTAATTGTTTGTCCGTATTAGTTTTCCTTATAATCGTACAGTTGTGATTACTCATTGTTCAATTTAAATCAATTATTTTAAATCGCGAATACGAGCGCTAACTTCGAAAAAGTACTGGCACCATTGAATTCAGCACACTCAAATTAGCTTTACTGGTAGTTGTGTAATTTAAGTTATGGTAATTTTTGTTTATGATATGCCGAATGTTTATACATAAAATATTGAACATTTTACTCACCAATGATAGTTCATCCCCCGAAGGTACGGACATATATGCTCCAAACGTAGCAACTGATGATGTTAAGCTTATTATATTGCTCGTTAAACTTAGATTAGCTTTAAGATTTGTTGTTGTGCCTCTTTGAATTTTATCAGACATTTTTTGATAATCACGTATAGTTTCGTAGGTTTTTGTTCCAATAGCGAGTATAGCAAAAACTGGATGAATCATTGTTGCTGCATTGCCAACAATAGAAGCGGCAGCAATCATATTATCTACCGTATTAAGTGCCTTATAAGAATAGGCCGGAGTTGGAGAATATTCTAAATCCACCTACATACATAATTAAAATTAAAATATTTCGGCGATTCACGAGGTAGCCATAAAGTTGTAAAGTCATAAGTCTTAAAATAATTACAAGAAATATATATGACTGATGTGGGAAACCGCTTAAGCCTATAGTACACGGCATGTAAAAAGACACATGCGCATGTGGTTCTGACGTAATTTTGACGTCATCACACAACACGCAATGTTTATTGTGGCTTTGCATTGACGTCAAAATTACACCAGAACCACATGCGCATGTGTCTTTTTACATGCCGTGTACTATAGGCTTTATAATTAAGATTTATACTTGTACAGTTATGACAAATCAATGAACACAGCATTAAAATTTTTATTTTGTTTGAAACACAACAATATTTTTTTAAACAATTGTAAAATATTATTAGGGACATTATGACGATATTACTTTATAGCACACGTTGTGAATCCCCCAAATATAATAAAAATGGTATTTAAATATATTTATACATATACATATACAATGCAACTATAAATAAAAATTCCTCGGGAGTTTTCTCCCTTCTCTGGTTTTTGCCACTGAATAAAAATAAGAAAAATGAAAGAAGGAAGAAAACTACCGGGAAATTTGTTATTCCTAATTGTGTTTATTAGAAATAAATTTACCTTATTTTCTTTATCAAATGAATAGCATCCGTTTTTTGGTGATATCATGGTACCAATGGGTAATTCATTATTATTCACAAAATCATTCCAATTTTGGTAAATGCGTGATTGCTCATCGATAAATATCATACAGCAGCCAGCACTGCTATTAGTATCTTAACATAAAATATATAATTACGTATTGGAATAATATTTTTATAAACATTGACAATAGTTATAGAAAATTTTTCACGTTTACTTATTTACACTGCAATATTTATTACCCAAGTATAGAGGTTATAGGAGATAGCGTTTTCATGCAAATTCGATGTTTGCGAGAAAACTTCTTCAAATTGACTTAATATTTTTTAAACTATTTTAGTTGTTTATAATGCAAAACTTACTTATGCAACAACGCCTAGTTCGAAATACCGGATGAATTGTATAATTATGTGAATATTCTGCATTTTCTTTACTTAGTTCAGAAGTTACTATTATGTAGATAATAGAATGAAGTAGAGCACCATTAGTATATTTTCCTGTAAATAAGTTTTAAAAAAATCACTTTTTAAACAATAGGTTTAAAAAAAATAATAATTTATGCGTAGAATTGTTTTTGGCAAAATTTGCAAATATTTTTTAACTGAAAATGTGGGAGTTTGTGGAAAAATTGTTCATTTCGATTTACACGCCCAGTGAAAATGCTGCTTTCATTGTGGCTTTACTAGCAAAAATTTTTAAAAAAAAGTGATCGTCTTCAAAATTTTTACGCTCTTTTTGATATTACTTATTAATACATATTGTGTTTATAATTCTTTGGCTTTAGGCAAAAAGGTATTAAGTAGAGTATCCACTCGGATAATCGAGGAATATGCCCGCTATTATTTAATCGAATAATAAAAGCATCCCATTTCGAATAACGAATAGCTCGAACAATTAATCGATTAAAATTAATTTCTACTTTTTAATGTAAACATATTTTAACAAATAAAATTGAGTTATCATATACACAATGCTAGCAACAATTTAGTTCTTTTCTTCTATCTTGTTTCTTCCCAAAGAATTTCATATATTTTTCTTTCATTTTTCGAACAAAAATGTAACTAAAGTTTCTTTTAAAAGTTGAGTCTACTTCTACTTCAGCAACAATTTGTATGAATTTATATGACGGTTATAATAATTTTATTTAGTTTTGAATAAAAACTTCAACAAAATGTGTTTAAAAATAAAAATAAACACGTAATATTGTTCTAGGAAAAATTTTGAAACGGCTTCTTAATGGAAAATGTGTGTGGTTGTAAAAAAAACTTGTTGCCTTATTGTAAAACCAGCGAAAATGTTGCTAGCATTGTGTACGATGCTTTAAAGTATAAAAGCTTTTTAAATTGTAATATGACTTAGAATACACATTCGAATTAATATTAAAATTTATACTCGTAGTAAACATATTTTTTTAATACAAACTTTAAAACATATTTTTCTAGATTTTTAAGGTCGGGTTTTTAAGATGTGAGTTAAGTTTACACTTAGTTTAACGAAACTCGGATTTTTCCGGCGCATAGTGATTTATTTTTATTGTTTCATTAAAGACCAACATTTTTATAATTCAAATGATTTTAGTGATATTTAACTAATTACAAAAAACAAGTAACCAAGCCCGACTACATGATACCCTACACCAATTACCGTGGTGAAGAGTATCATGTAGAACATTTTTTGAGATTGTACCCTATTGGACGCGCCAAAACAAAAATATGCTATGATGTTAAGATTTATGTTTTTATAATAGTTCTGTGTGCCGAATATTATCTAGATATACCTGTATAATAGCCTTGTTCCGATGTGCGAAAGAATTCTTTGTTTCTTATAACTACATTGAAAACAAAAACACATTTTTAGACTTTGTTTTGAATGTAGCTATGCTAACGAAAGAATTCTTTCGCACATTGGAAATAGGCTATAAGATTTTTTGAAAGGCGTTTGTATGGGACTTGTTGTCAATTCTAGACCTACATGACATAGAAGTTATCGTCACCAAATTGTATGTCAATACCAATATTTAAACAGTTGTTATGGCATTAAAAGCTATGTTATATTTATGTGGTCAAATATGGACCGATTCAAATACAATTTGGTTAGATGGAATAAAATATTTTTGGCCCAAGTTCAATCGACCAGCACATATATATGAAAAAAAACTCTATTCCGGAAATAAGTTTGTATGGGGGCTATGTGAAGTTATGGGTCGATTCTTACTATGCATACGTCCTTATGACAATTATACCACATAAAAATAAAATTAAAAAAACAACAAGGGATTTTTGGAAAAAATTACAGGCAGTCGTAGTTTTTTGCTAAATGGCTGAGATCATTTGTGGACGGATCGGGCTGAATTTCAATAGCAAGCAATTCCGGACTATACATATGTGATACAAATGGGAGATTTCATGTCAAGTGACCCAACTTTTGAAATCGATGTCTTCCGATTTGGATGAAACCCAAGGTTAGTCCTATTGGATAGTAGTTTAGACACAAATTTTCAACAAGATAGGTCAAAAAGTTTCTGAGTTAGAGGGGGTCAAAATTTTACATTTTGGCCAAACAGGTGTTCTTTCTCATCCATGTAACTATTGGTGTTAGCAAAATTTGTCCCAAACAAATTAGATAGCTATTTCTTGAAGCTTTCGAAATAAATTTTTTTTGTCTTTTTTAAAAGAAAGCTTAAGTCTTTTCCTTTAAGTTAGTTCTGGTCGCTATTTGGGCCGCGAGTGGGTTATGTAAAAAAACAATTTCTAAGTCAGAACGAGGATTTTTTAATTTTTAACATATGCACTATTTTGAATTTTTTCCTATTTGTGTGTAAGTGTTTCTAAAATCTTAAAAATGAAACTTATGCTGATAAGCTAGACAAATTAACCTCTCCGACGGTATATAACATACCTAACTAGCATTTCATACCCTCGATACTGTAATACCCACAATATGTTAATCCCAGGAATAAAATCACTTTTTTCTATAGAGATGTTGACAAATTAAATTTTTTTATTTATTTTATAATAATAATTAAATTAATATAAAAAAATAATTATAAAAACAAAAAGATAAATAATCTAAAAAATTTAATCTTAATCACATTAGATCCTTTAATTTATTTTTTTTTTTTAATTTAAATCTATTTTTGTATTTTTTTTAATGGGGGTACTTTTTTTTTGCTCAAAAGAAAGCTTACGTCTTTGCCTTTAAGGTAGTTCTGGTCGCTTTTTGGGCCACGAGTGGGTTATGTATAACTAAAGTCTTCCATTGACAAGCGGTATAAAAGCATGGTATTGAGCGGTGCCATCGATTGTTTCCTTAGCGTCGAATCTGCTCTTCAGTGTTTTTAATGTTTACTCATGATCCTCTTTGCTACTAAAAACTATTTTAGTTTCTTTACAATAATTCTTTGCCCAATGGAATAAAGCAGTCGCATCTAAGATGCGATCTCCCTGGCCTGGGTAACAATCTTGTCGAGATGCGAGGGCTTAAGTGCACTCTACGGTTCTGATCTACTGATGTGATGTATCTGGATACGTCTTCGCAGGAGGTTATGAATACTGAAAGAGTGTACGAACTAAAGGTTACTCATCTTGTCAGGATAATGAGGCGGTGGTGGGAATGTACACTGTCCGGTCCATTATCAGTACATATAGCACGTCATGCCAGCCCGCGGGTTCGCCCCTGGTAAGGTGGGGCTTTACCAGTGGTTGGTGCGCGACATATGCACTTTTAAGGTCAACGTGAAGGTAGCAGTGCCGAGGGACTGGGTGGCTAGTTAGTGCAAAAAGCAACTAGTCGTTAAGCGTCATGGCAAAGCGCTGTTGTATGTCAGTAGCCTAATCCGCGCACGCCGTCACTGTGTGGATGGTCCGACTTTACGGTCTACTCGTGGAAACAAAATTAAAAAGAACATAGAATATAATTTAAAAGGACGGAAGGAGGACGCGACGGACGGGGTGATCGACCAGGGTAGAGTCGAGGGTCGATCGGACGTCACGGTCGGGGAGTCGGGCAGTGCTTGTGAGGGGGGGCTGACCCTATCGGCTGTTCATGACAGCTTTATTGGGCACGAAAGACAAGTGCTGACCGACCGACAGGCGGACAGTCTTCTGGAACTGTCGAGTGACTCCTGTGGTGAAACTGGGGCTACTCAGCGGCTGACTCTGCTCTCTGACGAGGAGCATGATACTAAAAGTATATCCGCTGTCAGACTACAGAGCTTGTGCCTACCACCATTGAGGCCAGGGGACATCAAAGGGGACACTCGGGAGAAGACTGTCCACAACTTGTTCGGTAGGGCGCCGTAGAGGAGATGACAAGTGCCCCTCCACGTGGTATTAACAACACCAGCCGAACGAAGGAGAAGGCCCGGAGCGGGACAAGGAATTCTCTGGTGTATCTGGACAAGATGGCGAAGAGAGAGCAATACCCAAGGTAGTAGTGAACTCTAAGAAGATGTCTGGTGCATCATCGGCTCAAGCTCCTAAGGGTCACAACAACAAAGAGATCATTAAGAGAGCCAGATCTGGAGATGATCAGCCTTCTTCATAGAACAAGAGGGCGAAGAAGTCGACGAGCTTGGATAACCAACTTCAGGTGGCTGTCATTATCGGAATGATCCAGATTGGAGGATCAGCACCGATCTATGATATCTAGTTGAAGGTAGGCTCATCGACGAATTGGCCGTATTTAGTGGCAAAGAGGAGGATGTATCCTTCAATGGTGTAGACTGGGTTAAGGGAGTGAAGATTGTCAACTGTGGTAACAATAATTCCTTGGAATTCTTAAGAACCACGATTGGCAAGTGTAGTAACTTTAACCCAAAAGCAAAGCTTGAAGTCATACAAGCCTCCGAACTGCCAGGCAGGTCCATAGTGACAGTATGGATTCCACCACCCGTACGATGGATTCCATCAACCATACTGGCAGTAATGGGCAAACAGAACGGTAGGCTCCTTACCAACCAATGGAGGCTTGTGACCTCACTGGCTTGTAAGGAGAACACCGGGAAGGACTTCCGGTTCGCCGTGGATCGGGAGTCCATGAAATTCTTAGAGGAGGTTGGGGGGTTGTTAAGTTCGGTCTAGGTAGTGTCAGGTTCCGGTATCCGAAACATGACAGGACCAAAGAAACTGTTAGTGGTGCAAATAAAGCTGCACCATTGTGAAGCAGCTTCATCGGAACTATCAACTTTTCTCAACAACACTCGGGCGGACGTAGCCCTTATCCAAGAGCCTTGGATAAATAAGAATAAGGTTTGCGGGTTAAAGGTTACGGGATACACTCTGTTTGTCCCGTCCACAGAGGACAAGGTAAGAGCGTGTATACTAGCGAGGAATGAATTGAATTTTCTCAAATCTCATTCTTTCAGGTGCGGTGACTTGACCGTCGTTAATAAAGAAGCCAAAGGTAAGCGTACTCTTACACTGAATTCGGTGTATATGCCGTACGAGGCAGAAGATCCACCTAGCGCAGAGGTGGAAGAACTGGTGGCATATGCAAGGATTGGTGCCATCCTTGTTTTGGGATGTGATGCAAATGCACATCCTAACCAATGGGGCAGCGCTGATATTAACAAAAGGGGTGAGTTAATGTTTGATTTTATAACTACTAACAATCGTATTATCTGTAATATGGGTAACACACCGACGTTCAGAAAGAAGAATAGGCAGGCAGTTATAGATCTGACATTAGTGAACCGCGACGAGCAACTTAATGCGGATTGGAGGGTGGCAACGGACTGTACATTCTCAGACCATAGACGTATAACCTTTACACTGAATTTTGACCTGTCTAGGGTTAATCCGTTTAGGAACCCGAGGATGACGAATTGGAACTTCTTTCAAGAAAGGGTCCGCTCTGGGTTAGGGCAATGGGATCTGTGCGACTTGCTGCCAACTGATGTGGAAGGTGATGTGAACAGATTCACTCATCTGCTATGAGAGAGCTATGAGCTGTCTTGCCCGGTAACTTTTCCGGGTAGGCGTGAACAGCCCAAATGGTGGACCAGGGAACTTCAGGTTCAAAGGTCGACGGTAAGAAGACTGTTTAACAGGGCCAAGCTCACGAGAGCACCGAGGGATTGGAACACCCATAAGGTGCATTTCAATAAGTATAAGGCGGATCTTAAAAGGGCAAAGCGGCTCTAATGGTGGCAGTTTTGTGAATCCATTGATAATGTCAACGAGTTGTCTAGATTCCGACGGATTTTATCCAAGGAATCTAGGACACTGGGGTATGTCCAAAGGAATGACGGCTCATGGACTGAGTCTAGCTCTGAGACCCTAACCTTACTATTGGAGGCGCACTTTCCTGGGTGTACGGAAGACGGAGGTATGAACGATGGTCAATGGGACGGAATGTCTGTGATATCGAGCCATGCGTCCGCCTGCATCGAGGAAATAGTCACAAGGGAGAAGCTTGAGTGGGCTGTCAATACCTTCGACCCATATAAATCACCGGGTCCGGACAGTGTTTTTCTGGCCATGCTCTGCAATATCCCGGACGACGCATTATTTCTGCTGGTAAATATATTTAGGAAATGCCTCAGTGGGAGGTGTCTACCTAGGGGGTGGAGAGAGGTCAGGGTAATTTTTATACCCAAGGCTTGTAGGGCAGGCCACTCGAAGCGGGCGATTTCAGGCCTATTAGTCTGTCTTCATTTTTATTGAAGACACTCGAGAGACTGATAGACCTCTATCTTAGGAGTAAAATTGATACCCACCTCATTAGCAACGCTCAACATGCCTACCTTAAGGGTAAATCTGTTGAGAGTGCGCTACGAGGTGGTGGGTTGCATTGAACACGGCCTGAGGCATAAGGAATATACTCTCGCCGCGTTTCTGGATATAGAAGGAGCCTTCAATAACATTAGGATTGAGGCGATTAAGGATTCCTTGGTGGAGCTGGGAGTTCAGGGCTTTCTGGTGGAGTGGATAGTTTGCATGCTTGGCAGCAGGATTATAAACTCGAGCCTGGGAAATCATAGTGTAAGGAATAAGGTTACCAGGTTGACACCAAGGGGGGTTCTATCTCCTCTACTGTGGTTGCTTGCGGTCAACGGGATTCTCAGATCATTTGATTCCAAAGGTATGAAAGCCGCCGCCTATGCGGATGACATAGTTCTACTGGTCAGGGGAAAGTTTCTGTCCACGATCGGTGAAATTATGCAGGTGATGTTGGGCGAACTCTCGGCTTGGGCGAAGGATAGAGGGCTGGGGATAAACCCGGCGAAGACTAAGCTGGTTTTTTTTACCAGAAGGTACAGGATAGAGGGTTTTAAGGGGCTAGTGTTGGATGGCATCCAGTTAACTCTATCTAACAGTGCTAAGTACTTGGGTAACTTCCTCAACTGTAAACTGTCTTGGAGAAGAAACACTCAGGAGAGGATCAAAAGAGGACTCAATGCCTACTACACATGCAGAAACTCCATCGGTAAGAATTGGGGACTAAAATCAGATATGGTAAACTGGATTTTCACATCGGTAGTTAAGCCTATTCTTACATATGGATGCATTGTTTGGTGGGATGCGTTGAGAGTGGACAGCTATAGGAAGATGATCAACAAGGCCCAGAGGAGTGCATCTCTTGGCATCACTGGTGCAAGGAGAAGCACGCCACAGACGGCGTTGGTCATCCTACTACATCTGTCCCCCATTGAACATTATGTGAGGAGTGTGGCTGCCAGGAACTTACTTAGACTCTACCAGCCGTATTCATAACGAAAATTTGGCATGAAGTTAGCACAAAGTTTATTCATAATACACTTACCAAACTCTGGCTACCGATTTGCTAAACTCTTGTCAACAAGCTGCCAAACGTTTGCCAATTTGTGATAAACAGCCGTTTTATGTTGAATAATTTTGTTTGTTTTTTTTAATACACTGTTTTTTTTTTTTTTTTAGTTTAGAGTCCTTTTTTAAAAATATTTTAATGTAAAAACATTTCAAATTTTTATATAAAGAGGGAAAATAAAAAAAAAATTAAATGAAATGACAAAACCAGCGATGAATAATGCAAAACGTGTTGCATTTTTTGAGTATTATAATGTGGCATCATTAATATTCAGAGTTGATTTATTAAAAGTTAGCAGACGGATAAAATTTGTTATTAATAAACTCTATGCTAACATGCTGCATTCTAGTTAGCAGCTTGTTGTACGTAGTGTACAAAGCTAACTTTTTGTTATGAATACGGCTGTACGAGTCTTCGTTGACTAGGCCTAGGATTCTAAACGAAGTGGGTCTGCTTGATCAGGAAAGTATTCCGGCGGGAATCTCAGATAATAGGAGTATGACCTTGGACTTCGGTGTAACACCACCGTTGGAGTTCCCGGATAGGGAAGTTTGGCGTGGATCCAACGGACTGTTTGAGGGGTGGCCAGTTTATACGGACGGGTCCAATATGGACACTGGCACTGGGGCTGGTGTTTTAATTGCTGACACTGACGTGAAAAGGTCATTCAGACTCCCGGATGAGTGCAGTGCCTTCCAGGCTGAGATCCTAGCGATCTGGAGGGAGACGAAAGTGATACTGGGTCACATCGTAGGGGGATCTGTTGTGACAATCTACTTCGATAGTCAGGCTGCGTTAAGAGCATTGTCAAATTATACAGTGCGATCGTGCCTGGTTGCACGGTGTAGGAATGCTCTAAGGGAGTTCATGTTGGCATTCACAATAAGGCTGTGTTGGGTACCAGGACACTGCAAGGTGGATGGCAACGAAGTGGCAGACGAACTCGCGAGGATGGTTCGAATCTAGACTTAGAGGTAAGGGACAGAGGGGTAAAACCCCCCCTATGTCACTACTATGGGGTGATACGGGAAAGATTCCGTGATGCCGTTAATCGGTCCTGGAGGGATAGAACGGATTGCAGGGTGTCGAGGGCCTTATGGCCCGGATTAGACGCAAGTGTAACCAGGGTTCTATTAGGACTGGATAGGAGTAGTCTTAGGACCCTTATAGCGTTCCTGACGGGGCATAGTTCTGTTAGGGCTTTTTTGGGTAAATGGGACATTGCGATACCGGACTTCTGCAGGTTGTGCAGGGATGCCGAGGAGCTAGAGACGGTTGAGCACGTACTGTGCCACTGTCCTAGGATGCAAGGCCCCAGGCAGAAATGGCTAGGGGCTAGATTTCACGACGAACTGGGGTGTATCGCTGGATGTAATCCAACCGATCTACTGGGGTTTGTCAGGGAAATAGGACGGCTGTTTCTGTTGGGGGGACCATAGGGGGAATTTGTCCTACGTATTTACCAAACCTTAGGTCTATTTTCTACTCTTCTTCTTTACTTCTATTTTTCCTCTTTTCTCCTTTACTGAAGGGATTCACAATGGACCTCATTGGTCTCCGAGTGGATATGAGCCCTTGGGCGCATAACCCTTCTTAACCTAACCTAACCTAAGATGCGATCTTGATGGAGCACTGCAGGCTATACTTCGCTGCATTTATTTTGAGGTTTGCTCTAACACCATCACATGCTCCTTTACCATGAGCAGTAGCATGAAAATGCCACTCAGTTGGCATTCCAAAATCTTTTTCATGAGCTATTAGATTTGCGAAGCTACTCTTGTTTTTAAAATGTTGACGAGCTCCGTCAGAAACGTAGTATACCTTCTCTACTGTAAATTTAGATTTTAGATAATTTAGTATTACCTTTTGATATTCATAAATTGCAACGGCATCATGTTTTAAAGCGTCGGATATTGCTGCCATACTTTTGTGGTCCAGTTTTTCATCTTTCATGTAGTAAATAACTGTAGTTAACTTTTAGCTAACATGATATGTTTTTTTTTTAGTGTCTGCGTAGTTAACATTTATTGTACTTACTTTTTTTAAAGGAAATATTTAAAATAATAAATTTGGAAAGAAAATAAGAAATATAATTTTTTAATTGTTTGTTTAATTTATTGATTGATTGATCGATTATTAACATGTATATAATGTTCAAGCCCTTGGGTATTAAGTAGATTGATTGATCGATTATTAGTGTTTTTAACGTGCATTTGATTGATAGGAGGATACTTAATTGGTGTGAATCACAGAGCCTATAACTAAATCTTTTTAATTGTAGTTTTTTTATATCTTCAAAATTGAAGCTCTGCTATATGATATTACAAAATTCAAATGAGCGTTGTTTTTTGTGTGGTGCTGTGAACTTTTCACATCTACTATTTTTATGTCTTTTCATTGTAGAATTAACAAATCTTTTAATTGTAGAAGTATCCGCTTGGTTGTATGTTGGAGATAATTTTATCGGTTAAAATATTCAGTTAAGGCCACTAATGTATTGATTGATTAATGGATTTACTTCATAAATGTGTTATATATTACACTATGTTTAGGTGAATAAGTGATTTCAGTTTGGCAACTCTCTGCTTTAATTTATAAGTATTCTGTTTTTTATCGTTTGTACTTCTTTTATTTCTCTTAATAGCTACTATGAGACTGATTTTCTTTTTTTGCTTTATTATTCTCAAATTAAAACTTGATTTGCTTATGGTATTAAATATAAATTATTGTATTATCGGTATTTAAATTTAAATTGATATATTTTTTTTGTCAAAATGAATGCAAGTAATTTAGGTCCTATTTGCAGTGATAATTCTGCCATTAGCAGTTCTTTAAATACTTTTCAAAACTCTCTGAAAATCGGACATTGGAATATAACCAGTTTTTGTGCATCAAAAGTAAGTTAGACATATTCTGGAAGGTAATCATTTGGACATTGTAGGGTTTAGTGAGACTTGGCTAAAGCCTTACATTTTATCTCAGGCAATTAATGTGCCTGGTTATAGTATATGTAGGAATGATAGGCTAGGTAGAAGAAGTGGTGGTGTAGCGATGCTTTTATCACACAATGTAAAATATAGACCATTTTTTATGTCTGAGGGTAGTGATACTTATGAAGTTCGTGGAGATTATTCTTCATAATGTTAAACTTTGGTGTATGCTATCTGCCTGATGGTAACTTGGGTGATTTTGAGGACTCTGTAGGCGATTTATTAGTAAGATATTCTAATGTTATAGTTATGGGAGATTTTAATACGAATATATTTTGCCCAGTTGATTCTATGTCGCTACGTTCTATGTGTCAGCGATTAGACTTAAATTACCGCCATAATTCTATTCCGACGCATTACCATGTGGGTTGTAATACAACATCACTAATTGATTATTTTCTGTTGAGTAAATCAATTCTCGTGGGTACATCTGGTCAAATGCAATATCCTGGTGTGTCTCGACATTCCTTTATTTTTATAGCTGTTGACATTCCAATTTCATCTTCGAAACGTTTTGTTTCGTATCAGGATTATAAAGCTTTGAGAACTGAGGAATTGGAAGCGGCAATTCTTTATTGTGACTTCGGTGTCATGTACTTGACTGAGGATGTAAATTTGCAGTTTGAGATTTTCATGTCGAATGTAAATTCTCTGCACTCTTTGGTCCCAATAGTTCGTCGTAAGGTGGGTGTAGATGCGTTAACTGTTTTATTGACAGGAAAATTTCTTTTCAGATCTCATTGAGAGATTTGGCGTACAGGCATTACCTCGAATTTAGAACACCACAAAACTGGGCAATTTATTGTGCAAACAGGAATAGGGTGAAGAGGATTATAAGGAAGTTGAGGATGCGTGCACATGTGCAGTTGTTTCAGAATTTTGATTCTAGACAAATGTGGGACTTTTTGAGAAACAATGGTTGTCTTGCATCTGAGGAGCATTTGACATTTTCCGATCCGAATGATATAAATGATTATTTTGTTTCTTGTCAGATACCTGATTCGGAGGATTATTACAATCCTATTGGCAGCTCTCGCGATTCTGGTTTCTCCTTTGAATGTGTTGATATTGATACGTTACTTAGGGCACTTTGTAGAATCAAGTCTAATGCTGTTGGACATGACTCCTTACCTTTAAAATTTTTGAAAATTGTTTTCCCATTTGTGTCCTCGCATTTACTTCATTTAGTTAATACTATTATTAACACTTCGTGCTTCCCTTGGAAGTGGAAGATAGCTAGAGTAGTTCCTATAAGGAAGGAGGGTCAGTCAGTTGACTTTGACAATTTACGTCCTATTTCGATACTTCCCGTTCTTTCTAAAGTGGTAGAACATATTTTGAAAGATCAAATGATTGAGCACCTTGATCGTAATGCACTGGTACATCCGTCACAATCAGGGTTTCGACGGGGGTACAGCACAACCTCTCTACTACTTGGTTTGACTGACTCTATTAGACAGTTCTTAGATAGTCGTAAGAATGTTGTTTTAATTTCGGTAGATTTATCGAAAGCTTTTGACAGAGTAATATATTCCAGGTTATTGTGTAAATTATGTGATAATTTTGATTTTTCTCATCAGGCTTGTGGGCTTATCAGGTCTTATCTGTATGGTAGACTTCAATATGTATCTATTGGTTCGTCTCTCTCCCAATCTCGTCGGATCACAAGAGGTGTTCCTCAGGGATCTGTAATTGGCCAACTTTTATTTATGTTGTATTTGGATGACCTGCTGCAGTTTTCTAATGGTGTTTCCTGTTTGCCATTTGTATATGCAGATGATGTTCAGTTTGTTTGTTATTAAGATACTGCATTTTTGGATGTGTTGGAGGTAGGAGTCAACTATGTAATTCGGGAAGTAATATCATGGGCGGCAATTAATGGGTTCTGTGTTAACCCAGTGAAAACAAAGTTAATGAGGTTTGGATTCAATACGGAGGATGTGAATATTGCAATAAATGGTGTTCCTATAGAATTTGTTAAAAAAATGAAATGTTTAGGCCTTGTCTTGGACAACTTACTGAATTTTTCCCCACACGTTGATAACCTATCTTCTCGGGTATCATTTCTTTTAAAAAGGTTGTACTCATTAAATATATATTTGCCTCTTTCAATGAAAACACGGGTAGCCAAGGCAATCTTAATGCCGCATATATTGTACTGTACCGAAATCTTTACTGGGGCTGGGAGTCATGTCCGGGGAAAATATAAACTAATCTTTAACAGGATTATCCGATATGTTTTTAATTTGAAAAGAAGGAATCATGTTTCCCGATACGCTTTAAGTTTTATTGAATCTTCTTTTGAAAATTTTGTCAGCATTAGGTTGCTATTGTTTTTATATAAATCCCTTGTCAATGGTTATCCTGTTTATATTGTTAATAAATTTAATTTTTCACATTCATTAAGAAATCCGCAAATAATTTATACTGTCAGGCATTTGGATGTTTATAAAAGGTCATTTCAGATTCGAGTATCGAGAATATGGAATGCATTGCCGAGGGAATTGAGGGAGTTTACGTATTCATATTCTGTTTTCAAATCTAAATTGCTAGAATATTCACAATTCCATGTATTGAATGTTCCGTAATATGTTCGATTTTCTTTTTGTTTCTTTTTTTTTAATTCTTCTCAGATTATTTGTGTTTGTTCAAATAATTTTGCTTACAAGCATTCATTATGATTTTTTTTTTTTTTTTTCTTTAACCTATATTAAATAAATATTATTCATATGTATTGTTATATATTTCTTAGCATTTTTTGTTCATTGCATATTGTAATTTTTATTTGCATAATTTTATATAGAAGTTTGCTATTTAGTAAGTAGCTTTAATTAACTGCATAAGGCCCTATAGGCTCGGTTATGTAAATGAAGAATTAATAAAAAAAAAAAAAAAATATAATTTGAAATTGAGTTTTATAACAGGAGTGCAAAAATATAAGAAACATGCAAAAGTATACTAATGTTTTAATAAAATATAGTATTTATATCAAAAAATAAATCTAAATAGGTGTTTGTAACAGTCGCTAAAAAATAGAGTAAAAAAAACAAGTGCGTTTTTTTATTTAAAACCATCAAAGGAAATATTATAAGGGTAGACATTTTTATGCGTGGGTGTGTTGATCAGAGTTTTATAAAGTATTTTGTTGTGATTTTGGTATATTAAATTGTTGATGCGAATGGGTGTATTTAAATAAGAAAAACCATTTGTTTGTTTCTTAAAAAAACTCGAGTAACGCAAAGCAAAACAACAATTTTCGACGCTCCATTTCCCATTTACAAATGTGCACAGGCCATTATACATAAGAATTATTGTGCAAAATGTTGTTTTTATTTCCCGGCATCATGGGTACTTTCTTTTCAGTTAAATGATTACTTAAAATGCATAATAAGTGAACCGAAAATTCCTTAATTTTCCGCGAATTTGTTGAATTTGGGTTTTTACATCTGAAAGAGGTTGCTTTATAATGGCCACGCAAATGCTCACATAAGATAGTAAAAAAAAGATGTACCTAAAATTTATGTATATAATTATAAAACTCTGATCAACACACCTACGCCTAAAAATGTCTACCCTTATAATAGTTACTTTGATGGTTTTAAATAAATTTCTGATGACCCAAACGCACTTGTTTTTTTTTAATCTATTTTTGAGCGACGGTTATAAACAACTATTTAGATTTATTTTTTGTAATACATAAATACTCAGCCCAATTATGAAAGAAAAGCTCCCAGGGAGTTTTCTCCCTTCTCCCATTTTTCCTATGTTAATTCAATTGTATAAATGGGAAAAGGGAAAAAACTCCCAGGGAATTTTTATTCATAATTGGGCTGACTATGTTTTTTTAAAATATTCAGGTATGTGATGAAAATCGATTTAAAAAACGAAACGATTTGAACTGAACAAAAATGTAAGACTAAAATTTAAGTTACAAATGGATTTTAAAATCGCTCGAAATTCATCACACCTAAAAACGTTTGTTTTGAAATCGATCGCTTTTCATCACATACGTGATAGTCTTAAATTTTTGTTCAGAATACACTTCAGTTAACATATCTATATATATAAAAGTGAATGTATGTTTGTATATATGTATATGTGTGCCTTATAGGCCAAACCACTTGACCGATTATCTTGAAATTTTATAACTGTGACCCTGGAAGAGACATTAGGCTATATAAAGTTGAGATTGGACAAAGGGGTGATGCCACGCCCATACAACCCAAAATTTAAAATCGTTATATCTTAGGCATTTGTTGGCATAGGATGATGATATTTAGTACATATGGTGTTAGTATGAATAGAAATAAGCTCCATGAAAAAGAGGGCGGAGCCACGCCCCTTTATAGAAAAAGTAAAAACCACCATATCTAATAAACTACTGAACCGATCGTCATCAAATTTCCGCAGTAGGCGACTGCCTTGAGTTAATGAACCTTAAGCTATATAAAGATGTGGTTGGAAAAAGGGGCGGTGCTACGCCCATACAACCCAAAACATAAAATCCTCATCTTAGCCACTATTTGGCGTAGGGAGGGGACACGCCCCTTTATGTCGATTATATCTAAATAACTACTGAACCGATCGTCATCAAATTCTCACAGTAGGCTGTTGTTATGAATTAATGAGCCCTAGGCTATGTAAAGTTGTGGTTGGACAAAGGGGCGGTGGCACGCCTAATCAACTCAAAATGTATAATCCTCTTATCTTCGATACTGTTTCACGTATGTAGGTGTTGGGAGAAGTAAGATAGCTGCAGGGGAAGTGCTACCCCCCATACGACGCCAATGTTTAATATCGCATATCGTAAGACCTGTTATAGTGAGAAAGTTCAAACTTAGTATTAGTCACTCTTATGGAAAACTACACCTTTAAAAATATAAATAAAGGGGGTAGGCGTAGGGCGAGTAATACCCCCCCATAGGAAGCATATATTTAATATCGCGTAACTAAAAACTATTACAGCGAGTGTCTTCAAATGTGGTTAAATCCACTATTATGGTAAGCTATAAATTCCAAAATAAAAATGGGTGGGGTAGACGAAGGAGGAGCAATACCCTCCATAGGACGAAAATATTAAATACTTTATATCTGAAGACAAAAGTCTTCAAGCTTTGTAGGACCCACTCTTATGGTAAACTACACCTTAAAAATAAAAATAAAATATATAAATGAAAAAGCGTATGTTTGTTTATTCTCTACATACTCCTAAGCTACTGAGCCGATTTTCCTGAAAGTTTCACAGTAATTTCCTGATTTCTCGGCGCTTAACAAAGGCTATTAATATATTTTAATCAAGTAGGCGTGGCAACAACCATACAATAAAAAATGAATAACCTTAAATCTGGAGGACGGTAACAATAAGAGTTTTCCAATATGAAAGAAATAACTTCGTTATCAATAAACGACATATGCCAAAAAGTCGGCTGGATTAGACAAGCGGGCGTGGCATCTCCCACACAATTGCAATAAAGATTTCTACGTATTTGAAGTACTGTAATAGTGACAGTATTCCAATTTTGTACAAATAGCTTAGACAATAATCCGCATCATATTTCAAAAGGTAGTTTTAATAGGAAAAGTAGGCATGGCACCTCCCATACGAAGACACTTGAAATTTCTGTATATCATCTGTTGAAGGGTTACTGTAAAATCATTCCAATTTAGCCCAAGATGCTTTACTTTTTAAAAAAATCTTACCAATTTTATTTCGGTGGGGGTAGCAAAACGCACCGGGTTGAGCTAGTTCAATATAAAATTTGAAAGAATAAAGACAGAAAATAAAAGGAATATATATGTACATATGTATTAAAAATCCTTTTTAAAAGTTACTGAAAACGATATTTTCGGGTTCAAATCGTTTTGTTTTTAAAATCGAATTCTATCACATACCTGATTAGTATACTTTTCTTATAGTTTTACACTCCTGTTATAAAACTCAACTTCAAATTATATTTTGGGTTTTTTCAATAAATAAACAAACCCAAGGCGAATTCATTTCAGGTAATCTCATGGTGGAATAAGTAGGTGGCAGCGCTACGGCAACAAATACAACATTACAACAAAAAAGGGAAATAAGTCTCCGTGTACGTCAAAAATTATATTAAACTAAAATCAAATTTTGCTGCCTAACGAAATGAAATAAATTAATTTTTAGCCAATTTTTATTTCACTATGGTTACTATCTTATTTAATTTTAATTTAAATAATCAAAAACTTTAATACAATACAATAATCACAGCACAAAACGTGGACTTTTTGTAAACATAAACAAAACTTTGACATAAGACTAGACAAACAATAGCTGCGTTCGAGAACACAAAAGTTTTTACTATTTTTTACTGAACTTTACTGCATTTTACTAAATTGCGTTCGCGTACGCAAACTACAGTAAATGAGAACACAAATTGAGAGCGTAAAGTGACAGTTTTTGACTGAGTACTTACAAATTTTTACTGCAGAAATTTTTGCAGTAAAATTTAGTAAAACAAAAAAACATACTTATGTTCCAAAAGGTAAACAAACAAAAGTCATACAAATTGTGAAAAATTGTTTAAAAAAAGAAAAGTTGAAATAAAACTAAAATAAAAACAAAAAATGAATTAATATTAATTAATTAAACTTGTTTGTGAAGAATTTATATGGCTAAATACCAACTTTTGAAACTTTGTTTTGTTATGTTAATTTTATGGAGTTGTAAAAGTGTCAAGTACTCGGGTACTTAGAACAGCCCTTGTTTTTAAAGTTATCAATAGCAAAAAAAGTATTCGTGTACTATTGATCAAATTAAGCTGGACACAAATTAGCAAATTCAAAAACAAATAAAAAAAAAAAACCAAATATGAAAGATTACATAAAATAATTTGTTTGTATTTTCCAAAAATATTCGTGTTATTAAAAGTATTTAATCGAGTACCGATAAGAAAACGAGTTAAGTAGTCAAAAGTGTAAACTTTTTTCAACACTTTAATTATTTCCCATCAGCTGTTGCCTTTATTTTACGAAATTTTACAAATTTTGCGTTCGCGTACTTTTTTGGACAACAGCTTTTTGAGAGAGCAAATTTTTAAGTTTACTCATTTACTGCAATTTACTGTAAAAGTACTCAAACGCACCTAATACAAGAGCAAAAAATCCTCATCTGGCGTAGTAATGCCACCTGTTTATTTCATCATGGGTAATCTCGGTAGTACAACAAGTACAACTCGTACAAAAACCACATGCAATTTGTTTTTGTAAAATCATTGTACAATGTCAAAAACTGAAACAAATCAAAACAGAAACAAAGATAATAAACAAAACTTTGACATCCAACAATTATATAGCTAAAGAAAAAAAGTTACCAGCAGGGCTTTTAGGATCACCTGTAATGAATTCGCCTTGAACAAACCATTCAAAAATTATATTTCTTATTTTCTTTCCCATACATACAGAGGATTTATGATTTTAAATTTTTCCTTAAAAAAAAGTATGTACAATAAATGTTAATTACGCAGACACTAAAAAATATATCATGTTAGCTTAAAGTTTACTACGTGTTCACTAAAAAAATACAGAATAAGTACCTCAAACGAACTTAACACGGACTCTAAAATAAGTTCGGTAAGTTATCTAAGTGCTTGTGTTCATCAGCTCACAATAGTTGTGTACAATATTTTGTTTGTGTAAAAATTCACAAACAAAAAAATAAGATTTAGAGTTTGTGTGGTAAGACAAGTACACTACGTTAGTGTACATTTTTTTCGAAGTCTGGTTCCGAGAACTTACTAAAGTTTCGCTTGTAAATTTTAAAAGCACCAAAAACAGTGCGAAAAACACCAGTTGACAGCGCTGTACAAAAACACATTGTCAAATTGTTAGAAAATTAAGGCTAAAGAAAGCACGAAAATGACTGGAAAAAATCTTCGTGTTTGGACATGTCAGCGACTTTGAAAAATTGAGATAAAGTGGGGCAACAAAAATCGGTCTTTCTGACCCTAGACTTTATAAGCACATTCTACCTTATGGTTGCCAGTTTTGAAATCAGAGAAATCAGTACATAAGAGAAAAAAATAATCAGTACAATTGCATAAAAAACAGTACGTATAATTTTTAATATAATTTTACATATTAATAACATAAAAAGCTTTAATCTTTATTAAAACAAAACATTAATTCATTCTATAATTTGAACCATGACAAAATTTAATTAATAAAACTGAATTTTTTCTAAACAGTAATTCAATTCCGTATATATTTATAGCGGGAATACAAAATGAATAACAAAAAAAAAAAAAACTGACACACAAGTTGTTAAAAATTTGATTCTTAATTCCTTGTTAGCTACTTCTTAGTTTTATATTAATTTTAACATTGAGTTCATTATGTCTGTAGCTTGGTACTAAAAGGGCCAATGTCAATATTCTGCTGTTTTAAGTTAATTGTTGCATTAGGAAATTTCTTAAGCTACAATCACACCTAGCAAATATTTGACAAAAAAAAGTGACCAACATTTGAACTAATATATTTTTTCCTTTATTCTTTTGTATTTTTTGAATATAGGTCAACATAAAATTAAATGTATAATTTAAACGAGTTCAAAAGGGGCCTCTTCCATAAAAAACTAAAATTTGAATTTTTCTCGAAAATGAATTATTTGACATTGGCTTTTTTAGCACCACAGATATAAGGATAACAATGTTAAAAAACAAATTATGCACGTGAAGTTATCTTCAAAATAATTTATAAAATTATTTAAAAGTGAACTAATTACTATTAATAATTGTAATTATTGTAATCGCTTCTCAGACGATCTTATACTATAGATTTTTATAAATAATATATTTGCATATGTATGGACATAAATATTTAAGTACAAGTTACAAATATTTATGGCATTTTTGTACATTGTCCACAATTTTTTTCCTGTCTTCAGTCTTCAAGAAACTCGTTTCAACTATAACCAAAGTTTGTGTTTATCTGCAACTCACTTTCTAGGTTTTATATTAAGAGCCTGTTTCTCTCTTTTCTCCACTTTGAAAACTAAAGACTCATGGCCCTATTCATAAAAAATAAAACAGGCTTATGAAACGGATTTTCTATGAAAATTTGCTTAATAAACCCTTTATTAAACTGTTTTATTTTTTTACGAATAAGGGTGTCATTCTGTAAAAGCGTTTGAATGCGAAATGGAAAAAATAAAAGTACTCATTTCCTCAAATTCGTAAACACACCACCATTTACAAACTCTTTCCATTTTGCTTCTACTGTCTTCTCTTTTCGCACTGATTCGCAAAAACCTTTAATGTTAATAATTCATCGATAAGAACATCTATATAAATATTTGTATCGCAAACAATTTGGCAATAAAACAAACTATATATTGAACAATATTAATATATAATAACAGTACAACAACAGTACATTAATGAAAAAATCAGTACATTTGCGTACTGATTTGCTTGTAATGCATAAATCAGTACTTTAAACAAAAAAACAGTACATGTACTGATAAAAACAGTACGGATGGCAACCCTATTCTACCTACTAGTATGTCATACTTACTTTGTTTCCAAATATTCCGAAATAAATTAACTCTTAGTTCTTTAACATTTGCATTATGTTTTTTAGCTTTTCTCAGATCTGATTTTAATGTATAGATCTTTTTGTCATCAGGAAATAAACATTCTAATTTTCTTATTAAAATTTCAGATTGATCAGGACCTAACCTAAAAAAAAAATAAATTTAAATATAGAAACATTGTATTTAATATAGTCTTACACATCCCACACAATATCCGAGTGTAACGCACATGCTACTGCTAGATCCTGTTGAACTTCACAAGCAGCGCGCAATTCTATGGGCGCTTCACTTTGGTTTTTTAATGACATTTGCGTGTACTTATAGATTTATTGTTTAACACATTTAACTTTTTTCGTTTTATTAAAATTTGAACGAATTTTATTATAAATAAATATAACAAAACAGTACAAATTATTAAAAACTTTTGAGACAAAAACACAAACACATTTACAAAACAAAACAATGAAACGAAAGAAACAGTTCAAAAAACTCAGTATACTAAATATTATTTTTTATTCAATGTGATGGCATTATTAAAGCAGCATTTGGTACTTAAAAACCGACAGAAAGAAGAATTTTGTATTTTATCCTTAATATTTTACTAAAAATTTATTATTTACAAGATTTTTGCCTATTATCCCCATACAATCATTAAACTTGCATTCATCTTGCATTAATGTCAGCGTTACCAGCCAAATTTAAAGCTACACCTGAGATGACGCAAATTTACCCAATTTAAATAAAATTGAACCTGATATCAAATTAACATTTAATTATAAAAAAAAACTTAAAAAAAATAACCAATCATAAAGTACATAAGGACCTATTAAAATAAAATTATGTTATGAGGCTCGCCCTAATAAAATAAGAATTCTTATGGTACCCACAGACGATGCCACATTTGTCGAAACACGTGTTACTATTTATTTTCAGTTTTTACCACAGACGATGACACTAAAAACGAAACATCAGTATTGCGTGTTTTTTGAATATACTACTACAAAACACAAAAAAATGTATTTATTTTCTTTGTATACCTATCATATTTTATGTCCCATAAATTTGAAAAAAATTTATATTCAATTATAATTGTTTTTCAATTCTCACAATTTGCGTTTTCCGATTTCTTCATATTTTTTTCTCCAAGAGTTGCAAAAGCACCTCACTCAACAACTGCTCTCAACAAAATGAGAAAGAAAAACAGTCAACATCGCCACACGATAAAACATTGCGTTTGGAAACATAAAATATCAAAAATGTTTGATATTTTAGAAACCAAAAAGGTAACAAAAATTTAAACCAGAAACATCCCCACACACGTAGCAACATTTAGTGAAACATGCCCATGTTTCGACAAATGTTGCTTCGTGTATGGGTAACTTTAACGCCGAATATTATCGAGGTAACTACATCTATTTGAGATATTTTCGTTTTTAAGTGATTTATTACACGGTGTTTACATTTGCCAGTACTGGCAAGACAGTTGCAATACATGCAAACTTTTTCACTAACAGCCAATTCACATGCAGGCTTTTACGACGTCGTTTTTTCTTAATTCCCTTTTGAATAAACTTCCAAAAACCTTTTGCTTTTATACGATGATTTTAAGTGGCATGTCGCTTTTTTAAATTTTAATTTTTATTTGCAACCAGGGTTGATTTTTATTTCCTTATCGGTAAATATGATTTTGTTGATTTTTCTCATTAACGTTGCCTTTACACATGCAATCATGCAATGCAATCATGTGGCATTTTGAGCTATGCGGGAAAGGAAACTATTAATGGGAAGTGTGAATTATACTCAAAGGATCATGTTGGTGATGTAATAGTTTTGGTGGATACGTCTAAGGCTGATGAGGAAAACAGGAGAATGGAAAACGGATTATATTTATATAAGAAAATTAGAGATTTAAATTGCGAGGGTATAGATAATTTCAAGGCAATTGGTGTTACACTTTATAACATTTTTTTTAATAGTATAGATAATGCGAACTGTTTTGTTAAAAATAAGCTTTTAGAAGATAGAAAATTAAGAGCTTTTATTCCAAGGAGTTTTATGGAATCATATGGTGTGATAAGAGATGTACCCAAGTACCTGAAAGATGATGAAATCATGTCAAACATTAAGTCATCAGTAAAAGTAACGTCTGTTAGACGTTTTGAGAAAAGAGTAAGAGATGAAAATAATGAGAACATTTTTATAACGACCTAAGCGGTAAAACTAGGTTTTGCGGGGAATGAGATTCCCGGGAAAGTCTTCCTAAATTACACCCTGTTAAGGGTTGATATTTTCTATCCTCAGGTACGTCAGTATCATAAGTGTGGTCGTTTGGGTCGGTCGCACTTTTAAAGGATGTAGATCTGAGAGAAGGTGTTTAAACAGCAGTAGAAATGGTGAGTGCAGTGGGCCATGTGGGTCAATAAAGTGCATTTTATGTAGACAAGTGGGCCAGAAGTCGTTGGAAAGGAATAAATGTCCGAAGTGGTTAAGTGAAACTGAGATAAAAAGATTATGACAGTGAAGGAAATGTCAAAAAGAGAGGTTTTGAATACTTATAGTCAGGAGAGATCGAATCGTTTTGATATGCTTATGGACGACGAAAGATTTCCCATGTTGCAGTCGGGCAATGGTAGAGTAAGAAATAATGACTTAAAGTCAATAAGATTCTAAAACCAATGTGATATAGTTAAGTGGTGAGGCAAGTAGCAAACTCTCCAAAAATGGTTCCACATTTTTCGAGACCTGAAAGAATGTTTGATGAGCCCAGCCAATAATTATGAAAGCCAGTATATAATAATGAAACGTATAAAAATGTATCAGAACTTGAGAGGCTAATGGCTGAAATTCTTAAGCTTATGAAGGATCATTTTACAAACATGTCAAACCCGATGAGTTTGGATGCAGTTGGGCATTTTGCCAAAAAAAAAATAAATAGAATTGGTATTGGTTTAGACCATCACTTTTTAACACAAGGCACAGATGATGAAAATACTACAATATTGTCAATCGGTAAGAAACAACAAAAATAGTATTGAGTATTTTCTCAATACATATGTACGTATGATAATATTATTGATTTATTTAAATCCAAAAATATGGACTATTTGAAGTTCATTGGAGAAATTTAACTTGAATTTTAACAAAGAAAAAATGGAGACTTTAAAACTATCGTTTTAAAT
The DNA here is from genome assembly GCA_943735925.1 of Pollenia amentaria. NCBI lineage: Eukaryota > Metazoa > Arthropoda > Insecta > Diptera > Polleniidae > Pollenia > Pollenia amentaria. Next base: position 165,202,087 of record OX031009.1, read on the forward strand.
CATAACATGTATTTTACTCTGAAGTTTTTTCAACACAAGTGTTTGTGTCGTTTTTATAATTTTTAAAGGAAGAAAGAAAAGCAACTTGTCGAGTTTTTAATATGATAATTTCATAAGTATTATTCACTCATTTTTCATATTATTATATTACTCATTTATTTAAAAGCAAGAATATGGACTATTATAAGTTATTTTTGAAGTTCATTGGAGAAGTAAAACTTGAAATTTAAGAAATGAAGACTTTGGAACGATCGTTTCAAATCAGAAAATGCATTTTACCATGAAGATTTGTCAACATAACTAGTTGTGTTGTTTTTATAACTTTTAAAGGAAGAAGGAAAAGCAACTGGTCGAGTTTTTAACATGATCATTTTATAAGCTTCATTCATTCATTTTTCATATCATTACATTACTCATACACACATACTGTGTACTCTGTTGATTTCCCTACAAAAAGCACTGATTTTCAACTTTCCCTAAAATAGTTTTTATTTTCATTTGGAGTGATACCCTGGCGCTATGACTTTGTTAGTCTGCCAAATTTATTGTTAAAACAAAAAAAAAACAAAAAAAATAAGCTAGCTGAAAGTTGGACTGAAAGTAGAAAGATGTAAATGTGTTAGTGAAAAAGTGTGAGTATATTGCGACTTTCAAGAAACTACTTTCATGCGTAAATGCCTAGTAAAATTCGTCGTATGAAGCACAACAATGAAGAATAATAAGCATCTCTTACAGGCGGCTCAGACGGTGACTTTTTGCATGTTTTTAAGACATGATTTTTGTTGTTTGTGGGCGAACGGTGTAGAGAAGTAAGAGGTGTAGAAAAAAGCCCGTTTTTCACTTATGCATGCGCACTTTTCCTGGTTAGTAATACACAACATATTACAAAATCTTTGCGGGATTGGAGATGTGGGCGTGACATAAAATATATTTATTTATATTTTAGATATAGTTTTTGGTAAGCTTATTGGGCCTAAATTTTTCGATGTAAATTAAAAACACATTTTAATTAAATTTTTTTCCCTTTTATTTATATATAGATATTGGGAATTATTTCTTTTTCATAAGCAACTTTATTATACACCAATACCCCGGTTTGCGTCGCTTCGGTTTGCGTCGTTTCGAAGTTGCGTCGTTTTCAAAAAAAATGAAAAAATGCAATTTCCCGTTTATATTTCAGTTTGCGTAGCATGACCTCAAAGTTGCGTCGTTAGTGCTTCGATTTGCGTCGTTAATATGAAAATGTTTATACAAAGCTAAAACAGAAAAGGGGGATTTCCCGCTTAAGGCTAATGCAAATATGTATGTATGTACAGGTTGTCTGCTGGTTGAAAGTTGAACGTCGTTAGTAGTTTCAAATTACATTTGCTGAAGAGAGGTTGAATCTAATTATTTTTTAACAATGAGTCAAAAAAGAAAGCAAATAAGCTTAGAACAAAAACTGGACATTTTGAAACGTTTTAAAATAGGGGAAAAGGCTGTTGATATTGGAAGAGACCTTGGATTAGCACCTTCTACAATTAAATCAATTTGTTCCAGAGACGCTGATAAAATTAAAAAATTCGCTGAAACCGCAACATCCTTACAACATAAACAGGTAACGAAAATGAGAAGACCTTTAATGGAAAAAATGGAGTCACTTCTTAGCATATGGATAGAAGATCAAAATCAGCGAAGAATGCCATTAAGTCAATTGGTAATTCAAAAAAAAGCTTTAACTCTATTTGAAGACCTGAAAGAAAACTATCCGCTATCAACTGTCGAGAGTGCAGAGCAATTTGAAGCAAGTAGAGGTTGGTTTGACCGTTTTAAGACCCGTGCAAATTTGCATAGCGTTGCATTAAAAGGAGAATCTGCTAGTGCAGATACTTTAGCTGCAGAAAAGTTCAAACTTGAGTTAAAAGCAATCATTGAAGAAGGTGGGTATTCTGCACAACAAGTTTTAAACGCTGATGAAACCGGACTTTTTTGGAAGCGTTTGCCAGGAAGAACGTACATTTCTAAATCCGAAAAATCTTCGCCTGGTTATAAAACTAGTAAAGACAGACTTACACTTCTTTTGGGAGGAAATGCAGAGGGAGATTTTAAATTTAAGCCATTTTTAATCTACCACTCTGAAAACCCGAGAGCTTTTAAAAATGTTAAAAAGAGCGAGCTTTCTGTTCACTGGCGTTCAAATAAAAAAGCATGGATGACTGCAACCTTGTTTAGAGATTGGATGGATAATTGTGCTGTTCCCGAACTAAAGGCTTATTGCTCTTCAAAAAATATTGATTTTAAAATGCTGTTGTTACTTGACAATGCACCAGGTCATCCTGTTTTTTCAGACGATTATTCGGAAAATATTAAAGTTATTTTTATGCCTCCAAATACCACATCTGTGATACAACCAATGGACCAAGGTGTTATATCCAACTTCAAGTCATACTATTTGCGACGAACTTTTAATCAACTTCTAAAAGCTACTGACGGAGATAATTTGCCTTCCATGAAAGATTTTTGGAAGAATTACAACATCATGATGGCTATTGAAAATATAAACCTATCTTGGAAAGAAGTAAAAGAATCGTGCATGAACGGAACTTGGCGTCAATTATGGCCAGAATGTATTCTCAAAGATATGGAAGATATTAATGATGTTCCACACGTATGTAAAGAACTTGCAGAATCAGCCAGAAATGCAAATTTTTATGGAATGGAAGAACAAGATATAAATGAAGTCCTTTTACACGACGAAGAGCTTAATAACGAAAGTTTGATAGCAATTCAGAGTAACAATAAGTTGAACGATGAAACACTTCCCTTTGAGGTCGAAGCAGAAGAAAAAAAGCTTACTGCTGCTAAAATTTCTGAAGCGATGCAGTTGATATCGCAAGCAATGGATATTTTTGAAAACAATGATCCAGACGAAGATCGCAGTTTAAAAGTGTCTAGAAATTTAATCGACTCAATCAATTGTTATAAAGAAATTTATTTGGAAAAAAAAGCCGTTACAATCCAACAAACTTTAGATAACTTCATACAAAAATCAGCAAGACTGACAAACCTAACCGAAGAAATGGCAATCGATATAATTGACTCAAGCTCAGAATAGATAAAATTACAAATCGATATAGACTTGCTTTTTTACTATGAATTTTTTATTTTTATTTTAATCTTAATATTTGTATGTTTTTGTTATGTTTTTTTACGTTTTTCTCATGAATTGTTATATTTTTATTTTAATTAAAACAGTTTTCAAAAAAAAAAAAATACATAAAAATTGCATTTTTTATTGTAATATCTAATTTTTCTGCTAAAATTATGAATCTCGGAACCAACTAAATGAAAATCAATACAAATGTATGGAAAATCGTGCTTCGGTTTGCGTCGTTTCGGTTTGCGTCGCGTTTCTCCGGTCCCAATTAACGACGCAAACCGGGGTATTGGTGTATTCAACATTTTTTTTTTATTTTTTCGAATTTATTCTATGAGTTAAATTTCAGTTGTGTATTTTATAAAGCTTTTTTTTTGTAATAGCTCTTTTCCTTAAATTTTTTAGAAATGACTTTATACACTACCAGACTATTATATTGTATTTTCTTGTTACATTTTACCTTAGCTTTCCGTTGGATAGCAATGAAGTATATTTATGTACAGAAAAATTTAAGGAAAAGAGCTATTACAAAAAAAAAAAAAAAGCTTTATAAAATACACAACTGAAATTTAACTCATAGAATAAATTCGAAAAAATAAAAAATCTTTTATTTATATCTTATTTTTATTTATATCTAGAGAACGGTAAGATAAAAGTTATCAAAATTTGGAACACCGCTGGGTTATCGACACGCATCATCTGTCAAAAAAAAAAAAAAGTTGGAATGGTTAAGTAAGTGTGCTTTCTTACATACAAAGGCGAAAGAAATTTCTGTACAGCTAGAGAACGGTCATAGCTAAAGTTGCCAAAGTTGGTACAAATAGCTTGGTGCTCAATACGCAACATCAGTCAAAAGTAGGTGCGATTAGATAAGTAAGCGTGTCACAAAATAGAATCCTGTTTATTTGGGTGCCCCGGTAGGCTAGCTGTTAGTGAGCTGGTCTATCAGCACCGAGGTTGCTGGTTCGATTCCCGCCAGAGACTCTGGTATCCTGCAGACAAGCAAAAAGCTTCGCGGGATATAGTGTAGGAATAATAAAAAAACAAATATTTAAAAAAAAAATTCAATTTGATATCAAACCTCCGTGTTTGTTGGGTACATGCAAACTTTTTTACTTATACATGCGCATTTTTCACAAAATAGAATCCTGTATATTTGAAGAACGGTAAGTGTAAGATTGTCTAAATTTGGCACAATTCGAATGGCTATCAATATAGACACACCATTTGTAAGTAATGGGCGGGGTTGGAGAAAAAGGCGTTGATCAAACTAGATTTCTGTATATTTCTGTATGTATATTAGAGTAGTATTTATACTCTAACCAAAACGTATAGATGGCTCTATATTATTCGAATTCCGGAATGTCCGGAATGCTCTCTAGCTTCTTATTATTTAAACTTACTCTACGATTTATACTCTAAACTTACTGTACGCTACAATTTACAAATTTGGATTAAATAGCTTGGTATATATGCAACTTCAATGCATATATTTCCAATATATTCTACGGCTTTGTGTGACAATCGAAGATCATTTCAATTTGAAAACTTAAAAAACATATGATATTATATAATGTAATAAACATTAATTTGAATAAAACTAATTAAAATATTGTTACGAAAGTAACTTTAGTTAAGAATTAGTTTAATTTATTAGTTATTTTGTTTTTGTTAGCAATTACAATAAGTTTAAATTGTTATTGTATTAGTTATGCATATTTCTAATGTAAAAATCACTGTACAGCATTTATAGTACAAATGTAATGCTAAAAGATATACATAATTGTATAACCAATAATGTTAAAATTATTGTTCATCTATAAAGTATGTTTTAGTTTGTTGATGTATAATAGCTCAATTTAAATTCAGCCGTAGTGTTAATGCATAATAATATTAGCTGAGTAAGTTTAGATTATTAGACGCTAGAGAACCTTCCGGAAACAATTCGAATAATCTAGAGCCATCTAGACGTTTTGGCTAGAGTAGAAATACTACATTCAGATGGCACTAAAAAAATGAGTATAAGTACAAACATTTAAGTGTGTAGATCGCAATTATAAGTTTTATAAATTCTAAATAAAGTTGTGTAAATAGTTTATAGTACCAGCTATAAGTAAAGTGTTTAAAGTGTTTTATTTATTTTATTAAAATTGCAATAAAAGAACTCAAGAGGTTTATTATAAAGGAAATAAACCAAAAACGTTAATGAAAAGGCAGTAACGTAACAACTGGTGTCAGAAGTGGGATTGTAAAAATAAAATAAATTAAAAAAAAAATAGACAGCAATGAAATTTGAAGAACTTAAAGTGGAACAGCTCAAGAAAGAGTTTAGAAAGTTAGATCTACCAACTGCAGGAAATAAAGCAGAGCTGCAGAGAGGTTAATAGATGAATTCGAGAGACGCAATATTGATATGGGTAGCCAAAAATTCGAGGATTAAGAAGAAATAGAGGTATGTAGTCCTGCAGTGGCAAGAAATATTGATTTAAATACAATGTTTGCTGCTATGATGGCAATAATAAAAAAAATTCTAGAAAAATAGATGAAAATTCAAGAGCTATGCCAGTAGCATGGTGATGATGATAAAAGAAAATTCGAAGAGAATTCTAGAATAACCAATGAGGAACTTCAGGCAACTAATGAAAAACTTGAGAAGCTTCAAGAGATTTCTACAATTATAAATGAAAGAGTAGACGATATGGAGATATAATTTAACCAGAAGCTGTCTGATTTAAAAACGCAAGTCACGGATGAAAAAACGCAAGTCACGGTTTTCGATGAAAAACTACACCATCTGGAGGCAAAAGTTAAAAGTTAAGTAAGGAGGCAGCGGTGCAAGTTTAACCAGAGGTCTCGAGTAGAGTAAAGGCTCCTTGCTTTGACGGTAGTGTTCCATTTAATGTTTTTAAATTCCAGTTTGAAACAGTTGCTAACCGAAATGCATGGAGCAGTGATGAAAAGGCCATAGAGCTAATTCTTGTATTAAAGGGGACTGCTGCTGAAATTCTAGAAAGTGTACCAGTAAGGTGCAGAAACAATTATGATGACATTGTGGTAGCACTGCAACGTAAGCATGGTGGTGAACACAGAAAAGAGATATACAAAATGGTGTTATGTGGCAGAGTGCAAGAGGCAAACGAAACTTTACAGGATTTTGCAGTCGGAATAGAGCGTTTGGTGCAGCTTACGTACCCTGGGGAGAATCATCCATATTTGGATAATTTTAAAACGGAGGCATTTGTAAACGGTATTCGGGATGCAGATATAAAAATTGCGGTATGAACATCACAAAATTCTTCATTTGCCCTAGCCCAGGAAACTGCTTGAATTATTTCAAGACCACAATTAGGCAAAGTGCGAAGGCTCGATGTGACCACCAATGGTAAAAGGGTTATTGTGCAGGATATGAAAGAGGCGGTTATGGAAGTTTTAAGCAAGAAGAAAACTAGAACTAAAGTAAAGTTCTATTACTGCGGAAAGATTGGTCACATGCAGAGAAACTGTAAAGATCCGAAAAAACGTTCAAGATCTGCTTCATCGCCCAGAAACAGCCAGGGGGCTAATCCCCACTCATCGCAGGATTCACCGTTAAACTAAAAAAAAAAGCTAGCACTACGGAGCATAAGCTAGCTCCCACATCTAAGGACCCCACAATTTCCATCTCAGTAATAGCAACAGAATAACAGAAATCTTACTGCTTGTGGCTATATAAACGGTCAAAAACGGTTTCTGACTGTAGACACTGGGGTATCTCATTGGCTAATTAGACCTGATTTAATACAACAGTCCATTGAACCACTATGTGGTGTAAGTCTGCGAACAGCTACGGGGGAGCCTACCACTGTCTATGGGAAAGTGAAAGTTAAATTATGTATGACCAAAATTAGCGCCCACCATGTGTTTATTGTGGTTGATATTGTTGATGAAGTAATCATTGGCTCAGATTTTATGATCGGACAAGGTATTCAACTGGATATGGGACAACAAATTATGACTTGGCGTAATGTTGAAATTCCCCTTGATGTTGGTTACGAAATCAAGGCACATGTAAGACAGTTACTCGCCCTTGAACGTGAAAAATTGCCATCTAAGTCAGAAACCATTGTATGGGCGCGAATGGAATGAGATTGTGAGGACAACAATAGTTTATGGGTAGTACAGCTAACAGCGAATGCCCTCGTTAAAACCATCAACAGCTTAGTTCCTGTAAGAGTTTTAAATCTATCTAACACCGAGAAGGTCCTTAGGCAAAATTTTAAGAATAGACAATGTGCCTCAACAGAGGCAATAATAAGTTGCGAGAACCATCCAGACGCAGCTAAAAGGAGTACCAAGGACCAGGAATTACTAGAGGAACATGTGCGGAAATCGACCACAAATCTAATGCCGCCCGTGAGAAATAATTTGCATCAAAAGGTTAAAACCAGAGCAAAACGTCAATCGTGAAACACGAAATTAACACCGGCGACGCTAAGCCAATTAAGCAGGCCCCGAGAAGCATTCATCTAGCAAAACGAAATGAAGTTAGAGACCTGGGTAATGAAAAGGAACACATAATAAAACCATCACCAAGTCCCTGGAGTTCACCGGTGGCTTTGGTTAAAAAGTAAGATGGAAGTTCTTGGCTCTGCGTAGACTACAGGAAACTTAATGACGTCACCAAGAAGGATAGTTATGCATTGCCTAGAATTGATAACACTCTAGACACATTAGCTGGAACAGAATGGTTCTCCACATTGGACTTGCAGAGCGGTTATTGGAAAGTATAAATCGCAGACAAGGATAAAGAGAAAACTTCTTTTAGTTCAAGTGATGGCTTATGGCAGTTTAATGTAATAATGGTGGCATTTCAACAGACGAAGAGAAAATACGGGCAGTTATGAATTTGTTTCGCCCTCAAAATCTACATGAGTTACGCAGTTTTCTAGGCTTATGTACATACTCATACTGGACCTCACAAGAACAAGAAACTCTTAATGAACTTCATGAATTTGTACGAAAGCGTATTAAGCTGTCCAGTGACAAGATGAAAGCCAGATACGATCGAGCGACAAATTCGGAAGGATTTAGGGAGGGCCAGTTGGTTTTGCTTTTTAGTCCCCAAACAAAGAAAGGATTATCTCCCAAGCTACAGACACATTGGGATGGGCTATATAAGATGATAAAGAAATTAAATTACGTTGTATATAGTATGCAGAAATACAAAAGACCAAGGGCCAAAATGAAAGTTGCTCATTCAGAACGATTAGCCCCTTATGGAAGAGATGATTTTGAGCCTATTTGGGACGAACAGGTTTAAGTAGGTTGGGCAGTGTTACGAAAGTAACTTTAGTTTAGAATTAGTTTAATTTATTAGTTATCTTGTATTTATCAGATATTTTGTATTTGTTAGCAATTACAATAACACAGTGGGAAAACTCAGAAGACCTTCTTAATTCAGGCCTTATTGAAGGCCTGCTTAGAAATTTTTTTGATTCAATTACTATTCTGATCTAATTGATAAAGAAGGCCTCATAGAAGCCCTCGGCTCCTTTGTATAAAAGATAATATACACCTTCTACACTATCTTCTATGAGAAGGGAGAAGAGAAGGAGTATCATTTTTTGTTTTGTTTTTTTGCCACAGCAAAAGTAAAAGAAAACATTTTTTTTATTCAGTTGCCATTCTTATGTACCTTGCAAAGAAGCGAGAACGGAAGGCCTACCACGCAATGACAACGTGTGTAAAAAATACATGAGTATAGACTGGAGCGAAAAGGCCTTGTACATCAAAAAGTAGGAGTACAGAGGCCTTCTAGAAGGCATCCGTACTCCTTCTTTTTCCCGCTGAGAAGTTTAAATTGTTATTGTATTGGTTATGCATATTTTTTAATGTAAAAATCACTGTACCGAATTAGTACAAATTTATGTTAAATTTTAACATTACAAATGTAATGCTAAAATTATTATACGTAATTGTACTTCAACCCCACTGTATTTTTCGATATTGATAAATGTAAGCCTTAAAGTATACCTTAGTTTATTGATGTATAATATCATTATCATTATCTTCCTGTACATGAAGTGCACTAGAGCTGCACTGCTGGAGCGGTGCACTACTTCTATTTCTTTTACTCCTGGCTGCAACACACTTTTTGCAGCTTAATATCCAGTCTGTCACAGCTTTTTTACATTGTAGAAGCATTCCTTCAATCTTTCTACGGTTGCAGGAACGCCAGTACCGTTACTAATTGTCCTCACCACTTCACATACCTTAGTAGACGGCACAACCATTAGGCTTTTAGCTGCTTTGCCATCGACGCTCTCCCCTGTTCGGTATAGGCAACCATTTGCCATTCGAAGACTATTCCACTGTACCCAATATGCTTTCATCAGTGAATCTGATGCAATTTCTGCAGAAGTTGGTCTTCTACCTGCTATTTGGTCCCTAATTATCTTAGCCAATACAGGATCACTTCTTTGCGCCGTTTTCCAGTCTTCACTGGGCTCTACCTGGAATGAGCAACCTTCACTGCTGCATTTCCTTCTATCGAACTTCGTACAGTGCCCTGCCTCTAATTTACTCAGCTGACTTTCGTGAGCAACCGCTTCTTCACATTTTAGAATTTTTATGTGAGCTGTCAATTCCTGATGATTACAAGCGTGAAGCTGTCCCACACGAGCCTCACTCTCATGTACATCACATAAGTACATGATTTGTTTACCCATGCCCAGACTTATGTTTTGACTATATGAATATATTAAAAAAGGACTCTAACTAAAAAAAACAGTGTATTGAAAAAAAAACAAACAAAATTATTCAACATAAAACGGCTGTTTATCACAAGTTGGCAAACGTTTGGCAGATTGTTAACAAGCGTTTAGCAAATCGTTAGCCAGAGTTTGGTAAGTGTATTATGAATAAACTTTGTGCTAACTTCATGCCAAATTTTCGTTATGAATACGGCTGTAGAAGTTTCATCATGATTTTCATCAACCTTTCGGAATGTACCATCACCATCATATTTCTTTTTTATTTAATAATTTATCTTGTTTCCCTGAAAAAGGGTTTCAAGTTTCCTATTTCTTTTCTCACTAACCATTTTCTTTTTCGAACCTTAATAAACGAGGTTGCGAAAGAATTATGGACGCCACGGCGCCATCTTCCATTTACAAACTTTTACTTAGACACCACCTCAATAAGCTGTCCATTTACTGCACACAAAACAAAAATATTCTTTCCTTTACACCAGGAGAAGAATCAGACACAAAAATACACCATTTGCCTTGATTGCAAGACTAGAATTTCACAATATGGACACAAATGCAATTTTAAAGCAGAATTGCCGTAACAAAAATTGATGACTTACTTTGTCTTTCAAATTTTTTTTTAACTTTCCTGGTTTTTTAAATTACTTTATATCATCTAATTGGCTGAATAGCACTTTACGGGGCGTACGAAAAAAAAATATAAAAAATATGCCACCGGATCCAGAATTAAAAAAAAAAATACCAAAATTAATATTTAAGGGGGCTGAGGCCCGTGGGGACCCCAGGGTCCAAAAAACCGCCCGCCCACTGAATGGTATGTGTGGGTACTCAAATTAAAGGTAATTGTGCAACAAAAACGAAAATAATAAAATCTTGGGTGGGCAGCATTTCTAGAGCCCTCTGGGGCAAAAAAGTGTCCCCCCCATAACACTTACGTATATCTGTGTGGGTACTCAAATTAAAGGTAATTTTCTCACGATTGCAAATATGTATTTTGTTATTGTATTCGTTTAATATTTTCCTCTCTAGGTTAATTTATGTATCTTTTATAGGTATGCAGAGAAGTTTTAGTTAGCGAAGCCGGTCTTTGTTATACCATAGAGGAGAAAATCCTTTTGCCCGGCCGAAGGCCCGCTATGCAGAGAAGCTTTAGTAAGCGAAGCCGGTCTTTGTTATACCATAGAGGAGAAAATTCTTGCGCCCGGCCGAAGGCCGGCTATACAGAAAAGCTTTAGTTAGCGAAGCCGGTCTTTGTTATACCATAGAGGAGAAAATCCTTGCGCCCGGCCGAAGGCCGGCTATACAGAAAAGCTTTAGTTAGCGAAGCCGGTCTTTGTTATACCATAGATGAGAAAATCCTTGCAACCGGCCGAAGGCCGGCTATACAAAAAAGCTTTAGTTACAAAAAAATAAAAAAATAATAAAACTCATTTAAAAATGTTAGCGCATAGGTATAACATTAAAAAAGCAAAATAAAAACAAAACATTTACAATCGTAAGCAAAATACACATAGTTATAAGGGTGGGAGGGGCAATTTTTTTACCCCCAGAGGGACCCAGAAGTCCCGCTCGACCTAAATTTTATTAATTTCGTATTTTTTGGACAATTACCTTTAATTTGAGTACCCACACATACCAAAGTGGGCGGGCCGCTTTTTTTGATCCATGGGGTCCCAGGGGCCTCAGCCCCCTTAAATTTTAATTTTGGTTTTTTTCTTTTTTTATTCCAGAGAGGTCCAACTTTTTGTTTTTTTCGTACGCCCCGTAAAGTGCACTTTTGCCATCTAATTTATTATAAAGAGCACTCGTGGCTTATAAACACTATTTATAGAAACCGTGTCCATAAAAAATAATTTAAGTTCCAAACGAATTTTTAAAACTAAATAGCTATTTAATTTTTCTTTACATATTTGGATTTCATATGCAATTTAATTGTTATGCTTTTTATTTTAAACTAAATTTAAAAAAAATCATGTGTATTTTTTCTTCATATATGTAATTTGGGACACAGTCGTGTGTAATTTCCGAGTTCTTCATTGGCAACACTGCCTTTTAGTGAATTCGCCTTGAAATAGACCTTGTGGATTGTTTTTATATGTTTAACCGGTAACAATTAATTGTAACTTGTTGTTTGTTGTTTCTAAGAGAACATAAGAAATGTTTAGTTTACGCTGTAATTTAAAAAAATGTCCTTTGAAACGACTGAGATGTAGTAAAGCAGAAGAGAAATTTGTGGTAGCAGAGACTTCAACAAACCATACAAAAGTTTTACAAGACTTGTTAGCAACAGATGAAGTGGTGAAGCCAAAGATCAATCCAAAGGAAACTTCAGTTATATTATTTCCTGGCCAAGGCACACAATATGTGGGTATGGCTAGTAGACTTATGCGTTTTCCTGAAGCTAGAAGAATATTTGAAGTTGCCAATGAAGTCTTGAATTATGATTTGCTGAAAATCTGTTTAGAGGGACCGAAGGACAAATTAAATCGTACCGAACATGCTCAACCAGCTGTAATGGTTTCGTCACTGGCTGCCTTGGAACAGTTAAAAGAGGAACGACCTAAGGCCATAGAGAGTTGTGTGGCCGCGGCCGGTTTCAGCTTGGGCGAGCTTACTGCTTTGGTATTTGCGGGAGTCATACCATTTGATAAGGGTCTGAAATTGGTACAAGTTCGAGCCAATGCCATGCAAATGGCTTGTGATAAAGCGTCAGGGGCTATGGCCATGGTTCTATATGCACCAGATACGGAAATAGGGGCTGCCTGTGCTAAAGCCCAACAGTGGTGCGTGGACAAAGGTATAGAGAAACCATACTGCGGTGTTGCTAATTATATGTTTCCGCATTGTAAAATTATTGCTGGGAATGTGGAAGCCATAGAATTTTTAGAAAAAAATGCAAAAAGTTTAAAAATACGACGCATGAAACGTTTGACTGTAAATGGAGCTTTTCACACTCCCTTAATGGAATCAGCCGTTGGACCATTTGCAAAAGCTTTATCTAAAATACCATTGGAAGAGCCATTAATAAGAGTGTATTCGAATATTGACGGTAAACCCTATAGAAGTGTAACTCATATACAAAGACTATTGCCTAAACAGGTTGGTATTTTATATTCTTTTAAAATAATGCTTTTAATATTTATTTAAAAAAAATTGCATTAAATTAAGATTGTACGTTCTGTGAAATGGGAACAAACTATGCACCAAATGTATGAACGTCAACAGGGTGTTGACTTTCCCCGAACTTTCGAATGCGGTCCTGGTAAAGGTTTAATACCAATCCTTGAAAAAGTTAATGCCAAAGCTGCAAATTCTGCATTTTACATAGAAGCATAGTGTAAATTGTAGATTTTTCTTAAACCTGTTGCTGAATAAATTGTAAATATCTTAATAAATGTAATACCAGTTAACGTTTTCATGCTGTATATATATATACATATATTTATTAATTCTTTCTTTAATTTATAAATTTCTTTCACTTTTTCATAGCATGGTTTTGTTTTTAGTTCATTTAAATATATCGTCATATGTTTTCAAAAAAAGCGTAAGTTACAAAAAAATTGAAATCAATTTTTTGATCGATTATGATGCACCATATCAAAATACATGTTTCTTGAAAGTTTTAAACTCTTAAAATTAAAAATAACCTTTTTATCAACAAATTTTAAAAAGCCCTTAGTGTAAGCGGAACAAATCTAGTTTACCGACGCAGCTGTAATTAAAAAATAAAGTACCCAGGGTAATAAAAAATGGAAAAATAAGAAGAAAAAATAAAATAAGAAAGTTGGCGCAAACGCTTAGTTTTCGAGTTATGGACGTATAAAGTTTTCATATAAATATGCGATTTTCCACTACAATTCTAAACATATATGGCCAATATTGGTATCATTTTAAACAGATTTTTCTGAATATATAACATTTATTTCAAAATTTTAAATTCTTTAGCTCACATAACAGTTTTTTTTTCATTTTACGTCAAAATGTAACGGAAGTGCACTAGAAAAGTATATAGTTAATTAAAATAAGTGTAATACAAATTTTATAAAATAAATACCAACGTCGCAAAAAAAACTTCTCTGAATAGCCGGCCTTTCGCCGGGCGCAAGAATTTTCTCCCCTATGGTATAAAAAAATACTGGCTTCGCTAACTAAAGATTCTCTGCATTGCCGGACTTCGGCCGGGCGCAAAGATTTTCTACTCCATGGTATAACAAACACTAGCTTCGCTTGCTAAAGCTATTCTGCATAGCCGACTTTGCCCGGGCTCTAGGATTCTCTTTGATATAACATACACCGACTTCGCTTACTAAAACTTCTCAGAATATCAATTAATACGGTGATAAACAATTAAAATAAAGTAAAGAAAAACAGGAAAACATATACACATACAGATCTAGTGAAAAGCTTTGTAATGATACCAATATTAGCCATATACATTTGGAAATGTGCAAAATCACATTTTTATATGAAAACTTTAAACGTTTATAACTCGAAAACTAAGCGTTTGCGCCAACTTTCTTATTTAATTTTTTCTTCTTATTTTTCCATTTTCTATTACCCTAGGTACTTTTTTTACTTGGAGCTGCGTCTGTAAACTAGATTTAAGCCCCCAACTATAATATGCATGAGCTTGCTTAAGCTTCTGTCAAAAATTAACACAAGGCCACTCAAATGCGTTAAAGAAAATAAAATCAAAAAGTATTTAATTGCATACGGAAACTGCCATCTGTTTCGCATTTTGCTTAAATTTGCCTTTGTTGTGTTTTAATAAGAGACCTGTTTTTTTATATTTTTCCAAAATAGTTTTTGAAACTATATGACGATATCTATATACATATAAAAAATTGTAACGTTACTGACCGACTGACTGATTCATCATCGCACATCCTAAACGCCTGAAGCTAAAAACTTGAAATTTGGACCAGGGGTGTCTCTCCCCAAATCGGTCCACTAAGACGGGATTTTTAAAAATTCGAATGTATAGGGGGTAAAAAAGGGTAAATTCGGTAACCTTACATCACCAAAACTAAAAAAGCTACAAAAAAAATTTAATACCTATCGTTGTTCTTTAGAAAAATAAGCGGACAGGTGTCTGGTACTTTTGGGAAATTCAACTCTTTTACGGAGTAAACGGGTAAAACCTGTATTTTTGTACTTTTTTGTCACCCCATATATTTTTTAACCCATAAACATAGAAATAAGGATTATATCACATTTGAAACGTATCTCCAAAATACAAATATGAATTTGGTACATTTTCGAAATTCGGACGTTTAAAGAGTGAAAACCGTAACTATTTTTGGTTTTTTTTTACAAAACATTTTTCTTTATTCATTGACATACATTTACGTATGTATTAAATTATGGGCTCCCGCTACAATATTGAATTTTTTACGCTTCAATGGGGAGAAAAAAAGTGCCAAAAAGGGGAAAAACGGGAAATTTAATAATATCATACTTTAGCTTTTTGGTTCTGAAACTGGATTTTTTAAATTATCGTTAACATAAGATCTAGAAACATAAACTTCAACATGCAATGTACTGAGTGGATAAAACCTAGAAACATAAAATTAAACATGCAAGGTCCTTAGAGAATGACACTTTGTTAGAGGGGTCTTTTTGGTACTATTTCGTTATTTAACTGGTACTTTTTGAATTTCCGTTAGTATTGACCCTAGAAACATAAAATTTAGCATGCAATGCCCTGAGTGAATTAGAATCTGTAAGAGGGGCTTTGTGGTGCTTTTTTGTTCATTACCTGGTACTTTTTGAATTTCCGTTAAAATTGGACCTAGAAATATAAAAAAGAAACATGCAAGTTCCCAAGTGTATGGGAATCTGTAAGAGTGATTTTTTTGGTACTTTTTCTTTCTCTAACTGGTACTTTTTTAATTGAAGTGGTACTTTTTTAATTTAATACTAATTGTTCTTCATTAAATAAAAAAAGCGAACAGGTGTCTGGTACTATTTTGAAATTCGGCCCTTGTATGGAGTAAAGGGATAAAACCTCCATCTATCTTTAAAATCAGTACACATAGAAATAAAAGTTATATAATATTCGTAACTTATCTTAAAAATGCAAATGCAAAATTGGTACTTATTCGAAACTCGAACTTTTAAGGAGTGAAAATCGTACCTAATTTTGTTATTTTTATCAAAAAAATTTTACTCCAGCTATTTATCTTTCATCGCCTATAACTAAAACGTTACATTTGCAGCGGAGGCTGGCCTCTCGCCAAATCGATCCCGCTAACCTCATATCTCCTTAGCTAAAAAATATACAAAAAATAGTACTTATTTTTGTTCAATAAAAAAATAAGCTGACAGGTGTCTGGTACTTTTTCAAATTCGGCATTTTGTATTTTAAAACTTATTTTTCATGCCATCTATCGTTTAAGCCAATAAACATTGAAATAAAAAATATATCAAATTCGTAGGTAGATAGGTAGGTGGAGAGGCTGGTGTGACTCATTCACACCTTCACCCAGAGACCAATATTGTTCATTGTGATGCCTTGTTTAGATATATTTAGATTGAAAGTAGGTGAAATAAATAGCGAAAGCATAGGAAAAGATAAAAATTATAGATAAGAACAGAAGATATCGGACCAAACCTGAGAGAAACCCTATTCAGCACAAATTCGCCCTACGTGCGGCTAAGGTGACCCCATTTCGAATCCTATCAGACTCTCTAGTCCACAGCCCGAGGCATCCACTAATTTGCCTAGGAATCTGCTTCCCAACCACAGAATGTGCTCAACTGGCTCTAACTCTTGGCCCGTGATAATTCCTATCATGGTCCTAAGGCAGACCCTACTCCTGCCCAGCAGCGACTCAGAATCGGTCTTCCTAAGCACCGGCAACATCGTTCGTTTCCCCCAGGTACGACTGGTCGCGCCCAGAATCTTCCCCGATCCTTCCAAAATAGAAGCTTATTGGAGGCCTTTACGTTTCCACACAGTTAGGATCCTCCATCTCTGATCCCTGTCTCGCTAACTCATTATACACCCCATTGCCGTTTATGTTGCAGTGACCCGGCACCCAGGACAACCTTAACACATACCCTCCGAACGATCCCTCCAGAGCCCTCCTACAACCATCAAGAAGCTTGGAGTTCACATAACAGCCCCTTACGGCCATAAGAGCCGCCTGGCTGTCAACGTATAAAGTGGCGTCCGCGCCCCTATCAACGTTGTTCCTTATCAGTTCCACGTCACTCAAGACTCCCAGAACCTCCGCCTGAAAAACATTGCAGTCGCCAGGAAGCCTGTATGACATTCTGATGTGCAGATCCTCAGACCCCCCGCACCCGTGCCTCTAATCTTCGAGCCATCCGTGAAAATAGCAAATCCACTAAATAATCTGCTCCTATCTGACCAACTCTCACTAGAAGGCATTATTACCTCTGGCAACCACCCAAAATCTATCCTAGTGCCCACATAATCCGTGGAGCCGGGTGACCCTAGGCAATAACCACCAGCTTCGATCTCACCCAGGATCCGCGAGTGACCCTGCTTGAAATTCCTCCCTCAGTCTAAGAATGCTCCTGGCTGCCATTTCCATCGCATACTGCTCAATAGGCAGAATATGTAGAGTGACATCCAGGGCCGGTTGAGGAGTACTTCTTATGGCACCTGTTATGACGATTGAAGTACATCTCTGAGCCTTAGACAGAAGGTTCCTTCGACTAGCCACTCTCAATGACTCGCACAGCATCCATACGTAAGAATGGGTTTAACCACCGAAGTGTACAGCCATCCCACTACTAACGGCCGGAGTCCCCAGTTCCTACCTATCGATGATCTGCAACCATAGTAGTCATTAAGACCACTTTAAATCTCTCCGGAGTATTCCTTCCCCAGAAAAACACCTAGATACTTAGCGCTATCAGATAGTCTAAGCTTTACTCCTAGTACCGGCAGCCTAAAATTCTCTACCCTGTACTTCCAATAAAAAGAACCAACTCCGTCTTCTCCGGATTAACTCCCATTCCTTTATCACACGCCCATGCTGACAGTTCGCTCAGCGCCCCTTGCATGACTTCGCTAATTGTCGGTAGAACCTTGCCCGATACCAATATTTAATTTTATTTAAGAGTTCATTTTGTAATACAAAGCCCAAAGGCCAGAAATATATTACATTGCAATAAAGTCTGAGTAGTGCCAAAAATACATCTATATATATAAAAGAAAGTGGCGTTAGTTACTACGTTTATAACTAAAGAACGGCTTGACCAATTTCGAGAAAAATCTAAAATAGGTGGCGCCATTGAAAATTACTCAGTATGAATTAAATCGTAAACTCTGCATTTGACGATGCTATGATCTTTAGCAAAGTTGTTGAGCATTAGCATACAAAGGTTTCCAGGTTGGTATGACCAATTTCCGATAGGCGGCACCATTGAAAATTACTCAAAATAAATTATATCATTTGATCATGCTTTGGTCTTTAGTAAAGTTGTTGCGCATGATCCGGAAAAGGTTTATATGTTGGTATGAACAATTTCCGACAAGAAGTGCCATTGAAAATGAATCAAATCGTAAGCTATGCAATTGATCATGCTTTGATCTGTATCAAAGTAGTTGTGCATGAGCCGACGGAGGTTTCTAAATTGATGTGATTAATCTCCTATATAAATATTTAATAAAAAGTGGAACTCTTCATCAAATCCCAAGGGCAATCATTGAGTGTTTGTGGCCTGAATTTGGAGAACGACTGTTTTTCACACGGTCAACTCTATGTCGCATGTTCCCGTGTCGGAAAGCCATCCTCTTTGTTCATTTTCGCACCTGACAACAAAACGAAAAATATTGTTTATCACAAAGTGCTTCAATGATATTCTCTTAACTTATTCAATTGTTTACTTTTAATTTAAATTTTCATATTCTTTTTTTTTTTTTTTTTTTTTTTTTTTTTTTTGTAAATAAAGTTAAATTATCTGCACCGAATATTACCTGTACCTGATTCTGTATCTGTATTTTAACAATACTTTTCTAGGCAAAACAACGTTTGCCGGGTCAGCTAGTTTATAATATTCAAAACTTATCAACTAAATAACCTAGCATTTTATTCCCAACCATAAAAATAAGTGTAAGTTAAAAAACAGTACAAAATAGTAATCTTAGCCAGTAAAAAAGGCAGCAACCGCAATACAATACAGTGAAGAATTTAATTTAGATGTGCATGTTACGTACCATGATACAAGTACACAAGGTAGACTAGTTGGTCCAAATGTTTGTCAGCTGTTTACCCCAATTAAAACCCAAATGTCAAAAAAATTTTATGTTTGTTTACATACAAATATTCGCCTTGGCCTACATAAAAAAAAATTTTATATTAAAAAACAGTTTTTTAATATAAAAAAAATTTTGTGAATATAAATAAAATACAAAAACATTATAAGAAATGCGTGAACGAAATGAAAGAATCATTGGCATAGGCCAGAAAAACGATATCTTGTGAATATGATTCAGTGAAGCACACGTTTTTGTTGAAAGCCATGAAGTTTGACGATGATTATGAAGACAAAGAGGTTGTAAAAGAGTGCTAGGCATTTTAAGTACAAGTCAAGTTTTTTTATTCAGAATTAGGAGGATGTCAAATATGTGTTAAGTGTAAAATTTGGAGTTATGACCTCAAATTTAGCTTTGTTCGAAGTTAAGCATGGTCTATACACAAAGGTGGAATGCTTTGGCTCCTTCTCCATAATCGGACAACATTTTACAGAAGAGTTGGTAAAATTAATTTGTAAAGAATTGCAAAGAAAATATAAATTGCATCCACATGAAAGTCATCGTTCATTAGCCAAGATCCTGCTGCTAACTGCAAACATTTACCTTCCAATCATATGTTAATAGATTCCCTAACGGATGGTGTAGATTTTAATAATCAAATGAGTCGAGCACGGTTTGAAAGTCTTACAAAGCCGGTTATTAATTCATTTATGAATATTTTAAATGAATGTGCGGAAAAGGCGTTAAAAGGCCATCCGGAAATTAAAAAATTGGATATGGTTTTATTGGGCGCCAAGGCACAAATACCCGAATTGCAAGTAGGCTAACGCCCAATTTTCACGATGATTTTTTCCCCTATTTTTAAATCATGTCTTTTTTCGTTTGATAGGGAGCGGGGTAGAGAAGCAAGAAGGGTAGAAAAAAGACATGAATCGTATTTTCTGTGTTTCTTTTTTGGAATTCCTCTTTGCACTAATTTGTGTTTTTTAATTTAGGTTTTGTTCTTATTTTAAAGTGACAGGTGCTTATTAAAATATAGAAAAATAGAAAAAAATTTATTAAACAAATATTCAAAACATATCAAAATTATGTAAAATAAAGAAATTTTTAATATTTTTGTTACGAATAAGGAACTAAGGAAATTAGAAAAACTCAACTCTGACTGCAAAAAAAGAAACATGGTGAAAATTTAACAAGCATAGTATACAACTAGTATGCCGACTCTTTGACAGGTACATAACTCAACTGTCAGTGGTACATTTTTATGTTTGTATTAGTAAGATTTTTTTCAAATGTATTGGTGTATAAAACTATTTCCACCACTAAACATAGTTGCATAAAATCGTATAGAATGTGGCAACAATTTTTTTTTCCAAAATAAAATTTTCTTAGTTCAATAAATTTTCAATTTATTGAATGCTGGCTGCATTTATAAACTTTTAAAAGCCATGTTTGCTAAATTGTTATTCTGCAATATCGGATAATATATAAATAATTAATGATTTCAAATATTATTTTTATACCACAAAATGCTACTCTGCTGGCTTTAATAATATTAACAACAGAAAAAATTTAGTGTCAAAAAAATTTATTTAAAAATTTTTAGTTTGTGAAAAATAAAAACATTTTGTAAAAGCAAATTAGCAAAATGTATTGAAAAAAATTATTAATTATGTGTTTAAGTCATAAAATTAAACATGAAGTGTTATATTGTGAAAAATTTTAAATTAAAAAATTTCAAATTTTGTTTTGTTTTTGTTGTTCTTAAGTGTGTTGAATTCACACAGAACCTATATGTGTGATGAGAGTTATAAAAAAAAGAGAACGTTCTCACCAGTCGGCATACTAGTTATATACTATGTTAACAAGTTTTTGGAAATTTCTTTAAAAAAGAAATACAAAAAAGACATGTCTTTAAAATCATCGTGAAAATTGGGTGTAATTAGATTGCTTCAATTATATTTTTTAACCTTCTTGACCACACTGAAGCAGTTGCGTTCATTAAGTCGGCATAATGTTTGAAGACCTCCCAGACATCACGAGTTTAAGCCCCAATAGGTGATCATGGGCTTGCGAGGCATATGTTATAGATTCTATGTTATATGATATAGATGCCGAAACACTCAATTGACCACTTTGTATTGTATCCATAATAACCATCACATAATATTAATTTTCTATTTTGTTACGGCAAATAAAAAAATGTAACATATTACAAGAAAACTTTTTAAAAAACTTTTATTTTCCTTCACGTATAGTTTTGTTTTTTTTTTTAATTTGTATTTTTATTTTGTGTTTCTGAAGGCACAGTGTTGCTCTTTTTTTGAAGTCTCGGTATAAAATACAAAAACAAATTGCCTGTTGTTTTTGTCTTGTTGTACTTGTCGTAGCAACGAGTTTACCTTGTGTAGTTGTACCATGGTTACGTACATACATATTAAAATACACATACATATATACATACACATGTATATACATATATACATACACATGTATATATGTATGTGTAAATAATAATCAAACGAGTAAATTACTTGATTCACACGTAGGAGCCAGAGACATATTGGCAAAAGGGAATTACAGTCTATGAAAAATAATTTATCAATTTCAACCGAAAAATTTGGTTAGAGTGAGAGAATAATTTCAGTTCATACGGCAAACAATTCCACCAAAGAGTAATTCTTATAACAAACGATCTTTCAAAGACTGAAGATGCTGCTAAAGGCTAGTTTACACGGTAATACAATGTGTTACGACATGTCAAAAAATGATGTAGAATGAGAAAAATCTTATCATGTAAAAGCAAAATGCATTGAGTATGAGAGAATACGGATACAAATATGACAATCGGTCGGTAAATGTTCGTTTTCTAAACCATTTTAGAAACTTATGTATTCTCATCACACCAGAGTCGCATTTTAACAGAGTATATTGAAGGTGGTAACATTTTTATAAAATTACAAAAACAAGCAGAATCAACTCAGGAAATGTTCATGTTGTTTTTGTAAATATTGTTTGCTTTTATTTTACTTAAACCATCCGTGTAAACATAAAAAATACTTACCAACAGATTTTTATTTTTTTATTTTAAACACGGAGAGAATTTCATAATATTTTGATTCCACAAAGTCGTAATACATTGTATTACAATGTAAACTAGCCTTAAGCATCAGAGTTATCCATTCGACCAAGAACTACGGAACCCCTAGATCCACCAGTGCCTGCCTAATAGCCTCTATCTTCAAATGTAAAGGCGCCCTCTATATCCAGGAATGCCGCCAAGGTGTATTTTTTGCTTCGCAATCCCCGCTCTACATAACCAACCACATCGTGAAGCGCACTCCCTTAAGATAGGCGTGTTGAGCGCCGCAGATTATGCCGACGTCAATCTTCTCCTCAGATGTAGATCAATCAGTCTTTCCAACGTCTTCAAAAGAAAAGAAGATAAGCTGATTGGTCTAAAATCCTTGGGTTTAGAGTGACCGGGTTTTCCCGCCTTGGGTATGAAAATTACCCTGAAATCCATCCATCCTTCAGCACTCAGACCCTTATCAGTTCAACCAACACCAGGAGTGATGATCTCCCGATATTATGTAGCATCGCCGGAAAGATACCATCTGGTCCTGCCGATTTGTAAGGCCCAAAGTTATTAACCGCCCATTTTAACTTATTCAAGGTGATCATGTCCCTCACCGTCTCCCTTTCCTCACCGCCTGAGCCCGACCCAGAGAAGGGGTCACCACATTCAATCTGTTCCCCCGACCCAAGATCCACACACCCCGGAAAGTGAGTCTCCATAAGCAGACATAGAGATTCAGAGCTAGATTCCGTTCATGAGTTGTCCGGTCTCTGAATAAATGCCGGGACTACCGGGTCCTTGGATAAAATTATCCTGAACCTGGACATCTCATTTACAGATTCCACTGACTCGCTAAACTTAATCCACGAGCAGGCCTACCATATTTGCCATTTTGCCGATTTTTTGCCTTAAAATTAGCAAAGTGCCGATTTGCCGATTTTTTGATAAACACTTAAACCACGGTAACTTTGCTTGTTACGTGTAATTTTGTGCAGCTTTGGAGCACTTGTCATAACCTATAAAACCAAGTGGAAAGTCTTTTTTTTTAAACTGTATTAACTAATTTTATAAAAATGGTTAAAAATTTCAATTTACTTAACGGAATTTATGAACACAAAGAACTTTTTTCACTTTTATGACTAATATTTGGGCTTATTGGCTAATGAGTTTCTATCAAAATCAAAACTCAAAAAAAACAAAATGAACAAAATTGTTAATAACTGTATTAATTTTTATATAGAACTTGCATAGAAAATATTAAAACGTTTTGATTTTAAACAAAAATCTTTCAAATATTTAAATATGATAATCCTAACAAAATTATAAAAAATTAAAAATTTATTTAATGGAAATTCTGAAAGAGTTGCCCAGCTTTATTTCTGGAAAAGAAAAACAAATTTTAGACTCTAAATTTGAAGAGTTAAAATTGTTAAATTTTTAAGAAGATTTAGAAGGAATTGAAGTAAATTTGCAAAATTTTTGGCAAACCATTTCAGACTTAAACATGGGGATTCTACGGATGCATTTCTAGTGCTGTCAAAGTATGTACAACAAATTATGGTCCTTCCACATTCTTCCGCAAATGTGGAAAGAATTTGTAGCCAAGTGAACCTTAATAAAACCAAATTTCGATGTTCCCTGGAAAATTAATCCTTTCAGGGAATTCTTTTTTCTTAAGAGTACTTAAAGTTTAATAATGCAAACTGTTTTGATGTTGATATTAAAGTAGATTTAATTAAACTATTAAATTCAAAAATGTATCTATAAAATATTTGTTAAAAATGTTTAAAAAAAATTTTCATCTATAAAAAAATTTTAACCTAAAGCCTAGTACTCTGTTAGAACTTGCGAAAAATGTTGAGCAACGTTTATTATTTCGCACGAAAATTTGGATATGTATCAATATTATCTATCTCGCGATTTTTCGAAAATTAACGTTTTTATTAGTTCCAAGTATACAACATTGTTTTGCGAAGGTAAACAAAAATTATATTTTTTTAATTGTCATTAAAAAAAGTAAAACAATTTTATTTTTATAATTTCCCAAATCAAAAAACAAAAAAAAATTAATTTTATTAGTGAAAAACTCGTTATAAAAAACCCTTTACAAATACAAAATAAAAAATTATAAGCTTTTGCTTAAAATTCTGTGCGAAACAATATGAGCTGCACTTGTTTCGCACGGAAAATAAAAACGTTGCTAGAAACATTTCGAATGTTTTTCGTAATTATTTTATTCGTTTTTATTTTACAGAATTTTTTTTATATTGAGTTTGACAACATTTCTTACGAAATACTGAACAGAGTCCAATATACAAAATTAACTACAATTTATTTATAAAAAATTCTTTTTCATTAACTTTTATGTTTTTATATGGTTTACATATATGTAAGTTAATGCTGAATTATTCTGTTTTGTTATTTTTGTATTAATATTATTATTGTATTAATATTTTTGTATGGATATTATTAATTTGCCGATTTTTTTTTTTAGTTTAAGTGCCGATAATGCTGATTTTTTTTTTTTTTTTGAAAATATGCCGATTTTTTATCAACATTTTCTGGCACACCTGTCTACGAGTCCCTTTTCGCTCTTCTAATATCTATTGTAACTCAGTCTAAAGTTACTCCAGTTCTCTTCCCTACGCGTATACTTCGCTTTATTGAACAACCTTCTGACAGTGGACCTTTGAGTCCTCAACTCGTCTGTCCACCATCTTGGTTGTGTGTGCCTGACCGGAAAGTTAAGTGGACAGGATCGCTCATATCTACTATCACATTCGTAACTTATCTAAAAAATACATATACAAATTTTATGCTTTTAGAAATTCGAACGTTTAAGGGGTGGTGGCTTAAGTGTCGGCTGTAGTGTCTGTCTTGGAACTTGAATCCGGACAGCTGAGTCGGAACAAGTTTAAAGGCAGACGCTTTAAGGCCAGCATGACCAAGGGTTATCCATTCCTCATCCTATTCCCTTCACCTACAGTCCTTCCCCCCCCCCCCCCCACCCCCTTTTAAGCCCACTTCCCCCACTTTTAAGGTCAAGGTGGTTGATAGCAGTGCCGAGGACCTGGATGGCTAGTTAGTGGTTGAAGAAACTAGTCGGGAACAGCTTCCCTCTGACGCTGATGGCAAAGGTCAGTTGTAATTCTAGCCTAGTCCGTGCAAGCCGTCACTGCGCGAGATGGTCCTTTGTATACGTGCATACTCGGGGGATTGGAAACTGGACAATTTCAAAATAAAACAAAAAACGGACATAGTGACAGAAGTTGCTGCAGGGAGTATCACTGACAACTCAGCAGGCCCGATGTCAGATTCAGACTCGGATCTGCTGGGTGTTCACAGGGATATTCTGCTGCAAGAAAGTCAGCTAATGACAGAACTGACAGAGACCAACTGGATGGGCTCTCCAATGAACTCACTGACACGTTCTGGGGCCTCGGAAAGACTCGTTGATCTGACCTTGAACTCTGATGATGAGCTCGAAATATGTAGCTATGATTTCGGCTCATGATCAGGACCAGAGGGTTGAACCATCGACATCTGTGTTCACATTCGAGACAGAGAGCAAATTAGCGAGTACATCGAAATCCATTGTTTGGCAGGATGCGAAAGAACAGGTCACATCGGAGAGCCGATCGAGTCTCGAAAAAGCCAAGAGTGGTGGGGGAGTCTCCTTAGCCTTTCTTGAAAATATAGCTAAGAAAGACTCTTCACTGCACGATGGGCGGGATAGGCATTTGCTGAGGATGTACCGGAAGAACGCTGCTAGATTCGAAAGAATCCACGGTTCTGTCGGTGTCATCCTAGAGCTTCCCTATCCTGCGGGGTATACAGTAGAGGATGCTGAGGAATCAAATGTTGTCAATAAAGACAAAGGATCCTCACCAGCCTATGCTGGCGTATCCTCTTACAAGGAAGGTAGAAGGAAGGAGGGTAAGAGTTCACTACCCAGCCCTCTTAATGGTGACAGTTTGGTCACGGTTAAGAGAGCTAGGCCTGGGGACGAATTACCCACAGTAGACCAGAAGTCTCTCAGGAAGATGAAGTCGATGAGTGGGGTTGCGATATTTGGGTTGGGGTCTATTAGATTTAGGTTTCCCAAAAATGATGGACCCTAAGAGGCTGAATGTGGAATGGAAGCAGCTTCAACCGAATTAGTAACCCACCTCATCGCTAACAAAGTGGACGTGGCCTTGATCCAAGAACCCTGGATCAACAACAATAGGGTAGTTGGATAAAAGGCCACGGGATATACACTGTTCGTACCCAACACGGATGAGAAGGTTCGAACTTGTATAATGGCAAGAAATGTGCTCAAATTTCTGTTGCCTCAAGGTTGTGACAGGTGAAGCTACCGATCCACCTGGTGTGAAAGTACGTGAGTTGGTGGAGCACTCGAGCAGAAGGGGCTCGAGATTGGTACTGGGTTGTGACGCTAATGCACACCTTACCCAATGGGGAAGTACCGACATCAACAAAAGGGGTGAGTCTATGGTTGATTTTATTATTGCTAGCAATCTTTACATCTGTAATAGGGGGAATACGCCAACTTTCAGAACTAGAGATAGGGAGGCAGCAATAGATGTAACATTGACGAACTATAGAGACTTAGTAGATGATTGGAGGGTGGCTTTGGAATTTTCCTTCTCTGACCATGGTCGTATATCGTTTAATCTAAATTTCGAAAAGTCAAAAAGGCGTCCTTATAGGAATCCAAGGAGGACGAACTGGGATTCATTTTCGGGATTGGTTAATAGTTACCTTAGAGTTACACACGATTGGGGGTTGACTTCGGCCGGTGTGGAGCACCTGGTGGGTACCGAGATGAAGGACAGGTGAGTTGAGGACTCAAAAGACCACTGTCAGAAGGTTATTCAATAGAGCGAAACATACGCGTAGGGATAAGGATTGGAGTAACTTGAGGATAAGTTATAATAGGTAAAAGAGAGATGTCTAGGTTCAGAAGGATTTTGTACAAGGACCCTGTGGTCCCGGGATTTATTCAGAGACTGGACGACTCATGGACGGAATCTAGCTCCGAATCTCTGTTTGCTTATGGAGACTCACTTCCCGGGTTGTGTGGACTCTGGGACGGGGGAACAGGTGGGGTGTGGTAACTCCATTTCTGGATCGGGCTCGGGAGGTGAGATAAGGGAGGCGGTGGGGGACATCATCACCTTGGATAAGGTTACATGGGCGGTTAATACTTTTGGGTCTTACAAATCGGCAGGACCAGATGGTATATTTCCGGCTATGCTACAGAATATCCATGGATCATCACCCCTACTGCTGGTGGAACTATTTAGGGTATGTCTGCTAAATGGCTACATTCCTAGAGGGTGGAGAGATGTCAGGGTTATTTTCATACCCAAGGCAGGTAGAACCGGTCACTCTAAGCCCAAGGATTTTAGACCTATCAGCCTATCGTCTTTTCTTTTGAAGACATTGGAAAGACTGATTGATCTACATCAGTGGACGAAGATTGACGCCCGCATCATCAGCGGCGCTCAGCATGCCTATCTTAAGGGTAGGTCTGTTGAGAGTGCGCTTCATGATGTGGTGGGTTATATAGAACGGGGATTGCGAGACAAGGAATACACCTTGGCGGTATTCCTGGATATAGAGGGGGCCTTTAACAATGTGAGAATAGAGGCCATAAGGCAGGTCGTCGCCTACGCGGATGATGTGGTTATATTGGTATCGGGCAAGTTTCTGCTGACAATTAGCGATGTCATGCAAGGGGCGCTGGGCGAACTGTCAGCATGGGCGACTGATAAGGGTTTGGGAGTTAATCCGGAGAAGACAGAATTAGTTCTCTTCCCTAGGAGGTACAAGGTGGAGAATTTTAGGCTTCCGGTACTAGGGGGAGTAGAGCTAGGAGTTTTTCTGGATAGTAAGCTGTCCTGGAGAAGGAATACTCAGGAGAGACTAAAGAGGGGTCTCAATGCCTTCTATGCTTGCAGATCGTCGTAGGTAGGAGTTGGGGACTCCGGCCGTCAGTTGTGGGATGGCTGTACACTTCGGTGGTTAGACCCATTCTTACGTATGGATGCTGTGTTTGGTGAAAGGCATTGAAACTAGCTAGTCGGAGGGACCTTCTGTCTAAGGCTCAGAGGTGTGCTTCGATCGGCATGACAGGCGGCTCTGGATGTTATTCTTCATCTTCTGCATATAGAGCAGTATGTGATGGGAATGGCAGCAAGGAGCAATCTTAGGCTGAGGGAGCTAGGACTGTTGGGAAATTTCACGGAGGGTCACTCGCGGATCTTGAGTGAAATTAGTACTAGTGGTTATCACCTAGGCTCGCCCGGCTCTACGGATTATCTGGTCACTAGGGTCGATTTTGTGCGTTTTCCAGAGGTGATATTGCCTTCTAGGGCGAGCTGGTCAGGGCAGAGCAGATTGTATAGGGGATTTGCCATTTTCACTGATGGCTCGAAGATGAAGGGCACGGGTGCGGGGGTCTACATTGAGGATCTGGACATCAGAAGGTCATATAGACTTCCCGACGACTGCAGTGTATTTCAGGCGGAGGTTCTCAGGGCCGTGGAATTGGGTGTGGCTGATGATTAGTAGGTCAAATTCGGACGCGCTGCTGGGTAAGAGTAGGGCCTGCGTCAGGACCATGATAGGTATTATCACGGGCCACTGTATGATAGGCAGAATGGCGGTGAGAATGGAGTTTGGCCTTTCGGATATATGTAGGCTGTGTGAGGACCCAGGAGTTGGAGACAGTTGAGCACTTTCTGTGCCACTGTCCCAGGCTACAGAACAGCAGGCTGAGGTGGCTAGGTTGCAGATTCCTGCTCGAATTGGGAGATGTCTCGGACTGCGGGCTCGAGAATTTGACGGGATTCGTAATGGGAATGACCTGGCTGCGCGGCAGGAGGCCGGGGACTGGAAACATGTAGGGCAGTTTTTTTCCTGTTTGGTAGGGTTGTTTTTTGCTTGTTCTGTCCGATTTCTTATCTTCCACTATCTTCCTTTCCTGTGCTTTCACCATTTACTTCTACTCTGTCACACTATATTTCTTTCTCGTCTTTCCTCCTTTCTTTCACTAATTAAGGCGTCACAATGGACCATATTGGTCTCTGGGTGAAGGTGTGAAGTTTGCTTCACACCAGCCTTTCTAACCTAACCTAAGGGGGGAAAATTGTACCTATTTGTGTTTACTTTTTTTCAAAACATTTTTCTTTATCTATTTATTTAATATAAAAATGTAACGTTGCTGACTGATTCATCATCGCACGTCCTAAATACATGAAGCTAAAATGTTGAACGGGTAAAACCTGTAATTTTAAACTTTTTTGACACGCCAACTATCTTCAAAACTAATAAACATTGAAATAAAAAATATATCACGTCACATTCGTAACGTGTCTAAAAAATACAAATAAAAATTTGGTACATTTTCGAAATTCGAACGTTTGAGGTGAAAATCGTACCTATTACAAAGTAGCGGGTTAAATACTAGCATTTAAACAAGTTAAAGCCTAGAAATATAAGCTTTGCCGTAAAAATATGTCCACGAAAGCGCAAACGAAGTAGCGGGTTAAATGCTAGTGTATTTATAAAACCAATTAATGTGACCTACATGCAGATTTACTCAATTTTCAAAAGTAATCAACAAAATCCTGCATATGAAGCATAAAAGCTGAAAACTTTTTGGACATGTGCTGGCAATCGCACGATTTGAAATATCAGAACGCCATACTTATTTTATGGTGTTCTGAAACTTATTTTTAAATTTAGGATTCTGGCAAACACTTATGAAATGTTTGCGGCACAGGCCCTGTTAATAAATATTTAAACATATTTTCGGTAACTTTAAATTTTTTATTAAAATTTGAAATTATATTTTTATTTTTACAAAATAAATAAAATATTGGGAGAAAACATGATAAACTAAATTATAATTGTTTTTATCTCAAATATTAATGTCTTTATTTAACTTTTTTCATCACGTGCGCGCATACGGTGCACAAAAGCAGCACCTTTATTTTTACGAAAATTCTCAAACGGATCATTCATATTAATACCAACGCCCTGTGATATAAAAAAAAATATTTTTTTAATAAATTGTATGAACTATGTATATAACGTACTTTATACATATCCTTGCGATCTCTGACTTCGCCAGCTGATACAGGTTGATCAATACCTTGGTTTTTAGTACCCAAACCCGTACCAGTGCCACCCCAACCCATTTTCATTAACATTTGATGACCTTTATTAGATTCTTCAATGAATTCATTTGGTTTGGCAAAACTGTTGGCGCTGTTGGGGAAAGAGAAAGAGATTAAGTCTGTTTTGATAAGTAATGAGTAAATGGTACTTACAAGAAACTTGGTGGTGTTAAGGATCTTTCACGTTCTCTTCGTGTATTTGAGCGATTATCACTATTTTCTCTTTCTCGTTCACGATCACGTTCTCTTTCCCTGTCGCGGGGCGGTGATCGTCGCGGTGAACGACTTTTTTGTTTGTTATAGCGATTATTACGACCCCTATCATTGCCACCACCTCCGCGATTCAATGCTGAGCGTTGAGGGGGAGGAGATCGAGATCGAGATCGCGAACGTGATTTTGATTTATAAGGTGAACGGGAGCGGCTGCGACTTTTAGATCTAAATTATATTAATTTTGATAAATAATGAATATTTAAAAAATAAGCAGAAATACTCAACGTACACTTAGCAAGTTTTCTTGATCCAGTTGTATGAAAACTTGCTATGTGTAATTTGGGTACACAAAACTGACCGATAACACCGTTTGTTGTTGTTTTTTTTAGGCACGGGTTTTGCCATAACAATTGGTGAGGGAGAACGAGACTTTTCACGCAAACCACTTTTAATTTCTTCCTCCTTTTGTTTTCTAGCTGCGTTTTTGACTTTATAGTATTCATACAAGCCAAGTTTTTCCCATCCCTCACTAAAAAAGAAAAAAAATTTAACGATAAAATTTTTTTGTTACGAATACCATTACTTACTTATCTCTCGGCCTTTCATGTGTTGGCAGAGCATAGAAAGCCGTTAAAGCATTAGTTAAACGCTCATTTTGTGGGGCTGGTGGTGGCAGGCGGATGTCGGCAGGATCCAGCGGTTTGTAGCGATAATCCTCAAGCCTGATTAAGGGCACCATTAGACCAGCTGGTAAATCGTAATAAGGTGCAGATGGTATTTGCTCAGGTTCTTGTTCCATAAGTAAACTAGGAGGCGGCGGTATACATTCATCTTCATCATCTATCATACCAGCAGAGGACATTTTTGATTGTTGATCATAGGCCAAAAGTTGCTGCTGCTGTTGTTGTTGTACCAATTGTAAAGCAGCATTAACATTTAACATATCAACATTTAAATTATTTACATTGCTTAATATATCAACTGCCGTCATTAAATTAGGCGGTGGATTATTAAGATTTTGATTAGTTGGAATGTTGCTATTCATATGAGAAAATGGTGTTTGTTGCATTAAAGGAGACACTTGATTAACAGGAGCCAAATTGGTTGTACCACTCATAAAACCTGGTGGAGGTTTGGACATATCTGGTATAAAGAAATTATTTTGTTGTTGTCCCTGTTGATTGCTATATTGATGATCATTTTCATCCATTGAAGGCATTGTAACTTTTTGAGCCATTAAAGAGGGTATGTTCTTGACAAGTGGCTGAGATACCTGCTGTTGCTGTTGCGATTGTTGTTGCCCAACAGAGGCTGGTGGCATTACTGATGTATTGGGCAAAACAGCAGACAACATTTGCTGTTCCAATTGTTGTTTTTGTTGTTCCAATTGAGCAATTTGTTGGGTGGCATGTTGTATGAATATTTTATGTTGCTTTTGATAACTTTAAATATTTAAGTTATATTAAAAAGTCATATATTTTCATTTTCTAAAAAAATTTAAATAATACAAAAAGTTTCATACTTATCTAACTGCACCTTTACAGCTTGTGTGAATTTTGCTGTAACCTCATGATGTAAATTTTGTAAATTTGTTTTGTATTCATGCATAGAAGAGTCTGGCGATTGTAATTTCGATATAACGCATGCATCAAAAAATTTTGCTTTTGATTCCCATAATGATAAGAGCTTTGTAAGTTTCGCTCTTTGTTCTGTGGTGGCAACTAGAAATAAAATGTATTTAGTTTGACTTTTTATTGATTTACTTAGTCGTTACTAGCTTACTTAAATCCGCACTGCAAAACATGGGTATAACAACATTTTCCAGGCTATTTTTCAATTCATTCGCATTTTTCCGAACACTGCAAAAATAATTTTGTTAAAAAATCAAGATTAAGTTTTTTTGTTTTTCTCCCCCCAAACCAAACCCAAATAAAATTTAATTTTGTTTTTTTTTTATTTTTAACCTATAACTATATAACTTTTTAGGTTTTCACCAATTTCCTTCGGTAACGTCAGGTTTAGCAATTTCTTAAGCTACTAGTTAAAATCAAAGATCGTGAACAACATAAGGCTATTTTTAAAATAATAACTAACTGAGGTCTATTACACGTCGGTGGTAAGATCCATTCTTACGTATGGATGCTGTGTGTGGTGGGAGGGATTGAGGCTTGCTAGTCGGATGGTACTTCTGTCTAAAGCTCAGAGGTGTGCTTCGATCAGCATGACAGGGTCATGAGTACTCCTCAGGCGACCCTGGATGCTATTAAGTAGTATGTGATGGGAATGGCAGCCAGGAGCATTCTGTGACTGTCGATTTTGGTCGTTAGCCAGGGAGAGTTGGTCAGCTCAGGGCAGATTGTTGAGGGAATTTTATATTGTCACTGAAGAGCACGGGTGCTGGGGTCTACATTGAAGATCTTGGGGGCTACTCTCTATTGCGATGCGAAAGAAAATTGTAGCAAATCTAGTGATTGGTACTCTTTTTATTTTTTTCTTTTCGCAAATCATCATTATTTCTTTTATTTAAACTTTCCAATTTAATTTTTTTTACTTATTTTGCCATTTCATTACTGGAAATCTGCGCTATCTTTGATTTTTATCACCAGTATTGCTTAATTTTTAAACAATTTTGCGAAAGTGATAGAGAGTTCCAAGTTGGCATTTAGCTTTCGTATTTAAATTGTATTCGCATCGAAATAGAGTGAAGCCCCCTTGGATATCAGAAGGTCATATAGACCTCCTGACAACTGCAGTGTATTACAACAATGCCAGGGGCTCGGAGGTCACTATATATGCTGTGCTGGGTACCGGGTCACTACAACATCACCTGCAATGAGATAGCTGATGAGTTGGAGAGACTGGGCTCTGAAATGGAGGATCCTGTTTGGAGGTGGTCAGGTCTCTAATGGGCTTCTATTTTGGAAGAATTAGGGAATGGTTTCTGAGCGGGAAAAATCGAGTCTATGGGAACCGTACCAGCAGAGTATCGCGTGCGCTGTGGCTGGTGCTTAGGAAGTCCGATTCGGATTCTATGCTGGGCAGGAGAAGGGTCTACATCAGGACCATGATAGGTATTATCAAAGGCCACTGTATGATAGGCATAATGGCGTTTTGAGAATAGGATCTTAACTGTCAGATATGAGTTGGATACAGTTGATCACATTCTGTGTCACTGTCCCAGGCTACAGAACAGCAAGATGAGATGGATATGTAATATATTCTCTAGATACTCTTCTATCACTAAATAAGGCGACACAATGGACCATATTGGTCTCCTGGTGACGGTGTGAAGTTGACTTCGCACCAGCCTTTCTACCTAATTTGACCTAGTGATCACCTGTATGTAAAACGTCTACAATTCAAATACCTAACTAAAATTTCTCAATTCCTAGTTTTTATTTTGAAATCCTTTAATTCATTAGCAGACAAGGATACGCTAACATTACATATTAATATAAAAAAATAGAAAACAGTAGTTTTAGAAATAAAAATAATTTAATTTTAGAGTAAAAATAAAGTATACTTACCAATGATGTAAAATATCGTTTATTAAATAAATAAGATGTAATTTTTGTTGAAATGTTGTACCATCGACCAAAGCCCTAAAAATAAATTAACAAACGATATTTTGTTTTTCTTTTTTGCTGTGCATTTTTTTATGCACATTAGAGTTGTAGATAATAATTAGATATTTGTAACGTTAATAGTCTAGAAACTAGCATTAAATATGTTCATCTGTCGTTTAATTATAAATTCTTCTAGACAAAAAATCATAACAAATTTTTCGTTATGTCCTAAAAAAAATATAAATTTTATGTCCTTTTGGTCATGTGTTTGAGTCTTGGAAAAAATTTAAGTTTAGTATGTACATTCTACAACTCGTTTAAAAAGAAATATAACTAAACAAACAAAAAGTCGTTGACGGGATTCCAGGACCAAATATTTGTGAATCAATCAATACTCATCAGTTGTAAAAAAAAGAGTTAAATTCAATTATTAAAATCTGACTAAAAATTTGTAGTAAATATAAATATACAAATAAAATGTTATCAAAAGAGAAATTTCAACTTAAACTTATAAACAGACGCATACTTTTTTAAAAGATATTGTAAAACGACATTGTTTTTAGCGCTGTCGGATGAGTGCTGTAATATCCAGTTTTTGCCTAAAATTGCAACATTAAATATATTATTTTATTTGCTAAGTAATAGTTTTTCTTTTAATATTAAATTAAAAATTATAAAAAATTTTAAGAAAATCCAAATGATTTTCAGCAATACATTAATTTTTTTAGCAATAATATAATATAGCTTTTTTTAACTACTACAAACTACTAAATATTAGTTAAGTTCTAAATGCTATTTTATATTTACCTTGTGAAATACTATCCTTGGTGCAAGAATCAATTATAGGCTGTAGTATATTATCAAATTCCTTTAGTGAAATATTTAGTTCTTCAGCATTCTTTTCCAGTTGTGAATTTTGTGCAGCCTCTATTGCTTCTTCTATTTGATTTTTTTGTTGTGCCATCAGTGCCTAAGTGTCCCATGGTATTTTTTTCATAGTTTGGTTTTTTATTTTATTAGTTTTTTGGTTTGGAATTCGGTATCATTTGTTTTGTATGGAAATATTTGCACAATGATTGTGTTTGACAAAAAACATACATATGTATATAATTTTTAATGTTTATTTTTTATTTCGTATGTTTTTTTGTAGCAGAGATTATTTGAATTTGGGAATATTCGAGTTTATTTTTTTTTTTTTTGTTATAAAAAATATACAAGTAAATAAAATTTTAAATGTAGATATTAAAAATGAGATTGAAAGAAATAATAAATATGATAAATACTTAAAAATTTTAAAAAACAAATGTAGTAATTATGTATGCTTTCAAAGATTAAGAATTTTACTTCCCAAGGACGAAAATACTTTTTAAATTAGGAAAATAACTTTCCAACGAGGGCTAAAAACAACAAAATATGTAGGTATTTCGTGTACAAATTTTTGAACATTTCAAATATTTCATGAAATGTAAATAGTGTAACAATTTATTCAGTCATTTTCTGAAAACCGAATTCGATGAACACATCCAGTTAAATTTTTTTTAAAAATTATCGTAGTTTTTTCTGGTTAAGAAAGTTGGAACTCAAGGTATGGAGTATATAAAGGAAAGTATTTTTTAACTTCCGAAACAGGATCGTTTTTAAAATTTGTTTGGTTTAAATTCTCAGAATATTGTTGATTCATAATTTTCTACCGACTTTTTTTAATAAAAAATTTATAATGCCTCTTCTCGCAATACACCATTTCTACATAGCACAAAAAAAATAAATTAATTTGTACGGCCAGTTTTTGAGATATTTTGACTTTTACATTTTTAGTAAATATCTTGTTTTTTGAGACTTTTCCCTTAATTACCTAGAAACAGGTAATTGAAAGACACAATATTCTCACATTTTTTAAATTTGCAGAATTAAACATTCATTTTAATGATCTTTTATAATAAGGAAATTCACGTCACAAGTTGCACCCTGGCGAAAAAGCAAAAGTACAAAAACATAACAACAACCACACAGACAATTACTTGTACACAACAAATTTTCCATGTGGTTGTTGTTATGTATTTGCACTTTTGATTTTTCGCAAGGTTGCAACTTGTGACGTGAATTACCTTAAAATTTAAGGAAATTGTTAAGGATAATGTAAGGAAGTGCGGAAAAATCAAGTTTTTACTTTGTCTCTTATAGTTTTATACTAAGCTAAAGCATAAGATTCTATTTTAATTGTACGCAAACTAGAGACTTAAGCGCATAATCTTACCTTATATTTAATCAGATAAATAAAAAAAGTCGAGTAGTAAATAATTAGTAATATTTGTTGAGATGAAATATACTAAACCATGGTCTCCTTTTATTTCACTTGCTAATAAGTTTAAATTTTATGCTAATGTTATAAATAAGTTAACATACATACTATTTTGGTTATTGAATATTGAAGTAAAATTATTAAAACAATAAGGGTAAGCACGATGGGTAGTGTAAAGTGTGCAAACGATGCAAATGTGTGCAAAAATACACACATTTGCACAACACAACAAAAAAAATGAACGTATTTGCAATTTGCTTCATTTTACTTCGTTTGCACTAAAAAAACCTTGAGCAAAAATAGTAGTGTATATTTGCTCATTTGCAAATAAGCGCAAACAACAAATTTTTACATGCGGATCGCCATTTTTTTTTTATTTGTAAAAAAGAACATTTTAATTAAAATTGTTTGTGATCGCTTTAGCGTAAAAATTAAATAAATAAAAGCTAAAATGCTTGTGTATAATTGTAAACAAATAAAGATTTTTGACAACTTATACTAGGGTTGCCAGAATAAATTTTCTAAAAAATTTGCACAAAAAATTAAAGTATGCTCACGATCAATCATAATATGTATTGCAAATTTATAAAGTTCAACTTTGCACAATGACCTCGTGATTACCCTTAAAAATAAGTTCAAACGCAAAAACATAAAGTTTATTCATTGTTAAAGCTTTTTGTACACAGTCGGTGCACAGAAGAGTATTTGGAGCAAAATGTTGTATAAATTTTCTTGACTTTAGGTTGAGTTTTGGGACACTGCTAATGTCAGGAAAGTAAAGAAAATTACATGCGTTTTTGTGGTTTTTTCGGTTTCAAGACATTTATAAAATATTTTAGCGGATAAACGAATAAATGTATTACATTGATTTTTTCACTTAAATAGTTAATTAAATGTCCTAAACAGTTTTTAAAAGAACAAGTACATAGTCGTCTATCAATATTTGCCTAATTATCGGTAATACTTGTTTACCTGCGGTCTAAATAACATTAGTCGTTGAAAACATACCTATTAAAATAATTTTTAAAAGCATTATCTACAAAAGTTAGATGTAAAAAAGTAAATATAATTACATAAAAAATCCATGGGGTACCCAGGTACCTAACACGTAAAAATTTACATATATATGTTTGTAATTCAAGAGATAACATGGAAAATATTTTTACAAAATAACTGTTATTTCAAATAGTACAAAAATCAGATGCTAAGACCATTGACGAGTTTTAAGTTAGAAAATTGTGCGAAATTTCCAACTGACAGGGAATTGGGTAGGTATTATCCATAAAGCAGTGTTTGATCAATTTAAAAAATGTTTTAAAATATTAGGATTCAACATAACGAAAATAGGACATATGATAAATGGGTGGAAGGAACTGTGATAATACCATTATTTGGCAGGTTGTTTTTGGGGCGACCTCAAAAAGAATTTAATCAAGTCAGTAAAGGAACAACAAGGCCTTAAAATGGATGGCGCTTAAGTTGTGAATCTAGACTTAGAGGTAAGGGACTATGGGGTGATACGGGAAAGATTTCGTGATGCCGTTAACCGGTACTGGAGGGATAGAACGGATTGCAGGGTGTCGAGGCCCTTATAGCCCGGATCGGACGCAGAGGCAACCAGGGTTATATTAGGATTGGATAGGAGTAGTCTCTGGACCCTTATAGGGTTCCTGACGGGGCATTGTTCTGTTAGGGCTTTTATGGGTAAATGGGACATTGCGATACCGGGCTTCTGCAGACTGTGCGGGGATGCCGAGGAGCTAGAGACGATTGAGCATGTACTGTGCCACTGTCCTAGGATGCAGGGTCTCAGGCAGAAATGGCTAGGAGCTAGATTTCACGACGAACTAGAATGTATCGCTGGATGTAATCCAGCCGATCTACTAGGGGTTTTCAATGAAAAAGGACGGCTGTTTCTATTGGGGGTATGTATGGGGGTCTTGTCCTACGTAGTATCTTTCTATCTGTCTGAACCTGTCAACTATTTTCATCTTCAGTTCTCTCTTTCTTCTTTTTCTATACTGAAGGGATTCACAATGGACCATATGGTCTCCGAGTGGAGATGCGCCCTTGGGCGCATAACCCTTTTTAACCTAAGCTTACCTAGTGAAGGAACAAAATGAAGAAAAACGGAAGGAATTCGTCAATAGTCAAAAACAGAGATCACATTTGCTGTATCCATGAGTCAAAGAGCCGCGGGATATAATGATGCGGCTAAATTTATAATGAATATAACTTTGTACATAAACTGACGTCGGAGGGAGCTTAAGCATCGTTTATAAATGCAGAACTTATGAAAAACCAATATGGAATTTTATACAATGCCAACAAAAATGTGTATCCATGTTACTCATTACTAAATAATGAAAAAAAAAAAAAAAAAAAAAAAAAAAAAAAACAAAAATTATCCCAGCAGATGCCACAACCTGCATCAGCATATAAACTGGCAATTCAATAGTAGCAAGGAAGACGCGATAAAGACAATGAAAGGAAATTAGTAATCCAAAAAAGGCTTAAAGAGAAGATGGGAATATTTGTAGATGTTCCAAAACCAGGATACGACGACGCTAATGATGGAAACACATCAAAAAGATTTTTCTCGTAACCAGAAACTTTATCGGAAAACATTGGTATAAATGAAGAATTAACCAAACGCCTGAATATAATATTGGAAGTAACTCCTAGAGGTACCCGCATTAATATTGAAAATGTTGAGGAATATGCATATAAAACTGCCGAAATGTATGTAACTGTACAATTGGCGCCC
The DNA here is from genome assembly GCA_943735925.1 of Pollenia amentaria. Lineage (NCBI taxonomy): Eukaryota > Metazoa > Arthropoda > Insecta > Diptera > Polleniidae > Pollenia > Pollenia amentaria. The sequence goes on from OX031009.1 coordinate 165,241,317, forward strand.
CATGAGTCAGACGGTGCACAAAATTCTTATTCATGGCGGTGATGTATGTTAGTTTAGGCAGAAAGGCTGGTGCGAAGTAAACTTTACACCCTCACCCTGAGAACAATATGGTCCATGGTAAGTGATAAAATTCTTAGCCTTAGTTAGTGATAGAATTCTAGTGAGAAAAGAATAGGAGAAATAAGGAGTGAAAGGACAGGAATAGAGAAAGTAGTGGAAGATAAAAAATCAGACGAAACAAGCAAAAACAACCCTACTAAACAGAAAACCGCACATGTTCCCAGTCTCCTGCTGCGTAGCCATGTCGTTCGCTTTACGAGTCCCGTCAGATTCTCGAGTCCGCAACCCGAGACAACTTCTAGTTCGCCATCTCAGCCTGCTGTTCTGTAGCCTGGGACAGTGTCACAGAAAGTGCTCAACTGTCTTCAGCTCCTCTGGGTCCTCACACAACCCACTTATATCTTAGAGTGTGAGTTTACACGATTTCTTTTCAGACATGTCTAACAAACACGTTTGTTTTGTTTGTAGGCGATCGGGTTAGAAAATAAAGAGGGATTTTCAAACAGGCACGAAACGAGTTTTCATGTTTATTTTTTGAATTTTCATGTTTTTTAATTTGTATATGGATATTAGACAATTAGACATGAAAACAGACATGTTTGGAAATACATCGTGAAAAGACAGTAGGGTTTTGGAAGCATGTTCAAAAGAGAATAAATACAACAGACATGTCTGAAAAGATACCGTGTAAATGCCGCATTACAAGGCAGTTCCCATTCTCACCGTCATCCTGCCTATAATTCAGCAGCCCCTGATAATACCTATCATGCTCAGCAGCGAATTCGAATTGGACTTCCTAAGCACCGGACACAGCGCGCGCGCGATATCCTGCAGTCCGTGCGGGACCCCCATACCCGATCAGTCCCGCTCAGAACCCATTTCCTGATCCTCCTAAAGTAGAAGCCCATTGGAGGCCTGACCACCTCAAGACAATTAGGATCATCTATTTTCGAGCCGTCTCGCCAACTCATCAGCTATCTTGTTGCCGGTAATGTTGCAGTGACCCGGTACCCAGCACAGCCCTCCTGCAATCATCCAATAGCCTGGCCCTAAGAGCCGCCTGGCTGTCCACATATATAGTGACCTCAGATCCCTGGCAGTAATAAAGCAAGCAATCTTGCCAATTGGGCAATTGTCAGAAGAAGTTACCACCGAGGCCAGAATAAGCACTCTAGAGCGAAGAATTAAATTTTACGGCGCTAGAAAATTCAAATTTGTGTTATGACTCTATTGCAGCAAAGGCTCGATATGACATAATAATGATTTCGACCTTTTTATTAGTTTAGCTTTTTGCATGTGTTTAGCAAATTATATGTGACTTGAAAAGTTGACAAGTCAGATGTAAAAAACAATGTCGTGTACATTCACCTTTAAAGAATATGTGTAAATAAATAGATTTTAGTGTATATTTGTCGCCACAAACAAATGACTTGCAAAACGGCTGATGTCAGATGGTTTGTCACATAGTATACAACTAGTATGCCATAGCATAGTATACAACTAGTATGCCGACTCTTTGACAGGTACATAACTCAACTGTCAGTGGTACAAATTTTATGTTTGTATTAGTAAGATTTTTTTCAAATGTATTGGTGTATAAAACTATTTCTACCACTAAACATAGTTGCATAAAATCGTATAGAATGTGGCAACAATTTTTTTTCCAAAATAAAATTTTCTTAGTTCAATAAATTTTCAATTTATTGAATGCTGGCTGCATTTATAAACTTTTAAAAGCCATGTTTGCTAAATTTTTATTCTGCAATATCGGATAATATATAAATAATTAATGATTTCAAATATTATTTTTATACCACAAAATGCTACTCTGCTGGCTTTAATAATATTAATAACAGAAAAAATTTAGTGTCAAAAAAATTTATTTAAAAATTTTTAGTTTGTGAAAAATAAAAACATTTTGCAAAAGCAAATTAGCAAAATGTATTGAAAAAAATTATTAATTATGTGTTTAAGTCATCAAATTAAACATGAAGTGTTATATTGTGAAAAATTTTAAATTGAAAAATTTCAAATTTTGTTTTGTTTTTGTTGTTCTTATGTGTGTTGAATTCACACAGAACCTATATGTGTGATGAGAGTTATAAAAAAAAGAGAACGTTCTCACCAGTCGGCATACTAGGCATAGTATATAACTAGTATGCCGACTGGTGAGAACGTTCTCTTTTTTTTATAACTCTCATCACACATATAGGTTCTGTGTGAATTCAACACACTTAAGAACAACAAAAACAAAACAAAATTTGAAATTTTTTAATTTAAAATTTTTCACAATATAACACTTTATGTTTAATTTTATGACTTAAACACATAATTAATAATTTTTTTCAATACATTTTGCTAATTTGCTTTTACAAAATGTTTTTATTTTTCACAAACTAAAAATTTTTAAATAAATTTTTTTGACACAAAATTTTTTCTGTTGTTAATATTATTAAAGCCAGCAGAGTAGCATTTTGTGGTATATAAATAATATTTGAAATCATTAATTATTTATATATTATCCGATATTGCAGAATAAAAATTTAGCAAACATGGCTTTTAAAAGTTTATAAATGCAGCCAGCATTCAATAAATTGAAAATTTATTGAACTAAGAAAATTTTATTTTGGAAAAAAAAATTGTTGCCACATTCTATACGATTTTATGCAACTATGTTTAGTGGTGGAGATAGTTTTATACACCAATACATTTGAAAAAAATCTTACTAATACAAACATAAAAATGTACCACTGACAGTTGAGTTATGTACCTGTCAAAGAGTCGGCATACTAGTTGTATACTATGATACTAGGTATATACTATGTTGAAAAATTTCAAATTTTATTTTGTTTTTGTTGTTTTTATGTGTGTTGAATTCACACAGAACGTATATGTGTGAGGGGTGAACTAGAAAATTGAGAACGCTCTCTCCAGTTGGCATACTAGTTCTATACTATGGTTTGTCAGTTCAAAATAGAACACGCTCTAATTGAAAAATTTTTATTGCAAATTCGAGCTGACATGCGTTTTGCAGTGGAAAATTTGTCGAACACACTGTAATGATTTATAATGCAAAATTTGGTTTGATTAAAAAATTTGAAAGCAATATAAATCAGGGGGGCAAATTACGGTATTCGATATCGATCGGATTTCCCATTGAATTGGAATTGTAATTTCGATCGATATCGAATGCCGTAATTTGCCCCTAGTATAAACAAATTCTAAATTATGTATATGTATTAGTTCTTTTTAAAATAGGGGCCGTAAGTTCAACAATAAAAATCTATAAATCACGAAAAAATGTTTGGCTAATTAAGAAACGAAGATTATCCCCCTTATGCAAAAAAAGTTCAAGTTCACATTAGTTAACCAACCCATTAAGCCCATACAATTTTGCTAGGCTTCATTTGTTGGTTACCTAATGTGAACTTCAACTTTTTTTTTGCATAGTCTTGTACTCTTCTCTGTTCCAATATGTGAAAAATGTTCAGCAACATATATTATTTCTTATGAAAAGTTTGACATGTATCAATGTTACCAATCTCGGGAGTGGCACAATTTCAGATTTTAATCTTTCAGAGTATGCGACATTGTTTTGCGTATGTAAACAAACCCCACTTGTATTTTACTAAAATGTATTTAAAAAAAAAAAAAAATTAAAGTAGATATGGATGAAAAACTGTACCGGTCATTTAAAATTAAGTTTAAACGTAAATGACATAAATTAACACTAAATTTTAGTGTTTTTATCAAAAGTTAAAATTGGGAATTTAGCACGTCGTAGAGAAATCTTATCTATCTATATATAATTTCCTTATTTGTATGTTCCTCTTTTTTTTAATCTATCCAGAGCTTTTTGAAGCCAACTGATTTGCTAGAAAGCTAAAAATAGTAAGGGTTATCACGATGGTCATTGTGCAAATTTGGACTTTGCAAATTTTCAGTGCATATTATGATTGATCGTGAACATACCACTTTTATTTTTGATGCAAATTTGCTTTTTTCGAATAATAAATTTAATAAATTTGTATGTTCCCGGAAAATAAAAAGCTGAAATGGCAAGTTGCTTGATTCAGCAATTTGTTTTCTAAATTTTTTTTTTCTTTTTGCCCTTTTACAACTACAATTCGAGTTGGAAAAAGCCAGCAAATTGTAGGGGAACGTAAGAAAAGATATATTCACTATTTAATGTTGTGGCCTTGTTGAAGCTTTGATATTGTTACAAGTAAGACCTGAGCGTTTAAAATTCTTATTCACTTTATAGTCTTATTTGTATATTTTTACCTTTTCTAAAGTCTTTGGAAAGAGTTGGATGACGAGCTGGCCTAAGCAACCAGTGAAATGCGCATAGAAACTAGCTTTCCCACAACAATAAATTTTAGTGTTTTTATCAAAAATATAAATTGATAATTTAGCACGTCATTAATAATTAAATTAATTTAAATTTTTATTAACTGTTAGAAGTACAATTTATGGCATTTACTGTTGGAAAATGATATCATGTAAATTTTGGCCATGACTACGTCTGAGGTGGTCCTTTCGGAACTCAATGAAAATCCGTTATTGTCGTTATATTTTGTTCAGTGGCGAAGCACATTTCTGGCTCAAAGGATACGTTAATAAACAAAATTTTGGTCTGATGAGCAACCCGAAGAGTACCAAGAGCTACCATTACATCCAAAAACATCGGTAATGTGTGGTTTATGGGCTAGTGCAATCATTGGTCCAGAAGCGCTATACTAAACATCTAGTAAGATATATTACAATATGGAAAAGCTTTGTGACACAACTTAATTCTTAAAAACTGGTTCTGCAGAATAGCCATTCTTTGTAAAATGCACACTTAGTCGAACAGTTTCAAATATTTTGCAAATAATTTAAAAGTAACAAAAACATATATCGTATTGAGGGATCACAATAGAAAATTCGGACGAAGGATTAAATAAAATTCCCTTCTCAGTAAACCCCACATTGAAATTAATAAAAAAATATTAGTGAGTACCTAACTTCTTAAGATAAAATTAATGACAAATTTTTATGATTTAACAATAAATTATTAAAATAAATTACCGTATGTTGTGCTGTCAAGTTCGATTCCGATTGACATATTTGTTCGCGTAACGTGTTTTGCTGCATATTTAATGACTCTATTTGTGCTGTATAATTAATGGCCACAGACTGACTATTGCCATTCGAAGGTGATTGCGAGGACATTGTGTTTGTGGTGGTGCTTAGCGAGGAGGCATTAGTATTCCATAACTGAAGATTAGGTGGAGGTTGACTAATATTAAAGGAATTATTTGATTCATTTTGACTAACTTGTGGCATTTGACCACTATTATGATGTTGCATCATATTTGGTGGTGGTCCCTGGGTAAAAACAGAGGTTTGGGTGGAAGAAACACCAGAGGATTGTTGTTTTAGATCTATGAGAAAAGAATTAACATAGAGTCAAATTATAAATAAGTAATAAAAGCTTACAGGCTTGTTCATCTGCCACTCTAAATTGATAGTATGCCGCATGTTCACCACCATAGAGAAACTCAAATTTTGGATTATTCTGTTGTTTTTGTTTTGTAATCATTTCAAATTCTGGTCCGTTTCTTGCCACAAACTCAGCCAATTTATCAATTATATTACGCAGACTAACATCTAGGATGTGACAAAAAAAATATATAATAAAAAGGTGTCTACCTATTTAGAAATGACTTATAGCCAGGGCGTGCTTCACTTTTTTGTTTTATTTCGTAAATTTTTTTCGTAAAATTTTACCTCTTGGAGGTGGCGGTCCATCCATTATCAATTCTTAACTAAGAAATCCTTTACTTATAAATACTTTTTCTGTAAAAATTGAAACTTTTGCTAAGAAAATTTAAGACGACGTGCTAAAAAATTCAACTTTATAAGCTGTCAAAAAGAAAAAAACTACAGGACGCCATTTGTTTTAACAGAGTTGCAAAAAAAACTTATGAAACAAAAATAATAATTTTATAAGTTAACGGCGAATTGGTTTAGTTCAGACGATTTCGTCAGCACAAAATTTATTCCAAACAAACATTAAAAATTCGATAATTAAAGATTGGAACAAAATTTCCGTTCAAGAGACGTCGAAGGTAGTCAATTCTATGCCAAAACATTTAGCGGAGGTTCTCTAACGAAAAGGAATTTCAACATATTTAATTTTTTTTTAATTAAAAATTTGAAATAAAAAACATTATAAAAAATGTTTGTACACAGACTTTTGCATATGCCATTTTGAATAGGCTGTTAGTTTCCTTTGTAGTTATGAACTATCATTCTTATTTTTGTTAAAAATAAGTACAAATATTTTTAATTAATGGTCTATAATTAACAAACTTGCTTTTTTTAATGGGCGGTTCAAAAAATGAATGATAATAATACATTTAACAGCTAACGCCCATATTCATAAAAAAATATTATTAATGAATAAAAGGTTTATTAAAAAAATTTTCATAGAAAATTCTTTTCATAAACCTGCTATAAACCTAAAATACTTTTCATGAATATGGGGGTAAAACTTTAATTAAAGTTCGACAACAATCCAGTCGATTCATTAAATTTTTAACAGGGTAACTTTGCTAATAGTTTTGACATTTACATGCTGTTTACATTTGCCAGTACTGTTGCAATACATGCAAACTTTTTCATTTATACATGTACACTTTTCCAACTGTCTTGTCTACTGTGCAAATTTTGCAGACAGTAAAATGGACAGTGATTTGATATTTGCTGACAGTAATTTGAAGTTTTGTTCGCAAAAGTACTACTCTTTCTACTACATAGGGAAAACAAAAGGGAAAACGTGTTTTGTATTTTTTTTTTTCTTTTATTCCTACACTAAATCCCGCGAAGCTTTTTGCTTGTCTGCAGGAGACCAGAGTCTCTGGCGGGAATCGAACCCGCAACCCCGGTACTGATAGGCTAGCTCACTACCAGCTAGCATATCGGGGCACCCTATGCATGTATGTGTGGCAAAAAACAAAATGTAAACAACTTTTGACATCGTTGAGGAATAAACCAATAAGCATCTGGCTCCTCGCGCATACCTAGTGGATAGAACTTGGTTCAGACGATGTTCGACTGCACAAAATTTATTCCAAACAAACATTAAAAATTCGATAATTAAAGAATGGAACAAAATTTCCGTTCAACAGACGTCGAAGGTAGTCGATTCTATGCCAAAAGTAAAAAAAAATCAACAATTAAAATATAATTAATAAATTATGCTTTGGTTTTGTATGTTTTACTTAAGGGCAATCTATGTTCACAAAAAATAGTTGTTAAATGCTATTTTTAATTTGTTAAGTTCATATAAAACACGTTTAGCTAGAACTTGCCTGCGACATTCACATGAGACATTTTTTTAAAAAGTGAACTGCCTTAACTACTGTCTGGACGCCTACGTCACAAAGACAGCAACTAGTGTTTTGGCAACTAATATGTATTTTCTTACTGTCTTGCCAGTACTGTCAAATGTAAACGTTCTGCTAGTGGCATGCAAGTGCCAATTTTCCACTCGCATGCAATTTTTGTTGCCACTGGAGCTGCCATTGCAAAAAATGGGGGTGTATTAGTAAAAATTGTGATTGTGTTGAGTTTTTCGAACTGGCAGGGGCATGTGTAAATGCTAGGTTATCTGACATTTGATTTCTATATACGTTTGCCATTGTTCTTCCAACTGTTTTGCTTGTGCCTGACAAAAAAATTGCTACGTGGAGACCCAGCGTTCAGGTTTGGAGATGAATTCGAACTGCAAATTTTATAATCTTCATCAAGATCTATGCAATTATTTTGGCTTATTATGTCTATCTTCACACGTTCTCTTATAAAATTATCAATAGGTTGTTCAACAAAAACAGACTTAAAAAAGATATTTACACGTGCACCAAATATTTGCACTAAAGAAGGCTTAATTCTCAAATGAGAATTTCTTTTTACTTTTAAGTTAACAAATATGTTTTCTATTAACACAAGTGTTAAAACTTTCAATTTTTTCTACTCTTTTTTTAATACCGATACTGTTATACTAGTATAAGGGGAAACGGTAAACGTAAATCGGTATTTTACGCCAAATATTATTAGTGAATTTTTATGTATTGCTACTATCTTGCCATTACTGTACTCATGTTCTGTAACTTTGGTGAGAACTTCTCGAATCAAAAAAATGTGATACAAAATATTCCATCGTTTCTCGAAAAGTGGGAAAAAAGTGTGTCTGTAACTCATGTTGAAAACTATGAAAAGAGATTACGTCGTTACGTTATTAATGTCATAATATTCAACTCGTAGCCGATGTGAACATGCAGAAGTTGAGAACGCCAGTAACACCTATCGTTGACGGCGGCTAAAATTATTAAAATTTAAAAATTTGCAATGACCGCGGCGAAAATGCAACCGTCGCACAGTGGCGCCATTTGAGTTTTTTCGTTGCAAAAATCATATCTTTTGAACCGAATAAGATAATTGAACAGTTTAAACAGCATATGATAGATAACTGTTCAGCCTATGAAATGAGCGTTTGGAAAGGGTGCTACGCTTTGTAGGGGCCTACTTATGGGTTATCAAAGTTAAAATTAGTAGAAAAATCAATTTTATGGTAACTAAAAAAAATTTTTTTTACATTTTTAGATTGTTTTTATTTTTTTTCTTAAGGGTTTTATGTTTTAAATTATTACCCAACAAATTAAAAAAAAAATTATTTTTTTTTTAAATTTATTTTTTCAATTTTCTGTAAAATATTCATCACAATTCGTAAGAGAAGGTATATCTAAAAGACTAACCATTTCTAAACTATAATTATTTTGTAACTCTATTCGTGACTTCACATGCCGCAGGAAAGAAATAAGTGGATCGGAAGATGCTGCCAACATGTTGAAGAGGTCCTCATTTTGCCTCACCCTTGATGCTTTGAATGTGTTCTGCAATCTATATTTTTTATAAAATTTGTTAAGAGACTCCTGTGCTTCTTCAGAAAGCTCTCCAATTGGCAAAGACTGGTACTCAATTATATCTTTACCATGCGCCAATATTTTATGGACGGTCGGGGTCAACTTCTTCTGTGGATACATTTCTGCTAAAAGAGATGCAGTTTTCGACGCATATTCTCCATATTTTGTAGAATTGACATTTTCTTTGCAGTTTAAAACATCCAAGATCGTTCCCAATCTTTTCACGATAAGATTGTCAATTCCAATGACTCTAGTTACTGCCTCATCATTTTCAAAAAATCTCCTAGAAGTGTTTCCATCGTTTGAGTTACCGTATCCGTGCTTGGGACAGTCTACTTTTAGTCCAACTTGTTTAAAAAAAGCATCCTGTATTTGCTTCTTTCTGATCTTTTCCTTATCCTTTATTGATGTATTTTCATCGAAGTTTTCTTCCTCTTGTGGTAGGGTATATGCCAGTTTTAGCAAGAATTCCATACACCTTATCCTTGCGTGCAATGGTGACATTCCATATTCGTAATTCTCCTCATTTGTAGAATCGTTTAAATTACCAAAGTTCTTCTGACAAATAATAATATAAAATCGATAAAAAAAATATAAAAATAAAACGAAAAAAGGGGTTTAAATAGGTTTTTGCTAAATTTTTACCTCCAATATAATTCTGTCTATATATATGTATATGATAACTAATTGAAATATGTTATAATCAAGCAGAAAAAGATACTAATCTTAAACTCTTTACAACTAATTATATAAAATTGAGATGTAACATATTATATATGAAATAAATTCAATTGAATTGAAAAAAGTTCTTCTGACTCTTTTTGCAAATCGGGCATGACATTGTTGAGGTTGTTCCTGTCAGTTCGTTTACGACTTTTCCGTCAACCATGGTCAGGTGGAACTCGTAATTGCATTCAATATATTTTCCTTCTCCAATTTGCAGCTTTGTAGGCTTAATCTTGCTTATTTGTTCTTTAATGTCCTTCACCGTAGTCCTTATGAGTTCTGCCGATTCCCTTGCAAACTGAAACATTATTGGTCGGCAATAATGCACTGAAGACGGACGTGGATTTTTCCAGTGTAGGGAATCATCCGATTTTAGCCGCAAAGGAACAACAGATGCCATAAACATATTTCCGTCCGATATTGTAGCGTCATCGGGAGATATCCTTTGCTTATAAACGCTTTGTCCGGATGATCCATCGCAGCCTCATTTGCTGATCAATGTTAACTTCTCAGGAAGAATTTTCACTTCCGTGAAAAACTTTGGTGTGGTTGACTTTCTAAACAGTTCAAATAATTTTAAATTGTACAACGCCATGTTTTCAGTACTTAAATTGTTAAATGGTTTCAGTAATTGTTGCGCCAACTTTCAGGCGTAGACTAATCCAGGCATTATGCTTATTTTGCATGCCTAAAAATTTACCTGTTCCCTGCATACATATGGATTTATGCTGAATAATGCAATTTTGATATTATGCACGTGTCCAAATAAGATTTGTGCCTACCTGTAGGGACCATAAGTCAATATTGTTCCTGACCATTTGTACGGCAAAGTATTGTTTATGTGAGGTACGTACCTGCTAATATAATAACTATTAGATGAAACTACTGTCAGTCAAAACATATAAGGGATGGACGCCATACAATTTCTGCAACCATGTCTTTTTAAACTTTTTTACCTCTAGAAGCCAAACGGGCACGTACGGGCAGATAAAACCTTTTGAATTATGTAAAGAAATAATCAAAGAACAGGTTTTGCAAATATGGCAAATATAGAAAAATATAGTTTTTTTTTATTTTCCGTCAAAGTTGAAAAATAGTGAAAAAACGGATAGTTTTTAAATAGTGATTTACCAGGAGAAACACAAAGCAAACAGTTAATTTTTTTTTATCATTATACATTTAATAAATACATCAATCAATACAAACAAAAAATAAGGCGATTCGTTACCTATTTTTCGTGATATTACACCTGAAATCGCAACAAATTGACTAAAAATTGTGTGTTTTTTTGAAAACCGAAAGTCGGTCAACTTTGAACGGTTATATCTTCTAAACTAAAAATGTGATATTATTAAGAGTGGCATATTTGAAATCGTTGAAAAGTTTCCTATAACATGGGTTTATTCAAAACTTCGTCGGCATTCATGAAAATTTTGATTTTTGCAACCTCGCTTGCTCTACGGGCGCCACTGTGCGTCGGCTATACCAAAAAATGTAAAGTGCGACTTGAATGTTTGTTGATTACAAAATTGCTTTGAAAACATTCGTATAACTTTCAAAAATGTTAAAAGCAAAATAATTAAACAATGAAAAAATCAGTCAAAAACAAAATACTTATCTCTTCCATGTTATTATTCATTGCATTTTGCATATTTAATATATTTTTTTAGTGGTTATATTTTTTCTCATCCCGTTTTTATGCGTGAGTTTATTTGACAGTTCAAAGGGGGAACTTTCCCACAAAAATTTTACACACACTTTTTCTATAAATTGGCGAGTAATTTCCTTACGTGACAGCTATTACTCGCCAAAAATGTTACCGACGCAGTTAAATGAGAAAAACAGTTGTTTGTTTCAATTTATGGCATTTTTGTTACATTTCTCGCATTTCAATCGAAAAGTTTCTCGAAGCGAGAGTTACAGAACAGGGGCACTGGAAAATATTAACGTCGTGTAAAGGTGGAGTACCGATTTAACAAAATAATTTCAACAAATAGAGATAGGGAATTTTTGCATCTTAAAAACTTGCAAAAACAGATAAATCTACTGTATGACAACACGGCAGTGGTGGTTTCCCTTTTTCGCATATTCACGTTTCATACTCAAACAACAAACTCACACAAAGATATTTGTTTATATAAAACAAATTTACACACGGTCTATTTACATACTTATATTAACGTTAATTTCGCATGCGTGGTCGAGTTTTTATGAACGCCACTGTAACTAAATTTTCTAGCAATTGTAATTGTAGACTTTAGATTTAGATGTATAACAGTTATTTTAAAATAATTCGAACACAATATTCTAGAAACTACAAGACGGTTCTTGAATCAACTAGGAATAGTTTTGAACTATAATACAGGCTAACTCATAAAAGTTTAGTTTAGTTTGATTGGAGACATTAAACGGTTCAGATCGCTACTTACAATAGTGGTTAAATTTTGTGAACATTATAATTAATTTCAATAAAGTTTGTTAAGTTGAATTCGTGTGTGTATTTATTTTGATTTGCAATTAAGGTTTCTTAGAAGGGGAATAAACCTTAACGCGTTTTATTAAGTAAAAACTCAACAATATAAACAAATACAGGGCTGTAATTGTTGGTACTTTTTAATTTGAAGTACTTGCAATAAAACAAAAGCGGTTTTCACCCTTTGTATTAATAGTACAACTCTGTTATATTTAATACGATTTTATACTTCAAAACGTGAGTGTCTTTTTCGTATGCATTGTAAATTAATGAATTTGCTGAGGGAGAGAAAGAGATAGATAAAGTTTCTTCAACTGTTTTATTCTGGTAAATTCACACACATGTTTACTACTGCTTTTTGTGGGATTTTTCAACCACAGCGTAGTATATTTTAGTCTAATACATTTTGTTGTTGCAGTGTTGTAGATGTTAGTATTTTTACTAAAATTATAAGATTAACAAGGTCTACAAGGGACTTTACTGTCAAGGGTGAATTCCGCTAAAGTATTGCACAAATATGCAACATGGATCTTAAGTTTATTTAAGTACATTATGGCCAAGGTACATTTATAGCAGGTAGCCGCGAGATTACAACAATTGTACAATAAAACAAACAACAGAGCTTTTTATTGTTGTTTTGTGATACGAACTGTCAAACAGCGAAGGAGTTGATAAAAGACAAATGAAAAACAAACAAGAAAAAACGCCATTAAACGAAAATAGATTCATTCTGTTTGTTATTTTTTTCTAATTATATATTTAAGTCTTTACCCAAAATTGTTATTTATTATAAATAACTTTGATTTTCTTTTTAATTTTATCACTTTTTAATTTGATAAAAAAAACTTGTTTACTTTTTTAACTAGAAATTTAACACGTGTTGAAAAAAACATAAACAACATTTGACAGTTCGTATCACAAAACAAACGTATCACAAAAAAATAATCAGCAGGCTTTCCGAGACTACCTGCTATAAATATACCGTGATTATGGCCACAAAAGTCTTCTTTAATTTGCTTATGCATTTGACAGACTTTTCATTTATTTTTGATAGTCCCTTATACCTACTTATGCATATTATGAGGTGTGTTCCACAAGATCTCGGGCAAGTTCGGACTAATGAGAGTAAAATGAAAATTACTCTCTGAATTTGCCATAACTACCCAAAATTGCTGGAACGCAAAAAACCATTTTTGCACTTCTTCAAATACAAATGATGCTTACTTTTCAAATTAAGATCTATTTTAATGATTTAAGACGCTTAAAAGTCATAACATTATAAAACCAAAACATTTACATCATTGTCATTTTTGTCATTATATTTTTTTTCTTTTATGTTAAGATTAAGGGAAATATGAATGCAATAATGCATTTAGCACTTTAATTTTTTCATTAAAATTTTACATTTTGCTTTCTAATATATTTTTTAATAAAACTTAAACTTTTTCTTTTGCTTGTAAATTTCCTGATTAATTTTTCAGTTTCAAATTAAAAAAAATGCTCTCTCAATTACTCTCTCAAATGCACAAAAATTGTTATGTGGAACGCTTTTGGGTAACTTTGTGCAAGTTCGGACTGTTTGGTTATGCATCTGGAACAGAGCTATGGTTGGGCCTAAGGGGAATTTAACTACAGGTGGTGTCGAAACGCCATCTGATTTTGACAGTTCGAGTTACTTTGTTTTAATTTGTTAGTGTTTTGTTAGGAATGGTTGACATTTTGGACAGAACACTAACAATGCAATGCAAAAAACCCTGTATTGTTTCTGTTGTTTTTGGATTGTTGTAGTATCGACACCACCTGTAGTTGAATTCGCCTTGGTTGGGAAAATTCCCTACTTGTAGGGATTTTTCTCCAAAAATCAGACTATAGGGAAAAAAGACAGATTTTTTATTTTCGTAAACATAAAGGGAATTTTTCCTTTGTATGTAAATTCAAATATAATCTAACTGACTTCTGAAAAAACCTCTGTGGTATAAGAGCATATCGCTTCAATAATTACAATATGGCTACTTTGTTATTAAATAATTGTTTTTGAGTATCAAGTACCCAAGTACTCAGTACTTTTTTATAAGATCCCTTTCAGACTCGGCAAGTTAGTTGCGCATGTAACATGCCGAGTACAACAAAGTCTGTACTCAATTTTTCCCTCTTACCCGCGACCTTACCCCTGACATCAATAATTCAAGAGTTGCGCAAGAGACTTTCGCAAGTAACTTGCCAAGTCTTGAAGGAGGCTAACTTGCACATGGTAAACTATACCACATATTACTACTTACTCAATAATGGCTAACCCTAGAATATAATTTTTCAGAACAAGAAATAAATTATCTTTCAAAAATGGATTTGGAACCATTTTGGTCATATATATCAAAGACTAAGAATTTCAATGACAATTTAGTATTCCCTTGCCACTCAAAATTATCCAAAGTTCTAATGCGGTTTACTACATGCTAATGCAGATGCTGAGAGGATATTTTTAATTGTAACTGACATCCGCGCGAAAAAAGAGAGATAAACTGAGTAACGAGGTCTTAGATTCCATATGTATTCTTCAATCTCACTTAAAATCAAAAATGTTAAACTGTATTATACATTATTTTTAATAAATATAAAATTTTATAATATAATTAATAATAATTAATATTAGTGATATTTAAATTAATATAATTTTATTAATAAATAATTAAATTTTGGTAAATGCTTCCGTTGTCTTTTTAAGAAAAGTGCTTTACAACTAACAAATTTATTAAATGTTACGTATACAAACATACGAAGATATTTATGTTATGTTATATTATTTTTTTTTGTTTTGTTTTTTACTTTAAGCTACCTGAAATTTATTTAATTTTTGTTTAGTATTTAGTTTAAATAAAATATACTGTTTTGAATTATTTATAATTTTTGAGTATACCTATAACTAATATAAGGTATTGAAAATTGTAGGGGGAAAAATTTGCTGTTGTAGGGAAATGTGGGGATTTTTTTTATCAAAACGTAGGGAATTTTAAAAATTCCATCTGACATCACTGCTTAACACCAAAAACACAACAAAAATAAGAAAAAAAGTGGCTCAGCCAAAGCGAATTTTTATACGGTAGCCACAAAGGCTAATCTGGCACTGTCAAAAGCAAGTACATAAAGTTACCCACACTTAAGCTGGAGGTCCACTCCACGCTTTTTCTTCTCCAAGCATTGCATGATTTTTATACCTTTCTTGCGTCCTACGTTTCAAGTTACATGCAAAGCTTTTCATGCGTCATTACTACAAGTAAAAATAAGATTTCATTTGTCAACATCAGCTGATTTGTTCAAATGCAGCTTGTGACGCTTGCAAAAGTAGAAAGTACCCTACTTTTTGCATTCAACGCCTCAATGCATCCTACGCTTTTGTGCATGTAACTTGTTACATATAATTACACAGATTCTACTTTTTTGACAGCTGCGAAGGCTGCGAGAAGGCGTGTAACGCGCAGTGTGGACCTCCAGCTTTAAGGCCATGTCAGATAAAGCTTTTGCTTCGCGTTGCGTTACCGATTCGCTTTGACATCTAAGATAAAATATACATACTTATGCGAAACATGTCACATAAAGTACTTTCAAAGCGGAGCGAAGCAAAAAGTTAGCCGACTCTCATCTTTTTGCGCGCTTTGACAATTGGCTGGTATAATTTTCTTTTGTTTTTTAATTTTTTTGTCAAATTCAATTCCAAAAAACAGTCCAATTAAATTTTTAACTTTTATTTTCATAACAAATAATTAAATGTACAAATTGCCAGCCGCTTTTATAAGAAAAAAAGCAATGCGTGAGTGTTATCAAAGTTTTCATTGTGTCATACACCTTTTGCTTTGCGTTTTTCTGCCAAAGGTAGAAACGTCACGCAAAGCGACAAGGTGTGGGGATGTTTCTGGTTGAAATTTTTGTTAACTTTTTGGTTTCTCAAATATCAAAAATTTTTGATATTTTATGTTTCCAAACGCAATGTTTCATCGTGTGTGGCGATGTTGACTGTTTTTTCTTTCTTATTTTGTTGAGTAAGGTGCTTTTGTAACTCTCGGAGAAAAAATATGAAGAAATAAATCGGAAAATGGCAACAATTGCAAATTGTGAGAGTTGGAAAGCAATTATAATTGAATATAAAATTTTTGGGACCTAAAATATGTTAGGTATATAAAGAAAATAAAAAAAATTTTTTTATTGTGTTTTGTAGTCGTATATTCAAAAAACACGCAATACTAATGTTTCGTTTTTAGCGTATTCGTCTGTGGTAAAAACTGAAGCATAAATAGTAACACGTATTTTGACAAATGTTGCATCGTCTGTGAGTACCATAATAATAACAATAAACATTACTGAAAGAAACAAAACATTAACTTAATATAGAAAAGTTGTAAGAAAATATCAGCTGGGTAGCCTATTAAGTCTACTTTCACACGTTTCATCTTTTGGTGCTCAACTTCTTTTAAATTCCCTTTTGAAAATGCCATTATGTTCACACGCAGCACTGTTTCAATTTTTTTTTTGCTTCAAAACAACAACACTCTTATTCAAAGCGAACCAAAGAGAAAAAGAAAAGAAAAAAATTTACATGCAGCCATTGTTGTGCATATACCTACGAATGAGAACACAAAGCGTACTGCCCAAGTGCAAGCATCTCCGTACCAACCCCTCTTCTTCTTGCTTCCCTCTCCTTAAAACACAAGAGTTGAGCATCAAAAGATGAAACGTGTGAATGTAGACTAATGAATGCACCTTGAGCTCAGCTGCCAAGGTGAATTTAAATCGCATTGGTGGCGAATTTATAAAAAAGCCACACTGTCAAAAACAGTACAAAACGTAAACAAATTTGTTTGTTATTTGTATGTATGTTCTGCAAGGGGCTTAGTTTTGTTGAAGTTTACACTTTAGCTTGATAACAATTTGCTGTGTTGTAATATGTTAAAATAGTGTTTTATTGCGGAAACCATAAAAATTAATACTAATTACTTGAAAACTAACACAATACAAATAGTTTTTTTTTTGCCATAATGAGTAATAGCAATGTTATACAAATCAACTCTTACAATAAGAGCGTAGCATCAGGATCTGGTGGTGCTGAAGTACAGACACAACGGAAAAGTATTAAATCAGATGTCACCGAACCAGAGGAAATGAAAATATTATGTTTTGAACTGACATACTATAATAAAACTACACAATTTTTGTTAAGCTGTGCTGGCGTATTTGTTTTGTATATATTGTATGGCTATTTGTTAGAATTAATATTTACCGAAGAAGGTTTTAAGCCCTACGGCTGGTTCTTAACTCTTATACAATTTGGTTACTATATAATTTTTGGTTTATTGGAACGTAATTTGGACTCTAAACGAAGCGGTATGCCAGCATTGCAAAGAAATATACCAATGAATACCTATGTTATATTGGCGGCTTTGACGTTGGGCACTATGGGACTTTCGAATACTAGTTTACGTTTTTTGAATTATCCTACCCAAGTTATATTTAAATGCTGTAAGTTGATACCTGTATTAGTGGGTAGTATTCTTATACAAGGTAGGCGGTATGGGCCCTTGGATGTTGTTGCTGCTTTAGCTATGTGTGTAGGATTGACTTGGTTTACATTAGCTGATTCCCAAATATCGCCAAATTTTAATGCTGCAGGCGTGGCTATGATATCGGGGGCATTATTGTGTGATGCTGCCATTGGTAATGTCCAGGAAAAGGCCATACGTGATTATCGTGCGCCAAGTAGTGAAGTAGTCTTATTTTCTTATGGTCTGGGATTTCTTTATCTACTTGTTATAATGATGGTAACCGGAAATTTCTTTAATGGTTTTGCATTTTGTTTGGAAGTAAGCTGAAATTCAAAATTAAAAGTTATTCTATTTATTAATAATCAGTAACATCTTATTTTAGCATCCACGTGAATCATTTGGCTACAGTTTTTTTTTTAGTCTTTCCGGCTATTTGGGAATACATTTTGTTTTAGCATTAGTCAAAAGTAGTGGAGCTCCAGTTGCTGCAACTGTTACAACAGCTCGAAAAGCTGTTACCATTGCATTCTCATTTCTACTTTTTAGTAAACCATTTACCATACAGTAAGTTTATAAAATTTTCTAATCATCAAATAAAAAACTTATTTAGTTTTCTCTTACAGATATCTTTGGTCTGGTCTAGTGGTAGTCTTAGGTATATATCTAAATGTTTATAATAAAAAACATAAATTAACATTTAAAGATTTACAGCTTAAATTCTTTAAGTCTATTTATAGACTAGGGAAATCTTCGTCCTCACGAAAATTTTTATTAGAAGTTTAATATGTCCTAAAAAATTTAAAAAAAGGTTGCTCACCAAAATTTTGTATTAAAAATTAAGTTATTTATAATTAATTATATTTTTAGATTTAGATATTAAGGACAAAATAAAAATTTATTTTTAAAAATTATAGCATAAGTATTCATTCATCATACATATGTACATAACGCACGTGTTCAACAAAAGGGGATTAACTCAAAATTTCTATTTTTTCACTTATTGGCAAGGCGAATTCATTCCAGGTAATCTCGGTAGTACAACAAGTACAACTAATGAATTCGCCTTGCATATTGAAAAAAATCGAAATGTCCATAATATTTATATCTACACGCTGTAAAAATATCGTGTTGTTTTGTTTGTTTTTGGTAATAAAACGGTTGTTTTAAAAATTCTTTCTCATATGCCTTTAATGTAAAATTAAAAATTGTTTTGATTCTACTGAAACTTTTGAATTTTTGAGTTACTATCCTCTTGTTGATTAAGTGCGATATGTAGTTATGTTTATTTAGCTCAATATAAAATTCCTAGGTTAATTAAAGTTTTCTATATTAGTTTAATTCAAATTCTAAAACACGTTTGATCATATCTTGTCTTTCTTTGGCCGATTCTATTTGTCCCACCATGCGGTCCAAAAATTGTTGTTGATGTTTTATTATAAATTTATTGCATTGCATAATTGTAGCTCCTGTGTAAATAGTGCGGAATTTTGCTCTAGTGTCATTTATCTAAAAAGAAAACAGAAAGACAGCCGTATTTAAAACAAAAAGTTAGCCACAGTTTGTACCATACATATAAATATTTTTAAAAGTTCTTAAAATTGAAATAAATTAAAACAAGTTAGAATCTTTTAAGCGCCAAATTCGGCGACCGTAAAAAGTCTCCAAGGCACAAAAACCCTACAAAGAGGGCATCCAACACAAGGCGTGCCGCCTTGAGTTGCATTGAGCTTCTAGGCTCCAAAAAAGCTGAAGAGCTTACCAGTGAACAAAAAGCTTCACTGGCATGGGCAAGAGCCCACATAGCTGGGCTGCCAAGTGCTACCCCATCAGTCCCTGCGAAGGTGACAATGCCTTCACGGCAACGTTCGGAGGAGGAAGCTGCAGCTGTGAAACAGCAAACAGGGACTAAACGTCCCGAAATTGCATCGAAATCGGTGAATAAGTCCTTCAGCGAGGTGGCCAAAGGTCACCTTGTGCGGGCTATCATCGACAGAGGTGTTGATAATGGTGCCTACTCCCATACCAAGTGGGACCTTGGTATGGGAGATGGCACCAGTCCTTGTAATAAAAAACAATTGCTTTTTATTATGTTCAAATAAAACTATAATACTTTGTAAGTTTAATTATAAAAATAAAGTTATGGTAGGCCCACTAGAATGTTCACGGTTCGTCCCATTGCTATTACAGTTTGACCCAGTGAGTTCAGGTTTTATCTCAATAGGGGCCAAGGCCTCTCTTGCAACGACTGGCTCGTTTATGGTACCCGGGGACTCAGTTATACTTGTGTCACTAAACCCCCTCGGTGATGGTATCACCTCTATAATTTTATCTTGCGATCCCATACTACCTTCTTCATATAATAAATCAGAAGCGTTAAAATCATCATTCTTTGTTCTCACAATAAATCGTCTATTCCTCCTAAAATGATTGTCAAAGTTATCCTTAACTATATATGATCTATTGTTGTAAGCCGATACTATCCTACCATAGTGCTATTCCTTCCAATTTTTTTTTAAATAAAACTAATTCACCGTCCTGTAATTTTGGCAGATGCCTAGCATTCCTATTATAATAAAACTTCTGTTTTCTTCTTTTGTTCTCAATTCTATCTCGAATTTCGTCTTGACTAATGTTGTTCGGTTTAAGAAGTGAACCAGCTACTGGTAATTTTGTTTTAACTAGCCTGCCAAAAAATAGTTCTGATGGAGCGACATGCATATCTGCTAACGGGTTTGTGTTGTATTCTAGGAGTCGATACTGAAATTGCTTTTCATCACCTGTCTTAACACAACGTTTAAGAATATTTTTTGCAATTGAGACGCCCTTTTCCGCTAGTCCGTTGCTTTGTGGATATCTTGGGCTTGAAAATCTTCGCAGAAAATCGCGAGAATTCCCCAGAGTACCCCAAATTATTAAATATTCGGCAAAGAGTATCTATAATATGTGCAGACGTTTTTTTCCTAATAGCTAAAGAAATAAGGAAGTTTGAATATGCATCAAAAATAGCTATATAGGTGCCACCAGCATAATCAAAAAGATCCATTGCTACTATCTGAAATGGATAATTCGGAATCTCATCCTGAAGCAATGGTTCTTTTCGGTTATTTCTTCTAAATCCTTCGCAGACTCTACAAGCAGACACTAACTCTCTAATCTGTTTATTCATACCAGGCCAGTAGTAAAGTTTTCTTGCCCTGGCAAGTGTTTTTTCTATACCTAGATGCGGCGAATGGAGCCAAATTGCCATTCTGCGCTGTATTTCCGTCGGCACCACCAATCTGTGATTTAATTCTGATTTAAGCTTGTAGAATTTCTGACCCAATTCATCAAGTTTGTGGAATCCGGGCCATTCATTCTCAACATAATTAAAAAATCCGCGAATATGCGCTATCTTCTCTTAAGATTTTTTGATAGTACATGTAATTCTCTGGCGTCAAACAAACCGATTTTGTTACAGAGTGAATAACCCCAGAAAGTTCCTCCAGTTCCACAACATCTGGCAATTGTGCCCTTGACAAGCAGTCAGCCATTAATAATTCCCGGCCTGGTTTATAAACGACTTTCATTAATGGATACTTCAACAAAAACATAAATATGCGTTGAAGTCGCATCGTCACATCATCTATGTCGCGTTTTACCAAGGCCTCCAAAGGCTTGTGGTCTGATTCCACAGTAAACTCCCGCCCATATAAGAAAAAATGGAAACGCTGACATGCGAACACAATTGCCAAAAGTTCCTTTTCAATCTGAGCCCATTTCTGTTCACTTTAACTCAGAGTCCTAGACGCGAATATAACAGGATGACCATTTTGAATTATGACGCATCCTAGTCCATCCTTAGACGCATCTGTCTGCACTATCACGGGCGCTTTCGGATCAAATATAGCCAATACCGGCTCAGATGTAACAATTCCCAGTAAATTCCTAAACTTCCTTTCATGTGCGTCCGTCCATTCAAATTCTACATTAATATGCGTTAAATTCCGTAAGTCAGCGGATTGTCTTGAAAGGTTTGGAATAAACCTTGCTAAATATTTCAATATACCCAAAAACCGTAAAACATCTGCCTTATTCTCAGGTCTTTTCATTTTCAATATTGCATTTCGATATTTAAAATCAGCCTTGATTTTCCCTTCATATATAATATTTCCCATAAATCTTATTTCTCTTTTCCTGTATTGGATCTTCTCCGGTTTAAATCTTATGTTATTCTCCCTTGCCCTACTCATCACCAGTTCCATTATCCTTTCATGTTCCTCCTCATCAGCTGCGCAAATGGCGACATCGTCAAAGTATACCAATACTTCTTGTATGTCCCCGAAAATGGCACTCGAATGAATCTAAACCTCCCAAAAGGAGTTAGAAATGTTGTTAAATCTGAACTCCTTTTATCTAGTTCCATGTGCCAAAATCCACTTTTCAAGTCTAACACGGAAAAAACCCTTTTATTTACTAATCTTGACTTTTCATTTTATTTCATGGGAACAAAAATTCCACTTGTACTTGTTACGATAGGGGGATTAAGTACATATGTACATAAGTATATTTACTCGTATCCCTGTAGGAAACCTGTGTCTACAAAGCTCCACTTTTGTGGGTTGTTTTGGTGACACTGTCAACGAAGCGGGTATACTTTTGTCTGCCTTTGAAAAAAATCAAGAAATAAAGAAATTTTTCTTCTTTCAATTTTGAAGGCGATTCGATGAAATTTTGTACATAGGTTCAATTCATAAGGGCGAAGCCTAATGAAAATCTTAAGAATCGGTCCATTATTTCAACTAACCCCCATGTAAACTTGTTTCCGGAATAGTGTTTGTACCAATAAACCTTCTTGTTATGTTGGTATTTGGATTAAGTTTGGGCCAAACTAATTTGATTACAATCTTAATCATCCTACCAAATATTATTGGAATCGGTCCATATATGACGATAGCTCCCATGACAACTTCTTTATAAATGTTGGTATTGACATTAAAATTGGCTACAATAACTGTTACGATTTCCATTATATCTTGACAAAATGTCAAGATAAAATAACTTAAGGGCAAACAAATCTCATATAGATGAAGAATATAAATAACATTCCGAAGACCGGAGTGTAACGTGAATATTAACCTTATAACAAATTTTTGTTCTGTCGGGTCCATGATCGCCCATGTGTCCGAAATAGGGTAAACTCTCGAAAATTTGTCTATATACTGTGATGTAGGGTATCAAATGGTAGAGCTTGACGTCTACACTTTTTTTTACTTGTTCTGTTTTTACTGAATAAAAAAGTGATGAATTAGTATGAACTTATATTATAGCGAGATATTGGTACAATTTATACCAATTTGGTACAATTTTGTCCTTGAGACGGTACAATTTAGGAATTGTTAGATCCAAACAGTGGTGTGATTTCTAGTCCTATAAAACTGAAGTATTAAATTTTATTATGGAAGCATTATTTATTTCGGGTTTAGGCGTAATAAACTGTTTCCCGAGAGTAGGGTTAATATGGGGCTTATAGTAAATTATGGATTGATCTTCTAGAAATTCGGCAGTGTAATTCTAGTTTTATGAAACTGTTGTGTACCAAATTTTATTACAATTGTATTTATATTACGATTTTAGGCGTACTTTACTATTTTCCGAGAGTAAGCTTTTTATGGGGCCTGTGATAATTTAAGAACCAATCCACGGAATTTGGCATTGTCATTTCCAGTTCTATGAAACTGTGCTGTACCAAATTTAATTACAATTGTATTATTTATTACTGTCTTAGGCGTACTAAATTGTTTTCCGGGAGCAGGGTTTATATGGGGAACAGGGTAAATTATAGACCGATCTTCATGAAACACTATGTATTTCAGTCATATAAGTAGAATTTGTCCAAAATCTTACATCATTCCGTGCATTATTCCACCATTTTTGTTAGTTTTTGTAACAAAATTATGAATCAACATTAACATTTTTTTTGATTGACCACATATTTTTCCTTTATAATCCGTAATTGGAAAGAAAAAATGTTTTGGATGGTTTTTTTTGAATAAAATGTATTAAAGTTCGTGACATACCGTACGTGACAAAATTTTTCTGTTTTAGTATTTACAAGGTGTGGAAAATATTTTTGGTAAACATATGAATACCAAAACTTAAGCAAGAATGTAAGAAAGTAGATTCGGTTAAGCCCGACCATATATACCCTACACCATAATATTTCAAAAACAAATTTTTTAGAGTGTACCCTACTTTCGACCCATGACCAATCATGGTTGCAGAACAAAAGTTTACTATGAGGTTAAGAATTATATAAAAGTTATTTGTGCCAGATATTATTCAGGTATGTTCATCTATATGAGATTTGTTTGTCTCTAACCGTAGTATTTGTATGAGTGCTATGGTCAAATATGGACCGATGCCAATAATATAATAATATTTGGTTAGATGCTTAAGATTGCAATAAAATAAGTTTGGACTAAATTTTAACTAAATATGCACCAACATATTAAGATGATACATTTGTAGTACATACTTACAATATCGTACGTGACAGCCTTTAAAAGATTATAAAATTTTTATTATACCAATTTAAAAAAAAATCCGATCAATATTTTTTTGCAACAGTTATCTCGCTGTGAACTTTTATTTTGTAACACCTACGACTGGTCAAATTCAAATGACATAGACAAACTATGTTTTTGAACCACGTACGTGACATTTGAATAGCATCCAAAAACCAACCAAATAATAACCGCTAATCGAACTATATATTTGGTCCTTCCTCATGGATCTTGTTTATTGTTGTTGTTACATTAATTTTAAAGTATAATTCCAATGTTACCAGTATCTGTATTTAATCGGCAGAAAAGTGAAAATAGTTGATTGCAGTTGCTAAAAATTAATCAAGTCAGCTTCAACTTTTATTTTTTGCTCTTTTAAAATTATAATAAGCTATAAGTTTCTTTGCATAGTAAAGTTTGAGTGTTTTTTACTTTATACCATATTTGAAAAAAAAAAAGTTTCAAGGGTATTTATTTTTTTAAAAGTTGTTGACATTCTTATGGAAATACCAATATGTTAAATGTACATAACGCACTGGGAGTTAACTCAGAATTTAAACATTTTCACTTTTCGCAGCAAAACGATAAACAGTGGTCATATCTACCCAGTGTAAACTGGGTATCTTAGTTACATTTTTCTAATATTTTGAAAAAAAATTCAGTTGTGATGTAAGGTATGTATAAGTTTACAAATTTATCTTAAACGATTTTTAGGTGCTATTCATCCATTTAAAAAATCGAAATAAAAAAAATTCGATCGAAAATCCAATTTGGAATCCATTTACCAGTCCCTAGCCAGAGTTTGGTAAATGTATTATGAATAAACTTTGTGCAATTTCATGCTAACTTTTCGTAATGAAAACGGACGAGAACGTTTTGCAAAAATTTGTTGTGTTATACGATGTTTTAAAAAATTCATTATTTTTATACCTAGGAAGTTTGGTAAAATGTTGTAGACAGATTTTTAAAAGTTTTTTTATTTATAGGACATTTTTGCAGAAATTGGATAGAATATTTTACAAAAAATGTTTTTAGGTAGTCACTTTAATTTACAAAAGGCGCATCTAACATAAGTATACTTACTACTGTAATCAAGGGAAGAATGCTTGTTACAAATTTATGGGAATAGTGTGAACAACGTATTATAGCAATTTTTGTTCTTTCATTGCAATATTTAACTCGAAAACCATGTTCCAAAAGTCCAACTCCATATACACCATAAAATTTTTGAACATGTGAGAGAATACATTTGGCCAGAACATGATCTTTTATTTGTAAAACTTTTGTTTGGGTATTATGTGGAACAATTTGTACAACAACATATCTATAAAATAGAATAGTTATTTAAACAATCTAACAAAACTTCAAAAATAATAAAAATTACCGATTTTTAATGCGAACCATCAGAAATATCACCACAAACCAGCTAATAAAAACAACACAGCTGTTCAGGGTTACCGCTCATAGACTTAAGCCGGAAATAGGGGTACATTTTTGCGGCCAACACCATTTTGGGCGACTTTTATTTAATTTATTTTTGCGATTTTTTTTATTTTGTTTATATATTTTTCCCTCAATTTACAATAAATCCTCAAACTGAAGAACAGCGTTCTAGTTTGGCATCGTCAACATAATATTAAAAGCAATCAACAAATTATTCTTTTTTTGGCAACATCGCAACATATTAGATAGCTTATTAGAGAATTTCTACAAAAATAAATACATCTATTATATTTTTTGCAAAAATTGATTTTTAAACATCAAACCTTTAGACAACTTATCCTTTAATCGAGACGGAAAATAACAACGATACATGTTTTTTGTTTTGTTTGACTCGTTTTATGTTTGTTATGTTTTATGCTGTTTTTCTAAATAAAGTAATGTATATTAAATTGAAAAAGGTCCAAGATATAAGAATATTATTAATAAATAAAAGCCATTAAAAGAGGTTTGGGACTTTTTTCTTAAACCATTTTTTTGCGACTTTATTTTTATAAAACGACTTTGTGCCACTTTTTAAAAATTTCCAACGATAACCCCGCAGCTGTTTACAGATTTTTATATCATGCTAGAAATTAAAAATAAAAATATTTTTGTTTTCTTTTTTACTTAGATTTTTATTGTGTAAAATCTTTTTGAAATCCATAAGTTTTAAAATAAAATGCAGTTTTCTATGCTTGACAAAAAATTACAGGGGTTTCAGTTAATAGCACAAGAAAAATTACAAGCAATTTTGTGTTCTATACCGGGCAAGAAAGATTTACTTATAGATCCACCCATTATTAAACCCTTGGAACATATTTGTGTAGCTTCTTGGTTAAAGTGAGTCATATTAACAATCCAAATTTATAAAATACTCAAGCTCAATAGACATATTTTCATTTTTAGACTCAAAGGAATCCAACGCATATTCAAATTAGATGTTCAACATGCCATCACTAGGTCTTCTCCAGATCAAGTTCAATTATACATGATACGCAGTGATTTGTGCTCATTTAATCGGGTATTGAGTCAAATAAAGTTGATTTGTAAATCTCAGTCTTCATCATGTTCTGAGGATACTAATCTTAAATATTTTCATATAATTTGTGTACCCTCGTGTTTTACGTATTTTTTGCAAATGCTGGAAAAGGAAGGACTTTATGGTATTGTTGGTTTACATCGCTTCAACTGGGATTTCATACATTTGGATGAAGGTGTGTTGTGTATGGAAATGCCAAATGTAAGTTGACCTATTTTTTTTTATAAAACAAATGAAACATTTGCTAACTATCTGGAAAGAAAATAAGAGGTAACATTTTTTGGATTAAATCTAGCTTACGGATGCAGTTCCAAATAAAAAAGTACATTGGGTGATAGAAAATTGAAAAATATGAAGAAAATATAAAATGGTAACAGTCTTTCAAACAGATAGTTTTCGAGTTATGGACTTCTAAAGTTTTCATAAATAAAGGGTGATTCATCGTGAGCTTTGATTTTCAGTATGCTTTTTTACACAGCTTTGTCATTTTTGTTCAGTGTCGTTTGGCAAGTCTTCATGGAAATACTTACACCACAACAGAGTCTCCAAATGATGTCTAAAAATTAAATTTTGTTCTGTGATGAAGCACAAGTCTTTCTTAACGGATACGTGAATAACCAAAATTGCCGTATTTGGGCTGATGAGCAACACGAAGAGTACCGAGAGGCACCATAGGGTGCTCCGGTAGGCTAGTTGGTATTGAGCTAGTCTATCAGCGCGGAGGTTGCAGGTTTGATTATCGCCAGAGACTAGTCTCCTGCAGTCAAGAGTAGAGCTTTGCGGGATAAGAATAGGAAAAATAAATTAAAAATAAGGGTATGGTGTTTCTTCAAAAATGAGGATAATCAGAATGTAACCGTCAATGGTAAGTGATATCGCCCCATGTTATCGCACTATGTGCTACCTGAAACAATGACCTTGTTGATAAATCATTCTGGTGGGCACTTAATTTCACGTTTTGCTACGGTACAATGGACACCCAGATCGTGAGATATCACACCTTTGGACTATTTTCTCTGGGGATATCTAAAGTTTGAGGTCTTAAGGAGTAAGCCAGTTACGATTGACGCTTTGGAAAGCAAAATTACTCGTAACCAACGTTACATGATATCATTTTCAAACAATAAAAAAATTTTAAGCGGGTCTGCTTTAAAGATTTTGAAGTCAGAAAAGAAGGACCAGTCTAATTTACATACATATGTCAATAACTATATTAAGGCTCAATGCGGCATGTGTTAGAATAAAAATATCGATTTGAAATTTTTACAGAATCATTTTCATGCTATATTTAGCCATTATGCAGAGAAGTTTTAGTTAGCCAAGCCGGTGCTTTTGTTCTACATATTAGCAGCATTCCATAAAAAAGGGAAATCTGAACAATTTTACTAATGTACATTTTTTGTACTACATAGTGAGATTTTGCTCTCATTTTCAATAATTTTTATAAATAATAATAATTATTATTCCGGACACAGCTGACTAGTCACTACTGATGTATATACCGGACGCAGATGATTAGTCAGTACTGATGTATATTCCGGACACAGCTGACTAAAAGGAAACACATAAAACTTTCTTATTGTCGGTCAATAATTTAATATAGGTCAAAACCGCAACCAATTTTAATGCATACGTTCGTTTTTGTGAAGATTAGTTAGTTAATAATATATATGTAGATATATAGAGTAGTGTGTCCCAAAAAAATTTTTTTTTTTGATTTTTATAGGTACTCCAGCATTTTTTGAGAGCTTATAGGGTAAAGTACTTTTGCGATTTTTTCAGATTTTTCGGAAGAGGTTTAGAGTTCGCTAAAATCTAATTTAACCCAAAAATCGGGTTTTCTCGACTTTTTTGAATTTTGCTGATTACTCGGCCCATTAGCACGATTTTCTTTGTTACTAAGTCAATTTTTTTAAAGAAAACATCTCAAAATTTACTTCTCTGTGCAGATATTAAAAGTTTCGGTTATTTTTTTTGCTCATTTGGGCCCCCTTAATCACATTTTTTTGTAATTTTAGCATAAATTTAAAAAATAAAGCTTTGTAACTTTTAAAATTTGTATTGAAGTTAAAAAAACTTAAAAAATAATTGAATTTGCTCTTACTGTTCCAAAGTTATACCCTTTTTAAATTTTGTACCCATTTTGTGAAATTGAAAATATTGTAATGTGTTTGCCAGTTATGCTTCGGATTTGTTTAAATGTTAGATATTTAGATATAAGGTATTCTTTCAAAATATTAAATATGGGTGGTTTTTTGTTCTGTTGCACAGACTTCAGCAATGCGAGTCCAAAAAATTCTATGCAGCTTACTTTTCATACCCAAAAAAAATTAAAAAAATGAGCAAAAAAATAACCGAAACTTTTAATATCTGCACAGAGAAGTAAAGTTTGAGAAGTTTTCTTATAAAAAATTGACTTAGTAACAAAGAAAATCGTGCTAATGGGCCGAGTAAGTTGAGAAAACCCGATTTTTGGGTTAAATTTGATTTTAGCGACCTCTAAACCTCTTCCGAAAAATCTGAAAAAAATCACAAAAATACTTCACACTATAAGCTTTCATAAAAAGGTGGGGCAAAAAATAATATTTTTTTTTGGTACACACTAATATAGAGGCCACTCCTGTCGGTGGAGGGAATTAAAGACTCGGCACAACAGAAAATAGCACTCTAACTTGTTTTATCTCGAAACAGCTTATATTTAAACGGCGGAAAATTAAATATAACAAAAAATAGTTCATAATTTTTTTTATATTGTAAGTCAATAAAAGGATCACTAAAAAATGCACTTCAAGTTTTTTTTACAAAGAGATAACTTTGAAAAATATATAATATTAACTAAAAAATAATACTTCAGTGCCCATTTTTCTTATATCTGATACTACTAAGTTTTATAAAATATAAAACTTTTCATCATATCATTTATATTTTGCTTTGTACATAAAACTTATTTTAGACTTTTTTCCAGAGTTCAGAAAAATTCATATATGATCGCTTATATTTAACCATTTATGAATTTTTTCATGAATAAGGATTTTAAAACGTGTAACTTTTTTCACGCCATGCATGAATTGTGAATTTTTGGCCAATTCATTAATGAGGGTGAGAAAAATAAATGTTTGCCTTTCTTCAGTCATGAAGAATGAGGAAACAAACAATTTTCGTAACGCTCCTCACTAGTAATGTTGTTGTTGCTCGACAGTATGCATGACCACAGCACGAAATGCCTGGTGTGTATTTTGTTTTTGTAAAATATTTTTTATAAAGGCAACCAGCCAAAGTGTGTGTTGGATTTTTTGTAGGCATATATTATTGAAAAAAAAAAAAAAAAAAAAAAAAAAACTAAAAGAACTGCACATATCGTCATCTTAAATGCAGAATAATTTAACATCACAGTTTACATGAGAATCAAAAAACGTTGTATATATTTAGGATAAAAATGCGATAACCGATTTATTTTTGAGGGAAAAATATTATTTGTATTGTTATTTATTAAGTTATGTGTGTTACGTTATTTTAATTTGTAGTTTTCTGAAACAAAACGACGTATCATCAACGAAAGTATGTTAGTATTAAGTAAAACAAACATATAAAATATAAAATAATTAAATATTTTTGTTAAATTACAGGTTTAAGAGAATATAAAGATAAAGTACATGGTTATAAATGCAATACTCCGTTTAAACAATAAATTAAAATGTGGTTAAATGCACCTATAAAAATTATTATCACACAATTAATATGAAGCATCATTAGGTTTCCGTTGAAATGGTGAAACAAGTTTACTTTTCTGATGCAGCGCAGGCAGTACTGCATTTGAGAACGTATGGAAATTATATTATTAGAGATATTATGACATATTATAAATAATTTTTTATTGATTTTAATTCCTAATTAGAAGTGGATTAAACTAAAAAATTTACTTCATTAAATTTAACTATAAATTGATTTTCAAAATCCAACTTTTCCATTAAAAATAAAGTGTGATCTCCTTATAATGAATTTTCTCAATTGAATTTTTCTTTACAATAAACAAATTTTGTGAATAAAAATTTGACGCATTTACATACATGCATATTTGTATCCATAATATGGAATTAATTCAAAAAAAGTTCTGTAGCCCATACTTACAACGCTATGTACAAGTAAATTTTAATTAGGGGATTTCTGAAAAATTAAAATAAGAAGGAAAGAATAGTCTAATTAAGAGTAGTATTGATAGCAGCCCCGCATCCAATGAACAACAATTTTGAAGAAAGTAGTATTTCTCTTAAAAAAATTATACAAAAATATGTTAGTAATAAAGATGAAAATAAACAAAATATATCTAAACATTTTATATTTCAGCACTTTATAAAAAATTAAAAAGGCAGTTATTCTAAAAATGTAGAATAAATGTATTTTTGAGGATATTGATTAAGGCCCCCTTGGAACGATGTGATCCTAACCAGAACACAGATTATTTTTAATAAACGTGGGAAAAATATATCTTTTGTATTATAAACATTCTATATATTAAAGAAATTTTCTGACCCCATACAGATTCATTATGGGGAAGCTCAACTGCATTTAAATTTATTCAAAGGGATATACAGTACTTTTCGCTTATCGTCAAATCCTTTAGTTGCAGTCAAGCCGTTTTTCGCCAATGTGACTATAAGCCTAATCCACATATATGCCACTATGAGGTATATTAGGGAGTTCGAATATAATCAATTTATGTGAATAAAGAATATAAAAAATTCATATTTATTACACGACAGCAGGTTTATTGTACTGTATAAAAAAATATTTTATCCCTAAAAACTATTTTTAAGAGAGGAGAGCTGATGACAAAAATTAAACAATTTAAGTATTAGGTCCTTTATATGGTTTGTGGCTTCGAAAACTAAAAGGAACTTGGTACATATTGCTTATGTGGCTATAACGCTAATAATTTGCTTTACTTTTTCCTTTACTACCCGCAGATAGATGGAATTTATGTCAAATGTGCTTATGTTGCTAATCGGACTATAACGGAAATACTCAATTTCTACTAAATTTACTTATAGTGGCAGAAAATATAGATAAAATGGACTATATCGCTAATGTGACTATAAACGAGAAGTACTGTACATTAGAAATGCGCCATATTTCTGTACCTGACTTAATAACTGTTACTGAAAACTCACGAATCACAGTTGTGACCAAATTTGTTAAGTAAGAGGTACCTGCTAATTCGTTCTTTTCGTCTTTTGTTATATATACAAATTTTTGATATTTCACTATTTGTGTGGGTAACAGCATTTGACCCGGTAGGGTGCCCCGGTAGGCTAGCTGGTATTGAGCTAGTCTATCAGCCCCGGGGTTGCGGGTTCGATTCCCGCCAGAGACTCTGGTCTCCTGCATACAAGCGTATAGCTTCGCGGGATTAGCATAGGTAATATTAAAAAAAAAAAAAAAAAAAAAGACTGTGTGGGTAAAGCGTTTTTTGAATGCAATAACGAATAATGTTGCTGTTCGTTTTATTCTCTCGTCTACTTTATTAGTGTTTTTTTTCTTTTATATATATAGAGTTCAGGGTTGTCAGTAGAGATCAGCTTTATTTCTGTACCTGTGATATTTTCTCATTTTGTTACATACACAAATTTATGATATTTCACTATTTTCATTTTTTGCATGCAGTAGAAATGAGCGATATTTCTGTACCTGTGATTTAATCACTGTTACTGAAAAATCACGAATCACAGTTGTGACCAAATTTGTCAAGTAACAGGTACTTGCTAAGTCGTTCTTTTTGTTTTTTGTTACATACAAAAATGTATGATATTTCACTGTTTGTGTCGGTAATAGCGTTTTTTGAATGATATGGCGAATATTGTTGCTGTTCCTTTAATTCTCTCTTCTATCTTAAGATAATTATTAGTATTTTTTTTAAGCCAAAGTTTATTTGTTCAAGTAAGTTCATATGTATATGCAAGTAAACAGCTTTGAAAGCTCTTACAATTTGTTATTTTTTCTTTGCAAAGTACTTACAGAAGCTCTTACGAAATCTCACGCAGTGTACATATAGCTTGGACGCACTTGCTGTAAAAGATCTATAAACTGACAAACCGTGATCACAATCACAGTTTTAAGGAGGAGTGATTTTTAAATCACGTTCACTAATCACGATGTTCTTTAAAAATCACGGGATCGCTCAGCCCTAGTTTACATGATGGTATTGGTCGTGAAACTGGAATATTAAAAGTTCTGTTATGTAACTGCATTTAGGCATAATGGCTGGATGTCCTAAGTCGCGGGGAATATTAGCATAATCAACTCGACTATCTATGCGTAAAATTTCTTCACAGTCTAAATAGGCGGATAATTTATAAATTGAACTGCTCTTACTAACTCTACCCTCCAACTTAAGAGATTTAATTTCGCTTATATAGTCTTCATTTTTGGCTTGTTTAACCAACAAGAATTCCGCCCTTTTCAATTCTCTTTGGGAGAGATTGCTTTGCGTTTTAACATTTCTTAGTTTATTTAAGAAATGTATTACGTAGGCTGCAGTTCTAAGAGCTCTATTCCATTTAGAAAAACGTTTAATATTGATAAAATAATCAGATTCCTCTGTATAGTGTATGTGCTGTTTAAGCTCACAATCAGTATCATGAACGAAATCGTCCTCCCGATGCCATGTATTCGGATCTTGCATCAGAAAATCGGGACCGTTTTGCAACCGACTGGTACTTGATAAATTGGGACCATGTTTCGACCACTTGGTAGCTTCGTTCGTCACATTTTTTTTTAATATCGCCATGTCGCCAATCACAAAATTTTACCGCCAGAATGCTTATAAATCGCCACATCTGACAGCCCTGGTTACGCAGTGGCTTCAAATATTTGTTAAATGTGCCCGTAGCTTAGTCCAATATACATTATACGATTTTTGTCGTTGCGATTCGTATTAAAAGGGGTACACAAGCGAGTGTACTCTTCGATTTGTTTTGTTCATTCATTCGTAGTGTCAAAATATATGTATACACAAGAAGTTGTACCGACAAAAATCGTACAATGTAAACATAAGACCGACTTCAGAGAAGAAACGACAATTCGCAACGCCAAAAATCGTATAATATAAATGAACGCTTAAGTAGGCCAACAAATTTACATTACATGCGATTTGTTCTGATTGGCAGTATTTTTTCAAGATTTTAAAATTTGAAGATTTTTTTATTTAAGTTTTTAATATGTATTGAAATAAAAATGTTTTTCTGATTTCTTTTTTTTAAATTGGTTTATTTTTGGAAATCTGTAAAAGTATTAATTTTTTAAGATTTTAAATGTGTTTCGATTTTTTGTTGAAAATAGTTTTGTATCATTGTAAAATTAGCGATTTTTTTATTGTTAGAAGTGGTAATATTTGCGAATCCATTGTATTTGATTAACTTATGGCGATTTCTTTTCTGAGAAAAATGTTGCATAAATGGTACATGCTCTACACAAAAGAGATAGAGCATGTACCATTTATGCAACATATTTTTTTATTACTAGTTTAACTAACTCAAATGATATTTTTTAAGAAATTTAACTTAGAAAAAACTGATTTCTTTTATTTATTTCCAATAACCAAGCCTTTAAAGGACATAACTAAGAAATTTAAAATTTTCTTTTCTTTAAGGTTTTTTCTACCGCCTTTATGAGAAGCGACAGTTCACTATTGCCTTCCATTGCACATTCGTTACGAGTACTACAAATTCTTTGCGGTCTTCCCGATGTAACTCTTACTTTTGGCGAACATTCAGAGAATATTGTAAAAATGTTAAAAAAATTGGGGTCTTTACCCAAAAGACAGGACGAAGATAAAAACAGTGACTTTTCGGCACTTTTAATAATAGATCGAGATAAAGATTATGCTGCTCCACTCTTGACACCGGCAATTTATTCGTCACTTCTATTAGAAGTTTTTCCGAATAATGCTGGCTTATTGGAATTAGAAATGTCTAAGAATAAAATACAACAACAAAAGTTAGAAATATTTGCTTTGCCGTCTAAAAAAGAAGATAATCAAAAGAATAAGTCCACAACGAATACCAAAACTCCTACAATACGTTTTAATTCGCTACATGATGAAATTTTCGCCGAGAATCGTTATAAACATTTTTCGGCGGCAAGCAGTCAAATACGTCAACAGGCCAAGTCAATGAGCATGGAATTGCAAAAACTGAATAACATGAAATTAGATGAGATGCATGATTATGTTAATCGAAAATTACCCAAAGTTACTGATATTAAAAATAAATTACTGAGACATTTAAATGCTAGCGAAAAAGTTATTGAAATGCTAGGCACGAATTTTAGGCGAGTACAGGCTTTAGAAGAGGATATTTTAAATAATGTATCGAGAAAGAAAATTTTGCAAGATATTAATGATCTACTTACGACAGATGGCCAGATATATAATACCCTAAGATTACTGGCTCTTTTACATGTGTGTGCTGGCATAACATCTGAGGAATTGACACAATTTATACGAAACTATTGTAATTATTTTGGTTTAAAATATTTGACTATATTTGAGCAGCTAACACAAGTTGGCTTATTGCCTCCTGTGATTGATGAAATTAATACACCAATTAACAAAACAGCTTCGAAATTATTATCGAATATTCCTTTAAATATACCAAAATTTCAACAGACCCAATTTCAAGCAAATGCAAATCGCTTGAAGCTAATGGTTTCTACAGATGGAGCCGCCGATTCTGAAATCCCTCCACCATCTAGTTCGCAAAAAACGCAGTCATCGCTACCTGCTGAATCCTGCCCCAGTTATGTTTTCAATCGTCTTTATATACCTTTAATCGCACAATTATCATCTTATCTTTTAAATGCCACAAGCAATGATGATTTTATTTCAAAAGTTGCGATGATCGAGGGCATGAAAATTAATGGTAAATTTTCAAAGTTTTATAATAATCAAAATGTTAAACAAATTGATGGCAACAATTTGTTACCGATACCTCTGAAAAAACGTCAGATTTTGGTGTATGTAGTGGGTGGTATAACATATGCTGAGATAGCAGCCTGCAGTTTAGTTTCGAAAATGACAGATTCCGAAATAGTTGTAGCTTCGGATTGTGTTCTATCGGGAGGTGATTTAATAGCAGGAGCATTTTAGGCAAAATTGTTTGCCATCATAAAACTCGCATGTAATTTGGAAACATTTCCATTTCGAACTAAATTTTGTTGTTTATTTCAATTCATAAATTAAGTCGTTTTGTTTTTAAATACTTTGAAATTTGAAAATCTTCTTTTTCGAATCGAAAAAAAAATAACCCCGTTTAAAACAAACATCTTTAAAAATTTGTAAAAAAGAAACAGTTAGTTCGGCAGTTTATTAATGATGAAATTTAGAAACATTTTTGATAAAAGTGTCTTATGTTTTAATTTAAATACAATATTGTGTACATATTATATTAATATATTTCATACGTTTATATTTTCAATAAATTTTTTTAAAAGGAAATATGTATGTATGTAATTTGTTTTATTAAAAATCTCAAGATGCATCTCCCACATTAAAAATAATTGCGCAATTTAAAACGACCTGCAAATTTCATGAAAATTTCTAGAGTTAAACAGAAATAAATGCTTAAAAAATATCATTAAGACATTTTCATGAAAAAAACATGAAATGCCTTATATTCAATTTTTTTTACAAATAGGTAGAAAAACTTAAAAAGGCGGGTTCCAAAACATCATAATACTTTGCAGCCCAAGTCAAAAACTTATCATCAAGTATAACGGTGCAGATGCTTCTTATTATGTATGCATCAAATACTTTTTTTGGTGCACTTTGCGACAATACGGTTGCATTGTAGTATGCACTTAAAAAAGAGAGTTGCTTTGCAACTGAAATATTGAAACTCAGCTTAATTTTCTATTGAAAAGCATTTTATATTTATTGAAAAAGCATAAAGTTTATAAAAATAAAAAATAAAAATTCTTTTAGAAAAAAGGTGAAGAAGCTCTTTTTATGAAAAAAGCTTTTTTTATTTAAAAGAACTTATACACAGCTTTTTATGAACATTACTTAATCATTTTTTTTTTGCAAGAAAGCTAAAAAAGAATTTTGATAAAAAAAACAGTTTTATGAATAAAGTTGAACAATTTTTTTGATTAAAAAAGTTTAAAAGCTTTTTAATCAAAAGGGCTTAAATATTTCTTTAATAGAAAAACAAAGATTTTCTTACAAGAACATTAACAAGCTTTTCTTTATTAAAAAATAAATAAAAAAAAGTGCGGTTTCCAATACAAGTGAACGGGCTGAGAAACAACTGAAAGTTGAACTAGATTTTTATCGTCCAATCATCTTCAGCGACGAGGCTCATTTCGGCTTAACGGGTTGGTAAACAAGTAGAATAATCGTTTTTGAAGAGAGCACAATCCTCATGAGACTCCATTATATGCCGAAAGCGTAATCGGGGCATTTGTCTTTAAGTCCGAAAACGGTACCAACATTACTGTGAATGTTTGTGGTACAATTGTACCAATTTTGGTACAATCTCTATTGGTACACTGGCACAATTCATCCCTTTTTGTTACAATTTAAAAATAAGTACCCACGAAGTTTTATGATCTCTTTGAGGTGGATTAACTCACTTTTCTTTTCAATAATAAAATTTTTAATCACATATCTTCAGCCCAGAACAGAACTATTAAAAATTGCATTTTTTATTAATTTGTATTCACGATGTTATATTAACATATTAATTACATACGGACATAAGTATATCCCTGTAGGAAGCCTGGGATCAAGTGTCTCCAAATTCCCACTTTTGTCGATCGTTTTGGTGACCTGTCTTTAATTTTGCATGCCTTTGACAAAAAGAGTAGTGGAGAAATTTTGGCTTCTTTATTTATGTATACCCACATCAAAATATTAGAGAGGATATTATGTTGATGTGTGTAACACTAAAAAATATTGATCCTAGATCCACCTTTTAGTATACCGATCGACTCTATATCACTTACAATTTGGTAACAATTTTGAATTAACTTGATAAAATTTTGTACATTGGTTTCAATTCATATGAACGAAGTCTACTGAAAATGGTGAGATCGGTTTAGAATTTCACATAGCTCCCATACAAATCTTTTCCGGAATAGTGTTTTTGCCTATAAACCATCTTATTATGTTGGGATATAGATTACAATTTTAACAAACTTATTTTATTGCAATTTAAATTCTTACCAAATTTTATTGAAATCGGACCATATTTAATCATAGCTACCATACTACTCCCGAAAATACCTTTCAATCCTATAACTTTCTTATAAATGTTGGTATTGACATTAAAATGGGCTACTATGTAATGAAAAATGTTGAGCTGTTAGGTCCAAAATTAGCCATAGGTCCCAAAAAACCGCTCTTCCTAAAATCATTTATATGCTGTGGTTTAAGGTATCAAATGTTTGGGGTTGACTGACAATACTTTTTAACTTGTCTTGTTTTTATTTTTATTGAAAAAAGTGTTATGAATTACTATATATGCTTTTTTATTTCAAAGCAAAACTGTGGTACCTTTTATGTCATAGCAAAAAACAGTTTTTGCTATGTCTAGCAGTATAATAGGTTTTATTATGTAATATAAAGATTATGTTAAATCTCAATAACTATTTACAAAAGGAGTGGTTATGCTTATTTGGTCAAATATTTAATATGTGTGACCGAAGCTTAAGCGACATGAAATAAAGGATTTCAGAAAGAAAACCAACTCTACCATTTTCGAAATATCTAGCGCCCTAGTTTACTATTGGGCGTTTTTAATAAAACCACTATTTCGGAGTTTACATATAGTATAAATATTTTACCAGAAACAAATTATTTTTGTCGCAAAACTGGTTAAACACACATCAATCATTGATGCAAAACGTGGCACAATTGGTCCATTTCTGGCACTTTTGAATATTTGATGGCCCTGTGGTTCTTTCTAATATATTTTGAGTCTTTCAGATCAAAATTCAACTAACGACTATTAACATTTTTACATTTTTCAATGTAATTTTCTCAGTCTTATAACAAAGCCTTTTATACCTACATTTTCCATTTATATTTATTTCGTTGATGAATTATGTTGTTACATATAACCTCCCTATATATATATATATATATTTTGTAAATACGATTATAATATAATAAATGGCCCTGATCGGTAGTGTCTGTTATATAAAATCGCAGCCCATCAAAAAATTGCACTTTATTAAAAAAAAAAAAACAAAATGCAATAAACACATTTTTTACAATGTAACCATATTAAGAATGTAACAATAACATCAAAATTATTCATAAGCGCAAAAATTTTAGAAATCAACGGAAACATTAAAAAAACTATTCCAAAAAGAAAACAAAATATTTGTATTAATCGATACAACCAATGTTGGCAACCGAAACAGTTATCAATACCCATACCGTTTAAACAATACTGGTATTGATATCAAAATTATTTTTGTTGTCGTAAAATACCGGTATACATACATACACCGTTTCCCTTAATACCGGTTAACCCGTTCGGTATTAAAATATAATATACATACATTTTTTAAAGATAGAAACAAATTAAGAGTCTTAACATAAAGCCTTCCTAGGTGCATTGCTTTTGGATCCACGTGCACATATCTCTCTTAAGTCTTTTTCCGCTGAACAAGCTATTGATCATTTTATGAGTACGTGTGAAGATGGACACAATAAGCCAAAATAGTTACATATATCTTGATGAAGATTATAAAATTTGCAGTTCGAATTCATCTTCAGACTGGAAAATTTGTCTTTAACGCCAAATAACAACAATATACAAGAATAAAAAAATTTTTTTTTAGCCATCCGATGTGGCGTGGAATGTCCCATATATATATAAAAAAATAATTCAAATTAACCTTCAAAACAGTTTAGTCTATTGGTTCCCCAATTTTAATTAAAAAAAATTTGGATTAAACATTTTTGAAAATATTTTTTCTTATAAGTATATAAGTAAAAGGCTTATCTTTTATATTAAATGAATTATTTTATTTATTATAAATATACATATTGCACTTGATCAACAAGAGGGCATTAACTCGAAATTTAAAAATTTTCAGTATAATCGAAACACTTTTTAATTTAATAATAAAGGCTACCAAAAGGGTAAATTTACCTTATTCCTAACTGCATAGAAATTAAATGTATTAAAGAGCGTACTTAAGAGAAAGCATTAAAATAATTAATTCTACTTAATCAAACTCGCAGTTTAATGTTAAAACAAATGCATGCGACTTAAATGAGATCATAAGGTAGATACAATTATGAAGGTGCTGCTCCTAATACCCGTTTTACCAATACAAGCACAATTTGAACAAAATAAATGTTTGAGTAAGTATGAGCACGCGTTTAAAAAGTTTTGTATTTCGTAAATAGTCTCGTTACATTCAATGCACTGATAATAAATAAATTAAATCACACATTTGTAGGCCTACATATACATATATACATACACATGTACTATGTACGAATAAATAAGATGTCTAAATCAGGTTGTAGTACGACAAAGTTTGTGGATCAGTGAAAATATTAAACGGCAGCCACGCTAAATAATTGTGTAAAAATTTTAATTGTAATTAGTTGAATACATAAATAAAAACGTTTTAAGCTTAAACTAATTTAAGAAATTTTTAATTTTCTTAATAGTTGAAGAAAAAAATCAAATTAGGAGAATTACCTAAAAATTAACTAAAATATATCTCTGCCAATTAAAACTTGAATATAGAGTAAAATAATTGTTAAACCTTTTGTTGTTTCTTTGTACATTTAATGATAAGATAACTAACTGAACTTTATTGGTTTTTTCTGTAGATTTTTATTTAAATTTTTTTTTTCGTGTATTTAAAATATTCCACACCATACTGGGAGGCTCTTTAACTGGTGCTCTACATTTCAAATTGCAACTGTAAGTGAAGGTGATAAGACATCATTTTTATTCAATTCAGTACACTCGTTTGTTGATGTTGATATTATATTTTGTTAAGTAAATATAAAACAAAACCATTAACTGGATTAATAATAAATAAAAAAAAAAACAAGTAAACAATGCCAAAAATCTATTTTATTGGCGTTGATGTTGGTACCTCATCGGCTCGTGCTGCATTGGTAACATCAGATGGCAAAGTTTTGAAACAAACCGTTCAAAATATACGTATTTGGAATCCGGAACATGAACATTTCGAACAATCATCTGAGGATATTTGGAGTGCAGTTTGTCATTGTGTTAAGGTATATCTAAATGGAATTAATAAAAATAATTTTAAATTAATAGAGACCAAGTATTTTTTAAAGGTGTTTTAAAAATTACGTATTAAATTACATTTCAGATTGCAGTTTATGGTTCGCATTTATAACTGATAAGACATTTTGACCTACAGCTATTAGTTTAGGGCAAAGAAAACGTTTTTTTATTCCACTATGTTAAAAGTTAAGGAAAACAGCTAGCGAAACCGATACCATATTTATATTTTAAGTAAATTTTTAACGTGAAGATTAATTTTGTTTATCGATAGAACAACTTTTTCAAAAAGATAGTAGAAAAAAATTGATGCAATTTGTATAAAACATAAAATGTTCGCAATGTCTCCAAGTAAAATTTTAAAGAAAACTTTAAATATATAGAAATAGTACATGGCCCAATTTGTAGGTCTGCTCGAAACGCCTGCTGATTTTTTGTAGAATTGTGTTTTTATCGTAAAATTTTCGCATTGGGTTTTGACATCTTTAACATAATTTACACAAACAAAATGGGTGTCAAGTTATTTTTGGGAATATAAAATTTATTATTAATCAGATTTACTTATAACGGGCTGAATTCCCAATTTTTATTTTTGATAAAACACTGTTATTTATTGTTGAAGTAAAGCTAGTTTCTATGCTTTTTCTATGAAACTTTTTCCAAAGACTTTAGAAAAGCTAAAAATAAGACAACCAAGACTATAAAGTGAATAAGAATTTTAAACACTCAGGTCTTACTTGTAACAATATCACAGCTTCAACAAAGCCACAACAATAAACAGTGAGTTTATCTTTTCTTACATTCCCCTTCAATTGGCTGGTGTTTTTTCCAACTCGAATTGTAGTTGTAAAAGGGTAAAAGAAAAAACAAAATTAAAAAAACAAATTGCTTAATAAAGCAACTTGCCATTCAGTTTTTTATTTGCCATGCACATGCAAATTTATTATCAAAAGTTATTTTTTTGAATACAAAATTTATTATTATTCAGATTTATTTATGACGTGCTTAATTCCCAATTTTATCTATATATATAAAATAGGATGTGTGTATGTATGTATGTATTTTGATGAAATTTTCAGGAAATCTTCAGAATATTCAGGCAGGTGACACTGTGAAGTCTGATTTCTGATTTTCGGTCTAGGGGCGGGGGGGTGTGGAAAAATCCATAACTTGAGAACGGCTTTACCGATTTGAACGATTTTTTCTTTAAAATGATCGGCATGGTCCAACTTAGGTTTTTACGGAAAGAAAATTTTGCCCCGCCCACTTTTACGCCCACTTTTTCGATTTACCTAAAATCAGAAAACGGCTCCATCGAGTTGACTAATTTTTCTTTCAAATGTTCGTATTAATCAACTCTAAGTTTTCATCGAAAGAAAAATTTACCACGCCTACTTTTACGCCCACTTTTTCTATTAAGTGCATAACTAGAGAACGGCTTGACCGATTTTTTCTTTAAAATGATCGCCATGGTCTAACTTAGGTTTTGCGGAAAGAAAATGTTGCCCCGCCCACTTTTACGCTCACTTTTTTCGTAAGAAAAACTTTATGATAGGTATTTCATGGATTTTTATTTAAAGGCCGTAAATTTCGTTTAAAGATCAATTTAAATCGTCTGGTAATACAACACTAATGTTGGCTTAGGGCCAGCAACGCGGACCGGGTCAGCTAGTTATCGATAAAAACACTGAAATTTATTGTTGAGAGAAAGCTAGTTTCTATGCGCATTTCGTGTTGTTTTTTCTATTGTTGTAGTTTTGCGCAGACCTTCTAATTGGGTCATGAAATAGTCCTTAATATCAAATCTGAAAAAGCAATGATTTTTTTGCTATGACAAAAAGCATAAAGACTTTTTAATGAAAAAAGCTCAAGTTTTTTTTATGAAAAAGCACATGTAAAAGCTCAAAAGTTCATTAAAATGGTTTAATTTTGTAAAAAAGAATAAACGTTTTTTAAATTTTTTGTTAAAAAAAATCGTTTAAAGCTTTTTGTTAAAAAAAGTTCAAGTAAAAAAACTCCTGTTCACTATAAGTGTTCATTGCGTTTTCTTTACAGAACGTTACAAGCGATGTTGCTAAGGAAGAAATTGTTGCCATATCTTTTGATGCCACTTGTTCTCTAGTGATCTTAGGTAAAAATGGTGAACCTTTATCGGTTAGCAATACTCGACAACCCGAACAAAATATCATTCTGTGGATGGACCATAGAGCACACAAAGAAGCGGCACAAATAAACAATACCAAACATGATCATCTAAAATATGTCGGAGGACAAGTTTC
The DNA here is from genome assembly GCA_943735925.1 of Pollenia amentaria. Lineage (NCBI taxonomy): Eukaryota > Metazoa > Arthropoda > Insecta > Diptera > Polleniidae > Pollenia > Pollenia amentaria. Next base: position 165,284,697 of record OX031009.1, read on the forward strand.
TGTCGAAATGGAATTGCCTAAATTAATGTGGTTAAAAAATAATTGCTATCTTTCGACATGGGCCAAAATTTGGCGAGCTTTTGATTTACCCGATTTTCTTACGTGGCGTAGTACAGGCTGTGATACAAGATCTTTGTGTTCGGTAGTTTGTAAATGGAATTATGATGCTATTAAAATGGAATGGAACAGAGAGTTCTTCAAAGAAATTGGCCTTGAAGAACTACTCGACAATCAGGCTATAATTATAGGAAAAGACATAATAGAGCCGGGTAAACCAGTCGGTAAGGGTTTAAGTGAGAAAGCGGCTAATGAAATGGATTTGCTGCCTGGTACTGTAGTGGGTTCTTCTTTAATTGATGCTCATGCTGGCGCGTTAGGTTTGTTTGGTTGCCGTTCGACCGAATACAATTGTGAATTACAGGGTAAATTGGCTTTGATATGCGGCACTTCGACGTGTCACATGAGTTTGACTAAACAGCCTTGTGAGGCTAAGGGCATTTGGGGTCCCTATCGTAGTGCCGTTATATCGGGTTATTATTTAAATGAAGGTGGACAAAGTGCAGCTGGTTTATTGTTGGACCACGTTATTAAAACTCATCCCCAGTATATGCATATAAAAATGAAATTAAATGATAATGAGTGAGTACCTTTTTTTAAGAAAGACTTTTAATAAATAAAATTGTTTTTTTAACTTGTTATTTCTTTATAGACATATTTATACATATTTGAACAGATTGCTCAAAAACATGGCTAAAGAGCGAGGTCTAGATGATGCCTGCTATCTGACCAAAGATTTACATGTTTTGCCAGATTTTCACGGCAACCGATCTCCTCTAGCCGATTCAAATCTTAAAGGAATGGTATTTAATTCAAACTAAACTTTTAAGTTTTGCGCTTTTATTTTTTGCTTGGTGTATAATTTCAGATTTCCGGTCTGAATATGAATATGGATGAAGAGTCTCTGGCCATTTTATATTTAGCTTTTGTCCAGGCTTTAGCTGTAAGAGTTTTTTTTTTCCTATACAAACATTTTTATAAGTAATTATGTATATTTTCTTTATTTCAGTATGGCACCCGCCACATCATTGATAATTTGCTCAAACACCAACGTGTTCCCTTTCATACTTTGCTATTTTGTGGTGGTTTGGCTAAAAATGCTTTATATATCCAGTGCCATGCAGATATTTGCCAATTGCCCGCTTTAATCCCTGATGAACAGGAAATGGTTTTAGTAGGTTCTGCAATGTTGGGTGCTTGTGCAGCTAAAGTTTATGAAGATTTAGAATCAGCTTCTGCCGCTATGGGTGGCATGGGAAAACTGCGTATACCACAATTTGGTACTAAAGATTATCATGAACGTAAATATCAAGTTTTCTTAGAATTATTAAAGGATCAATATAAATACAAGGATATTATGTTGTAACCCAGAATATTTTTTATTTTTAACTTACATGTGCTGTAGTTTCTTTAGATTTGTTTTTTTAGTTTGGTTTTTTATACATTGTGCATGTACATACATGAGAAAATAAATAAATTATACAATCTTGTTCTCGTAGTTTTTTGGAAGGCGGGCGAAGAAGCCGAATGATGTAAAGTTGACGTTTAAAAGATAAATTTAGCAATAATATCATTATCGCCATTGTAACTTTATACTATAAAAGCTGCAGCACGGCGATTAATATTTCCTCGACACACTGGACAAGTCATTTTGATTTTTTCTGAACAATCCTCACAAATACAAACATGGCCACAAGGTAAAATAATAACCTGAAAAAATTAACATATTACATAATTCAAAAGATTATTCAGCTTTATTACGAGAGTCGTTGTCGCGGCTGAAGTCATTGTCGTGGCTGAAGTGGTAGTTGTTTGAAATTTTTATCAATCAGCCTTATTACGTAATCTCGATGCCGAAAACGACTCTGTAGTAGATTAAAGTAATCTACTACGAAATTCGAATACGTTGTTATCGACATCGAGAACCTTAATAAGGCTGAATACCATTTTAAATTTACGACAACGAAAATGTGAAAGTTTGTCGTATTCATGTCGTTTACGGCAATCATAACACCAATTTTAAAAAAAACATCTGCATAGTTTTCGGCTGCAACAACGATACTCATAAAAAGATCAAATATTTATTCATTGTTATATTTATATTTACCTCCTTTGGATTTATATTGCACACAACACACAATTGATCAGGTGTTAAATTGACCGGTCTCGATTTAGCTCTTCTCGCCTTTCTTTCTTTCTCCAAAGTTTCTTTTATAAGTCTTTCATCACGTTCCTGTTTCTTTTTCATATATAATTTTCTTAAAATTATAGTGATAAGTATAGCTGATATAGAACCACAAACGAATATTTTAAATAACATTGAATTTTTGGCTTCCTCAAATTTCTTAATTAATGTCGACTTTGTCGATGTTGTGAGAAAAAGTGGACCCAAGGGAGAGGGTTGTAGGCGCAGTGTGTTACCATCTAATTCCAATTCACCAACAGCAGTTATAAAACTACCATCTCTTAAAACTTCTTCGGTGGTTTGTAAACCTTTTTGTCGTATTCCGGAAAAGAAACCGAATATGTGATCAAAAAAGGAAAGAGAAGAGGGTTCGTAATTATCATAGACTACATCCATATCGAGTACAGCCGCAGATAGAGCATCTATAACTTCAACGCCGGCACCATTATTGGTCAATTCGAAAGGCATTTCATTGGAGGAAACGTGAATAAGTTTTCGTTGTTCCGACCAAAAACCAGCAAAGCCACGGGCAACGCGATGTTCACTGGAATGTGAAGAAAATGTGATTAGTGAAATCGGTAATACGGGAGATTATTATACTCGGCTAGTTCGTATCCTCACGATGTTTCCATAGTAAAGCAGACCATACACGATTCAATTCAATTCAACTGAGTCGGTTGTTGTCCAAATCAAAGCGTGTATGGCCTTGTCAGTTGATTAGTTTAAAGGTTGTCGAGTTGGTTGAAGAAAAATCAAAAGATTTTCATTTTTTCAAGTTGACTACTAAGTCTATCAATTCGATTGTACTGTGTGTGCTCAAGTCTCTTGATCAGCTGTCAAAATGTATGTAAAACAAAATCTAAATTTGACAGTTGAATTTAAATCTTTCAATTCAGTTGAAGAAGTGTGTGGCCAAGTAAGTATCAATTCAGTTGAAAGACTCAGTTGAAAACTGAATTGAACCGTGTATGGGGCGCATAAGAAATCATTGCAGTAAAGCCATTTTTTTATTTTTTTAAATCATTAAATTTTTTACAAAACAAAGAATTATTTTTAAAACATTGTATTAAAAAACCAACAAAAAATCTTAAATAAATTAAAAGTAAAAAACATAGTATACAACGTAAAACACCTTTTTAAAACACAAACTTTTATTTAAATGCGCTCAAAAGTAAGAAATTAACTTTTACTATAAAGTCGTTGCACAATTTATATTATATAAAAGATTGTCGCAAGATTCAAGAACTCGTATTAAGGTTAGGTTAGGTTAGGTTAGGTTAAGAAGGGTATGCGTCCAAGGTCGCATTTCCACTCGGAGACCAATGAGGTCCATTGTGAATCCCTTCAGTATAGAAAAAGAGAAAAAGAGAGAAGTAATGAAGAAAAGAAAGAAATAGTCCACAGGTTTAAGACAGATAGGCAGATACTGCGTAGGGCATCCCCGCACAGTCTGTAGAAGTCGTGCATGGCTTTGTCCCATTTACTCATAAAAACCCTAACAGAACAATGACGGGAACCCTATAAGGGTCCTGAAACCACACCTATCCAATCCTAATAGAACCCTGGTTGCCCCTGCGTCCAATACGGGCCATAAGGCTCTCGACACCCTGCAATCCATTCTATCCCTCCAGGACCGGTTATCGGCATCACGGAATTTTTGACATAAGGGGGGTTTTACCCTTCTTTCCCTTACTTTTAAGTCCAGATTTGTCCGCCACCTCGTTGCCATCCACCTTGCAGTGTCCGGGTACCCAACACAGCCCTATTGTGAATGCCAACATTACCTCCCTCAGAGCATTCCTAAACCGTGCGACCAGGCACGATCGCACAGTATAATTTGACAATGCTCTTAGCGCAGCCTGACTATCGACGTAGATTGTCACCTCAGACCCCCCTACGATGTGACCCAGTACCACCTCCGTCGCCCTCCATATCGCTAGGATCTCAGCCTGGAAGACACTACACTCATCCGGGAGTCTGAATCACCTTTTTATGTCAGTGCCAGCAATAAAAACATCCCGCCTAGGCCTAATCAACGAAGATTCGTAGTGTCCAAATAAATTCCTAGCTGCCATACTCCTTTAATGGGGATCAGATGTAGTAGGATGTCCAACGCCGCCTGTGCCGTGCTTCTCATTGCACCTGTGATGCCAAGAGATGTACTCCTCTGGGCCTTGTTGATCATCTTCCTATAGCTATCCACTCTCAACGCATCCCACCAAACAGTGCATCCGTAAGTAAGAATAGGCCTAACCACCGATGTATAAATCCAGTTTACCATATCCGGTCTAAGTCCCCAATTCTAACCGATGGAGTTTCTGCATGTGTATTAGGCATTGAGTCCTCTTTTCATCCTCTTCTGGGAGTTTCTTCACCAAGACAGTTTACAGTCGAGGAAGTTATCCAAATACTTAGCACAGTCAGATAGAGTTAACTCGACGTACTTTCTGGTAAAAAGTACCAGCTTAGTCTTCACAGGTTTTATTCGCCCAAGTAGAGAGTTCGCCCAACATCACCTGCATTATTTCACCGATCGTGGACAGAAATTTTCTCCTGACCAGCAGAACTATATCATCCGCATAAACGACTTTCATACCCTTGGAATCAAGTGATCTAAGAATCCCGTTGACCGCAAGCAACCACAGTAGAGGAAATAGAACCCCCTGTGGTGTCCCCCTGGTAACCTTTCTCCTTACACTATGATCCCCCAGGCTAGAGTTGATAATTCTGCTGCCAAGCATGCAGACTATCCACTCCACCAAAAAGACCTGAGCTCCCAGCTCCACCAAGGAATCCTTAATCGCCTCAATCCTAATGTTATTAAAGGCTCCTTCTATGTCCAGAAACGCTGCGAGAGTGTATTCCTTATGCTTCAGGCCGTGTTCAATACAACCCACCACTTCATGTAGCGCACTCTCCACAAATTTACCCTTAAGGTGGGCATGCTGAGCGTTGCTAATGAGGTGGGTATCAATATTACTCCTAAGATAGAGATCTATCAGCCTCTCATGTGTCTTCAATAAAAATGGCCTGAATTCTCCCGGCTTCCAGTGGCTGGGAGATTTCGACCTTTGAACCTGAAGTTCCCTGTTCCACCATTTGGGCTGTTTACGGCTGCCCGGAAATGTATGTATGTATGTATAACTATATAAACAGAAAGTAAGTAACAAAAAAGCATTAAACATAAAAATATTCAATCACTTGAAGATTTTGTTGGAATGTGACTGAAATTCTAATATAATTACGTTTAAAACTTCAAAAATATATATAAACCTAAGGTTAATATTAAGCATACTATCCAAAAATTAAATTTTTAAAAAATTGAAGGGCAATTTAATTTGTTGATAATAAGATGTTTACTTGTTCTTGTAAAACATTTTGCGAATCATTTTTTGTATCACTTTCTGGTGGAGTTTTGCTTTCATTTGGAGTATTATCTTTAAAACTACTCTTTTCTTTAAATATCTGTTTTTGGTGCAAGAAATTGACACTTTTTTTCGTGACAAGCTGGGCACTTGGCGTTTTAACATAATTCGGGTACGCTGAATCCTGTGGTGCCCGCGGTTTTTTAAGATTGGCTCTGGTTTTCGAGATATACCGTTATTTCGAAAATGGAGGAGGTTGCACAACATATGTTCGCATAACTCAAAAACGCTTTAGCTTATTGAAAAAACTTAAAAACTTCTCTATTTAGCAATTATCACCATTCCAAAACATACCAACCTGCCCTTATAAATCTCTAATAATCAAGTGTCTTCAATGAACTTCATTGTTTTTTCCATAGGCTTACATCATATAACGAAGTAAAATTTGATATGGGGCTCAAAACGACAAAATGTTATTTTAGAAAAACCATTATAACTTTGGATTTTCTGCATGTAAATTCATGAAAATGTTTAGTTTTGTTAAAAACTTACGTATCCATCAATTAGGAGCGTTTAAAAAATCTATCGAGTAGTTTTTTTAAATCATAATCCGTAAAGCAAATACACAATATTATTTACAGATGACTTTTCAAAATGCTACCCTATTTGGAATCGATCGGCTTACCAATGGTTATGTTATGATGTTAAAATTCAAATAAGTTATAAGTTAAGGACGGTCGCTTAATTTCAAATTAATGTTTTTTAAAAGGAAGTTAATGCTATTTTCGGATGGAAGCTATGGTCAAATATGAATTGATTTCAAAAATTTAATTTGGAGTAAAATATTTTTGAGGTGAATTAAAAATAAATACGATTATAATTCAATGATTTATGGGCCTTGGTTCTTACCATGTGTAATTATAGACCGATTCTTACCATTTACATTAACTTCGTCCTTATGCCAATTAAAACGTATTTACTAAATTTGATCAAACTATCCACAAAATTTTAACGTGTACTTTGCACAAGGTTTACATGTACAGACCATCAGACGGACGGAACTGGAAAATAGCTTTAATAAGTGTTTCTGAGTTGATCGGTGTGCTAAAATCGGTGCGCAAGAGGGATGGACCTGTGAGTCCACCTGCTGCATAACCAGGGCACTATGGCCTGGCTATGATGAACGGAGAACAAAATCTCTACTTAGGTTCAATAGGGACCAAATCAGGACTGTGGTGTCGGTCATGACTGGACACTGGCCTGTTGGGACTCATGCTAGAAGAATGGGTCTGGAATTCAATGACTACTGCAGAAGTTGTCATGATGAGGAAGAGGAGGCTGTGCTTCATTTTCTCTGTCAATCCCCTGGGCTACGGGCCATCAGGGAAAAATACCTGGGAGAGCCGGTGTTTTCCTGCTTGGAGGATCTATCTAAAATAGAACTAAGATTGCTTCTTCTCTTTATTAGGAAGACGAATTGGCTCAACTCTGCATAGACGCCATCTGAGTAACTACTCTTTGGGATGGGCATTGGCGCTGGGTATCACAAAGGGACCGCTGAAGGACCCAAGTGAGCTGTATCTCGATGGCTGCCCATGGAACCTAACCTATGTATTACATTACACACATCAGAACAAACGAATGTAATTGTTTTTTCCTTAATTTTTCCTTATGTAAAGAATTTTGCAGTTTGGAATAACATGTATCTTAAATGGCAACCTGCTTCCGCTTACAATAACAGAATAAAAATTTAATTCAGAAGGCGAAATTGTAGCAGCGCGTTGGGTATACAGGTAGATCTTTAAAAAAGATAAGCCATCTGTTAACCAGAATTAAAAAAATATTTTATTCTGATCTAAAAAAATAGAACATATATCAAAATATTTTCAAAAAGGTAAAATGTGTCCTATAAACTAAAAAAAAGGCTGCAAAATATCTATTTTGGCTTAATTATTAAAACAAATGCAACAAAGGGTAATATAACAAATCGATGGCAAGATTCATGGCCTTCCATAGTCGCAAAAGGAAAAACAATTGCATATTTACGGTTTCTTTGTACATAACCAATTAAAACAAAAATTAAATAAAATAACATGGTGTTAAAGGGTACTTTTATAACAACATAATAGTTTTCATGATATATAATTTTTATGAAGAGCATAAAAAAGAGCACTACTTTAAAAAAGAGCAATTTTGCGTGCTGTTTTTTACTTTCATGTTTTAGAGCACATTTTGTAAAATGAGCACATGTAATCTTTAAAAGAGCACGTCTTGCATCTCGAGGACTTACGGAATTACACCCCTAAAAAAATTGATTATATTCCACGCTTTCAAAATAAAGAACATACTTAAGAATATCGTAAATGAGTCTTGTTATATTAAAATAATGTTTTACACAGAAAACTTGGAGTTATGAAAATCTTAAAAAGTAAACAGATATTTGCACTTAAAAACGCAAATACGCAGGGTCACGTTAAGCCAGAAGCAGCCAAATTATGTAATGGGGGCTGATATTTTATGAATTTTATAAAACAGAATATTATTACTTGTTAGTCTAAAGCCTTTAGTACACGGCATGTAAAAAGACACATGCGCATGTGGTTCTGACGTAATTTTGACGTCATCACACAACACGCAATGTTTATTGTGGCTTTGCATTGACGTCAAAATTACGTCAGAACCACATGCGCATGTGTCTTTTTACATGCCGTGTACTATAGGCTTAAGACAAGGTCTTATAAAATGACATGTATGTATTTAAACAATATATAAAATACTACAAAGAAATTATTTACCTTGTGCAACTTCTTTCATTCTTTTTTCTAAGGGCATTATTCACTTTCGTGCACTTAATATATAAAAATAAAAACAAAACATGTAATAAAATATGTTCGGTCAAGCTCTACCATTTCCTACCGATAGTGTACCCTATTTGGGACCCATGGGCAATCATGTACCCACCAAAACAAAATTAGGTTTGGAGGTTTAAATTCAATCGAAAGTTCTTGGGGCCGAATATTATTTAGATATCTTCATCTATATGGGAGTTCTTTGCCCTTATGTGATTTTAGAAAGGGTGCTTATATGGGACCTATGGGTAAATTTTGACCTACCAGCACAAAATTTTCATGACATGGTAGCCATTGTAAAAGCTATTGTAGCGAATTTTCATGTCAACACCAACATTTATAAGGAATGTATGCCATAAAAAGCTATTTCTGGGAGCTATCGTACAATATGGACCGATTCCAATAAAATTTGGTAAGATGATTTAGATTGCTATAAAATAAGTTGGGCCCAAATTTAATCTAAATACCAACATAATAAGATAGTTTATAGGCACAAACCATATCCCGGAAAGAAGTTTGTATGGGGGCTATGTGAAATTGTGGACAACTCTCAACATTTTGTGTAGGCTTCGTCCTTATGATTCACAACAATGTGCAACATTTCATAGAATTACATTTAAATTTGGGCCTGTACTTTGCGCAGAAGGTTACATGGACAAACAACCAGCCAGCCTGATAGGCACCCGTAAGGAGGGAAATTTGAATCGACTCAGAAAGTGATATTGAGTCGTTCGGTATACTAAAAGATGGGTCAGGACCAATATTTTTTAGTGTTTCACACTTCAGCACAAACGCATAATATCCTCTCCACTAATTTCTCTTTTTTTGTCAAAGGCAGAAAAAAGTGTAGTGTCAAAACAAAACTATCAACAAAAGTATCCTTATGCTAATAATGCAATTTTTGTAAGTTCTGGTCAGGTCTGGAGATATGATATTAAAAACTTTTATTTATGAAAAGAAAAGTGAATTAATCCTCCTCAAAGAAATGATCACTTCGTGGGTATTTACTTTTTTAAATTGTAACAAAAAAGAATGAGTCCCATCAGTGATATACAATACTAACTGGAACTTATATTAAAAACTTTTATTTTTGAAAAGAAAAGTGAGTTAACCCTCCTCAAAGAAATTATCACTTCGGGGGTATTTACTTTTTTAAATTGTACCAAAAAAGAATGAATCCCACCAGTGATATACAATACTAACTGGAACTTATCAATTTCAATTCAAAGCAAAATCGTATATGTACCTTTCTTTATATACTGAAAAAGGAACATATAGGTACGTATTTTAAAATTAAATTACCTTAATTTAATAACTTGCAGGACACCGGTTACTGATGGTGACATAACGCTACGCATGGGTACTCCAATAGGAGTCACTGTACCACGAACTACTGCATACGGTACTTTTTTATTTTTTTGTTGAGCCACAAAATCTTTTAAGTCATTGTCTATAGACAATTGTGGTGCACGCTTAAAGAAATAACATACATTATATGACAATTTAATTTAAAAAAACAATCTATGTATACAAAAACTTACCTTCAAAAGTTTAACACTCTTCTTGTAGCTAACATATTCCCTAACACATAAACCTAAGATTAGTAAGTCCACACCCAACGCTACGCCTTCATGTATAAATTCCATTTTGTTTATTAAATTTGCAGAAATTTATTGATTTGAAATTTTTTACTTAATAAAGTAACTTCATGAAAATTATGTTTTTTTGAAAATTTTGCAAAAAAAAAAAAAACAGCTGTAGTGTAAGCTCTGACATTTGATGATGGACAAGGCATAGATTAAATAGATATGAAACTCGCTTGTCAAAAACCTAAGTCTATTGTCAAAAAAAAAAAACTTAAGTGATTAGAATGTATCCCACCAACATATGATTGTTTTTAGACGATTATGCTTACAGCTCCTAAAAGAATCTTCTGATGATTATCTGACAAGTTACAATAATAACAACATCTATTTTTTACTTTTTTTTTAATAAATTTTCTGACACGCTCGTTATTTTAATTACTGAGCTACCTAAATAAGAGCGTTTTTTAAACATGAAAATTCTATTGTAAATTCAATTTCAATAAAACAAATGGATCTAAGGATCTGCCGAATAAGATTTTCCAACCGGGTGGAGCTTAATTCGCGATCTAAGGATTTGCTTCGTATAAAATTGTATGAAAACGAGAAGAGTTGACATGAAAAATGCGCTTCAAGTTTTATTTAGGGAGCTCAGTTATGCGGCAGAGCATTTCACGAGTTGTACGAGAATCCCTATATGAGCCTCATACGATTCTGACATGCTTTCTGAAAGACTCGTTAGGTAATCTTTACACACATCGCAAACGATTCCCTCTACGGTTAATATAAGCGTCTTCCGCTGTATTGTAGAAGTATCTCACAGAGGAATCAGCTTGTGTAACAGTTTCGCTCGGCAACGATCAAAAACGTTCTTCGTGAGATTCCCCGACTCTTATACGATTAAAAATGCTGGCTGGGTATTAGTAAAAACTTTATCATTGTGTTAGTGTGTAATAGCCCAGCTAGCATTTTCAATCGTCTATGAGTCTACTGGGAATCTCATGAAGAGTGTTTTTGATCGTCGACGAGCTCATTTTTTAATTGTAGATGATTCCTCACATGGGAAAAACTGTTAAACGTGCTGATTCGTATGAGAGATTCTTCCATAACACAGCGCAATACTCTTATATTAATCATAAGGGGAATCGTGTATGATGTATGTAAAGATGATGTAACGAGTCTTATAAAAAGCATGCCAAGAGTCGTTTGAGACTCATGCAGGAATTAGTTTACAAATCGTGAAATGCTCAGCCGTATAACTGAGCTACCTAAATAAGGGCATCAAGCGTCTTTTTCATGTCAAAAAGTTATAATTTCCATACAATTGATATGAAACAAACTTGAAGGTCGCGAAATCGGCACCTTCCTGACGAAAAGTCTTATTTTACATATCCTCAGGTCGATTTGTTTTATTGACAATAGAATTTTCATATTTCAAAAACACTTTTATTTAGGCAGCTCAGTAATTGTTATATGAATCCTACAGGGAGTCGCAAAAGATTCATTCCAAGAGCGTGTCAGAAAAGGTATAAAAAAGTAATAAATAAAAAAACAATAGATGTGTTTCTTACTCGTCAGAGTATTATCAGATGATTCTTTTAGGAGTTGTATATTAAACATAATCTTCTAACAAACCTATGCTAGCTGGCCTATGCTAGCTGGGAACTGTTCTCCACAGTCCAAGCAAACACAAATAAAAGGTCTGAAATGGTTCACACTCTTCAAGTCTTAGCCGTCAAGTCTTGAGTTTTTAGGAGTGAGAGAGAGAGGAAAATAAATGGCATTCTCTTTTCCCTTCTCTCCTAAAAGCTCAAGACTAGACGTCTAAAACTTGAAAAGTGTAAACCAACACAAATAAATTTGCCTGTTTTTGTGACATTGTTGTAAAACAGCTCCCACCTTCTAGTTATTTCACCATGCTATGGCGCTTCCGCTCTTTTTTTGGCCCTTTTTAGATTCACAAACATTTTTGGTTTTTAGGCCCTTTTGCATTTCAGGTAACTATACATTATTTATATTGTGAATTCGAAGAAGAAATAAAGTATAAGAATAAAAAAGTTCAACCTTAGTTTGATTATTGTCAGGTTAAGTCAGGTTTGGGGCCCATAGGAAGTAATATACCAATCCGAATACAATTATATTATGAGCTTAATGCTGGGTACACATTGTGTAATGCATTTACGCAATCGAGCAAATTTCATTCATTTTAGATTTCATCCAACATCAAAATATGTTGATATTATGAGATTGCATTGATGTACGTTGCACCGTCCGAACCCAGCATAAGATTAATGTATGAGTTTATTGTGCATTAAAGGCAATTCACAAGTGTCCAAATATGCTTTAAAGGGTGTAATACTATTAACTAAAAAATTCTCTTTTGTTTACGTAAAAAATGCTGCAATAGGTAAAAATATGCACTTACAAATCGATGCCAAAATTCAGGAAAAGCTCTTAAACGGCTAAATATATTGTTTTCCCAGCAAGTGATTAAATATATAATAGGAAAACGCAGTTCAAACACATCATCTCATCTGCGTTAACTTCGGAATTTCAGCAGCATTCTTTGTGTCACACTGGAGTATTTTATGTATAGTTTGTAGGCGAGAGAGGAAAAATGCAACATTGTCAGAAAAATATTTCTATTGGCAACGAAGGCTAACAAGGTATTTTTCCAATATTTTTTTCGTTATTGTAAAAAACAATTTTTTCAGTGTACAATATTTGATATTTGTGTATGAGTATACTTCTCTATTATTTACACTAGTTTTGACATTTTTAAACGTCACAAAGAAACGTGCATGTTTATGTTTTTATTTATAGCATTGGTTTTTGCAACAATTTCTTGTTTGTTTTATCTAAAAAGAAATCAAATTACTAAAAGCAACTTAAATATTATTTTATTTTAAAATTATATAGAATATGTTGGGTGATAATCAACATGAAACTGAAACAACACCACTTGAAACAAAATACGTTAAATTAGGCGGGTATGAATTCTATAATAAAACATTGGGTTCCCCCAAATTCATTGTAGCACCTATGGTGGATCAAAGTGAGTTAGCGTGGCGTATGTTATGCCGGAAATACAAAGCTGAACTATGCTACTCACCCATGTTCCATAGCAACCTTTTTGCAAATGATCCAAAATATCGTAAAGATGCGTTGCAAACCTGCTCGGAAGACCGACCATTGATAATACAATTTTGCGGAAATGATGCGACAACACTATTTGAAGCGGCACTTTTGGCCCAAGATTTCTGCGATGCTGTGGATATAAATTTAGGATGCCCCCAAGCTATAGCAAGACGGGGACATTATGGTTCGTTTCTGCAAGACGAATGGGAATTGCTAGAAGAAATTGTGAAAACTTTACATGTTAATTTAAAAGTACCCGTAACGTGTAAAATACGTATATTTGAAGATAGGCAAAAGACTATACGCTATGCCCAAATGTTGGAAAAGGCTGGCTGTCAATTGCTAACAGTACATGGTAGAACCAGAGAACAGAAGGGTCCTTTAACGGGTGTGGCTGATTGGAGTTATATAAGAGATGTTCGCCAACATATAAAAATACCCATGTTTGCTAACGGCAATATCTTGGGCTTGGAAGATATTAAGAGATGTTTGCAAGAGACGGGTGTCGATGGTGTTATGACCGCCGAGGGTAATTTACACAACCCGGCCTTGTTTTGTGGTCAATCTCCAAAAACCTGGGAGATAGCGGAAGATTATCTCTCCTATGTGGAAAAATATCCCTGTCCCATTTCATACATTAGAGGACACTTGTTTAAAATCTTTCATCACATAATGAACCTAAAACCGAACAGTGAACTCAGAGAAGAACTGGCAGTAGCCAATGATTTGCAAAAGTTTCGTGATGTAGTTAAAAAGATCCAAGCGAAATATCAACCCTTCCATGAAGGTTTACAAGTTTACGATATTGAGGAAGTTGATCAAAATGTTATGCAGGAAGCTCTGGGCCTCAATATCGCTTTGCCTCCCTGGCTGTGTCAACCTTATATACGAGTACCACCAGAAATGCATAAACAAATTTTAGCCGAAAAAGTGCGTGCAGCAGAGGATCCGGATCGACAAAAACGACATTACTTCGACAACGAGGGCCAGGAAATTTCGCGTAAGCGCATGAAAAAACTGCGGAGACGTATGCGCCGTCCTGATAGGCCTGAGGGTAAACATGAACGTAATTTGGAAAATTGTGATCAGTGCACCAATCCCATGGGCTTTAAATGTGAATTTCGCCTTTGTCGCATTTGCTGTCGTGAAAAATGCTATACAGAAGATAAAAATTGTCCCGGTCATGGTATTTTAATAAAATCTAGACGTGCTAAGGCGAAACTTTTTGAAGAATCGGCCAAAAATGATTCTGGTGTGGGCGACGAAGCTGATAGGTCCGGCGAAAGCCTAAAAGAAGAAGGAAGTATTAGCAAAATGTCTGAAGATATTAATAAAACGGAAGTAAGTTAGTACAAAGTATATTTAAAGTGTTTTAAAATTTGTCTAATTTTTAGTAACATTTTATTTTAAATATACATAATTTTATGTTTTTAGTCATAATAATTGTATGAAATGCTGAATGAATGCAAATACATACATACATATGAATATGTACATATGTATGTAAATTGAAAATTATAAAATTATATACTTACAGTCCGTCAAGGATATGTCTTGACATTGTGAAAAAAATCTTATTTTGTAACTTTTTATCATAAAAAAGGCTAGTTGTTTTTGTTTTTTTAGTATTTTTTTACTTAATCGATTTATCTACATATATGTATCTTATTTAACAAACAACAGCAAGAGGAGTAGTAATTAAAGATTCACTTAATTTTTTTCATATTATAGTATGCAAAAACGAATTCTTGTCAACAAAATTCTGTAGTTTTTATTTTGTTTGATGTTATTTCCTAATTTTGATTTTTTGGGTTTTTTTCCTTGCTGTTATTTGTTTGTTAATATTTGGCTAAAAATTAATTAATCAGGTAGGTATATGATGAAAAACGAAAATATCGTTTTCAGTATCTTTTAAAATTGATTTCTAATACATTTTCCTGTATATGTACATATATGTATGCTTTAAACTTTTTTATTATACACTGGGGAGCAGAAGTGAGTACATGTTTGTATATCTTGCACTTTTTATGGAATAAGAAAAAATAATAAAAATGACCAAATAAGCAATTTTGCTGGAAATCAAGTGAAAAACAATTGTCGAATTTCAAGTTTTAAGGGTTGAGATATACTTTTGTTACACTTTATTTCAATAGCATTCTCCAGTAAAATGGGAACTTGAAATCATATGGAATATTACAGTTTTAATACAGTTTAACTTAAGTCTTAAAATTCAGCTTAATTCAATCCTTGAATTGTAGTTCAATTCAAGCCTTGAAATAATGCTTAATTTAAGTCTTGAGTTACAGTTGAAATAACCTTGAATTACAATTAAATTCAACTTGAACTTTGGTTGAATTCAAGCTTTGAAATACAATGCTTTTCAAGTAGAAATAAAACCAAAAGAATAAATTCAAGCTTTCATTTTCTAGTAAACTATTTATATTTATTTTCCAAAAAATAAATCATATATAACAAATTTTTTTAAGAATAAATAAATTAAAGTGGCGAAAAACAAGCTACGGTCATTAAGTAATGTTAAAAATAAAATAAAACCAACCCATCGTTTGAAACGGGATTTTGGGTAGAATAATTTCTTTTTTAAAAAAATAATTAATTTTAGCAGTAACAACTTTAACGGTCCCTTTCACAATGAACGATTAAAAGTTCCGTATACCTTTAATCGCAGATTGTGAAAAGGGATGTATACTAATTGTTATATACGATACTTACCTTTCTTTGTCGCAAGCTCTACAATATTAATGTCATCAGTGCATGCAGTATTAAAATCAATCTATGGTGTGAATAAGTGGAATGAAAATAAATGCGTTCTCTTCTAAATTTTCAAACATTACTATCTTATTTTCGATTGATGACCAACTGTGCTCAACCACTGCATTGTTTACTTCAAAATGGTTGCTAAATTTTATATTCAAACGGCTAGATGATATTGGAGATTTAAAATATTCTGTCATTAACAATATGATGTAATGTTGTAACAGGAGTACCTAGGCTTTTTTTGGTGGAATATGTCCAATATAAGCTCTCACCAATACTATATATGTTGTTTGGGCATTTTATAGAACATTTCATGTTATTTATTTCTATACAGGTTTTATTTTCCATCAATTTGGATTTTATTGTTGGTTCTTCATCCAATTGGCATACATTTTCTTCTACAATTCTTTTACATAGTTGGCTACTAGGGATGCCAATCGGGACTGATTTCTTAAAATCCCATATAACATACCGGGATTTTCGGGATCCCGGGATTTTCCGGGATTTCGGGATTTTTCGGGATCAATGTATTTCTTTAAGATGCTACTTTTTTCTTATTTTTTGAATATTCAAAAGGTTTTATATACGTAAAAATGAAAACAACAAAATAATTTATTTTATACATATGGGGGATTTCATGTCAAGTGACCCAACTTTTGAAATCGATGTCTTCCGATTTTTTTTTAAATATTTTAAAATTTTTTTTTTTTTAAATTTAAAACTATTTTTGTTTTTTTTTTTTTGAAGCGGGTATTTATTTTTTTTTTTTTTTTTTTTTTGCTCAAAAGAAAGCTTAGGTCTTTTCCTTTAAGGTAGTTCTGGTCGCTTTTTGGGCCGCGAGTGGGTTATTTTATTTACCGTATGTTTTTATACCCTCCACCACCACTGTGGTGAATGAGGATATACTAAGTTTGTCATTTCGTGTGTAACTTTTTTATTATACATCTAAGACCCCATAAAGTATATATGTATATTCTGGCTCCTTGAGTTATTCTAAGTCGATTTAGGCATGTCCGTCTGTCTGTCCGTCTGTTAAAAACACGCTCACTTTTGAAAAACGCAAAAGAAAAGAACAAACTTGGTCTCAAATTGCTTGTAGTTATCCTAAGCAGTTTTGGATTGAAATCCAGCAACATCGGTTCAGAAGGATCAGAGCTATGAATCAAAATGTGGAACCACCACCATGAAAAAATTGATAATTTTGATACAAAAACTAACATAAATGTTTTATTAATGCACGGAATGACATAAAATGTTGCTCGAATTTGGTTTGTACGACTGCAAATCATACTGGTAAATTTCGTGACGATCGGTCCATAATTTACCATAGGCCTCATATAAACCCATCTCGAGGAAAACAGTTTAGTACGTTTAAAACCGCAATAAAAAACGCTAGCATACTTAAATTTGGTACGTCACAGTTTTATAGGACCAGAAATCACACTGTAAAGTTTTTTGAAGATCGGTCCATAATTGACACTAGGTCCCATATAAACCCTACTCCCGGAAAACAGTTTAGTACGCTTAAAACCGTAATAAATTACGCTATCATACTAAAATTTGGTACGTCACAGTTTTATAGGACCAGAAATCACACTGTAAAAGTTTTTGAAGATCGGTCTATAATTTACACTAGGCCCCATATAAACCCTACTTCCGGAAAACAGCTTAGTACGCCTAAAACCGCAATAAATAACGCTAGCATACTTAAATTTGGAACGTCACAGTTTTATAGGACCAGTAATCACACTGTAAAATTTTTCGAAGATCGGTCCATAATTTACAATACGCCCTATATAAACCCTACTTCCGGAAAACAGTTTAGTACGCCTAAAACCGCAATAAATAACGCTAGTGTACTTAAATTCGGTACGTCACAGTTTTATAGGACGAGAAATCACATTGGCAAATTTCGTAAAGGTTGGTCCATAATTTACCCTAGGCCACATATAAACCCTACTCTCGGAAAACAGTTTATTGCGCCTAAAACCAAATAAAGCTCACTTTGGGAAAATAATAAAATTCGCCTTAAACCATCACAGATATAGATATTGCGGTAAAATGTCTTACTTAAATTCATATGGCCACAAAAAATATCATGCAAATTTGTGAAATTTTTTGTTAACGCTAAAACTAATTACACTGCTGTATTAAAATTTATTCTAATTAATTTTTTGTAATACCAGAAATCAGTCTTCAGAATTTTGGGATGATTCGTTCATAATTTACCATAGGTCCAATACAAATTACCCTCCTAAAGATCATTTTAGTTCGGCTAAAACTTTTACGAATCATGATATTTTACTCAAGCATGTTCAAAGTCCTAACAAGAAACGCATAAAATTCTCTTATTGTCGGTCAATAATTTAATTCATGTCTAAACCGCAACTAATTTTAATGCTGACGCTCGTTTTTGTGAAGAGTAGTTTATAATATATATGTATTTATCATATAGAGCTCACTCCTGTCGGTGGAGGGTATCAAAGATTGCACTCTAACTTGTTTTTTAGCAAATTTTTTATTATTATTGGACTGACAGGAATATGAGCTATTTCATCAATATAACGACTTAATTGTTATAATTATATCAACTTTTATTCTTTAGTTTCTGAATAAAACTTTAATTGGATCGTGAATAATTTTTATTTTTTGCTTGATATATAACAATTATTTCTTGATTTCTATATTTTGCATACAAATAATCATTTTTATTTTGGTATTATGTCTTAAGCCAACGCTGAACTTGCTAAGCGTAATTGTAAAAAATGTGTTCAAATATCGTTTCTACTTAAAATAATGATTTTTATTAAGCAAAATACAAAAATCGAGAAATAGTCGTCATATATCATATATAAATACTCGCTGTGTGCCAAAAACAAAAATTAAACTCAAAAATAAGAATTATTTGCATACAAAATATAACTCAAATATAATCTTTAATCATTTTTTTGTATATAGTATAAAAATTCAATAAAAACGAACAGGATTCGGGATTTATCAATCCCTCAAAAAATCCCGGGATTTCCCGTTTGGCATCCCTATTGGCTACCAATTTGATGGTGTTTCCTCAACTTTTTTATTTGTTGCAAATAATTTTCAAATGCAAAAGCACTAAATGAACCCAAGTCACCATATGATTTTACATCGTCAACTGAATGCAGCAAGCAATGAAAGTTGAATGTAAGTAACCCTTCATCAAAAAACAAGGGGACTTGATTTAAAAAATCTCTTAACATATTTTTGTGCCCAATTTTTGTTTAGTAGGCCACTTCGTTTATTCAATAAAATTATTATACCCAAACTAAGTAGCAAAAAATGGTTATATTGCGGAGGCTCGATAATATCTTTAAGTACAAAAAAAAAGCCAGTATACAGTAAAAATTGTCAATACTCCGTTGCTTTATAGCGCTCCAGTTTACTTAATGGGCAAGGCTTTCTGTCAAACTCTCTAGGAATTTGATTGCTCAGATATAGAAGACGGGACTAAAATAATTTAATTTTATTCAAAATTAATCAATAATTTGTTTTTCTTTTTTTTAACCATATACATAAGAATTGTTGTGTGACTAAGCAAACTACTTGCATATAGTCGTTCGGAAAACATTTAATCATGTCGATATCCAATTTCTCGATTTCTAAATTTTTCCGTTTTCACGTTAATATTTTTGTTGTTTATACGAGGGGTTGACTTTTCGAACTTACCTCGTAATTATATGAAATGGAACACTGCTCCCATCAAGTACCACCTGTTAATAGACTACCGTCAAGTTTTGAGCAAAATGAAAGTGTCGAAAAAATTCACGATATGGAGTTGGCCGATCGAAGAGTAAAAGTGCGTGAGATTGTTGATGGCATAGACATTTCATATGGCAGTGTGGTTTCGATTTTAAATGATCAGCTGGGTTTAAGAAAGCTGTCTGCAAGATGGGTGCCGCGTTTGCTCTCAATTGACCATAAACTTAATAGTGTGACAACTTCAAAGGATTGTTTGGAACATGGATCCATTACAACACTCCGGAGACCAATCAGCAGTCTAAACAATGGGTTTCTCCGGGTGAACCGGCTCCGAAGAAGGCTAAGGTATTAAAGTATTTGGAAAAAGTTTCCTGACGAGCTGGCCTAAGCAACCAGCGAAATGCGCATAGAAACTAGCTTTCCCACAACAATAAATTTCAGTGTTTTTTATCATAAATTGGGATTATTAGCACATCATTAACAAATGAATTAATTAATAAATATTTCATTCCCGAAAATAGTTTTTGATAATAAATTTGCATGTGCCCGGCAAATAAAAAACTGAAATGGCAAGCTGCTTTATTTAGCAACTTGTTTTTTTAATTTTGTTTTTTTCTATCCTCTTACAACTACAATTCGTGTTGGAAAAAACCCAGCCAATTGTAGGGGAATGTAAGAAAGAAAAAATTCACTATTTATTGTTGTGTCTTTGTTGAAGCTTTGATATTGTTACAAGTAAGAGCTGAGTGTTTAAAATTCTTATTCTCTTTATGGTCTTATTTGTATAATATTTTTAGCTTTTCTAAAGTATTTGGAAAAAGTTTCCTGACGAGCTGGCCTAAGCAACCAGCGAAATGCGCATAGAAACTAGCTTTCCCACAACAATAAATTTCAGTGTTTTTTTATCATAAATTGGGATTATTAGCACATCATTAACAAATGAATTAATTAATAAATATTTCATTCCCGAAAATAATTTTTGCTAAGGTAAGTTTGTCGGCCAATAAGGTGATGGCAACAGTTTTTTGGAATGCACGGGTAATAATCCACATCGATTACCTTCAAAAGGGAAAAACAATAAACGGCGAATATTATGCCAACTTATTGGAGCGATTTAACGAGGATTAGAAAAACGACCCCATATGGCCAAGAAAAAAGTTATTTTTCATCAAGGTAATGCACGGGTGCACACGTGAGCAGTGTCAATGGCAAAATTACATGAATTGGGCTGCCAGTTGGTATCTGATCCGCCATATTCTCCGGATTTAGCCCCCCAGTGACTATTTCCTATTTCCGAACCTAAAGAAGGCCCCTATTGCGGTTCTCCACTGAACTCAGTTTGGTCGTGTGAGAGTCAACCCAACTTATGCACAACCAAACTCATTTTAGGTATTGTGATACCCAACGGTTTTTAGTTGAGTTTGCTATAAAGTTGCCAACTTTAAATATAACGTTTGACAAGTGAAAATTTTATAAAATGAAATAATTTTTTAAACTTAAAGTATTTTTAATTGTTGTGTTGAATAAAAAGTATTTACAATGGATATTAGTGTCGATTTATTTTATGATGATGAAAATGGAAACTCTTGAACAGATGTGCTACGTATAAGAAGAAAAATTCCTGATGATTCCAACCCTCTTGAACTACCTAATGCCAAGTAAGAACTTATAATTAGTAACGTAACTAAATAATAATTTTAAATTTGTAGATTTAAAAGTAATTTCCGACTAAACAAGGAAGCGTTTTGTTATTTGTTGGATGAGTTTTGTTATTCGCGTAGTGGCGAATTAAAGTTGTGTGTTAAAGTCCCATATATCTTTACACTGATTTTTGGTCATACCAAATTTTGGTTTTCCACGTGCAATCTCTGGGTTTTTTTCATTAGATTAACAAGCCTCTCAAATTGTGCTGTAGTTGTAATTTTCAAAGATCTACGAATGTATTAAATGCTGTAAAATTCTAATATACAGTATAACAAATCTTTCTGCTTATGGTTTTTCCATTATTATTTTTTTTTTTTTGCTTTTAAAAATGAAAGTCAACTGAAACTGAAAACAACTCAACTACTAATAAACAGTTGTGTATTTATAACGTTTCTGTCGACCAAACTTTTACAAAGTTGAAAACGGCAATACCACGAAAAAACAGATACACAACTGAAAAGCCAACTGCCAGTAGAGTTGAGAATGACAATGCAAATTTACCAAAGACAACCAAACTTGTACAAAAGTGGAGAACCGCAATAGGGGCAGAAATGACTCGGTGGTAAGAGATTTATCTCCAACGATAAAATTATTGGTCAAACAAATGCCTATTTTATGGACCTCGAAAAATCTTATTTTTTGGAAGGGATACACAAATTGGAGAAACGTTGGACTAAGTGTATTGAGCTAAAAGGAGATTATGTTGAAAAATAATTTTTTTTTGTAAAGAAAACTGTGTTTCATTCAAAAAGTCACGGGCTTATTGATCCGCCCTCGTATTTTAATAAAAGTTATAACTATTATGTATTAAGAAAATTTTATTTCTTTCAGATATTTTGTAAAAAAAAAATTAAATAATTATTTGGCAACAGAATTAATTTTGAACGTATCTATGGATGTGTTTTCTATTTGAATTCTAAAATATTTTGTAACTTGAATAGCATTTAAATATAAGTTTGAACTCAAGTTTATTTCCAGTTAAATTTTAAGGACTTGAAATTTTATTTTTAAGTGTTTATTGGGATTACATAAAATTTTTATATTTTATTTCTTCTTAAATTCTTAGCAAAACTCAATTTAAAACAATATATAATAACAACAAATTCATAGATTAACATAAATAAAACTTAAATAACCCTCATGTACTCAATTTTGCACCTTTCCACTACAATTGTGATTAATTATATTTCTAGTATTTAGGCCACAGTCCTTTATTATTTAATACTCTAATTAAGCGTTTTGGCATACTTTCCACCAAGTTCTGAATAATTTCATCAGGAATACGCTGCCACTCAAGCTGCAAACGTTGTCATAGCTCGTTTAAGTTCGATGGGGCTATTGGCTACTCTCCCAACCGTCTTTTCACGATTGATTAATTGGATTGGGGTCGGGACTTTGCGCTGGCCATTGCATTAAGTGAAAATTTTGCCCAGTCAACCGTTCCTTAACGTTTTGGGAGGTGTGTTTTGGGTCGCCATCCTGTTGTAATATGGCTTCTTCCTCAGGATATGCGCTCATATCAACGAAACTGGGAAGATGGGTCTCTTCATATACACCTCAATTTTGATACCATCAATTTTCTGAAGTCGTCAAATATGCCACCACGTTAAGCAACCTCATACCATAATGTTGCCTCCACCATGTTTAACTGTTTATTAAACATAGTGTATATGTATGGTCTCCCCAGGTCGGCACCAGCAATACTGCTTACCGTCAGACTGTAATCGGTTGAACTTGGATTCATCTGACCAGATTACACGTTTCAAGTCATCGGCAATTTTTGTGTTCCCTGGCGAACTTTAACCGTGCTGCAACATTTTTCTTTGACAATGCAGGTTTATGTTTCTTAGCATCTGATATGTAGCCAATGTTGTGGAGCGCCCTTCTTGCTGTCCATCTGCTTACATTTTTGCTAATTGCAAAGAAAGCTTCCTTTTATTAGAGATTGATCTGCCTTCACCTTTCTCATCGTTAAAAGCTTGCGTCGCCATCCGTTAAAAGCTTGCAGCGACCTACAATTTGAGCTTGGGGTGTAATATTTCGCCTTTTCATTTATTGTCACCACTGATTCTTGTCACCACTGATTGACTCACTTTATTTTCTTTGGCTATTACTCTTGATGAGAAGCCATTCTGTCATGCATAAAATACTACATATTTTCCACGGTTCGCTTTAGCTTTCTCATAATTTTAAATAATTTGAAATTTTTATTTTATTTCTGAAATGCACCTTTTATAAACCTTACGCAGCTTATCAAACACGATGTTTAACTAAAATTTACATAAACATAAATAAAATTTACAGAAACATAAATAACAAGAACCAAACCATAATCCAAATCAAAATAAACAGCAAAATATTTAAAAAGGCTTGAGTCGCACCCAAATCCACTAGCTCGAAATATTTTAAATGACAGTGGACACTCTAGATTAAGGAGAAGAGATACTGCAGGACTCATCCGACGAGAAGACCGCTAAACATCTACATATGTGAACAGAAACCGTGAGGGGAAAAATTTTCGTCTAGCATTGGCAGGACAAAAATAAAGTATTAGTATAAGATTTGATTAATTATTGTTAGTTCATATTTAATATATGAAGACTCAATAAATAAATAATGAAAATATCTAGTTTTGCAAATAAGTTATAAAAAAATTAACATATTGCGACCGGTCCTAATGTTATCTTCCACTCAAGTCCGTGAATTTTTAATTTAATTTTGTAAGTTCAATAATATATATAAAAAAAATCAGAAAATAACAATTTCTCTGTCACTCTGGACTCTGAGTGTTGAATTTTATGTTTATTGTTTCAGTATTAATAAAAGTTCAGAAAGTTCTAGTCCCGAAAAAATCTCCCCCTTACAGATTCTCATTCACTCAGGACCATGCATTTTTAATATTATGTGTCTAGGTCAAATATAACAAAAATTCAAAAAGAACTAATTGAAGAACAAAAAAGTACCAGTATTGTTCCTGTTATAGTTTTTCTTTCACTCAGAACGCTGCACATAATTTCAATATTATAGAAAATTCAAAAATTAACACATGCAGCACGGAAGAGTAAAAGAATGTACAGAATAAGTGTTGCTATAGCGCATAAATACTAGTATGTATTAGAAAAATTGTGACGTAAAATTATTTCTCTTTTGTGTAGAAACATCTTTATCGGCCTGCCTTTAATTCCTACCATAACACTCATGTTTTTCTTATGCACATTACGCGGGGATTCCCATAATTCGTTTAATAAAGATGTTTTTACACAAAAGAGAAATAATTTTACGTCTCATTCATTTCGCATCACGGTTAGAGTAGGAGTCGGAGTCGTGAGTCGGAGTCAGAGTCGCACTTAAAAAATTTCAGCATTTGGAGTCGGAGTCGGAGTTAGTACTTTTTTCGGACGACTCCACAGCCCTGCTTACAACACTGAAAAATCCTTTTCAACTCGTTCAGTATCGATTGAAGTAATTAAAAACAAAATTTCTTTCGCATCGAAAAAGAATTCGATCACGACTGCCGGAATTAACCCCCAAGTATGTTCTAGGTTTCGATTCGTGCTTAAATTGCAAATTTTTTTTTAATCCGCATGATTCATAAATTGGAGTTCTCAAATTAGAATGTTTTTGTGTTTTCGAAGTTTTTGTAAGAAAAAAATCTTAATTACAAAAACAAAAAGGCGAATTCATACGAGGTGGTCTTATTTTAAAAACGGTTACAAAACTGTAAAAAACTTTTACGGTGTGTCAAAATAATACAAAACTGTAGTAAACAAATTAGCTGTGTGTCAACAGGATATGCTGTCACATTTCATTTTGTTTTTAATTTTAAATTGTGTGTTTTTGAATGTAATAACCAGAGAAGACCAATTTGCTTTTTTTGCTGTTTTGCTTCTTTTTTGCTGTTTTTGCCCATATTTGCTTTTTTTGCTGTTTTTGTTATTATGGTGCTTATTTTGCTTTTTTCCTATGTTTTTGCTGTAAAATAGCTTTTTTAACATAATTTTTACGTAAAAATATTTTTTTGAGAAAACATGAGAAAAAAAAATAATTGACAACTTTTTTCTGGGTTAAAACAAAAATATGTTAGTTGTGGACTCAACGTTTTTGGGCGCTTTATTACAACTAAAATTAATAAACTTACCATCCCAAAAAAACAGCCATGTTACTTATTTGAGTTTAAAACAAAATAAGTAAGCCGGCCGTTGTGAACGAAAAAATAATAAAAAAAAATGCCGAAAGAAAAGTCAGATATGTTATTTTTGCTAAAAATGGTAACATTGTATCCTGAAGTTTTTAAAGTTGAAAAAGATTGGCTTTTTTGTAATGTGTGTTCGAGTAAAATTAATAGCGAAAAGAAGTGCAATGTGGAGCAACATTTTAGTACAAAAAACACAAATTAGCTGCTTGCCAAGAAAATCGTCCACAAAAACTTATAACGGAATTTCCTGTTACTATTACTGCTAATATATTTCACGAAGATATATGTAAATTTTTGTTGGAGACCAATATATACCAGTAAAAAAAGTAAGCCATCCCAGTTTCAAAAACATCTTTCAAAAGTACGCCAATTTTTCAGTTCCAAGCGAAAGTTCTATTCGAGGTAAATACATACCTCAAATGTATACGGAAGCTATAAAAAAAGCTACAAACAGTTGGGTTAGCTATTCACGAAAGTGTAAATATTGTGTCAAATGTACGAAAAGCTCTTGAGAATCTACATGAAAAAATATATATGAAGAAATTTAATGCAGTATGAATTTCAAAGAAATCCGGGGTTCAAACAAATTTTACAAATAAACAGCATTCTTCAAACTGGTGCTAAACCTGATGACGAAATGAAATTTTGAAATATAAATTTGCTCCAACAACATCCATTGACGTGCAAAGAAGTTTCTACTTATACAATTCACTTTTAACAGAAAGACGAAGAAATATGACGTTTACAAATATAAAAGCCCACATGATTGGTTATTGTAACTGTTTTCACGAATCTGAAGAAATAGAATAACTGTAATTTATTATATTTAAATGTATATATTAAAAAAATAAAAATGCTTTTTTTGCTGCTTTTTTTTCTAAATTTTTGTGCTTTTTTTATATATTTTTTTTTGCTGTAAACCCTTTGTTTTTTGCTTTTTTTTGTCTTCTCTGGTAATAACTTAAACATGTTTTAAATTTCGTAATTCTAAGTGAAAATTATAGAATTTATTAAAGATTCCCCAGAACCACCAGAACGGTATACCATTTTGACATATGGGTCGTTATCAGCTGTTGCTGCCGTAGCAAGCTAAGGTCACCTGGGGGGCTACTCTATATTGCGATGTGAATACAATTTCATTGCGAAAGCTAAATGCCAAAATGGTACTTTCGCAAAATTGTTTGAAGATTAAGCAAAACTGGTAATAAAAATCAATAGCGCAGATTTCTTGTAATGAAATGGCAAAATATGTTAAAAAATAATTAGTATTTTAAATTGGAAAGTTTAAATAAAGAAAATGATGATGATTTGCGAAAAGAAAAAAAATAAAAAGATGCGAAAGACAAATGCGCAAACGCATTAAAGAGTACCAATCACTATATTTGTTGCTACAATTTTTGTCTTGATTGTATCAAGTAACATTAGGTGCGTTTGAGTACTTTTACAGTAAAATGCAGTAAATGAGTAAACTTAAAAATTTGCTCTCACAAAAAGCTGTTGTCCAAAAAAGTACGCGAACGCAAAATTTGTAAAAATTCGTAAAATAAAGGCAACAGCTGATGGCAAATAATTGAAGTGTTGAAAAATGTTTACACTTTTGACTACTTAACTCGTTTTCTTATCGGTACTCGATTAAATAATTTTTATAACAAGAATATTTTTGAAAAATACAAATGAATTATTTTATATAATCTTTCATATTTGTTTGTTTCTTATTTTATTTGAATTTGCTAATTTGTGTCCGGCTAAATTTCATCAATAGTACACGAATACTTTTTTTACTATTGATAACTTTAAAAAACAAGGGCTGTTCTAAGCACCCGAGTACTTGACACTTTTACAACTCCAAAAAATTAACATAACAAACAAAGTTTTAAAAGTTGGTATTTAGCCATATAAATTCTTCACAAACAAGTTTAATTAATTAATATTTATTCATTTTTTGTTTTTATTTTAGTTTTATTTCAACTTTTCTTTTTTTAAACAATTTTTTACAATTTGTATGCCTTTTCTTTGCTACTTTTGCTTGTTTACCTTTTGAAACATGTTTTTTTGTTTTACTAAATTTTACAGCAAAAATTTCTGCAGTAAAAATTTGTAAGTACTCAGTCAAGAACTGTCACTTTACGCTCTCAATTTGTGTTCTCATTTACTATATTTTGTGTACGCGAACGCAATTTAGTAAAATGCAGTAAAGTTCAGTAAAAAATAGTAAAAACTTTTGTGTTCTCGAACGCAGCTATTTTCACAAGGTATTTGCTAGGGTATTCATTTAATCGGGCTTTTGCTTTAATCGGTTAATCGCACGATTAATTAACCGAGGTTTTGGTTTAATCGGTTAATAATCGGTTAATTTTGTAATTGATCGGTTAACCGATTAATAGTTTTTTTTTATAAATTAAGTAATTTCAATACATAAAAATGCATAAATTATTTATTATTTGGAGTTTACTTTTTAAAAAAAGTAATAACATAACAAACATAACAATTCTTGAACTAACACGAATTCTAATACATATTTTTTAATTAATACATAAATATTATTTCAATAGTTTAAGGAGACCTTAAAAATAATCTTTTAGAAAAATGTTTAGGACTTAAGCGATTCTTTTCTTTAGTTTTGATAAATCTTGACTTGGGAAAAAATTCTTTTACTTATCGTTGATGTTGGAGAAATCGAAGGCAATCCATAATAAAGAATATCTGATTTCTTAGTCCTTTTCTTGGATTTCTCTAACGTATAAAATCTTCCATTATGTCATTAGAGTTCTGTTTGAATTTTTTAAATTTTCAACTCTTCTAATTGTTTCGGCTTATTCTGGAAAAAGATTGATATGAGAAATTAAAGAAGAAAAAAATAACTAAACACATACATACATATGGGAAGTTCCGGCGAAAATTCTCCTTTTTCTAATCGTTTATCAAAAATTGTATATGTATGTATAATTTACTTTTTTTAAATGTTGTGTAAGGCGCAACTATCTCTACATTAAGTTACAAAAGGGATAACTTTTGAACAACATGGTACTAAAATACAAGCTTATTTGCTTTCTGGCGTTACATTACAAAAAGTAGACTTTTCGCTGGAAATTCCCATATGCACCTTAAACGAGCAAAGATTTTTAAATTTGATAGTTTGGAAAATTTATCTTTATAATTCCAACGCCTGCAGACTTATGCAGTTTTGTAATGCAAGTCAAAATCCATTTCTGTTTTTTTGTAACGTCACGCCGGCGCATATTTTTTGCTGAAATCTTCAAATCCTCAGGGTTGATTTTTGTAAATTTTTTTCTGAATATAGTGCTGCTTCATTACTTTGTAAATATAGAAAAACTTTTTACAAATTTGACTTTTTCATTCAATTAATTTTGTCGTACAAATATCACGTCGCAATGGAAATGCCCATATATAAAAAGTACGTGAGACAAAAAGCTGTTGATAGCAGAGAGCTATTTAAAATGAAGATCACTGAACACCTTCTTTGGTTGTATGAAAAAATATTTTCTAAGCGCATACCTTTTGTATATGGGACAAAAGAACTCATTTAAAACATAAAAACATAC
This sequence comes from Pollenia amentaria, assembly GCA_943735925.1. Lineage (NCBI taxonomy): Eukaryota > Metazoa > Arthropoda > Insecta > Diptera > Polleniidae > Pollenia > Pollenia amentaria. The sequence goes on from OX031009.1 coordinate 165,313,846, forward strand.
GTTAGAATACTACAAAAAATTAAAAATTTTGTTACATCGGTTAATCGGTTAATCGACTGAAATTAACCGGTTTAATCGTTAATCGAAAATAGACAATTTCAAATTAACCGATCAGTTAATCGGGTAGTAATTAATCGGTTAACGGTTACCCGAATGAATACCCTAGTAAATAGTTAAACGATTCAAATGTTCCAATCATCAGCACACACGCATCCGTTCAACTACATGCGTATTTTGGTGTACAGTATATAAAAACTATTTTATGTTAAGCAATAACACAGGTTTTAAAAATAAATTTTTTTCATACGTTATTTTGTTTTATACGTGATACGTTATTTTGTTTTAAGAAATAACAATTCTAAATAACTTTAGCCACTCAGCATTAAATATATTAAAAAAAAAAGATTTTTTCATCAGCCATGTCACAGAGTACAATTCCGTTCGGAACCGAAGAAAACATATTTGTTTATTGATATAAAGTTTATTTTGATGGGTTTTTAGCCTTTTAAATACAGAAAACTCCCATTCCGTTCATGAAAAAAAGTGGTTTCATTCCGGAAAGTTTTTTCGTAATTTTCTGAAGCATCAAAATACGAAATAAATTCCGTTTCCGAACGGAATTGTACTCTGTGACATGGCTGTATGTTTCTTGTTTCATTTTAATCCTGGCTTAAACATTTTGTTTCAAAATTGCAAATATTTTCCATTTTTTAACGTTTTTTTCCTTAACTTGTCAACTTTTGAAAATACGTTGTTTGGGATTTTAAGTGACGATATGTATATGTGCGTAAATACATTGGCACTTGGTTTGTTTGACTTTTTTACCCAAAAAAAAAAAAATAATATTACAAAAAAAAAAAAAAAAACATAAAAGAAAACAGCATATCGTTAACTAAAACGCAAAAGGCCCCAACTAACCAAAAATTAAAAATCGAATTTTTCATTGATTCTGACGTACTGCATCAACACAAATATCCACAAACGAAATCTTTTAGATAAATTGAGCGATTCTAATAACAAAAACAAATGGCCCATCTACAAAAGTTTATATAATACACGCCTAAAAACTTAATTAACAGTTTGCAAAATATGCTACATTGTCAATTATCAAAACAATTGTAGGGTCTTCAAGAAAAATAGAAGCAAAATAAATTATAAGCATTTTAAAGCAATTTATCATTTCAAATAGTTTTTAGCTTCTCCTGTAAAATTTTCGATATGTTAGAAAGGGCCTTTTGCGTTTTAGGTAACGATATAAAAGTTTTGATTTAACTAAACAGATCCATTTTTTTATCCATTGCAGTGTTATGTTGTTTTTTTAGTTATAATATACCAATTTTTTTTTGGAAAATGTATAACTATTTATTAATAAGTTTATAATTTCGAATCCTATCTTCCAAGCCATGTTGAAGCAAATTTTAAGCGTATAACTTTTAGTATATTTGACAAATTATTTTTAAAAAATGCTTATTTAGAAAAAATCCGCTTAGCGAATGCACAATTATGTGTTAAAGTAAAATCATATGAACATATAAAAGCTGGTAGGCAAATTTGCATTAGTTCATTGCCAATATAAAAAATATTTTGTTGAAAAACCCAGCAAAAACTTTACTTACCTGGTAAGTTAGCAGGTAATATTGAGAGAGAGACATATGAACACTACTTATTTTTCGGCTGAATAACTACTGATTTTTGTTCGAGTTGCCCACAGAATTCAGTAGTTACAATACACTTACTAGAAGTCACAAAATATCTAGTTATTATTAAGTACTTACAATATTCTTACTAGAAGCCCAAAATAACTAGTTTTTATTTTATTGGCGCTAGTTAATAGACCTAATGAGTAGTTATGGAGCTAGTTACCAGTAAGTAAATATTCAGTATTGAAAACAAGACAACTAATAAGTAGTTATTTATTATCTGATTATTAGTAAGCAAATATTCATAACTGAAAATAATAGCACTGAAAAGAACTTACTAAGGTCATTACTAGAAAGTACTTATTGAGGGTTTCAAAATAATGACAATTGTAATGACAAGTACTTACCAGGTAACGTATGAAATAACTACGATCTATTACCAAAATTAAAAAAGTTTTTTCTGGGAAGGGGCAAAAGGGACAAAAATAATACAAAAATGATACAAAGGGGGATTTAAAACAACGGGACAAAGAAAGTGGCACGGCAGTCAAAAAAGGGACAAAATGCGACTTTAGTCGCATTACGGTAACGCTGTCTGGGATAAATGAGGTAAATGAGTTAAAAACGAAATTACCCAGTAGTCGTCATGACTTATTTTGAGTATCTTATAACCTGCAGCCTATAGGATAAATATTGTCCTAAACTCGACAGAAGTTTTATTTCTAACTAAATACCTATTTAGATATGAAATTGCTTACTAAATTGAAAAAAAATGCAATTACTATATGCATATAAAGCAATTTTCTTTATATCCTGTAAAATATGCAATAACTTATTTTTTTAAAAAGAAGTTCCTACGTTGGACCTTAAAATTATAATTATTTGTTATAACACACGTTCTGCAGAAAAAAAATATACATACTTATCTAATAATATTTTTTCATTTCTTAAAGACAACCTTTTGAAAAATAATTTAGATGACTAACTAATTAAAACTTAAAGAACAAAAGAGTTGTCTTTTAATTAATTGTTTCGCTTTTGTTGTACAAGTGAATAATTAAAATGATAAGAACTCGATATCCCACCCACAATAGTCTGCTTAATATGAATATAAATAAAAAACAAGCAACATAAAATGCCAACAGTTTTAAAGACAATTTCAACAAAATGAAGAATTTTATATTACTTTTTGTGGTAATTTTTTTAAAATAAATTACACCTTGTTCTCTTCTTAAAAAGAAATTTCTTTTATCTTTTAGCTTCTTGTGCAAATAACTATTTCGCTTACACTGGAATATTATGAGTTAGTAGATCCTTTTAATGCTGTCCAAAATCCCTGCAGTGATATACGCAATGGTCAGTTTATTTGTCAAGATTGTGGAACATTAGGTTTTTGTATGCAACAAAATGGTGCCTGGAATACTCTGCAAGTAACAGAATGTCAAACTGAACACAACTTGTATTGTGACGAAGAGGCTAGAGGTTGTGTTTTTAAGCAGAGTTGCAAAGAAATCACAAGGGGCCCTAAATTTGAATGTCAAAACTCTGGCATTTTTCCGGATCCTTATGACTGTAAATATTATCATGTTTGTGATAGCAAAAACGAAGGTGAGCGTTCAATATGTCCCAGCGGCACAGCTTATTCACCAGCTACTAAAACGTGTTCCCTACCATCTAATTCTGATATTTGTTTGAAACCTCAATATGATTGTAAGACACTAGGGCAAATGGCAGCTTGGCCTACAGATCCCAGCATCTATTATGTGTGTCATGCTGCGAATATGGCTGGGAATCCAGTGCGTTATCCGGCATTGTATAGTTGCAAGAGCGGTAATGTTTTTGTCAACAATAAATGTATTCCATATACATCGCCTACATTAGCGCCACCCCCCGCAACAACTTCTGCACCTGAAATTAAAACCTGTCAACCTGGTAGTGATTTATCTGTGAATACTTACGATTGCTATTCTTATTTAGTTTGTGCTAATGGAATACTGATTTCGACCATGTGTCCAACAGGTACTCACTTCAGTCCAACCACAAAAAGCTGCATATTTGGAAAATGTTAAATGTTAAAAAAAGTTATTAATTAAATACCAAGAATTTATAAAATATTGACATATAATTTAAAAATAAAAAACTGAAGCTATGGGTCACACCTAGCATATATTTGACGCATCACACGTTAAGTCCCCTTTTAACTCTTAAGTAGACACATAATTTGTGTGGCACAAACTGCCACCTGGGCCTGGCTGGGACTACTTGCATTTTGTATGGAGTTTTTTGTGGATATAGCAAAAACACACACTAACGACTCCTGGGCGTGGTTGGGACTACTTCCTTACTTATTTGTATGGAGTTTTATGGCAAGAACATTTTGTTGTCAACTAGAATAATTATTCGAAATTAAAGTAAAGAATGAATTCTTATGTGTTGCGTATGCTTTTTGATATTTTTCGTATTGAGTTTATTTACTACTGTACATATACACTAGGGCAGGGCCTGGCCAAGCCCAGGTGGATTTAATATGCACAAAATTTCATTAGGCCAATTGCTAAGCCCATGGTGTTTAAATTAACACTTTTTATCGTTTTCTTGTTAAAAACGCTTTGATTGAAGAATACATAAAGTTTCGTTCTAATATATTTAATAATTATATGAAAAGAATTGGAAAGAAGTCATAAAATGCCTTGTCAGGCCCAGGTAAATACTTAAAGGGCCTGTACACGGCCTGCTTGTCATGAAGGCGAATTCACTTGTGTAGGTGTGCTGGACGTCATAGTCGCCGTCGTATCTAATTTTTTTGATTTTCTATCCTGCATCGTCGGTGTCACACATACAAACACATTTACTAATACTACCACAGCGCTTGATGAGAAATGCGTACAAGAGAGAATTAGCCTGCACAGACCCCTTAAATGATTTCTGTGTTTGAACAAACGATTTGGCTTAGTTGCAAGCAAGGCGAATTCACCTACAGGTGGCGTCGGAACTACAAAAATCATAAAACAACAGAAACAACATAGTGTATTCTGCATTGCATTATCAACCATACCTAACAAGATACTAACAAATCAACAAAAATTGGTTCGAACTGTCAAAATCAGATAGCTTTTCGATAAAACCTGCAGCTGAATTCGCCTTGGTTGCAAGGGGTATTACTGACAAGAACAATTTCAATACTTTTTGTAGAAACATATTGAAGCCGATTTGATCCAGTACCAAACATGGTGAAATAATACAGGTGGTACTACGGCAACAAATAAAACATTACAATAAAAATGGAAATTTATCTCCGCATACGTCAACAATTATTTTAATGAAGTTTCAAAGTGTCACTGAACATGATGAAATAAATAAATTTTAAGCCAATTATTATTTAATTATGGTCAATATCTATTTGTTTTAAATAACAATTATCAAAAATTTTAATAAACATAAACATAAACAAACTTTTGACATACATAAGATTGGCAAACAATACAAGGGGGGCTACTGCTATTGCGATGTAAATGAAAATTGCAGCAAATCTAGTGATTGGTACACTTTAATGCGTTTTTATGTTATTCTTTTCACTATTTATTTTATTTAAATTTTCCAATTTATATTTTTTTTTACATATTTTGACATTTCATTACTGTCAATCTGCGCCATCTTTAATTTTTATTGCCAGTATTGCTTAATTTTCAAAAATTTTGCGATAGTGATAGAAAGTGTCAAATTGGCATTTAGTTTTCGCAACGAAATTCTTTTCGCATCGCAATAGAAAGTATCGCGTAGTAATGCCACCCTTTATTTCCACTTACAGGCGCGATAAGACTTTTCGGACGAATATAATTTTATGTAAAAATTTTTAACATATTTGTTTTCGAAAGATGGTCAAATTTGGAATAAAATATTTTCTGATGATAAAGTTGTAAAATGTTAAATTTGGAATAGTGTACTCGTATTCTTTAGGCAGAAAGGTTGGTTTTCAAAGAGACCAAGTAACTAAATCCGAGTATGTACCCACATCAGAGCTATAATTCTGCTTGAAATACTTCATAGTTTATATTGTAACTTTAGGAGAATAAATGCTATAGGACTTACGCTGGGTTTTTGAAATCTCAGTTAAACTAGTCTTAGTTAATCTAAAAAATATCTGTGCCGCCGTTACCAAGTTTGTATATAACATTTTAACGGAACAGCTTAGTTTTGCTTAGAATGTTGGTCTATAATGAAATAATAAATAAAATATCACATTTCGCCGGAAAAGTCCGAGTTTCAGAGTACGTTAAGCTAAGTTGAAACTTAATAAACATCTCAAAAACCCGGCCTTAAAGTATTTCGAGTTCTCTATAAATTAAACGTGCAGATCGATGTGGTAAATTCACTTAATGCGGCTGGTACTCAAACGCCAACCACCAACATTTAATTTTTACAAGGTCTAGATAATTTTCAAACTAAAAACTTTTCATCATATTAAGCTCCAACCTGTTCCGAAACGTGTGTTAAGAGCAGAAATAGGAATTTACGGTACAACATAATAACTTAAGATCAAAAGTAAAAAGCTTGGTGCACGTGTTTAAAATTAAAAGCAAACTTTTATTTTTTTATAAGAAAAAAACTATTATTATTATTTATTTAACAGCTACCAAAAGAACACGAAGATATTGCTTCATTAAAATATGTACCCGTAGGACATTCCATTCGTTTTAAACTACCACTTATGGCCGAACAATAAAAGTATTTGCGACAGTCCTCGGTATCAGCATACAGCCCAACTTCGGAACATACTCTAGGTTTACCGGGAGCCAATGTAATGACAATTGCGCCAGTTGATGTTGCAGGAGTTGGCATACCGCCCGAGTTATCAATAGGAGTGCTAGATGATTGCTCGTTTGTGTTGGCTGCACTACAAAAATAACCATCGAAGATTTCGCCATCATCACAACGATACAAAGTCGGATAGAGAACACGTTCATCCTGATTTGACGTGGCCTTACAGATGTAAAATATATTTGCACTCATTGGCCAAGCATGAGCATCACCAGCATTCAAACACTTAAATTGTTTCTCATGGCAAACTGAGTGTGTTATAGTAAGAGAGCATTGCCCAGTAGCCGGACTAAAAGCTTTATCACTGCCACAATCAACACTGGCCGAAACTAAAGTTGGACCTACAAAGTAACACATGTGATATTTTTGACAATCATATGGATCCGGAAAGATGCCGTGAGAAGTGCATGGGAAGTTGCCTTCAAAGCTGAACGGATGACAGGGACCCGTGGCATTACTGCAGCCGCCTTCTTGAGCATTGCAAAAGAAACCGTTTTGTGTATCACATGTTTCAACCGGTATATTGACCCAACCGTTAGAATGCTTCACACAGGTTGATAATAGATCACATGATTCACAGATGGGTCCAGGAGTTTGACGTCTTTCACAGGTGTTTGTTTCACGCGGTTCTATTTCGGTGCGAGAGAGACTAAGCATGTTCAATGCCAATGCGCTTAGATCAATGCAGAACATCTAAAATACAAAATTTATGAAAATTTAATTTTAGCAAGTGAAAATATGAATAAATGTATATCTTAAGGTTCTATTTAAAATCCTTAAGAGACCTTCAGGATCCACCTCTAAATCTAGATCTGGCTGAATAAGAAATAATGGTCTTTGTGATGTTGAGTTTACTTATTGCAACTTTAAAAATTCTTACAAGACAAATTCGCTAAAACTTGGAAGGTAATTCGCAGTACTAAAGTCTTCGATCATGTTAGTTTATTGTTTATGAACTGGGTCATAACGTTTGCAACGTTGGCTTTATCCACTTGGTACTATTGATTGCATGTTAAACAAAAGCAATATGGCTGCCACAGACTCTCAACATCAACCGGTTTTTATTGGTAAACCCAGTACAAGAGACACTTTGTTCTAAAACCGGAAATCATTTCAATTGACCACTTGCTATAGTTACTAAAAAATCGATTAAAAAAAAAAATTAAACTGCCGGCCCCTCAATTTTGAACTAAAATTTGTTCGCTTAACTTACACTTCGTTTGAAATCGAGGGAGAGGCAGTAAATCTAGCAAGTCCAAAATTTGTTTAGATATTACAAAAGGCCTTTTATATTTCATTTTATTTGTATATACCAGGGGCTATTTCTGGCAGTCTTGCTCGAATACTTTATTGATTCGAAAGCAATTTTATTTCTAACTCTTTCAGTCGATACTGAACGAATCGAAATTATTTTTTCAGTGTTGTAAAGCATTTATTTGAATTTTTACATCACTGAAAAAATAACTTCGATTTATCTGTACCCCTGCTCTGTAACTTTGGTGAGAACTTCTCGCATCGAAAAGATGTAAAACAAAATATTCCATCGTTTCTCGAAAAGTAAGAAAAAAGTGTGTCTGTAACTCACCTTACGTGGCAGCTATTACTCACCAAAAATTGTAACAGACGCAGTTAAGTGAGAAAAACAGTTGTTTGATTCAATTTATGGCATTTTTGTTTCATTTTCGCGTTTCAATCGAAAAGTTTCTCGAAGCGAGAGTTACAGAACACTGGTATATAAAAATAAAATTAAATATAAAAGGACTTTTGTAATATTTACAATTAAAGAATAAAATTTTTATTTGAAATACCCTGCAGTTCTGAAAGTGACAAATGTTTTTGAAGGATTTTTGCTCAAAATTGGAGTAGATGTAGTATATTTAAATAATTTTCAAAGTCCTTCAAAATGATAAACATTTTAACATTAAATGACGTTGTTTTGTTGGTGGATCATAAAATTGTGCTTTAAAAATAATACACAAACTTGTTATGTGATTATTGATATAAACGAGATTATTTCGTTACTTTATTTCAAGTAATCTACTTCTGAAGAAAATCTGCTACTTAACTAGGTATTTTCAGGTAAACTAAATCGTAGTCAGTTAAATTACCAAATTACTATTTTTACCTGTTTAAATTTATGTTACTTGACGAAATTCTAAGTTCACTTTCTAACAATACATATAATTTAATTTATTGATCATACAAATTAAAATTCTTACAAGACAAATTCGCTAAAACTTGGAAGGTAATTCGCAGTACTAAAGTCTTCGATCATGTTAGTTTATTGTTTATGAACTGGGTCATAACGTTTGCAACGTTGGCTTTATCCACTTGGTACTATTGATTGCATGTTAAACAAAAGCAATATGGCTGCCACAGACTCTCAACATCAACCGGTTTTTATTGGTAAACCCAGTACAAGAGACACTTTGTTCTAAAACCGGAAATCATTTCAATTGACCACTTGCTATAGTTACTAAAAAATCGATTAAAAAAAAAAATTAAACTGCCGGCCCCTCAATTTTGAACTAAAATTTGTTCGCTTAACTTACACTTCGTTTGAAATCGAGGGAGAGGCAGTAAATCTAGCAAGTCCAAAATTTGTTTAGATATTACAAAAGGCCTTTTATATTTCATTTTATTTGTATATACCAGGGGCTATTTCTGGCAGTCTTGCTCGAATACTTTATTGATTCGAAAGCAATTTTATTTCTAACTCTTTCAGTCGATACTGAACGAATCGAAATTATTTTTTCAGTGTTGTAAAGCATTTATTTGAATTTTTACATCACTGAAAAAATAACTTCGATTTATCTGTACCCCTGCTCTGTAACTTTGGTGAGAACTTCTCGCATCGAAAAGATGTAAAACAAAATATTCCATCGTTTCTCGAAAAGTAAGAAAAAAGTGTGTCTGTAACTCACCTTACGTGGCAGCTATTACTCACCAAAAATTGTAACAGACGCAGTTAAGTGAGAAAAACAGTTGTTTGATTCAATTTATGGCATTTTTGTTTCATTTTCGCGTTTCAATCGAAAAGTTTCTCGAAGCGAGAGTTACAGAACACTGGTATATAAAAATAAAATTAAATATAAAAGGACTTTTGTAATATTTACAATTAAAGAATAAAATTTTTATTTGAAATACCCTGCAGTTCTGAAAGTGACAAATGTTTTTGAAGGATTTTTGCTCAAAATTGGAGTAGATGTAGTATATTTAAATAATTTTCAAAGTCCTTCAAAATGATAAACATTTTAACATTAAATGACGTTGTTTTGTTGGTGGATCATAAAATTGTGCTTTAAAAATAATACACAAACTTGTTATGTGATTATTGATATAAACGAGATTATTTCGTTACTTTATTTCAAGTAATCTACTTCTGAAGAAAATCTGCTACTTAACTAGGTATTTTCAGGTAAACTAAATCGTAGTCAGTTAAATTACCAAATTACTATTTTTACCTGTTTAAATTTATGTTACTTGACGAAATTCTAAGTTCACTTTCTAACAATACATATAATTTAATTTATTGATCATACAAATTAAAATTTAAGTCACCCTTTAATATTTACCCATAAAATCGCTATAACACACTTCATTTTTGGACACCGCTCTGATTTTTTAAGTCTTATTTACAAATACAAAGAAAAAATGTTACTTATAAAAAATCACTATTTTCTTTTTCACAATTTCAAATACTGATAAATTAAATTAACTGATAATATTTGTTTCTGGAAATTTTTCTTTTGGTTATTTCTTAAAAAAAAGTTATTTTCGAAAATATTTGTTAACTGCCGTGTATTGTTTGGATGGTTGTTATAACTTTCAGGTATCGAAATTATTTAAAATGATAAGCATTGATGTCTAAAGTATTTATATACCTAAAAAGTGTTCTTATTTTTTGGATGCTCTTGTTTTGATATGGAAAAAATTGTTAAATGCTTTTTTTTTGGGTTTTAATTTGTTTGTGGTGCAAGTTGTTGTTATTTTCTAAAAGTTCATAGGTTTTATTAGTGCCATTCGTTTGTCTTAAGGTTTGTATTTCATATTTTTTAAGATCTAAAAGATCAATATATGAATGGTTCTAACAAATAGTTGCAGCTGAATGAATCTAATAAAAAATTTCACTTAAGGACTAATTCGCATGTTCTTGGTTTACAATTGAAGTAGTCTTCGAAAAATTAATGGGGTTTACAGAGCTGAGCTTAAAGTGGATTTACTTTTATGTATCGAATAGGGTCCTAAACGTTCTTTTTAATAAAACGTTTTCTAGAAAAATAAATGTGTCATCATGAGTACCACAAGGCAGCCACCTTGGACCACTGTTGTTCCTGCTTTTTATAAATGATTTTCCTGGAGTTATAAAGTTTTTAAATGTTCTAATGCATGCTGACGATGTAAGCATGCTCTCCGTCTTCGCGGATTATATTTCAACTCCCTAAAACTAATGAAAGAATTTATTGCCACTTTTCTAGTGATGATACTAAAATAATCGGAAGATTTAGAATGAAATACAATGAGATAGGGACATCTTGTGTAGATGTTAATTTTTAGATCTATGTATTTCTTATGGGAAAATTTAAACATCTTCGCAAATTGATGGTAGATGTTAGATGTTGAATAGTGTGAATTGGCCATAAAGACAGAATTATTTTGTACGTTCTGTTCTGAATCGGCTGTTTTCTTTCTGTTCAATTAAAAGTCTGTTTGTGTGGGTTGTTTTCACTATTTCGTTCTGTTCTGTTGCGGACAAATCTGTTGAAAATATAATGCAACGATAAGCGACAGCAAAAAATTTATTAGTTTAATGTGGTATGAAATATTTTTATTTTTTTTTTAAAAGCTGGAAAAATTTGTTTTAATGAATGGTTTTTTTTAAAGTGATTTTTGGCATAAAATATTTATTTTTTTTTTAATTTTTACTATTTTTTTTTTACAATTTTAATGTTTTTAATATTTCGAACAGCTGATTCCTTTCACAGAAAAAGTAACTACAAAATATTTGCTACAAAAGAGAACGGAAACTGAAAGTAAAAATTTTGAAGCACAACTCAAAATTTATCAAAATCGTTTTTTCCATAAAACAGTTCTCAAACCAAATCTATAGCGACCAAGTCTTCTTTAACTTTTCTTTAACATCTGTGCAACTCAATTTGGTAAAAAATTGCAACCATGATATTGAAGCCAGTTTTCTGACTTTCCTAATTATTTTTGAATTTAGAGTTTTTTTTTATTTAATTGAAATCAATACACATGAAAAAGTTTTAAAATTTGAAAAAGTAAATTTTTGTATTTTTTTACGAACCTTTATAAGTCTGCCACGGACCTCCATTAAAAAACGTTATCATACAATGTCATACTTTTTTTTCAGATCTTCAGAAGATTACGGCTAATTAAGTATAATCTGCTATCATGGAATTATCGGCCCTGTATTTTTTTTTATAAATTTTTGGTTTTAAGGAAAACGCGCAGGAGGAGTTGTTAAAATGTCGAATTTAAAGCTGAACTTTCCTGACTAACGCGTCTTCTGTGGGCCATTATCGGCTTACAGCCGGAAAAAGAAGGGACACGGTGGCTTTGGTAGATGCAGTATTTAGATTGTACATTTGGTTTTCATAAATGTTGCATGTAAAAGTTAAAGTTGCTAATTCGTTATTGTCCTCATATAAAAACAATTTTAGGCGACAAAAAACTTTTTAAAATTTTTAAATTAAACTAAAAATCGATACTTCAAAACCAAAACTACTTAATATTAGTTCATATAAAGTCCATAATTGACCATAGCTTTTATCAAAGACCCATTACCGAAATAAGAATTTAATTGTACAAAACTCTTTAAATTTAAAAAATAACAGGGATATAATATTCTCTTCCGCAAATTTTAAATCTCTTAAAAAATTATAAATGTAAAATTCTTAACAACATATTATTAGTTTAACCACTGCCCTTTTTACACTTAAAAATGGCTTAAGGTCTAACCCCCATATTCATAAAAAAAAATTTTGATTAATAACAGGCTTATTAAACAAATTTTCATAGAAAATTCGTTTCATAAACATGCCATAAACCTAAAATATTTTTTATGAATATGGGGGTAATATTTTCGACCGTGTCAGGCTGTATGAACTTTCTTAATTGTTTTTGCAGTAGAGTATTGTAGATTCTCTAAGACCCTAATTTATTTCGACGGTACATATTAATCTTTCATATCGGGTTGGGTTTTTCTTTTACTCAAAAGTATATTTTGTCTCTTTATTTGATTTATTGTTTGTCAATAGAAAATCATTAAATATTTGACTCAATAGTTTTTTTTAAGTAAACGGTATTTTTTGAATCAATATTTTTAAAATTTTGTTTGTATGTATGTGTGCATGTTTATTTTTCATATGTATGTAAGAAATGTTTTACAGTCGTAGAACTGTATTTCTAACTTATATTGATTGTTGTTGGTTTAATGTCAAAAAAGTGTGTCACCAACACTTGATATCATATTCTCTTATTTACATAAGTAATGGATGAGTTATACACTTTGTACACTTGCATACATTTCGGAGGAACTCATGGAAGATGTTAAAAATGTGAAACATGAATGCACACTTGAAAAATCTTACATCTACTATCAATCAAAAATGTCACCATTTCTGAAAAATAACTTTTTTTTGTATATGTACTTTTTTTCTACAAAGGTGCCAACATTTAAAAATAAAACATCAAACTGTATTTGGAATTCACTTTGTTTAATAATATAAAACAAATTAAACAAAAAAAGACTGGCAAAATTTAAAAACTTGACAAATGGTAACGCTGCTTGCAAAACAAATGCCATTATGTCTGTGAATAATAATAGAATTTATTAAAACTTTTCTAGTAATGACACTAAAATAATCGAAAGATGTAGAATGGAATACAATGAGACAGGGACATCTTTCAAAGATGTTGATTTTTAGCTATATGTATGTATATCTTATACCCTTTGTACACTTGCATACATTTCGGGGGAACGCATGGAATATGTTGAACATATGAAATATGCGTTCACACTTGAAACCAGGCACCGAAAATAACAGTTATTTATTATAGTTACATATAGAAGTAAATGCTGGTAAACTGATTCAAGTATAACATATTGATCCTTATGAACTTTTCTATGATAACATATTATGATTTTTAAAGTTTTGATTTTTATTTTTTCGATCAAAAATTACAGCTATTTTTTTGGACAAAAGTAACAGCTATTTTTTGATTTATATTTTTTCGAACCAAAATAACAGTTATTTTTTGATTTTTATTTTTTTGGGCAAAAGTAACAGTTATTTTTTGATTTTTATTTTTTTGAACAAAAATAACAGTTATTTTTTTATTTTTATTTTTTCGAATATGTCTTTAAATATTTATTTAAATGTGTGATCATCATTGGGATATCTTATGCGCATTAAAATAAATATTTAAAGTCAACTAAATAATTATAGCACGGACATTTCTTTAAAGAATACTTTTTATTTTTGCTCGAAAAAATAAAAATCACAAAATAACTGTTGTTTTTGATCGAAAAAATAAAAATAAAAAAATAACTGTTATTATTGTTCGAAAAAATAAAAATCAAGAAATAACTGTTATCATCAGACTTTTATGAAAAAAAGGAATAACTGTTACGGTCCCTGCTTGAAACATTTTATATTTACCATCAATAAGAACTTTCACTATTTCTGAAAAAAAAACTTTTATTTTTTTAAAATACTTTTTTCTACAAAAGTGCCAAAATTTCAAAAGAAAACACCAAAATTTGTTTAGAATTATTTTTTTCAATAATATAAAAAAAATTCAACAAAAAAAGACTTACAAAAAAGGAAGAACTTGACAAATGGTAACGCTGCTTTCAAGAGAAATGCTATTTTGTCAGTGATTCTACAATAATAACAGAATTTATTGCCACTTTTCTTATTGGAAAATTTTACCATCTTCGCAAATTTATGGTAGATGTTAGATGTTGACAAGTGTGAAAAGGCTATAAGAGCTACAAAGAAGCTGAAGTTGACCTGCCAATTTGAAGATATCGAAAGAACGTTTTCTTTCGCACAAACACATTTGAAACATAAATAAAGTTTTTAGAATTTGTTTTTGTGTTAAATTTAGTTGTGCGAGAGAATGACTTCTTTCGCATTAAGTGAAATAGGCAAATTCTTGATTACTCGAATAATATTCATTTTGATTTAACAAAATCATGATTAATCAGTTAATCAGGAATTTGAGTAGCTACAATTTTGAATAATTGGAAAATATTTTTAATTTTTTTTAAAGATTCTTTGTATTCCCCACTTAGTTTAGATAATTATTAAAGTATGCAATGTGGCAGGAACTTATAACATCAGATTCGAATAACTTTCATTAAATTTATGTGGCAAACTATTATTTTATTCACTACAATAGTTATATTTTGTTAAATTGTCTTATTTTTGTAGTTTAGGAAAATTTGATTATGAACTTAGTATATGAAATTAGTTATTCTAAATGTGAAAATACATAAAAAAAAATGTTTAGGCCAATATATAACTCTATATTAGTGTATACGTCAACTTCATAAATGTGGCTTGATTTAAACACACTAAAACAACTTAATTTTATATTTATTTTCTATCAAAATACGGTCGCAAACGGTTTATGACGAACAACTAGGACGAACTACAAATTTCGCCTAACAAGACGAATTTTTCCGTAAGAATTCGCTGTGTAATTTCGTCATATGAAGCACAGTATTGACGAAAACTAACAACTGTTATAATCAGGGCTGTGGAGTCGGAGTTGAAGAGTCGGAGTTTAGGGTTTTGTACCAAAGTCGGAGTTGTTGTACCCACAAAAACTCGAGACTCCGACTCCAAAATTTTTGGCATAAAAAATTTAAAATTTTTTTTTTAATATTTTCCAAAATAAAAATTCTACGAATTTGGCGATGCAATTTGCAAATATCGATTTGAAATTTTTACAGAATCATTTTCTTGCTATATTTAACCACTGAAAAAGTACTGCATTAAAAACAAGTAAGAGTGCTATATTCGGCTATGCCGAATCTTTGATACCCTCCACCGACAGTTAGAATATATGAGAGCTATAAATTATTAATAAATCTTTATAAAAACGGACGTCAGTATGAAAATTGGTTCCGCTTTAAACCAATTGGACGACAATCTGGCAGTGTTGTGCTTTTATTTCTAGCAATTTGAACTAACTTGAATACAATTTCATGATTCGTAACCGTTTATGCTGAACTAAAATAATTTTCAGGAGGGGAATTTTTATTAGACCCATGGTAAATAATGGACTAATCATCACGAAATCCTCTACAGTGATTTCTGTTATTAAAAATCTAAATGGAAAAAGTTTTAATACAGTAGTAAAATTTGTTTTAGGGTTTAAAGTGCTTTTCAGAAGGTTGCTAAATATGGGATCTAAGGTAAATATGGACCGATAATCAGAAAATTGCATGATATTATTTCTGGCCATATGAACCAAAATTGGACCCAATTTTATCACAATATCTGTATTTGCTACGATTTAGGCGTGTTTTAATAATTTCCCAGAGTGAGCAGAATATTGGACATTATATGGTAAATTATGGACCGAGTTTCAGAAAGTTTTATAGTGTGATATTTGTATTACAATTGTATTACAATAGCATTATTTATTACGTTTCTTAACATACTAAACTGTTTTCCGAGAGTAGGTTTTAAATGAGGCCTAGGGTAAATTATGGACTGATGTTCACAAAATTTTGCAGTTTGATTTCTAGTCTTTTAAAACATTGAAACAATGAAAGCGTTATTTATTACGGTTTTCGGCGTAGTAAACTCTTTTCCGGGAGAAGGCTTTATATTGGGCCCATGGTAAATTATGGACCGATCTTAACGAAATTTGACAGTGTGATTTCTAGTCCTAAAAAACTATGAAGTAAGCACATTTGAATATGATGAAAATATTTATTACGATTTTAGACGTACAGTATGATTTCTAGTCATATGAACGAGTTTGTGCAAAATCGTATATCATGCCGTGCATTATGACACTTTATTTGTTATTTGTGTAACAAAACTGTCAATTTTTAGGGTGATGGTTTTACATTTTCTACGATTCTAAGCCCTGGTTATAATCGTGAAAGTTGTATGCTGTTTGATCTAATTTTGGGTTCACACTATGAAAGTTTTCTTTCAAAAAGTCGGAGTTTATTGGTTAGAGAGGAAGTGAACATGCTAGAACATGGTCCAAGTTTGGGCGACTCGTTCGAGCATAGCGACTGGTATCTCGCGATTAACACGAATAATGCTGGATATCAAAGCGTCAATCGTAGCTGGCTTATTCCCAGACTTTACATATCTCCAAAAAAATAGTCCAATGGTGTGATATCGCACGATACAGGTGGCAAATTTACCGAAGCAAAACGGGAAAACTAAGTACTACCAAAATGATTTCTGAACAAGGTCATTGTTTCACACGCTGTATGGCTCGTACGATCGTGTTGTTAAAACGAGAGCTCACCGAGACCATTCGTTTGAATTTCAGGAAGCGCATAGTCCGTTAACATGGTGCGATATCGGTTACCATTGACGTAACATTCTGATTTTCTTCGTTTTCGAAGAAATAATAAACCACACCACACTGTTTCATTAATGGATGCAATGAAAGCTCTTGGTACTCTTTGGGTTGCTCATCAGCCCAAATACGGAAATTTTGTTAATTAACGTATCCATTGAGACAGAAATGTGATTCATCACTGATTAAAATTTCACGATAAAACACCGGATTTTTATTTCTCACAGAACGCTGATTTTCGTAATACAGCTGAACAATTTGGAAAAGCTGTTGTGGTGTGAACCTTTCCATGATTACTTTCCAAACGATACTGAACAAAAATGATAATGCAGTTTGATATGAGTCAAGCGTGATCTGTAAAAAAAAAAAATTTTGCCAAATCAAACCTCACGCTAAATCACTCATTAGAAATTACTCTATTGCAGAGTTCACCGCGTGTGACGAATTTCGCCCAACGCCATGATTGTCTGTATTTTGATATACACCAAGGCGAACAATAAAACAACAATACAAGAAACAACACGCGATTCGCCTGGTACAACTTTAGCAATCCGTCAAAAATATCTGACAAAGGCATATGAAAAAAGTGTACACGGTGAAACAATTAGAAGTTTTGAAAGTTCAAAAAAAAAAAAAAAAAAAAAATTAAAACAGGACTCTAATGGCATAACGGAAGATATAATATGAAAAATAAACTAAATATTCTTACAGTTTATTTTTTAATTACCATGTGATGCGTATGAGGAAAAGATTTTTGTGAGAAATTTGAAATTAATAAAAATCTCGAAGTCGCTTAGCGATGGACTAGGGCACGCTGGTGTCAGGGCTGAAGCTCGCCGGGAATAGGGGGTTCGGGTCCATCTACTCACACAAACACAATTAAACTCGTGCAAAAAAAAAATTAAGTTGTTGAAAAACCGAAGCGATATAAAAACACAGAACGTTGAACAAGAACGACCGTTGATTGACGTTGAGAAAACTTTACCGCAGTTTTTGACAAGATTGTCTCGAATCTACAGGACCACATGTTCATGTCCTGGACAGGCTGCCCACCCCATATGACATTTTACTGCCATCCGTGGCACTACTCACTGCCTGTAAAAAAAACGTTTTTGGAGTAACGCCTGTTACCTTTCAACCTACTTTAATTAGATTAAAACATTTTAAATTTTTCTTATCATTTAAAAAAAAGTGTACAATGAATGTTTATTTATTTTACTAGTTCTACTAAAGTTGGACAATTATTACAAGATAAATGGTATTAGTAATACAAAAAAATAAATTTAGAAATACAATTTTATTTGCTTTAATCCTTAAATGCCTGAACTTTAAATTAAAAACAACTACTTTTAATTTAATATCATCGAAAAACAGATAAAATTTTAATAATTTTAAAAATTTGGTACTTGCTTTTTTTTATAAAATTATATACAGTGAGCCACACTCAAAATTTAACGTTATTTCTTAAATGGAGGAGGTGGCACAACATATATTCGCGTAACTCAAAAATGATTTAGTTTATTGAATATATTACAAAAGGCTAAACTTTTTTCTTAGCTCCGCTTAGAAACATAATTTTTTTTTGGCAAAAAAATTTTTTTTTTATCAAAATTTCGAAATTTTTGTTTCTTCAAAAATAATAAAAAATTGGAAAATGAAGCTACTCTTTTAATTTTTCTAGACGTATAAAAAAACGAAGTTGCAAAGTTTATTCAATAATCTTAACTGTTTTTGCGTTACGCTAATATCTGTTGTGCAACGTACTCCATTTTCAAAATAGCGGTATATATCGAAAACAAAAGCTTACCTTAAAAATCGGTAAGCACCATTGGATTCAGCGTACCCGAATTAGATTAAAGCGCTAGTTGCCCGCTTGCCAACTAGCACAGTGTTATTATTAACAAAAAGTGTATGATAATGATTAAAGTGTTCAATTTTGGATGTGGCTCACTGTATTTATTTTTTTTTTTATAAAATTTGCGAGTTCAGGCCTTTAAGGGCCTGTCGTTTCGTAACGACAACTCTATAATAAAAATACTTCTAGCAAAAGATAAAAAAACCTGGCAACATTGTTGATTTTTCCCTGGTTTTGTTTTATTTTCTTTTTTTTTCTTTTATTTATCTACAATGTTCATATGGTTCACCCTATCCTATTTTATTAGGTGCGTTTGAGTACTTTTACAGTAAAATGCAGTAAATGAGTAAACTTAAAAATTTGCTCTCACTAAAATCTGTTGTCCAAAAAAGTACGCGAACGCAAAATTTGTAAAAATTCGAAAATAAAGGCAACAGCTGATGACAAATAATTGAAGTGTTGAAAAATGTTTACACTTTTGACTACTTAACTCGTTTTCTTATCGGTACTCGATTAAATAATTTTTATAACAAGAATAACCACAATACTAATTATAACAAGAATATTTTTGAAAAATACAAATGAATTATTTTATATAATCTTTCATATTTGTTTGTTTTTTATTTTATTTGAATTTGCTAATTTGTGTCCGGCTAAATTTGATCAATAGTACACGAATACTTTTTTTTACTATTGATAACTTTAAAAACAAGGGCTGTTCTAAGTACACGAGTACTTGACACTTTTACAACTCCAAAACATTAACATAACAAAACAAAGTTTCAAAAGTTGGTGTTAAGCCATATAAATTCTTCACAAATAAGTTTAATTAATTAATATTTTGTTTTTATTTTAGTTTAATTTCAACTTTTATATTTTTAAATAATTTTTTCACAATTTGTATGCCTTTTGTTTGTTTACCTTTTGAAACATATGTTTTTTTGTTTTACTAAATTTTACTGCAAAAATTTCTGCAGTAAAAATTTGTATGTACTCAGTCAAGAACTGTCACTTTACGCTCTCAATTTGTGTTCTCATTTACTGTATTTTGTGTACGCGAACGCAATTTAGTAAAATGCAGTAAAGTTCAGTAAAAAATAGTAAAAACTTTTGTGTTCTCGAATGCAGCTATTGTCAAAAAAAAAAAAATATCCGTTGTCTACCTTTTTTTTTGATAATGAAAATTTTCTTTGGTAAGCACAGACACTATAGAATTTCAGATCATGAATTCCTCAAATACTTTTGGTTCTAATTCGGCCGGTTAGAACAATAAAAACAATTACCAAACGGAGTTGCAGAAATTTGGGGTAAGTTTATACAAAATTGATGGGTTCGGTTGTCCTAATTCGTTCTATAAGGGAATATATATTATTAACTTATTTTTTAAATTTATTTTGATTTCAAACTTACAGAAAAAATTGTAGATCATGATTTTCCGTAAAACCAAAAACGGCTAAGAGGTTAAAAATTTTTTTTTCCATTTTTTTTAAAGATGTGTTTTTTTGTATTTGTGATTATTCATTACTAAAAAATGATAATATTCTCTTTTGTGGCTTTTTTAAAAAAATTTTCACATATATAATATTTTGTGAAAAACAAAAATTATACTTTAAATTAAATTTATACTATTATTTTAATAGCACATTAAGTATGCTTTAATTTCCAATTTTATTCATTAATTTATCGCTTTTCATTCCAAAGTTACAGCATAAATTGTGAACTTAAATGTTTTTTTTCCAAAAAAACCATAATGCGCTTAACGGGTTAAAAATAATTTTTTGTTTACTTTTTTTTCTAAAATGCTGTGTTTTTATGTGCAATAACTCATCAATAAAAAAAAAATAAAATTTTAAAACTACGGCTTCTATGAATTAATAGCCACTTTGAGTGCCATCTAGGGAGATCGAACGGTTATTATTCGACCGGTTTTAACCGGTTATTTTAGCTTTGCCAAAGTCGGTTATTTTAGAATGCCCATTTTTCGAATATCGAATAAACCGGTTATTTTGGTATAATAAACCGGTTATTTTAGTAATGTGTAATTTATATACATTTTCCTTACTCTTGTTGTAGATGTACCCGTAATATAAGTATTTTCTAATTGAATATTGGCCAAACTTAAACTTTTTATGAAGAATATCAAAACAAAACGTAACAAAGGTCAAAAAACATTATGAACACTGTAAATACAAATCGTTTATAAAAGCGTGTGTTCTTGTAGAAAAAAACAAAAAACTATTAAAAATACTACAAAAACATGTGCAGTTAAAAAGTAAATAGTAATATGTGCAAGAGTATTCTAAATATTAAATATATTTTTATATAAATATTTTTCGAACGCGATTAAAACGGCAAAGTTAGTTGCTTGCAGTGCCCTTAAATGATAAGTTGCAAAGGTTTTTCCCCGTCACGACTTATTAATCACCTTTAATTAGTCCACATGCTTGACATTAATGTGATCCAAATGAAACTTAACTTCGTTCGAAGTAGTTCTAAGGAGACTACAAATAATATTTTACTAAAATACACTGCAAAAAATGAATCATTGGGTGAAATATTAGCCCGTTGTGTTGCCGAGGACGAAATGCCCGTTAAGGCAGCATCTCTTCATGCTGAAAACTACAACATTACGGCGGAATCAACGATATGGGAAACATTTCTACCAGTTTTATTTATTAAAACACCACGAACTAAAAAACAAAATTGAAGAAATCAAACAATGTCATGAAATGTTTTAAGCTGTAGTCGACGAATTGACAAATATTTAACACAAAAAGAATGTTCAGTTCACTATTCGTTTCTATAATGCTGAAACAAAATAATTTGAAATAGATAATCCTGGCCAAGAGGTTTTGTTAGCAACTTTTGAAAAATATGGTTGATTTATATAGATAGCTTAACCACCAACAAATTAAAACTCATTCAAAATAAATTTGAGAGAATATATCAAATAATAACTTTATAAAATTCTTATAATTTATTTGCTTTTGCAAAACGTATGTCTAGATCAATTATCATTCAACAGTTTCTAAATTACATTATACAAATATCTTCTTACAAATAAAGTCTAATAAATCAATAAAAAATTGTCAAAAATTAAGCTAAAGTTTGATCTGATCAATGGTCCCAATTTTCTTGGAATTTATCGTAAAATATTTGTTAGGACTGATCTAAGTCATATCTATGTATTTTTTTGGTTTCTTACCTTTGCAGATTGTTTTGTTTTTATTCAAATTAAGGTTTTATTTTAAAAACATATTTGATTTTTGTGTTTTTAAATATTCGAATTAAAACCGGTTAACCGGTTATTTAAAAATTGCTTAACCGAAAACCGGGTTTTTTAAAATAGCAACTATTCGTAATATTCGAAAACCGGTTATTGAAAAAAGTCGAATAATCGATCTCCCTAGTGCCATCGAACTCACGGTGCAGCAGTAAAAAATCGTCTCTCAGATGTGACTGAACTCATTTGACAACTTATGTACATATGTATTTCTGCGATATGGTCATAAATTTTGAATATAATATTTAATAGCGCCAGTAATCAAACGGATCTGCGTCTCTAGAAAAATTAGAAGATCTAAGGTATATCTGGACTTCTTATTTAGTTGAACCACAGCGTTGGATGGACAGAGGATCATTCTTCTCCAAATTTTCTTTTGAGATTTTCACAAACGCTCCAAAGGTCAGTTCTTGTAGACTTATCAGAACTTTTACTAGATGTAGGGGTGACCATGTCTCTAACACTTTCGGAATGCAGAGTCATGTGAGTAGCCCAATAAGATGTTTTTTCGATCTATTGTCTTTGAAATTTTCTAACTTTGTATCGAAGTTAGAGAATTTTAGATAAACAGAAGATTTTACTACTCTCTAATCCCTCAAATCTTTCATTCAGAGCTAATGCAAGGCGAATTTAACTACAGGTGGTGTCGAAACTACAACAATCCAAAAACAACAGAAACAACATAGGGTTTTTTGCATTGCATTGTTAGTGTTTACGGTCCAAAATGTCAACCATTCCTAACAAAACACTAACAAATCAAAACAAATTGGCTCGAACTGTCAAAATCAGATGGCGTTTCAACACCACCTGTAGTTGAATTCGCCTTGAGCTAATGCTACATAAGTCGCCAATTTATGGGATTCTGAACTATTCTGCATCTCAGTTTATTCATTTATCGTATTTATTTGAAGTAAATTAAAATGTAAGTAAAAATTAAAAATATATTATTTAATACTTTTATTAATACTATTATTTAATAATTATCACTTTATTTTATTTGACATGAATTTTTATTTTGTTTTTTCTTTGTTTTGATTTTTTTTGAGAGCTAGTTCAGATAAACTGACGATAATTGTTATCAAAATTGGAGATGATAGTACATTTTTCCTGTTTCGCAACATGTTTTAAAATGAAACGACCTGTTTCGCTCTCAAAATTTTGTATGGCAAAACATGTTGTTTCAATCATATTTAGGGCGCGAAACAGGAATGGGAGAGCGAAACACGAATATTGCTGTCTGTGTGAACATGGTATAAAGTTGTTTTTAAAATCGGTTCATATTTGACCATAATTGACTCCTTGCAGAAAAAATAATGGAAAGATACAATTTTACAATTTTATTTAATTTATTAACATAAAACAATTATAATAGTAATTTTCCTTAGTTTAATATATAAAAATTTCCCTTAATACTAAAATATACATTTCATCATATACATAAGTTCGAGTATAAAAGTATAAATTAATAAAAATTTAAACATTTTTTGGTTGAAAATTAATTTTCGTAGATAATGAAATTATTAAAAAAAATAATAATAGTAATAAACATGAATAAATGAAGATTGATGGAATGAATGACGAGGATTTGCTGCCACTTAAGAATTTTATTTAGTCATCACATTCACGTACAACCGGATGTAGAATAATGGAAGCACCGTTGCAGCCAGTACGTTCAGATATAAAATCATGAAAATTACTTTCCAAAGCCCACATAAAACGTTTATGGCCAGGTAAAACCTAGAACAACAATAATAATGAAAAAAAGAATAAAAACATACAATTATATAAATTTAGGATCATGTTTAGACACGTATGTGCACACATACATACATATGTAGTAAATAAAACAATAACATTTCTGGTTCACTAAAGATTCAAGAGAGGATTTGCTTTATACATAAGTACATACATATGTAGTATGTATGAGCTTATAAAATTTTGCATAGCCAGCAGCAAAATGTACATACTTAAAAGTGGCCTCAGTTTACAAAAACAAAAACGACATACATTTTTTTCTTCATGTTCTGGCAACAAAATGGCTGTTTTGTTTCCTATTGTTGCCATGTTGTAGTAGTGAGGTTCACTTGGCCAGCGGGAAAAATTGCAAGCACATCCACTTTTCAGGTGTTAAAGAAAGTCTACAAGTGCATTCGTAATAAACTTTTACTCATTCCACTCTGCCTTCTTTGAAAAGGTCTACAAGATTATGTCATGCGCATGATTTTTCGTTAGATGACGCAGTTTATCCGTGGAAAGGCTGCCTAGTCTAAAAGTCCATAAGATTAACGAAATACGTATTTATCGCCTTTAAGCATTACATAATTTGCACATTTTTTAATATTTTTGAATGAAAAATAAATGCATTTATAAAAACTCGCATAAATGCATATACTGCAAAAGAAACTCATCAGCTTCATGGAAAAAAACTTTTTTACTTGCATCGAAGGTGCATGAATGAATTCAAAGTTAAATTAAAATTAAGCAGATTTAGTTATTTGACTCAAGTTTGAAACGATTTTTATATAAGAAGTTTATAATGCAATTTATTAAAATTTTATTGTATTGTGATGCATGAATGCGGGATATGCATGTAAGCAAATGCTTATACACGAATCAATTTCGGCTATTTTAAATAACAAACTAAAGCTGCACAAGTTTGGATGCAGAAAAGCGTAAAATGCTTATTGCCGATGTGCTAATAAGCGATAAATGCTGCACTCAACATGAACAGTTATTAATTTTCTCACTTTACATTAAT
Organism: Pollenia amentaria; assembly: GCA_943735925.1. Lineage (NCBI taxonomy): Eukaryota > Metazoa > Arthropoda > Insecta > Diptera > Polleniidae > Pollenia > Pollenia amentaria. Next base: position 165,338,784 of record OX031009.1, read on the forward strand.
TAGAAACATCAATTATGGTGGGATAAAGCGAAAGGGCAACCCCTTGGTCTTACACACCGTTTAAGCTAGAAATTAAGTTAGAATGAGGCTGGGAAGCCTTATGTCTGCGAACAGTTTTCTTGAAGGTCTCTTTAATACTTCTTTCTCCCGCTGGGTAGTTTTACTTTACTATGTGTGTGTGCTTTGGAGAAATCAGACTAGTAAAAGAGTAGACTAGAAAAATTAAGTTCCAGAGTTGCATCTTCCAAAAAATGTGTAAGACAATAAATTACAGTTGATTCAAAAAGATCAAAATAAACTAATGGGTCGATTACGGATGGCAACTGAACTGACGTTGTGTTGCCAGCATTGAAATCATGTTACAATATACAACATTTGTTTTATTTTCTATTTTAACATACGCCTTGCCTAATTTCACTGTTGGCAACTCAACTTCAGTTTAGTTGCCATCCATAATCGAGTTTTTTTTTTAATTATACCTGATAGAACTAAAGGTATTCAAATCTGAGCCCTTGATAACTGTGGGAGTATTCGTTTACATTCCACAGAGTTGTATTCATTTCGATAACACCCACTTACATCAAACATGTGGCAATTTAAGTTCATGATTTTCTTTGAGTGTAGAGTGGCTGGTTGCTATTCAAGAAAGTTGTGAGGAGCATTTAGGAAATTTCCCTGGTAAGACTTTAATATTAAATAAAGATTTTGTATGAGTAAATGGTTCTAACTGGCAGTTTATCGATGTAGAATGAATAAGTTTGGACCGGAGTAAATTATAACCATATTTCGAGTAGTTTTCGATGCTGAGTTATAATCAGACAGGATGCGCCTAGTTTTCTAGCGCCATTTGAAGTAACTGCCGACGTTTAAATTATGGGCTTTAAAATTTTTGCCTAAAGTTGAAGACTCAATTCTGTTTCACCATTTAAAAAGATTTGATTTCATTGCGGCTTTCTACGACAAACTTGTATGTCAAATTGTATGGAAAATGTGGTCTCGACGCAATTCTGTGTGAACAATTACTAGTTATTATTTACAAAAAACTCCCGCCAATGAAAGCCTGGAGCTAGTGAAACTCCACTGAAGCAAACTGGGAAATGCGATAGTAGACCGAACCGTCAAAAGCTGACACTACTCTGGCCTTTTTAACTTTTATCCCTCTCCTTCTCTCTCTCTCTCTCTCTCTCTAGCTTTAAAGAACAGAAACAGCGCGATAGGCCTAAGTGTATCTTTAATTACTAGTTCAGGGTCTATCATCACCCTAGATTCCGTGGATATTCCAGTCAGATGCTTATATATTTCCTAAGGTACTCCTGTGCACAATTTCTTAAAGGTTAATATATGTCAGGAAGGTTAAAGTTAGGCATTCAAGTAGTCAAGAGAGTTCTACGGATCCCAAATTTTAAACTTAATAGCTGGATACCCTAATGCTCTACATATACACCAACAATAATCACACTACTTTGTTAAACAAACACTCCCAGCGGAAAAAAGAAGGAGTACGGATGCCTTCTAGAAAGCCTCTGTACTCCTTCTTTTGGATGTAGAAGGCCTGCTCCCTCCATTCCATACTCATATATTTTTTACACACGTTGCCATTGCGGGGTAGGCTTTCCGCTCTCGCTTCTTTGGCAGGTGAAAAAGGATAAAAACTGGATAAAAAAAATAATTCTTTTACTTTTGCTTTGGCAAAAAACAAAAAATGCTACTCATTCTCTTCTTCCTTCTCATAGAAGCGAGTTTGGAATGTGTATCTGATCTTTAATACGAAAGAGCCGAGGCCTTACATGAGGCGTTCTTTAGCAGTTAGATAAGAATGGTAATTGAATTAAACAAATTTTAAAGCAGGCCTTTGATAAGGCCTGAAGTAAGAAGGTCTTCTGAGTTTTCCCGCTGTGCTAGTTAAAAGCAAACACATACAGTAACTGAGCCACATACCCACTCACACACCTACACACATCTATTTTATATGCAAATAAACTACAAAATAATAAACATATATTTGTCTACTACACACACAAACATGCATACACATCCATATACGAATGAATTTACCTGCGTTGATAGACGACAATCACCGCCACGTTGCACTTCCTGAAGATTTGCCGTTTTAAAACATGTCTCCGAGTCCCACATGTATATATCGTTTTCACCTTTGTAGCGGAAAAACAATGAATTGCCACCATCAGCACCCAGGATAACCATTTGTTTGCCATATGGTTTTGCACCTACATCCACTATGGAACCAGCTCCCTGACCCACCCGTAAATATTCTCCTTTAATCGAATAAAGTCGTGGAGAGCTGAGATAAGTAAAGAATAAAGTTGAAGTACCATCTGGTTGGGCGGCCAAAGCAATATAGAGCACATCATTTGTCGGACATGTTGCCTTTGGCAAGACAATACGATACGATTTACCACCTGTTATATCGTAGACCAAAATACTACGTGCTCCAGCATCTGCAACATAGCTGGATATAAAATGATTAAAAAGAAAAACAATAGCAATTATGAATAAAATAACAATTTTCTAAGAAACGAACATTTTTCTTTTATATTCAATAAAAAAAATTTTATTGAAATTTTATTGAATAATTGTGCATATCTACACAAAAATAGTTTTAAAACGATTTAAGTGAAATTGAAATCGGTGGAAGTAAAGATACTTAAAAATGAGCTATAAAAAAATTGTTCCAGTATTTCTATATAAGATTATATAGAAATACTTTTACGTCCTACACTTCAAAATTAAATTTTTTTTCTTTAATTGCAACTTTTTACTTCTTACATTTATTCTTCGCTTTAGTGCAGCCAAGTTTATTTTTGATTTAAGAATAACATTTGATAAGAATTTGTTATCAAATTGATTTGACCTTGTATGCCAAATATTTATATTTAAATCATTATCAATTTGAACTCAAATGTTAAAATCAAGCAATGGAAAAAGGTTTGAAAATTGTGTTTGCTGTCAAATGATAAAGTAATTTCATATCAAAGGTTTGTCTTCTTGTTTGTTGGGTACATATTTTCCATAAAAATGCACAGGTGTTGGTGACAAAGTTGCCAGAACTTTTAGAGGTAAAATCAGCAAAAAAAAAATAATTGTTCATTAAAAGATCTGCGTCTAGATTTAAAAATCTTCAAAACATATTTAGTACATTTTTTATGTAGTTTATTTAGCTTAATATTGTTACGAAATTAGATTTGTCTAATAATTATTTATGGTTTTAGTTATAAGTTATCTTGTAAATTATAGGTTTATGTCATAAAAGTTACTATTTTTATGAACGCCACTGTAACTAAATTTTCTAGCAATTGTAATTGTAGACTTTAGTTTTAGATGTATAACAGTTATTTTAAAATAATTCGAACACAACATTCTAGAATCTACTAGATGGTTCTTGAATCAACTACGATTAGTTCTGAACTATAAATACAGGCTAACTCATGAAAGTTTAGTTTAGTTTGATTGGAGACATTAAACGGTTCAGATCATTACTTTCAATAGTGGTTAAATTTCAATAAAGCTTGTTAAGTTGAATTCGTGTGTGTATTTATTTTGATTTGCAATTAAAAGAACTCAAAGGTTTATTATAAAGGGAATAAGCCTTAACGCGTTTTATTAAGTAAAAACGTAACAATATATAATAATTCATTTAAAAATATACGGCCATGTTCTGGCAATTGATCGATGGAGATTTTCCATTTTTTTTTTATGTAACTTTTCCTGATCTTAAAAACTACTTCTGGTAAGTGATCCTCGAAGTATGAAGCATAAAAAGGAAATATTTTTTGAACTTTTAACACAGAAAAGTTTTAAAAATTGGTTCGACTTAAATTTCGCTCAAATGCGATTTTCAGAACATGGCAATTTTTGGATATTTTCACATTCTTAATTTAACAACTCAGGCTGATTATGGATTAATCACATCTTTGTAATGTAAAACAACAAAATAAAAGTTATTAATTGCTTGATATGTTATTTAAACTATCAAGTCTTATTGAGAATTTACAAGAAACCAGATATTGCAATTATACGTACATATGCATTATATTTCCTGTAAATATCAGACGACATAAGTCCAGCGATTTTGATGTGTCAAGACAATGCGAGTTTTTAATTTTAAAGCAATCTCTTGTGAATAAAATTCATGCTAATGAATCAATTTTTAAACGGTTCGACATTATAGTTGAACTGTTTATTTTATTCTTTTTGTCTTTCTTGCACAAATTTGGTTAGCTGATGTGTTAACTGTTATATAACGGGTGGTTAAATTTTAAGGGCCGATGTTGAATGTGAACCTCACCTTAACGTCAAGTTTTTTTTTGCATTTCATTTGACATTTCTTAATTTCAGACTAACTCATTTTGAACCATGGAAAGATACACAATCGAGCGACGCGTTAAAGTTATTCAGGCTTAATATGAAAATGGGCGTTCAAATCAAAATGCATATCCCCAATTTTCGAAGATCAGTGATGAGGCACATTTTCACCTCAGTGGATTCGTCAATAAGCAGAATTGCCGCATTTGGGCGAATGATAATCCAAGAGTGATTGTCGGAAAACCAATGCAACCTCAAAGAGTGGCTGTTTGGTGCGGTTTATGGGCTGGCGGCATCATCGGGCCGTATTTTTTCCAAAATGAGGCCGGTCGGGCAGTTACTGTGAATGGTGTTCGCTATCGTGAGATGATAACGAACTTTTTATGGCCCGAATTGGAAGATATGGTAGATATGGCTCTTTTGCGTGACAAATTTAATGTCTGTGTTATCTCACGTGGTGGCGATGTTAATTGGCCGCCAAGATCATGCGATTTGCACCGTTGGACTTCTTTCTTTGGAGTTATTTGAATTAAAAGGTCTACGTCGATAAGCCAGCAACAATTCAAGAGCTAAAGGATGAGATAATTCGGCACATTAACGGCATATAACCGCAATTATGCCTCAGAGTTATCGAAAATTTGGACCATCGGATGGAGGTGTGCCTCCGAGGTCGCGGCGGCCATTTGGCCGATATTTTGTTTTATTCAAAATCAACATCGGCCCTTAAAATTTAACCACCCTTTATATGTATATATTATTCCAATGAAATCTTTGTTTATATTTTTCTGTATTATAAGTATCAAAATCCGAAAATATCCAAACTTGCAAGAAGTGGTAATAGTACAAACATTAGTGACAATGTAAAGCAGTTTCCACCGAGCTAAAAAATGTGCATTTCTAAGCCAAAAATCGTCAAATCTGCATTTTGGCAATTTTTGGGTATAAAATCAGCAAAATGCAGATAAATCTGCACTTCTGGCATCACTGGTTAATGTCTGTACGGATAAAGTTGATAATTATCTTGTGAAATGAACAATCATTTGTTATGACAACATATATTTAGGAAAAAACAAAAATCCAAACGAATTAAATTCATCAATATTATTCAAGCCATAAAGTATGCTTTAAAATATATTTATTTGTCAATTCATTTTCCCATTTTAAAATGTTATTGAGTATGTGAAAATGAATAAGTGAAGGAATCCATCCAAGCAGCAAAAAGAAGGAATGCTAATGCCTTTTAGAAGGCCTCTGTACTCCTTCTTTTGGATGTACAAGGCCTTCTTGTTTCATTCCATACTCATATCTTTTTTACACACGTTGTCACTGCGGGGTAGGCCTTGCGCTCTTGCTTCTTTGGCAGGTACATAAGAATACAACTGAATTAAAAAAAAAAATAATTCTTTTACTTTTGCTTTGGCAAAAAACAAAACAAAAAATGCTACTCCTTCTAACCTCCCTTCTCATAGAAGCGAGTGTGGAAGGTGTATCTTATCTTTTATACAAAAGAGCCTAGGCCTTCTATGAGGCCTTCTTTATCAGTTAGATCGGAATGGTAATTGAATCAAAAAAAAATTCAAAGTAGGCCTTCAATAAGGCCTGAAGTAAGAAGGTTTTTGTGTGTTTTCCCGCTGGGATTGCATGTGTATCTATGTGTGAGTGGTTATTGATGAACAAATGAAAAGTTTCTTTAATTTTTTAGTAAAATACATTGTGAAAAATAGTTAAAATAGAAAATGAAAAAATGTGTCATATTGTCAAATCGGTAAATTTATGTCTTACGATTTACAAAATTATACTACTCGTTGTATATTTGTCAAAAGAAATTGGTATTAAGGGATAAAACAGCTTAAATGATCATTAACAAAATGTTTTGGTTTAATGTGTGAAAGTGTTTTTTGAAATGAAAAAAAATGAAAGGATAGATAAGAATCTTTTTTTTTTTTTTTAAAATTTTCAAGCCAATCGTTAGAGAAATTGTTGGTTTGTTATTAATAAATATATACATATTATTTTTTTATTTTTCACATTAAACTAAATTTTTTACTTTTGTTACTTACACAAATGGCTTATTATCCGATCCATAATCCACAACTAAAAATTGCAAGCGTGACTCGGCCGTTACTAAATCACTTAAATCGATACTTTTCACAACTTTGCCATCGGCGGTATTGATAGCCACTATTTTTGGACTGCAACGTCGTATTGGCTGTTCCAATGTATTCACAATGCCCACATCTAAAGCCCACAAAAGACCCTGATAATGAAAAATGTAAAGTGTGAAAAAATTTCAATTAATGCCAAATGAAAAGGATAATAAAATGCTGAATTTATTTGTTTGTTGAGACTCAATTTTTTTTGTTTATGACGAAATTGATAACACGTGTTGGTAAAAGAAATGGACATTAAATAGAATTATATATAAAAATGAATATTTGTATGTTATTATGCTCTGCGTGGGCAGGCCGCTTACCCAATTGCGATAGAATTTGTTTCACTATCGGGAAGGTTATAGGCTAAATATTTTTTTTCTGGCAACTCCTTTACAAAGGCAATATAGATTTCTGTATATTTGGAGAACGGCAAGAGCTAAACTTTCCAAATTTGGTTTTTTATTTCATACATTATTTATCAATACACAACATCTAACAAAATGTGTCAGGATTGGAGAAGTGGGCGTGGCAAAAAATAGATTAACTTATATCTATAGAACTTTAAGAGAAAATTTTTCAAAATTTGGTACACAAGCTGGCTTATCAATACACAACACATCTAAAAAATTGACAGAATTAGATAAATGGGCGTGGAACCTCCCATACAAAGTTATTATAGATTTCTCAATATCTAGAGCACGGCAAGAGCTAAGGTGTTCAAATAAGGTATAATCATCTTGGCTATCACAACACAACATTCGACAAAATGCGGGCGGAATTGAACAAGTGGGAAAGTCACCTCTCACTCAAGCTAACAAATATATTTTTCAATATCTGGAGAATCATAGTAGTAAAATCTTCCAAATAGTTTCAATGTCAATGCTGGCAAAAAGTGGGTGGTGTTGAAGAAGTGAGCGTGACACAAAATAGATTTATTTTTATCTATACAACGCAACGGGCAAAATTTTTTAGTACTTAGTTTAGAATTTTGTAAGTACATATAGCAATGTTGTCAATACACAAAATCCGTCAAAAAGTGGGTGTTGTTGGATAAAAGGGTGTGGTACCTTACGTACAAAAACAATATAGTTTCCGTATATCTGGCGAACGGCAATAGCTTAAGTTTCAATCAATAAACAACATCTGTCAGAAAGTGGGAGAGTGTAGATAAGTGGGCATGGTGCCTTCCACACAAAGCCATTATAGTTTTCTGCATATCTAGAGAACGTTAACAGCTAAAGTTTCCAAATCTGGTACATGTATCTTGGTTATCAATATGCAAGATCTGCTTAAACTGAATTTTAAAAGTTTGCGTGGTACCTCCAATACAAAGACAATATAAATATCTATATCTCTTAAAAACAGTTGCCAAGGGGGGTACAAATAACTTCGTTATAAAAGGATATCTGTACTAAAAACATTTTGCTAGTTTTATTATAATAAGGGTAGCGAAGCCCACTCTGTTAAGCTAGAATTTTTAAAAACATAAGTTTATTAATTAATTCATTCATATTCATATTGTTACATGTAAGACCTGAGTGTTTTCAAATTCTTATTCACTTTATGGTCTTACTTGTATAATATTTTTAGCTTTTCTAAAGTATTTGGAAAAAGTTTCCTGACGAGCTGGCCTTAGCAACCAGCGAAATGCGCATAGAAACTAGCTTTCCCACAACAATAAATTTCAGTGTTTTCATTCAAAAATTGGGATTATTAGCACATCATTAATAAATGAATTAATTAGTAAAATATTACATTCCCGAAAATAATTTTTGATAATAAGTTTATTTTCGTTTGAAATTTGAGTCATTATAGAAAGCTCTTAAAAAAGAAAATTGATATTTTCTTAAGCAATTGTTTATTTTTCTAAATGATTTTCTTTTCAAAGGGCCAATTTAGACTAGACTAATTGTTCTGGCAGAAAGCGACAGTTTGTAGGCGAAAGAGGTGAAGAGACTCGTTTTTGGTTGGCATAATTTTTAATCCAGCTTCAACCCCGCATTAGCAGAACAAAACCAATACATACACACTCAAGAATGATAGAAGAAAGATTACGACAACACGAACTCAAAAATTGAATTTTCTGCGCAGGTGGGTCAAATGACGTCACGAAACATACACGAATAGGTAACCCTAGCTTGGGTTAAGCTACGTCATCTAACGGGAAAACATGCGCATGGCGTAATCTCTTTTTATATCATTCTTGATACACACTTATGAAAAAACAGGTTCAGTGTTTTCTTTTTTGTAGAGCGATTTTAATCGTTAGTTGTTCGCCGTCGTGTAAACATGAATATAAAAACAGAGGATGGTTGGTCACGCCAACAAACAGCGAACGACCACCAAACGTCAAATAAACAAAGCTGCGTGTACGTATACACTTTTATGCTAGAATAATTAATCCAGTGTAGTTTGGAAAGAACAAAAGTTAATCCGACTAAAAATTAGTCTAGTCTAAATTGACTCAATGAAATTAAAATTTTTTCTTCGAGATTATAGAAAACACAATTTGAATAGAACATTTTAGTGCTTTTTTAAAGAGCAAACTTTTTATTAAAAAAAAAAATTAATTTGATTTCTTTCAATAAAAAGCTTTTGCTTTTAATAAGGCATTAAAAGTTTCTCTTCGAAATAAGAGGAAACAAAATTTGTAATAGAGACTTATAAAATTTGTATAGAACCATAGTATAATAAATACCAGGTAGGCTCATTAGGAAGAGTTGTCATTATTTACCCATGTAATGTCAAATAACGAAACATTACTCAATTTTGGATATTGCAGCTCACTTTTTTATATAAAATTAAAGCTTATTTAATATATTGTCCATTTGCAATTGATTTTTGATCAAAATTTGGTATTATAAAAGTTTTATATTAAGAAATTTAAAAACAAATAAAATTAATTTATTTGATTTTTGACGCTTGTTTTAATTTTTTTTCGTTATTTTCTTTTGTTTGACATTACATGGGTTTTAAAATTGAGAACAAACTTTCTAATGACTATATTTTGTGTAATTCTACCATGTGTAGAACGAAAAAAAGTTTGCCTTAAAATTTTCTTTTTTTTTTTTAAAAATAGAGATTTAAATATTCTATACATAATTTTCTTATCGATAAACGGGATCATTTTTTTTTTGAAAGGGACCAATAAAGAAGGATCTATAGAAAATTTTCTCTTTAAAAAAAGAGACAAACCAAAATTTTCTTTTCAAAAACAGAAGGATCAAAATTTTGTAAAGAATGTTAAAAAACAAATGTAGGCATTTTCTATAGAAAACTGTTTAGCAAATATTTAATTTTTTTTAATATGGAATACAAATTTTCTGAATAAAAAAAGAGTTCTCGCCTTTTTATGGAAAAATGTCTTCTATGAAAATAGCGGGATTGAAATTTTCCATGGTAATATTTTTGTTGAAAATATAAAGCAAAGTATTTTATTAAATAATAAAATGTGTACACATTTTTATAGAAAATTTTCTAATCGAAAAAAAAAACAAAAATTTTCGCTCCAGAAAAATTTTCTCAAATATATTTCTTTTTAAGAAGGTCGCAAAATTTTCGATTAAAAAAATATTCCCTCAAAAATCTAGAAAAACGGGTCAAAACTTTCTCTTTTACATCAATTTTAAGACAGCCCTGCATAATTACCAAAAATCGAATAAATTTTTTTTCTTGAACTTTTTTTGGATCCTAAAACTTTTGCGTAATTTTACCTCAAAATAATGTCATATACAAGTAAATTTTGCATGCAAACATTCACAGAAAAGAGTTTTTTTTATCAATTAAAAAATGGTTTAAAAAGTATTTAAATTTAATTAATGTGATAATTGAATAAATTATTTTTTTAGATGAAAGAAAATTAAAAATATAATTTTGATTTAATTAATATTTAAGTTGTTTTGAAATACATTTTTAATTAAAATATTAAAGGTAATCACGATGGGTAGTGCAAAGTGTGGAAATGATGCAGATGTGTGCAAAAATACACACATTTGCACAACACAACAACAAAATGTACATATTTGCAATTTGCTTCATTTTACTTCGTTTGCAATAAAAAAACCTTGAGCAAAAATAGAAGTGCATATTTGCTCAGTTGCAAATAAAAGCAAACAACAACTTTTGACATACGGACCGCCATATTTTTTATTTGTAAAAAAGAAAATTGTTTTTCACTGGTTGCAGGCATCCTTATTTGTTAAAAAAATGTATTTTAATACCTATGCTTGTGCATAATTGTAAACAAAAGAAGATTTTTTTATGTTGCCAGAATAAATTTTTCGAAAAATAGCACATTTGCACCAAAAATAAAAGTGGTATGCTCACGATCAATCATAATATGCACTGAAAATTTACAAAGTGCAAATTTGCACAATGACCATTGTGAGTACCCTTATTAATTAAATATAAAAATATATTTATTGACTTTTTCGTTTAAAATAAAATAATTTAATTTTTAACTTGAAGAATTATTGTTGAGAATTGGTAATATTTAATTAAATAAATTAACACATTGTTTGAAATGGCAAAGTTTCTTGATAATTTTTTTAATTAAATATAATTTTTTGATATTTGACATTGACGTCATCCGTCGTCAATGGCGGTGAGAATAAAACGGCATACCGTTCTGAAGAGATTGTGCGGTTACAATCGAAACTAGTCAGGGCAACCTGGCCGTGAAATTTTAATTCATTTCGTCCTGTAAAATTCCTTTCTTCATAAAAATAATTTAATGAAATTTAAATTCAATGAACTCAAGCCTGATTAAAATATCGAAATTTGGATTAAAAACCATTAACAGTTCAATAAAATAACCACAATACTAATTATAATTATTAATATCATTTATTGAAAAAAAAAATATTTACAATTTTAAAATTTTTACTGTTCAATATAATGATTTTGGTAATAGGGGCAAAATCAACGACTTATTTGCTTGATATTATGAATTTGGAATAAATTTGGTGATTAAAGACAAATTTTAATGTTTTCTGTGTCTTCACTTCGTTTAAAAATATTTCATCTTGTGGCGCAGTATGAGCTGTATGGGTTGAATTCTTAATAAATTTTTTAATCTTATTTATAAATACGGGAACAAATTTTTTGTAGTTGATTTTTAAGTATCTTATCGTCCACCGATTTTAATGATTTTTTTCTAAACTTTTAGGATTAAAGTTTTTAAAAAGCATTTTAAATTTGCTGGCAAACACACCCATACACAAAAAAATTTTGTATTTGCAAATAAAATAAAAATTTTCGTACAGAAATATTTTTTATTATTGTTTTTTTCAATATATTTTTTTTTGGAATACAGGCAATTTACACTTTATTTTACCTTTTATACTCGAAACTTCATCACATACACATTGTAAATACATAAATACATATGTAGAAATTTTTTTGCCATATTAAAATGTGTTATGCTTTTATAGTAACGTATAAAAGGAAATATGAAAAGACATTTGTTATTTTCTTACATTTAGGTAGCCCTCTTAAATACACCCAGAGAAAAATAATTTTTCATTATGGTCACCTCCAACAAAGCTATTTTTAAAGTAAATTTTTAAGCATGTTATTGTTAATTTAACCAAATTATTGTCACCAGCAAACATATTATGGTTAAATTTGTCCTCCATCAAGAAGCCAGAATCATATTATGGTTGCCTCCAAACATGTTATGGTTAATTATAACAAAAAAATGTTTAATACTTATAATAGCATGGTTGTTTTTCAACCATAGTATATTTCTCTTAGAAAAGAGGAAAATACTATTGTTAATTTAAAACAAATTATTGTCATATTAAACCATAACATGTTCAGAGGCAACCATAATATGGTTGTGGCTTAGTGATGTAGGACTAATTTAACCAACAATAAGGTTAAATTAACCATAATATATTTAAAAATTTTCCTTGAATATAGTTTTGTTGGAGAAGACCATAATAAAATATGTTTTTTCTCTGCTTGTAAGAATTGTATATTCCATACGTGGGTAATTCCATGTCAAATCGACCAAGAGTGGGGCCCCCCCGACCCCTTTCGATTTGAATGAAATTATAAAATATTTTTGACTTTTTTTTTACTTTCCATATAATTTTTGCCGTTGCGTTGCGTTTTACACAATTAATTCGTGGAGACGTAACGTGACAAAAAGTTTACTTTCCTTTGAAAGTGCCCACATTGAGCTCCAACAAAAAATGCAACAAATAAACAAAAGAAACTTTATCAATGTCGTTACTCTTTTTAAAACACCTTAAATCAAACAAATCAGATTGAATAAATACTTATGGCTCAAAATTAGAATATAAAAATTTTATTTTAAGAGGATTTTTTTAAAGGTTCAGGATTTTTAAAGAACAGTTTGAGGTATTACATAAAAAACAATCAAAAAATAGGTTTTTGACTTAGTTCATTTTTAAAATTTAATATTTTGCAGATATTAATTAGACCCCTTTCAGACAAGCAAAGTTTACTTTGCAAAGTCTTGAGTTTATAGAAGAGAAGGGAAAAGAGCAAAGCGGGGGAGTACATACTTTGCTGTACTCACAAATTCGTTTTGTTTTTCGTTCGTAGTTGGGTGCAACTTTATATTTATATACAGCGTTACCAGAATCTTTGGAATGAAAATTTGTAAATTTTTTTTCTTAATTTACATTTTTTAAAACAAGGGCAAAATAGTAAGAATTATTATTTTTTATAAAAACATACTTCTTATTATTTAAATTGAAATACATAAAAACATAATTCGTCAGTATATGAAACTTTATAAAAATACATTTTTTCTTTTCACAAATATTTTTTTATCAATATTCTAACTGCCTATTTCCGATGTGCGAAAGAATTATTTACTTCGTACAAATAAATTTAAAACAAAAACAAAGTTTTTAGAATTTGTTTTTGTTTTAAATGTAGTTGTTCGAAAGAAGGAATTCTTTCGCACATTGGAAATAGGTTATAATATGCCTTTCTTAATATTTTTTTATGTCCAGAAATAATGATGCAATTTTGTGTATTCTAGATACTGGGTACAAAAGTGTGCAGCACCAATGCGCATCAAGCTGATGCAAAACTTCTTTGTTTTAAAAAGTGACCGTTTAAATAATCGTGTATTTTGTATAAGCAAAATTAAAGTAAAAATCAGAATGTCTAAAAATAAAAAATCATCATTTGAGAAAAAAATCTTTAATCATATTTTTGTTTAAAAAATAATCCAAAATATGATAAAATCATCATTATGGCAACGCTGTTTATATATTATATTCAAACAAGAGAAAACAAAAATTTGTCAAATTAAACTTTGTGTGTCTAAGCACCAAACAAAGTTTAAAAGAGAATTCAACAGACTTTGTCAAAGTAAACTTTGCCTGTCTAAAAGGGGAATTACATTTTTAAAAATTTTTTTTTAATTGTTTGTAGGCCCAAGTATTCTCTATAAAATGACATAAAAATCATCTTCGTATGTGCAGTAGTTTTTGAAACATTGAAAAAATAAATTCAACACATTCGGCTATTTTGCCGAAATTATGACATTTTGAATATGACATAAATTTGAAAACAAATTTTAAAATTTTTTTTTCGTTGATATATGTATGCTCCTTAAAGGATGAAAGGAACCTTTTCACCAAATTCGACCGAAAGGGGTCGGGTCCTATTCTTGGTCGATTTGATATGGAATTACCCACGTGCATAAAAGTATTTATTTTAACTGTAAGTGTCAAGTGGTTGAATCTTGGCCACCTGGCGGTCCTAGTTATTATTGCTTCTTTGATAATTTTCAAAGTTTAATAATGAACGATGAATTCCTTTCCCTTTTTTTTTAACTCTTTCAGGCACACTTTTATATATGCAACTTAATAAATAAAACAGGCGCTTTTTTGCATTATTTAAAGTTTATTAATTATAAAAATATTGAAATTTTTGAGAAATGAGTTGGTTAGTTTACTAACCACCATGACGGTTGGGATAAAAATTTATTTCTGGTGAAAATCTGAAAAACATGTTTTTTTTTTGTTTGGATGCATAGCGGAACTCCACAGGTCCTGTATTACCATACAATACGCACTGGAGATAATTTTTTTTAACGAAGCAAACAACCTATGGCTTTTTTTTAACTTGGGGAAATCCCAGTTTGAAATAAAAAGTATAAATATTTTAAAAATATATTATAATACGTAACTATGTATGTATATAAAAAATTTATAAAATTTCGCATAAATCTATCATCCATGATCTTGAAAAATGTAACTGTTTAGCTCTTGAAAAGGTGGTTAGATAACTCATCACCCAACCTGGGCTAAGGGGATGATCCAAGAGCAGTTCCGCAATGACAATAAAAGTACTGTTTGGTACGGCGTATCATCCGAATGGATAACTGGCCCACATTTTTTTGAAAATGACTTTTGGCCATTTTCTCATTAGCCGATTATCTTTTTTCCCAACGAAAAACTGGACATTAAAGAAATTTGATTTTCTCAATGTCTCATTTGCTTATATTCTGTCTCAAAGCTAACCGGCACTCATCTGCCAATTATTTATTTGCCGCTTGTTTGTCGTACAGATAAATTCAATCAGCTGACTCCCAACTTTTTACATGTATTTTGAGAGGTGTTGCCACTTGAAAACAATGTTTTTTGTCGGTATATTGAGAAAAACAAAATCGTTAACGATCAGTTTATCGGTCAAATAAATTTATGTCGACATTAAGTAACAGGCAGTTTGTCGATGCATTGAGAAAATGACCATTGGTGTTTCAATCTCTGTAACCATCCATTCCTTGTTATTTCACAGGTAATACTGTAGGTGCCTCGATTTCTTTCTTAAAAGACATATTCGACGTAAGGGATATATTAAACACGAAAAAAAATATTTAGCCTTAAACTTAAAAAACGCGCCTTTTCGGCCCTTTTTGTTATTACAATTTAGCCCTTTCAGCCCGTTTTTGCCTTCGCTTTGGTTTGGATAATTTTTTTTTTCTGGCCATATCTAGTAGTTAAAACTGTCTTAGAAATTTAAAGACATCGAGAGAATTTGTTTGCAATTGAAAACAATCCATTCAGTAAATATTATAGTTTTGCTATCAATATATTAAAATGTATATCCCTAATCAAACGTTCAAGTTAAAAGGGCTTTAAGTGTTACCAATTTATTCAAAAATAAAATTAGAAATAAAATGTCGGTGAATACATGTAAGAGCCTAATTCGTATTAAACATAGTTTAATCGATAATCGTTGTTGTTGAAGCTACAAAGTACAGGCCGAGTTATGCCTATAAATTAATTCTAACGGAACATACAAAAAGTCAGAATATCATATATATAACGAGTTGTTTAATTAAGACAAGAATCTTGGTCATTCTGCAAATGTATTACGTATGTATAGATAATAATGACTTATTTTAAAAGAGTGTACCCAGCTAGCACTTGGGTGATAATATTTTGTAAACATCCCCTAGATGGGGTTTTTTTGATTGAAAAATGATGAATTTATGATTCATTCATATGTTAAAATAATGATTTCTAAATGTTTTAAATGATTGCTTGATATTATTCATTTATATGCTCAAAAAGGAGTCAGAAATTTCATCGGTGGGGTACACAGAAAAAAATAAAAATTGATTTCAATTAAACAATTTGTGATATTAATTAAAAAATTAATTAAACTTGCAACAGTTAATAAATTAATAGTATCAATTAAACGTTTAGTTCACGTGATTAAACGTTTATTTCACTTGATTAAACGTTTAATTCACTTGATATAATTTTTGATTCAAACTGATTTTATTTTTGATTAATGCTTTAATTGGTGATTAACTTTGGAGAATTTTTTCTGTGTACCATTTTCTCACAACGAGAGTATCATTTACAATCGCAAAATCAGCTCATATGCCGTTATTTTGCTCGTGAAGCGGATTCTTAAAGATTCGATTCTGATACAAAGTCATAACTGAGTAAAGGCTACTTAAAGCTTCAGTTGTACACAGAAACAATTCTCGCCAATTTTTTTGTTCAATTAAACTATTAAACGTTTACTTATATCAACAACATTACTGCAGAAAATGCTGTTAATATCAACATAACTGTGGTCAAAAGCAATAACCGCCTAAGTCGATATAGTTTTTGAGAAAAGGCACTTTATATTTATGCTTGCGTTTCTGAAAAAATTAATTGTATTAGACAAAAGCTAAAGGTACGTTCAGACTGATGAAATATTTGAAAGCAAACATCAAATATTTCATTAACGTAGTCTGAACACAAAATAATTTTGAATATCAAATAAAATAACAGCTGATTTTGAGCAAATAAAAGTATTTGCCGGCAAACAAATATTTGTCCAATGTGAACATAGTGTGAACACAAAAAATAAAATATTTTAGTAATTTTTGAGCAAACATTTATTTGATATTACAAAAAAATTGTAAGAGCAAACAACGGCAAATAATTTTTGACATGTTCCGGATAGAAGCAATTTTTCCTGTAAGTTTTCGGATTCTTTACAATTTTAAAGATTTTTTTATAATTATTAGACTTTGCTATCGTGCCGCTATTAACAAATTTTTGCGAATTACCGCTAATTTAGCCATTTTTATAGAATTTTTGCCATTCCTTATAGTTTTAGGCACTTTTACTAAATTTTATGGCTTGTTTGAAATATCTAAATTTTTCGCGAATTTTTGCTATTTTTGCAAAAAAATTTTTTCCCAACATTTTGTTTTTAACTGATTAAGCGACTTCAAATATATTTAACCCATTTTTACCCATTTTACCCATTGTCTTCCGGTTTTTTTTATCTTTTACATTCTAATGTTCTAACACTATAAAAGATGCTGCTCCACAGAATAAAAAAAATAAATTAGCTTTTGCGCTCATTTTTACTATTTGTGAAATATATTATTATTTTGGAACACTTTCATTAAATAATTATTTGATGCAAATATTTATTTTAGTGTGAACGCATGGCAAACATGATTTAATTTATTTTATTTGAAACTATTTGCCAACTGTTTCAACAAACAAAAATTGTCAAATGTTTGAGCTTAGTTTGAACATTAAACAAAATATTTTTTTGTTTCACACAGTTTGAAGCAAATATCAGAACAAATATTTTCGTCAAATATTTCATTAGTCTGAACGTACCTTAAGATAAACAAATTATAACGTAAGTTGCATTTATTTCAGAAATGTTTGATAAAAACATATATAAACTCAATAATTTCTTAAGTCGACTTAGGCGGCTATCGCTTGTGACCACAGATATATTTAATTGATACTATAAATTTGTTTACTAGTGCAAATTTAATTAATATTACAAACTTTTTAATTGAAATCCATTTTAATTTTTTTTCTTCTGTGTACGAGTATCTAAATTGAATGGTTAATGATCCCATACTCAATATTGGTATGAACTTAAAAAAAATATTTTAGCCCTTCTTTTGCGTTTTTTTCAAATAAATTGAATGGAAATGTACTACATTAGTCTTTTTTACTTGTTTTTTAAGGTTTTATCCGTTCAAATAGACCCACATTTAACTTTATCTTAAATATATTATATTATATATTATATATTCAATAGGAACCAAATCAGGACCGTGGTGTCGGTCATAACTGGACACTGGCCTGTTGGGACTCATGCTAGAAGAATGGGTCTGGTATTCAATGACTACTGTAGAAGTTGTCATGATGAGGAGGAAGAGGAAACTGTGCTTCACTTTCTCTGTCAATGCCCTGGGCTACGGGGCATCAGGGGAAAATACCTGGGAGAACCGGTGTTTTCCTGTTTGGAGGATCTATCAGAAATAGAACTAAAATTGCTTCTTCTCTTCATTAGGAAGACGAATTGGCTCAACACTGCAGTGACGCCATCTGAGTAACTGCTCTCTGGGATGGGCATTGGCGCTGGGTATCACAAAGGGACCGCTATAGGACCCAAGTGAGCTGTCTCTTGATGGTTGCCCATGGAACCTAACCTAACCTAAATATATTAAAAAAAAACTACAGAGAACAATTATTCCAACAAAACTTAACATCCATATGAATATTCGCTTAACTGATCTCATCTATTAACAAATGAATTAATGTAAAGACCTGCCTACCTTTTTCCTTACCATATCATGCAAATCGTAATGACTTATTCATCTTTGTATGGTTATTAAACCAGTACATAGAACAATAAAAAAACACGGAAAAACTATTGTTTTCTCTATAATAAAAAAAAAAAATACTTTTGAAGAATATAAAAAAAATATTTGAAATCCGGCTAATTGTATGCACAAAAAAATATTTAAGAGGACAGTTTTCTAGAGTAAAAAATTACATATTTTATTGTCTATGAAAAAACTCAATTGGAAAGGTTTGTTGTTCGAAAATGGATTCATTCTTTGTTCTCGTTCCAACAATAGTAAGTGGCTATTACGAAGGTTGATATTAAAATTTATTTTTTTACGGATACTGAATATAAATAAAAAAATAATTTTTATGCAGGTTTAAAGTTTCAATACAAAATATGAAAGATGGAAAAAATATAAATATGTATGTTAATTCATATTTATACATGGACATGTGTACACAAAAGAATAAGTTAACAAAACAGTGCTGCCAGATTTTTTTCAAACACCTACGCTGTCAATAAAACATATCCGATTTTAGCATCCTATAGGTATGTCAAACAAGTTTTCCCCTCTATAAAGCCAATAAATTTTCTTCAAAAAGTGCCATATTTCCAAAAGAATTAAAAAAAATATCCGTCTAAAACAATATATACCGTTTATTCGAAAAACATACGATCTTCAGACGACCCTTGCAAAGCTAAGATGTATGTCATTGCTATAATTACAAAAACAAAAAAACGCTTAATAACAAATAACGGCACATTTTTATGACAAGCGGTACGTTGCCAACGATTAAAGAAATAACACATTTCGGCATACTCAGCTTAAAATTTCGAACGCTGCATAGCTTGTGGTGTTGAACATTTTGAAACGGTACATGAATTTCTGTAGAAAGCAAAAACAAAATTACAAAATATTTATGACATTGTTTTTGTTTTCAATGTAATTCTTGGCGTTGCGTTACATTTTAGATGATTAGGGCCTAAATTATAAGGATAAGATTAATATAAGAGTTCTCTGGCGAATATTATCTAGATATCTAGTAGTGCTGTTAAAGTATTGAGCAGTGGCTACCTACCGAGTATCGAGTATGTATATGCAATTTTTTTAGCACTAAATGCTTAAAAGCAGTTACTAAATATTTTCAGAGTTGTATTTAACCAAAATTAAATCAAATTAAAAAAAATTTTCTAGGAAAATTTAAAAGAATTTGGTCCATAATTGACAATAGGTCTCATATAAGCCTCCTTTTCAAAATCGAAAATAATTGTTGATATTTATATTAACCTTATAACATAAGTTTGTTTTGCATGGGTCCCAGATATGATACACTCTCGAAAATTTCTTATAATATACTGTGGTATAGGGTATCGAATGGTCGGGCTTTACCGACTATACTTTCTCACTTGTTTATAGACGGTTTTAATTCTCTTATGAAAAATTATATTTTCTATAGAGAGTTTAAATTTTTTTTTTGGAGGAAACCAAATTTATTTTATAAAAAATTTCGTTCTTTAAATTAGAACGATATTTTCTACAGAAATTGTTATTTATTTTAGAAAGGCCGAAATTTTCATTCTCCGCGTTACACTTTTAATTCTTCAACGAGCAAAAACGGAAAGAAAGATTTTGATCTGCGTTCATATAAAAGCGACGTTTTCCGATGACAATGATTGCTCTTTAAACAAGAATGAATGTTTTGTTTTCCAAGTAAAAGGTAGAAAATTTCTTTAGAATTTCTTTAGAAATTTTCTTGCTTCAGTATAAAATTTAAGTAGTCTTCGAAAAGGACAAGATAAAAAGAAATCAAACTTACATTGTGATCCACTACAATATCAACCACTGATTGTAAGGCCTGACAGTTACCCTCCTCCTGTATGGCCCAACAGGGATAGGGTGCAATTTTGGTTAAACATTGGCCCTTTTTCAAATTCACTTTACCCAAAGTAAAAGGCACTCCCTGTTTATAGCGCGGTAATGCCACATAAGCCGAATCCCTCAACAACTGAGCTCGAGTCACAATCACATTACGCGGTACATAACGACCCGATTGTACATAAATATTTTTAGTCGAATCGCATGGCCACATCAAACTACTGCCGCTCAGCTGAAATGTCAGGTCGCCCAGAGGACTTTTATCACATTTACTAACGGGTGTGTCACCCGCTAAACTGGGCATTGCAATGTATGTGACAATGAGAAGACTCCAGACTTTTGAAGACATTTTTTCTTTTGCTTTCACGTAAATAACCAAAAAATTTGCGCGGCGTGCTTTAGCGTTACGCGATTAATTTTAATTTACTGAAACATTAAAATGTGTACGTTTACCTTTATAAATATTATTTTTGTTAAATTTGTCTCTTTTCTTAATTTTTTTTGGTTAATTCTTTTATCTTAGTGCTGATTTGATTTTTTTCTTTATCGTTTCAAAGTAGAAGAAGAAAAAAATACAAACAAAATTAAAAATTCTATAATATCACGCATCATTTACTTTTTAACGTGTTTTATATAATTTCTTAAGATTTAAAATTGCATTTTAAACAACAAATCATCGCTCTTGTGCAAGCATTGTATTAGGGGTGTTCATGGCAAGAAACAGTGTTAGGTTAGAAATTATTTTCTAGTTAGGAAAACATATTAAAATGAAAGTCCGTTTTGGCACAATAATAAATAAAAGCTTAAAACACACAAAAAGTTTAAAGGTCAACCTCAAACGAGATCGGCCAAGTAAATGGTGTTCGCTATCGCGAGATGATAACGGAATTCTTGCGGCCAGAAATTGAGGATATGGACCTGGACGGTAGGTGGTTCCTACAGGATGGCCGTCTTATCTCACGTCGTGGCGATGCAAATAAGTGACTGCCCCGGTAGGCTAGTCAGTAGTGGGCTAGTCTATCAGTGCGGGGGTTGCGGCTTCGATTCCCGCCAGAGACTCTGGCCTCCTGCAGACAAGCGTAGAGCTTTGCGGGAGTATCATAAGATAATAAAATTGGCCGCAAAGGTCATGTGATTTGACACCATTGGACTTCTTTCTTTAGGATTATTTAAAAGAAATAGTGTACGTCAATAAGCCAAAAACAATTCAAGAACTAAATGAGGAGATCATTCGGCACATTAACGACATTGAACCTCAATTATGTCTCAGAGTCATTGAAAATATGGACCATCGCATAACGGTATGCCACTGAAGCCGTGGCAAGCATTTGACCGATATTTTGTTTCACACACAATTGTCATAAATCCTTCTATCATAATGAAACGTATTAAGATATTTCTTTGCAAACTTTTTGTTTTATTTACAATTAACATCGTGCGTTTTGGTTGGGCCACCATTTACAAAAAAAGTTATAATTAAAAAAATATTTATTGTCTTTCATTTGACTTAAATTTTTTCTAATTTCACAGTTTTTTAAACGAAACAAATAAAAAAATGGAAGAACTTTCCGTTAGTAAATCTACAACTTGATAAGAACAAAATGGAACGCAGAATACCAAAATTGCCCAACGGAGAAAATTTCGATCCCTATCGAAACGCAAAAAAAAGGGTGATAGGTATTTTTTTCTTTCTCTTATATTGAATTAGAAGAACTAAAATCAGACATAAGATTCTAAAATAGATTATTTCAACTTTTTAAAATATTTATTCCATCATAACAGGAATTCCCCTAATGATGCAGTTCAAAACTCATCATCAATGACCCCAAATAAGGTTGTTTGGTATGAATGTGTTGCAGTTGCTGTATGATATTTTATTGCTACTTTTATTATACGTTTGTATTGCTATCTTGCAATAATTTCATTCAAGGCCAATTAAAGTAACAACAACATACAGTTTGTGTTTATGTTCTACGTTCTTAACATTATGAATTATTGTGGTAAATGAAATTCTTGTTTTTATTTAAATTTTAAACACAAATAAACGGAAGTGAAGTTATGGAAGTTGTGGAATTTTTATTCAAAATGAATATACTAGTAGACATATGTATGTGTATGCTAATCTTCCTTATATAATTTTGAGGTTTGGGTTTTAAGTAAAATTTTAAAAATATTTCAAATTTCTTAAATATGTTTTGTTTTAGTGTTTCTCTGGTTTTTTTTTAACAAATATTTAAGTTGGTAAAGTTTTAATTCATTTTTACTCAAACTAGTTCAACATTTTACACGCAGAGAAAAAATGGAAAAAAGTATGTTTAAAAAAACATATTATGGTCCCCGGAATGGCAACAAATAAACTATTGTTGTTTTAACATTACGTCTTTCACGTTGGATAATATTTATTTTCTATTTAACAATTAAGTGTTTGCCTCTCTTGAAACTTCAAATTTTGTTAAATGTTTTAATAAAATAAAGCTACAGCTATACACTTAAAAAAATTATGGTTGGTTTAACCCTATTATTGTCACCGTAAATATATTATGGTTAAATTCATCCATCCAAAATAATAATAACAATAATATGTTTGAAATTATAATATTTTATAACATTGTAGGTTTAATTTTAAATTAAAAATAATATTTTTAAAGGAACAAAATTATGGTTGTTTTGCTCCCTACAATAGTTGAATGCTTTACAAATTCAAACTTGCTTGGTTTGCTTAAAATTCCCAATAACTTTATTTTAATTTCTGACTAAAATACATAAATCTACTAGTAAAACAGAATGAGTGTTAATGATGGTCGTCACAGGCTAGAACATGAATTAAAAGGAGGTTGCTTACAAAAATGGAACATAACCGGAATAAAAAATAAATAAATTTACATTTAATAACCAAATTCATAAAATAGTTGAAATAAATAACCATAATATGGTTAACATTTACCATATCGCTCATTTCGTGCCAGACCGTCACAACTCAAAATTTGAAACTTTACAGGAGAGCCTTTTTAAGATTCCAACCTATTATTTTTTACCTTCTCTTTCACTAAAATACAGTTATAAAATCAAATGTTTCTTTTTTGCTACAAAGAAAACCACATGTACAAGAGGAATGCCAAACACAAACTAAAATGTGACCTTGTTGATGTTAATTGCTCAAGTTTGTTACGAGAGGCCATAGCGTCACAAGCATCTGTATTACCGTTATTTTTTCGATAATTCTCTCCGTTATTAGATCAATTTGTAGAGATTTAAGAGAAGAACATTTCTGCATTACTAACTCGAAAATGCCAAATTTTGAGTTGTGACGGTCTTGCACGAAATGAGCGATATTATTTTTAATTCTAACCATATTATCGATACTTTATTCCGAATACTACAAAATTTTGAACATATTATGGTTAATTTCGGGCAAATTATTGGTAATCTATATCAAATTATGGCCATATTTCGCCATAATATGGTAAGCTGAAACCTAATCATTGTATGTTGCTCTTAGAATAAGGTTACCTCCAACCATTTTTTTGCGTGTACTTTATGAATAAAAAAGCCAGTGTTGTCCAATTAGCCATTTAGTGGAAAAATTAACCCTTTTTATACCCACACCACCATAGTAAAGAGTAAAGGGTATTATTCATTTATGCAGATGTGTGTAACACATAATAATATTGGTCCTGGATTATCTTAAGGATATTTCACATTTGGTGTAACATCCTCCGGGAAAAGCAGATGCACTCAATATCTAGGATTCGACAGAAGTCCAAAATGGACAGACCTCAAGAGATTTTTCACGATCTCTTGAGATCGCGGCTGACAAAAAATCATACCTGGTTCCAAGGGAATAAGTACATTCCAATTGCACGGCACCAGACTGAATATTGGTTTAGTTATCCGATATTATGATTCTTTTGGGAAATGCTTTATGTTTTTCAGGAAGATAGGCTTTGCGGATGTTTCGCTTTTTCGCTGAAAATATACTTTCAGGGATCACGCGGTGGTATACTACTCAAAGTCTCTGGAAGGGACATCCCGAAAATCCCAATAAAGATCTGATTTTTCACCACTTGGACGTGAGTTTGGCCTGAGGGAGGATTATTCATAGGTGCGATACTACTCAACATATGCTGCTAGCTTTTTCCAAAGCCAGCAGAGTTTAGATACCTTCAACTCCTAAACAAGGGCGTTCTCTAAATAATAATGAAATTTAATGCAAAAGGTTCTCTAAATAGAAACAAAAACTCCTTATTAAATTAAAAGTTTCTTTAGAAAGTTTTAGATTTTTTTTTATATTAAGAATACAATTTTCCATAGAAAATTTAAGTTAGTCGAATAAGAAAAAAAAAATTCCTGCAAAAAGGTTTTTTTTAAATAAGGACTGGAATTTTATATAGAGAGTTTTCGAAAATTTTGTTGAAAAGGTTTTTTGTTGGAATTTTGTTTAAGCTTTTATATCGTTGCAAATAAGACTTTTTGAGTGCGTGCAATTCTCATTCCCTATGAAGTCTTATTTGCTGATATTTTTGGCTTTTCTTAAATATTTTTAGGAAAATGCTTCCTGATGCTCTGGCCTAAGCAACCAGTGAAATGCGCATAGAAACAGCTTATCCTCCAACAATAAATTTCAGTATGTTTTATCAAGAATTTTAATGAAAAAAACTTTGATAAGGGCAAAATTTTTTACAAAAAGTTGTAAAGGGTCCGCCAAATAACTTTTTTTTTTAAAAATGCTATAAAAAAAAACTACTGAATATTTTCTCAAATTTCTTTTTTTATTTGAAAGTACAATCCTTCCGGTTAATAATGGAATATAATTTCATTCAAATGGCTGCCTCGGCTGGCCATGCAGTAGCCTACACGATCGGTCCAGTTTTTAAGCACATTATCGATTGTGTGCAGCTGTATTTCACAAATGGCTTCACGTATATTGTCCTTTAAAGCGTCAATTGTCTCTGGCTTGTCGGCGTAACACTTATCTTTGACGGCACCCCACAAATAATAGTCCAACGGTGTCAAATCGCAGCTTCGAGGTGGCCAAACGACATCAGCTCTGCGGCTGATAATGCGATCTTCAAAAAGAGGGCGCAAAATATCGAGTGTAGCTTCGGCTGTTGAAACCAAATGTTGCCAATATCCTCCTCTTCAATTTTTGTGAACAGAAATTCGTTCAACATGGCCCGATAACGATCGCCATTGAATGTAACGGCCACTCCTTGCTCATTTTCGAAGAAAAATGGCCCAATTATGACCACAATCCGCACCAAACAGTGACTCGTTTTGGGTGTATCGGCTTTTCAACGTATGCGTGCGGGTTTTCTGTGCCCCATATGCGACAATTTTGCTTGTTTACATACCCGCCAAGATCAAAATGAGCTTCATCTGAAAAGTTAATTTTTTTTTTGCAAAATCGACATCTTCTGTACGTCGATCGCAGGCCAACTTAGCGAAGCGAAAACGCATTGGATGGTCAGTTGGCTTCAACTCCTAAACCAATTGGACTTTGTATGGCGTCATACCAAGGTCTTTATGCAAAATTCGTCTCAATGATGTCTGCGAAATGTTCAACTGTTGAGAACGACGGTGAATTGATGTTGATCGCGCTTCACGCACACTTTCTGTCACAGCAGCAATATTCTCGGGTGTACGCACTGTTTTTGGCTTTTCACGCTTTGGTTTATCGATGAGGATGCCAGTTTCTTTCACTTTTTTCACAAGATAACGAACATACGGAGCTGACGGTGCTTCTCTTCTTTCAAAATCCGTACGCAATTTTCGCACATATTCTGCAACATTACCATGATTTTCAAAGTAATGTCGCAATATCTCCCAGCGTTGTTCAAGCGTATACACAACCATATTCGTTCAGCGGAAGGATAAATCTAATTATTTGTCAAATCAGACATGAGCTTAGTGTTACCATTCACGAAATAAGCACTAGTTGAAAAAAAAAAACGTTAGATGACGGACCCTTTATATCTCCAAATACAAAATTTTCTAAAAAAGAACCCAATTTTTAACAGAAAGCTTTTGTTCTCCAAATAAGAACGACATGTTTATGCGTTAAATAAAATTTTATATGTTTAAAGTTTTAAAAATATTTATTTATTGTATAAATATGAACTTAACAAATTTTTTAAATTTTTAAAAAAAAGTTAAAGTTCACATTAGTTAACCAACACATTTAACCCAGCAAAAGTCAAGGGGCTTAATGTGTTGGGTAACTAATGTGAACTTTAACTTTTTTTTCCATAAGGGGTTTAAATATATTTAGGAAATTCTTCTAAAAACTATTTTAAGAAGTTGCAATACAATTTGTTTGTATTTATTTATTTAGTAACATTAAAAAGAATTTTGTAATTTCCTTCATTGCTGCATTTGAATTTTCTGCAACAAATATTTATGTATGTATATTTAAAAATAAACAGTTAATAATTTACTGTAGATGATATTAATATGTCAATACAATTTGAAAATATGTGAATATACACACAAATGTACATATTTATTTGCTTATTATATTCATACGACAAAAAATTCACAAGAATTCTTAAGTATGAACATTAGTAGGGTTCATTTTGTATGGAAAGCAAAAAGTAGAAAAAAATTGTTAGAAGTTGGCAAAAACAAATAATTTCTTGATATATTTAATATTGTTTATAATTTGTTATAATGTAACAAATTGTCTTTCACATTTTTAATTGGGATCTCCCTAATGGGGAAAACTATTTATAAATATAGAACTTAATATATTTGTTGCATTTTTTTTTTTGGGGAATGCAATTGCTTATGGCAGTCTAAAATTTTTTTTGTGTACAAAATATATGTATGAAAAAAAAAAAATTATTTTAAATTCAATAAATTTTGTGCTAATTGACTAGTTTATATGCCTGAAAAAGTGCTAGACATTTTTTTTAATTAAAAACGTAAATAACGCATTTAATTGTTTTAGGGCCTATTTCACCAATTCTATTCAAAAATATATTTATTTTTAAAATTCGGTTTTTATTTCAAATGAAAATAAAATTATATGAAAAACAGAATCTGGGAATTATTTCTTTTCATAACACAGTACAACACATGATTTGCCAACTCAATTCTGTGAACTGTATGTGAAATTAGACCCAAAAAGAAGAATTTCTGCATCATTCGTTTTGTCTTCTTACCTGCGATTTGAAGTTAGTATCGATTTGAAGTTAGTACTATCGTATAGGGGAATTTATCACGTTTTAGGCCCTGTTGTTTGACATAGCTCGACAACCCCTAGCCCAATTTAGTTGAAATAAATTTTAAAAAATTAAGAATTACAATTCCTTTAATCTGTTTATATATTGTTTTCCTATACAAGTAACACTTTCGAAGTTAAAAATGAATGTATGAAGGGAAAAAATTATTTTTTGCCTAAAAATTAAATTTTTTTTTTTTAAAAATACATAAAAAATGCAAAATGGAAAAAAGTTTCAAGTCTAGTTATTTTTTCGCAAAGTCACATAACCTATGAGTAAAATGAGACAAAGATCATAAAAATCGATGCACGCGTTTCGCTTTTATTCGCAATTGAGTAAATGTATGAATTTCAAAAATTTGCTCGAGATATGCACAACATTATTTGGAGAAAACATTGACACCTTTTTCATGATTCTGAGAATAAAAAAAAAGGAATAAACAAAAGGTTATTTGATTTTTATGATTGCGGTAATAAATGTACGTGGACAATTAAACGGAAAGTGGACCTTTTTATTATTTGGGTTTTTCCGGTGGCTACCTATATGATTTTTTTACAGAAATTGCACCCACATTTAAGGGTGGTCATTATTTGGAAAGTTTTGCACAGTTTGAAACGTACAAGTGCTGAATCAGGTATATGTCCAGCCGCCCTTAAAATATGCGCCCATTTATAAGTACCTGGCAGTAAAATATTCAAAAATACGTAGTATTTATAGGTGTGCATTGATCGATTTTTGGCATTCAGCCAGTGCCGACGAACGCGAACAGTAAAAGTGATTTTTCTCCAGTTTTTTAAAAGTGAATAACAACAAAACATAAAATATATCAATATGGAAAACAACAAGTGCCCATATTTGGATGAATATTGTTACGTTTGTGGTCATATCGTCCGAAAAATACAGAAAAAAGATCGAAAAAATTTGTTTACTGAGCAATTCAAAACCGCGTATTGTAATTATTTCGATGAAGCAGATTTAAGTGGTGCAAATTTTACGCCGAACACAGTGTGCAACAGTTGTTATACTACCCTTCTAAAATGGATTCACGGAAAAAGTAGAAAGTTATCTTTTATGAAGCCAGTAATTTGGGTGGAAGACACAACTGGACATGATGAATCCAGGTGCTATGCATGCATAAATTTTCGTCCTGGATTAAACAGACAACAATTGAAAACAAAAGTATACACTGCTGCATTTACTGCCACACTTCCAGTGCAACGCCCTGCTGATACCGATGCACCTAAACCTACGAGTGCGGATACTGTGTCCCTGCTAGCCGAAACCGTTTTCACCAATCCGACCGATTTGGATGATGCTGATTGGATACCCGATATTGAAAATAGTGCACCACAACCGCTACCACAAATCGAAATGGATTACATTGTAGCCAAGCTGGGACTATCACAACACGACTCCGAATGGCTGACATCATTTTTGAAGAGAAGAAAACTCACACAGCAAAATGTCAGCGCAACATCATACCGACAACGCCAAGCTGACTCAGACCATGAATATGAACAACCTACGAAGAAAACAAGATCATCAGAACCACAAGCGTCAACTTCTACAAGGATGGATATTGCCAATAATTGAAAAAATGTTCTAAATTTTGTTTTTATGCATATTATAATTGCGTATTAATTGCATATTATTTTATTTTCATTAAGTTTTTATAAATAAAGTTTTTTTTTTAATTTATATTTTTATTTTAAGGGTGGTGGCTATAACTGATTTTTGAAATTCATACCTTTACTCAATTGCGAATAAAAGCGAAACGCGTGCATCGATTTTTATGATCTTTGTCTCATTTTACTCATAGGTTATGTAACTTTGCGAAAAAATAACTAGACTTGAAACTTTTTTCCATTTTGCATTTTTTATGTATTTTTAAAAAAAAAAAATTTAAATTTTTAGGCAAAAAATAATTTTTTCCCTTCATACATTCATTTTTAACTTCGAAAGTGTTACTTGTATAGGAAAACAATATATGAACAGATTAAGGGAATTGTAATTCTTAATTTTTTAAAATTTATTTCAACTAAATTGGGCTAGGGGTTGTCGAGCTATGTCAAACAACAGGGCCTAAAACGTGATAAATTCCCCTATACGATAGTACTAACTTCAAATCGATACTAACTTCAAATCGCAGGTAAGAAGACAAAACGAATGATGCAGAAATTCTTCTTTTTGGGTCTAATTTCACATACAGTTCACAGAATTGAGTTGGCAATCAATTAACTGAAAAATGTTGTACTGTGTAAGCTACTATTATTATATTCAACATTTTCTATATTTTCGAACTTATTCTGTGAGCTAAATTTCAGTTATGTATTTTACAAAGCTTTTTGTAATAGTTCTATTCCTTAAATTTTTAGGAATGACTTTATACACTACCTGACTATTATCTTGTATCTTTCTGTTACATTTAACCTTGGCTATTCGTTGGATAGCAATGAAGTATATTGAATGTACAGAAAAATTTACAATTATTAGACACCAGCAGAATGTAATGCATTTTCTGGCCCGCTACGGCCTTCGTCAGCATTCTTTGTGTCACACTGGATAGTGATACTTTATAAATTGAATGTATTTAACTCAACTATTTTAACAAATAGATATTGGGAATTATTTCTTTTTATAAGCAATTTTATTAAATTCAACATTTTCTATTTTTTCGAATTTATTCTGTGAGCTAAATTTCAGTTATGTGTTATAAAGTTTTTTTTTTTGTAAAATTTAAGGAATAGAACTATTACAAAAAAAGCTTTATAAAATACATAACTGAAATTTATCTCACCGAATAAATTCGAAAAAGTAAAAAATGTTGAATGAAAAACTGTATTTTAATATGAATTGATATTTAAATAGAATTGGTGAAATAGACCCTTAATAAATAATTGAGACTAAAGAAAAATAAAAAAAATGAAAAGAAAAGTTACTTTTTAAACTTTTTATTTAAAATTAATTCAGGGCAAGAACGCACACTGGGACTAGTAGTTAAAAAAGTTTTAAGGTAGAAGTACATAAAATGTAAAATACTTAGGTCGGGTGTTTGAGATGTGGATTAAGTTTAAACTTAGCTTAACGTACACCAAAACTCGGATTTTACCGGCGAAATGTGATTTTTTTTTATCATTTCATTAAAGACCAACATTTTAAGCAACACTAAGGCGTTCCGTCAAAATGTTGTATACAAACTTGGTACACGCAAAGGAAAAACATAGTTGATACAATCACAATCGCAAACTATCATTAATGTTTGTGGTTATGATTGTGTCAAACACGACTTAAGCAACAATATATGTTCAGTCATAATGTTTTTAGATAATTTTTGTCTCAAACATAATATTATGTTCAGAAGAAAAATGCGCACGATCTTTCAAACCATTTTTCTATATTTCCCAACACCATGCAAAATGTCTATTTCAACATTTTATATGGTTCTTACAATAAAACAAATAAAAATTTAATTTTAAAAAATTTATGTTTTATTACAAATACATATAATAAATAAAATATAGCACAAATCAAAAATAAAATTATATACACATATTTATATACATGTGTGTGTTTTAATTTATAAATTTCATATTACGTTGAGAGGTACAAATATATCCAAAAAAATAAGAATTTTATGTAGCTTTACTTCAACATGCAATAACACTTTTCAATTAGTCAATTCACAAGGTATCCTAACATGTCATATTGTCAAAATGTCCTAATATTTCACAATGGTTTAAAAATATTGTTGTACGGCTCAGCCGCTCAGCGCTGGACTTTTCTGATTAATTACGACAGCACAATAAACACAGCAAGCAACGTTCTATTTATTTAAGACACTTTTTGTTAACAAACCAACAACAATATTTTTAAACCATTGTGAAATATTAGGACATTTTGACAATATGACATGTTAGGATACCTTGTGAATTGACTAAATATTTTTATCCGTTTACTTAAGACTTCTAAAAAAGTCAAACACAAAATTACCTTTTATTTCTTTTATGAAATCTACTACATATATAAATATAATTAGTCAATTCACAAGGTATCCTAACATGTCATATTGTCAAAATGTCCTAATATTTCACAATGGTTTAAAAATATTGTTGTACGGCTCAGCCGCTCAGCGCTGGACTTTTCTGATTAATTACGACAGCACAATAAACACAGCAAGCAACGTTCTATTTATTTAAGACACTTTTTGTTAACAAACCAACAACAATATTTTTAAACCATTGTGAAATATTAGGACATTTTGACAATATGACATGTTAGGATACCTTGTGAATTGACTAAATGTTGAACAGTTTTTGAAAAAAATTCGGGGCTAATGACAAAATTGTGTGTAAAAATTTAAATGTCGGTTTCAATGTTATAGGTTTTTTTTGCTGCAAGAAAGACAAAGTAATTGCATATTTATATATGTTTTTATAATTATATTAAAATAAATTAGCTGTTTCAATAAACGTATAATAATTAATTTCGTTAGTTTTGCAAGGCAGCAGGCATTTTTCTCCCCGAAAAGTGTTTTAATTATTCTGTCAACATTCATGTTTCCTGAATTACTGACGCTCGCGGACGGAGAAAATGTCATTTTCTTTATAAGCACACACTGTTTGTTTTGATAATAAATGTTTGCTCCTTAAGAGAATGTGTTTTTAAGCAAACAAAAATTAAGGTATTAAACATACCTTTTGGTTTAAACTCATATTATGATTTTAGTTGTATAGTTGAAAATATATATATTATAGTATCAAACATATCGAATAATTTAATATGTTAAGCTAGATCAGAGTAACTTTTTAGGTGTAAAAGACCATATAATATTATTATAGCGAATTTAGAAATGTCAAGGACAAAAAACAATTTTTAAGGTTATATTATGACTATAAATAATTTATTAGGGTTAACATACTAGGTAAATATGAATAAAAATGGTCGTAGTGACCATTCCATAATCATGTTTTTTCTCTGCGTGTAATGGCGACACAAATCTGTTTTTAGATTAACAAAATCTAGTTTAACTGAACAAAAAAAAAAAAAAAAAAAGAAAAAAATCAAATTATGTTTAAGCTCTTCTAAAGAACTTAGGATCGATCAGCCCATAAATACAAACCTGTTCCATATGAAGAGCTTTTTGCATCAAATGAAACAAAAGGTAGTAACACACTTCAAGGTCTGGACTAAAGGGCGGGCTTTTAACTGGTCTTGCAACATGTGGCCGAGTGTAATATTACGGGCTTCTTGTCTGGTCGAGTTTTTCGGGAGTTAAACAATTAATTGCGTTGGCTACAGCCACTGTTGCCAATTAAGTATTTTAAATCTAGCATTTAGCACTTTTTTCCCCATTTTTCCAAAAAGACTCAACAGAAAAGAACAATATTGATGTCAAAATATTTTTAGTTTCCTAAGCAGCTTGGGAATGAAATCTAACATTATCGGTTTGGTAGAAAAAGAGTTACGAACCCAAATGTAGAACAACCTCCCAAAAAAATTTCTTTTTGTTCCAAAAATTTAAAGTGGTGACAGAATGTACCGTTTCTAATTAAATTTTAAACAAATTCGATTTTTGACTGGAAATCGCACTAAAACTTTATGAAGATGTGTCCATAATTTACCGTAGGCTGTATGTAATGCGTCCTAAATTAATTAATTAATGCGCCTTATAATATTTCTGAAACAAATCAGGATATTTTATTTAATTTAGGCAACGAATTATACATCTGTGAGGTCAGGTTTTATGAAGATTGCCTTATAATTTATAGATCCCATATAAAGCCTACTCTGGAACTATTAGAACTATCGGTGAAGGGTATTGAAGATTCGGCATAGCCGAATATAGCGCTCTTTTTTTATATTTTATTTTCCAATTTAATTGTAATATACTAAATTTAAAATTAACTATTAATTATAACTGTCGAAAACATATCATTAACTGGAAGTTAAAGTATTAGTTAGTTTTAACTGAACTTGGCTTTAACTGAACTTGGCCGTAACCCATATAATTTTATAACATGCTAATTATTTCGTTCTGTCAAATTTAATCGTTTTTATTTTTATAAAATATTTTTTAGCACTTTTTAAGCATTTTTTTGCCATTTTTTAGCACTTTTTTCACAAAAATCTAGCATTTTTCCTTTACTAAGTTTTGGCAACACTGGCTACAAGCCACTTTGAATTTGAATTGAATTTTTTTAATTTATTGAATTTTTACTCTTTTAATGATATTGCTCACCAAATTTATTTTATTTTTTATGTTCCATACATTTTTTTAAGAAATAAACTATTTTATTTCTCAAAAAAACCATAATTTTTAGAAATTTTTGAATAATTAATATAATAGCTAAGTTTGTAGCAAGTTACAAATAGTGAGATTTAAGCCAACGTGTAAACAACTAACTTTTCGTTGACTGAAATTTAACTAACTTATAGTTAATTAAAAAAACCAACTTAAAGCTAACTTGAAGTAGTACGTGTATAGCTAGCTACAAAAAGTTAGCTTTAAGTTAACGGCTGGGTAACTAACTTTAAAGTTAATTGAAAATAGTGCAGAGTCGGACAATTGACTACTTCCTAGGACATCGCAATGTTAAAGTAGTAGTAAATTCCATATAAAAGTAATGCAAGTGTCAACCATTACTACTTAAGAAATAGTTAGCTTTCAGTTAATTTAAAGTTAACTGAATGTCCGACAGGGTAACTATATACATATTTGGCATTTATTATTTACTTATATGTATGATGTTTCTATGAAAACATAGACTTGCCGTTCTGTGTTGTTAGTTTGTCATAAAAAAATCCAATACTTCTTAAATTTTCTCATGATTTTGTTGCTTTTGACCGTATTTTCTGTAAACATTATTTGACTATTTTGGGTGGCTTAACTTTTTTTTTTAAAGCTTAATAGAAAACTTACTTCCTTTAACAATCCTACCACAAACAACAACAATACAATAAAAAATAAATCAACTCTTTTTTTTTTTTTTGAATAGGGCCTCTTAAGAACACTTAAGTTATTTCTACCTCTTTCCCTTTAAAGGATTTATTTAAAAATCCCCCGTTAGTTTTTTTTTGTATGTATATTTTCTCACTCTCTTTACTCGCTACGTGTTAACCGTTATTTAAGTATGTCGGTGAGTGAGTGCTTACAAGCCCAAATATTTTCACCCTTTTTCTTAAAGTATTTAATCGCTCTGGTTTGATAACATCTGAATGTAATGATGTGATTTAAGTCACTTTATATGAATTCCATCACACTCATACGCATCTATTCACTCACTCACTCACTTAGATTTACACAAGTCCTAAAAGTATTATGTATTTCACAGATGTTTTTAATGTTTGTTGTATTTAGGGGCCCAACAAAAAATAAAATAAAAAGATTAACAGCTGAATTTTGTTGCAAGGGGTTGTATAAATAATAGAGATTGTTAAAGAAAACGTAAATTGCTGTGGGAATTTTTGTGTAAAACCAAAAAATACGTGTGATATTTACAAAAAAGAAAAGGTTGAGGTTTAAGAAATTTTCTTTTTTTTTTTGATTGTTCATTACAACAACAACAACTGAATTGTTGGGTTGAAGTAGAATAAGGTTTAAGAAGGGTTTATTTATTATAAGATTTTTTTTAATTTGCCATTTTTTGAAATGAAATTGTCTTAGATACTCGTAGTTGTTTGAGGTTGTGTCAAGGGATTTATTGTGAGGTTTATCTAAATTTGTTTAATTTTTTCTCACTCTTTCAAAGTGGTTACCACAAGTAATATTCTCAACAATTTCAAACCGGTTATAAAAAATTTAAATGTTTACAAAAAAAAAAATACAGTGACAGGTATATAATTAAAACCTTTAGAAACTTATTACTAAAGCGTGGTCCAACCAAAACATACGATGCTAATTGTAAATAAAACTCGCTACGGCTTCGGTGGTATACCTCTATCCGATGGTCCATATTTTCAATGACTCTGAGACAATGTCGTTAATGTGCCGAATTATCTCATCCTTTAGCTATTAAATTGTTCATGGCTTATTGACGTACAGATTTTCTTTTAAATATCCCCAAAGAAAGAAGTCCAAACCACATGGTCGTGACGGCCAATTAACATCGCCACGACGTGAGATAACACCGCCATTGAAATTCTAGCGCAAATGATCCATTGTTTCGTTGGCTTTGTGGCAAAAATCACCATCCTGATGGAACTACATATCATCCAAGTCCATATCCTATACTTATGGCTATAAGAAGTCCGTTGCCGTTTTTCTCCATCAGCTCGTAATTTTAAGTTACAGGTACTAATCGCATTTTTG
The DNA here is from genome assembly GCA_943735925.1 of Pollenia amentaria. Taxonomy (NCBI): domain Eukaryota; kingdom Metazoa; phylum Arthropoda; class Insecta; order Diptera; family Polleniidae; genus Pollenia; species Pollenia amentaria. The sequence continues at coordinate 165,374,766 of OX031009.1, forward strand.
ACGTTTTTTTCAAAAATTAAAAGTTAAAAAAATCATAACTTTACTCTTCATTAAGCGATTTTAAAAATTTAGACCATAAAAATTGATGAATGCGTTTCGCTTTTGATCACAATTAAGTGAAGGTACCTCATTTTTAAAATCGTTCATAAATAGAACAGCAGCAAACACGCACACATTAAAAAAATGGTATTTTTGTTTGAAAATCGCGATTTTTATCAGTTCAGTTTTCTCAGTAAATTGTGAATAAAATCAAAAGATGGGCACCGATTACAATGAAATGTTGTTGGGCTTTGTCAAAACCTGAGCTAATTTAATTAAATCAATTAACACATTGTTTGAAACGGCAAAGTTTTTTGATAATTTTTTTAATTAAAAATATCATTTATTAAAAAAAAATATTCACAATTTAAAATTTTTACAAGTTTAAGTAATCAATACAATCATTATGGTAATAGGTACAAAATCAACAAATTGTTTGCTTGATTCTATGAAGAAGTTGGTATGAATTTGGTGATTGGAGAAACTTTTTAATTTTTTCTGTGTGTTTTTAGACCAAAACTGTGATTTTTTTCGCATATTTATTTTTTATGAATTTCTAAAGAACTAAAATTTTATTTTTTTTTAAAAATTGTTCTTTTTTTTAAACATCAACGATTTCTCTGAAACTACTGCGCAAATTTAAAACCAATGTTAGCTATTGTAAGAATATTGTTGACGAAATTTAATTTTTTTTTAACTGAATGTGAACCGTTTTCAAGTGATTCCAATATATGTGCGGAAGTGCCCTAACTTTGAATATAACGCTATATCGTGAAAATTCGAGCTGATAGAAAAAAACTAAGTGCAGATTTGGACTCAGCGTCCAAAATAACCTTAACAACAACATTTAGTTCTTAATCAACAACAACCTTGTTCCCTGGTGTTATCATTGCACAACAGTCGACAAAATGATGGATGGGTTGAAGAAGTGGGCATGGCACAAAATAGATTTATTTATAACTAAATAACAGTATTTGTATTACTTCCTCTTCTTGTCCTACCATGGTAAAGGCTATGTGAAATAAGTCAAAGCCGCATATATCACTCTCACTTGTTTTAATCTTAGTTTTTTATTATTTATCAGTGAAGAGAATTAAAACTGCATACAACACATTTTCGGAAAAACTTTAGTTTTCCTTAAACTCCAAATTTTAGGTGTGTATTTTAGTTTTAGTCTCTGACTGTACACATGTGCACTTTTCTGTAAATATCTACTTAATTTACATATTTGCTTTCATATGCAAAAAGTTCTATTTGGTTAATAATAAAAAAAATTTTCAATTACACAAAAATTTTAATTAATATTTTATAGACAAAAAACAGTTTGTGGAACTTCTGTATTTTGCTTCAATGCCAAAGTTGAACAGAAGCCGATATTTTATTTTATTTTTATTTTTGTTAACAAAACAAAATAAAAAATTCTGCCTTAATGTGATGCAACAAGCAACATGTGTGGGTAGGTCCTTTGTTTTTTTTTGTTTCCTTTTTTTTTGGCAATATGTTTTATGTTCTTTATAAATACCAACTACATAAAGACAATATAATTTGTTTAATACTAAAATAAACTTCATTTGTAACAAAACAAAACGCAAATATTTGCAAAATTTCATTTATAATTTGTTTTGTCTTGTTTATTGTTTGACAAAAAATAAAAAACCATAATAAAATACGAATGAAGTTGTCAAAGAGAAAACGACTAGAGAAGAAAGTCTGCATCTCTCTTTTTGCTCTAGTCGATTTCTAAGGAAGTTGTTTCCAAATATACGAAAAATTGAGAAAAATTTAAGAAAAAACTAATAAAAGATTTAAGGGCTAACTCTAATATGCTTATGCTAGCTTAAGCTACTGTCAAAAATTAACAAAAAGCCTGTCAAATGCTTTGCAAATCATTGACGGATTTGGGGTGGCTAGTGCTGGTTCACACTCTTCAAGTTTTACTGAGCTACCTAAACAAGGGCGGCAAGCGTTTTTTTAAACATGAAAATTCTATTTCAAAAACATTTTCAATAAGACAAATCGACATAGCGATTAGTCAAATAGGGGGTGCGTTCGTAAATGCATCACTGCGCTGCATCAGAAAATCAAACTTTTTTAAATGCCGATAAAAAAGAAATTATAATTTTTTTTATTGTGTGACTATTATTTTTGTAGAGTATTTGACAATTTTTTGGTCCATATCTGCTTCATTGAAGTATATATAAAGATTTGAAATCACTGATGCAGCGCAGTGATGCATTTACGAACGTAACCAGGATTTTCCAGCCGGGTGGTGTTATAAGGTTTTTTTTCGTATAAGCTTTATGCAAATTAAAAGTTTTGACATACAAAAAGCGCTTGCCGGTCTTATTTAGTTAGCTCAGTTAATGATGAAACAGAATTGAGTCTGCAACTTCAGGCAAAAATGTTTAAGCCCATAATTAAAACGTCGACCGTAACTGCAATTTTCTCTCATTTCTTTTGTTCTTTTTTTTCTTTGTTTACAAAATGTATGAAATTGAACGAAAGTATGGTAGCATTGTTGGGAGAATAATTGTCTCTATGTGAGAGCATGAGAAAAAACGTCTTCAAAATAAAATTGATTTTATTTCTCGACCGCATTCTCTGGCATAATTTTATGTCAAACTGTATGGAAAACAGGGTTCAGCCCCAGTTCTGTTTCATCATTTAGCCGTAAAGTCTTGAGCTCTTAGAAGAGAAGAGCAAAGAGAATGTCATTTATTTTCCACTGTGATCAGTGTGGCAGTCAGTGTTGCCACCAGAACAATTCGAAATTACACCTGAGATGAATCAAAATTTCCCGATTTAAGTGAAATTACACCTGATATCAAATTGACGTTGTATTTTATAAAAAAAAAAACATAAAGTGCAGTCTATTCACCTTAATATAGTTTTAAAAATGTTAAGTGCGCTAAATAGTCGCTCAACTTAATCATTTCAAAATGGTAAATTAACAATATATTTCATTACATTTAGTTATATTAGAGACATATCTTCCCGCAGGCTATTTTTTTATTTGAATACGATTTACAATAAACTTTGGGTTCTAGTTCACTATTCAGCTTTTAGAATTCTTGTGATATAAATTTCCAATAAAAAAGAATGATTTAAACAAACACAACAATCTCCAATTTACTTAGACCCCTTTCGGACTCGGCAAGTTAATTGCGCAAGTCTCTTACGCAACTATTGGGATGTAGATGTCAGCGGTAAGGTCAGGTTAAGGAAAAAAATAATTTAGTACAGACTTTGTTGTACTCGGCAAGTGACTTGCAAGTAACGGCAAGTTAGTTGCCGAGTCTGAAAGGGGTCTTATCGGTTTTATTCCTAAGCCTCGGAGTGGATTAACTTGCTTTATTTGTTCTCTCTCTTCTTATTGGTTTGTAACAAATATCAAAGATCATATGGAATACCAATGCAAATATCTAGGGAGATAAAGGTTTTTTGTTAATTAAGAAACGAAGATACCTGCCTATGTTTCTTTACAATTCATTTAACGTTGGAAATCTTTTTTTTTTTAAAAGAAACAGTGTCATTTTGGATCAACAATGCCTGAAATGGTATAAATTTGAACACTTAAATGCAATCCTTATGTATATTATTTATCTTAAAACGAAAGAATTTAAAATTACACCTGATTTACACCTAAAAGGAATTTTCCACGCTCTATTTCTGATAGTAAAAATTACTCCAAATTCGGGTAACTACCCACAGAGTGGCAACACTGGTGGCAGTGTGATTAGATCTTAAAAATTACTTACCAAAAAATGCTAAAAATGTTTTAAAAAAATGCTAAAAATAATGCATTTTTCAAGGTTTTTGTTAAACATTTAATACCCGCATGAAATTTTTTTGAAACTAAATATATTTTAGGGACTTATTTTTTTTAACGAAATTTAAATAAATGGTTATATTAAAAAAAAGTGGGTAGATTTTGCTAAAACATTAGATACATAAAAATATGTAGCACAGGTAGTTGAGATTATATTTTAAATTTTGGGGTAACAGCAAACCCCTGATACAAGCAAAGTTAAAACGATTTTATTTCCATGCTATACAAAATTTTTAGATTATTTTATTTCTTATAGTTTAAGAAAAGTTGAAGCTTTAAAATTTTTATTATTTTTAGCAGTTTAGAGCAAAAACTGTTTCCTAAAAAACAAATACATTTGGGTTTTTAATTTTTGTCCGAATTTACCCAAAGAAAAAGTTCGTGCAAATTTGTACAGGTGTGTAAACGTGGCTTAAACATTATAAATTTTAAAAATTCGCTGTGAGTGGTTCTGTTTCATTCAAACAAACTCATTGACTTAAGGTACCTAGCGACAACGCAATATTATTGAGTATTATATAGCTATAATTATTTTCATTTTGCTCAACTCTATATAAAAAATTATATGGCGCAATTTTTGGTTAAAATTTATTTTTTATATAATAAAACATTAGGAACTTAATTTTTAATTTCTAAAATATCTAAAAGGTTTACATTTTCTTTTATAATTAAATAGTTGTTGCTCTATGTCAAAGAAATTAAAATCAAATTTGACAGTTTACGTTAAACATGCTTTTTTTCCCCTCTCGCCAATAAACTCGGACTGTCAGAAAGAAAACGTTGATAGTATACGCCCATTCTTAGCAATACATTTTGAAAGTGAGAGTATTGCTCGTGGAGATGTAAAGTGAAATAAGGCAACGTGTAAAAACCAATTTTGACTGTGATGGAAACTGAAAAAAATACATAAACTCAATAGTCGAAAAGAAAATCTTGACAGTCAAAAATTAGTGAAAAGATAGACCTTAAAGTAAAATTACACATAGATTACACTTGGAACTAATTGCACATGGGCTACACATGCAAGTAAAAATTACACACAATATGTGTAATTACACATGGATTGGCAACACTGCCAAGATATTTTAGGAGATGATGCAAGTGCTGCCAATAAATTCATTTATGAAAAAAAAAACGAAAACTAAAAATGATGTCGTTTAAGCTATTTTTGCAGTAAGGGCGTGTTGTATTTTAATAGTTGTGCAGTGGCGTGTTGTATTTTACTGGCTGTTTGTGCCTCATGTTTGGTGTAATTTCTTGAGAGCTAACGCGCCCACCTGAAAATTTACATATATTTGTTGTCCTATATGAAGCGAAAGGTAATCAGAACATTACTGTGAATTTTCATTTTAATATATATAGTCTAGCTTAACCCGTGTTTTAAAGAAGATCCCGTGTATTAATAACGAAGAAATTTGTTCTAAATTAAATGCTTTTACAGATATACAGAAATTTGTGGGAGATGCAATTCTTACTTTTTAAATTGAGACTCCTATTTGACAGATGTTGTGTATTAATATCTTAGCTATTTGTACAATAATGGAATACTTTCACTATTACAGTACTCCATATACATATGTATATAGAAATCTATATTGTCTTTGTTCGGAAGGTGCCACGCCCACTTACACAATCCACTCCACTTTTTGACAGATAACCAAGCTTTTTGTAACAAGTTTGGACAGTTTTACTCGAAATCTATTTAGTGCCACGCTCACTTATCTTGTCCTGCCCAGATTTTGTCAGATTTTGTGTATTGATAACCAAGATGCTGGTACCTAATTTGAAAACTTTGGCTCTTACCGTTCTGCAGATATACAGAAATCTGTAATGCCTTTGCATCGGCGGTGCCACTCCCACTTCTCCAATATCGACCACATTTTGTCGGATGTTATGCACTGATAACTTTGATGCTTGTACATAATTTGGATACTTGTGCATCATTTGGAAACTTTGGCTCTTGCCGTTCTCCAGATATACAGATCTCTATAATGTTATTGTTTAGGATGTGCCACGCCCACATTATTTAAGAGAGGTTGTGTATTGATAAAACAGCTATATATACTAAATTTGGAACAATTTCTAATATTTTTAATATAAAATTAAACCACAATATACATAAAAAATATTTTTGATTAATAAAATGTTTATTAAACAAATTTTCATAGAAAATTCGTTTCATAAGCCTGCTATAAGCCTAAAATAATTTTGAGTTATAGCCTGGTAATCTGTTCAGTATTTGTCAAACTCAATATAAAAAAATTTCTGTGGAATACAAACGAAAAAATGTTGAGTTGTACTCTATTTATATTACGAAAAACATTCGAAATGTTTCTATCAACATTTTTATTTTCCCTGCGAAACAAGTACAGCTCATATTATCTCGCACGAACAAATTATTATATATTGTATTTTTTTTATGTTGTAAAGCGTTTCACAAAGAAAAATGTAGAAAAGTGCTAAAATTAATAAAAAAATTAATTTTTTTTTATTTTTTTATTTGGGAAATTATAAAAATAATCACATCGTGAAAAATTAGTGGAATTTTTGTTCCGATAAAATTTGTATTCCCCTCGAAGGGAAAAATGCTATCGTGCAACTATAATGAACAGTTTTTCTCGCTAACAGTTGTCAGTGAATTTTAAAAAAGAAGAAATATTAAAAAACTTTAAAAAACATTTTTATTCAAAAATATACACGTACATATATTTTAAAGAAAAGTTAAAAAAAAAACAAAATAAAATTTATTGTATTGGAGTGATTGCAACATTAGCTTATTGCGCTTTTATGTAGTAAAAAATTTCTAAAATTCTGCCACCACGTCTTTGAAAAGTTCACAACTCCTCAGGCAATCGACTTGTTTTTTGCATTTTGTTGAACAATATACATTTAAGCTTGTGCCTCTTTTTCGCATATTCGCATTATGAGAGGAATTACTTACATAAATGTTTTGTTCCCCAGCAAAAACAAAGTGAGAAATTCAAAGGGAAAAGTGAACAAATTACGAGGGAAAAAATTGTTCTCGATAAGGGGAATTTTTTCCCGCGAACATTTTATTTCACGTTATTAATCTCCCATGAATTAATTTTTTTCATGGGAGTTTTTCACAATTGCAAATACGGTGAAAGGGAACAAATTAGGAGGGAAAAATTATTCACGATAGGGGTGAATATTGTTTTACTATTTTTAATGACAATTAAAAAAAAAAACATGCTATTTGTTTACCTTCGCAAAAAAATGTTGTACACTTGCTACTAATAAAAATGTTAAGTTTTGAAAAATCGCGAGATAGATAATATTGCTACATGTCAAAATTTTCGTGTGAAATAATTATAATGTTGAACAAAATTTTTCGCCAGTTCGAACAGAGTACTAGGCTTTATACGGAAACATAAGCGTCTCATTTTCTTTATAAATTGAATGTATTTAACTCAACTATTTTAACAAATAGATATAAATAAATTCGAAAAATAAAAAAATGTTGAATATAATAAAGTTGCTTATGAAAAAGAAATAATTCCCAATATCTATTTGTTAAAATAGTTGAGTTAAATACATTCAATTTATAAAGTACCACTATCCAGTGTGACACAAAGAATGCTGACGAAGGCCGTTGCGGGCCAGAAAATGCATTACATTCTGCTGGTGTCTAATAATTGTAAATTTTTCTGTACATAAATATACTTCATTGCTATCCAATGGAAAGCTAAAGTAAAATGTAACAAGAAAATACAATATAATAGTCTGGTAGTGTATAAAGTCATTCCTAAACAAATTTAAGGAATAGAGCTATTACAAATAGCTTTATAAAATACATAACTGAAATTTAACTCATAGAATAAATTCGAAAAATAAAAAATGTTGCATACATATTTTATAAATACATAATTAAAATAACTGTCTGAAATTCCTTTGGAAATTTACATTATCATATAATGTCCTTAATCACATTCCAGATGTTCTTAATGGCATACCACAAAAAAAAATCATTAATTTATTAAGTCTCTAAAAATGTGTAATTACCTATTATTTTTTCTTTATTAAATATTTATTACTTAAACTTAGGCAATTTAACAATAATTACAGAATACAAAAATTTTATTGGCAATAAATATTAAGAATTTTGTTTATTAAAGACATGACATTTGAAATTACATATATATTTTTTTTTCAAACAATCACCCAAAATCCATGGCAAAGATTCATTTAATTATCTAAAAATAATAAACATAATTCAAATGTTTAGCCACTGTTTTCTTTGTTTATTAATTAATATTGATTTTACATTATAGAGAAATTGTTTTATTTAACATAATTTCTGGTGTAAATAATTGGAAGATTAACAGGATGTTTATCAAAATTTATTTACAAACTATATTTACTTTAATGTGGCCTTAATATTTTTTTATTGATTTGATTTCAAATTTTTTTTATACTTCAACACATGGCGTACCACCCATCATTTATTTAGATACTCATATGTGATGGCAAATAATATTATTAATGATTTCAACTAAGACCTGAGCGATTTCTTCGAAATAAGTTGAGAATGCTGAAGCCGTCAGGCTCGAAAGGGTTGATCAGGACGTATTAAACACTCCTAAGAAGTTCATAAGAAAACCAAAATCAGAGAACAATTCACCAAAATACGTAGCAAGGCGGATTTTACAGGAGCCCCATATGGAGGCAGTTTAGATAGCTAGGGCTAGAGATGATCAATCTATAACTTTGAAGAAAAAATGATTAAAACTAATTTATTTATCCTAAAGCTCAAATTAGACGTGACAGAGCCATAACCAAACAAAACATCTGTTTGAACCAACCTTGAGGGCAACATTGTTACCAAAACGACTTAAAGATAAACATATACACCAATTGAATTTTGGTTTCTATTGTCATCATAACGGCTATAGCATTATGTTTGTGTAACGTCTAATTGGATCTTTAGGGCCCTGTAAGCATATCATTTGAAAAGCTCGAACTGGGAATGCTCCATCCAAAAAACAGATAAGAAAGCTGATCTTACAGGACTCCGTGGGGCGGTTGTTAAGAAATCTTTGTCTGAAGAGACCAATCTACAACAATGAAAATGGCTAAGAAATTGGTAGGCTTGGAGAAATGTCTTTAATCGGCAGATTGTCAACTCAGAAGCACCTGTTCTTCGGGTGTCGTTGCTACAACAAAAACAAGAACGTATAATGTGTTAGTAGAAATAAGTTAGGTTAGGTTAAGAAGGGTAATGCGCCCAAGGGCACACCACCACTCGGATACCAATTCGGTCTCCTTCATGCCTTCAGTATGGAGGTAGAGAAAAGAGAAAATTGAAGAAGCAAAGAAATTAACAGATAGATAGAATAAAGGTTAAAGAAATACATACATATATATATATATATCTAATTATGTATCCCTTCAGGAAGCAGACTTTAATGGAGGATTTATAATTATAAAAAATGCGGCAATCTTTGCTTTGCGGCAAAACCAGAAGTTATACAAGCATTTGAGTTACGTTGCGTGCAAAAATTACCATACAGATTCCGCAAGTCATAAGACCGGTAAAATACATAAAGGTAGCACTGACCCAGATATATGCAGATTTCATAAAAAGCCATTCGAAGAGAGTTCTTTTAACTGATTTGTAGGGAAAGTTTTAAAACGGATTTTCAACTCGCTGTGCATCAATGATTCCTAAAAAGGTTGAAGTTTTGGGTTTGGTACGATCAAATTTAGATTCGCTAAGTCCAACAATGGTGCTAGATAATAAACCTTTTCTACCGTGAATCAGTTTTCACTAACCTCACAGGTTATCTGATCGGGTTGTAACAGAACGCGACAGCTATCCAAATGTCTTAGATAAATAAAATTTAGATTAAAACTTAAATCATGTTGTTTACTTATGGCCGTTTCCTCAATGTATGTACCGACAAACTGCCTGGTACTTAATCCCAACATACGTTTATTAGACGGATAAACTGTCCCTTGACAATTTTGGTGCTCTTAATATAACTACAAAAACATTATTTTCAGCTGCCAATACCTGTATACCTCTCCACATATATATGAAAGCTTGGAGACATGTCTTCAACCGACAACTTATTGAAATAAATCAGCTGTTTTCCAAATGTGAAGAAAATACACGGATAGAAAAGGCGTCATAACGCTGATGTTTTTTTTGACAATTTACATCAATGTGATGTCAGCCTTAACATCACTTGGCCAAATTGTCACCAGGGTAAAAATTTTAATTATGTCATCAATGAGACGACACATTGACATCACAGAAATGACGAATCGGACTCGGTTTTATAAAGCATGTCATCAGTGCGATGACAAACTGTCATCAAATTGAGTCATTGTAATTGACCTTAAGTCAAATTGAGAGAATATCATTATTAACTGACCCGTTACACATGTTTGTTTCACTTTTGTTGTATTCCTTTGTTAACAGAAGAACTCTCAACTATAAAGCACAAGCAGCATGTCCAATATGGTTTTCGTAATAATTCTTCTTGAAAAATTTGATGTATTAAAATAAATAATTAAAAGAATGATATATGGGAATTTTTGCTTCCAATTTTACTTTTTAAACATGAAAATAATGTTAGTAATATATTATGACATGATCTTTTATGTCATCACAATGATGGCATGGTATGTAAAGTCATCGCACTGATGACAGTTTGTCTGTACTGATGTCAAAATACATCAGTGTTTTGACGCCTTTTCTATCAGTGTACACAAAATGTGGCGACGAATTTATGTCACTGTAGTCATGGCAGAGATGACGCATAAAATATGACAAAATTTTAGGATGACGTTCGTCATTGGATTGATGTCACTTTTTGCCTCATTGATGACACTTGTAATAACATTGATGTCACAATTCTGATGTTAGAGCATCATCAATATGAAGACGCATTTTTCTATGAGTGTAAGAAAACACATATCGTTAACTCATTATTGGCTCGGCGCATATGCCGAAAAGTCGTAGTGGAGAATAAATTCAATGAAGGCTCAAATCTAGTTTTCTGAAAATATACCCGATAGGATTTTTTTTTCTATTTTTCCCACTGCTTCTGGCATATGTTTTTGAAGAAAAATGTAATTTTTTTGAACGTTCTTGAGCGAACTTATAAATTTTTAGTATTTTATTAACAGTGAAAATTGTGCGACGTTTCTAAATTTATTTCTATAAAGTAGTTTATAATTACTGCTGTGAGTTGAGTTGTTGATATTTTATTTTTCTTTTGCTTTTACTACTTTTTTTTACGGCAATAAAGCGAAATAAGAGTAAAATTAATTTTTTTGTTGTCATGTTATTTTGCTTCGCTTTAAATACTTGTTTTTCTTACGGCAATGAAGCAAAGCAAGAATGAAAATTATTTTGTACGTGGCGTGTAGAGCAAAACAATACTGAATAAATGTAGTTGATATAGAGCAAAATTAATGCTTAATATCTTAGAGGACTACAACAAATTTCGTGAAACCCGTTTTGGATTATTCCTAACTCTATTTTTTTTTAAAAAGTGGTCGGTAGGTTAAACAAATAATAGCTGACGATATAATAAAGTGGAAAAAAAAACTGAAACAATGACTAATAAAAAGTAGCGTGAGAAAAATTTTGCCACTTGTTGATTTGGGATTTTTTTTTACAACAAAATAACATAGAAACTATGAACATCAGTCAGCTGATAAGTATTTGACAAATGAGGGCGGGCAAGCTTTCTACAGAATAGAAGAAAATGAGACATTTAGGGTGGGTTTTTAACATGGAGATCAGAGATTAAGTCATCTTTAATCTGTACTTGTAGCTTTTAAGATGAGGATTAATTACTTTTGTTTGCCAGTTTAAGCGGCCAATGTTGGTGGTTTAAACTTAATCAACAAATGTCAACACATACACATGTTTGTATGTATAAAAAAGCAGCTGCTTAAATATAAACATAGAAAAAAAATATACATACATAAAAGAAAAGATTTTTTTAGAAAACAGTTAAATGGTTCATTCTTGTGAATATTAAGACTAGTAATTCTGAAACATATGAAAACGTAAATAAAACAATTATATGAAGAAATTTTCTTTTTATAAGTACTGAAATGGTGGATTGTCTTTTTGTTCTGTATAAAATGCAAAGGGAACTGGTAAAAAGTTGACATTTAAAATATGTTTGTTGGCATTTTTGTTATTTAGTATGGCAATTCTGCGAGGTTTAAGCTTCCACTTAAAACCGGCAAACACAATAAGAATACAATTTAATTTATTCTCAGATTAATTAATTTTAGATTGCTGCGAAGATTAAACTCGATGTTAAAAACCCACTCTAAGAAATTAAAATTTCTTTAATCTGCTGGTTTTCGTTGGGAAAAAAATAATCGCCTAATGAGAAAACGCCCTTTAGTATCCAATTTTTAGAATTTTTATTGAATGTTTTGGTTCTTAAAATACATTTTTTCATGTTTACAAAACACCTTAAATGTCAATAAACTTAATTCAAGTTTCATTGTGATACGTCTCTTTTTTCATAAAAATAAAATGTTTTACTCCGCATTTTAAGAATCAGCAAAAACTGTCTACTTGATTCAGAGAAGCTTTAACACATTTTTACAATGAAATTGGATTACGTGAGATGGTCGTTTGTAACGTATCGCGTGCACACTTTAGAAAAAAATTAAAAAAAAATTTTACATTCAAGAACTTAAATTCGGATTTGATTTAAGTTCTTTTTTAGTGAAATTATTTACTGTCCATTTTATGATGTCGAACGAATTATTTTCTTTTTATTTATATTTTTGTTATCAAGTTATACTATGCGACAAATGAAGACTTTTGAAATATCTCACAGACCTGACAGTATTATATTGATGGTGTTACCGACGGGTAGTAAAACGCTATACACAGTTTTGCTATTTTGTTGACCAATTTTTCATGGGCCACCAAAAATTATGAAAATCAGTGGGCCCTCAAAAGAAGGGGTCATCAGTATTTTGCCCAACAGCAAATTCAGACTTGGTGATACCGCTTAACAGATGCTAATTATATAGCTAAGAGTGCGCCAAACAAATTGTGTTATTTTTTTTTTGCAAAAAAAATTAATTTTCGTGCCGGGGAACCCTTGATCAATGCTGGAGATACCACCACAAAATTTTGCCATGAAATAGTAGATATTAAAAAAAGTTATATTCGCCATTATTTTTTTTTTATTATCAATAACAACATTTATTTCGTACATCAACAAATTTCTTCACAGAAAAAGTTAAAAATTTACTCTAATCGCCAAATTCATAGAATCAAGCAAAAAATTCGTTGATTTTGCACCTATTACCAAAAAGGTTTAGATTTATTACTAAACATTTTAAAATTGTGCATATTTTTTTTCAATAGATGATATTTTTAATTTTAATTACAAAAATGATCAAAAAACTTTGACGTTTCAAACAATGTGTTAATTGATATAATATAAGCCTGAGCTATATTTAGCTCAAGTTTTGACAATTGCCAACAACAATTCTACAAGTTAAAATTATTTTATTTACAACGATAAAACCAATTAAGATTTTTTGTCATTTAATTAATATTTTAATTTGAAATTGATTTCAAAACAACAAATTTGTTAATTAAATAAAAATTATATTTCTAATTTTCTTTCCACTTAAAAAAATTTTTTTTTTTTAGTTATCACATAAATTAAATGAAAATACTTTTTAAACAATTTTTTACTGATCATTTTTTCTGTGTACAAACAATTATATATAACATATTTAAGGGATTTATTACTACGTTTATACGCACGATTTATTCGCAAATATTTATATTGCAAGTAGAGAAAATTGCTGCATAAGCACTGAATTAAATTTTTATTTGCGAATGGCTTACTCAAGAAAACAATTCCTATTTGCAAATAAGATTTTGAACATTGTCACACTTTTAACCGTTTTAAGTTTTTATGTAGATGTGGTACATCCACATGACAACTCAAATAAAATAAACTCCAAATCGTGCAAATAAAATAAACAAATGCACAATAATTTTTGATTTGTTTAATATTTGTGCTGGTTCACAATGTTCAAGTTTTAGCCGTCAAGTCTTGAGCTTTTAGAAAGGATGGGAAAAGAGAATGCCATTTCATTTCCTCTCTCTTTTAAAAACTTAAGACTTGACGGCTAAAACTTGAAGAGTGTGAACCAGCACTTTCATTTAAAAAAATAAAATACTTTGGCGATTTTCAATAGAAGTGTTCTAGACCCCAATCGTTGGACTCATGTAGAAAGGCCCTAGCGCACATAATAGCAACGTTAGAGCAGAAGTTAAAAACATAATAGAAACTGTATGTAACAAAATGTATTTTTGATACTTTTTATTACAATGATTTTTTGTGACGTGGTGTAATTGTATGAAATGTATTGGAATCAATAAAAACTCAATTTCGAAAAGAATTTAGTAAGGGCAATTTCCTACAGGTAACCCATGATATGTACCCTTTCTAAATTGTTTTTTCAATTACAGTAGAACTATCATTTAATTTAATGGTTGTATTCTTGGGGGAATATCGGATCACAGGATTATTCTTAGACTTCGGTGTAACACCATCAGTGGAGTTCCCGGATAGGGAAGTTTAGCGTGGATCAAATGGGTTATTTGAGGGGTTGGCAGTCTTTACGGATGGATCCAAGATGAACACTGGCACTGGTGCTGGTGTGTATATTGCTGACACTGACGTAAAAAGGTAATTTAGATTCCCGGATGAGTGAAGCATTGTTCAGGCTGAGATCCTAGCGATCTGGAGGGCAACGGAGGTGATACTGGTTACACCGTAGGGGGGTCAGTGGTGACAATTTATTTTGATAGTCAAGCTGCGCTCAGGGCATTGACAAATTTTACGGTACGAGCATTCACGGTGAGGCTGTGTTAGGTACCCGGAAACTGCAAGGTGGATGTTAATGAGATGGCGGACGAAGTCGCTCGAGAGGGTTCGGATCTGGATTTTTAAGTAAGGGACGGGGGGTGGGGGGGTTAAACCTCCCTTATGTCACTACAATGGGGTAATACGGGAAAGATTCCGTGATGCCGTCAACCGGTCCTGGGGGATATAACGGATTGCAGGGTATGTAGGGCATTATGGCCCGTATTAGACGCAGGGGCAACCAGGGTTCTATTAGGATTGGAAAGGAGTGGTCTTAGGATACTAATAGGGTTCTTGATGGGACATTGTTCTGTAAGAGTTTTCTCGAGCGAATGGGACAATATCATACCAGACTTTTGAAGATTATGCGAGGATGCTAAGGAGCTGTCCTAAATGGCTGGGAGGCAGATTTCACGAAGAACTAGGTTGTGTCGCTGGAGTTAATACACTCGTTCTACTGGGGTTTGTCAGGAAAGGAACTGTAACGGGAATTTTTTGTGCTTTGGGAATTACCTTCTACAGGGACTTTCTGGTGGCTGGCTCTAACCACCTCATTATGTCCCTAGGGCACGCTTGATCCGGGTTTCATACTCTTGACGAGTTGTATGCTACGACTTTAACCAACCAACCAACATATCGGTTTTGTTTACATACGTAAAACAATGCCACTTACATTGAAAGATTAAAAACGTCAAATAGGGAAAACTCGCGAGATAGGTAACATTGTTACAAGTAAAATTTTTCGTGTTAAATAATAGATGTTGTTGAACAGATTTCACAAATTGGTACTAGACTTTATTTATAAACTTTCTTATGAAAAAATTATATTTTGAGCATTGCTTTTTAAAAATCGTCAAAAAGGCAGGTTCGAGTCCTTTTGTTTTCGTCGCTTTACTGCTATGCCTTCCACATTTGAGAATTATGGCATTGCTTTTTTAAATGATAGACAAAGTGCTGGGAATAATCTTATACTGCTAAAATATATTACTCCTTTTCAACTTTATTAAAGTTAAAATGATACAATTGTTGTAACAAAATTTGTTTTATATAATCTGGTAGATAATGTTATGGCATTTATTTTTTAAATATGATTTCAGGCATATGTCCACCGCGGCTACGAGTTACACGGTCTATTCGATCAATCCAATTTTTTACTACTTTTTGCAATAAATATGACCGTATGGCGTCAATGGTGGCTTGAATATTGGCTTCCAATGATTCAAGAGCTGCTGGCTTGTCGACATAAGCCAATGACTTAACATTGCCTTATAAAAAGCAATCCAGAAGCGTTTAATCGAACAAACGAGGGGGCCAGTGAACAGGACCACTTCTGGAAATAAAGTTTACACCAAATTGATTTTGCAATAAATCGATTGTTAAGCGGGCTGTATGGCGAGTTGCGCCCTCTTGTTGGAACCAAAAATCGTTGATGTTTAGCCAATTAATTTTTGAAAAAAAAAAAAAAAAAAAATCCGTCAGCATGGCTGAATTTCGAAAGAAATAAGGACCGTAATGCCGACTGCGTGTAGGCCGCACCAAACAGTCAATTTTAATGGATGTGTCTAATGGTGATTTGGTTATGGCTTGCGGATTGTCTTCGCTTCAAATACGGCAATTTTGCTTATCGACGTAGCCATTTAACTAGCAATGAGCTTCACCACTCATCACGAAGTGCTCTATGAACTTCACGAACAGATTAAGTTTTTTTAAAGTAAATTTCCACAATTTCCAAGCGTCCAAGTGTGCACACAGTTTGACATACTCGGCTGTCAAGCCATATTTATCGACCCTATGCTAATGATATTTATTTACCCTCCACCATAAGTGATAAATGAGGGTCAACTTATTTTGTCATTCCGTGTTATAGGGCATTTACATTACATCGAAATCTAGTAGATTTCATTTGAAATCTTCCTCCAAATCTAGTTCGTTTACATTATACTTGTTTGACATTAGCGAGATTTGGTTTTCACAACAAAAACCGCCGACGGAAAGTTTTTTGTGCAACACATACTTACATATAAAGAAATAGGCATTTAAAAACTTGCATTACATTTTCTTTATAATCAACTTCATTTATTTTATCAATATTATTTGTCATTTGCATTTTTTTTTACTATTTTACAAAATTTTTGAATTTTTTTTAACAATTTTAACAACCAGCTATTATTGTTTTTGTTTTGTTTTTTGTTAAAATGTAATTTTTTTCTTGTGCAGGGAAGTAGTTTTTAGTGCTATATGGGGAAAAACATAGTTGCATCCATAAGTACTACTAGATTTTGAATAGATTTCGTCAAAATCTAGTTACGGAGTAGATTTTGTTTTGTACGGGAAATCTAGCCAAAAACAACTTGATTTGGCTCGAAATCTCGAAAGTACTAGATTTCGTTGTAGTGTAAATTGGCTATAAGACTTTAATATTCATCTAAGACCACAAAGAGAAGACATACATTATGTATATATTCTAGGTCCTTGAGTAATTCTAAGTCGACTTGGCCATGGCCGTCTGTCTGTTTGCTCGTCTCTTGAAAATTGGCTTACTTTCGAACCACTCAAAATAAAACAACAATAATAGTGTCAAATTGTTTCTAGTTATCCTAAGCAGTTTTGGATTGAAACCCAGCAAACTGAGTTCAGTAGGATAAGAGTTATGAATCCAAATGTGGAGCAACCACCCTAAAAAATTTATAAATGGTGGCGGAATGCACGACTTGATATAATATTTTCGTTTTACAAAACAACAAATCATACTATTGTATTAAGTGGAGCTTGGTCCATAATTTACCATAGACCCCATATAAATAATTCTCTCGGAAACAGTAGTAAGCCAAAAGCCAAAACGAATAATACTATTGTAATAAAATTTGGTCCGTCCCAGTTTTATAAGACTAGAAGGGACACTGTAAAATTTCGTGAATATCGATCTAAAATTCAGTATAGTCCCGATATTAAGCTCACACTCGGAAAACACTGAAGTATGCGTAAAACCTACATTAACACTTATAATGCTCTAAAATTTGGTCTGTCATAGGTTTTTAAGACTAAAAAACTTTAAAATTTCGTGCAAATCGGTCCGTAGTTTACTATACGGCCATCGGAAAAGACTTTAGTACATCTTAAACAGTAACGAATACTTCTTTTATAGTAAAATTTTCTCTGTCATAGTTTCGTAAGACTAGAAATTACATAATTAAATTTTGTTTAAATCGGTCGATAATTTCTGATAGACCCCATAAAAAGCCCACTCCTTAAATATTCTAACTCACGGTGGATGGTATCAAATATTCGGCACAGCCGAATACAGCGCTCTTTCTTATTTAAAGAGAAATGCCACTTCGGTATGACATTTTCGTTCACTGAGCACGTGAGACTGCTGTCATAATTATTATCACACCTTGTGCTTTTGTTTTTATATTCATCTTTGAAAATCCCTTAACAGATTTTTTTTTAAATTATTCATTAAATGGAGACAAAAATGTATGAGCGAGTTAAATTAATATATTTAGAAAATTTGTTTATTTAAAAAAAAAAATCACTCTATGGGAATTCATTAGAAGATGATCAAGATGGACTCAATATAAAACGACAAAGCAGAACTTCATTTTATAGAAGCCCACTGTAGGGAAGAAGTTTTAATGTAATTTCTGTTTTCGTAGAGAAACTAGCTGCATAATAGTGATGCGGGGTTTAACCTTAAACCTAATGGAATAAATCCGGATATGATTTAATAACGTCGCCAAAGAAATTGTGAAAATGATTTTCATGGCACCTGCCATATGGCCTTACCTGATGGTGGATCCAATCCGTATTGGTGACAAACTGTGAGTTTACCAACCACCCCCGAAGTTTGAGAGGAACCATCATACACAGGTAACAATTTAAGTGTACAATCCGGCAAAATAATACACTTGCACGTGTTTAAGAGCTAGAGCTATCTAAATTTCATTCCTTTAGGAAATGACAGCAGCTTCTGTTGAATAGCAGCTCGAACTCTTCCACAAGTGGTGAAAACTCAGCCCTTTAGTGGGGTTTTCAGTACTATCCCTACACAGACAAACGTTTTTTTTATCAATTAAAAAAATGGTTCAAAAAGTATTTAAATTTACTAAATCCGATGGTTGAATCAATTATTGTTTTAGTTTAAAAAAAATTAAAAATATTATTTTGATTTAATTAACATTTTAGTTGTATTGAAATAAATTTTTAATTAAAATATTCATTCAATATTAAAAAATATTAATTGATTTTTCGTTTTAAATAAAATAATTTAAACTTGTAGAATTGTTGTTGGGAATTGTCAATATTTAATTAAATAAATTAATACATTGTTTAAAATGTTAAATTTTTTTGATCATGGTTTTAATTATAATAAGAAATATCATTTTTAAAAAAAAAAAATATTCACAATTTTTAAAATTTTTAGTAATCAATATAATCATTTTGGTAAAAGGTGTAAAATCAACAACTTGTTTGCTTGATATTATGAATTTGGTATAAATTTGGTGATTGAAGACAATTTTACATTTTTTCTGTGTACCCGCAACCTTGGGTTTAAGCCACAACCACCACTTGATCTCCGAAAATATCCTGTCTGCGTGCTGATGAAACTGCCACAAATATAATCTCCCTGAAAGACAGAAATCCTTTCTCGCTAGAAGCATACTAACGGAGGCAATATTCAGGCTGGTGGCATGCCACCGGGGGCTTCTGACACCCGTGGTAGCAGTTAGAATCTCTGATCAGCCACGAACTCAAGAAATCGTATGATCTCAAGAAATCTGTCAAAATTGGACCTTGTCCGAACCCCAGGTATTGGCTGTATCGATTTGCCCCGGAGAATGTAACACCAAAATAAGAACTTCAACCCCAGATGGGGACGTCACCAACCACTAGATAAACTAAACATAACCTCAATTTATAATGTAAAAATAATATATGTATTTATGTAAGTATGTCACTATGTTAAATACAGACATAAAAATTTTGCACACTCGCTGCTAAAAAAAAATTAATGTGGGAAGTATCAAATTGGAACTTGACACCAAAATAAATCCAGTAAAATTTTTTAAAGTTCATACAAAAGACAACAACATTGTGGGTAATTTTTTGTCTAAATTTTTTTTTGTTGTAAAACTCTTGTATGCACTTTTACGACTTATCGACATTTTATGTTCTAAATAAGAAAATATTACTTTTTGTTTACATACAAAAACACAAAATTCAATAAATGCACATGGATTTAAACTGACATCGTAAAAAGAACCGAAATAAATGTTGAAGTTGATAACGAATCGATAAAAAGAAAGAAAAGAACAACAGACAAGGCAACATTTGTGTCAAACTAAATGACACAATTTATGTTTTTTTTTTTATCAAGATCATGTTGGAGCATATGAGTTTGGAGTGACAATTTTATTGGATGATATAATACAGGTGGACATAAATTTAGTAGGGATAGTTGGGTGTGCTAAATACGAGTATTAGAATCCCATAAATTTTATAGAAGTTTTTGGCGAATTAGTTGGCAAGTTTTTATGCCGGATAGCGGATTTTGTGAAAAAGGGAGAGGTAGAAACAGAAAGCATAAAAGAGAAATAGAGTAGGATTTGGAAGAAAGCTAGTTAAATTGTATTGAATAAATTTCCTTAACACAATATGCTTAATGTCAGAAGAAACTCAGTTTATGCCATTGGTTTATAATGTGTTTATTTGTAAATTTTATGCGTTTCGCAATACATTGGTCCATCGTTACTTATTATATTTTTCCTTCTTCTTTCAACAAATGATTTGCAGCCTAAAAGAACTACTTCTTTTTTGAGGCCGGTAAATATCGAGTCAATTTCGAATAACTGGGTTTGAAATAAAGCGTACACTGATAGAAAAAGCGTCTAACGCTGATGTATCTTGACAACAGTACTATGACAAGTGCCTTCATTTTTAACCCCATGACACTTTACATCATTGTGATGTCAGCCTTAACATCCCAAATTGTCGTCAGGGTCAAAAGTTGAAATAACGTCATCAATGGGTTGATACATGCGCATCACAGAAATTACGAATCGGAGTCAGTTTAATAAAACATGTCATCAGTGCGATGACTCAGTAACATCGAAGAAATAACTCATAAGGCTCAATTTAAGGCCAGTTTGTCATTTGGATCGACTGAAATTAAAGAATATGTATTATTATTTACTTACCCGTTACACATGTTTGTTTCACTTTTGTTGTAGTCGCCCTTTTTTTTTACAGAAGAACTCTCAGTTATAAGACACCAGCTCCATGCCCAATATGGA
The DNA here is from genome assembly GCA_943735925.1 of Pollenia amentaria. Classification (NCBI taxonomy): domain Eukaryota; kingdom Metazoa; phylum Arthropoda; class Insecta; order Diptera; family Polleniidae; genus Pollenia; species Pollenia amentaria. Next base: position 165,395,825 of record OX031009.1, read on the forward strand.
TTTCGTAATCATTCTCCTTTGAAAACTTGATGTATTTAACTAAATAATTTAAAAAAAGCATATGGGAAATTTTGCTTCTCATTTTACTTTTTAAACATGAAAATAATTTTAATAATACACAAAATGTGCTATTGCATTGATGTCACTGTTGTCATAGCATAGATAAGGCATAAAATATGACAAAATTTTAAGATAACGTTCGTCATTGGATTGATGTCCCTTGTTGTCTTATTGATGCCGTTTGTAATTACATTGATGTCACAATTCTGATGGTAGGGCATCATCAATTGGAAGATGAATTTTTCTATGAGTGTATTCCACGCATAAAACATTCTGCATCGATCTAAACAGCCGGTTGTGGGACCAAAAAAAATCTCAAACACTTTTTTCCAAAAAGTGACAGCATGGAATATCCACCCCTATTATGAAAGTCGACGACGACACAAGTCGACGGGACCGGAACATTAATTGTATTTTCTTAGTCGTTATTGACAATAATCGATTACTATTGACAGTCACTTGATATGTTCTAAGGCGCTTTTAAGTCAACGTCGCGTAGAACTGTCTCTGTTTTAGTCGACAGGAAATTTTGCGACGACTCAAATGAAAGTTACAGAAATTTTAAATAGAAATTAAACATATTTATTAAAAACATTTAAAATAATAAAATGCTAATTTAAAATATGTTATGGTCAACAATTATATTAATAAATTAAACGCGAAATTGTAAAAATTCGAAAAAGCTTGCTAAAATAGCGAAAATTCGCGAACCTTAGCGGAAAATTGCTAAATTTGCGGAAATTCGTTAAAATTTGCAAATAGCGACATGATAGCAAAGTTTAATATTTATTACAAATCGTTAAAGATATAAAGAATCTGAATACTAATAGGAAAAAATCGCTTCTGTCGCGACTCGCGAACATGGATTAAATTCGCGAAAAATGGCAAAATTAAAATCAAACCCTAAGATTTATTTTAAATCGCAAAATCAGCTAAAAAAAAACAATATGTCGGAAAATAACATAAAAAGCGTTAAAATGAGCTATAATGATGAACAAAAATAATTGAAGAGTTCCATAGCAAAATGCAACAATTCCACTTTTCAAATCGCAACAATTCCAAATTTGTTTTCTAAATAACTTAATATCTAACTGCCAGACAAACTTATTTATTTATGAATGGTTTTAGTGTTAATAAACTCTTTCACCACAACAAGTCTTAAAAAAAGTAATCGAAATGGCTATTATTGTAGTTATAGTGGAATTGTTGCGTTTTGTTATGGATCTCCTCAATTAGAGATACGATTTCTTTTTGTCAGATTACCGATAACTAGTCGACGTAGACAGAATATTCTTATAAAATACCAAATTAACGTCGAAGTGATGTAGTCGTCAACTTAATGTGACAACTTTTTAAAATTTATGTCGAAATCGACAACGACTGACAAAATAGGGGTGATATGTGATGTCCACACAAGACAAATTTTTTTCATAAAAAACGCTGACCGAAATTGCAGAGTTTTTTTTGTTTATTTTTGTATATAGAGTTTAACGTTTGTTATGACAAAAAATTGTCTGGCATAGACATAGTATTACGGCTAAATGTCTGCTCGCATATTCCGCACGTTTTTCGGCCAAAAATCGTTCAAGAAACCAATTCTCTTTGCTATAGGTCGACAGTGATCGCCTGGCCTGATTTCAGCAGCTTTTATGTATCGCTTATATTTCTTTACGAGAATATATGTTTACTTAATATAGAGAATAACAAATTCGTTAAAGTAAACGAGATTTCTCGTTACTTAACCATATCGGTAGTTGAATTGAAAAATATACAGAATTGCGGTACTGGGCCTTCTTTGTCTTTCGCGTCGAAATGACTACTTCTAAACAGGGATGTTAAATGGGATTTTAAATTTTGTACCAACTTCCAAAAAAATGTACTTTTTGGACCTTCACGGTAGCATTTTTTTAATTTATTAAAACAACAAAAAAGTACATAAAAATTCAATTGTACACAAAAATAAAACAAAACTTAACATTAACATACATTATATGTATGAATAAAATAAGGTACATAAAAGTCTTATAAATATTTGAGATCAAAATCAGGCACTTATTTGTTTAGATAATAAACAATTTGGAATTTTTACAGCATGAATTTTTCGATCTTAACAAATCCTTTGCTTGTATGAGACTTGATAATGTTGGCGCATGTAGTCTGTTTCTTTCCTTAGTTTTAATTATATTTTGAAAAGAAAAAACTCTTTCTACATTTGCAGACGAATGTGGAATGAATAAAATTCCAGCAACGACTCTAGAAATGTCAGGAAATATATGGACATTCAGCTCATTTTGTAAATTAGCTACTACCGACCAAAAACTACAAATGTTTTCTGTTTTTAATGACTGCAGTTGCTCGACATCAGCTACAGCTCTAAATTAATTATTGATTGAATCAAAATTTACAATTTCATTCGAGAACATTTTTACTAGAAGAGGTACAATACTACTTGTTTTACCTGAAATAATATTTTCAGGAGTAAATGTATGGAACCACATTAAAACTTCGTTATTAAAGTTGACCTTGGTTCTCAAAACTTCGCAAAATTTTATATAAAATTGTTGTGCATTTTCTTTCATTTCTTTAACAATATCAATATTGATATTATTTGTAGAGATATATAAGTCCACTTCTGTTCGGCAATAAATTTCTTCAAAGGGCATGTGATTTTTGTAAAGGGGTACGATGGAGATATCACATTCATCCAAAACATTTTTATTCATGAAAGTACGTGAAATATTTATTCATGAAATTACGTGCTATTTGGCGGAACAAAAAAGTTAGCCTTTGTAAAAATACAATCATTCGAGCATCTTCTGATTGAATTTCTATATTAACCATGTTAATAATTTTAAGTGCATAAATAATAATTGCAATTTACAAGAACGATCCTGATGAAAGAAGTAATAATTAAAAAAAATAATAGCAATGAAAAGTACTCAATAATTTGTTTGCTATACTAAAAATTCAAAAAGGGGAACTATGAAAAATTTTTAAAATGTACCAAATGAGTCACGGTAGTACCACGGTACTTTAGAAGGTAAAAATGTACCAAAAAAGTGCAATTGTACCAACTTTAACATCCCTGTTTCTTAATGCCACAAATAATCTTCAGCTCGTTTTAATTAGTGGAACATATTCAGATTAAACGTTTGTGAGCAATCGTTGTGTTACAGCTGCGCTTTTTTCTACACGCAGAGAAAACTCATTTGTCGATATGGTCACCTTCAACAAAACTATTGTTAACGAATATTGTTTAAACATATCATAGTTACTTTAATCATATTATTGTCACCGGCTATCATATTATGCTTAAATTAGTCCTCTATCAAAAAGCCATAACCGTATTAGGGACTTGTTGTCGGCTGGGTGACTTTGAAATTCAATTGAAAATACATCACAGGCTATTTTGTTGGTGACAAATTTTCATTATTAAACAAATACAAATAATTATTTTAAATAAAATTTCGTTTTCCAAGCTTTTTAAAGCTTTTTTAAAAATATAATAAAGTATATAAAATTTTATTTAATTAAAATCATGCAAAAATAACACAATAAACCAAATTGTTATTTGTATAAATTTTAATTTAAATTGTAACAAATTAAATCAAAAATATGTTTAAAATTTCCTTTTAATTTAATTCCATGTAGTCAATTATTCTTCTTCCATCATGTTTCTTTGAAGTGCATTTAGTTTATTTTTTAATTTGCTTGGGTTTTTATATGAGATTTTTGCCAACTACTTTTTCCAATTAAATAAAAAGAGCATAAAAAAATGTGTATAAAATATTTTAAAAGTTCAAAATGATGTCAAACAAAACAATTTTATTAATAAAATGTTTGTATTAGAACTAAAAAAAAAAAAAATATATCAGAAGATGCAGGGAACAAGAAAAAACAATTTCCGGCGATGTAACTCTCTCTACAGCACAAAAGTCCAAAGCAACAATATGCCACAAAGTGAAATGGTTTGAGAAAATGAATCATTTATTTAACCCTTTAATGACTCAAAGTAGTGTTTTGTAAGAAATTAAGAAATTCTAACTGAGTTCTGGTCTTAAGGAGCGACAAAAGACAAATAGGAACAAAATAATAAAGTTATACCAAAGCCCCGATTTGCGTAGTTTCGAATTGCGTCGCTTTTAAAAATTAGGAGTAAATCGTAGCTCAGACCTAGCAGCATCTGTTTATAACACCATAAAATGTTATTTCTTTGTAGTAATAAGGAAAAAAATTTTTACATGACTTTTTTTTTTATCAAAAATACTAAATATTTCCATTTTATATAATTAATAAATAAAATCTATAAAAAATCACTACATTTACATAGGAAAAGTGATTCGATTGGCGTCGCATTTTCCATAGGGCTGTGGAGTCGGAGTTGAGATTTTTGTACCAGAGTCGGAGTTGGAGTCGAAGTACCCACATAAACTCGCGACTCCAACTGCAAAATTTTTCGGCCTAACAACTTAAAAAAAATATTCTAAAATTTTTTAAAATAAAAATTCTTTGAAATTGGCGATGCAAACTATAAAATATCGTTTTAAAATTTTTAAGGAATAATTTTCCTGCTATATTTAACCATTTAAAAGGTACTGCATTTAAAAAAAGAGTTCAAAGTCATATAAGGAGTTCAAGTGTCATATACATTTTGCATCAGTGTAAGAGTAGGAGTCGGAGTTGGAGTCGGACTTAAAAAATTTAAGCCGTTGGAGTCGGAGTTAGAACTATTTTTTGACTACTCCACAGCCCTGATTTTCCCGGTCCTTATTACCGACGTAAATCGGGGCTTTAGTGTATATTCTCAAGTGAGAAGCAATTAGTTTATCCTTAATCTTAAGATTGTGATAATAGTACGGTATTTGCCATTGTTACCACGTGACTGCACCGTGCAGTATGAGTCAGGTGCTTCTCGATTTACAGGCGATATAAAACTTTTAGAATAATGATATATGTTTAATGATATATGTTTATAATATGTTTAAGATGCAAACAAACTATATTTACTCTAATAATATTTTGCTATCGTCATTTGTAAAATAATTTTGCATCAGTTGTGTCGTTTGTTTTACATAAGCCTATCGAATTATTTGTTATTACCATTAAAAAAACAAGTTAAAACAAATTGAAAAATAATGAAATTGTAGGTATTAATATCAATGCTAAAAACTTTAAATATTGTTGATATTAAATAAAAATAACAATATTTTGTGTACGACAACAATATATTGTTACAATAAACATAAGAGGACTTTATATCATAAAAATCTTCAAGAGGCAATTAGTGGACTTTATATGGCATTTAAGTCTTTTTAGCTGTTGCTATAAGATCCGTATATTCATCTGGCATATACATATATTAGTTTGCTGTGTACATTATCACCTTCGATTTGAGAATATCCTTGTATTAGATATTTTTGTGCTATACTTTTGGAGTGCATAAAAATACATACAGTTAATAGTTTAACTGTCATTAACACTATTGTCATTAAAACTATTTCATCAAAACAGTCAATCAAAGTTATTTCATAGAAAGAGTCACAACTCAAAGAAAAAGTTAAGAATTATTACATCAAAACAGTCATATTTCGATTTAAAATAAAAAAAATTTACTTAGCCTTATACTTTGTTCACACTTGTGTTTTTAAGCGCGTTTAAGCATTTTCGACGTGATTAAGCTCTAATCACATCAAAATCGAGATGATTAACCATACATTGAAGTGATTTGTTAATCACTTCAAATTGACATGCTTAAAACTAAATCATCTCATTAAACACATAGAATCCTCTGAACATATATCAAACTGAGTATGATGTAGCATCGGCCACAAAAATGTACCTCGCACGTGTACAACCGACCACGATTTTTTCAACATGTTTTTTAAATAATCCATACATTTTCACAATTTCATCAATAATATGTATAAAATATTCTTCTGATAACTTTATTAAAGCATTTCTATCAATTTCTAATACTTTAACGCAATATAAATTTGTTTGTTGTGTTTTATTTGTTAATCAACTGTCATCTTAATCCTCTCAAAAGTAATGTAAAAGTGTAAGCATAGCATTAATCAATTTAACAGTTGCAACAACAAAATTCTAGCAGAATAAAATAAGCTTTAGGGACTACAATAACAGCTTAACTCAAAATACTACTCTTTATGTGAGAAAACAGTCATTTGTTATGACCAATACCTTAAAACAATTCAAAATGATATTGTTTTCTTGATTCACAGATATAAAAAAATTTCAGAAGGAAAAAGGTCCCACAAAGAGTTGTCAGAACTATGGGAATTTTTTACCATAGATAGTAGGGCATTCAATTAATCGATGTTTTGTATTAATCGATTAATCGCGCGAATAATTATTCCAAGTAAAAATTTAATCGAACAATAATCGAACAATTTAAATTTATTCGGTTAATCGAATAATTTTAATTTTGACTATTTTAGAAGTTTAACAATAAGACCAAAAATAATATTTTTTGACATGAAAATTTTATAATATAATAAAATGTACTTCATGTAATAAAAGAGGAAAACTTTTTTTAAAAAAAAATAGCATCAAAATTTAAGCGAGAATGCAGTTAAAATCTTTATGTTTCAAACGATTGCTTTCTTTTGTTTTGACGAAAATCGATTTAAAAAAGATTCCTTTAATTTCCCATTCTCGATTCTTTTTCTTGTCTTATCTAAAAATTATATTACTCCATTATACGATTTGAGTCTCTTTTTGATTTCTTAACAATTTTAATACTTTTTACAGCCTTGTTGAGATCTGGTAGAAGGTTGTTTTCATTCGTCTCAAAAAAATAATCTTCTTCATCTGAATCATTAGTAGAAGCAAATGTTCCCTAAGTTAAGAAAAAATAAAATGATATTAAAAACGCACCGACTTGTTTTTTACATTAAAACAAGTAAGAGTGCTATATTCGGCTGTGCCGAATCTTTGATACCCTCCACCGACAGGAGTGGGCTCTATATGATAAATACATATATATTATTAACTAAGCTTCACAAAAACGAACTTTAGCATTAAAATTAGTTGCGGTTTAGACCTGAATTCAATTATTGACCGACAATAAGAAAATTTTATGCGTTTCTTGTTAGAACTTTGAACGGCTTGAGTAAAATATCATGATTCGTAAAAGTTTTAGCCGAACTAAAATGATCTTTAGGAGGGTAATTTGTATTGGACCTATGGTAAATTATGGACCAATCATCCCAAAATTCTGAAGACTGATTTCTGGTATTACAAAAAATAAATTAGAATATATTTCGATACAGCAGTGTAATTAGTTTGAGCGTTAACAGAAAATTTCACAAATTTGCATGATATTTTTTCTGGCCATATGAATTTAAGTAAGACATTTTACCGCAATATCTATATCCGTGATGGTTTTAGGCGAATTTAAATATTTTCCCAAAGTGGGCTTTATTTGGTTTTAGGCGCAATAAGCTGTTTTCCGAGAGTAGGGTTTATATGGGGCCTAAGGTAAATTATGGACCGAACTTCACGAAATTTTACAGTAAAAATTTCATGTGATTCCATTTATTATTCCACCATTTATGTTAGTTTTTGTGTTAAAAATATCAATTTTTTTAGGGTGGTGGTTCCACATTTTGATTCATGGTTCTGATCCTACTGAGCCGATGTTGCTGGATTTCAATTTCAAACTGCTGAGGATAACTACAAGCAATTTGTGACCAAGTTTGTTCTTTTCTTTTGTGTGTTTTCAACAGACGGACATGCCTAAATCGACTTAGAATAACTCAAGTAGCCAGAATATATATACTTTATGGGGTCTTAAATGTAATAAAAAAAAATTTCACACGGAATGACAAACTTAGTATACCCTCAATCAACACAGTGGTGGTGGAGGGTATACAAATAATACATATGTACTGTGAAAAAATAAATTTTCGATTAATCGATTGAGCGACATAAATTATTCGAATTATTTGTTAATCGAAAATAAGCAATTTTAAATTATTCGAACAGTTAAGCGAGCAAAATTAATCGATTATTTGAACAGTTAATCGTTTGCATACTAGGGTATTTATTTAATCTGGCTTTTGCTTCAATCGGTTAATAGATCGATTAATTAACCGAGGTTTTGTGTTAATCTGTAAATTCTGTTATTGATCGGTTAACAGATTAATAAAGTTTTTTTTTATAAATTAAGTTATTTTAATGAATAAAAATTCATTAATGATTTATTATTTGGAGTTTATTAGTAAAAAAACAAATGACATAACAAACATAGCGATTCTTGAAAAAAAGTCATAAATATGTAATACATATATTTTAATTAAAGCGTATTAAGTATTAATTAATAAATAAACTGTAGGTTAGGTTAGGCTACGTTAAGAAGGGTTATGCGCCCAATGGCGCACATCCACTCGAAGAGTCCATTGTGAATCCCTTCAGTACAGGATAAAAGAAGAGAAGAAGAGAAGTAAAGAAGAAAAGTAAATAAACTGTAAGTTCATTTTATTAGTTATGTCAATATTTTAAGAAGATCTTATTAAATAATATTTTAAACAAAAAATTTGGTTTAAATGTTTAGGATTTAAGCGATTCTTTTCTTTAGTTTTGATAAAACTTGACTTGGAAAAAATTATTTCATCGTAGATGTTGGAGAAAACAAAATTAAGCCATAATACAGAATATATAATTTCTCAGTCCTTTTCCTGGATTTCTCTAAACATATAAAAACTTCCATTATGCCATTAGAGTCCTGTTTTAGTTTTTTTTTTTTTTAAATTTTTAACACTTCTTATTATGATATGGGAAGAAACCAATAACTAAGCACATACATATAAAAAGTACGTGAAACGAAAAGCTGTTGACACCAAAAACGTATGTATTTAAATTATACAACCTTCGTTGTTTGTATAAAAATATTTTCTAAACATATACCTTTTGTAAATGAGACGAAACGAATAATTAAAAATACATAAAAATATGTTATAATACTACAAAAAATTCAAAATTTTGTTACATCTGTTAATCGGTTAACCGACTGAAATTAACCGGTTTAATCGTTAATCGAGAAAAGCCAATTTTAAATTAACCGATCAGTTAATCGGGTAGTAATTAATCGGTTTACCGATTAACGGTTAATCGAATGAATACCCTATTGAATACCCCAATAGGTAGACATAAGTGTTATGTATTGTTTTTTGCCAAAAAGGTAAAATCAAAAAATTTTGAGTTAAAAAAAATAAAAAAATTATGGTCTACAATAAATTCATATTGAACAAAAGGAAATTGTGAAACAATTTCTGCTGTAAAACGTGCATAATCAAAAGAATGCAGCACTACCTCAACAATGATACATTTTTATAATTTCTTATCGTCGTCATCAGTGTGCTCAGATAAAAAAAAAAATTTAACATCTAAGTCTGGTATTAGACACGGCCAAAAAATGTTAAAAATGATTTTAAAAAATGCTAAAAATAATGCTAAATTTATTTTAAAGATTTTTGTCAAAAATTTTTTACCAGTATGATATTTAATTCGAAACTAAATACATTTAAGTGACTAATATTTTAACGATATTGAAATAAATGTTATATTTTAGGAAATGGCTAGCTTTTGGTAAAGGATCTGGTACAAGTAGTTGAGATTTAATTTTAAACAAACCTCTGATGTATGCAAAATTTGAAAGATTTATTTCTGTGATATACAACATTTTATATATATTTAAGGTATTCACAAGGTGTGCTATCATGGTTTATTGTCATAATGTTCTAACATTTAACAATGGTTTAAAAATATTGTTGTTGGTTTGTAAACAAAAAGTGTCTGAAATAAATAGAACGTTGCTTGCTATGTTTATTATGCTGTCTTAATTAATGGCATATTAAATTATGAGGGGTTGCTCACGACAGTCGTATTTTTTCATGTTATTATTTTAAGACATATGACTTTATGACACCTTGTGAATCCACCAATTATTTTATTTTTAATAGTTTAAGAAAAGTTGAAGCTTTAAAATAATTATTTTTTTTGAGCAGTTTAGAGCAAACAATTTTTTCAAACATTTACGCTATTAGATATTTATCTAAATACAAAGTGAAATTTCCTTATACTTTTAATAATAAAAGTTATTCGTTTGACAACACCTGTACGATATAAATTATGACAACAGGGTGTAATCTATTTGACAAATGGTAGTAATAAATTTGACAACAATGGCATTTTTAACATCTTTCAATTTGACAACGTTTTGTTAAAAATTTGACAGCAGTTATTGGCGAAATATTGACAACACTTCGGTGTCGTGTTATTATCATTGGTTGACAATTTTGTTATGCCCTTTTTCGGTTATTGTATGTTTATATTATAGTGTTTTAACGTTCGAAAAACACATGGATTTGCATTAAAATCTGCCCCTACCTGGATTCATTTCGAATTATTTTAATTCATAAAAAATTATTATATTTAATTCAGGACGGAAAAACTAAAAACAATTTAAACTCCTTAAAAAAAACAGTTGTAAGCACCTTCAACGTTATTATCTCTTGAAATCACGCTGACTTAAAATCCAAAAAGACGTGTAAATGGGTTAAACTCAAAAATAAGTGCATCTTGAATAAAACAAACGCTCTTTTGATTACATTTTGTACGTGAAATGTTTATATTTCCCAAAAAAAAAAAAAAAAATATTACAAAATTGATTGTAAATATCCGTTTAATAGACTGTTTGATAAGTTTTTCAAATATGTACTTTTAAACGAGCTGCGTAGTTATTGATGCATTAAAATCAATAAATAAATTTATTTTTGAGGTTTTTAACTACACAGAAAAAATTATTAAATTTCTCCAATCACCAAATTTGTTCTAAATTCATAATATCAAGCAAATAAGTTGTTGATTTTGCACCTATTACCAAAATTATTATATTGATTACTTAAAATTTTTAAATTTAAAAAAAATATTTTCCATAAATGATATATTTTGTTTTAGTTAAAAAAGTGATCAAAAAACTTTGCAATTTCAAACAATGTGTTATAATAATGTTATATAAATATTGACAATTCCCAACAACAATTCTACATGTTTAAATTATTTTATTTTAAACGAAAAAAGTCAATTAAGATTTTTGTTATTTAATTAAAGTTTTAATTGAAAATTTATTTCAAAACGACTAAAATGTTAATTAAATAAAAATTAAATTTTTAATTTTCTTTCAATTAAATTATCACATTAATAAAATTTAAATTTTTTTTAAACCATTTTTTAATTGATAAAACACTTTTTTCTGTGTATTGCAAATGAGATGAACTAAATAACGAAAAATTAATTCATTGCGAGCTTTTTATGGAATTATTGCGATTTGCATTAACTGTATTGAAATGTTATTTAAATGGGGCATAACAGACAAAAAAAAAAAAAATTAAACTTTTTAAATTAAAAAAAATGTAATCCAAATTTTTTATATTTAAATCAGTCTTAAGTTCAACAAATTTAATTTTCATTAAATTATTTTTAATGCAGAGGAGAATTTGCATCATGAAATGAATTTAAATTTATTGATAATTTTTCATTGTTGACTGAAGCTGGAATTGCACTCACGGACAGGTTGATTTGACACGTTTCGATAGTAACCGCACTATCTCTTTATAAATCTTCGCCGTTTAACAGAATGGAAAATTATCAATAAATTTTTATTAATTTCATGTTGTAAATTCCTTTCTGCACCTTCAAAATATTTAGAACTAAAAGGCACAAGTGATTCCTATGAGATGAACAATAACGGCATCGAATTTATCGAAGATCTCATTTTTTAAATACTAAAAAACATTTAATTTTCGTTTATTTTGAAGCTAAAAATTGATCTCAATTTACAATTTCATTATAAAAAACTTTTTATTAATAATTTTTGTTTTGTTATTGAATTTTAATGCTGGATTGAATCCACGGACAGGTTGATTTGACATGTTTCGATAGTCACCACACTATCTTTTAAGAAATCTATGCCGTTTAACACTCAACGCCATTGGCGACGGCTGGCAGCCAATAGTCAATAGTAAACCAAATTGTATTTTTTTGGTGGACCGAAAGTTGTTGTAATGAATAATTATCTATTTTCAATTGATTTACATGTTTTTTCGTTTTCTTCTGTTTTTGTTCATACCTTTTGTTAAGAATTCTTTTTGAAGTCCAAAGTACGTTTTTTTGTTTTTCATGTTTTTCTTTTTGTCTTTCTCTTTTTGTTAACATTTCAGCACAACTTGAAGGACAAATGTAAACATAGAGCTTGTGCCTTAGCTCTTCCACAAAAATTAGTATTGTGGTTATTTTATTGAAAAGTTTATTGTTTTTAACACAGATTACACACAGATAATGCACGAGGCGGAAGATTTTTTGTCTCCTTCTTAGAAAGCTGCCCTTTTTCATTCCTCTTTGAACCATCTTTTATGCTGCAAAACAATGAACACAAATTTATTAAGTTAAGATTTATTTTCAAAACTGTTGTAAGAATTAACTTTTAAGTTTACCGCAACACTAGTAAATAATATTTAAGTAAGTAAATAACATTATAAAACAACACAATATTACTAAATACATTTTTTTGCACCAAATAAAACGTTGGTTAAATTAATGCTTTTGTTAAACGTGGTTTTTATTTGGTTATTTTTGTTTTGATCACGCAATTTGTGTTGATTGTAGAAGCCTGTTTTTACACATTGCCACTTCACTACCAAAAAACGCTTTTTGTCTCTTTCTTCGAAAGCTGCCCTCGCCACTGATTTGGGTCTTTTTCACAAGTCACTTTTCACATATCTGTGTGTTATCTGTGGTTTTTAATCCAAATTTTTATATTTTAATCAGGCTTAAGGTCAACAAATTTAATTTACAATAAATTATTTTTAAATGAAGAAAGGAATTTGCTACATGGAATTAATTTGGTATTTGTTAAATTTCTTGTTTGAAATTATAAAAATTAATAATGTATTTTAAAATTTAATATATCTAAATTTTTTTTTTGGTAAATTACCAAAGATATTAGGTCTGTTCATTTACTGACAATTATTGCTTATACTCGAAAAAGTCGCAAGGAGTGAGTGAAAAAAGAGCATACAAATTTGAGAGACTAAAAATTTGTTAAAAATTTCTGATAATAAAATATTTACTTGCCAGAAAATTTCAACAACCTGTTTTATGTTTTTCATATTTATCTTTATTTTTCTTAAATTAAGGAACAATATTCTTGCGCAAATAGTTCAAAACAATTGAATTTATTAAGAATTAATCTCGTATCTGACAGCTGAATACTGTCCAAATGACTAACTTGCTAGTTTTTGCTGGTAAAGCGTTCATTTCCTTTTCTTTATTTTTTAAGTAATTGGGAAACAAATTTTGTAAATTTTAAATTTACTCTCTCGTTGCAAGATTCCACTACTAAAGTAAATGAACACACCTATTGATTTTAATAATGTTTTTATTTAGAGAAATGTCAGGGGAAAAATAATTTCTTACCAGCAGGGTTCAATTAACGTTCTGTGATAAATTGAAGTGAAAAAATTTTTTTCATTTTAGCTTTCGTAAGCAGTTTTTACTTTATTTTTTCAAAACTGATTTTGTCTGAGCTGATTGACAGCCTGGCCCACGATGTCGAACGCTATCGCTTGCTTGCATTTTAAAGACAAACAGCTGATTTGCACCCCACTTAAAATTTTTAGCACGACAAGTAGATCGACAATGAAAGCGACCGCTAACGTAACAGTCAAGGCGAATTCATGCAATGTGGTCTTATTTTGAAAACAGTTACTACACTGTAAATTTTTTAACGTTGTGTCAAAATAAAACAACACTGTAGTAAACAATTCAAACAAACATATTATTTTGTTTTTAATTTCAAATTGTGCGTTTTGAAATGTAATAATTTAAAAACGTTTTAAATTTCATAATTCTTAGTGGACAGAGGCATTTTGTTACAATATTAAATGAAATTTTTTGTTTAATATTTCTTGAATCACCAACAATAAATATTTTTATATAATAATATTTCTTTAAAACCCCACACACACCACGAACCACGAACACCAAGAACCCTGCTAAATGTATATGAGATTGGACCTTATTTGACTTTAAACTCTTTTTTATGCAGTACCTTTTAAATGGTTAAATATAGCTAGAAAATGATTCTGTAAAAATATAGAATCAATATTTTATATATTGCATCGCCAATATCGAAGTATTTTTATTTGGGAATATATTAGAAAATTTTTCTAAGGCCCTAATCATATACAACGCAGCGCAACGCCAAAGAATAACATTGAAAGCACAAACAATGTCATAAATATTTTGTAATTTTGTTGTTGCTTTCAACAGAAATTCATGTACCGTTTTAAAATTTTCAACGACACAAGCTATGCAGCGTTTGAAATTTTAAGACGCAATGTGAATTTCTGTAGAAAGCAACAACAAAATTACAAAATATTTATGACATTGTTTGTGCTTTCAATGTTATTCTTTGGCGTTGCGTTAGTTCTGTGGCGTTGCGCTGCGTTGTACATGATTAGGGCCTAAATATTTTATGCCGAAAAGTTTTGGAGTCGGAGTCGCGAGTGTTTGTGGGTACTTCGACTCCGGTACAAACACCTCAACTCCGACTCTACAACTCCGATTCCACAGCCCTGTTGACAACATTGCCTACACAAAATGTATTGTTCTTTTTTCGTTCATGTTTTTATACCCTTCACCGAAGATAAAATGGTATATATAAAGTTGTCTTTCCGATTGTAATTTTTATAATATTGATCGTTTACCCTATAAAGTATATATATAATGGATCCTTATGAATACAAAAGTTCAAATCCGGTTGACCGTGTGCCCGTATGTCTGGTGAAATGGGGTTTCCGAAGACCCCAGATATTACGGGGACTTGGTTGCAGTGTTCCCCTTTTAGCATATTTTCTGCTATATTTAGCAGAATTGAGTTGAGGAATTGAATATTTTGTTTTTTTTTTATTAATATGCTAATAAAAAAAAAATTTTAAAAAAATTATGTATTTAGTTTTTTATTTTTAAGTTTATTTTCCAAAAAAAAAAAAAAAAAAAAAATATGTTTGAAAAAGTACCAAAATGATGAAAAAGTACTCTTTTGCTTGGTGGTCAGTACCATCTAAATTTTTTAATTTTCCATCACTGATGCACATACAATAGAAATGAGAAATATATAAAAGGCTTTAAATGGTTACAAAATATTGTTTGTCTATGCACATTTACAAAATAATACATGTAAATGTGTATGTATATACTAAAATACATATTTGTTTATTGTAAATCTATAATATAAATATCAGATATTAAATTATTATTGTCTTTTTACTTACACTAAATACTGTTTTAATACCATTTTAATCACTTGGTACTTTTTCTGCACAACGGTCAACATTTAAACCTTTTGATTTCCCATCACTGTGTGTGTTGTTTTATGTATACTATTCCTTTTTTGTTTATGTATGTGAAAAACATATGACACGTTTTTAGATGTTCTATAAGTGCACCAACGTGCAAGCAGTCCGCTACAGTAAGTTACGGGAACAGCAACCATCGCCTAACTCAGCCTTAAAATTAGTAAGTCGCTTATAAGAACGATAATGATTGACTAAATGGGCCAAATTAACAAACGTTTATTAAGTAAATTTTTCTTAGAATATTTAGTTTGTAAACCTTTTTTGAATAAAAAATATCTTTATGAATAGGGCAGCTTATTTATGTACATTTTATACGATCAGATTAAATTTTGTACGCAATTGCACACGAATTTATTTAATTTAAATGTTTTATATCCAACCAGACAGTTTAACTTAAACAAATTTAAGAATTCATAAACATAAATATTAAATAAGATTCAATAAATTTCTGATTGCGATGAATAATAAGTAAATGAAGTACTTCGAATGAAGCACAGTGTTCCGAAATTGTATTGCTTATTTTAACGGCCATGTTCTGAAAATCGAATTCGACTGAAATAAAAATCGAACAAATTTTGAAAAAGACCCTGCTTTTGAAGATCATACAAATATTTCTTTTTATAAACTTCATACTTTAAGTACCAATTATCTTTACCAGAATTACACACAGAAAAACTTTTTTTATCAATTAAAAAAACGGTTTAAAAAGTATATAAATTTAATTAATGTGATAATGGAATCAATTATTTTTTTAGTTGATAGAAAATTAAAAATATAATTTTGATTTAATTAATATTTAATTTGTTTTGAAATAAATTTTTAATTAAAATATCAATTCAATATTAAAAAATATTAATTGATTTTTTCGTTTAAAATAAAATAATTTAAACTTGTAGAATTTGTGTTGGGAATTGTCAATATTTAATTAAATAAATTAACACATTGTTTGAAATGTCAAATTTTTTTGATAATTTTTTTAATTTAAATTAAAAATATCATTTATTGAAAAAAAAAAAAATATTCACAATTTTACAATTTTTAGAAATCAATATAATCATTTTGGTAATAGGTGCTTGATATTATGAACTTGGTATAAATTTGGTGATTAGAGACAATTTTAAATTTTTTCTGTGTACGAAAAACCAGGAAAACTACGGTATTTTTTTAAATAATTCAACTAGAAATCTCACTTGATTTAAATTCCACTCGATTTCGATTCTCTGGTATATGAATATATATTATTATTAATTGTTTGAAAGTGTCATCTTATGTACGAATTCAACTCCACTCTCAGGTCATCTTTGTGGGCCTTTTGGGGTTTAAACTATATTTCGGTAGGACATATGCATTGGGGCTAGGAGAAGTAATAGACAATTTTACACATTTTTTTTAAACAAAAAATTACAACACGTCCTTCAAAACGATTTCTCCATCGGCAATTTTTTCCAATTTCAGTAAAATCATATTTCGTCTATTTTACAAAACTTATTTTTTTTTTTAAAGTTTTATGCAGCTTTGTTCTACTGTTCTGGTGTCATTATTAAATTCAAATATTTAGTTCATACAAATCGTACAATTTATTCGCTTTCGAATTTGGCCTCTGGTATTTTCTTATTTATGCATGTGTAAACGTTTTCCAAAATTTCCGTTCGTATTTTATTTCAATGTGTATATGCGTGTGTGTAACGTGCAATTTTTGTATTTGTTCCCGTTTTTTTTTTTTTTTTGGTGTATGTGAACTCATTGAAATTCAATCATCCATAATAGTACTTTGATTGTTAAAAAAAAAGAAAAATATTTAGAAAAAATTTTTATATTTGCATCAAGTAAATGAATTCTAACGAGTAAAGGGAGAACAATGAATTACTTTAAAGCTGATGAAAACATTCATCATATAACATTTTTATTTGGAAGGTGTTTCATAAAATTAAAATCTAACAAAAAATCACTCTCCACCTTTTGAAACCGTGCAAGAAATGAAATGAATTAAAAACAAGGAATAGTGCTACATTCGGCTGTGCCGAATCTTGTATACCCTTCACTATGGTGTGACAAGAACAGAAAGTTATATAAATACCGCTCTATAGATATAAATAAATCTTTATTGTTACACGCCCACTTCTTCAATGCCGTCCACATTTGTCGGATGTTGTGTATTGATAACCAAGTTGATTGTACCTAATTTGGAAACTAATGTATTTGTACGGCAGATGCCACGCCCATTATGCCATAAATGTATAACATTATCCGACCTGTCAAAGAAATTGTTCGGGATGGTTTTGAATCCGTATTTTCATTTTCATCGATTTTGTTTAACCTTCTTCAGACTTTGATCGATTTTTGTAATTCCCATTAATTTTGTTATTTTTTAGTTAAATGTGGCAACATTGTGCGAAATAAAAAAAAACACTTTTTTCGATCGAAAAACTAAAAGTGATTTCATTTCGAGAAACTTTTTCGGTTTTCGTTTTCTGAAGAAGCTTTCTGGGAATTAAAAACCGTTTCGATCGAAAATTTTATTTCTGTGACAGGCCCGTATATCTACAGTACTATAATTAAAGACACTATAATACCACTGGATTCAGCAAGTTCGAATTAGGTTAAAATGCCAGGTGTCCCTCTTGTTAGTTTGTTCAACTAGCACAGTGTAATTAATACAAAAAGGTCATCGTCCAGACTTGCAATTCTTGTTGCTGAAAAAGAGGGGTTAGAAGTTTGGGGAGAGGTACTCAGTTTCACGTACTCTGTAATTCTGTTTTGTTTTGTAATTCTCTTACTTTTTAACTTGAAGTTGGCTGTAGGTGTATTTGTATTTTTAAACACAAGATAAAAATGCCAAAACTGCAAAGCTGTAATTTCATAATCTGGCCGCTAGTGCAATTTCCAAGCTGAATTTTGAAAAATACAGCAACAAAAATTGCAAGTCTGGGCGAGGACTCAATAAACAAATATAAAAATGGCAGATTTATAACTGTTTGCATTGCTAATGATTTGAATATGGGAAGAACATCGCACAGTGCTCCATCCCCATTATAGTGAATCGGCAAAACTATAGCTCTTATCGCAGAACGACAAAATTAAGTATACTGACACTTAAAATTTAAACTAAGAAAAATTTGAAATTTGAATTTAAATAAGAATGTAGCAAAAACTAGTATCTCTCTGTAAAATTTCATATTTTATCGTTGTTGCAAATTTTGTTTTGCATTCGGTTAAACAAACACTATATTTTAGCTGCATTAATGATAAGAATGCACTAAAAATTAATTAGTGATTTTAAAATAATGCGTTATAGATCTGTTGTAAATTTGGTTGCATTCGGTGCATTCATTTCTATAAAAATGCGAAAATATGATGTTGGTACTGAGTAAAATTTAAGTTAAATGCTATTGCTTTTGTTTTTTTATTATAGAATTGTTAGCTTTCATCCAATTTCACTTCAATATGGCTTAAAATTTTTGTAATCAAATGGAATATACAATAAAATTATAAAACTATAGATCTGGTTATTAACTGTGGTACCAAACATCTTCCGAAGTGACAATAATTTGCGATAAGCAAAAAATTTTTCGTTAAATCTTAGCTTTAATCCACTTTAACACAGGTATTTTTTTTATCCAATTAGCCATTATTCGACGCGTTATTTAGCTTCCTTTAGAGCTAGATATAATTTATTTTAATTGAACCAGCATTTGACTTTGGTTGGCGGCTGAAAGAGAAGTATAAATCGAAAAACACAAATGTACCGATATGTGATATATGTGACGCGGTACATTTAAGCGAAATGTATATTTGCAACATATTGGCCAACATATACATATTTTACAAGAAATTATGTAACAAATTTTTTCATCACAGTCCTGTGCAATTAATCTGTTTTCTGAGAGTGTAAAAAATACAAAATTTCCATTTTCCGGCAGAAAATTTTAAATTTTTTTCTTAATGGTCGGTAGAGCTCCTGATGTTGTATCTAAATCAAAAATCCCTCATTTTTTATTTATATATCTTTTCAGTATCGTCAAACTTTATAAAATATTAGGTTGTACCCACAAAAAAATGTTGGTGGTTTAAACTTAATCAACAAATGTCAACACATACACATGTTTGTATAAAAAAGCAGCTGCTGAAATATAAACACAGAAAAAAATATACATGCATAAAAGAAAAGATTTTTTTAGAAAACAGAAAAATGTGTCGTTCTGGTGAATATGAAGACTAGTGATTCTGAAACATATGAAAACTTAAATAAAAACAATTATATGAAGAAATTTTTTTTTTATAAGTACTAAAATGGTGCACAGAAAAAAAGTGTTTTATCAATTAAAAAAATGGTTTAAAAAGTTTTTTAATTTAATTAATGTGATAATTGAATCAATAACTTTTTAGCTGAAAAAAATTAAAAATTTAATTTTGATTTAATTAACATTTTAGTTGTTTTGAAATAAATTTTCAATTAAAATTTTAATTAAATAACAAAACTTTTTTCGTTTAAAGTAAAATAATTTAAACATGTAGAATTGTTGTTGGGAATTGTCAATATTTAGTTAAATAAATTAACACATTGTTTGAAATGGCAAAGTTTTTTGATCACTTTTTTAATTAAAATTAAAAATATCATTTATTGAAAATATTTTTTCAAAATTTTAAAATTTTTAGAAATCAATATAATAATTTTGGTAATAGTTGCAAAATCAACAATTTGTTTGCTTGATATCATGAATTTAGAACAAATTTGGTGATAGGAGAAATTTAATAATTTTTTCTGTGTGGATTGCCTTTTTCTTCTGTATAAAATGGTAAAAAGTTGACATTTTAAAATATGTTTGTTGCCATTTTATGTTGGCAATTCTGCGAGGTTTAAGCTTCCACTTAAAAACGGCAAACACAATAAGTACACAATTTAATTTATTATCAGATTAAATAATTATAATTTGCTGCGAAGATTAAACTCGATGTTAAAAACCCACTCTAAGTACATTCAAATTGAGCTAATTTTTTATTGTAACGAAGAAAGAAAAGATGTATAACTCTATATATAATTCACTATTGGCTGTATCATAAAGTTACCTCTTTATAATTTTTTTTGTAACTTAGGGAATATGACTCAAGAATTTAACGCAATTTTTATATTTCCGGCAGAAAATTCTAGAACTTCTGTGCAGATTCTGTTAAAGCACTCAAAAAAGTACTAAAATCTGATAGAAAACTTTAGGTACTCTGAAAAATAGTTCCGGGGAGTTCCAATCAAAAAAATCTCAAAGCTTACGATAATACAAAAATTGTTCTCGGCAATATTGTAAACCAGCAATAATTTCCCTTTTTTGTTCGTTTAGTTGTAAACAAAACCACAAAGTTTGAAAAGAATATATTAAGAAATGAACTTTTGACAATTTTTTTTATTAAAACAGGTAAAAGTCATTTTTTTATTTAACAGTTTAGCTCAAAATTTTTTTGCCTTTTGTGCCCTCCACTGTAAATAAACAGTGAAAAATATGAATTATAGTTACAAATCTAATAAAGGTACTTTCACAGAAAAAATTAAAAATTGTCTCTAATCACCAAATTTATACCAAATTCATAATATCAAGCAAAACAATTACATAGTTGATTTTGCACATATTACCAATATTTGTTTTCAATAAATGATATTTTCCATTTTAATAAAAAAATTATCAAAAAACGATGCCATTTCAAACAATGTGGTAATTAATTTAATTAAATAATGACAATTCCCAACAACAATTCTACAAGTTTAAATTATTTTATTTTAAACGAAATAATCAATTAATATTTTTTTATTTATAATTAATATTTTAATTAAATATTTATTTCAAAACAACTAAAATATTAATTAAATCAAAATTATATTTTTAATTTTCTTTCAACTAAAAAAATAATTAATTCAATTATCACATTAATTATATTTAAATAATTTTTTTAATTGATAAAAAACGTTTTTCTGTGTTGTTAGATTTACAAAAATATATTTTGCTTAAATATTTTAAGCACTTTATTAATATTTAGTTTTACCTATGGGACAGAGCACTGTGCGTCGGTTCCACAGACGAATTGTAGAAACGTAAAAATTTCTAACTGATATAAAGCTACGGTAGCGAATGAAATTTATATTTTCCTCTGTTAGATCTGGAAAAATTAAATCTTCCGTATAAATATTCAGGTTGCTTATTAAAACTCAGCTTTTGTTAAAACAATAATGAACGAACTTTCAACCGGTTTTCGAATGTTAAATTGTTGATTCTTTTTGAGTACCCGGAGTTAATATCGAGACGTCTACGGGCAATAACAGATCTAGCAATATTGTTAAATGTTACATTAAGTTTTGATTCGCATACTGTTATAGTTTATAAGAAGTTCACATTGTGCTAGATTTCAATCACAAAATGCTTAGTAATTTGACACCTTTACTATCCTTTTATTTTGAGTCGTTCGAAAGTGAGCGTGATATCAACAGACGCACAGACATACGGACATGTATGTCTGTCCGACTCAAGGACCCGAAATAAATATACTTTATGGAGCCTTAGATGAATATTAAATAAGTTTCACACAGAATGACAAACTTAGTATACCCTTTTAAAAAATAGTTGCGGCTGGTATACAAATATTTACGAGTAAATACAGATAAAGTTTCTTGCTTCACGGAGTGGATGTAAACTATTCGACTGGAATACAATTTTGAATTAAAAAAAAACGTTATTTATTATTGTTAAGATATGAAATATGATTTGAAACGTGAAACTTGAGAACAGTTTTCAATTAATTCAATATGCAGTTAAATTCAAGTTCTAAAAGAGCGGAATGAGCTTAAATGTTGGCGTAGGGCTGTACATTAGTACGAGTATCGATAGGTGTTATTCAATTGATAAACAATTTTAATCATTGCACGGGATTGAAGGCCTTTCATTTCACTTTTAGTATACCGAACGACTTAAAATATTTTTCTTTTCCTTTTAAAGATAATTTAGCAAATTAAGTACATATCGTTCACTTACTGTAATAGTGCCAGAAATCAACAAACATGCTTGATATTGCGTAAAAAAATTATTTCTAAGTCGTTAGAAATGTACCGCTTACAATAAAAATGTGCTATTATTCTACTTGTTTTTAAAAGTTTTTATACCCCCCCCCCCCACCACTAGTGGTGAATTAGGGTTACTAAGTTTGTCATTCCGTGTTAAACTTTTTTATTATACATCTAAGACCCGATAAAGTATATATATTTTGGCTCCTTGAGTAATTCTAAGTCGATTTAGCCATGTCCGTCTGTCCGTCTGTTGAAAACACGCTCACCTTCGAAAAACGACAAAGAAGAGAACAAACTTGGTCTCATATTGCTTGTAGTTATCCTTAGCAGTTTGGGATAATAATCCAGCAACGTCGGCTCAGTAGGATCAGAACCATGAATCAAAATGTGGAACCACCACACTAAAAAAATTGATAATTTTTATACAAAAACTAGCAAAAATGGTGAAATAATGCACAAAATTGCTTATACGACTGCAAATCAAACTGTTAAATTCCGTAAAGATCGGTCCATAATTTACTCTAGGCCCCATATAAACCCTACTTTTGGAAAACAGTTGTTAGCGCCTAAAGCCAAATAAAGTCCAATTTAATAAAGGCCTAAACCGTTTTTGATTTCCGTACTGAATCAAATGTTTTTGCTTTATTGTCTGTTTTTTTAACTGCATTTAAAAGGCTTTTTGTTAATATTTGACAGAAGCTTAAGCAAGCTTATGCATATTATAGTTGGGCCTTAAGATGTAAAACAAAAGCAATATTGAAATGTTTGATATTTTGAAATTAGGCTTAAGTTCATTAACTTTTATATTGAATTAAATTAATTAAATAAAGAAAGGAATTTTACAACATGAAGTGAATTAACATTTTTTATAATTTTTATTCTTGAGTGAACGGGGGACCGATTACATGTTTCGATCGATTTCAAGTTTCATCAGGATTCTCTGCAGTTCTACCATGTGCGCCAACGTTTGTGCCACAATCTATATATATAATTTCTTAATTTGTGTGTTCCTATTTTTTGTCTATCCAGAGCCTTTTTAAGTCCACTGATGGGCTATAAATCTGATGCTTATAGTAAAGCACCTAGGCCAAATCCTAACGTAGCCGGATTTTTGATTTTTGGTCTGTGGGCGGAGAATTAAGAGAAAAAAATGGGTTGGCAAAATTTAATTTCTTAACATTTTAGCTTTTATTTGCTTCCTATGCTAATCCCGAGGAGACAACGAAAATATCCGTTGAACAAATGAAAAATTTATTAATTTTCGTCCAATGTATTTCTTCGTTGTGACAACGAATGACTGTTCTTTAAATTATTTTATTTAAATAATTTAATGTACTGTTCGTCAATATAACGAAAAAGTTCAAAAATATAACGAATGAACTTATTCGTTAATTCAGTAAACCATTTCGTTAATTTAACGAATAATTTTGTTTTACAAATTTGTTGGCTCAACGAACACAGTACATTTTCTCAATCAATTATTTTTTTAAATTTCCCCTCACAACATTATACCACCTCATAATTAAAATGTACATATTTTTTTTTTGCAAAATATTTGCAAATTTATTATGGTATATATATGATATTATTTATATCATTGTATAAAGTTTATTTATAACTTTTATAAAGTTTTTGCATACTAAAGCCACGCTTTGGGGTTTCAAAAGCAGACAAATTCCAACTTTGCAAGCTTCATAGCATGGTAATACACGTGGCAAAGCCTTAATGCGGGTTTGATAATAATATTTAAAAAATATACAATAATTAAGTCAAATAAAAGGGTATTCATGGTATTTTATTAGTAATTTTTATTTTTTAATTCGTCAATTAAAAGGGGAAATCTGGGGAAATTATTTTTTGTTTTTAATTGATAAAAATAATTTTGAATTAAGTTCCAAAAAATGGAACTAGCAGGTGGATATTCTAAGTTAACTAAGTAAAAGTTTTTAAAACCAACGTCTACTGCTCGGACAAAAGTTTTAAACGGAAATTTAATCCCACCAAAATAAATGAAAATGTCACTAAATTTTAAAAGGTTCGGTCCAATTAGTGCTATAAACCGGTGCACATTTTCGACATCTTTTTTAAAAATTCTATATGTTCTTTAAGTACTCCAATAGATGCTGCTACGTAAACAAACGATTCCTGTGAATCCTTAATTGTAAATTTTGCAGTTGATTTTTTCCACTTAAATCTTTGCGCTCAAATTAGGAATCAGTGCCCATGTTCTGTAATTCCCGCGGCGAGATACTTTTCGATTGAAATGTGAGAAATGAAACAAAAATGCCATAAATTGAAACAAACAGCTGTTTTCCTCCCTTAACTGCGCCTGTAACATTTTTGGCGAGTAATAACTGTCACGTATGGAAATTTCTCGCCAATATACTGAAAAAGTGTGTCTGTAAAATTTTTATGAGAAAGTTCCCGCTTTGAACTGTCAAATAAACTCACGCATAAAAAAGGGTTGAGAAAAAATTTTAACATTAAAAAATGCTAAATGCAATAAATATTAACACGGAAGAGATAAGTATTTTGCTCTTGGCAGATTTTTTAATTATATTGCCTTTGACATTTTAAAAAAATATACGAATGTTTTCAAAGCAATTTTGTAATCAATAAACATTAAAGTCGCATTTTACATTTTTTGTTGTAGCCGACGGTTGTATTTTTGCCGCTGTCGTTGAAAATTTTTCAATATTAGTCAAATTTAATCGTCATCAACGTATGTTTTACTGGCGTTTGCAACATCTGCAGTTTCATATCGGCTTCGAGTGGAATATTATTTCGACATGAGTTACAGACACACTTTTTTCTCACATTTCGAGAAACGATGGAATATTTGGTTTCACATGTTTTCGATGCGAGAAGTTCTCACCAGAGTTACAGAACATGGGTACAGGTAACCATGCAAATCCCAAAGCATTGCCGCATCTCGACTATCTGCAAAATAATATAAGAAACTGAAATTAATGGAATGCTTATATTTTATCTTTAATTTTTTTTAGTATTAAAAATAAAAATTTTTGTTGGAATGATTAACTCTTAATAGCACGCAGAGAAAAAATATGTTTAGATATGGTCACCTCCAACAAAACTATTTTTAGACAAAATTTTAAACATATTATGTTTAAATTTAACCATATTATTGTCACCGACAAACATAATTGTTTAATTAGTCCTCCATCAAGAAGCCAAAACCATATTATGGTTGCCTCTAAACAAACATGTTATGGTTAAATATGACAATAATTTGTTTTTAAATTAACAATAGTATTTTCCTCTTTTCTGAGAGCAACATGCTTTGGTTGAAAATCAACCATGCTATTATAAATGTTGAAAATATTTTAGTTATTACTAACCAAAAGATGTTCGGAGGCAAGCATAATATGGTTGTACCTTCTTGATGGAGGACTAATTTAACAATAATATGTTTGTCGGTGACAATAGTATGGTTAAATTTTAACATAATATGTTTGCAATTCTCTTTAAAAATAGTTTTGTTGGAGGTGATCAAATTTAAACATATTTTTTCTCTGGGTGAGTATAATTTAATAGTAACCCATAATAGTTTGAATATTTTAATTAAGTTTTTTGACTTACTTTCACTTAAATCGGTTGATTTTATATTATTTACCACTTCAACACAAGAATCTTCAATACATCTAAAAGTACTGTACGTACTTAAATTATGCTTTTTTTAAATGAACTATGTATTAGCAAATCCACCGACATTAATTTTATTTTGCACAGACCCAGCAAAAACTTTACTTACCTGGTAAGTTAGCAAGTAATATTGGAGAAATATAAACACTACTTATTTTTCGACTGAAGAACTACTTATTTTTGTTTGAGTTGTCTACAGAATTCAGTAGTTACAATACACTTACTAGAAGTCACAAAATATCTAGTTATTATTTTACTACCAGTATGTTGAATTGTAAGTACTTACAATATACTTACTAGAAGGCAAAAAATAATTAGTTTTTATTTAATTGGCGCTTGTTAATAGACCTAAGAGGTAGTTATGGAGCTAGGTACCAGTAAGTAAAAATTCAGTACTGAAAACAAGAGAACTAATAAGTAGTTATTTAGCCGATTATTAGTAGGCAAATATTCATAACTGAAAATAATAGCACTGAAAAGTACTTACTAAGGTCATTACTAGAAAGTACTTATTGAGGTTTTCAGAATAATGACAATTGTAATGACAACTACTTACCAAGTAACGTATGAAATAACTACGACCTATTACCAAAATTCAATAAGTTTTTTCTGGGGATAGCAAATCATTCTATTTAATTTAACTAACTTTTTTCATTTTATTTAATTTGAGAAAATTTTAATTGTAATTAATTTATTATAAAATTTAATTTTACACTGCACTTTTTTTTCAAATAATATCTTAAAAAGAACCAGTTCGACTAGAAGTGAAATACGAAATGCCAAAAAATGTTAAACTAACACTGTCTCATCAACTTAATCATCAAACTTTACAAACGTTACGTTACCCTCATGAAACTTTTTTGACTTCTACGTACTAATTCGTTAAGCCAACAAATCAATTGTAACTTTTAATTTTAACGTACATGTTTGTTACGATAGCGAACAGTTCGTAGAATTGGCGCGCGTTCATGTTACAAACACTTGTTAAATCACTTCTTACCTCAACGAATACTTAATTAAAGTTAATGTACGAGTTCAACGGGACAACGAATAAATTATAAAATTCACGCGTTTTTGTGTTAATATGACTCAATAAATGTTTTATTAGCTCCACGAACAGTTTATTAACATTTATGTACATTTGAATTAAGGCGACATATAAATTAATATTAATAAAAGTTTTATTTATTTTTAAGAACATTCATTATTATACCAAATTGTACATTTCCATTATAAACCAATGTTAAGGAAATATTTAACAAATGCATGTTCATCGAGTCAATGAATGGTACGTTAATTAAAATATTTGGGTAATTATATTTTCCATTATATTAACGAATAACTCATTGAGCCAACGAAAATTATTTTAATAAACGTTGTTCGTTAATATTATGAATACTTTTTGGTTCAGTGTAGTCGGATTTAAGATTTTTGGAATGCGGGCGGAAAATTGCGAGGACAAGGGGCGTGACTAAATTGTTTAATTTTACATTTAAGCTAATTTTTAAGCCCCCTAAAGATCAATGAAGCTAAGGATTGCCAAGCATATGATACTGACGATGTTTTTTGGACTATAGAAGATAATTAAAAGGAAAGGGGGCTTGGCAAAAATGTTGTTCTTTTTACATATTAACTAATCTGGAAGTGTCAGACGTTAGAAAAGGGGGGAATATATTTGCATAAACCGGTCTTTAGTCATGGTCAGTCGAATATTGCATTTTCAAGAGTTAATACCGCAGATGACGTCAAAATAACGGCTATTCATGAAGATGGAATGCGTAAGGGCAGTTCAGAAGTATTCACAAAAAATATTGTGTATAAAGAAATTTTTTAAAGTTTGTTGTTCCGTTAATTGTTCGCTGAAAAAATATTAAAAAAAATGGAACTAATACATTTTTGTACTATTTCGGTAATTGTAATATACTGAAAAGTGGCAACCCTGATAAATCGGCAAATATGACACATGTGAAATGACATTTCTTAATTCGTTTTTTTCTCTCTGTCACTTCCGGCTTTTTGACGAGACACCATTGTTTAGCAAATTCTAATATTAATTACTAGTCTAAGACTTTATTGTATCTAATGAATTACTTACTATACATAATGAATTTCTGAATTGATACTAAATAAAGTTATGTTAAGTGGCGACGAGGATAAAGCAGCAGTTAAAGGAAGTAATAAATTGGATGGTAATAAGATGGCATCAAAATTCGGTGATTTAAACCAATTCAGCGTGGCTTCAGGGAACTGGCAAATTTATCTGGAGCAGATGAATTTTTTTTTCCTGGCAAATGGAATTTCAAATGAAAATTCCAAAAAGGCCATATTTTTATCGTCGTGTGGAACAGATGCATACACACTTCTGAAGTCCATAGCCACCCCGGAAACAATTTTGGTCGAATCGTTCACGTTTAAAATGGCCGTAGATTTGTTATCCAAACACTTTTGCCCAACACCAAACCAGATAATACAGCGTTTCCAGTTTTACCGCAGGGACCAAAGAGAGGGGGAATCGGTGCCAGAATTCTTAGCGGCCCTGCGTAAATTGAGCCAGCATTGTGAGTTCAAGGATTTGGATGCAATGTTGCGCGACAGATTGGTGTGTGGATTGAGAGATGAGAGTTTGCAAAAACGTTTGCTGTCAAATGACAGACTGACCCTACAGATTGCACAAGAGGAAGCAATAGCCAGTGAAGAGGCCCAGAAAAATTTTGTCGCATTAAAAACACCAGTTAATCAGCCGGAAATCAACAGAATTGGAAGCGGTAGAAAGGAAAAGGGTAAATCGAAAGGTCAAAGAAGGAATTGCTTTCGGTGTGGTGGCGGACATTCGCCGGACCAATGTAAATTTAAAGATGTTGACTGCCACTTCTGTAAAAAGCGGGGACACATAGAGAAGGCGTGTATAACAAAGACCAAATCGACTAAAAATAATACCCACGGTGGAAGAGCAACTAACAGAAATAATGTAAATCAAATTAACTTCCCCCAGGACGACGAAAACCAGGACTATATATTATCAGTGAATAGTACAACCATCTCGCACATTCGTAGAGTCGTTACAATATGTGGCAAGTCAGTCGAAATGGAAATTGACTCTGGGGCCAGTCACTCAATTATGAGTGAGGGGGAATTTCATGAGAAATTTCACAACCTGGAATTGAACCCTAGCAGAACGCAACTGAAAGCGTGGGGCGCAAACGAAAATTTAAAAATATGTGGGGAAGTGCTGGTTTCTGTTACGTTAGGTGTCATTAGCAAAAGGTTAATACTTTTGGTTGTGCGAGGTGATGGGCCAGCGCTCATAGGCAGGAACTGGTTTGAAGAGTTGGGAATTTCCATAACAAGTGCAATGCACAATATCGAGTGTGGGTTACCAGTAGAGATGTCGGAGTTTGGTCCTGTGTTTGAAGAGCAACTTGGTGACTATAAGGGGGAACCAATAAATCTGTTAATGAACGATTCAAGTAGGCCTAAATTTTTCCGGTATCGGCCAGTACCATTTGCTCTGAAATCCAGGGTTGAGGCGGCACTTAAAAAGATGGAGGAAGATGGCGTGCTGCGACCAGTAAAGTTTAGCGAATGGGCTACTCCAATAGTTCCAGTGATAAAGGCAGATAGTACCATTCGTATTTGTGGTGATTATAAGTGCACGGTAAACCAAATGCTTTGTAAGGAGACCTACCCGCTGCCCACAAATACGGAAGTCCTGGCGACGTTAGCAAATTGTGAATGGTTCACCAGGTTGGACTTGGACAGGGCATATACCCAAGTAAAGGTGGATGATGAATCCGCGAGAGTATTGACAATTAACACGCACCGTGGCCTATTTGAGGTTACCAGGTTACCATTTGGTATTTCAACGGCACCAAGTATTTTCCAACGTATTATGGAGGGCCTGTTAAGTAAACTAGAAGGTGTAGTGGTTTATCTTGACGATATTCTGATTGGCGGAAAGACGGCTAAAGAGATGTGGGAGCGAACAAAAGCTGTTTTCCGGCGACTACAAGATGCCGGACTTAGATTGAAGAAGAGCAAATGTATTTTCGCAGTTCAAGAGTTAACGTTTTTGGGATTCAAGATAAATCAGTACGGAGTTCAACCAACCGATGATAAGATCAGGGCAATTTCTCAAGCACCGGAACCAATCGACAAACAACAGCTGCAAGCGTTTTTGGGCTTGATAACCTTTTATGAACGTTTTTTTCGGAATAAAGCCAACGTGCTGGAGCCATTGTATCGGCTTTTGAAGAAGGATGCAAAATTCAAATGGGGAGAGGAGCAAAAATCTAGTTTTGAACAGGTAAAAAAGCTTCTCCAATCTGAAAATCTTTTGGTACATTACTCTACAGATTTGCCTTGACTTTGAGTGGCGATGCGTCACCATACGGAGTTGGAGCGGTTTTAGCTCACGTCATGCCTGATGGCCGCGAGGCGCCAATTGCTTTTGGGTCCAGAACTCTTCAACCGGCCGAAAAGAAATATTCGCAGCTGGACAAAGAGGCACTTGCAATAATTTTTGGTATTAAGAAATTCAACCAGTATTTGAGTGGAAGAGACTTTACAATCTTAACGGATCACAAACCGCTTCTAGGGTTATTTAATCCGCTAAAGCCAATATCGGACCATATGTCACCTAGAATGTTGCGGTGGTCGTTGATGCTAGGAGCGTACCAGTATAATATCAAATATAGAGAAGGGAAAAAACATCAGAATGCAGACGCTTTGAGTCGATTGCCATTGAAGGAGGTAGGCGGTCATGTTCCAAACATCCCTGAGATATTATACTGTGGAGAAGGCGAAACCCAGTTCCTAATAACATCGCGCGAGATTGCTAAAGCCACGGGTCGGGATCCGATACTATCGAAAGTCCTATGGCATATTAAACGGAAAGATGCAGATTTGCCTGATAAATCTGACCAGTTCAAGCCATACAATAACAGATTGAATGAGTTAAGTGCAAATGGCCAATGTTTACTCTGGGGCACTAGGGTAATAATACCGGAGATTTTCCGTTCTCGTATGTTGGATATATTGCACGAGGTACACCAGGGCATGTCCGCCATGAAATCGACTGCCAGAAGTTATTTTTGGTGGCCAGGTCTTGATAAGGACATCGAAATGATGGCGAAAAGATGTGAAAAATGTTCCCAGCATGCTAAACACCCTCCAGCAGCGCAACTAAAACCATGGCCTGCAACATCGAGACCGTGGTCAAGACTTCACATCGATTATGCCGGTCCGTTCATGGGGACAAATTTCCTAATCATCGTCGATTCCCATAGCAAATGGATAGAGGCCAAGGTGACGGCAGATACCAGTTCGAGAAGGACGATAGAACTAATCAGAGATGTATTTGCGACCCATGGAATACCAGACACTATTGTATCCGATAATGGCCGAAATTTTGTGTCAGGTGAGTTTGAATCATTTTTGTTGGCCAACGGTATTAAACACATACGAACGGCACCATACCACCCATCATCAAACGGCCAGGCCGAAAGGTTCGTTCAGACCATAAAAAGTCTCTTAAAGAAAATGCCTGACAGAAACATCAATAAAAATTTAGCTAATATACTTTTACGATTACGAACAACACCCAATCCGACAACTGGCGAAAGCCCAGCTGAAATCTTAATGGGGAGGAAGTTGACGACGGTTTTCGATAAAATACATCCTGGTAATGATAGAACTAGTGAAAATTTGGAAAGGGATGAAAAGTTAGAGTCAACCAAACGGGATAGAAGTTTCAATGCTGGAGCTTTGGTATGGGCCCGAAATTTTGGAAGGGGCGAAAAATGGTTGCCAGGTACTGTTAGAACTGCAGGGGCTC
The DNA here is from genome assembly GCA_943735925.1 of Pollenia amentaria. Classification (NCBI taxonomy): domain Eukaryota; kingdom Metazoa; phylum Arthropoda; class Insecta; order Diptera; family Polleniidae; genus Pollenia; species Pollenia amentaria. Next base: position 165,427,863 of record OX031009.1, read on the forward strand.
GGAATTACGAAGTCGAGATAGAAGGCGATCTACAGTTGAGACACGTTGATCAGTTGCGATCGCGAGTTTCTAGTCCGACAACAACGGCCAATAATCAAAACATAACACCACCGACAGCAGTTGCACTGGACTCAAATCCCAATCAAGAAGAGGATGTAATTTTAGAAGGCACAACAACTAGTGATATCGTACCAGTTCCGGTAACCGAAGGGGTAGACTTATCTGAGGCTGAGCGAGCTGCCACGACGTCAACTCGACCCCAGAGACGAAGAGACATTCCCACGAGGTTGAAGGACTATCTGATGGGGGAGGAACTGTAATATACTGAATAGTGGCAACCCTGATAAATCGGCAAATATGACACATGTGAAATGACATTTCTTAATTCGTTTTTTTCTCTCTGTCACTTCCGGCTTTTTGACGAGACACCATTGTTTAGCAAATTCTAATATTAATTACTAGTCTAAGACTTTATTGTATCTAATGAATTACTTACTATACATAATGAATTTCTGAATTGATACTAAATAAAGTTAAATTGATACTAAATAAAGTTATTATTAAGTTCATTTGTATTAATAGAAAAGTACATCTTTGGGTTAAAAAATATTCGTCTATTTGGAAGAAAGAACGTTTTGATTTTGTAATTAAATTTCTTGCCTTTTTTTCTGCCAAGCAGATTTTCTTTTTCTATCTTCCTGGCAGGGACAGGCTTAACAACTAGTCTTTTATAATTTGTTTTTGCTTTAAATGCAAGTTAAGCGAACGAAGTCTTCGTTCGGAAAAAGATAAACAGGTAGTTATTTTTTTATTGCAATTGTTAGTTAAATATCGAAAAATGCTTTTTTAATGCAAACGCAGAATGAAAATCCGGTAAAAAAATAGTAAAATTGACACCAAAAGTGAGCCAACATTTTTTTACCACTTCGTTGTCCTTTTGTCACCAACTGGCCTCATTCTGACAACAAAATGTTAATATATCATCACCATAATGGTGTGTTTTCGAAAACAAATTCTTCTTAACCCAAGTAATAAAAAACACAAGAAGTTTATTTATAAACTGTTTTATAATTTATTGAGTTTGAGTTTTTTTTTTCTTTTTATATAAACAATTTTTTTTTTGCATTTGCTTTATAATTCCAATATTTCGATACAGCAATCTGTATCATCCATCATCAGGGAAAAAATTGAACAATAAACAAAAGTTTTTTTAAAAAAATAAAAAAAAAATAATAGCAATAGAAAAAATTATTTACAATTAAACAAATTTTATAGAATTAATCTATTTCATTCTAAAAAATTTTTCATTTCCTGTTTTGTATGTATGTACCTCCTAATTTATAGATTGAAGAAATTTAATTTAGTTTTATTTAATCATTATCGTCGTACTCGAAAAGTAATCTTATTAGTTCTTACGTCGAAATATATATTTTCTTCAAAATGAAAATCTCATAAAAACAGAATGTAGTCTTCACATTTTTTCACTGTTCATGTTTTATATTTTTCGACTAATTTTAATTCACTTATAAAAATTTGCACTTTTTTATTTCAATAAACTGCGAATAATATTTGTCAATAATGATATATACTTTTTTCTTTAGTTCCAATTCAAAACATATTGTTAAAAATTTGACAGCAGATGTTGTCGAAATATTGACAACACTTTGTTACCATTTTTGAACTTCTTTTTTCGCTCTGTGTACGAGGGATTAATAAGCCCGCGACTTTTTCAATTTCTTGCCAGTTATAACTAATAAATAAAACACCCAGTTTATTAATATTTTTCTTGTTTGAACCTCGTTAAACCGAAATGCCGTTAAATTGAAAATACGTGCAATTCGTAAAAACTTGGCTGGTCTCTTTCGGTAAGGAACTATCGGGACTCTACTGTACCTATTTTGATGATATGACATATCTTATTTTTTGGTAGAGATACAAAACTTAAAGAAACTTTAGACAAAGTCTTTATAGCTAAAAGAGGATAATTTAAAAATTAAATGATTGCTTATCCAAATGATTTGTTTTTTTATTTTGAATAAAAAAATCAGTTTTGAGTTAATATCTTGAAAAAAGTTGTATGTTAAAGACATACAACTTTTTTCAAATCAATATGTATTTGTTATTAAAATTTTTGAGACACTAAAAATAGTCATTCTTTAAAATTGAAATGTTGACTATTGTCATCAATATGAATTAAAGGGACAAGGGTCTAAAGGATCTAACACAATTGAATTTCTCGGTAAATGTAGATGGTGAAATTGAAGCGACACGTTGGGTATACAAATATTTAAAACAGAAAAAAACCAGAATTTTGAAAAAAAAATTTTTTATTTGCTGCGAAAGCTCTTGCAATAATCCAAAAAATGTTAACCAAAATATGACTCAAAACGGCAAAATATGCGCTATAAAATCAAAAAAATGTTGTAAAAATGCTCTATTAACTAAATTATGCAAAAAAATGCTTTAAAGGGTAAAATATGTAAAAATATGCATTAACAACTCGATGGCAAACTTCATAAAAAGTTTTAAAACGGATAAATATGTTGTTTCTGCCTTCAATGGTCACACAAGAAAAAAATATGCAATTGCATATTTATGCTTTACTCTTCAATTCCGACATTTGCAAACTTTTTAAAGCAGACAAAATATGTAGCATTTTTGATTTTCTGCCAAATATTACCAAAAAGGTCAAGGAGAAAAGTTGGGCATTAGAAAACACATGTGCTCTTCCTAAGAGTAGACATTTTTTTATTTGTTAGTTTATTGAACTTTTTTTACAGTATGTGAACCCAAACTGGAAAAATATCAAGTCTTAATACTAACGATAAAAATTTAAAAAAGGTACTTGCTTTGAAAACAAAGTCAGGGTTTTCTATTACTCTAAAAATAAACATAAAAAGACTAGTTAAAAAGAAATATCTCAGACAAAAAAAAAAAACAAAGTTTAGACTTAAATATATTAAAACAAAAAAGAAAAAAAAAAACAATTCACACCAACAAAAACTGGAAGCTAAATAGGAAAATAATCGCACTTCTACACTAACAAAACGTGAAACCTTGACAGTGAATTCAGTTGAAAGAATTTTTTTTTTGAATTTTTTAATTTAAAATTTTTTGCTTTCTATTAGAATAGTAAAAATTTAAAAAAAACACTGGAGTCTTGCTAAACGCTGTAAGAATTAAAACAAAGACTTTCGTAATTTGTAGAACTAAACTCTCTATGTTAAATCGTGGACTATTTTTTACCAATTTAAGTTGGATAAATTCTAAAGCAAATCAGGAGCTTTATATGAGTCCTATTGCAAATTTTCTACCGATCATGATTTAAGTTAGTACTGCTCGTACAACCAGCCCAATTGTGAATAAAAATTCCCCGGGAGTTTGTTTCCCTTTTCCTATTTTTGCAATATAATTTAAATAGGAAAACAATGGGAGAAGGGAAACAACTCCCGGGGAATTTTTATTTATAATTGGGTTGAAGGTCTAGTAATAAAAAAACTAAATGGAACGAAATGTTATTACTATATTATTACCAGGGAATCCGCTCTTAAAAGAAGTACATATTTTAAAATTGTTAAAAGTATGCAAAAAAAAAATATTTAACAATTTAATAATATTTGCATTAAAAACAATCAAGAAATTATAGTCGGTTAATCCCGACCATATGAAACCCTATACCTCAGCATTTGAAAACGAATTTTCGAGAGTTATTATTAAGATATCTTAATCAACACAGAAAAAAATTTTTCAAAATTTTTCACTTATTAAAACATTAATCTAAAATAAAATCCGTTTTAATTAAAAATTTAATCAAGTGAATTAAAAGTTTATTTGATAACATTTGTTTGCCGTTAAGTGATTTTTAGATGGGGATTTTAATGCGACCTATTGTCATTACTTACTTAGTAGCTGTCGTATAATTGCCAATGTCAACTTTAATAAGAAAGATATGGCATTAAAAGCTATTTTCGGGAGCTATGGTCAAATATGAACCGAATTCAATAAAATTTAGTAATTGAAACTAATAAGTTTGGACCAAATTAAACCTAAATGCTTACATAATAAGATGGTTTATGGGCACAAAGACACTGTATGGGGGTTATGCAAAATTTTGCACCAATTCTCACCATTTTCAATAGGCTTGATCCTTGTGCCTTAACATGCCGAGCCAGCCAGCCGGACGGACGTACATCGTTGGATCGACTTAGAATATGATTCTGAATGGATCGGTATACTTTAAGGTTTTATTTTATTTTTATCCTCTCCACTATTGTGGTGTGGGTATAAAAAGGCAAAAATGATAGTCGGTAAAGCCAAGACACCATAGTATTAACCACAGAGTACACACAGAGGTGACACGATACGGAAGATATTCACCCCTATCGTGAATAATTTTTCCCTTTTCACGAATTTGCGACCATGAGAAACTCCGCTGAAAAAAATTTAATTCATAGAAGAATAATAACGTGAAAAAAATGTTCGCGGGAAAAAATTCCCCTTATCGTGAAAAATGTTTTCCCTCGTAATTTGTTCACTCTTCCCTTTGAATTTCTCACTTTATTTTTGCTGATGAACAAAACATTTATGTAAGTAATTCTTCTCATAATTCGAATATTAAAGTTTACGAAATTAAATTTAAGGTAAATTTTCGTTAAAAGAGGCACAAACTTATATGTATATTGTTCAACAAAATGCAAAAAACAGGTCGATTGCCTGAGGAGTTATGAAGCATTTCAAAGACATGGTGTCAGAATTTTAGAAATTGCTACAAAAAAGCGCAATAAGCTAATGTTTCAGTTAAACTATCACTCCAATACAATATATTTTATTTTATTTTTTACTTTTCTTTAAAATATACGTGTATATTTTAGAAAAAATTTTTTTTATAGTTTTTTAATATGTCTTCTTTTTTACATTCACTGAAAACTGATAGCGCGAAAAATTGTTCACTGAAGTTTCACGACAGCAATTTTTCCTTCGAGGGGAATAAAAATTTCATGGGAACGAAAATTCCACTTGTTTTTCACAATAGGTGTAATTGTGTTTTTTTCTACCTCTTCGAAAGCTGCTCTTTTTGTATTTCTCTTTGCACCATCTCTTATGCCGCATTACAATAAACAAAAATTTTTCTAATTTGCAAAACTGTTGTAAAAATTAACTTTTAAAAGCTTACCACAGTACAAGCAAATAATATTTAAGTAAGTAAATAATAGGTGCGGTCCCGTACTTTTTGGGTAAAGTTCGGTAAAATGAGAGTAAACAAAAATGTCTCTCACTAAAAGACAGAAAGGTAAAAAAGTTCGGGAACAATAAAAACCAAATGTCTACCACAAAAGAATTCGTTAGTATGCAATAGGTAAAAATAAATACATAAATGATACATTAGCATGTATGATACTAAAATTCAATCATGTTCTTACATTTTTCAAAACATTTTCTATTGTTTATTTTATTAATATTTTTATATTAATTCTTTTTGTAATACTTGTTTGTCGTTTTTTATTGCTTAATTTTGACACAGCTGATTGTTTAACAATATGTGTGTTTGCTTACTTTACAAGCAGAAACCTGCAACGTGAGAGTAAATTTTAAATTTACAAAATTTTACTCCCAATTACTCAAAAAAAATAAAAAAGTAAATGAACGCTTCACCAGCAAAAACTATTTCTTAATAAATCCAATTGTGAACTATTTGCGCAATAACATTGTTCTAAAATTTTAGAAAAATAAATATTTTATTTAAGTAAAAAACTTTTAATTTAAAAATTATGAAAATTATTTTTGTTTTGTAAACCATGAAACAGGCTGTTGAATAATTCTTTCTAGTAAAAATATTAATATAGGAAATTTTCAATCGATTTGTTATATTTGAAATTTTTATGCTCTTGTTCACACTCTCGCTGCAAGTTTTTCGAGTACGTTAGTACTCGAGTAACAATTATTGAAAATAAGCGATAATATTCTGTAATTGAACACACCTAATATTCCCAAGCAGCTAAAAGAAAAAGTACGGGCTACTTCCTGCAAGAAGAAGAAGAATATTTTTCTCTTAAAAGCTGTCTCACTTTACCAAAGTTGTAGTACGGGAACAGTTTTCGGTTAAATTTTAATACGGGACCAAGCCTTATATAACAAAACAAAACAATATTACTAACCCTTAACACAGGGTCTCCACCTGAGATAAGATATAAGATTTGTATATTAGCAAACGTCAAATTCAATCGCAGAGAGTATTGTCTAACGCGTGGACTCTCAAATAGTTTTAGTATTAATATTATAATAAATGTTATGAGACAGTTGTTATAAGAAACCTTATAACAACTATCTTATAAGATGATCTGTCAAAAATACACATACATACACACATATAAAACAATAATAAGCCATCATTATTAAAATGTGTAATTTATTAATGTAAATAGTGCCAATCTTGTGAAAAGTGTTCAAAAAACAATATTTTAAATTAAAAAATCGAAAAACTAAAAAAAAGAGTTTAAAAGAATAAATGTGTTCCCTCATTCTGTCGACGTACTCTCAGATATAATATCAGATATTATCTCAGGTGGAGACACTGTGTAAGTAGTGAGGTGAAGAAAAGTAACACAAGTGGTGAATGAAGTTGGCTTATTTATTTTTTTATTTTATAAAAAACTAAAAATGATTTCAATTATTATAAAATAAATTAATTCAATTCTATTTATAAATAAATCAACTAATATTCGATTTTTCTTAAAAAAAGGCTTTTTCCTTAATTTTTTAAAACGTTGCAATCAAAGGTAATCTTTTTTAAAACTCAACCAAATTCATAAATTTTTTTTTAATAAAATAGAAATGTTATTTTCTTTTAACTTAAATATCATATTAAACGGTTAAATTCAAATTTAGTTTCAAAGCATTTTTCGAAAATTTTCAGGTATACAATTCAGTCTTTTTTTCATAAGAATACATACTTATATAAATTTCAAAAGTATAAAGTTACGTTCTTGGTGATTTAAACTTAGGAAAACTTTTACTAATAAAGTAACAAAAAAACTCAACCGTTCGCATCAGATAATGAATTAATACTAAATAATTTAAAGGTACTGAGAGGTTTAGAGAGTTTAATGTGTTTTAAATTTTATTAAAATGGATTTGATAGTGGGCTATTCCGGAAAGCAGCTTGTATGGGGGCTAAATGAAATTATGGACCGATTCGCCCCATTTGCGGTAGGCTTGGTCCTTGGTCCAATTAGAACCTATGTTGGAAATGTCATTAAATTATCTTCAAAATTGCGACATGTACTTTGCGCACAATGTTATACGGACAGCCAGCCGAACGGACATCGAAAGCAATTCTGAGTCGATAGATATACTTTAAGGTTGTAGGACCAATATTTTAAGGTGTTATACACATCAGCACAAATACATAAAAACAATAACAAAATCAAAAAACATTTGATTCTGTAGAGAAAGTGCGATCCGTTTTGCACTTTGCTTAAGCAAATGACAGCTTCATAAAACTTAACAAAAAGTTTCCTAAAGTTCAATATGTTTTGACATATATGCGAATACATGTATCGCACAGTTGCTTAAGCCAACTTAAGCCTATTATATAGGTAGTTGGTTCCTTAACGTGGTTTGTTTTGACTACGAAATTTATGTTAATTGTAGCGGCCTGTTTTTTACATGTTGCCACTTCACTACCAAAAAATCGCTTCTGTGATTTTCTTCCAAAGCTGCCTTTGCAACTGATTTCGCCCTTTTTCGCACGTCCATTTTTCACCTCTGTCTGTCGTATTTACAGACAAATTTTCGAGATTGTGCCTATTTGGAACCGATGGGCAGTCATGGACTCCCCAAAACAAAGTTATGTTATGAGGCTAAAATTCATATAAGATTTTTTCGTGCCGAATATTAGAGTCTTTGTCATAGTCGAAAACAAGTCATGTTTAGAAATTGGCCCTAATAAACGCCATAAATACGACAAACTTTTTATGTGTTTTACATTGTCGTTGTCGTGAAACTGAAATGATAATGACAAACACATCAAACGACTACGATTTCGACTACGACTTTCATTATAAGCCTGACTATCTAGATACACCATCTATATGAGATTTGTTGTTTTAAAATGATTTAATCTTAAGTCATGTATATCATCAAGTCTGCTGACGTCGAGAGTGTGGCACCGACGATTCCGAAGGGAAATCAAAGCAATTTAGAATTTTGATCTTGTAAAGTGCCCTTTAAGATATTAAGGGCATAATAAACCACACAAATAGCTTGGCCAGCATTTACGTTTGTACAAATATTTTGTGTTGTTAATTGTGGTGTTTGCTGTTTGGACAAACATTTGCAGCAATGTTTGTAGAAATATTAAAAATTTTTATTATTTGGCAGACTCATTGTGGTGAAAACTTTGCAAAGTAAAGACGTAGAAGAAGAATCAATAAAATCATTTCCAGCCGCAAATTCTACTTTTAGCAGCATTGTTTGCCCCAAAACAGCTCGTTGTTTAGAGTTCTCTTTACTCCAAATTATTTTTCTTTCTTTTATATTTCTTCTCCGTTTTAAACAAATAGCGTTTAATATTGCCGCACACAATCGTCGTCTGCATTAATTGCAAACGTACGAAGTATGATTGTGCTGTTTATTGGCAAACAGGACCAAAAACAAAGTGCATGTTTGCCAAGCTATTTGTGTGGTTTATTATGGCCTTAAGCTAAGAGGCTGCTCGTTGTACCGATATTGCGAGCTATTGCTTTCCCACAGAACACATCGACCCGTCAATCTGATTTATCGTTCTGTTAACGTTTGGATGTTGGTAGATTGTTTCCCGAACGGGTCGCTTTAAAATTGTTTATTAAACGTTGTCACTTTGAAGAGCCACATGGGATGATCTTTTACCTTGACGTTTTCTGTAAGCGATGACTTTTTTAAAACCAATTTTTCTTTAAATTATAATTATAAATTTTTTTATTCGTTCATCGAGTTATCGGTGTTTTAATAAACAATATAACGCCTAAAGCACGTTTGTCTGTTTCTACGGGTTGCGTTTTTTTGTTTGTTATTTTCTTCTTTTTTCCATTAAGCGTCGTTGTAGCTTTGTACGTATCATTTAACATCAAGATGACAAAAAGATATTATGCTGATTATTTTTCTTATTGTTTTTTTTTTAGCTATAAAATCATTTTGCATTTTGCCAAATGAAACTAGTTGAAATTTAAAGCTGAGCGAGACGAAAAAAAAGAACAGAACGCTAAGTGGCAAAAGAAACAAGCAAAAAGTCATTAAAACGTAGTCACCAATAGGCCAACCGGTGTATATTTGAGTGCCCTCCAGCCAAAGCAACAACACACAACTTGTAGTTTATACTTGCTCTACTATTTGTTGTTGTGTTTAATTTCCTGTGCTCACACATCCAAATTCTCTTACACACACACACACACACATTGTTTTGTTTCTAGCAGGGTATTGTTCGCTGTAAGCAGCGAGAACGTATCAGGAGAAGATGTGGTGGCGTTGGTGGTGGCAACAACAAGTGTCAAATGTACAAAGAGTTTGCTTGTTAATTATTGCAATAACAGTAATTTGTTTAAGTTGCTTGCCAAAGTGTCAGGCTCAAGGTACTAAATATGGACTTTGGACACCGGAGAAGTCTTGTGAAGATAGTGGCAGTGTAGTACAGTGGACTGGAGGTCAATTTGAATTTCCCTGCTCCTCAACAAAGTCGTTGTTTAAAAGTTCGGGAAAGTACATATCGAAAAATGTTATAGCCACTAGAGCTCAGCTAATAAGGGATACGATTTTTCTGGCTTTGCCGCGCTATAGAAAAGGTGTTCCCGCCACATTGGTGAAAGCCACTATCCAACCTGGTACCTGTTCCGCTACTTTTACTCCATATCCATGTTGGGACATGCAGGAGGAAGGAAATTGCAAGGCTTTACAATCTGTAGTAGATTTAGTAGTTGATCAAAACGAGGTCATTTGGGTTTTGGATACTGGAATTGTTAATACTTTGGAAACCCCCATACTTAAATGTCCTCCCAAAGTTTTAGCTATTTCTGCTAAAACGGGAAAAATTTTAAAAACTATTGACTTGGGTAGTTTAACTTCTTCTAACTCACGTTTGCAGTATTTAGCTGTGGATTATGCCCCTGATGGTGGCTGCTTTGTTTATGTCAGTGATGCTGCCAATCGTGCCATAATAGTGTTCAATATTCAGGCTGATCGTGGTTTCCGTATTGTTTTACCAAAAGCTGTGACCACTGGCTGTCGCTTAAGGGATGTCCTCTATATAGCTTTAATACGTCAAGATTGTGGCACTACGGAATTGTATTTCACCTATTTGAGCACAAATAAATTGTTTTCACTGAAATCAGAGTACTTGAGAAGTGGGGTAGCGGATGGTAAAATTATGGGTGAGTAGAATTTTTCTGGATTTTGATTAATCGATTATTAATCGAAAAATTCGGATATTTATTTTTCATTTTCTTTTTTATGATTTGTGATGAACAACTGATTTATATCTGTTTAATATTAACCAAACATTGTAAATGTACAATGAGTTTGTGTCCAAATTTAATCATCTTGGTTCATATTTTTTGGATTTAACCTGCAAAATCCTTATCCGGAAGATCATTATAAGTGTAGAAAATAGATAATATAACAAACTGATTTGGCCGATTTTTAATACTTAGCGGTAAATGTTTGAGCAAAATATTCTTCTTCTTTGTTAAAACGGAGCCCTTTCAATTCTACTTGACTGTCTTGGTCCAATAGTATTTTTAAATAGGGGCTTTAACCGATTACGTGCTAAGTTTTAGTTAATTATTTCTTGCATTCCAAACAGCTTTTTAAGCCCATAATTTATTTTCGGTACGACTGACTCAGCCTAGTTCTCTTTAGAAAGCTTTAAGGATTTTTAATAAGCAAATTTTTGTGAATTCGCGCTAATTTAGCAATTTTTACCGAATTTTCGCCATTCCGTATAGTTTTAGGGACTTTTAATATATCGAAGTCACATTTTGTTCACATTTGTAAATGTGAATTTTTTAGAATAAAACACGCTTTCCTTTTAGAGAGCACAACATTTTAAAGAACACAGAAAAAATTTTAAATTGTCTCTAATCATCAAATTCATACCAAATTCATAGAATCAAGCAAACTATTTGCTGATTTTTCACCTATTACCAAAATGATTATATTGATTACTTCAAATTGTAAGAATTTAAAATTGTGAATATTCACAATATTACAATTTTTAGTAATCAATATAATCATTTTGGTAATAGTTACAAAATCAACAAATTGTTTGCTTGATATTATGAATTTGGTATGAATTTGGTGATTAGAAAATTTTTAATTTTTTCTGTGAAACGAACACCAAATTGGTTTTTGAAGTAAAATATCAAATATTTTTGTAGAAAAGAAAACACTACTACACCATTTTTCATAGAAATTGAGAAAATTCCAAAAGAAAATGAGAATATCAATTTGAAATTGAGAAAATTCCAATTGAAATTGAGAAAATTCCAAATGAAATTGAGAAAAATCCAAATGAAATTGAGAAATTTTAATTTTAAACTAGCTTAACCCGGTGCGCTTCGCTACACTGGTAAAAAAAATAAATAAGAAAAAAATTGCAGTATTTTTTTAATGTGTAATTTATTTATTTTTGCTCCCCCTGCACCTACCCCCTTTTTTTTTTGTTTTGAAAGTTGTCCTGTAAAGGTTGATAACTTTTGTGTTCAGATATATGGTATTTAATATTTCTTTATATGAGGGGTACTGCTCCTCCTCTGTCTACCCCGCCCATTTCTATATTGAAATTAATAGTTTACCATAGTAGTAGCTGTAACCACGTTTGAAGACTCTTCCTTTAATAGTTCTTCTGTTGAGCGATACTTAATTTATGCATCCTATGGAAGGTATTTCCCCCCATGCGCCTACCCACTTTATTTTTATTTTCAAAAGTATAGTATACCATAAGAGAGACTCTCTGCAAAGTTTGAACATTCTCACTATAAAAGTTCTTAAGATATGCGATATTAACCATTGGCGTCCTATGGTGGGTACCACTTCCCCCGCTGCTATTATATTTCAATTTGGGGGCTCTGAAGATCCTACTACCAAAAGTTCAACAAAATGCGTGCAGCGGCTCTTAATTATATTTCTATCTATGAGGGGTACTGCTCCTCCCCTGTCAACCCCGCCCATTTTTATATTGAAATTTATATTTTACCATAATAGTAGCTTTAACCACGTTTGAAGACTGTCCCTTTTATAGTTCTTCAGTTGAGCGATATTTAATATATGCATCCTATGCGAGGTATTTCCCCCCCTGCGCCTACCGCTTTATTTTTATTCTCAATAGAGTAGTATACCATAAGAGTGACTTCTACAAAGTTTGAACATTCTCACTATAACAGTTCTTAAGATATGCTATATTAAAGATTGGCGTCCTATGGGGGGAAATACTTCCCCCGCTACTATTTTATTTAAATTTTGGGGCTTAGAAGATCCTACTACAAAAAGTTCAGCAAAATGCGTGCAGCGGCTCTTAAGATATGCGATAATTAATATTGGCATCCTATGGGGGGTACCAATTCCTCTGCCCCTATCGAAAAAATAAGTAGCCTATTTTATTTTTAGGGCTCACATGATGTTACTGTAAAAATTTCAGGAAAATCGGTTCAGTAGTTTCGGAGTCTATAAAGAGACAAACATACAAACATAATTCATTTTTATATATATAAAAGAATTGATAAAAGTGAATTATATGATTTTTATTGTATTCATACAACAAACATAAGGATGAAAAAATGAAAATAAATACAAATTACAGTATAATAGGAATATCTTCCAGATCCAGAGAAGATTGATAAAAAGTTGTAGTAGTTATACATGTATTAGAAGCCTTAATCACCTCTTCTAAAAAGGCAAGCCTCTGCTCTCCTACATTGGGGGGGGAATTACTTCAGGTACATTCATCTTTAATTTCGCCATACTTTTTATTTTTGACCAAATAATTTCAATGGGGTTAAGCATCGGTGAATAGGGGCTCAATCCCAGGAGTGTAGCTGGAGAGTATGGTGAAAACAAAGATGAATGTACCAAACGTGATTCACCCAATTGAGTAGAAGAGCAGATACTTGACTTTTTAGAAGAGGTGATTAATGATTCTAAGACATGTATAACTACTGGAGATTGCAGTACAAACTACGTCATACAATAAACTACAACGTTTTACCAATCTGCTCTGGATCTGGAAGATATGCCTGTTGGTCAATAACACTGCGATTTGTATTTATTTTCATTTTTTCCATCATTATGTTTGTTATGTACGTTCGTTGTATGAATATTAAAAAAAATTATATAATTCAATTTTATAAATTAAAATTTCTCAATTTCAAATTAAAATTTCCCAATTTAATTTGGAATTTTTGTCAAATTGAAGTTCTCAATTTAAATTGGAATTTTCTTAATTTAAAATTGAAATTCTTATTTTCATATGGAATTTTCTCAATTTCTTCTGGAATTTTCTCTTTTTTAATGAAAAATGGTGTAGATTGAGATGCAAGATAGTTTTTTACCGAACGGTATTGCGATATGTTCCAATAATAAATAAACCTTGCAAATTAGTTCATTTAGTAGCGATCGATTGTGATCTTTATTGATTGCAGTAGTTTGATCCCTGAAAAAGTCTTTGGAAACGAAATTCCTCCTTTTTGGAGAACAATCATTTGTGCCCTCTTGTTCACTATCAGTCATCTTTTGTCATCAAGTCAAGACCAAAAATATATCATTCAGTTTAGGGTTGCTTATTAGAGCACTTTGGGACAGATAACAACGCAAAATTCTTTACCGTTGCATTGCAGAAGCGAGTTGCTTTGCAATTGATGTTTTAGAATTCCGCCATTTAATTCAAATACAATTTTTGCTATTTTTCTCAATGTCATGTTTTTTTCCAGCATCTGGTCGCCTTATAAAAAGGTCAGTTTTCGTAAAAAATTCACTTTTTTGTAAACTGTGTATACTTTATTTTCAAACTTAGTTTCTATGGAGAGGGTATTATGATAATTGTAACATCTTAAAATATTGGTCGTAGACCCACCTTTTAGCCTACCGATTAACCCAGAATAACTTTTGATCCGACGATGTCCCTCCGGGCAGTTTGCAGTCCAGGAAAATTTTTGGCGCAAAGTAAAGGTCGCAAATTTGAAGTTAATTCGATGAAATTTGGTACATAGTAGAGTTTTCTAACAACCGAGGTTTCGTTTTTAAAATGATTAAAACCGGTCGGCTTCGGTTCGTTTTTCAGCTTTTCTTACAAATCTTGCATATTGCTGTGTTTGACTGGCGCTCTGATAATTTGAAATGTTTCCAAACTCCAGATTTTAGTTCAGACATTTCTGAAGTAATTAATATAGCTGCGATTTCCATGCAAATGCATGTTTTTTGTCGATGGTCTAACAACGATGTCGACCAATTATCTTTCCGAATCATTAAATTTGCGTTAAAATTGCATCCATTTATTTTTGCATATTTTGGTTTTCAATGCATTTTTTTCATATTTGGACATTTTCGAGTGAGTTTTTTGATTTCCATACTATAGAAAAAGTTCTTCAAGAAATTCATTATACACGAAAAAAAATAAAAATTAGGGCTATAATCTATAATGTCCAATCGACCAAGAGTGGGACCCGGCCCCTTTCGATTTGAATGAAATTTATTGAGAAGATTTCATTCATCGTATTAATAACATACATATATCAACGAAAACAATTTAAGTTATTTCTAAATAAATTCTTTTTGAACTCTGCTTAAAATATATTATTTTTCAAGATTTCAACAAAAGAGCCTTCTATTTTTAACCGATGCAGCACCTTCGAAGAACTTTTTTAATTTTAAGAATTTTTGAAACAATTTCTTTTGTTGCCGGCTGTAATGTTTAAACTTTTTTTATAAGAAGTACGAGTGTTATATATAATTTGCAATTTCTTTAAGCATAATTATATTTTTAATGTAAAAGCTGAAAACCGAGTTTTTTTTGTCATTGGCATTAAAACCCACGGTTTCGATTTCGGTTAAAACCGAAGAGCAATCCCTTGTACATAGGAATTAATTCTCACAGGGTCCAGCTCCATTGAAAAAGGTTAGAATTGGTGCATAACTTCGCATAGCCTCCATACAAGGTTCTTTCCGAAATAGAGTCTTTGTGACCAAAAACCATTCCAAACTTGTTTTATCGAAATCTTAATCCTCTGCCAACTTTTACTGGAATCCGGTCCAAAAAGAGCTTTTAATGCCATAAAATCCTTTTAAATGTTGGTATTGATATAAAATTTGGCGACAGTAACTTTTACGATGGCCGGTAACCTGAAAAGACAAAACAATACATCCGCACTTAAATCAAGCCGAAGCGGTGTCAATATTACAGTAAGTACGGGTTTGCTTAAATCAAGTACAAAATGCTTGATTCAAGTACGGAATATTCAAGTTCCACGTACTAAATAAAATTAATCTTAAACTGTGCCTGGTTCAAGATTTTTTAAGTTGGTTTAATCCCGATTCGTACTTGAAATAAACCGAAAGTGAGATTAGTTTTTTCTAACCTTAACACTTACCTAAGAGGGCCACAGTTAGATATAATATTATTATTAACTTACCAGTTACACATGTTTATTTCACTTTTGTTGTATTCCGTCCTTTGTGTACAGAAAAAGTCTCCATTTTAAGACACGAGTCGCATACCCGCTATGGTTTTCGTAATCATTCTATTTTGAAAATTTTATGTCTTTAACTAAATAATTTTATCAAATAGAATATGGGAATTATTGCTTCATCTTTTACTTTTTATCAAATTTAATTTTTTCTGAAGAATATATTATATAGTTTCAAGGCTTTTTTTTCTAAAGGATACTAACGTATTTTTGATTTGTTTTTGTAAATGACACTTTGTTTTTAATTTTTAAAAGACACTTATTTGTAGAAGGTACGAGTATTTTTTAAAACAACAGTTTTGTAAAGGGTACTTTTTCGTAGACGTTATTGTTTATAACTGCAGCTTTTGAAATGTGAAATGACTTACATTTTAAGTACCATGTTAATGCGTTCATTTTTGGGACATAAGATTCTTTGGTCCTTTTAGTAGAATTGTAAGTAGCATTTCTGCCTTTTTCTGATTACTCAACCAACACATTTTTTTGAAGGCAACGTTTTTACTCGGTTACTGGATAAAACGAAAATTTTTCTTTAATAAAAGAAAATTTAGTAGTTTTTACTTTGAAGGTACGTAGGACTTTTTCGTAAAAAAACTTTATATGTACATCTTTTGTAAAAGGGTTTATAAAAGAAGCTTTAAGTAAGTTGGTAGTATAGTTAAAAGGTACAAATTGTAAAAAGATATTTTTTTTAAAAAAGTACTCTCTATGAAAGGGTAATTCTTGTTAAAAAGTGTTATATGTTAAAAGGTGATTTTGTTAAAGGTTCTTTTGTAGAAAAGTGCTTTTTGTTAAAATGGTCATTTTTGTAATATGGTGCTTTTTGTAGAAAAGTGCGTTTTATATAAAGGTACTTTTTGTAGAAAAGTGATTTTTATAAAATGGTACGTTTTGCAGAAAAGTACTTTTTGTAAAATGGTACTGTTTGCAGAAAAGTGCTTTTTGTAACATGATACTTTTTGTAGAAAAGTGCTTTTTGTAAAATGGTACTTTTTGTAGAAAAGTGCTTTTATAAAATGGTACTTTTTTGAAATGGTACTTTTTGTAAAATGGTACTTTTTGTAAAATGGTACTTTTTGTGAAATGGTACTTTTTGTAAAAATATACTTTTATTGAATTAAACCGATAATAATATTAATTCTTAAATATTACACAGACCTGAAAAATTTGGAAAAAGTCGACACCCTGCGACTAACGTAAGCTTTTCTAAATGTTTGAGTTGCGCTGAATCTGAATCTGAACTTTTTCCATCACATCAGATTTTCGCATATCTCCAATTAAAATTAAAAATCCTGTTTTTCGCCATATTCGAGACGTTATAACTTTGCGAATTATTCTTTATTTATGAAACCTGATATGTCATCTGAAAGTCCTACTAATTACATTTAAAATAATTTTTTAACCTTTAATTTGAAAAATACGATTTTCGCTATTTTTATGGTAATTTCGAATTTTTTGTGACTTTTTTTTTATATTATTGACTTAATTTTTTTATATATTCTAGGATTTTTTTGAATTTTTTACAAAAGAAATAAAAAAAATGGCGAAAATACCATGATAATAGTGAAAAATCGGATTTGTCAAACTTCTGGTTAATATATCTCAGAGAAGGAATAATTTATTACACAGTTTAAGCATTTATTTTAAAGGTAATTGGTAGGACTTTCAGACAACATATCAGGTTTTATAAATAAAGAATAATTCGTGCAGTTAAAACGTCTCGAATATGGCGAAAAACAGGGGCTTTTTTAAATGTAAGCAAATATATCGCGAAAGTGGGGAAATTCTGAGTACAGATTCGGATTGAGCGCAGGCCTTAAGAAAAGTATACTCTGGTCCATGGGTTTAAAGTTTGTTGGCCTGTGTAATCAAACTTTTCGATTATTATATGGTTGGCCTGTGTAGTTAAAATTTTCGATTATTATATAGTTTTAAGTTTTAAAATTGTGGTAAGATATGAATATCATCAATTCCGAATTTAAGAGATAGTTATAAACCATAAGAGCCTTAATAACTATTTGCCATTACTATAAGTGATCAACAAATTAGTGGGTCGATTACGAATGGAAACTTAACTGAAATTGTATTGCCAGCAGCGAAATTAGACAAAGCCGCTGATGTTAAAATATAAGAAATTGTTTTCTTATTTTATATTTTAAAATTAGCGGCTTTGCCTGATATCGGTGCTGGCAACACAACTGAAGTTCAGTTGCCATCCGTAATCGGCAAGTAATAATAAGTAATTTTCACTATTTAAGTCTATATGTAGTTACACTTATTTTTTGTGATTTTCATTGTTTTTTATAATACGTAATACCAATAACAAAATTATTATTGCCCAGAAAAAACAAACTTGTATTTAAAATTACCTCTTTCTCGCTTAATAACCATAACAATTTATTTTTGTGTATTTTTTTTTATTTTTTCCCAACCTAGATCTTGGCAAAAAGCCATCACGTATGGTCATTATTGGCACGGATAATGGTTCAGCCATCTTTTTCCGTAATGAAGGTGACGCTGAGGTATTCCGTTGGGATACAAACACCCCATTTGTTGAGGCAAATTTCAAACCAGTTTATCGTTCGCCCACCTGTCAGTTGGCCACACATGCCGTGCCCGATTACAAGCGCAATACAATGCGTGTGTTACAGAGTAATTTCCCTGATTTTATGCAAAATCGTGTTGGTTGCGGTGCCATACAACAATTGACAATGATGCAGGGCTGTTGGTAAAAAAGCGCACACAAAAAGGTGGAAATCAAAGGCTTATGGTCAATAGGTTGTTAT
Source organism: Pollenia amentaria (assembly GCA_943735925.1). Taxonomy (NCBI): domain Eukaryota; kingdom Metazoa; phylum Arthropoda; class Insecta; order Diptera; family Polleniidae; genus Pollenia; species Pollenia amentaria. The sequence continues at coordinate 165,446,353 of OX031009.1, forward strand.
GTCTTTTTTTTTTACAGAACTTTGTAGGAGGGAAGGAGTTGTGTTTTAGTGTGTTATGAGATAATTTGACCTGGGCGCTTAGGCAAAAGAAAGCCTAGTCTGTCCCAATTAAAAGCCACCAGCACATACACCTTCAATTTGAGTTGTTTAAGAATAAAAACACACACACACACACACAATTTTACTTTTCAATTTTACTTTGAGCAATTTAAATTTTTAAACTCCAATTTAGTATTAAAATTGCATAGTGGCATTTAAGTTGTTTCAAATAGAGTTTCTTTTTTCTATTAACTGAATTTTTTCATACCATGTGTCAATTTAAATTTATAACTTTTTTTTTATTTTTCTCCCCTTAAGAATAGAAAAGGGGTTGATAAATGACTCGGTGGTTATTAGAGAGAGAAAAAAATGAAGAATATTTTAGTTGTAGTACAAAAAAATTGTAAAAATAGTTTTTAAAGACTTTTAAATCCTTTTGATTTCTTTTTGATATTTAATTTCAGTTTTAAAGTATTTTTTATACTTTTTTTTGCATAGTTCTTATTTCGGTGTGGGGTTCTTGTGTAAGTTTAATTTATTATAGATAATTTAAGTTTTATGGAAAAGTTTTTCTTATGTAACAATAAATCGTTTAAGCAGAAAAATATGGCTTAATAAGTTTAAAATTAAATTCAATTAAGTAATGGTGAATAAAGCCGTAATTTTTTTAATAAAACTATTATAAAACTTTCGTTTTAATTATTTAAAAAGACTAAAATTTCCCTTAAATTAAAGTTTTTGTACAATAAAAGGAAAAATCAATCCATAAAGTACAGTACGTACAGTAGGTACGGAGTTTCTTACATCAAGTACAGAAAGCTAAATTCAAGTACTGATTATTCAAGTGCACCGTACTTAAAATAAACCGAACACGAGATTGACTTGTGCTATGTTCATACGATGCACACTGGGGCCAAAAGCTCTTTTTTCACGTATGAATTCATATCTCCTCAGTAACAATAGTGATGTGTATAACTCTTGGGACAAAATGCATGCTTTAAAAAAATCTTGGCGGTATAGGAGGTGGGAGATGGATATCCTCCATACAAAAAAATATTATTTTGTTTATATCTGAATAAATAAATTAGTGAGGCACAGTAAATTTGATGTGGGTTACACTTAGAACAAACAACATGTTCCAACAATATCTTTTGATATAAGAGGGGGGGGGGGGAGACGGGTACCCAAGGATTTATTATTTTTCTTATATCTGCAGAATTACAAAAGTCATATGTGCATATGTGATATGTGCAACTCTTAAAACAAACTGCATGTTCCAACAAAATCTTGGATGTAAAGAAGGGGAGAGACGGATACCCTTCATAAAAAGTATTTATTCTTTTTCTTATATCTGCAGAGCTACAATAGTGCGGCACACTAAATTTGTACGAACCGCATGTCCAAGCAAAATCTTGGATGTATAGAAGGGGGTAGACGGATACCCCCTTGCAAAAAAATTATTGATTAATGAATAAACGTGATTTTTTTATACGCACACGCTTCCGCCGAATTGCCTGCCATTGAATGAGTTCGGATACGAATTACCGAAAAATTGATTTAAATTTGTAAATTCACGCAACTCATTTTTCTAATCATTGATATATATAAAATTAACCACGTTCATGGATTACGCGTAAGCAAATCACATCTCTAATAAAAACACATTAAACAATGACAACAACAACAGCAATAAAAGTTATGGCAGAAGTCGTGAGGCGCTTGTTGTTGGTAAACTCAAGGCGTGTTGCTGCAAATTCCTACATATGTACCTTCGATAACTTAAACTGAGAAAATCCTTTTTTTTTGCATTCCCCAACTAATAAAATAAAAGCACTTCCACAAATACAAATTTTAGCAAAACAGTTGAATAAATACCTGAGTTTGATTTATTTTTTTTTTTAATTACTTACGGTTAATCGGATTTCATTACAAAAAGTTTTTAGCTTTTGTTTTGCCTATTACTCGTTTTTCATTTTTTTCTTACGATGTTTAATTTCAACGCGTCACTACAAAAGCACCGTTACATATTTGACATTTATTTTGTTGCCTAGTGATGCAGAAATAACCGAGTACTTTTAGTTTTCACATTATTTTTACTTTTTTTTTTCAATAATCCGTGAAATCACCGCCTTTGGCCCCTTTGTGCGACAATAGGAACTACTTGTTTCACTGTCTGAAACTAGATTGCCAAACATGCACTTCAAACGATTCATTCTTGTTTAATTTTGACACTTTTTTTGTGCACACTTATATTTGGTTTCTTGGCTTCTGTTTTTTGTTATTAGTGTGATTTTATTTAGAATACCCGTAGATAAAAAAGTACACAGAATAAATTATTAAATTTCTCCAATCACCAAATTTGTTCTAAATTCATAATATCAAGCAAACAATTTGTTGATTTTGCACCTATTACCAAAATGATTATATTGATTACTAAAAATTTTAAAATTTTGAAAAAATATTTTCAATTAATGATATTTTTAATTTTATTTAAAAAAGTGATCAAAAAACTATGCCATTTCAAACAATGTGTTAATTTATTTAAATAAATATTGACAATTCCCAACAACAATTCTAGTTACATGTTTAAATTATTCTATTTTAAACGAAAAAAGTCAATTAAGATTTTTTGTTACTTAATTAAAATTTTAATTGAAAATTTATTTCAAAACAACTAAAATGTTAATTAAATCAAAATTTAATTTTCTTTCAACTAAAAAAATAATTGATTACATTATCACATTAATTAAATTTGAATACTTTTTAAACCATTTTTATAATTGATTGTCTAAACTCACGTTTAGACAATATTAATTAATTTGTTCAGTTATATTTTTTATATACCAATTGTTTCTTGTAAAATGCATTTAATGAATTAAATTTGAAATTAAAAACGATATGAATTTAAAACACTAAAATTAAGATTGTATTGTAAAGTATTTTAAGTTACACTGTAAATTTTCATAATAATATGCCAATTTTGAAGTATAGATGGCATTAATGAGTAGGTTTATAATAAAATTGAATTGGTAACGTTTAGTACTTACGGAGTTATTCCAAACCGGTTCGGCTTTTGCGCCACGAAGACGGTTTTAGAAAAAAGGTTTTGTAGTGATCTCGTTCATTGTGCCCTTAGCAACAGAAGTGATCAGTTTAACTAAACCTTACCGTGATCTGCTTAAATCTAAATTTTTTTTAACCTAACTTAAAATAATTTACTTTGAATACTTAACTTAAAAAGTTTACTTAAAATTAAACATAAAAATAATTTACTTAAACATAAAATTACTGTACTTAAAATTAAACCTAAAAATAATTTACTAAAAGTTAAACCTAAAAATAACTTCCTTAAAATTAAAGTTAAAATATAAAATAAATAGTGTACCTCCCTACCTACAACTACACCGGCTCATCTGTTTTATTTGGAATCTCAACCCATCAAATACTTACCCTAACATTCCTTACGTTTACCTACGTTGGAACTCACCTCAGAAAACTACAAGGTAATTAATTCTAGCCAAATTGGTCTACTCAAAACCAACCCCCATAATTGAAACAGAACCCGTTGTAACTCTTTTCTTTTATTTCTGTTTACTCCAAATCCCAACAATTATAATCACTCTAATGAGCGATTATAATTACAATCGCAATTAAAGATTACTCCATATCTTTAGTACCCTGCAGTTCTGGGATCAAACAGAGGCGATTGTTTAGAATTCTTTGTGGAAGCTCAACCAAAGAATTACATTGATAAAACACTTTTTTCTGTGTAAGTAAAAATTAAAAATATGTGTATTGTTTAATATTTTTATTAATATTATTAATTAACTAGCATTTAACCCGCTACTTCGTTAGCGGTTTTTTTTCTTTCGTGGACATATTTTTATGCCAAAGTTTACATTTTTAGGCTTTAACTTGTTTAAATGATAGCACTTAGCCCGCTACTTTGTACGATTTTCACCTCTTAAACGTTTGATTTCGAAAATGTACTACATTTGGTTTTTGTATTTTTAGATGCGTTACGATTTTTTTTTTCAGTATTTATTTATTTGATCTGCATATATTAAATATGAACTAACAATAATTAATCAAATCTTATCCTAATATTTGCTTTATGACCTGCCAGTGCCAGACAAAAAAGATTTCGTCATCACGGCATCTGTTCACATATGAAGGTGTTTATCGCTCATCTGATTGGATGAGTGCTGCAGTGTCTCTTCTCCTTAAGCGAGTGTGGCCGCCATAATTTAAAATATTTCGAGCTAACGGATTTGGGTGCAGTTCCAGCCTTTTTAAATATTTTACTGCATATATCGTTATCATAGTTTTTACTAATGTCACATTGAGATCCTTGTGGATATTTGAGTTTTTGACATACCAGGGAGCGGCTGCGATTATTCAAAAGAAGTTTATGTTGGTGCCTTTGAATGTGATCTGTTTTTTATTTCAATGTTTATTGGTTTTGAAGATAGATAGAAGTTTTAAAATACAGTTTTACCCGTTACCTCGGGTGGTAATTTCAACCTTTTAGCTTCATGCGTTTAGGACGTGCGATGATGAATCAGTCAGCAACGTCACATTTTTATTTTATATAGATGGATCAAGAAAAATGGTTTGAAAAAAGTAACAAAATTAGGTACGATGTTCACCCCTTAGACGTTCGAATTTCGAAAAGCATCATATTTGTATATATATTTTTCAGATAAGTTACGAATGTGATATATTTTTTATTTCAATGTTTATTGGCTTATTTTTGAAAAAGGTACCAGGCACATGTCCGCTTTTTTTTTATTGAACAAAAATTTTATTTTATTAATTTTTTATTAATTTTTTATTAATTTCTTTTTGCATCTTTTTAGCTTAGGAGATATGAGGGTTAAGGGTCGATTTGGCGAGAGCCCGGCCCCCGGTCCAAATGTCAACTTTTTAGTTTCCGGCGATGAAAGACAAATAGATGGAGGAAAAATCTTTTGAAAAAAGTAACAAAATTAGGTACGATTTTCACCCCTGGAAAAAGTACCAAATGCGCCTTGCAATTTTTAGATAAGTTACGAATGTGATATAATTTTTATTTCTCTGTTTATTGGTTTAAAACATAGCTCGGGGACAAAAAAGTTACAAAATACAGGTTTTATCCCTTTACTCCATAAAAGGGCCGAATTTAAAAATAGTACCAGATAATTATTACTTTATCTTCTTAACATGAATTTTTGTTTTGTTTTTCTTGGTTTTGATGTGCTTTTGAGAGCTAGTTCAGCAAAACTAGCGATAACTTGTAATCAAAATGGGAGATGATAGTACATTTCACCTTTTTCGCAACATGTTTCAAAAGAAAACGACATGGTTCGCTCTTAAAATGTTGTATGGCAAAATATGTTGTCACAATCATGTTTTGGGCGCGAAAGATGAATAGGAGAGCAAAACACAAATCCGTGTTGTTAAGTAAATGTGAGATAAAAATTAATCTCAAACTGTGCTTGCTTCAAGAATTTTTAGGTACACAGAAAAAATTATTAAATTTCTCCAATCACCAAATTTATACCAAATTCATAATATCAAGCAACCAATTTGGTGATTTTGCACATATTATCAAAATGATTATCTTCCAGTTCATCGATTTCGAACGTTAACGTTCGCATAGAAAATTACATTTAAATCAGCAACAAAATTTTAAAATTTGTTTTTGAACAGGCAGTATTAAACAGGCAGTACTAAAAATTGTAAAATTGTGAATATTTTTTTTTCAATAAATGATATTTTTAATTTTAATTAAGAACATGACCAAAAAACTTTGCCATTTCAAACAATGTGTTTATTTATTTAAATAAATATTGACAATTCCCAACAACAATTCTACAAGTTTAAATTATTTTTTTTTAAATGAAAAAAGTCAATTAAGATTTTTTGTTATATTATTAAAATTGATTTTAAAACAACTACTATGTTAATTAAATCCAAGTTAAATTTTTAATTTTCTTTCAACTAAAAAAATAATTGATTCATTTATCACATTAATTAAACTTAAATACATTTGAAGCAATTTTTTTAATTGATAACACACTTTTTTCTGTGTAGTTTAATCCCGAATTCGTTCTTGAAATAATCAGAAAGAGTGAGATAAGACTCTAATCTAAACACTTACCCCCAGAGAACCAAAGAGAGAAATGGGAATATGAATATTTTTGTTTACTTACCCCGTTATGTGGTTGACCCATTTGTCGACAAAACAACTCTCAGTTACAAAACACCATCAGCATGCCCGACATGGTTGTTGTAATCATTCTACTTTGAAAGTTTGATGTATTTATCTAAATAATTTTAACAAATAGAATTTGGGAATTATTGCTTATTATTTTACTTTTTAAACACTAAAATAACGTATGTTTTTCTTCATGTAGTGTTGGGTTGTTTCTACACAAAACAAGCAAATCTTTTTTTTTTTTTTTTTACCGATTTGTGCAGTGTTGTTGTGTTTCTACAACAAATTTTGACAAACACACGCACATAGAATGCAATGCTAAATTTTTAAGTACGACTCGTACTAAAAGTAATTGGAAAAAATTAAATTTAGTATGAGTTTTTTTCTTTCTGTGTATTCGCGGAGAAATATCATGACAATATAATTTAGGTAAAATTGGACTGGCAAACCACATAAACGAGTACGGAGGGCCACACAACATTTAACTCTACATTCCAAAATCTTATTTTGAATTTCGATATTTTTTTTTTATTTTCTAAAAACAATTCAGAACTTTTCTTAAAGCCAAAAAGGAGACTCCGTGTGGCGTGCATTAGGCCAATGTATAGTGGCTGATCATATCTCAAATTTCAACATAATAATATATATTTTTTTTACTTCTGGGATGAACATAGGGCCACTTATCTTTAGTTGTGGTTTATGTAATCATTACCTTTGATGTGAGCAGATGATAGTGGACCCAACAGGCTTGCTTTTCTTTACAAACGAACCGCTCATCACAGAAAAAGGTGTTTTATCAATTAAAAAAATGGTTTAAAAAGTATTTAAAGTTAATTACTGTGATAATTGAATCAATTTTTTTTTAGTTGAAAGAAAATTAAAAATTTTATTTTGATTTAATTAACATTTTAGTTGCTTTGAAATAAATTTTCAATTAAAATTTTAATTTAATAACAAAAAATATTAATTGACTTTTTTCGTTTAAAATAAAATAATTTAAACATGTAGAATTGTTGTAGGGAATTTTCAATATTTAGTTAAATAAATTAACACATTGTTTAAAATGGCAAAGTTTTTTGATCACTTTTTTAATTAAAATTAAAAATATCATTATTAAAAATATTTTTTCCAAACTTTAATATTTTTAGTAATCAATATAATCATTTTGTTAATAGGTGCAAAATCAACAACTTATTTGCTTGATTTTATATATTTGGAATAAATTTGGTGATTGGAGAAATTTAATAATTTTTTCCTGTGATTGTAAGACGTTCTCTGGATTTATATAGACGCATGTTTTTTTCACGGGTGGTATTTAATTTTCCACCTACCCTGTATATCTACCGGACAGAGATAGAGAAATATCTGCGAATAGAGGAATATCCGCGACCTGATGACGCATCCGATAGGAGACATGCATCTTCGCACTAGACGGTATATTAAAACTTCTTTACTAAGGAAAGTTTCTTAAAATTCTGACTAACAAAAGTACATTTGATAAACATAATTTATAATCATAAAATCTTATACCCACACCACAATAATCGTGGAGGGGGTAAAATTGAACCCAGAATCACTTTTTAATGTGCTGTTTCCAAGTAACAGACGATTGATTGTGTAGTTGAATTTATATGAAACGCACTCAGTTTTTTTTGAGTGATTTTTATTTCAATCGTACTACACTCGTAAATTTATTACAGTAACTGATTGTGTGTTATTAAATTCGCTTTTCGTACTTTTAAAATTGAATAAAAATATATTTATTTTATATAAATTGGCTGTTATTTTACCTTTAAATTTTTTTAATTAATCCTTTTTTTTAAGCTTGAGGTCTTTTTCTTTTTTTTTATAAAACATATAAAATTTTATTGAATCCAATATTTCGGCACTCCGTTGTGTGCCTTCTTCAGGGATTTTTTCTTGAATATTTGACAAAAATGAACAATTTTTAATACATTTAACAAAATTTAACAAATTAAACAAATTTAACAAAATGTCATATTTTCAATTAAATACAAAAAGGTTTTCCACTTTTAACCTAATCTATTACAGTTTAAAAAAATTTTAAATTTCCGTTTCTATTTTTATAAATTAAATGTTAATAATTTTGGGCTTCATTTTCAGTATCTGACTTAAAATTTATTCTTGATATTGTTGGTAAATTTATATTTTGCAACATTTCTAACATAAATCTACGCTTATAATTCTTTTCCGTGTTTAAAACTGATATATTTTCAAAATCAGGATAATGGTTTAGACTTGCACAATGGGTAGATAAAGCTGTTTTTTTGTGATGAAATATTCCTATATTTTTGATCTGACTTATGTCCTGCTATCCCCAAGTTGTAGCCGACTGGGAAGACTTCTGCCGGGAGTCTGTTCCACATCCTTTTTGGCTGTCTATGTAAACATTGTGCACAAAGTACAAGTCGCAAGTTGGATCAAGATTTTGAAAATGGCGCGAATCGGTCTATAATTTTACTTAGAACCCATACAAGCTACTTTCCTTTTATATGAGTCTTAGTACTCATAAACCATCTTATTATGTTGATATTTGGATTAAATTTGATCCGAACTTATTTTATTGCAATCTAAATCATCATCAACATCGGTCTATATTTGTCTATAGCTGCCATACAAATACTACTCCCTAAATAGCTGTTATCGCCAATTTCACCAAGTCCAGTTATAATTAACTATCAGTTAAAGCTTTCAAAAATATATTGTTAACTGGAAGTTAAAGTAATAACTAGTTTAAACCGAATTTTTTGAAATGCGCCGTTAATGTCAGAACTGCTTTTTAAATGTTGGTATTGACAACAAATTTGACGACAGTAGCTTCGAAGAAATCTGAAATAGATAAAGATATCTAATTGAAATTTGGCACAAATTGTCTCTCAAATAGAGTAGACTATCGAAAATTTGTCTCTAAATAATGTGGTATATTGCATCATATGGATGGGCTTGACCGCCTACACCCTTTTACTCGGGTTTTGATTTAAATATAAGCAAAACTTAATTTTTGCTGGTTTTATTGTTTAATTTTCTCTAACTCTTTTAAATTGCCAACCTTTAAACAAACTTTTTTTTACTTATTTTTTAATGTAATGCTCCTGACGACAAAAATAACTCTAAGGTTTTAGAAAAAAAATTTTTTTTTTACCCACCTTAAATTTTACGTACTCAAATATTTGATGCAACACAAAATTCAAAAGTTAAGTATGAAAAAATTAAGTATTATTGATTTTATTTGCTTACGATATTATATTTTGCTTTTGATTCTTTTATATGTCTCTCATGAATTAAATATAAGAAATATTTTTTAATACAACCTTTTTTATGTGTTAAAGTCCACTTTTTTAATTCGTTAAAAAGAAAACGAAAATGAATTTTTAATTAAACTAACTAGAAAATAATATTCGGCTATGACGAATTTATGATACCCTAATAGCTTAGAATACATAAACTTGCCCTTAAATTGAAGCCATGACCAAATCTTTTGAATTTTTGCAGCATAATTTTTAATCTTATGAAATTTATTTGCCATTTTCGCTTAATTCGAAACGATTTTATCCCAAACTTTATAACTGTACCGCGAATGTTGACGTTTAATAAATGTAAGCGAATTTCGGTGAAAGGATGTTTTTTGTAGTTAGGCCCAAATAATTTCCACTAAATTAAAAGTGAACTTTTATAGTAATTTTGCTAAATAATGGATCCATTTACCCGAAATTTTAGAATTATTGGGTGTTTAAATTAATAAAATATGAATCTATTTAAAGTCTTGGCAGTAAATGGCAAAGAACTTCTCAGTTGTAGGTCATAAACATATAATTACTTGCCATATTTTAAATGAAAGGAATTTCAAAGAAAGCGTTCTTTGTCGATCAACAATTATGGACCGATCATCGCAAAATAGTTTTTTACAAAATTTTTCCAAATATCGTTAATTTTGGTCTTTTTCGACTGAACACATGAACTCGAGTTTTTGTGGTGCATTGCAAAGAGAAACAATCTAACGCCAAAACACATATTACAACTTATTAATATATGTGACCTGGTCTATGAAAAGGTGGCTTATGACTCAAAAACAAAATTTCGAAAAATCAGCTGTTAAAGATAAACAATGCATTTCGTCTGTTTCTCGGTAGTTGTAATAATTTTTGAGTCATAAGCCACCTTTTCATAGACCGGGTCACATATACTATTTTATAAAAAGTAAATAAGCGAACAGAAATATGAAAAACATGCAAAATTACACAGAAAATACTTTTTTAACAATTAACTAATGGAATATAAAGCATTTAAATTTAATTAATTTGGTAATTGAGTTAATTATTTCTTTAGTTGAAAGAAAATTAAAAATATAATTTTGATTTAATTAATATTTAAGTTGTTTTGAAATAAATTTTTAATTAAAATATTAATTAAATATTCAAAAATATTAATTGATTTGTTCGCTTAAAATAAAATAATTTAAACTTGTAGAATTACTGTTGGGAATTGTCAATATTTAATTAACTTAATTAACACATTGTTTGAAATGGCAAAGTTTTTTGAACATTTTTTCAATTAAAATTAAAAATATCATTTATTGAAAAAAATATTCATAATATTACAATTTTAAGTAATCAATATAATCATTTTGATCAACAACTCGTTTGATTGATATTATGAATTTGGTATACATTTGGTGATTTGACAAAATTTTTAATTTTTTCTGGGTATGTCTTTTGGAGTTATTTTGGAAAATAAGTTTAAAAAATTTAATGGCAAAAACATTTGGTAATGTTAAAAAAGAGGCAGGCTTTATTTAGTCTTAACAAGTCCTGAGTTGATTCTTCAACAGCATAAGGATTATAAGGGTTAATGTTGAACAGTATGCCCTTTTTTGACTTAAAGCGCGCATTCGATACATTCTAGCACTGCGCGATTTTGGAATCCCTTTGGTATAAAGCCTAGTACTCTGTTCCAATTTGTGAAAAATGTTCAGCAACATCTATTATTTCATGCGAAAAATTTGACATGTATCAGTGTTACCTATCTCGAGAGTTTGCACAATTTGGCGTTTTTATTCTTTCAATGTATGCGACATTGTTTTGCATATGTAGACAAAACCCACATGTGTTTTACTAAAAAGTATTTTTTAAATAAAAAATTAAGTAAAAATAACATTAAATATTGATGAAAACCTGTTACCGGTTCTGTTATTTGTGTTTTGCAGTTCTCATTTTAATATTGAGTTTAAACTTTTTTCATTTGCTTAAAATTCCACGTGAAATAAGTGCAGCTTTTATTTTTTCGCAGTTGTAAAAAAATGTTGCTAGAAACATTTCGCAACTTTTTCACAAATTAAACAGAGTACAACTCTATCAACATTTTTTCATAGAAATTCCGCACAAATTTTTTTCATATGAGTTTTGACAGCATTTCACGTGAAATGTTGAACAGAGTTCCAGGCTTAAGGGAGTACCTGAAAAGATAATCAGGCTAAGAAAGGAGCTGTAAATCAATGCTCAGTGCTACACTTCCAATGTTCGATATATTCCAAAGCTGCGTGTTATCTCCAATGCTATTTGATGCAGTTTTTGATGTAGTGATGCGAAACTCTATGACAGGGCATAACGTGAGGTCTGTCTGGCAAACTACACAGAAAAAATTATCACTAGTTTTTTTTATCAATTATAAAAATAGTTTAAAAAGTATTTAAATTTAATTAATGTGGTTATTGAACCAATTATTTTTTTTTAGTTAAAAAAAACTAAAAATATAATTTTGATTTCATTAACATTTTATTTGCTTTGAAATTAGTTTTTAATTAAGATATTAATTAAATAACAAAAATCTTAATTGATTTTTTCGTTTAAAATAAAATAGAATAAACTTGTAAAATTGTAGTTGGGAATTGTCAAAACCTGAACCATATTTAATTAAATCAATTAACACATTGTTTGAAACGGCAAAGTTTTTTGGTCATTTTTTTGTAATTAAAATTAAAAATATCATTTATTGAAAAAAAAAAAAAATATTCAAAATTTTAAATTTTTACAATTTTTAGTAATCTATATAATCATTTTGGTAATAGGTGCAAAATCAACAAATTGTTTGCTTGATTCTATGAATTTGATGATTAGATACAATTTTTAATTTTTTCTGTGTAAACGACTTGGAGTTTATAATTGATGTGTATCCTAAATTCCTTAAATTTTCGGATATGCAAGCAAACAGAGAATTCTTCGATGAACGCGCGGCCAAAGCTGGCTTAAAAGACAGTATTGACAAAATCAACAACTGCTCAACTGCTCAGTCGCTGCAAATTTGCACCTCATAAATTCAACTATCAAAGATGTCGAACGTTTTTGCTTTTTGGAGAGTTTTATATTTAAAAGCGGCGGCAATAAAGAGGATGTACGGAACACACTTTAAAAAGCTTAAGGTGTACGTACACGACATGTTTTTTTTACATCTGACTTGTCAACTTTTCAAGTCACATGTAATTGTGCATGTCTGTGAAAATTGCTGTTTGACATACTATTTATAATAATTTGCTTCTGACATTGTCTCTTTTTTTACAGAAACCAAAGTAGTTCTCGGTCTCTAAATAGCGTGCTGCCGCCACAAAAATGTTTTTTGCGCCGTAAAAGAGTTCAGCCGTCTTAACATTTTTTCTTTATTCGAAGAAACCAATTTAGAATATTATAATGAAACGTTTTTATAAAGGTATATATGAATATAGTTTTTATTCAAAGTTGAAATGATCATACATTAATCGGTATTGTTAAATATTATTTTCAGCCGGCTAATAATTCCATTAAAAGTGTACCGCCGCTGCCGGTTTCTTCGCGGCATACATTTCTGACGCAGCTGATGTCAAATGGTTTGTCAGAAGAAAATAAAGCACGCTCTGATTTAAATTTTGTCAGATGACTTTGCGTCTGACTTTTACAGATGTTATGTTTTAAAGGTAACACACGACATGTTTGTATTTTTCAGTGGGAAATTTGACAAGTCAGATGTAAAAAACATGTCGTGTACGGGAACCTTTAGCAGTCGTACGCATTTAGGCATTTTTTCAGATAAATATCGAATATCAAATAAAAATATAAAATACTACTAAAAGAAAATAAACGTAGCTGGACATTTAAATAACTGGGACAAACCTTGAGAATGCCACTTAATGATACTACGAGACATTCCACCAAATATAATCCTCGGGGATCCAGAAGTCCTGGTAGACCGACTATCACATCGAGCCGCCACAAGGAAAAGATGCTGCGTGACCGTAATGTTTCGTAGAGCAAAATGAAGCAATTGATAGGCCTAAATGGAATGCTGTTGTTGAAACTATATTTTCCAGCGTGAATTAAAAGACTAAATATACAGAAAAGAGGCATTTTTTGATAAAAGTTAGAAAATTGTTATAAAAACAGTGTGCTCTCGAAATATACAGGCTTTAAGATAACTTAAATAATATTTCCTGGTGTTATACATGGTATGCCAAACATAGTACACCTTCATCTACCACTTGTGGATGGTGTAGGGTATAAACAAGTACGTTTTAAATCCACTGGTACTCTGCATTTAAATCGTTAAACATCCAAAATACTTCTACGAACTAAATCTTAATTATTTAAATGAATAGAGAGAGATTCTTAGACGTGATGGTAACAAAAACTGAAAGAAAACTTTCAAGAGAAAATGTTTTTGTAGAAAATGTATTTTCAACCCTAAGACCACTCATCAGCCAACACATATTTTCAAACGGAACTAAAAAATAAAATATGTTGAGTAAATTTTTTCGTTTAAAACACATTTCTCTGTTTAAGCGGCAAATCATGTATGTATTTGTTATGTGTAAAAAAAGCAAAATAAAATCTACACATAAAATAAAATAAAAATAAGTAAGAGTGCTTTATTCGGCTAAGCCGAATTTTCTGTATCCTTCACCTTGTGAGATAAAAATAGAAATAGTCAATCAATTTTATACCACGCTTATTTCTTCATTCCCGCCCCACATTTTGCCGGATGTTGTGATTGATAACCAAGATGCTTATACCGTTCTTGAAAGCTTGCCGTTTTCCAGATATACAGAAATCTATAATGTCCTTGTACAGGAGGTGCATCGCCTACTTCTCCAATCCATTCGATACTTAAAGAGAGGTTGTGTATTGATAACCTAGCTATGTGAACCAAATTTGAAAAACATTTTCTCTTACCGTTCTTTAGACATAAATAAATCTATTTTTTGCCACGCCCACTTCTCCACTTCCGCCCACATTTTGTCGGATGCTAACTATGGAAAACCAAGTTGCTTGTACCTAATTTGGAAACTATGGCTCTTGCTATTCTCCAGATATACAGAAAAAAACAACAACAAGGGCTTTGTGGGTAAACTTTTTTTTTTTGCTAATATCTCAGTCATTGGTAGACCGATAAGGCTAAATTTCAATAGCAAAATTCAGCGAAATATGTGTAACAGAAATATGTAACAACTTAGTTCCCAACATTTCTGGGGTCTTCGGAAAACCAATTTCAACAGAAACTACTACTAGACACTACATTAACATTAACTTTATAGGGTCTAAGATCAATATTGTAGAAATTTCAAACGGAATTTCAAACTTATTATTAGTCGATGTTTTGTATTAATCGATTAATTATACGAGGTAACAATTTGAAACTATTCGGTAAATCGAATAATTTTTATTTTGTCTAGTTTAGAAGATTAAAAATAAGACCAAAAATTATATTTTTTAACAACAGTATAACAAAAGGTACTTCATGTAATAAAAGAGTAAACCATGCTTAAAATAAATATCATCAAAATATTAGCAAATCTATTAAAATAATCTTTAAAAAAGAGTACACCGTTTAAATGTTTATGTTTCAAACGATATTTTTCTTTTGTTTTGTTGGAGAGATTGAAAGTAAAGCGTTATAAAGCATATCCAATTTCTCTGTTATTTTTCATGTGTTTTCTAAAAATAATATCATTCCTCTTGAATCTATTTTTGATTTCTTAACAGTTTTAATACTTTTAATAGTCTTGTTCAGGTCTGGTAAAAGTTTTCATTCTTCACAAAAAAATAATCTTCTTCATCTTAATCATTACTCGACGGAAATGTTCCCTGAGTTAAGAAACAATAAAAGGGCATTTAAGACGTATGGGACTGTGTTTTTATATAAAAGAAAAAAAATAATACATATTTACTGTGAAAAAAACAAATTTTCAATTAATCGATTAATCGACATAAATTATTCGAATTATTCTTTAATCGAAAATAAGCAATTTAAAATTATAAGAACAGTTAATCGACCAAAATGAATCGATTAATCGTACAACGGGTAATCGTTTGAATATCCTAATGTATACCCTTTCCTCCTGCGGTGAAGTGTAAAAAAATAATAATAAAAGTAAATAGAAAGTCACCCTCAACAAATAAAATATACAAATTTAGAACAAAAAAAAAAAAAAAAAAATTTAATAAAATCTTTAACATTTTTTATTTTTCGAATTTATTCTATGAGTTAAATTTCAGTTATGTATTTTATAAAGCTTTTTGTAATAGCTATATTCCTTGAATTTTTTTAGGAACGACTTTATAAAAAAAAAAAAAAAAATCATTCCTAAAAAAATTTAAGGAATATAGCTATTACAAAAAGCTTTATAAAATACATATCTGAAATTTAACTCATAGAATAAATTCGAAAAATAAAAAATTTTGAATATAATAAAGTTGCTTATGAAAAAGAAATAATTCCCAATATCTATTTGTTAAAATAGTTGAGTTAAATACATTCAATTTATAAAGTATCACTATCCAGTGTGACACAAAGAATGCTGACGAAGGCCGTAGCGGGCCTTCTATCCAACGCTATCCAACGGAAAGCTAAGATAAAATGTAACAAGAAGATACAAGATAATAGTCTCGGAGTGTATAAAGTCATTCCTGAAAATTTAAGGAATAGAGCTATTACAAAAAGCTTTATAAAACACATAACTGAAATTTAACTCATAGAATAAACTCGAAAAATAAAAAATTTGAATATAATAAAGTTGGTTATGAAAAAGAAATAATTCCCAATATCTATTTAATAAAATCTTTAACTGTAGAATCTATAAATCTATAAATTATTTATGTTTAAAAATGCTAAAATTTGTATCGTATATAAAAATTTATTAAGTGTGATTTTAGTCCCTGCAATTAAAGTCCTTTTACAATTTTTCTTTTCTTGAGTGAAATACATTTGCCATAAATTAATAAAATGCACAACTGTAAATTATTATGTTTCTTTCTTTTTTATTTTTAAATCTTTTTTTTATTTTTTTCAACGTTCAGCATATGCAACAATATCATAAAACAAATGGTCAATGTGTAAATGACAGTGCTTGCGACTGTTACCACTTTGCATGACAAACCCCTATAGAAGTACAAGATACTTTTGAAAAAAAAAATTCATGTTTCCTTTTCTGGTGTAATTACGTGTAAAGTGGTGCCTAAGGCAAATATTAAATATATTTCGAAATAAAAATGTTAAAAATTAAAACCTTTTTGTGAAATCTTCTATCAAAAACAAAGTATAAAAGCTTTAACCAAAAGAAATCTACGAATTTACATAAGCTTTCATTAAAAAAAATCAGAATTTTACTAACAAGCTAAGCTTTTTACTGTAATTACAAGTTTTTCAAAACTTAGATTTGCATTAAAATTTAAGCTTTTTACAAAACAGTTTTTTAAAAAAACCATTCTTTTCAGTTGAAACATTTTCTTTTACTTACAACTATCCAGAAAAGTGTTTTTGCAAGGTGTTTCTTAAAAGCTTATAAAAGCTTTTAAAAAATAAATAAAAACTTCATTTTATTATTAAAATTTTTACTCAAAGCTAATTATTGATATTCTTTTTTTTTAAAGAAGACAGAAATTTTGGAAAAAGCTTTTTCAAAAGCTTCTGCTTACAATGGGCACTTTTTAACGTCTTACTGGGCATTTACACATGAAAGCAGTTTCTTGAAAGTCTTAATACACTCACATTTTTTCACAAACACATTTCCATTTTTCTTCTTTTAGTCCAACTTTCAGATGGCTTTCAATGAAAATTTAAAGAAAGCGATTTCATGAAAGTAAATTACAATAACTAAGCAGTGTTGCCAATTAAATTTTACTTCGTATATATTAAAAATTTTAATATATTTTTTCAACTAAATATTAAGAACACAATGATTCTAATTAAGATTTATAAATATCATGAAAACTAATAAAAATAAATATTATTTTGAAAGAATGCCTGAAGTTTTGCGTAAATAATTGGCTCGGCAACTCTGAAACTTGAAATAAGCAAAACAACAAAAGAAGAAGGAGATAAATGTTTGATAGAAGTTTGCCCTTTGACGACATTTTGAAAATGAAATTTAACTTTCATGTAAATTTTCATGAAAGTTTATTATTTTTTTGTGAAATTTGTGGTGATAATACGTATACAGAAATTTCTTGAAAGTACCTTCATGTGTAAATGCAGCGTTAGAAACGTCATCATCATGCATATATAATGCACAACTAACAGCTTATAAATATTAACGATTAAAAAAAACAAAAGCGGGTCAAAATAAATAATTAAAATTAATAAGTTTAGCTAATCTTATAAATAACTCTCTTCGATCAGTTGTTTAGGTGCAGCACAAAATGTTGAATGAAAGTTTTATTAATTGTTTAATGTATATTATAATTTTATGATGGAAAAAATTGCAACTACTGAGCTGAGCGAAATTGCTCATCTATACATTTCTAAGGCAAACACTCAGCGGTTGCGCAACAGTTACGTGTTATGAACGTGCCAAATGAGTTTTGCCGAAGACCGTTTTGAAAGTTACAAAGAGGCTTTCTCAAATGCTTCTGCTCACAAGAATTATTAAAAAATTTTTTTTTTTTATTTATGAAAGAAAGTGTATTAGGTATCCCTTAAACTGTTAAAAAAATCTTTGGTTATATATAATTTCATAAACGAGTCTTTTTTTTATTTTTTTTAATTCTTACAGCTTTTTAATGCCTTAATTGTGTTGTAATTTTTATACCCTCCACCACCACTGTGGGTCTGGGTCCTTGAGTAATTCTAAGTCGATTTAGCCATGTCCGTCTGTCTGTCCGTCTGTCCGTCTGTTGAAAACACGCTCACTTTCGAAAAACACAAAAGAAAAGAACAAACTTGGTCTCAAATTGCTTGTAGTTATCCTAAGCAGTTTGGGATTGAAATCCAGCAACATCGGTTTAGTAGGATCAGAACTATGAATCAAAATGTGGAACCACTACCCAAAAAAATTGATAATTTTGATACAAAAACTAACATAAATGGTGGAATAATGCACGGAAAGACATGAAATTTCGCACGAATTCGCTTTATACGACTGCAAATCATACTGTTAAATTTCGTGAAGATCGGTCCATAATTTACCATAGGCCCCATATAAACCCTTCTCGCGGAAAACAGTTTAGTACGCCTAAAACCGCAATAAATAACGCTAGCATACTTAAATTTGGTACGTCACAGTTTTATAATACGTCAAATCACATTGTAAAATTTTTTGAAGATCGGTCCATAATTTACACTAGGTCCCATATAAACCCTACTCCCGGAAAACAGTTTAGTACGCCTAAAACCGCAATAAATAACGCTATCATATTAAAATTTGGTACGTCACAGTTTTATAGGACCAGAAATCACACTGTAAAATTTTTTGAAGATCGGTCCACAATTTACAATAGGCCCTATATAAACCCTGCTCCCAGAAAACAGTTTAGTACGCCTAAAACCGCAATAAATAATGCTATCAAATTGAAGTTCGGTGCGTCACAGTTTTATAGGACGAGAAATCACACTGCCAAATTTCGTGAAGATTTGTCCATAGTTTACCCTAGGCCCCATATAAACCCTACTCTCGGAAAATAGTTTATTGCGCCTAAAACCAAATAAAGCCCACTTTGGGATTTATAAATATTGCGGTGAAATTGTTTACTTAAATTCATATGGCAAGAAAAACTATCATGCAAGTTTGTGAAATTTACTGTTAACGCTTCTAATTTAACGATTCTAATTTATTTTTTGTAATACCAGAAATCAGTCTTCAGAATTTTGGGATGATTTGTCCATAATTTACCATAGGTCCAATACAAATTACCCTCCTAAAAATTATTTTAGTTCGGCTGAAACTGTTACGAATCATGATATTTTACACAAGCCAGTTCAAAGTTCTTACAAGAAACGAATAACATTTTCTTATTGTCGGTCAATAATTTAATTCAGGTCTAAACCGCAACCAATTTTTATGCTGACGTTCGTTTTTGTGAAGCTGGCATTATCTAACATTTGGAAAAATTTATAGGAGAATCAAAAAAAAACTATTTAAAATGATACCTTGAGAAATTGCCTTAAACTGCTTATAATTTATTTTTCTTTAATAAATTTTTATATTTTCACTTTTTTGAAAAACTCGATACGTAAAATTCATATCTACCTATTTTTTGGTAATGGAAATTCTTTTTGATGTGCCTTTAATATTCAATTAAAATTTGTCTTGCTTGAAATGAAAATTTTTTTAATTTCTTTATGATTAAGTGCGAATTGTTTGAGTGTAAAACCACGGTTAGTTAGCTCTTTTAGCGTTTATCATATAATCGCTTTTGTGGATAGGGCCGATTGTTTTGGTCAAAAGATTCTAAAATTCTTTGTGGGCATATGTGTTGATGCAGTATATCAGAATCTATGAAAAAGTCGATTTTTAATATTTGGATAGAAAGGGCCGTTTGCGTTTAACCCTGGAAGGTTACTGTTCGTCGAATAGACAAAGCTCAATCAGACTCTATCATATAACTGTTTAATGTGTATTCAAATACCGCTCTATTTTCCAACAATGTAAGCTGATGGCGAAAGCTTTAAAAAAATAATAAATTTAACAATACAAAAATTGGATAAAATTCGTATCAAATTTTGAGAGAGAAGAAAAACTTTTATTTTTTATGCTTTATTTTACTTTATTTTTTAGTAAAATGCTTAGCTCCTAAAATTTTTGTTGATTCTTTACTTTAAAACCCGTTCCTCTCGATTTTTTTTTTAAAGTTCGTTGATTCGACGAAGAGACGAGAGACCTTAATGTACTAAAATGAAGAGTAACCTTTCAGGGTTTAGGTAACGATATTTAAAGATACATTCGAATGTGTATTCTAATATTAAATAAGAATAAGACTATTACAGTATGAAAGCTTTTTAAATTGTAATTTGACTAAGAATACACATTCGAATTAATATAAAAATTTATAATAAAAATTAAACTCAACATGAGAACTAAAATTCCCATATTCTATTTGTTAAGAAAGTCTTTATCTTCAAAAGAAAATCAAAAAAGATTTTCATTAAAACAGGGGCAAATTACGGCATTCAATATCGTTCGAAATGAAAATGAAAATATCAATCGATATCGAATGCCGTAATTTGCTCAAAGAGCTTTACTTAATTAATTAAGTCTGTACGCTCCACGTACTCAGTGTGGCAAAGTACAATAAGTAAAAAGGTTAACTTAAGAAATCTTATTATTTAATATTCAGAAATTCAATCAATAATATAAACACAAAACTCTAAAAGTATAGAAAAAAAATTGATGACAATGACCAAAATAAGTCGTCACATAGACGTCATTTTTTTTTATCAAAACAAAAACTTATATAAACATTTAAAGTTTAGCATACTTCAAAAAATAATTTAAGCCTTAGAGAACTTACCATCCCTTTTCCAATAGCAGCAGAAAAAAAAAATGACATAAATCCTTTTTCTTATATTTCAAATAAGATTTAAAGCCCAACACTTGACCACGTTTCAAAGCTTGTGTCAATGAAATTTAAAATTTTATTGGAGAAACGTGTTGACTTAAGTTTTCATTATTGAGGGATGGCTGGCAGGAAAACATATAAATCGTTTTAAATTACTGCTCAAATAAAAGCGTAAACTAGTTTGAATGAAAAAATAAAGAAAATGTAAGAGTGCGTTATACGGCTATACCGAATCTTATCTTCCCTTCACCATGGGGCGACAAGAGCAAAAAGTAATATGAATCCCGTTACTTAGATATAAATTAAACGACCACGTTTTGTCGGAGGTTGTGTACACTCACAATATTCTGCACGTTAGGTTCCATGGGCAGCCATCGAGAGACAGCTCACTTGGGTCCTTCAGCGGTTCCTTTGTGATACCCAAACTGCACGTTAAATTAACTGAAATTGTAACATAAAATAAATGAAAATTCAGTTAAAATTGGGTCTTCTTATTTTTTTATTTAATTTTAACGAAAAGTTGATTTAGTTTTTACTGTAAATTTTCAGTTATTTTATATAATTTTACTACCAAGAAATTAACACCGAATTCCGTAAAAACACGAATTTTCAGATTTTTTTTATGTAATTCAGTTATTTATTATAAAACAGGTTTTACTCGTTATTCCCAAAAGAGCCGAATTCAGTGGTACCATTTAAGCATAATTTCTGCTAGATCTACACGCAAAGAAAAAACATGGTTGTGGTAAACATATTCTAAGAGCACCGTATTATGATAAGATTCATGATTGTAGTCAACATATTACGATTATTATTGAATCATATTATGACCAAATATATTCGTAATATTACATCATAATATTTTTCCCTTAATCCTAATTTGTTTTTTATTATATCATATTACAATTTAATGTTTTAATATTATTATCATGTTAATCATAATGAGTAACGAAGTAATCATATTATTATCATGTTAATCATAATAAGTTAAGAAGTAATCATATTATAATCATTTTAATCATAAGAATATGTATATTAAATCGAAAACCAAAAAATATTTTTAATATACATATATTTATACTTATTTACATACTGGCATCATAATATGATGCAGCTTTAAACATAATATTTTTAACCGATTTTTGTCGTAGGTCGCAATTATTTATAAATTATTTTATAGAATTTTCATTCTTTTTCCCTAAAATAAACAAAATAATGGTCAATGTTTTTGCACCTTTTTCAAACAATATTAAAATTTTTTTTAGCATTGATATTTTATTTTGTGACACTTTACAATTTTTTTTTTAATGTACCTACAATTTCTCTATTTTTTAATTTTTTTAGCTTGGTTTTTTAATGGATATTTTTTTTTTAAATTGTTTAACCACTGAATAACAAATAATTCGACAGGGATATGTGAAACAAACGACAAAACTGATGCAAAATTATTTTACAAATGGCGATAACAAAATATTATTGGAGTAAAGATATTTTGCTTGTATCTTAAACATATTATGAGTATACGTTTAGAAAGTTATCATGTTATGGCTACTAAATATCATTTAATGGTTGTGAGGAATATAATATGTTTTCAAAGTTATCATTATTTAGTTGTTAAAAAAATGATTATTTTTCAGTGAACCATACTTAAATTTATAATTGACATGTTTACAGTAACTATAATATTGTTGATAAGAAATAAAAACAACAAATTTTTTTTTTGTACGACAAAAATATATTGTTACAACAAACATAGTGAAGTTGCCGTAACCATGACCCAACATATTTTTTCCCTGCGTGTAGCAGATTGAGTTGGGGAATTGCATATTGTTTTTAAAAAAATATGCTAACTACATTTTAGAATATTTCCTTGTTCAAAAGCAGATTTTATATTTTTACTTTTTAGAAAAGCAGATTTTTGAAGCATATTTTTGTATAATAAAATTATTTATGAAATATGTACATATGTATATTAAAATTCAATTTTATTTTGCAGATTGCATAATTATTAAAATATTTTTGTGCAGATTTTAAGCATAACATTTGTAAAAATTTTGAATATTTTTAGTGAATTATATACATATATTAAAAATTTTATGTCAGTTTTATATCAGATTTTTTGCTTATATTCTTCATTTACGATTAAGCAGATTTTTTTTTGAAGTTTTGGCATATTCGCATCAAACAGTTATGGCAGCACTGGCCGAATTTCTTAATAGGGCATTTACATTACATCGAAATCTAGTAGATTTCATTTGAAATCTTCCTCCAAATCTAGTTCGTTTACATTATACTTGTTTGACATTAGCGAGATTTGGTTTTCACAACAAAAACCGCCGACGGAAAGTTTTTTGTGCAACATATACTTACATATAAAGAAATAGGCATTTAAAAATTTGCATTAGATTTTCTTTATAATCAACTTAATTTATTTTATCAATATTATTTGTCATTTGCATTTTTTTTTACTATATTACAACATTTTTGAATTTTTTAACAATTTTAACAAGCAGCAATTATTGTTTTTGTTTTTTGTTAAAATGTCATTTTTTTCTTGTGCAGGGAAGTAGTTTTTAGTGCTATATGGGGAAAAACTTGGTTGCATCACTTAGTACTACTAGATTTCGAATAGATTTCGTCAAAAAATAGTCACGGAGTAGATTTTGTTTTGTACGGGCAATCTAGACAAGAACAACTAGATTTGGCTCGAAATCTAGAAAGTACTAGATTTCGTTGTAGTGTAAATTGGCTATAAAAAACACCAGAGAGAGAGAGAGAGAGAGAGAGAGAGATTTTTTTTTGTTTTGCTTTCGTTGTACTGAACCTTTTCATTAGAAAAGAAAGCTAAAACTTTAAAAATTTGATGTATTTAACTAAATAATTACACAAATAGAATGGGAATTTTTACTTTTTCAACATGCACATAATGTATGTTTTTCTTTTTGTAGTGTTTTTGTTGTTTCTACACAACACAAGCAAATCCTTTTTTAAATGGATTTTTTATTTATTTTGTATTACAAACAGAATACTTTAACGTAATCAACGGATAATATTTAATGCAACCGAAAATCCGTATTAAAATGCACTTAAATTTTTTTAATAAATATTAGAATCAGTTAAAAATAAATTTGCTTTGAATTCGAAATATTTATTTTTTTAAAAATGACTGCACTGAATACTTCTTAAATAAACTACAGTCCGTTACTATAATAATATTGTGAGTGTATTAATAAACATGATGATTGTACCTAATTTAGAAACTTTATTTTATGCCGTTCTTCACTCGTGGATTTGTGGGTGAAATAGCCCACAACCGAGTTGGCTGAATATTAATAGCAAAGATTAGCGGAGTATATGTGATGAAGTTTACGAGTATATGAAATTCGATACTCATTATCATCCAAATTACAAACGGAACGACAAACTTATATATACCCTTACCTCCTGTGGTGAAGGGTATTAAAAGGAAAAATTGGATATTTACTATGAAATCAATAAAATAAAAACGTAGAATATGCGTTAAATCTGTGATTATTTATATCTTGGCCAAAAACCGATTTCTCCATAAAAAAAAATTTTTTTTCGTTACATGATCTTATAAAAAACATTCGAATAAAAGAAATATAAACATTTATATATTTTTTTAATAATATTTAATTATCTTTTTTAAAGAAAACAAAAAGCGATAATTTATTCCCAAATAATTATTTAATCAGAGTGCCCCGGTAGACAAGTTGGTATTAAGCTTATCTATTAGTTCAAGGGTTGCGAGTTCGATTCCTACCAAATACTCTATCTAATCTGTTCAACTAAAACACACAGAGGGATTTTGGAGGCAAAAAAAAAAAACTATTTATCGACTATTACTTTTCAAAAATCTAATGATGAAGTTATAAAGCGAACTGTTTAAAAAATCGCTCATTAGTTTTCGTAAAAAAGCTTAATTTTGTGATAGACAGAAAATTTTCATGCAACGCGGTAGCTTACGCATTTTTTATATTTTCACTGTTTACATATTAATACCGATTTTATTGAAATACAGCATCTTTTTTTTTAATTAAAACAAAAAAAAAAAAAATATTTAGATTTCGTATGAAGTTTATTAGAAATTACCGAATTATAATGGCCTTACAGAATTCAGCGCTTGCAATTTCCAGTTTTCCTTGAAAAAAAAAAAAAAAAAAAATAAAAATTCCTTTGACTATCTCCGTCTTCTTACTAGAGCCATATGAAGGATGAGGGCGCTTACTGTTTGAATTTACCAAAAAAAAAAAAAAAACTCAGACTTTTGCCGATCGCTCAACAAAGTACTGGTTCACACTCTTCAAGTCTTGAGTTTTAAGGAGACAGAGGAAAATAAATGGCATTATCTTTTCCCTTCTCTCCAGTGTAACCAGATCTTAACATTTTTTACAGCTAAATCTGCCATTAGACACGGCCAAAAAATGCTAAAAATGATTTTAAAAAATGCTAAAAATAATGCTAAAATTTTTTAAAGCTTTTTGTTAAATATTTATCACCATTATAAGATTTTATTCGAAACTAAATACTCGTACATTTAGTGACTTATTTTTTACCGGAATTGAAATAAATGGTTATATCTTAACAAGTGGGTAGATTTTGGTAACGCATCTGATACATATAAATACGTAGCACAGGTAGTTGAGCTTAATTTTAAATTTAGGGGGCCCGCAAACATCTGATACCTGTAAAATTAAAACGATTTTTTTTCTATGCTATACAAAATTTTTTAGATCATTTTATTTCTTAGTTTAAGAAAAGTTGAAGTTCTAAAACTATTATTTTTTCTGCAACTTAAAGCAAAAAAATTTTTTAAGCATTTACCCCCATATTCATAAAAAATATTTTAGGTTAACAGCAGGTTTATGAAACGATTTTTCTTTGAAAATTTTTTTAACAAACCATTTATTAATTAAAAATATTTTTATGAATATGGGGAGTAACGCTATAGAATTTGTATCTAAATACAAAGTGAAATCTCTTTGTACTTTAATATCGTAATATAAAAGGGCAAATCATTTTTACAATCAACAGAATGAGGGAATTTCTAATATTTCCTTTCTTAACAAAAGAATTATCCATTTTCCTATGCAATTTAATTTTGGGTACAATTGTTTTTAAATAAAATTTAATATAATTTATAAAAAAATTTAAGTAAAATCAACAAAACTATACATCCAAATTTTTAAAATTAATAATGCAAAAACAAAGCTAAAAACATTTTCTACAAATGCTTAATAAAATGCCAAGAGCTAAATGAAAATTTTGCAGCTAAATAAAAATATTTAATGGTTGCAATCAAATAGTAAACCAGAACAAAATAAAAAAATTTCTGGAAAAATTTACGAATATTGCAATGCAGTGTTGTTATAAAATCTGTTGCATACATCTTGGCTTAAACTTTTTTAATCATATACAGTAGAATCGCGAAAAATTTAACCAAAATGTCCCATTAACTTTTTCGAAATATTAACTTTTCTAAGTGATTTCAAACTTGAAAAGAATACAATAATTTTTCGAAAATAACACACTTGATTTTTATAAATGAATTTGTTTTCATCATAGCAGCTGCTTTAAAATTCACAATTCCCGTATAGATTTATATCAACGTATCAAATTTTTTTTTATCAGTGTCATGAAACCTGAAATAACTGCTTTACAACACTGAAAAAATAAATGCGATTAGAGCAGTATCGAACAAGTATTTGATCACGACTGCCAGAATTAGCCCCCTGTTCTGAAAAGCACTTCAATTCTAATCCTTTTAATATTACACGTGTGGTATTGGGTAACGGTTATTCATGTCTGTTACTGTCCATAAAATGATAATAAATGAAAGCACATAATTGATGCAGCAGTACTCCCTATCGGTATGCTCTTCGAGCAGAGCTGTTAAATATTGCAATTACGTGATTCAATTTCCATGCCAAAAATTTTCCGATTTTGAATATAAAAATTTTTTTGAAATCAAATCATATATTAATTGATTGCAATCAAATTTGATTCCAATCGATTCGGTTGCAATATTCTAATTGAAATTAAATCCATCTTCGTTCTCTTTTAAGAAAACTCCTTCTTCTCGAAATGAAGCTGACTCGGATAATTTTAAATTGCCAACAATGTCAATCTTTGTTTACTACCGCTAGATTCCAAGTGCACATTATTTCATTGGACTTTCACTTCCGTTGGGATTTCAAAGGAATTGATTGAAATCGCATGATTTCAATTAAAAGTTGTTTGCAATTAAATTGATTGCATTTAATGACTTCTAAAAATAATTATGCAAAAATGATTGCAATCACATAATATTGTAATTTTTTGATAGCAATCATTCCAAATCTGAAATCAATATGAAAACAATGAATGAAATCAGCGTGGTTGAAATCATTTGGATTTGAATTCCAATTGATTGTAGCTTGTACAGCTCTGCCTGCGAGGAAGCAGAATATGCACGTAATAACAATTACAAGAAGTGTAGATTAATGTTTTCCAGAAAGTGCAATAAAACTTCAACAAATACTGATGTTGTGCATCGTTTGCTTGCGTTATCTGGTACGCATTTAAGTATTTTAAGACATCAATCTCTGAACATTTTTTAGAACTTAATGCGGCAGTTGAAGAAATGATAGCACCGCACCGGTCGACAAAAAAGTTTTTTTGCATTCCTGTTTTAATGGATACAAAGGAAATAATAAAAAATTAATTTTAATTAAAAAATTTGTGTTATTATTTAAAAAATTAATTAAATTTGCACGAGTAAACAAATTAATAGCATTAAATAAATATTTTTTTGATATTAACAACATTTTCTGTAGTAGTATTGTTGATATAAGTAAGCGTGTAATTTACTTGATTAAATTTTTAACTAAAACTGATTTTATTTTTGATTAATGGTTTATCTGAAAAAAAAAATTGGCGAGAATTTTTTCTGTGTACATTATGATGCTAGACACCGAAAAACAAAAGCATATTCATTCCTAGTTTTTAAAGTTTGATTTTGTCTGTTTTACGTCAATAAGTAAGTTTTGAAGACTTTGGTCGATTTTAACCCTAGAAAGATAATCTGCGTAAAGAAAGAGTTTCATAATATTTTGATTTAACTAAGTCGTAATATATTGTATTACTGTGTAAACTAGACTTAAGTAGTTAAAAGCACTGAAATCCAAATTGCAGAAAACTGCATTGTTCTCACAGAGCACAGTTGCAGGTGTTTACTGGAGTTGTTAAAGTATGGAGTATTTGATTATTTAAGTTTTAAGTACTCAATACATAGTATTTTTTTGAGTACTCGATACTTAAAAGTTGTTACTCATTAGGGAAACGAACTGACGCTTAAGTAGTCCCATGACTATGTAAATGATGTATGAAAATTATATTGCAAGTGATATTGTTAATTCTATTATTATTATGCCAATATTTAAGTCAAGATGGCGTTAAGAATAAGTGTTGTACTATAACTAAAATGTGAACAATTTTGGTACTTTTGGATTAATTCCAAAGCTGTTCGGCTTTTTTTTATCAAGCTTCTGTTATTTATTACAGTAACTTTAATGCTACAGGTTATGCTTTAATAGCAAACTTTCTTTGTGGATAAATAGACCGTTTGCGGATTTCCTCAAGGGTGTTTCTGTAAACCGAAGACGGGTTTAAAGAAATATATTTTATAGTTGATTCGTTCACTTTTTCCTTAGCAACAAAACGACCAGTTTGAACTTAAGCTACTGAAATCCATCTTAAATATATTGTCATTTACTTAATCTAAATAAAAATACTCACCTAATTGGAAATTAAAAATAAACATTATACCCTAAGGCCCGAATTTGCAGTCATTAGTTAATTATTAGTAAACTAAAATGATAACTATTGTTTAACTAACATTTCATATATATACAACTCCACCAAAATAATAAATTTCAATGTTGGTGGCAGTGTTTTTGTTTACATTTTTATTATTTCTAAAGAGGAAAAACATACCGAAATGCTATAGAAAACAAAAAAAGTGAAAAATGGCTACTGCCCTACAAGAAGATTACCGGTCATTTTACTAGTATAGTTTTGACCACTATATTGTTTGGATACATAGATTGTGGGTCTCAGTCACTTCACTTTGAAACATTCTAATTTTTATATTTTAGGGGCATAATATATCTGCAAAATGCAGATAAATCTGCACTTCTGGCAACAGTGTGTGTATGTCGTCGAATAGTTTTTTGCTTTCAGGCAACAAAGAATCGCCTTTGTATTTTTCGAGGCAAAATTTTAAAATGCAATCATTAGGTGTGGTTTTGATTCCAATTTTAAAAATTTTACTTCGTTTTTATTTTTAAAAGTTACTGTGGCAATAGTAAATCGAATTGGAAGACTTTTCCTTCCGACCGTTAGCGGATATTTACCTTTATTTCGATTTAAATCATATTGTTTTTTTAAATTAAATTTGATAGTAAAATACATCAAAGTTATTTTGCTATTGGGTTGATTTCAATTTCCGTTGTTCATTTTCCAATTTTGTTAATTTAGTTAACATTGAAAATATTATCCTTTCTTTCGTATTTGTATTTATTTTGGCCATTTTTTGTGTCTATTGGCTTTTTTGTAGCAATTTGGCTTCGAATGTGGTTCCAAATTGAATTGTGTGCATTTTATTTAAATTTATTTAATTGCTGTAAATTTTTGTTTGAACAAACAAATCCTTTTGTGAATTTTTTATTTTTTTTATGGGAATATATTCTTTCCAGTTTCTTTCTCTGTAATTGTGCTTTTGTGCATAATAAGGAACAAGGTAGGCTATGGAAAGGAAAAAACGGATTTTATTCTTAGTTCTAGGAAAACAATCATACAATTATCCTCAGTTAAAGTATTTTTTTTCTGTGTCCCAAGATAAGTAAAAAATTAAAGTCAGTTTGACCTAAACCCATCACTATACTGAAGTGCCTGGGGAGAAGGCATTAAATTTTTTTTTACTTTTTTAATTTTGATGCCAATAAATTTCTTTAATAATTTTCTACTCATTAGTTATCAAATGAATCATTAAAAATGTTATTTCCACGTTAGCACAACCTTTACACTTTGTTAAATATTAAAAAGTACAATATCTTAATTTCAGTTTTCTCTGACTTTATTTTTTACACTTGTGCCCTTTTCCTAAGCGCGTCACTTTATTCTATAATACCCTTCGCAATATCAATCACATACTAATACACATTTCAAACAGAATAAATGAACTGAATTCGGCTTTGCCGAATCTTATATGGACAACTCAGAGCTAAAACGAACCAAGTCGTAAAATATAATTGGGGTATTAAAAAAGTAGTCATAAAGTCGTAAAGTCATATGTCTTAAAATAATTAAAGAAATATATATGACCGGTGTTGGCAACCGCTGTTAATTTAGATTTCTACTGTACAGTTATGACGAATCAATGAACACAGCATTACAATTTCTATTTTGTCTGAAACACAACCATATTTTTTAAACAATTGTAAAATATTATTTAAGACATTATAGCGATATGACACACCTTGTGAATCCCCCAAATATATAAAGCGTGATCCATTTCGAGGTTCCTTACTTTTTAAAGAAAAAAAAAAAACAGAAAATTTAAATTTAAAGGGGAATGTTTATTATCATTTGAAAGAACATTCTTTGGCATTTATTTTTTGAAGATTATGTATATCAAATGTTGGCCGTTGCTACGTCGCAGATGTTCCATCCATTGAGTCTGATTTTCGATGTCTCGTTCGAGCATTTCGACTGGTAACTGGCGAATGACACGCGTGATGTTTTCCTCCAAGGCCTGAATCGAAGCGGGCTTGTCCGCATAAACCTTAGTCTTTACATATCTCCACAGGAAAAAGTCTAATGGTGTGATATCACACGATCTTGGTGGCAAATCGACCGGCCCAAGACGTTAAATTATGTGCTCACCGAAGTGTTCTCTCAATAAATCCATTGAATGATGCGATGTGTGGGAAGTGGCGCCGTCTTGCTCTAACCAAATGTCGCCGAGATCACGAGCTTCAATTTCAGACATCAAATAGTCGGTTATCATTTTTTTCTGGATGAAGTGGCATTTCTTGAATCTCTTCGTCCCAAATGCGGCAATTTTGTTTGTTTACATACCCATTGAGCCAGAAATGGGCCTCATTACTGAACCAAATTTGCCTCGAGAACGGATCTTCTTGGAACTTTTCAAGAGACCATACAGCGAAGCGATGTCGCTTGAGAAGGTCGCGGGGCTTCAGTTGTTGCACAAGCTGTATTTTGTACGCTTTCAATTTAAGATCTCGACGTAAAATGCGCCAAGTCGTTGCATACGTCAGTCCGAGTTGCGAACGGCACCGAATCGAATCTCCACGGTCTTCGTGTACACTCTCAGCTACGGCTGCTATATTTTCTGCATAGCGTGCTGGACGTGGTTTATTCGGACGAATATTATCCAATAATGAATGCTGGGTCTCAAAGCGCACGAAACACATTCCTCACAGAACGTGAATTTTCGTAATAAAGTTGAACGATTTGTAAACGTTGTTCAGGCGTAAGTCTTTCCATTATGAAATGTCATACAATACTAAACAAAAATAACATGACAGCGTGACACGACCCACACGTGATCTGTCATTAATTTGTATATCATAACAGGTGCAAAATTCTCTATCAGTTCTGTTACGGACTAGATCAAAAAGTGTTTAATTTTTAAGGTACCGGTAATAAACGCAAGTCAATGGCTCCAGAAATTAATGGCAGTTCACTTAAGGTGTTCAGACCTAAAAAATATTTGACGAATAAATCCAAAAAAAGGATGACCAGTAACTTGATCAAAATTTGCCTTTACTTTTTAACAATTTCTGTTGATTTACTAAACTGTGTTTGTAAGACCAAACGTTTTGCAAAAGCAAATAATTTTTTAATAAAACTAGGGGTTACAGGTTGGACGTCAAATATTTAATAGGTGTGAACAGAGCTTTACCCAAACTTAAAATATTTTCGAATTTTCTTTTTTGACTTGGTTCACTTGAGCTCTGAGCACTCAATATACCATTGACCATTGTATTCAAAATCGCACCATTGGGAGTACACTTGTAAAGAGAGCGGTGCGCAAACTGACCCCAGGAAATATGGCCCCAAAAAGAAAATGAAAAATGGCCCAAAATTTTACATGAGACACAACAACACGAAATTTTTGGACAAATTTTTGTTTTTTTGGCGCTGTGACATGAAAAAATTATAATTTTTTTCTTTGGGGCGGGCTATTTTTCATTTACTAATATAAATTGTAACTTTTAAGAAATGAAAAATTACCCCAAAAATTTTCATATAAATTTTGTAAAATTTTTATGTAAAAATTCCTGGGAATAATATCAAAATCACGATTTCTTACATCAAACTGGAGAAAACTCATGCCGGCTATTCAGAGATTCTTTATTTAAAGAATCCGGTGTTTGTTATACCATAGAGGGAAAAATCCTTTTGCCAGGCGAAAGGCCGGCTAGTTAGATAAGCTTTAGTTAGCGAAGCCAGTGTACGTTATACCATAGAGGAGAAAATCCTGGGCCGAAGGCACAACCATGCTATCTAATGTGCGGTTTTAAAACCAAAACTGTATAATTATTTAGGTTTTAAAAATCTTTAATGATTCCAGAATTTTAAAATTCTGGATTTTAAGCTTGGGATTTTGAAATTTGGGTTTTTAAATTTGGGATTTTAAGTTTCGGGTATGCAAATTTTTAATAAAACTTTCTTTGTGTTTTTTAGCGTTAACTTTTTTTAAGGTTAAAATTCATTAAACATTTTGAGGTGATTATTCATACTGAAGAATTACGCCGAATTTGGAGTGATATTTAATTTTCCTTTAAGGGCTATTTTTAATTTTTTTGGGGTAATTTTACAAAATGGGGTCATTGCATTAGGAAAAATTGCCCCAAATTTGGGGTAAAGTTTCATTTTTGTTTTTGGGCCATATTTCGCAGCGTCTTTAAAGGGACCAGTTGAAGTAATGGGCCAATTTTGTTCAATATTTAATACTCCTCAAGAAATTTGATACTCGTAGCTCATATGGAATGGGCGCTATTATGCCAAATTATTTTTTTTTAAGTAAAGAAGCAGTTATTTGTCTGTTTCTCGGTTTTTTGTGAACCGATTTTGTTATTTATCACTACAAGTATTCTTATAGGTTTATTTAAGGTAAAAAAGAAATAAAAAAAATAAAATTTATAGATTATAAGATGACTTTTTTTTTGGTAACTTCTCAGCCATTTGTGGAATTGAATTTCTGTTTTGAATTTCAATACCATGAATATATAACAATCTATCTCCTTATCTGGGATGGTCGAAAAAGTCCATTTCATCATAC
Source organism: Pollenia amentaria (assembly GCA_943735925.1). NCBI lineage: Eukaryota > Metazoa > Arthropoda > Insecta > Diptera > Polleniidae > Pollenia > Pollenia amentaria. Next base: position 165,479,777 of record OX031009.1, read on the forward strand.
ACACGGACGGATAAACTGTCGGATTAACAGACGGATATCGTCAACTCGTCAATCAACTCCGTTACTCATAAGAATTCATAATATACATATATATTTTATAGGATGTTAGATCAATCAAGCTTGTAGAAATTCAAGCGGAATGTCAAACTTATACGAAATCATATATAAGCTTTCCATCTGTGGTGAAGTGTATAACAAACGAATGATGATTCGCACAAAACACACTTCTCCTTTTAAGGATTTGTTATGTGTAAAAAGAGCGAACAAATTAAGAAAAACAAAAACAAAGGATTTTATGGGTAAAAATTAGAGGCAGTCGTAGTTTTTGGCTCATATCTTAGCCATTTATGAACCGATCTGGTTGAATTTTGATAGCGAGATTATAATGACCATATCTGAGGTAAATTTATAGCAACCAAGTCCCCATCATATCTCGGGTCTTCGGAAAACCAATTTCAAGAGACGGATGGACAGATGGACAACCGGATTCGAACTTTCCTTCTCATAAGGAGCCAGAATAGGTTGTAAGATGAATATTGTAAAAATTACAAACGGAATGACAAAGTTATATATACCCTTTTACCTTCGGTGAAGGGTATAACAATATATTCTTATACATTGTATACAAATGTTTAGAGAAAGTACCAAAAAGCATTCAAAATTTGTTGCCTTATTGAAAAAAGTACCAAGTTTTGAGAAGAGATTAACTCGATTGTAATTTTGTTCTTATCTCTTATACTTGAGAAGATAAATAAGGTAAACAGAGTACAAAAATTATCCGTTACCCTTCAAATTATCAAAAAATTATTGAGCACGCGTCAGCTCATTTGTTGACGGCATTTATATGCTTTTTCAAATATTTTTCAAAAAATCTCTTTCTAGTGGATCTGTACCGAAATTAAAGCCTCTTTAGCCGTTTGGGCTTGTATATAGATAAATTGATTGGACTGTATTTTAAACAAAAAACTAACTGCCTGTTTTCCGAGGTAAAATAAAGATTTTCGCTTGGGAATTTTTATTGAAAACACAAAAAAAAAAAATAATTTGTGTTGTCAAAAACAGGCAGAAGGACTTTGATTGAGAAACCTTTAAAAACGATCGTTTTGACATCAATCACATTTCATCACAAACTTTAATATGTACTTTTGTAATCGAGTACTATAAACCTTTTGTAAAACAACATCTGGAAAACAAGTTCAAAAGACTTAAGTAACTTTTAACGCACGATCATCATATGTATTTATGAATCAAATATGTGAACACAGAACAAGTCTTTTCTTTCATTTATTATTAAATTTTTTCAATTTTATTAATTTAAAAATTGTTGCAACATCATTGAAAATGTGTAAATTCTTTTGGTCATTTGTAAAGCCGTACTAAGTGATAATGGAGCTATACCACCAATAGATATGCCTTTAGCTTGCTGAGATTCCCTCAGCATGATAAGAATCAGTTTTTGTTGCGAAACATTCAGATTATACCAGCAGGAATTATAGATCATGGTAATAACATCTTCATTCTGCAAAAAATATTATTGAAATTAAATTATACATATTTGAAAGGGGTCACTAAGCTTACCGCAGTTTCTACAATATTACCCAGGGCACAATAAAAATAGAACAAAAGCGTCGAGTATAGCAGAAAAACCGGAGCTGCGGGCCAAACGCCCAAAAATATGCAAACAATTGTACATACAATACTAACGAATTGCATGACAACTTGTACAAAAATTACCCAATAGAATAAATTTTTAACCGAATTACAAAATCTAGTAAAAAGAAACGCTATTTAATTTAATTAATTAATTTTTGCAATCGAAAACTTACACTATATACTTTTGATGCCACTTCAAAATATCCTTCAATAAATCCTGAATTTTGTTTGTTTCCTTTGGGAAAATTTTCGAAAATTCATCCAGTTCGTCAAATTTGCTTTGAAGCACATTTTTTACGAGTGCTATGTGAGAGGCGAATATAAAACACCACAAATCATTTAAAAAATTTCCTGAAACCCCAAAAAATACACAAACTATATGAAAAGTTGAGGTCAAATAGTAACCAAAGTTGGTTTTGTAATCGATATAGGGGAAAAAGAAGGGCATAATAAAGGTTCGTTCATGATAGATGAGCTCATATATAATGGGGGTGCCAATGAGAGCCAGTATAACCAAAACGAGAATACTCGATAAAATAGCAATTAATTTCTTAACCAACGAAATACTCTCCTTAAGCAGCTCATGATATTTCTTAGATTTTTGCCCATAAACTGTATAAATACCAATAATTTCCCTTTGCAGAAAAGGGATTAAAAGTTGCTTTTTCAAACCATTTATTAGTTTTGCATAGGCCTTTACGTGTAATATAAAAATATTATTAAGATAATTAAAAAATAGTATTTAATATTTTTACATACTTGAATGCCAGTGGTAAACATGCAGAGACATTTCATCACTTCGATCCAGTCATTATTGATAACAACTCCCACATACATGGTGTAGAACGTAAAAACAATGGCAACATTTACTAAAGCTATCAAACTCCATGTTATCCAATTCATGCGATAATCCTCTCTGACCATATCCGCTCCACATAATTTGGAGAAAATTCGTGTAAAATTGAAAATTCTTTCATAATTATTAAGATATTTCGAGCTCATTCTATTTAAGATTACGGTCGCTTTCAAGATAAACGGATATTAAAGTATTTGAAATCACTTCTATGTCGTTGACTTTTTTTTATTTTACTGAAACTCAAGTAATTGTTTTAAATATTTAAAACAATTATTTTAACGTTGTATCAATTAAATTATTCTTTTCTTAATAATAAATCATCGTTTAATGTATTTAAAGGGTGAAACTTTAAGATATGCCCTACAAAATGTTAAAAATATGGCACAACAAAAAAAAAAAAAAAAAATGGCTTATTTGAAAACAAAATATTTAACAAATTTAATATTTGCATTAAAGAAAAAACAGGTAAAAACGTTAAGCTGGTCAAGCCTGACCATTGGATATCCTATACTACAGCATTTAAATAAAACATGGGCAATTATGGACCCCCCAAAGCAAAATTATTTTATGAGGTTTAGATTCATGTAAAAGTTCTTTGAGCCAAATATTATTTAGATATCTTCATCTATATCAGATTTGTTTGCCCTAAGTGACCCATCCATTATACAATATTATTAATTATGTTATTCGCAATATTGTTTCCATTTTGCCTTATATTATGCAATAAGTGCCACAATAGTTTCAGTTAAAATTTAGAACAACTTTTATTCAATCAAAAGGTAAACGTAACCGCAAAACAAAAACAAACACTGTACAATGTTGCCAACATATTTCACAGTATATTGCACTTCTTTAAGTTTTGCAATAAAAATCAAAAGGTTTTTGATATTATTGTACAATACAAAAAATAATATTTAAAATAATATTTAAACGTTGGTTTAGTTGAACTAAACATAAACTTATATGTAGTTTAAACTCAACAGCTGTTAATTAGTGTCGCATGTATTAATTTTCTTAAAAAAATAAAATGTTGTAAAATATTCATATGGTCTGTATTGCTAGTTTAAGCGTCAAATTTTATGCGTTTAAAGATGGTTTATATGTTTACTAGGGTGTTCAATTAATCGGCGTTTTTTCTTCGATTAAACGATTAATCGATATTTGGCTTTTTTGACTTGTTCAATTAAACGTATAAAGTTTTACAATTATACGATTAATCGAATAATTCAAAATCAAGAAATTTTATAAATGAAGAGATTTTTTCCGATAATTTTAGAAAAAATTGGTTCTTGAGTAAATAAACATTATTAATTACAAGTAGATATTTTAATATTTTATCAACAAAAAAATAAAACAAACGTAACGATTTTTACTAATTGATAAAACCTTTACAACGATAAAAAATAACACATGTATTGAGGTCACATAATTTTATATGTACAAACAATTAAACAGATCTTTTAAAATAATCTTTTAAAAATAAAATGTTTTAATGTTTTGCTCTATTTGGAAGCCACACGATCAAGTATTGTCTTTTCTTTTAATTTGCCATACTCTCTCACTTTTTTTACTAACGCACTCGCACTTTTTAAATTGACCACGATATTGCTCTCAATTTTATCTCCCCATTTGTTTGTCAATTTTACGTTCAATTTAACAACTGACCTCAAATTAACTTTGGCGCTTTCTTTATAAAAAATATAGTTCTTAAAAAATAAATGTGCTATATAAAAAAAATTGCGTTCCAAAAAATTGTTGTGGTTTTTTAGAAAATACTTTGAGTCATGCTACTATTTTGAGTTGTTTCTTCGATGGGGGCATTTTTAAAATGAAATTGACTATAAAATTGAGTGCAGCCTGTGACACAGCTGTCAATTCAAACAAGTTTTGCCAAGCAGTTTTTGTGAACATCTTGAAAGTGATTTATTGAACGTGGGGCTCAAGAGTTAAAAATATTTTTTGGCATTTGTTGCAATAATAAATAAAATCTAACGGATTACTGCATTATTTCAGTAATTAGTAAAAATTTACTGGTTACTGAAAATTTTTTCAGCAAGCAGTACGCCCATGTATGTGAATTACGCACTTAACATGACAGTTTTTTTTTATTCCAACGTTTTTTTTATTCGACTTAAAATTTAAAAAATTATACATTTGACAGAAAACCCATATATATTCTTCGAGTAATCCTTTAATCGAAACCCGCAATTTTAAATTAATCGTCTAAAATTGTTCGATTAATCGAACAAGAAATAATCGGCTGAACACCCTAATGTTTACTGACTTAAACACATTTTAAACCAAAAACAGAGTTTTACTTGCTCTGATTTATTAGCCCTTAAAGATATTTTATTAAGGGGGTTTATATGGGACATATGCTTAATTTAGAAAATACCAGCACAAAATTTTGTCATGAAATAGCGGTTGTCGTAAAGGCTAATAAGGAAATTATAGCATTAAAAGTAATTTTCGAGAGTAGTATTTGGGTAGAAGCTGTGGTCAGCTGGTAGGTAAATTAAGACAGACGAATTCTCGAAATTGTATTCTATTTTGAACCAATGAGCACTCATGGAGCTACCTAAATAACACGACTTTATGAGGTAAAAATTCACAAAGAGTTAATTGGGTTTGAATATTTTCTAGATACACCATCTATATATTTTTTTTGTCTTAAATCGATTTTTGGGACGGTCGCTAGGTTTTATATTAGTATTCACATTTAAAAAGAAGCTAAGGCTACTAATGATTGGAAGCTATGGCCAAATGTGACCCAATTCCAAAACGAATTAAATTTGTAGGAAAATATAATTTGGGCGAATTTAAACTTCTTTAATAGAACCAAAATTATAGGGATTATGGACCCAAAGATTATATTTCATAAGTTACTTTGTATGGGGACTATGTGAAATAAGAGACCGATTCCTTCCATTTACATACATATGCTTCTTCTTAATCAAATTATTAAGAAAATGTATACTTGTTCTTTGCGCACAGGGTTTACATGGACAGACAACCAGCCTGAAGGATGCATATATCATTTATAAAGTGATTTTGAGTCGATCGGTATACCGCCCCTGGCATTATGGCACTGGTCATTATGAAATGCCACCCTTTAAGCACATATGGAATAATAAAATTGGATGATAAACAGAAAACTTGCTAGCTTTAGGTGTGTTCGTTTACTTTACTAGCAGAAACTTACAACGAGAGAGTAAATTTAAAATTTACAAAATTTTTCTCCCAATTACTCAAATAAATTAAAAAGTAAATTAACACTTCACCAGCAAAAACTAGTAAGTTAGGCATATTGACACTATTAAGATACAATATACGATATTATTTCTTAATATTTTCAATTATTTTGAACTATTTGCGCAAGAATTGTTCTTAAATTTTGAAAAAAAAAAATATTTTATGTTATTGAAAATCTTTTATTATCAAAGTTGTTTTTGGGAATACAATTATTTATTAAAAGATTTTGTTTGTTGTGCTTAATTCCATTTTTTTTAATAATTGATATAAAATAAGGAAATTTATTGTTGGAGGAAAAGCTGTTCCTATGCGCATTTCACTGGTTGCTTAGGACATTGGATTTTCTAAATAATTTTAGAAAATCCAAAGTTATCAGCAAATAAAACTACAGAGGGAATGAGAATTACCTACATAAACTCAAAAAGTCTTATTTGCAACGATACCAAAGCTTAAACAAAATACCAACAATAAAACAGTGACTTTTCTTACATTCCCCACTGCAATTAGTTGGAATTCTCCCAACATTAATTGTATGTTAATTGTAAGTTATTGAAAAACTTTTAATTTAAAAATTATAAAAATTATTTTTGTTTTGTAAACAAAAATATGAAACATGTGTTTGAATAGTTCCTGCTAGTAAAAATTTTACTATCAGAAATTTTCAAAAAAAATTTTGTCTTTTAAATTTTTATGCTCTTCTCACTCTCTCGTTGCAAGTTTTTCGGGTACGTGAACACTTACTAGCAGCGTTGCAATAATTTTTTTGAAAATAACTGCATCTTAAAAAAAAAACTAAATTTAACGAAAAAAAATTGCACTTAAAAATCACCAAAAAATAAATATAGTTTACTTAATTATTTTAACATACACATATAATATACAAGCATATGAAAGCAAATACAATATTACATATGTAAATTATTAACAAATATCGTTACTTTGTAGTCTAGACGAAAGAGAGTGGAATTAAGAGCGGTACACAAGGAAATGTAGTATTGCGAATTGTTTTGTTTCCTGATTTGATACAAAATTCATTTTAGATATGCAATTTGTCAAGTGAACATACATGAAAAGTTGGTGCAATAGCAAATTTTACAATGTTTAACAAAAAAACTTCTCAATGCTTGGAAAAACTGCAAAATGCAAATAAATCTGAGCATTTTGCAACGCTGCTTACTAGAAACAATTGTTTAAAATAAACAATAATTTTCTGAAAATGAACACACCTATTGTTTATACCTAAGGTATCCTAAATTGAGATTCTATAGTGGTATGGACTTCAGCTCTAAGTCTCCTCTGCTTTTGTTATGTTAAATTTCATCTTAACTGGTTGGAGCATTTAAAAATTATAGATTTAATTTCCAAAAAATTTTGATTCTGTACCAATGTGCATTATATAGAACTCGATTTCGATGAAATTTGAAGAGAAATTGATTTACTTTTGATAACAATTCCTCTCATTTTGAATGCTGGGTAGGATCTTTGCAATATAAATTGTTACTCTTTATTGCTTTTATTCAATTCCAAAATTCTAATTACTTCAACAATCCACAGGTGTAAACGATTAAATTTATTTCCACAACTTTTGTAATTTATTTAAATGCAGTCTATAAAAAGTAAAAGAAACAATAAATATAAAATAATAACTTATTTATTTGTTAAAAAATAACTGTCACCATAAGAATTATTAATTTAATTATATAGGCTGTATATGTAGCAACAATGGGCCGAAAACTCGACAAATGTTAATAAAAATTTCTGTATGAATAATATCTAATTTATTATCAAAAGTTATTTTCGGGAATGAAATTTTTATTATTAATTAATTCATTTATTAATAATGTGCTAATACTCCCAATCTTCATTTATGATTAAAAACACTGAAATTTATTGTTGTTTCTATACGCATTTCGCTGGTTGTTTAGGCCAGCTCATCAGGAAACTTTTTCCAAGTACTTTAGAAAAGCTAAAAATATTATACAAATAATAATATTGTAAATAATTTACAACAAATTCACAAAATAAGCAGTGAATTTTTCTTTCTTACATTCCCCTACAATTGGCTGGTTTTTTTCCAACACGAATTGTAGTTGTAAGAGAAAAAAACAAAATTAAAAAAACAAATTGCTTAAAATAAAGCAGCTTGCCATTTCAGTTTTTTATTTGCCGGGCACATGCAAATTTATTATCAAAAGTTATTTTCGGGAATGAAATATTTTAACAAAACAAAAACACGTATCATCAATGAAAGTATGTTTGTATTTAATTAAATAAACATTTAAAATATGAAATAATTAAATAATTTTGCCAAATTATAACATGTTATTAGAGATATAATAACTAGAATTTGTTCCCGGAATTTCCCGTCCTGGGAGTTCCCGGGATTTTCAATTGTTGTCAATTCCTTCTTTCCCGGGAATAAGTTGCGCGATTCCCGGGAAACACTTTAGTAAATCGTTGTATTTTATCCAACAAAATTTCACCACTATATAAAAATTTGCTACAATTTTAGGCTGAAGAAGTTGAAAATTTAGAAATAATTATAAAATTATTTAGACTTAATCTTCACAAAATCTAGTGGCCTGTTTTCGAATCTTATGAAAGTAGATTCTGTTATTTGCACCACAAAAGCATTATTCGTTACGCTTCTACCCATACTAACACGATTTCCGAGAGTGGCCTTAATACGGTGACGTAGGTAAATTATGGATTGACCTTCACGAAATTTAATGACATATAAAACGAAGTTGTTGCAATTGAATTACAATCGGTGCATACCACCACTAATTTATGTTAACTTTTGTTTATTTTTTAGGGAAGTTGTTTCACAATTGCGTGCATACTTCTTTTTCTTCTGAAGCGATTGTGCTGCAGTTCAATCCCAAGCTGCCTATTGGAATTACTAAATGATCCAGAATATATATATTTTATGGGATCTTAGATGAATATTAAAAAAAACTCCCATTTAATGACAAGCTTAGTATACCTTCATACACCACTGCTGATTAAGGGTATAAGACTGTAAAAAAATATGTATTTATATTATTAAATTGTTTCAGAATTCCTACTTCGTAATATTGCACAGGAAATTTCTCCAAAAATGTTGCCCAATTTAAAGCATTAATAAAAAATCAAATCAGTTTTAATTTAAATTTTAATCAAGTGAATTAAACATTTAGTCAGGAGCCAAATTATGGCAATCGATATCGTTCGAAATTCTCATTTAAATTGTATTGTAATTTCGATCGATATCGAATGCGGTAATTTGTGCCCAGGTGAATAAAACGTTTAATCCAGTGAATTAAATACTTAATTGATAATATTAATTTGTTTACTGGTGTAAATTTAATTAGTTTTTTTAATTAATATCACAAATTTGTTAATTGGTAAAAAGTTTTGGAAAATTTTTTTTGTGAATTTTGAAGGTAGAAAAAATATTTTTCAAAGCTTATGCAATGTGATATAGTGCATCGTAATCAATAAAAAAGTCCATTTCGAAATTGTTGATGAAACGTTGTTTTGCATTTGTGACGATATGTTAATTAAAAAAATTATATTAAAGTTAAAATTAACACTATAACAATGATATATAAACTTATTCTAAAAGGATTAGACCAGATTTAGCGATATCTTTCTAGAAAAAATAAACACTATAATATAGCTACGCAGTAAACACCTTAACAAGGGGCTGGAACTTTATGCAAATGCATATTTTTTCACGATCGTTTCAAGTCAAAGTTACCTAATTATTTATCCGATTTAAACTTTTTGCTGAGAAATGTCATCGATTTGGTGTGCATATTTTTGCTTATTTCATAGTATGTGCAATTATTTGACATATTTCTAATTTTTGTAAGATAAAACAAAATCGTACCTTCAGATGCTAAAAATGGTTTAATAAAATATACCATAAAAGAATAACCTTATAAAGAGAGATTGCTGTGTAAGATCCCAACAATCAATCTTTTATAACTGTCAATGCTTATTTAATCCCAAGGCAGTAAATTTATCTCCTTCATCCCACAGTGCATTAACTTAACCCATTAATGCCTGCCCATGGATTCGTTCGTACTATTTTAATTAAATTTTTAAGTCTGTACTTGGAGTGAAAAAAAAATTTACGTCTTCTTACTCCTGGAATGGGACATGGGTATTAAAATACCCACCAGACTTAGATGTGATATATTTCTTGATTATTAAAAAAAGTAAAGATAATGGGCCTGCTTGTAAATGCATCAATACCTCGCATCATAGGAGTTTTTACACTGCCAAGTTAACAGCTGATCTTTTATAGTAGGAGCTATATTTCCACTACGCTTTTAACAATTGCTTGTGCTTCATCTGCTTTATCCTGCAGTCACACCTAAATAAATCACTTTCAAGTTGTTCACACAATTTGCTTATCAAAACTCGTTTGAATTGACAGCCGTGGCACATGCTGCATACAAATCGATAGTCAATTTCATTTTAAAAATGCTTCCGATGAAAAAATAACTCAAAATCACAAGAATTAAAAATTTTTTTTTATTTAATCACATTTATTTTTTAAGAGTTATTTTTTTGAAAAGAAAAACAAAATTAATATGTGATCAGCTCTTAAAATTGAACATAAAATTGGCCAAATAAATGGAAAGGTGAATTTGAAAGCAACCTCGTGGTCGTCTTAAAAAGGTTGAGTGTATTGAACATTTTAAGTAATTGAAAGGCAAGCCTTGATCTTGTGGCCGAAAAGTTAGCAAAATAATTTAGGGCATTTAAATTTGCATTTGAAGCGCAGTGATGCATTAACGAACATGTCCATCATTTTAATTATTAACGCGTCAAATTTCATTAATTTGCGTTGCACCCTTAAACACAACCCATTTATTGTTTCCAGCTTCGTTATAATTCAAAGAATTTACTCGGCTATAGAAGAATATTTCTCAATTTCAACATACTAAAAGATTTCGCACTTCATGCTGTGGTAACCCAGTAAGTTACTTCTGCTTGCAAAATGTAAATTAAGGCACTTACTGGCCTATTCACTGGGACTGTGGCCTGAGATACCATCAGCTTATACAGTTGCGAAAAAAATAGCACCACTCCCAAACAAATATTTTTAATACTCTTTTTTATTTACATTTGTAATGTTTTAAATTCGTTTTTAGAAGTAAAAGACTCTAAGAAATTTAAAAAAAAAAAAAACAAAACATAATTTTATTTACCGATTTCAGCGAACTTACGGAGTCTTATGAAAGCTTAAGAAAATAAACGAAAAAAATAATAGTTTTTAAATATGTTCTTGTCCAAAGTGTTTCGCTAGTGGTTGGCTTAGAAGCAGCAACTGCCTTATTGACATCAGTCCACAGATTTTCGATTAGATTGAGGTCTGGTGACTGCGCAGGCCACACCAAGACGTTCACCGAATTTCTTTCGTACTATTCCTTTGCATTCTTACTTGTATGCTTGGGTTCATTATCCGGTTAGAATACCCACACCGACGGCAACTTATATTCTGCATAGGGTAGCATCACAGTATCCAAAATATCGACGTTGAAGTGTTGGGCCATTATGGTTTTGATCCAATGTATTGGACCTACTCCATAGTATGAAAAACAACCCCAAACCATTACCCTTGACCCACTATGTTTAATGGTTTTTACTATATTTTGGATTGTTCTCAGAGTTTTGAGGACGTCTGACGTATGAACGAGAACCTTTTCCACCAAACATAAAAACTGTACTCTCATCTGTCCATAATATATTTTTCCAGTTTTGGACTGGCCAATTTAGATGTTCCTTTGCGAACTTCATGCGGTTGGCGATATGTTTTGCGTTAAAAAAATTGGTCTTTTTTTAGACTGCACGCTTTTTAATTATGTTCACTGGGACATGTGCGAACTGTTTGTACTGTCGCAGTTATATTAAGGTCCTTCTTTTAGCTCGGTTGCAGCTTTGAAAGGATCCTTTTTGCTCTCGCGGATCAATTATTTGACGTGAAGTGGGGTCAGGAATCTTTTCAGCTTTGTCCTTATAATTAATTCCGTTGCGAATCATTTTATTAGAAAACCCAAGCAATTAGATTTTCCATTCGATATTAGTTTTTAATAAAGTCAATTCTTTTAAACACGTGCTTTCCATTAACGCAATTTTGCGAAACATAACGGTTTTTATAAAAAATAGGTAAGTGGAGTTCTTTTATATTGCGGCATTTTTAGTTACTTTTACTTCAAATTGCAAAAAAAAAAAAAATTAAAAATTGCAATAACAAACTAATACAATTTTAATATAAGGGGTGTAAAATAAAAAAGTGTCATAGTGGTGCTATTATTTTTTTACCAACTGTATGAGGTAACCCTTTCAACATGTAAATTATAATTTGCTTCGAACGTATCCTAGATCTTTTATGGAAAATGCTGTGGCTGCCCAAAAGATCGCAGAATATATAATAAAAAGGAATACTTCCCACACCCCATCGTTGTCCGCAATGTAGCGGCAATACCTAATACGAATGCTGGATGTGCCAGGCGAATTTGCATCCACTCTACCAAAATGGTGTTGGCCCACACGATTCTAAAATAGCAAAAACTTTTATTTTTCTTTAAATAAATTTTATAAATATAAATTCGTTTTTATTTACGTTAAAATAAATTTATTCGCATTTAATTTACACTAAAACAAATATTTGGCGATATTGAGAAATAGTAATGTTTGAAACTCATGTTCGAAAATAAACCGTTATTTAGCGTTCCTTAGGGTTCGGTTTGTGGAAAACACACACGCCAATAGTGTCTGTGTAATAAACCATTAAAAAATAACGTTCCCTGCTGTGATCTTCGAACACAAAAATAGTACTGTACTTATCCAATTTAACAAGAAGATGAGAGCACTTAATTGCGTTCTGCTTTTTTTTTGAACCACAAACTTCATTGTGTTGGGTTCAGCACATTAATGTTCGTTCGTTTCAGTTGTGCTTAGCACCCCTTTGGCTCTTGAAACAAAGAAAATAAGATTTAAATTTTAAAAACATTATTTTTCTGCGCATGTACGTCGCAGTAGCAAATGAGAACAAACAATATCACTCAAACACGTGTAAGCGTAATGCTGAATTTTGGATTACATTTAAATCTCTGTACTACAGTGACGTAAAAATGAGAGTACAAAGTTAACGGACCTGCGTAATGCACTATCTTGTTTTCTTTGTTTCGTGCTTTTGGCTGGAAAATAGAATAATGAAATACTATAGAACCTGAAAATAAAATGTACACTAGTGGCAGCAACTTAAATAATGCATATAATTTTCAAGTTCAATAGACTGAATAAAAAAAGAGGGTTTCTTCTCCTTTTTTTCGAATAAAAATGTCCTAAAAATTTAGTACTTTTTAGCTGGTAAAAACTTAAGCAACTATTGATCTGAAGACTGCTATTTTTATCTCCTCAGCTATTTTCTATGGCGGAATTTCGGTTTTTTCTTTTTAGTTTATTCAATAAACTGACCCGTTTTTGAGTTACGCGAATATATTGTGCAACCTCCTCCAGTTTCGAAATAACGTTAACCCTCGAAACAAGAGCTAGCCAAAAAAACTGTTAGCACCACTGGATTCAGCGTACTCGAACGATAACGATAACGCACCGGGTGTTCCGCTTGACAGTTTTTTCAGCTATTGAGCTGTAAAATTATAAAGAAAAAAAATCTTATTGCTTCAGTTTGTGGCACTAGTGTATGTTTACAGAACCACTAAAATATAGTATAATTTTCGTTACGATCTTGAAAATAGTTACGAACGGTATTAAAGGTTGTGTTCATATACACATACATTTAAAATATATTTATCGTTTCTCGGTGTGTGAGCCGTACGCAAAAAATATACCCATTTTCTTTATACAAAAAGAAAAAATTCTCCAAAATTTATTTTACCAAATCACTTATCAAAACTCAAATCAGTTTTAATTAAAAATTTTATTAAGTGAGTTAGTCGCTTGATCAAGTGAATTAAACGTTTAATTGATACTATTAATTTGTTTACTGGTGCAAAATGATTTAGTTTTTTAATCAATATCACAAATTTCTTAATTAAAGTGAATTTTTATTTTTTCTGTGTGTGTTAACAAATTGCTGTAATTGTTTTTACATTGTTACACAAAAAAATCATCCAAAGTTTTTTTTTACCAATTAAATCATTCATCAAAACTCAAATCAGTTTTAATTAACAATTTAATCAAGTAAATTAAACGATTAGTTGACACTATTAATTTGCTTACTGGTGCAGGTTTATTTAAGTGTTTAAACTATATCACAAATTTTTTAATTAAAATGAATTTTTTTTTTCTGTGTAATAGGATGTCTAAATCTAGTTAGAAGGGGTGCACATTTTTTGTTTCCCCCATTGTCCTTTCTTTAAGAACACTTTTGGTTTATTAAATACGCATTAGGCAGGAATGGGTTAAGCTATTATTTACAGACCACTGAATATAACAGTTGAGACTTTTTAACACAGCAAGAAGAAAACTATTAATATCACTTGTTCATAGTTGTTAAAAGAGCAACAATGACCACCAGATACTCGAAAAGTTTTGAAAATTTTTTCAATTTTACTCGATTATTATCACGCTTATGTGGAGCCGATATTGTTAAAGATGACTATCGCATGACTTGGGTGACATGGAGTTTAATTGGTTTGGTAAATGGAGCCGTTGCTTTTACCATCTACACCATTTATGTGATTATTGCCGTCAACAATGATTGGGCTGAAGTATTAAAGTGCCTCTGTATGTTTGGTACGGGTGTACAAGTAAGTCATCTTGGAGAATTTTAAACTTTAAAATTTTGAACAATTTTTAACAATTTTTGAACAATTTAAGGCTTATGCCAAATTAATAAATGCTCTTAGTCGGCCTCAAATGTATCGCTTTCTTCATAAGGATATTGTTGCTATTTACAGTATTTATGAGCAAAAAGCTAAAAGTTATCATTTGCTGCTGAAGGAAAGTGTAAAATTAGTAAAGAAACTTATCGCTATTTTACTGGGTACTGTAGTTCTTACTGTCCTATCAGTCATTGGTATTCCACTCTTCTATCAGATTGCCTTTAATCAGCGCATCTTTATTATGCCTTTCTTTTTCCCCTACTTGGATTATAATACCGATATCGGTTACTATTTGACCTCAACTTTTCATGTAATTTGTGTTATTTTTGGCGGTATGGGAAATTTTATAAGCGATTCTTGGTGTTTTGTCTTTGCTGCTCATATACCGTTAATTAAGAATATACTCAAGGCTAAATTCAATGAACTGGATAAATTCTTAAACGAGGAACCCAAAAAGGAGAAGGATGCCAGGGAGTTGCTGATGGATATTTTCAAGTGGCATCAAAAGTATATTGTGTAAGTGGTTCTGCGAAAAATCAATCTCTAAATAACAATTTTTGAGTTTATTCTTCAGTTTTTGCAATACGGTAAAAGTTCTCTTCTTTTGGGTAATTTTTGTTCAAGTTGCTATGGAATTTGTCAGTATTGTTTGCACTATTGTCTGCATATTTCTAGGCGCATGGCCTGCAGCTCCTGTCTTTTTAATTTATTCATTTGTTTTGTTTTATTTTCATTGCGCTTTGGGTAATTTGGTGGAAATATCGGTAATTTTGTTAAATCATCATTTTGTGTATTCGCGTAAAACTTTTTTTTATTAATGTATTTTCAGAATGATGACGTAACTTTAATGATTTACGATTCTAGCTGGTACAAGTTGAATGTATCTCAGCAGAAAATGATTCTTATCATGTTGAGGGAATCCCAGCAGGCCGAAGGCATGTCGATTGGAGGGGTTGCTCCTTTGACTTTGAACACTGCACTTCAAATGACAAAAACAATTTATACTTTTTCAATGATGTTGAGAAATTTTTTGGACTAAATTTCGGAAACTTATTATCAATTGCAATTTGCTTGAAATAAATTAATATATAAATTTAGTTTTTTTCTTGCATGGGAAACCCGGTCCACCGGATATTTTATTAAAATAATTTAAAAAAAGAAGTAGGAGCACTATATTCGACTAATATCCGTAATTTTTACAAAAAGTTATCTAATCTCGTGTTCGTACCTAACAGTTATCTTTACCTTTTTCAACGTCTATTTGGACTACGTTTTCTTCTAAAACTGGCAGTATTTACACTTTCAGTTATTTTATATAATTTAACTTTCAAAAAAATAACCTTCAAATTCCGAAGAAACCAATGACTTTTCAGTTATTTTATATAATTTAACTATCAAAATATTAATTTTCAGTTATATATTTATAGATCTGTGTAAAAAACGATTTGCTTGTTTTGTGTAGAAAATTCCCATATTCTATTTGTTAAAATTATTTTGTTAAATACATCAAATTTTTAAATTAAAAAATTTAAGAATACCATCGGGCATGCTGCTGGTGTTCTTCTGTAAACAAAGTGGTCAGTACAACAAAAGTAAAACAAACATGTATAACGGGGTAAAGTTCCATGTACACGACATGTTTTTTGCATCTGACTTGTCAAATCTCCCACTGCAAAATACATGCATGTCGTGTGTTGCCTAGGGTATTCATTTAATCGGGCTTTTACTTTAATCGGTTGATCGCTCGATTACTTAGCCGAGGTTTTGGTGTAATCGGTTTATATTGTTATTGATCGGTTAACCGATTAATAACTTTTTTTTAAAAATCAAGTAATTTCAATACATAAAATTGAATAAATTATTTATTATTTGGAGTTTATTAGTAAAAAAAACCAATAACATAACAAACGACAATTCTTGAACTAAAATGAACAAACAAAAGAATAATTCATACATATGTAATACATATTATTAACTGTAAGATCATTTTATTAGTTATTTCAATAGTTTAAGAAGATCTTATAAAATAATCATTTATACAAATAATTTGGTTTTAATGTTTAAGATGCAAGCGTTTATTTTCTTTAGTTGGATAAAACTTGACTTTGAAAAAATTCTTTCATTTATTGTACCCTGAAAATATGTTTGCCCCAATTATTCAAAAATAAAATAAGTTTTTAATCAAAAATAAAATAAGTTTTAATTAAAAATTTAATCAAGTGAATTAAGCGTTTAATCAAGAGAATTAAAAGTTTAATTGATACTATCAATTTGCACCAGTGAAGAAATGAATAGTAACAATTAAACTTTTAATTCACTTGATTAAACGTTTAATTCACTTGATTAAGTTTTTAATTATAAAAATCTGTGTACATGTTGAAGAAATCAAAAGCAGAATATCTAATTTCTCAGTCCTTTTCTCAGTATTATAACAAAAAAGATGTTATAATACTACAAAAAGTTAAAAATTTTGTTACATCGGTTAATCGGTTAATCGACTGAAATTAACCGGTTTAATCATTAATCCAAAAAAGGCAATTTTAAATTAACCGATCAGTTAATCGGGTAGTTATTAATCGGTTAAGCGATTAACGGTTAACCGAATGAATACCCTAGTGTTACCTTTTAAACATTGCATCTGTTAAAGTCAGACGCAAAGTCATCTGACAAAATTTCAATTAGAGCGTGCTCTATTTTCTTCTGACAAACCATCTGACATCAGCTGTGTCAAAAATCTATGCCGGGAAGAAATCGGCAGCGACGGTGCATTCTTGACGGAATCATTAGCCGGCTTAAGTAAATATTTTACAATACCGAAATATATATCATCATTTCAGCATTGAATAGAAATTATGTACATACCCAGTAAAAAATGTGCTCCAAAAGGAGCAGGTTTTATATATGAATGCTGATGCGATGCCTGATTTTTGTATGGGGTGTTCCCGGTTTGGAGGACTATTTTCTGCTGACAATATGCGCTTCTTTTAACATAATAAAACATGCAAATAAAGCACTCCTAAAGTGCTTTTTTAAGGGTTAACTATATTAACACATTTATTAATGTTTTGGTTTTACTGGTTTAAATGCCCTTTTTCAAGCATTTTCGTAAACCATAATATATTTTGATTTTTTTAGCTTTAAAACCTTCTTCGTTGTCAGCACTAAAATATCAGCTTTTTTTGTATATTTTATTCGTTATCATTTACTGCTGTATAAGAGCTCTCTTATTGAAGTGATCGATTATGCGCTTTTTCTCTTAAGTGCTTCAAAAATCACAAATTTTTTTTACTGGGTATATATTGGTATACATTGGTATCTACGAATTTAAAGAAAAAAATGTTAAGATGGCTGAACTTTTTTACGGCGCAAATAAACATTTTTGTGGTGGCAGAACGCTATTTCGAAACCAAGATCTACTTCGGTTTATTCAATAAGTACAGAGAAAAAGCATAGACAATGTCAGAAGCAATTTACATGTAAGTTTGTGACCAAATGTTATTAACCTTCTATAAAACAGCAATTTTGACAGACATTCACAATTACATATGACTTGAAAAGTTGACAAGTCAGATGTAAAAAACATGTCGTCTACGGTCACCTTAAGTAAATTAAAATAAA
Organism: Pollenia amentaria; assembly: GCA_943735925.1. Lineage (NCBI taxonomy): Eukaryota > Metazoa > Arthropoda > Insecta > Diptera > Polleniidae > Pollenia > Pollenia amentaria. The sequence continues at coordinate 165,498,002 of OX031009.1, forward strand.
TATTCTCTCTCTCTCTCATTATAATAACAAGCCGACAGGAGTTTGTTATTTTTTAGAAATTCGAGTAAAACCTGTATTATATAAAATTACTGAATTACATAAAATAACTGAAAATTTATTTTTACGGAATTCGTCGGTTATTTTTTTGAAAGTTAATTTTAATAAAATAACTGAAAATACATTTGTTTTTACGGAATTCGTAGTTGAATTTTTGACAGAAAAAATTAAATGAATTTTTCGTTAAAAATAAGTGAAAAATAAGTAGACCGGTTTTTAACTGAATATTCATTTATTTTATGATACAGTTTCAGTTAATTTTACGTACAGAATATTGTGAGTGTAGATTTGACAATCAATCTTCATTTTGACGATTTTGGGGTTCAAAACTGACCCATTGACAACTTGACAATTTATACCCTAAATTTTACGATATTCAAATGATTAATTTTATACTAATTTACAAAAGTTTGTATTTTTATTTCCTTGTTTTAACAACTTCTTGGATACTTTCGTTTATTTCATCATCATAATACAAATACAAATACAAATATACAAGTTAACAATTGGAATTTAGTATTAATTTCATTTTTCAACAACTTTTTTTAGTACTGAAGCAGGATATCTGGTAAGTAAAATCGGTGTTTGATATCTATCAGTTCATGTGGTAACCAATTTTCGTTTTTTTTCATGAACAATTAAACACTTTATTCTAGACACGTTTCTAATTCTAGATTTTTAAACTTTTGCTATTTTAAACTATACAATACAAGACAAGCAAAGTCATCTGTTGACAAGCTCCGAGAGTTGTCTTATATGTACAACCAAAATGTTTCTCAAATAGTTTGTTTTTGGATTATTAAAAACCTGAATTTTTCATATTTAAAAAACGCTTGCCACACTTATTTAAGTTGGTTTGTAAAAGTAGTTAAAACCTGCATTTATAGTCAATCGGAGTGAGAATTGCATATGATCTTTTAATCAAGATTGATAATATAATTGGATTTGCAGATGATATCTTCATATATCATGCTGATAACAAAATTGAAAAAATTAATGCAAAATTAGAAAATTATTTTCAAATTGTTGAAGAATATGCTAATAATTGGAAATTAAAAATCAACACTAATAAATGCGAAACTATACTTTTTCGACCCCCGGTTGGAAAATGCAACCACAATATTAAAAAAAATTGGAAAACTTTTGGTATAAAATCCAATTACAATATTTCTATTCCAAATAAACAAACGGTTAAATATTTAGGTATTCATCTAGATAAATTCCTTTATTTCAATAATCATATCAACCTTCAGTTAACAAAAGCAAGAAATGCGTTCTTTATGTACAAAAAATGGTTTTTCTCAAACCACATTACGCCTAAGGTTAAACTTATATTGTACCAATCCTTAATAAGGCCTATTTTAACATATGGTTGCCAAATATGGTTCAACATATCTCCATCTTATATGGAAAAAATAAGAGTTTTCGAAAGAAAATGCCTGAGGGCCTGCACATCCCTTTACAGATCTTCAAATAGTAACTAAGTACATAAAATATATATCAAACAAAAGGTTATATAAAGCTGCAGAAATAAGCAGAATTGATAATTTCATCATACACCTGATAAGAAACCACATTAACAAAAGTTTAGAATGCTATAAAAAAATAATTTAATCATGGCTCCTTATTATGCCAATGAGGAATATATACATTCAACTTTACAAAGTGGATATGTCCCACCTGAGGCCTTCTTATACCTCGATAGCAAGGGTTTTATACAAAACGAAAGTGGCATTCCTTTATTATACCATATTTATAGAAGGGCCAATATTAAAGCTATATCTAGTAATCAACTGTCAAATGATAATTGCAGATTTGACACTAGCATTTACCTAAGGGACAAAAATATGATTCCAAACCTGAATATAAAAAAATATTGGTGGCTCACCAAGTAATTTTTCAATTCTTTTACCACTTGACTGTACCTTTTTATCTTCTTGCAATAACAAAGTAAGGTTTTTCAAGCTTTTTTTTCTTTACATAACATTTATATTAAATGCAAATATTAACAAATATTGTTAAAATTAAAATAATAAATTCCAAAAAATGACTAATATATTATATTAATATACAAATGTAATGTACTTGAGCGCCCGAATATGGGACAGTGTATAATAAGATGTAAATATATATACTATTTGTTTATTTATAGTTTAACTCCCATATTTATTAAAAATATTTTGGTTTTATAGCAGGCTTATGAAACAAATTTTCTATGAAACTTGGTTCAATAAACCTTTTATTATTCAAAAATATTTTTTATGAATACGGGGGTAAGTATATTAAGTTTATTTAAATAAACGTTATTAAAAAAAAAAAAATTAAAAAAAGGAGTGAGAATAGCGGTTTTATTTTTAACAATTTTTTGAGGCAAGAAACACATGGTATGATTTTTTGTTATTTCAAAGAAAACAACCGGAATATAACTACAAATTTTTTTGCAATGACGATTTTTATGACAATGTTTTTAAAAGTTTGCCGATTTACGACATATTTTATCTGGCAGCTATGGTGACATATGGTAAATTATGGACCGATTGCTCTGGTCGTCGGTAAAAAAGTTTAGTGCAAAAATTTTAACATGTTGGTAATTTGATCCTTCCCCTGAGTCGCAGACAAAAATTTTAAAACAACGTGGCGGAGCCGCTGCAAAATACAAACTTTGATTGGATTCACACTATGAAAGTTTTCTTTCAGAAAGTCTGAGTTTACTAGTGAGAGGGGAAGAGAACATGCTATTGTCCAATAAACTCAGATTATCTGAAAGAAAACTTTCAAAGTATTAAACCAGACTTTTTACAGCAAAGCAATTACTCAAGAGTATATTGTCAACGGAAATATGTGACATTACTTTTCGCGAAACTAACCGTAAAGTGAAAAGAATTTATAAACAACTACAACCCAAAACAAGTAAGAAAGTATAATCGGTCAAGCCTTACCATATGATACCCTACAGCGGCTGTAAGAACAAAATTTTTGTAACTGTACCCTATTTGGGAGCCATGGGCAAACGGCGGGTCCATGCCACAGCAAAATTATGTAATTGAGTTTCAAGGTATGTTCAGACCTAACAAATATTTGACGAAAAAATCCAAAAAAGCGTTGCTTTATTTTTAACAATTTCTAGCTTTCCCACAACAATAAATTTCAGTGTTTTCATTCAAAAATTGGGATTATTAGCACATCGTTAATAAATGAACTAATTAATAATACATATTTCATTCCCGAAAATAATTTTTGATAATTTCTATTTATTTACTTAACTTTACTTGTAAGAAGAAAATTGTATAATGTAATTTATTAACTGTAAAATGATGTCTGATATAGCCAAACGTGTTGCTAAAGCCAATATTTTCATAAAAATAGTGGTTCCGTGCAAGACGCCAAATATTTAATAAATGTGAGCATACCCCGAAAAAAAATTTGTGGTTTTTGAAGCACTTAAGAGAAAAAGCGCATAATCAAGCGCTCCAGTAAGAGAGCTCTTATACAGCAGTAAATGATAACGAATAATATATACAAAAAAGCTGCTGAAGAAGGTTTTAAAGCGGAAAAAAATAAAAATATGTTATGGTTTACGAAAAGGCTTGAAAAAAGGCATTTAACCAGTAAAATCATAACATTAATGAATATGTTAATATAGTTAGCCCTTAAAAAAGCACTTTAGGAGTGCTTTATTTGCATGTTTTATTATGTCAGCAGAAATAATTCCTCCAAACTGGGAACACCCCATACAAAAATCAGGCATCCCATCAGCAGGTTTCAAGCGATTTGAGGTATGTGAAACCCTTTTGGAGCACATTTTTTACTGGGTTGGTTCATTTTGCACCCACCAACCCAACATTTTGTCATGACATAAAAGCTTTTGTCATTGTCGCCAATTTTTATGTTAATACTTACATTGATAATAAATTTATGGCATTAAAAGGTTTTTTCGGGAGAAGTATTTGTATAGGAGCTATGGTCAAAAATGTACCGATTCAAATAAAATTTGATAAGATGATTTTGACTGCTATTAAATAAGTCTGGACCAAATTTAATCTAAATGCCAACATACGAGTAATAAGCTGGTTTATGAGCACAAGAACCCTATACCGGAAAGAAATTTGTATGGGGGCTATATTATGGGCCGATGCGCCCAATTTCCAATAGGCTTTTTTTTTATCAAATTATCTCCAAAATTGCGAACTGTACTTTGCGCTCAAGGCTTACATAAACAGCCAGCCAGACGAACATCGTTAGATCGACTCAGAAAGTGATTCTCGTTATACTTGGAGTTGGGCCTAGGACATTGGTGTTCCAAAATGTTTTGCATATGTGTTCTAAGAGAATTTTTTAAGTACAGTTTTACGCAAAACTAAACACAACATTTTTATTAATATTTTATCACAAGAAATTGTTTTGGTTGTATATAATTTATAATAATGCAGTTCCCAATTAATAAATTGTATGTGATAAACTTCCGTCGATAAGGGACATCTGTAGAGTTGGTAATTTTTGTTATTCCATAGAATTTATCAACAAAATATCAACAAATCATTTCATCATTATTTATTTAACACACTGTATTTGAAAAAATATCAATACAGCTACCGTACATATCCACTTGTTGCTCTCACACGTACGACAAAAGTAATGAGCGTGAAAAACAAAGGGGTGGGGCTTCTAAACAATTGTTTGCCTGAAGGAGCTTCACTGGTCTATACTCAATATTTAAGCTGTTACAAACATCAGCAAAAATGCATTATACCCTCTCCACTATTGTAGTGTGGGTATAATAAAACATATTTTTAATAACAAAACAGAACAAATCCTCATTATCTAATGTTGAATCAATAGATATAATTGTTTTACAAATAAATTGTGTTTATTTAAAAAAAAAAATAATTTTTTTTACTTCAGGGTGAATTGTTTTTTTTTTATTAAAGACTAATATTTGAGTTTGACATTTTTATTAAATCATTTTTAAAATCAGTTTCAAGAAATTTCGAATTATTTAGCTTCGATCACAATGGCAGAAACATTTTCACATGTTGTTCATAATAGAGCAACAATTTTTTCAGCAACCACCCATATTTTCATTTAAGAAAACGTTTTAATAAAATATTATGTATCAATTATAATTTTTAAAAACATTTTATTAAAATTTTCATTCAGAACTAAATAAGTGTTACGTCATTTATAATTTCATATAAATTGTTGCTAAAGTAGCAGAAGACTCAACTTTAAAAAAAAATTTAGTTAAATTTAGTTAAAAATTGAAAAATTAAAGAGAAAATATATGAAATACTTTGGGAAGAAATAAGATAGAAAAAAACGAAATTGTTGCTCCCATTGTGAATAAAGCTTTACTCTAATTTTACGATGTCGAAAGAAAGCTTTCTTTCGCACAAATACATATGAAGAAGAAACAAATTTTTGAGAATTTGTTTTTGTTTACATGTAGTTGTGCGAAAGAAAGCGTTCGTTCGCATTTAGTGAAATAGGCAGTTAAACTTTACAAAATGTCGATTACGTGCTATGGTGGTCCGGAGAAAACGCCGATACGTTTCGTGGGATATGTACTGTACTTAGGGGCGGATTTGCAGACTCCAGTATACCTGCTGATATACCCAGAGAGAACACCGATTCTGTTTTTCAGGGTGGCTTTAAATTTACGCGCTAAAATATCAATAAAGTATCTAAAAAATTTGGTGATATTATTAAGGCTAAAGAAAGAGGTTTAAAAGGCACAAATATTTAAACACAAAGAAAGCACTTTTAACCATATAAAAACATTTTCCTTATTTGTTATTTTCCAAAATGTTATAAAATAACTATTTATTTTTATTAACAAAATATTAAATTTGTTCAATAATTATTTAATTTACTAATTTAGTTGAAAAACCGAGTACAAAAAAAGCAGTCGTCCAATATGGCTTTCAAAGAACGATTCGACTTAGAAAAAATATCAAAAAGTTAAAATCAAACTTAAAATGTACTCCTTGATGACGTTGACGCCCTAAGTTATCAACTTCCTTTACTCACAATTGACACCAGGGATGGGAAATACGCTGCCTTCTGTTCAGACGTAAACACTTTTAATTATTATTAAAAAATGTAATGTAAATGAAATAATTGAGCTCGAGGTCTGTTGTTTTAAATAATTTTTATTTTATTTCTCCGATATTTCGAAATTCATCGAATTTCATCCTCAGGGACACTTGTAAAAATTACACAAACAAAATAAAATAAACTTTAAGCTATGGTGGTTTTAACATCGCCGTATGGTATTGCACTGTATGGACAGCCCTCGAGCTTAATTATTTCATTTACATTACAAATTTAAAGGTCGAATAAATACAACATTAAATTTATTAAAAAAGTATTTTTTTGTTCTTGTGGAAAGAAAATAATATTTTGGAAATGCACCAAATTTGCAAAAAAGTTTACAAATTTACTTCACTTCCTTACATTAGATTGACTATCTCGGATGTACCTCCTTCATTCTCAATTGCGAATAATCTTATAAGATTAAATTACTTTCATTCATAGTGAATATAAATTTAGCTTAGCTTTAGTCATTTGTAAATGTCTATTCATTATCAAAGTCATATATAAAGTATTTTATATTATAAAAAAAAAATTTAAATTTTAATTGAATTCTTTTAGGTTTAAAAAGCAATTTCTTCTTTTAGCTTTGGTCAGAAAAAAACCGTTTGTTTTTTTTTCATTCTTATATTTGACTTACAGCCTGTTTTTATAAAATGAAAATATTTGTTCGTTCGTAAAAACCGAACAAAATCTGATTTTAGTTTCAATAAAATTAAAAAAACATTTCCGGTTAGTGACAAAAAAATCTTTTTTTTTTTTGTAAATACTTTTGGTTCTTATAAGATTAACATCTTCGTAATAAATTAAAATAAATGTCAAAAAGACGATAAGTAAAAGGCATTCGTGCAAAAAACAAATCACAAAAAATGGAATATAACTGGGATATTTTAAAGAAAGAAACCCAAAAAAATAATACTATTATAAAAAATTCTATAAAGGTTCACATATAATTATAATATAATAAATATGTACATTGTACATATTTACAGGTTCAAAAAATTCTAGAAACAAGGAAATTACATACGCTCAAAAAAATGTATGTACATACTTACCGTTCTTCCGTAAAACCCCTTTCAGACTAGGCAAGTAAGTTGGGCAAGTATAACCAGTAATGTTATATATATATATATATTTTTTATAAGTCCCCACGCAGCTCAAAAAATTCCTATTTTTCCCTACGCGCTCCTTACAACTTTTAAATGACGTTGCATAAAGTTGCATACGCTTATGCATACAACTATTAAATCAGTTCTCTTTATAAACTAAATAAACAAAAAATAAAAACCTAAAAACAAGTAAGTAAAGAAAAGTAAGCGAAAGAAACAAAAATATGTATATACGAGGGCGGATCAATAATACCGTGACTTTTTAAATGAAACACAGTTTTTTTTACAAAAAAAAAAAAAAAAAAAAATATTTTTCAACATAATCTCCTTTTAGCTCAATACACTTAGTCCAACGTTTCTCCAATCCAAAAATAGGATTTTTCAAGGTTCATTAAAAAGGCATTTTTTTGACCAATAATTTTGGAAATAGGAAATAGTCAGTGGGGGCTAAATCCGGAGAATATGGCGGATGAGGCACCAATTTGTAGTCCAATTCATGTTATTTTGCCATTGAGACTGCACTCGTGTGCACCCGTGCGTTATCTTGATGAAAAAGGAGTTTTTTCTTGACCATATGGGATCGTTTTTTTTTAATCCTCGTTAAATCGGTCTAATAAGTTGGCATAATATTCGCCGTTTATTGTTTTTTCCTTTTGAAGGTAATCGATGTGGATTATCCCGCGTGCATCCCAAAAAACTGTTGCCATCACCTTATTAGCCAACAAACTTACCTTGGCCTTCTTCGGAGCCGGTTCACCTGAAAAAACCCACTGTTTAGACTGCTGCTTGGTCTCCGGAGTGTTGTAATGGATCCATGTTTTATCCACAGTTACAAAACGCCACAAAAACTCATTCGAATTGCGGTTAAACAACTCCAAACAATCCTTTGAAGTTGTCACACGATTACGTTAATGGTCAATTGAGAGAAAACGCGGCACCCATCGTGCAGACAGCTTTCTTAAATCCAGCTGATCATTTAAAATCGAAACCACACTGCCATATGAAATGCCTATGGCATCATCAATATCATGCACTTTTACTCTTCGATCGGCCAACTCCACATCGTGAATTTTTTCGACATTTTCGGGCGTAGTGACTTCAATTGGCCGTTCAGAACGTTCAGCGTCATTTGTACTTTTGCGACCCAACGAAAGTCTGTAAACACCTTTTTTACTATTGAAATCGATCGTGCAGTGTCCCCATAGTATTTATCAAGCTTTTCTTTGGTTTGATTGAAGGTTTCTTATCGCAAAAAATAATGTTTAATGAGCACTCGAAATTCACTTTTTTCCATTTTTAAAGAAATCCACGAGGTTGTATGTTTTGAACAGCTGTTAAACGCAAAGTAAATGACGGAACTTGCTCAAAACTTTACTGTAGTCTATTAACAGGTGGTACTTGATGGGAGCATTTCATATAACTACGAGGGAAGTTCGAAAAGTCACGGACTTATTGATCCGCCCTGTATTTTGCACTTTTGGATTACAAAAAATAAAAAAAAAAAAACGTGGGCAGTAAACTAATCAAATTTCAGTTTTACTTTTAACAAGTTCTATTGATTTACTTAACTTTATTTGGGAGAAGATAATTGTATAATGTAATTTAGAAACTGATAAATGATGTTCGATCAAGCAAGACCAAATATTTTTTTAATAAACCTAGTGGTTACGTGTAGGACGTCAAATAATTAATATGTGTAAACATAAAAACCTTCCGCTATCTTAGTTGTCATGTAGCTGTGATAAATCAAAAAAAGCTAATTTCGACTAAAGGGGGAAAATTAAATTTTTACTCAAATTTTTCATTATGGTGACTACTCCATCTTTAACAAGTAATCTATTTATAGCTCTGCAAAGTTTTTCTTGTAAGATATTTTTAAAAATGTAGCTTATACTCAAAGTTGAAATGGCGGCAAGCGATCACTCAAAGAAATTAAGCAATTTGTAATGTAAAAAATTTTATTAGAATATTGTCACCAATCGAAAAAGATTGCCAATTATATACAGTTTTCCCACATTTTTGAAAAGTACCTACAATTTAATGATTTAAAAAAATCTATCCTTCTTTTCCCTACGTCTATTTTTTTTAGAAGAAAATCTCTACGAATAGGGATTTTTCCCAACGTATAACAGCACTGTGTGCAACAAAGTCTGTACTCAATTATTTCCTCTTAACCCGACCTTACCATAACAAACCAAGAGTTGCGCAAGAGACTTGCGCAAGTAACTTGCCGAGTCTAAAAGGGATTTAAGTTCCAAAAAAACTAGTGCTATGACGCAAACACTGTCTACATATCTATATGTTGATGTGTAGCAAGTACATATATTTTTTTTTTGAAATTTCTCAGCTAGCATTTTCAATCGTGTAAGAGTCCACTAGGAATCTCATGAAGAGCGTTTTTGATAGTCGACGAGCGAGAGAAACTGTTACCCAAGCAGAGTTCTCTGTGAGATACTTCTACAACACAGCGAAAGACGCTTATATTTATCGTAGAGGGAATCGTTTGAGATGTGTGTAATTAAATTTTGTAAACAGAAGCCAGGGTTAACCACAACCACAAAATCTTTATATGAAACAAGTTAGAGTTCTATATTCGGCTGTACCGAATCTTTGTTACCCTTCACCGACAGTTCGAATATTTCAGGAGTAGGCTCTATATGATGTCGATATATTATTAAGGTTAATTAAGGTTAATAATAAAACGGACGTCAGCTTCAAAATTGGTTGCGGTTACCGATAATCAGAAAGTTTTATGCTTTTCTTTTTTGAACTTTGACCATCTTGAGTAAAATATCATGACTCGCAACAGTTTTAGCTGAACTAAAATGATTTTTAGGCGGGCATTTTGTATTAGACTCGTGGTTAGTTAAGGACCAATCATCCCAAAATTCTGTAGAGTAATTTGTGGTATCCAAAAATATAAGTTGAGGCACAGCCGCGAATAACGTTTTAAAATCCAGTTTCTTAGTCATCGACCAGGCTAACAATTTTGATTAGAGCAATTCTTAAGTTTGGTTTTGTTATTCTTTTTATATACAAAATTCTATTTATGTATATACAAAATATAAAAAGGAGAAGAGGAAAGACAAGATAAAAATACAAAAATCGCAAAACTATAATTTTATAATCTGGACACTGATGCAATTTCCAAGTAGAATTTTTCAAAATTGCAGTAAAAACAATTGCAAGTCTAGACGATGACTTGCACTTTTAAACATAAAATCACCCAATATTATACGCCTTTAAAATGAGATACAAAAGGTTTGCCAGTTGAAGAACGTTGTAAGTTACTAGCAAAAATATACAAACAAAATGATTTTGCAACGTGGAATAACGTGGTCAAGGCCGCTTGCATAGCGGAAAAACGTTTCAACTGACATCGCGATTGTAGATAAGAAACGTTTTTTTGCATGTAATTTAAAATCTAAATTTCATCAGATATCGCATAAAAGTTTTTATTATCATTATTTTTAATAATCCAGAAAAAAAAAAAATTAAAACTTAAACAAGTTAGAGTGATATATTAGGCTGTGCCGAATCGTTGATACCCTCCACCGACAGGAGTGGGCTCAATATGATAAACGAACGTCAGCAATAAAATTGGTTGCGGTTTAGGCCCATATTAAATTATTGACCGACAATCAGAAAGTGAAATGTGTTTCGTTTTAGAACTTTGATCTGGCTTGAGTAAAATATCATGATTCGTAACTGTTTTAGCCGAACTAAAATGATTTTTAGGAGGGTAATTTGTATTGGACCTATGTTAAATTATGGACCAATCATCCCAAAATTCTAAAGACTGCGAGAAATCGTATTACAAAAATAATTATAATGAATTTCAATACAGCAGTGTAATTAGTTTTAGCGTTAACAGTGAATATCACAAAATTCCATGAAATATTTTCTGGCCATATGAATCTAAGTTGGAAGAAATTTTACCGCAATATCTAAATCTGTTATGGTCTTAGGAGAATTTTATTATTTTCCCAAAGTGGGCTTAATTTGGCTTTAGGCGCAATACACTGTTTTCCGGGAGTAGGGTTTCTGGGGGGACTTGGGTAAATTGTGGACTTAACTGTTTCCGGGAGTAGGGTTTATATGGGGCCTAGTGTAAATTTTGGACCGATCTTCAAAAAATTTTACAGTGTGATTTCTGATGATATAAAACTGCGACGTACCAAATTTTAGTATGATAGCGTTATTTATTACGGTTTTAGTCGTACTAAACTGTCTTCCGCGAGTAGGATTTATAGGAGGCCTATGGTCAATTATGGACCAATCTGCACGATATTTAACAGTGTAATTTGCAGTCGTATAAAGCAAATTCCACTATTCCACTATTTATGTTAGATTTTGTATCAAATTGATCAATTTTTTTAGGATGGTGGTTCCACATTTTGATTCATAGTTCTGATTAGAGCATCCACTCAATTAATCGTTGTTCGATTAATCGAAGAAATTTTTCGCCATTATTTGATCGAATAATTAAAATATCCAATTTCAAATAACGAATAACTCAAACAATATATGTCAATTAATCTATTAAAATTAATTTCTTAGAAAATTCTACTCTTTTAATATAATAATATTATTTTTTTAGATTTCTAACTTACAAAACACTAAAAACTAAATAACATGTTGTTATATTCTGTATCTATTGTTTTACACGCACTTCTGAACATATTTTAGTCCTTTTTAAGATGTGGGTGCGTGCGAGCAAATTATGTAATAAACGATTAACTACTAATTTCTACTAAAATAGCGCTTTTTGAGTTTTACGTGCATTTTAAAAAAAATCATCAGCATTTATAAATGTGTACACCATGCACTGTGAGATTATGGGTTACCTGTTTGTCCCCGACCTTTAATTTCTTTATTGCCAGTGTTAGATTCGTCTTAAAAACCGAAGTGTACTTAGATGTGTAGTTGAAAACAAAATCACGGATTGTTGGCACAAAATTGTATATTAGAGCTTAAAAATGAAGGAAAAAAAATATCAGCCATGTTCGGTTAATCGAAAACGTAATTGAAATCGAACAAACTTTGGGTACGATCCAGTTTAAAAAGTTTAAATATAAATCCCTTTTATATACTTCATACTTTGAGTTCTTATCTTAAACAGAACTTCTCTTAAAATCAGGAAAAAAACTGAGAATTTCCATTGATTAAAATTTTACTTGATTTTCAGGAATAATAAATTAGTTAAATTAAATAACGAATAATAAATTTATTAAAATAGGCTGCATCTCTCATAAAAATGCCGCGAGAAAAAAGTCTAAAATAAAATAAATAATTAAGTAATTAATTAAATAATTTATAAAAATTTATGTTGAATTCCCGTATTTAGCTTAGCAGGCGTTACATAATTGAAAATTATACACTGAAATAAAATTAATGGACCCCAAGTGCTGCTAAGCCTTATGCATATTTTAAACTTTGGCTTTTTTAGTCATTTTATAGGCCTTTCGGGTCATTTTATAGTCTGGTCAAAGCAGTGTTTATTTTGTTTTGTAGCTTATTTTTATTGCTTTCCATAATCTTGTTTCGGTCTCTTTAGCGCCTTAAAAACTGAATGTTTTGCAGCAGGGTTTTTGATTTTTAATTATTTGTTTTATCTAAAAGATTTAGAAATGTATACGTGGTATAAATGAATTGTTATTGAATGGTTTTTTGGTTAACTATATCGCTCATTTCGTGCAAGACCGTCACAACTCAAAATTTGAAACTTTACAGGAGAGCCTTTTTAAGATTCCAACCTATTATTATTTATTTTATTATTTATTTTATATACAGTTATAAAATCAAATGTTTCTTTTTTGCTACAAAGAAAACCACATGTACAAGAGGAATGCCAACAAAAAAACTGAAATGTGACCTTGTTGATGTTAATTGCTCAAGTTTGTTACAAGAGGTCATAGCGTCAAAAGCATCTGTATTACCGTTATTTTTTCGATAATTCTCTCCGTTCTTAGATCAATTTGTAGAGATTTAAGAGGAGAAAATTTCTGCATTACTAACTCGAAAATACCAAATTTTGAGTTGTGACGGTCTTGCACGAAATGAGCGATATATTTATTGTATTGTTTTTTTCGGCTTATAAATATAATAAAAGTATCAAATCAAATAGACATATGTGACAGCGCATAGAGAAAGGGACCAACCAGTAAGGTAAAGGGAACAGTAAAAACCAACTACACAAAACAAGAGGTAGGGACGATCTACGCGCGTTTTCAAGGTTGATCAACACGTTCCTGACGTCATGAGATTTGTCGCTTTCAAATAAGACCAATACCAACACGCTCAGTGATGGTACACCAAAGATACATGTATTTAAATCCTTAAAATGGCTCTGCTGAACAAAACCCTTAGGTCCCTTTCTATTTTGGGCGTCACATATATGTTTTTCCCATATAAAATTATTTGAATTGTTCGAGTTAATCGAACATATTATAACTCTTGTTCGATTAATCGAGCAAAATTAAAATTTAAAAAATCGATTAATTCCTTACTCAAGCAAAATCAAAAGTCAAATAATTGGATACTCTAGTTCCGATCCTACTGAACCGATGTTGCTGGATTTCAATCCCAAGCTGCTTAGGATAACTACAAGCAATTTGAGACCAAGTTTGTTCTTTTCTTTTGCGTTTTTCGAAAGTGAGCGTGTTTTCAACAGACGGACGGACGGGAAGAAAGACGGAAATGGCTAAATCGACTTAGAATTATTTAAGGAGCCGGAATATATATATTTTATGCGGTCTTAAATGTATAAAAAAAAAAGTTTCACACGGAATGACAAACTCAGTATACCCTCATTCACCTCTAGTGGTGGTGGGGTGTATAATAATCCTGCCTGTTAAAAACGTTTTTTTTTTGCTGAAAAATAATTATTTTGTAACTTAAAACGTTATTTTTTTTATATGACATTAAGACACGACTACGTCTTTGGTACAAGCGTATAAAATAAAGCAAAATCAGACAGTTCATTTCAAAACTGCACAAGAAACCCCCTTCACCCATGTTCCTTGGAAGTAAAATAATATTTGATGTGAAACAATTATTGCATTACCACATGCATTTGATTGGTTAATCGATATCGCACAAGTCTTAATTAGAAAACACTTTAAATAAATAATTTTGTTTAAGACAGTCTAACTAAATTGGTATGTGTTATTTACTAAAACATAATTGTGGGCAGCCGCTTATAATTTAGATTTCTACTGTACAGTTACGAAGAATCAATTAAAATTTTTTTTTTTTTTTTTAAACACAACAATATTTTTTTTAAGCAATTGTAAAACATTATTTAGGACATTATGACGATATGACTTGATAGCACACCATGTGAATCACCCATATATTGTTACTAATTATAGGAAATATAAACATAAGCAATTACGAAGCTGTTTATGTTAATGTCGAGTCTCAGATGCCCACCACTGCTATAAGTTCGTAGAAAATGTTTCAGAATTAGTCTCGTATTTTCCAAAAGAAAAAAAAAAAAATTAAATTTTTAAATAAAACATTGAAATTAAAATAAATTTTTATTATTTTTTGTGCTAGATATTAAATAAATGGTGCAAGAACTATAACAAACTTAAGTTTCTTTCAAAGTACCACAGATTATTTCAAAAATTCTTTCAGCATCATTGACAAAGTATAAATGGTCTTTGTCATTTGTAAAGCTGTATTCAGTGATAAGGGAGCAACACCACCAATTGTTATGCCAGAGGCCTGCTGTGATTCTCTCAACATCAATAAAATCATTTTCTGTTCTGAAACGGTTAAATTATACCAACAGGAATCGTAAATCATGACAATAATATCATCGTTCTGAAAAAACCATAAAAAAGAAGGATACATTTTCACTCTACACATGGATATTTTTTAAAACGAAACTTACCGCTACTTCGACTAAATTACCCAAAGAGCAATACGCATAGACCATGGCTAATAAATAAAATAGAAAAATTGGGGCCGGTGGCCATATGTCCAAAAAAATGCAAACAATGGTGAAAACAATACCAAAAAACTCGGTGGCAATTTGAACAAAAATTACCCAAAAGAAAGTACTTTTGATAGTGTCGCAATACCTTAAATAAAACAGAATATTACAAAATACCCAAACCAAATATTAAATGTTAGTTGACTAAAATTTTTTATATTTTCTTTTTGCAGACTTCATAGAGAAATACTCCTTATATGGACATTGCTCTAAGCTCAATATTGCATATTGGGTGGCTTGTCAAAACTTCCAGTGTCATAACATCCGTGGACATTATGACTCTTTTTGGTGTAACTTCACTTTCAAATGTGTCGCAATGTCCACTTTAGTTAGCGAAGCCGTTGATTTTCTCCTCTATGGTATACAAACGCTGACTTCGCCAACTTCAGCTTTCCTGCATTGCTGGCTTTTGGCCCTGCGAAAGGATTTTCTATTCTGCCGACTTCGCTAACTATAGTTTCTAAATTCGAAATTTTTAAATTTAGAATTTCAAAATTTGGAATTATAAAGTTCAGGATTTCGAAATTCGGAATCTTGAAATTCGAGATTAAAACAAATTCGGGATTTTGTTAAATCTTTCGTCCCAAAGCTTGACAATAATGGAACCACTAAAAAGTTTCATAATGTTCAGGGACCTTATGACACGCCTTTCATTGAAATTGTGACAATTTTGAAAGTGTCATAGTGTCCACGGACATTTTGACACTTTTTGGTGTGTCATTATGACAGTGAACGTTATAACATGCCACCGCATTTTGGGTAGTTTTGTGTCTTTATTTAAAACAAAGAAAATAAGTTCCATAAATAAAAGTTAAAAGCGGATTTTATTTCGTTTGTTTTATAAGAACAGGGTTGACATTTCAATAGTTCTGAACACAGATGACAGATAGTCAAAATAAATCCATTCATAATTTTACTCACTTCATATATTTCTGATGCCATTTAAATATGTCATTTAAAGAATCTCTCGATTTCGTAACATCTCTAGGATTTTCTTCCAAAATTGTATCCAGATCATCAAATTTACATTTCAGAATATTCTTTATTAGCGGTATATGAGCCACATATATAAAGAGCCAGGAATCAATAACCAAATTGCCGAAACCCGCAAAAAAACAACAAATCACATGTACAACTGAAGTGAAATAAAAACCAAAATCTGTTTCGAAATTGATGAAGGGCACCATCACCGGTAAGATCTCGACACGCGTTTTCAAGGCGACCAACATGATGACGGGCATTCCAACAACAACTGTAAGGGTAAAACAAATAATCGAAAATACGACAAAAAGTAATTTCTTTACTAAAGAAATGTTGGCTTTTAAACATTTTTTATAGGAAAATGATTTTTGTTCATATGTCTTGTACATTTCAGTTATTTCGTGATATAAAAAGCAAAAATTATCTCGCTGTTGTAGTACATTTATAAGTTTGACATAGCCCTATAATTTTAGAAGAGATTTGAATTTTGAAATAAGCTTAGAAGAATTGAAAACTGGCTGCTTACCTGAAACCCACTTCCCAATACAGAGTATGATTTCAAAAGATTTAAATAATTTCCTTTGACGACCACTTCTATATAGTTGGTGTAAAATAAAAAAATTATTGCCAAATTTACAAGGGCAAAAACAAAAACTGTCTTCCAATTAATTCTAAAATTTTCCTTAATAACATCAGCGCCACATATTTTCGAAATTCGACGAGTAAAATTGAAAATTTTTTCAAAATCTTCGGAATATTTTGTAGTCATTTTTGTTTTTTTTTTTTTATTGCAGTTATATTTTGCTAATAAGGACTTGAAAGAAACTATTCTTTGTTTACAGTAAATATTTCTTTTTATGAAAACAAAATATAATTATTGCACTATGGGGCACTCAACGCATCCTATTTACAATAGAAAAAAGCAAAAAATTTTCTAATATTTAAAAGGAAACTGAGGTAAAACATTTTATTTCTTTTAAAAACGAAGAGTATTTTTTCTTTGGCTCGACACTGTCAAATTTTTCTACATTATATTTCCTCTTTACCTTCAGTGAAGGGTATAAAAACAACTGATTTCATAAGGAATGTGCGATCAGTTTCGCACTTTCCTTAAGCTTTTCTCAAACTTAACAAAGTAAAGTTCAATATGGTTTGACACATATAATTTAAATTAGGGAAGTAACGAATACCGATACCGATGCCGATATATCGGCGATACTTCACCTTTGCCGCTTTATCGGTATCGGCGATATTTTACTGTCGATATGCCGATAATTTCTTATAGTTTTTTTGAGCAAAAAATTTAATTTTCAATTTTTTTATTTTTTTTGCATAACAACTAATAGTAAAAAATCAAACAGAATTATAAACTGTTTCTTTTAATTCTTAAGCTGCAGGTCCACACCACGGGTTTTCGATTTTTCGAGACGCTTGCTAAAGTAGAAAGTTATCCTACTTCATGCATTCGATACGTATATGCATTTAACGCATTTGCTGTGTAACTTGTCAATACAATTCTGAAGTACGACTTTTTGGACTGATGCATAAACACATTGAACGCTTGGTGTGGACCTGCAACATCAGCCGTTTTGCTTTGCACCGTAATGGTAAATCTTGTATGTAATTGTACGTTTAAAGAATTTTCTAAAAAAACTAAAAGTCATTTCTCTGCAAATTTTGAGTTACTTCAGAGAGACCACAAAATCCATAAGCAAAACCACTGCTACATTTTCTGACATTATTTCGATAGTAAGTCTTTGAAAATTATTAGAAAATACGCTAAATGAATAAACTGAGATGCAGAATAGTTCCGGGTGCCCCAGTAGGCTAGTTGGTAGTGAGTTAGTCAATCAGTGCGGGGGTTGAGGGTTCGATTCCCGCCAGAAACTCAGATCTCCTGTAGACAAGCGTAGAGCTTCGCAGGATTAGCATAGGAAAAAAAATGATTTTCAATGAAAGATTCACAGAAAAAACTGTTTTATCAATTAAAAAAAATGGTTTAAAAAGTATTTAAATTTAAATAATTTGATAATTGAATCAATTACACTGTGCTACACTCGAAAAGCACTTCTGAAATGACCTAGTGTGCGTTAAAGGTGTTGATGAGCATGTTACGAATCCGGGCTTAAAAGTTTCAATATACCTCCAAATTCCCGAGTTATGGACCAAAGAAATTTTTTTGAGGCTGCTACTTTGAAACATTTATAACTTTTTTATTTATTAACCGATTTTTGAAATTCAAACGGTTTTGGAAAGAAAAATAATTGTTATTTTGAAATATATATACTTCTTGTACAATATTAGCTCAAATATGAATAAATTTTTTCAATTATATGGAAATTTTTTTATTTTTTTTAAACTTTTAAAATTTCTACCAGACTTTTTTCCGAATTTAGTTTAAAGATAACAAATATATTAAAGACAGTATTTTTCTGAGTAAAATTAGATGTCATTTGTTGAAATCGGTTGAGAAATGAGGAAGTTAAAGTACTTTTTGCGAACAAAGTGCTTGCAAAAAAGGAAATTTTGTAGCACCGTGTTATTTTTTTAGTTGAAAGAAAATTAAAAATTTAATTTTGACTTAATTTACATTTTAGTTGTTTCTAAATAAATTTTCAATTAAAATTTTAATTACATAACAAAAAATCTTAATTGACTTTTTTCGTTTAAAATAAAACAATTTAAACATGTAGAATTGTTATTGGGAATTGTCAATATTCATTTAAATAAATTAACACATTGGCAAAGTTTTTTGATCACTTTTTAAATTAAAATTAAAAATATCATTTATTGAAAATATTTTTTCAATATTTTAAACTTTTTAGTAATCAATATAATCATTTTGGTAATAGGAGCAAAATCAACAACTTGTTTGCTTGATATTATGAATTTAGAACAAATTTGGTGATTGGAGAAATTTAATAATTTTTTCTGTGTTTGAGGGTTTAGAGAGCAATGAAATATTTTTTTTATTTAAAATTCTTTACCTTCGATACACATAGCTAGAAAATTTCAAACACAATAGTTCGAAAAAACATCTTATTGGGCTACTTAATATGACTCTGCACTCCGAAAGTGTTAAAGACACGACCACCTCTACATCTATTAAAAGTTCTGATAAGTCTTCATGTCATTTGGAGCGTTTGTGAAAATCTTAAAAGAAAATCTGGAGAAGAATGATCCTCTGTCCATCCTACGCCGTGGTTCAGCTAATTAAAAAGTCTAGATACATCTTAGATATTGTCATTTATCTAGAAAAAATAAGACTTTTTGTAAGAGTAGGGCTTTTTCTGAAGAAAGTCATGTAAAATTAGGATTTTTCTTAAATTCTTGGTTTGTTGTAGAATACTGTGACTTTTTCTAAAACAAATATTTATTTTAGTGAACAAAATGTGATTATTGTGGAAAAAGTCATGCCTCAAAGAGCTTATGCCCGATTAACATAATTAGAGAAGACTTAAAGTTGATGCATTTGTGATGGAAAATGAAGAGCAAGGAGCAACGGTTATCAATGTCATCAATGCCAACAATGTATCCAGATGATTCAACATACGTACCGCCATCACATTTTGTTCACTAAAAGTGTATTTTTTCACACTATTTCCTAAAAAAAAGTAACTTTTTTCAAAAGTCCGTAAACTTTCGCCACATTTTTTCAAGAAAGTTGGAGTAATTATAAAAATCAATTTTTGTTTTACAAAAAGTCTCACTATTCTACACCAGGCTAAGAATTTTAGAAAAAAGCCTAATTTGAAATGACTTTCTTCAGAAAAAGCCCTACTTTTACAAAAAGTCTTATAGTTTCGCTTATTGCTTTTTTAAAAGTTTGATTTATTAGTTGTACCACATGGCGTATGCATGTTAATAAATTGGAATTAAATAATACTCATACGTAACCAAGTAACTTGACAGATGTTTTCTTTGCAGATTTTTCTAAAAAAAAATAACAAATATGTACACTAGGGTGGGTCGATTTCAAAATCTGCCAAGTGACAAGGGTGCGACAGCCCTCCAAAGTTATTGGAAGTCGATCATTAAATGGGTCAAAGTGGGATTTATCAAAATTGGACATTTGGGTCAAAATAAGGAACATCAGAATTTATTTTTTATGTATGGTTCCTTGGGCAAAGCTTCTTATTTTGATCCCTAGAATACGATTTGCCTTCTGACTTGGGCGAATTTTGAATCGACCCGCCCTAATATACATATATTTAAAAGAAAAAAAATTTAAGAAATTTATTTTGTAGTTGTCAAAATAACTAAATAACAATATAACCCAAATATATTCAAAATGAGATAATATTTTGAAAATTCCCTACATTTTCCTTAAAAGTAAAAGCTGTCCTTAAAAAAAAATCCATACAAAAAGGAAAAATTCCCTACTATTGGCATCACTGGTTACAAAAATTATGCAAGTAAAATTTACTTGGATTGGCCCAATACTGACTGCAAACAAGTTCCGAATATTTGTTTGTTTTAAAAAGTTTATTTTTTTTGAATTTTTAACATGATAATAATTTTATTAATACCATTGTGCATAATAAATAATTATTTAACAATTAATATGTCAATTAGAAAAGTATTTGCAAACAATTCAAAACAATGTTAATAATTAAGAGCAATTAAATCAAAATAGAGAGTTCCGTAAAATTATATTTTTAGAAATCTTTTGCAGGGAATAAAAACCTCAACATTTTTTAACAAAATAGTAAAAAGATAAAAATATACTTGAAAACTTTGGTCCATGGGTATATAATATATGACACCATGGGCCCTCAAGGTAGAGCTTGTAAAGGCTCGGCCATTTTAATAAGAGATCGAATAACACATTTTCTAATGTGTGATTTTCATAAAGACTACCTTCAACCAACAAACATTTTTAATCTAGTAATTTCAGTATTAAACTGCCCACCATTCATTAACACACAGAAAAAATTATCAGTAGTTTTTTTCTATCACTTTAATTAATGTTTTAGTTGAAAGAAAATTAATAATACAATTTTGATTCAACTCACTTTTTAGTTGTTTTAAAATAAATTTTTAATTAAATATCAAAAAAATTAATTGATTTTCTTATTTAAAATAAAATAATTTAAACTTGTAGAATTGTTCTTGGGGATTGTCAAAACCTGAGCTTTATTTAATTAAATCAATTAACACATTGTTTGAAACGCCAACGTTTTTTGATAATTTTTTTTAATTAGGATTAAAAATATCATTTATCGAAAAAATATATTCACAATTTTAAAATTTTTATAATTTTTAGTAATCAATATAATCATTTTGGTAATAGGTGCAAAATCAAACACTTTATTGCTTGATTCTATAAATTTGATATGAATTTTTTTGATTAGAGACAATTCTTAATATTTTCTGTGCAATACCAGAAAGCCAATATCCTAAATATTATAATCATTAAGCCCCTGTTTTCTGTCTCCTGGTGATTACATGGTTATACATACCTTTTGGGGTCATGATTAATAACACCAAATGGTCGAGTTTTCTTTAAATTTAATTTCTTAAGTAGGACTTAAAGTGATCGTAAGTGGACAACCAAATTAATGGCATCCTGATTGGTAGAAAATTCCAGGCATCAATGATTTTGGTGTGGTTAAAAATATCCCGATTGAAACGTTTTGTATTAAAGTATCCCTTGCATTATCTTCTGATCACACTCCCACTATAGTTCTTACAACTAACATTAAAAAAATCGTGTCTCCGAGTGATCAGTTATCTAGCGACAACGCGCCGACGGATACATTGATTAGAATCAGGGACCGTAACAGCTATAAGCGATATCTAAAAAGTTCTTCTATAACCGTTTGTGAGCTAAAAACAAACAAAAATCATCTTAATAAGTAAATTTTCAACGTAAAAATAAAAGGTCAAATTTAACTATTATCATGAAAAAAATTGGGAATTAACACAAAACTAAATCTTGTTACTGAATAAAAATATTTTGTATTCCAGAAAATAACTTTGTCATTAAAAGTGTTTTATTTATCAGTCATTAACCCGTTATGTCCTACTGTTGCCATACGGCAACGCTCTCTGTATCAGCAGTTACTCAGCATTTGCTAAGCGTGGCTAACGGTAAATATTAAATGAGCGAATATTTGAGAATGTTTATATGATGTTTTTAATATTTAAAGTAAAATAAAGTCAGTTTCGTTCAAAGCATCTTGTTGATAAGCTGTATTTTGGAAGTGCAAAAAAATAAGTTGTAAAATTTTGTAAAAATGGATTTCATGAAAAAGTAATTGCTAATATTTTTCAGAACTTGTTGTTTTCTTTTAAGTAAATTGATTAATTAGTTTCTTAAGAAGTGTATTTTTGGTTTTGCGTAAAAATTATATATATTAAATGTTGATATCATACATATATTTAAGTCTTTTAACACACGTTGCCATATGGCAACGGCAGGCACTATATGTGAATAAAAAGATAGTTATTTTTTTTTGAAATATGTTTGAAATTTTACAGAAAAATAACATTATCTGAAGCCTTAGACTTCCTGGAACAGCTTGATAGCGAAACCGAAGATGAAGTTTCAAAGATTTTTATTGAACCACCTGAAAATGATGGCTATATAAGCGGTGAAGATGACGCTACAGAAGAAGAAGGCGGTATCCCAGATAACGTTTGTCCTTCTCAGCTGAAATCCAATTGCGAAATAGTTTTTAAAGGTGGTCAGCGATTAGGTTCTAATGAGGACGTTGGCGAAAATGATAGCAACAACAATCAAACAATATCTGAAGATATTCTACAGAGTTTAGTTGCAAATTCTTCGGAAAGTGTCAATTCTCAACAGAAAGAAACAACAGTTTGTTTAAAAAGTATTACACGTAAAATCCCGTTGTTTCCTTTAACAACAATTGATAAAGGACAAAAATATACTTGGGTTAAAAATGATTTCGCCCCAAAAATTTCAATATTTCCTGAGAGAAATTATGAAGATTGCCTGCACTTAAAACCACATGAGCAGTTTGAGAAGTTTTTCGATGACTTTTTGGTACAACACATCGCTGACAAATCTAACGAATATGCAGTTTTTAAGGGAAGAAAGAACCCGGCCATTAATACTGCTGAAATTCGCTGCTTTATTGGTATCCTCTTAATAACGGGATATAGGACGCAGGCAAGAACAAGAGATATGTGGTCGGCCGAAGATGATTTACGAAATAATATCGTCTTTGAAAGTATGCGTCGAGATCGTTTTCAGGAAATATGTAGTTGTCTACATTTTGTAGGCAATGCTCAAGACGACAATGGCGGTGATAAGATGTGGAAACTTCGTCCGATTACAGACCATCTAAAAGTCAACATGCTTAAGAATTTTCATCCGGAACAAAATTTGTCATATGATGAGAGCATGATTTCCTATTTTGGGAAACATAGCTGCAAACAGTTTATTAAAGGTAAACCAATAAGATTTGGCTATAAAGTTTGGTCACTCTGCACACCAAGTGGATACTTAATAAATTTTGAAATTTACCAAGGAAGAAATCCACGTTCAAATGCAGAGTATGAAAAGCTATTTGGAAAGTGTGCAGCCCCACTTATAAATATGATTGACGAACTTCCAGAGGAAAAGCGAAATTTGCCATATAGTTTTTTCTTTGACAATCTTTTTACTAGTTTCCAGCTACTTAACTTTCTCAAAAATAAAGGCTATTGTTCAACTGGGACAATCCGCGAAAACCGTGTTCCGAAGGACTGTCCAATAGTCAAAAAGAAAGACATAAAGAAGAAAGAAGTTCGCGGCTTTTGTGACTACGCTGTTGCAAAAGAAGCTGAAATAAGCCTGACGCAATGGTTGGATAATTCTGTTGTTTTGATTGCATCTACTGCATTTGGTGCCACTCCATTTTCAAAGATCTCGAGATACTCGAAAGAAGAAAAAAAAAAAGTAAGTATTCAAAGACCATGCGCTGCAGCGGAATACAGCAAGTATATGGGTGGAGTTGATCGACTAGATCAAAATGTCAATTGCTATCGCATTGGCTACCGTGGTAAAAAATGGTGGAGCTCTATTTTTACATGGTTGGTGGACGTATGCGTTCAGAATTCTTGGCAACTGCAAAGAATAGAGAAGAGTAAAATGAGCCAGCTTGAATTTAAAAGACAAATTGCCGTTTACTACTGTAAGCACTTTGGAGAACCAAGAAAGCAAAGTGGTGTGATTTCTTCACGCAAACGACGTTACGATGAAGATTCTGCAGAAGATGCTCTTCGCTATGATGGTAAAGAACATCTGGTTATACCAATAATTAAAAAACGACGTTGCGCTGGAGAAACTTGTAAAACCATTGGTCGAACAGCCTGTAGAAAGTGCGACATTGGCCTTTGCATTAAATGTTTTGCTGATTATCACACAAGACCCAAGATATTCAGAGATAAATGTATTTATTATATGTTGCTTCATTAGAAAAAAAATAATTTTTTTATGTACCTATGTATATGATTGTTTTTTAATAAAATATATTAGCTAAAAAAATCATTTCATTATTATATTTTGTAAGTTGAGATAGTTCCTGGCGTTGCCATATGGCAACAGTCTGTCCTGGCTCCTGCAGGACAAGGGTGCAAAAAATAATTATGACGAAAAGTTCTTCTCATGAGTAAGATTGGAATTTGATAAATTTTTTTTTAATATTTACAATAAAGTATTCTCGGGCATAACGGGTTAAATGAAACTCATTTGAAGAGTTTTATTTTTTCCGTCATAAGATAAGATAAAACTCTTAAAAATAGAGTTTTATTTAGACGTCAAAAAATTAAACTCATTTGACGACCATGATTTTTTCCATCAGAAATGAAAACACTTTTTATGTATATTGACACCCAAAGTCGGCCGCTGGTCAAATCATTTCAATTTGTAAAGCAGTGTAATGGAATATAAATCGTCATTAAAAAAGAAGAAAATAAACAAAATGAGTTGTATTTTGGACGGAACAAGGTAGTGTGCTATATTCGGCTGTGCCGAATCTTTGATACCCTCCACCGACAGGAGTGGGCTCTATATGATTAATACATATTATTAACTAATCTTCACAAAAATTAACGTCAGCATTAAAATTAGTTGTGGCTTAGACCTGAATTAAATTATTGACCGACAATAAGAAATTTTTATGCGTTTCTTTTTAGATCTTTGAACTGGCTTGAGTAAAATATCATGATTTGTAACAGTTTAAGCCGAACTAAAATAATTTTTAGGAGGGTAATTTGTATTGGACCTATGGTAAATTATGGACCAATCAACCCGAAATTTTGAAGACTGATTTCTGGTATAACAAAAAATAAATTAGAATAAATTTCAATAAAGCAGTGTAATTAATTTTAGCGTTAACAGTTTTTTTTTGTTTTCATTATTTATTTATTGAATCTTCATATATTAAATATGAACTAACAATAATTAATCAAATCTTATACTAATACATTATTTTTGTCCTGTCAATGCTAGACGAAAATGTTTCTCCTCACGGTTTCTGTTCACATATGTAGATGTTTAGCGGTCTTCTCGTCGGATGAGTCCTGTGGTATCTCTTCTCCTTAATCTAGAGTGTCCACTGTCATTTAAAATATTTCGAGCTAGTGGATTTGGGTGCGACTCAAGCCTTTTTAAATATTTTACTGCGTACTTCGTAATAATAGTTTTTACTAATGGCACATTGAGATCCTTGTGAATATTAGAGTTTTTAACATACCAGGGAGCGACTGTGATTATTCGAAGAAGTTTATTTTGGCGCCTTTGAATTTTTTCGATATTTGAGGCCGAGGCAGTGCCCCATAGCTGAATACCGTAGTGAATTTCAGAAGGCTGCTTAATATGAAATCTAAGGTAAATTATGGACCGTATATCGCAAAATTGCATGATATTTTTTCTGGCCACATGAATCTAAGTTGGAAAAAATTTAACCACAATATCTATTCCTGTTACGGTTCTAGGCGAATTTAGTTATTTTTCCAAAGTGGGCTTCATATGGTTTTAGGCATAATAATTGTTTTCCTACAGTAGGGTTTATATGGGGCCTAGGGTAAATTATTAACCGATCTTTGCGAAATTTGGCAGTGTGATTTGCAGTCGTATACCAAATTTAATACCATTCCGTGCATTATTCCACCATTTATGTTAGTTTTTGTATCAAAATTATCAATTTTTTTAGGGTGGTGGTTTCACATTTTAAATCATAGCTCTGAACCTACTAAACCGATGTTGCTGGATTTCAATGCCAAACTGCTTAGGATAACTACAAGCAATTTGAGACCAAGTTTATTTTTTTTTCTTTTACGTTTTTCGACAGTGAGCGTGTTTTCAACAGACGGACAGACAGACGGTCATGGCTAAGTCGACTAAGAATAACTGAAGGAGCCAGAATATATATACTTTATTCAAACCTAGAAACATAAATTTTGGCATATAAATATATCCACAAAAGAAAGTAAGACGCTTTCGAAGTAGCCAACAGATACGAAGTCAAACTTTTGATACGAAATGACTTTATCGTTTGATGTCAAGCTCAATTCTCAAACCTTAGAACATCAAACATTGAATTCAAATTGACATTGATTTGCATATAATCATTTAATATACAATGTTTTATCAATTTGATATTAGATGTCATTCTCAAATCAAAAATAAACAAAATAAATAATGGTGATTAAAGTTAAATGTGTTTTACAATCAAAGAAAAATGACATATCACGTGAAGTGAATTTGCATTTAGAAGACCATAAAGTTCTTGTGAAAAAACATAAATTATTTGTGAGTAAAAAATTAGTTACAAAGTGAATAAAAAAAAACCGGAAAGTAAAAAATATAAGTTTGTTGTACGATCCGCGATGAAAATCCTCAAAATTATAAGGGCCCAAATGTTTCTTCTTTCCAAGAATTTGAGGATGGAAAGAATTTTATCTTTAAGCTATTGTGGCGATTCTGTAGCTGACAGTTTATTTAAATATATAATGAATTCAAATTGAAAATAATATTATTCATTAATGTTCCACGTGGCCTTAAAATCCATATTTGAAAAACATTTGAAAATTACGTTTGAAAACAAGATGAAGATAAATACATCTCTCAGTTCAAAAATTATTTTTCCGTTTTGTTGAGAATGCTATGAAATTCAAATCACTATTAAACGTTTGTCGTTTGAGGAAAAGTTTGATTTCACATCATTATGAATTTGAAATCAAACCTCCGTGTTTGTTAAATATTTTCATGTGTTATACACCTTAGCTCGAACTCATAATTCAAGGAAATGTTTTGTATGTATTTTGCAAATATTTTAGGCAAACTTAGACGACCAAATTCTAGTTTTAAGACTTTTACATGGGGTTGTCATTGGAGGGGGTCAATTGACACCTAACAGCCACCATTTGACAAGTCACACATCTATTCTCAATGAACGTGTTTAGTGCTAGTTACTACAATGAAGTATTATTTCAATATAATGTAGTATTATTTCAGTAAAACAAGTCCAAGAACTAAATTAAAGAACCATATTTTAGAAAGTCCCAATAGAAATGTGTCACACCACCGGTGAATACTCAACTGTAATTCTTTACCTTTTCTACTTTTTTTTTTTTTTTTTTTTTTTTTTTTTAATATTACCTATGCTAATCCTGCGAAGCTATACGCTTGTCTGCAGGAGACCAGAGTCTCTGGCGGGAATCGAACCCGCCACCCCGGCGCTGATAGACTAGCTCACTACCAGCTAGTCTACCGGGGCACCCGGTATATATACCAGTAACATGATTAGTTCTCCATTCACTGGTCATGAGTTATTTCTTTTTGTACTTGTTCTATTTTTACAAGTCCCAGGACTAGTCTGTTGGAACAATTGCCACAATTTTCCCGCAGCGATCATTTGTTAATAAAGCGATTTCGTATGGGCGTTGGTTCAAATAATAGTCCTATTTGGCTGATTTTTGGAACCAAAAAATCTTATATATAAATAATTGGGTTATTTTTTAATATAAAATGCACATTATACCAGGCCTGTGGAGTCGCCTGAAAAAACGCTGACGCTGACTTATTTTATGTGCGATTCCGACTCCAACTCCTATTCTAACCTTGATGCTAAATGTATATGAGACTGGGCCTTATTCGACTTCAAACTCTTTGTAATCCCTCCACTACTAGTGGT
Source organism: Pollenia amentaria (assembly GCA_943735925.1). Lineage (NCBI taxonomy): Eukaryota > Metazoa > Arthropoda > Insecta > Diptera > Polleniidae > Pollenia > Pollenia amentaria. The sequence goes on from OX031009.1 coordinate 165,526,390, forward strand.
GAATAAGGGTATACTAAGTTTGTCATTCCGTGTGAAACTTTTTAATTATGCATCTAAGACCCCACAAAGTATATATTTTCTGGTTTCTTAGGTAACTATAAGGGGGCATTTACACTGCGTCTTTTCAGACATGCCTAATATCCATATACATATAAATTAAAAACATGAAAATTCATAAAAAAAACATGAAAACTCGCTTCGTGTCTGTTTGACAACCCCTCCTTCTTCTCTGACCCGATCGCCTACAAACAAAACAAACGTGTTTGTTGGATATGTCTGAAAAGACACCGTACCATTTTAAGTCCCTCTAAGTCGATTTAGCCATGTCTGTCTGTCTGTCCGTCTGTTGAAAACAGAAAACACGCTAATTTTCGAAAAACTCAAAGGATAAGAACAATGTTGGTGTCAAATTGCTTCTAGTTATTCCAAGTAGCTTGGTATTAAAAACCAGCAAAATTCGATCAGTGGGATGAAATTTAGAAATTATGGATCGAAATGTAGAACCACCACCGTAAAATTTTGTCAATTACAAAAACTAACATAAAAGGTGGCATAATGCACAGCTTGATATACGATTTTGCATAAACTCGTTCTATATGACAAGAAATCATACTGTACGTCTTAAAACGTAATAAATATTGCTAACTTATTGAAAATGTGCTATGGCATAGTTTTATAGGACTAGAAATCACACTGCCAAATTTCGTAAAGATCGATTCATAATTTACCATAAGCCCCATATAAAGCCTACTCCCGAAAAATTTTAGTTTAGTACGCCTTAAACCGTAATAAATAACGCTATCATAATAAAATTTGGTGCGCTACTGTTTTATAAAACTGCAAAGTTTGGTGAAGATCGGTCCATAATTTACTTTAGGCCTCTTATAAACCCTACACTCGGAAAACAGTTTAGTACGTCTAAATCCGTTACAAAAACTTCTTTCATATAGGACTAAAAATCATACTATATAATTTCGTGAAGTTCGGTCCATAATATACCAATTATTTAAATACGCCTAAAACGGTAGCAGATATAGATATTTTACTAAAATTTGATCCATTTTTGATTCGTATGGCCAGAAAAAATATCATGCAAATTTCTGATTATCGACCCATATTTACCTTAGATCCCATATTAACCAGCCTCCTGAAAAGGACTTTAAACGCTTAAGCAACTTTCACTACTATTATGAAATTTGTCCCATTTAGATTTTTAATTACAGAAATCACTATTCAGGATTTAGTGATGATTAGTCTAATTAACCATGGGTCTAATATAAATTTCCCTCCTTAAAATCATTTTAGTTCGGCATAAACTCTTACGAATCAGGATATTTTATTCATGTTAGTTCAATTTACTAGAATAAAAACACAACACTGTCAGATTGTCATCCAATTGGTTTTAAACCGGAACCAATTTTTATACTGACGTCCGTTTTTAGAAAGATTTATTAATAATTTTTTGCTCTCATATATTCTAACTGCCGGTGGAGGGTATCAAAGATTCGGCACAGCCGATCATAGCACTTGTTTTTAATGCAGTACCTTTTCAGTGATTAAATATAGCAGGAAAATTATTCTGTAAAAATTTCAAATCGAAATTTTAAATATTGCATCGCCAATTTCGAAGAATTTTTATTTTGTAAAATATTAGAAAATTTTTTTATGCCGAAAAATCTTGTAGTCAGAGTCGTGAGTTTTTGCGGGTACTACGACTTCGACTGTGGTATAACAGCCTCAACTCCGACTCTTAAACTCCGACACCGACTTCGACTCCACAGCCCTGCTTTATACATTAGAAATATTTGAGCCAAATCTTGTCTTCTTAGCGTATATGGTACGGGGCACAATGGCTCCCATATCGGGGAGAAAGTTGCAGTTATTGTCTTACAGCTGGGTTATTTAGGAACCGATTGCGGTAATTTTCAGCATAAACATTCTTATTGAATATAATAGTAAGCGAGTTAGAGGTCTATATGCGGCTGTGCCAAATCGGTAATGCCCTTTACTTAACTTATTGCAGCGTTCACTAGTCTACTTATCCACTAACATACTTTTTTAAACAGAATTAAAACAAAAAACACTTCAGCTCTTGCCGAATCATTGATACCCTCCACCGACAGTTACAATATTTCAGGAGCGGGCCATATGCGAAAGTATTTTCCGAGAGTGGGCTTTATATGGGGCCTATGGTAAATTAAGGACCGATCTCCACGAAATTTTATCGTGTTATTTCTAGTCTTATAAAACTGTGGCAGACAAAATTTTATTACAACAGCATGACCCATTACGGTTTTAGTGTAGTAAAGGTTTTTTTTCAAGAGTGGGCCTTATATGGGGCATATGGCAAATTATGCACCGATCTTTACGAAATTTAGTGGCATAATTTCTAGTTATATTAAACGAATTTGTGCAAAAATTCGATATCAATCCGCGCGTTTCGCCACTATTTATGTTTACCTTTGTATTTATTACAATAGAAGATATAAAAGGTACTTCGTTTTACCTGTTCTCTCGTTTTTTTAACACCATACATTCCAATTTTTAAAACTGCCTTTTTCGATGCATTAGAAAACCGTCTTCTCAATTTTCATGTCTCTAGGTAAAGAAGTTGTTCAAAGAAGTACCAAATTATCAAATCTTGCCTTTTTACCCATCCGCCAGCACCTTTTTCTTAAGGAACACTTTTTTAAAGTTTAGATATACGTTCACGCAGAGAAAAACATGGTTGTGGTAAACATATTAGAAGAGCAACATATTATGACAGAGTTCATGATTTTAGTCAAAACATATTACGATTATTATTAGAGTTAAATTTAGCCCCAAATATGAATAAAAATTCCCCAAGAGTTTCTTCCCTTCTCCAATTTTTCCTATTTAAATTTAATTGTAAAAATGGGAAGGGGAAAATATATTATGATTCAAAATATGATTACAGTAATCATAGTATAATCGTGGGTTATCATAAAATCGTTGTTGCGATTTATTTATTATTAATAAATTATTTTATAGAATTTTCATTCTTTTTCTCTTAAAATAACATAAAACTTACAAGCAATGGTCAATATTTTTGCACCAATATTTTCGCACTTTCACAAAAATAAAACAAAAATAAAAGTTTTTTAGCAATGCTATTTTATTTTGTGACACTTATTTATTTTTAATTTCCTTAAACTGATAATTTTGTCTTTATTTTTAACGAGTATTGTTTTTTTAATCGCTTTGCCACTTTGTGTACACTAACAAATAATAATTATAAGTACAGGCGCACTTATAATATATATATATATATATATATATATATATATATATATATATATTAGGGCGGGTCAAATTGTATGGAACGATTTTTTGATGAAGCGTATAGCAAAACCGTAATCTATAGGTGATTCTGAGAAATTTTGCTCAAGAGACCATAGCTCGAAGTCGGATTTGGAGCCCCCAAAATTTCAAAAGAGAAATTTTTCCATATATACATAGAACAATTTCATAAAATTTTTTATTTTTAGTAGAGATATAAGGAATTTTTTTTTTATCGAAAAATAGCCTAAAATTAACTTTTAACTAATAAATTTTGAATTTTCTTCGATTTTTTTTCTTTTGCAGATTATGAAAGTTTAGATAATTTCTAACAACTTTTATTACGATCAATTTTTTTGTTTTCACTTGGTTACGTATGAGTATTTTTTAACTCCAATTTATTAACATGCATACGCCATGTGGTACAACTAATAATTTAAAAAGCACTAAAGAATTCCTAATATCTCTACTAAAAATAAAAAAAAAAATATTGGTATCAATACAGATTCTGAAAGGTGATAAAAAATAGTTTTAAAACAAGCCCATATTTAGAAATCTACTACAATTCTATCCGGTTTTATGACGAACTTATACGCTTCATCAAAAAAAAAAAAAAAAAAAAAAAAAAATTAACCCGCCCTAATAGGGGTGTCCGATTTTTAAGAACAAAAATTTGTCGATATTGTGCCATCGATTTTTCGAAAGCTTTTATGTCGTAGTGGAACTTTTTTTTTCCTCATGCCAAATGCTATCGAAAAATCGAGGGCACAATTACGATCACTAAATCGACCCACCCTAATATATGTATATATAATGTATATATGTATATTAGACCGTCTCACTTTTCATTTTTTTTCGAAATTCCTTCATGAACATCGATTTTCTTTATCTACTATAAAAACCAAGAAATTTGGTGTATAACACTTAAATATTGATGAATGGGAAGTGGTCTCTCAAATCGTTTTTTAATTTTTTTAGGCAAAATACCTTTTTTTCAAAAAATGGAAAAATCTTGATTTAGTAATTTCCCTCAAACTCAAGCAGTTCTAAATGGATTTGAACATCATTTCATGCATTATAAAGCTTATTAAATTTCCTAAATGTTTCTTAATGCAACATTGCCATTTTGTTCGATGGTTATTTATTCATAGCACTACAAACTCAGATTTTCAAATACAAACTTAACATTTTTTTTAATTTTTGCTTACCTTTTCATATATAAAAATTGAACGAGGCAAAACTTTTATATTCTGTAAAAGCAGTATGGTAGGAAATTTTAAAATAAAGATTTTGGTGTAAATAACAGTCGTATTCTGTTAAGAAAAACTGCAGTTTTAGTTGAAATGTTGAAAGTTGTTTATTTCTAAATATAAAAAAAAAAATAATATTTTGGTAATAACTTTTTTGTATCTGAACCGATTTTTCCGAGTTTTTCAGCAAATATGTTTTACTAAAGATTTCCGACTGTTATTTAACAGAATACGACTGTTATTTACACTTTATTTTAAAATTAAATCTAAGTAAATGGTAAATTTCTTCCTTTAGACGTGGGTATATAAATCTGCCAAATTGGTTAAGAAATGGTTAAGTTATTAGCAAAATACTCCAAAAATGGGCTAAAAAGCATCCACATTTTTATAAAAACTTAAATTTTAGAGCTGTTATGTGACCTATGGATACGTCTAATATATTAAAAGATCGGAAATCTTTAGTAAAACATATTTGCTGAAAAACTCGGAAAAATCTGTTCAGATACAAAAAAGTTATTACCAAAATATTATTTTTTTTTTTTTATATTTAGAAATAAACAACTTTCAACATTTCAACTAAAACTGCAGTTTTTCTTAACAGAATACGACTGTTATTTACACCAAAATCTTTATTTTAAAATTTCCTACCATACTGCTTTTACAGAATATAAAAGTTTTGCCTCGTTCAATTTTTATATATGAAAAGGTAAGCAAAAATTAAAAAAAATGTTAAGTTTGTATTTGAAAATCTGAATTTGTAGTGCTATGAATAAAAAACCATCGAACAAAATGGCAATGTTGCATTAAGAAACATTTAGGAAATTTAATAAGCTTTCTAATGCATGAAATGATGTTCAAATCCATTTAGAACTCCTTGAGTTTGAGGCAAATTACTAAATCAAGATTTGTTTTAATTTTTGGAAAAAAGGCATTTTGGCTAAAAAAATTAAAAAACGATTTGAGAGACCACTTCCCGTTCATCAATATTTAAGTGTTGTTATACACCAAATTTCTTGGTTTTTATAGTAGATAAAGAAAATCGATGTTCATGAAGGAATTTCGAAAAAAGTATAAAAACTGAGACGGTCTAATGTATATACTTTATGGGGTCTAAGATGAATATTAAAAAAGTTCCACATGGAATGACAAACTCAGTATACCGTCATTCACCACTAGTACTAGTGGGGGAGGGTAGAAGAATAAAATATATTGAGCACATTATTTCGTTTAAAACACATTTCTCTATATAAGCGGAAAATCATTTATGTATTTTTTATGTGTAGAAAAAGCAAAGAAAGTCTACTCATTAAAAAAAAACAACAACAAAATTATCCAAAATAGGAGCAATCGTGGTTTTTTGATCTCAGCAATTTTTGGACCAACCTGGCTGAATTGCAATAGCAAACTTTAACAGAGTATATGTGATATAAATATATTACAATCTAGTCCCAAGCGTTTATGGGGTCTTCGTAAAACCCATTTCAACATACACATGGACAGACGCACAGAAGGCCATCGTTAAATCAACTTCGCTACTCATAAGGATTCAGAAGAATATATATACCTCATAGGATCTACGATAAATATAGAAATTACAAACGGAATGACAAACTTATAGATTATCTTTACACAAGTTAAAAGGAAACAGTGAAAATTAGATACAATCCATCATTTGTGTGGTTTTCGGAAAGTTTATTTCAAAATGCACGGAGTTCGTTAAACTAGTCTTTTATAATTTATTGCGCCTTAGATTTATATTGTAGAAACTAAAATGAAATGACTAACTTTTCAATATCTTTTCCACCTGGGGTTTGTTGGCACAAAAAAATAACAAGGGACACTCTTATGTTAAATAGCTTAATTAATGTCTGAGAAAGAAACCGTTAACTTTCACATGTATTGGATGGATTAATTGATAACACTGCACAACAAAATGTAGTTTTTTAAAAGTTTCCTAAATAAAAATTACTGATCCGTATGTATTTTCATCTACTGATGACGATGGTATCATTAGATTTTTTCCTAATAGCTTTAGTTTTAAAGATATAGGGACATTTATTAATTGCATAATTTACACCATTTTCTTTTTTTCGGTCATTTTTCTCGAATGGTCCTTCAAAACTAAAAATACTTTCTGGATTATTAGCCTACACAAAAATCTCTTTCAGTTGAGTAGGGTCAGGTTAGTGAATATATCAGGATATTTCACTGTTAATGCAAGGATATTACAATTTTTGTGTTTTTGGTTTAGTCCTTATGTATTTTTTTCGCTGATTACGAATATAGCATTAGTTTTTGTGTACTACCGCACTCAGAAAAATTATCAGTAGTTTTTTTATTAATTAAAAAATTTGTTTAGAAATACTTTTAATTCAATAAATGTGAATATTGAATCAATTATTTTTATAGTTGAAAGAAAATTAAAAATATAATTTTGATTTAATTAACATTTTAGTGATTTGAAAATAAATTTTCAATTAGAATATTAATTAAATAACACAAAATCTTAATTGATTCTTTTGTTTAAAATAAAATAATTTAAACTTGTAGAATTGTTGTTGGGAATTGTCAAACTCTGAGCCATATTTTAATAAATCAATAAACATATTGTTTGAAACGGCAAAGTTTCTTGATCATTTTTTTAATTAAAATTAAAAATATCATTAACTGAAATAAAAATTTACCATTAACATTTTTACAATTCTTAGTAATCAATATGATATCAAAATTATTTTGGTAATAGGTCAAAAATCAACAAATTGTTTGCTTGATTCTATTAATTGGTATGAATTGGGTGATTAGAGACAATTTTTAAGTTTTTCTGTGTTCAAATTTTTAATTTTTTATGTGCATATTTTAGAAATATTGTGCATGCATTTAAAAAAAATACTATGGATTTTCCTTTTTAACCCCATTCAAAATAATTTGGTTTTTAAGTAAAATTTATCATCAATAACTAAATGGCTACGAAGAAAAGACTTTGTACAAATAATCTAGACACTTTTGTGTCAATATATTTTTGCACAGTATCGTAAACCTGTAGACTTCGAAAAAGCTGCATATTTCAAATATTTTAAAATTAATAGTTCCAATCGAGATAAATAATAGATGCCAAATTCTCTTTGACAAAACTGCGCAGTGTTTTTACGGCGATGGTAAATTGGGAAATGCCCCACTATTAAATTTGGAAAACCAATGAGCTGGCCGGATCTCCCGCCTGCTCCTAAAGCTTGTCTTTTTGGTACTATTTAAAGCATGAAGAAAATTAGGTAAAATGTAAAGAGGTTTTCTAAATATTTCAGGACCCTTTTAATAGGCTTAAATTCTGTTTACTTCAGTTAATTCTCTGGAAATTCTAGTTTGTGCATACTCTGAAAAATGGGGGGAATCAACTGGATTTTTCAAAGTTTTAAGGACTAATCTGTATTGTATTCATACATTTCATTAAATAATACATTCCTTTTAATAATGCATTCTTTCGTTTGTTAATACATTCTTTCATTTATAGACAAAATTATTATCAAAACATTCTTACCAAAAAGTAAACAAATATTATTAAGACAGGTCAGTACCAATATTAAATCATCGTACGTTGTCGCGATCATAAATTGTTTTTGTGCAATTTGATATTATTAAATAAACAACAGTCAACGTTTGCTTACTTATGTTGACAAGATAAGTTCAACGTACATTTTAACAGTTATGCTGAACTAGCAAATTCTTAACTACACAGCAATACAAATTAATGACTCAAATTGTTCTGCCTGATACAATACTGTATGTTTGCATGTAAGTTAATACTAAGTACTAGAATAAGTGATTGAGTGAACTTTTGTAAAGTCACTCAATATTAGGTTAAGTTTTATTCTCATAAGTAGAATTTAAGGCAAATAAGTTTTGTAAATAAAATGAATCAATTATTATCCATCAATCAATTCGCTTATGTTTTTCTTTGAAGAATTAAAACACTACAAATCTAAAAATACATAATTTTTAACATCCTTGCTATACATGTTTGATATCCTGATATACTCACAAATGTAATTGTATTAAAATGAAAGGGACTTTTGTGTAGATTAATAATCCAGAAAATATTTAAACGTTTTTAGGGTCATTCGTGAAATATTAAGCGAGTAATACAAAAACTGGTGTTAATTATGCAAATATTAAATGTAACTATATTTTTAAAACTAAAGCTGCTACAAAAAAAAACTAATGATGCCATCGTAATCAGCACTCTCAATTTAACTAAAACTAGTGAACAAAAGTCAGGAAACTTTCGGTGTGTTGACCAGTGTAATTAAAAGGATTTGTTTTATTTATTTATTTAGGTTTAACATTAGAATAAAGATATTTTAATGCTAAAAGTATAGCTAGAGCTACAAGTCCTTAAGCTAAAAAAAAGTATTTAAATAAGTTACATTTTATAAAAAATTCCTTTCCTTAAAAAAACATTATTTACTTTAAACAAATCTTCGTTCATACATTCTTTCGTTTGTAATTTCGCATGACGATTTAAAATAAAAAATGTCGTACAAAAAAGTGCAACATAATTTTATTTATTTTTTTTTTTGGTGAATAAACAAACTGCACATGTTTACAGTATATCGCGTTAAGGGAAAATTGTAGCCGTCGCTTACTATACAGAAAAAATTCTCCAAAATGTTTCACCAATTAAGGCATTCATGAAAAATTTATTCAAGTGAATTAAACGTTTAATCAAGTGAACTAAACGCTTAATCAATTGAATTAAACGTTTAATCAAGTGAACTAAACGCTTAATCAATTGAATTAAACGTTTAATTGTTACTATTAATTATTTTACTGGTGCAAATTTAATTAATTTTTTAATTAATATCACAAACTTTTTAATAGAAATAAATTTTTATTTTTTTCTGCGTGCCTCTGTTCAACAGATTTTCAATGTATAATTATAATTTTTTTTTTATCAGCTCTAGTGTTTGCGATATAGCGTTATATCAGAAAAAAGCCACTTGCTGGACATAAAGCACAACTAAAGAAGCCTTCGCTCTATTGAGGAATCTGAAAACAAAATATAAAATTAAAGAATAATAAAACGTGCAAACGTGATTTCTAAATCTTCATAGTTGCTTCATTTATCGTAAAAGTTTGAGAAAAATAAATTAAAACAATTGTGATTTTTAATTGAACTGGTGGTTTTTAATTGAAGTTTTTGATATTTTAATCAGGTTTAAGTTCATCTAATTAAATTTTCATTAAATTTATTTATTTTTTTATTTATTTGCTATTAATGTTATATAAATATAAAATTAATATATAATAATAGCACTGGCTGCCAGGGCCATCGGCTAGTTTCAATAAATTATTTTTATTGAAGGAAGGAATTTACAACATGAAATGTATTAACATTTTTTTTTTTTGATAAATATTGACTAAACTCGGGTAGCATTTACATGTTTCGAGAATAACCACATTCCCAACATCAGAATTCTTTGCATTCTTTGTTCAATTAAAAATCACAATTGTAATAGCTATGGCACAAGCTCCTATATGGTTACATTTGTTCTCTTAGTTGTACAAAAAATGTCAAATAGAAAAAAAAACAAAAAGAAAAACTTAAAAAACAAACGTACTTTAGTTTTCCAGACAAAATCTTGACAAAAAGTACGAAAAAACAAGAAGAAAGGAAAAAACATATAAATAAAAATTAAAAATTGATAACCAATTACAGCAAAATTTCGCTCTACCAAAATCATTGGTTAAAGATTGATGTTTGAGTTTAGATTGGCAGGCGCCGCAGTAGCAAAAACGGTAGAACGCATAGAATTCTGATGATGGGAATGTGGCTAATCTCAAAACATGTAAATGCTACCCGAGTATAGTCAATAATTATCAAAAAAAATGTTAATACATTTCATGTTGTGAATTCCTTCCTTCAATAAAAATAATGTAATGAAAATTAAATTGATGAACGTAAGACTAATTAAAATATCAAAAACTTAATTTTTTAAAACCGTTAAAAAAATAAAAATAGAACAACGGGCCAGTTTATTGTCGAGTATGATGTATTTAAATATATTCCGAAGGAATTGAGCCCTCAATCTATTGAAATTTATAAACAACTTTAGTGACAGAACAAAACTGATAGAAATTTAAATTTCCAAAAACAGTACCACACACAAACACTCATTTAATAGTTTAACAATTGTCTATCTTACCTCACAGTTTCCCAGCAAAAATTTGTATTGTATTGTATTTGTATTTATATATTTGTATGACGCACACAACAAGATATAGATCTTATAATTACAGTGTGCGAATTAATTTGCCAACATTATAAAAAGGCACATATAATATGATAGGTAATACATAAAGGATCAATAATTAAGACTATTTATATAAAAAAAAAAAAATACTAAATAAATTATAAATTATAAAAAAAAAATAAATAATAATTAAATTTAATTTAATTTAATTTAATTATTAATTAATTTAATAATCTAAAACAGCAAAAGAAAATGGAATTTAGTTTGTTAGTGTGAATATATTCTTATTATTAACGGCTTGTTAAATTAGTTTGCAAAATTTTTTTAAATTCTTTAGCATTGTTGTTTGTTTGCAGGGAATTCGAAAGAGAGTTCCAAAGACGAACAGAATATATAAAAAATTGGTACTGAGAAACAAGGCTACGGTGTCTAGGAGGAATAAGTTTATTGCCTCTATTAGATCTAGCAAAAACAAGTCGATTGTAGAGATACGATGGCTCCTTAGTGTATATTATTTTGCGCAGCATTACTAATACTTAAGTGTCCAATAGATTTTTCAAGGACATTCCATAAAGTTGATTTGAAAACGATGAAATGTGGTCATATTTTCGTAGACCATATACATATCTTATTATATTGTTATAAGTTTTACGTAATATATTATAGCTACCGGAATCACAGCTAGTAAAGAGTTCACTACCATATAATAATCGTGGCATTAGATACGTTTTGGCTATTAGAACTCTTATATTTTTCGGTGTAAAATGTTGAGTGGGCCAGAGTCCCCGTAACATTAGATAAGTGTTTGCTGCGGCTTTTCTGATGTGGCTGGACCAGTCTAAATTATCATTGAAAATAACACCCAAATTTTTTTTGCAGATGATACATATTCAATTTTATTATTATTTAACATAATGTCAACGTTTAAGTTTACCCTGGTAGTTTTTCTGTGGATAATCATACATTTTGAGTTTTGATGGTTTATTACAAGTTTGTTTGCAGTAGCCCATTTGTAGATATTATTTAAGTCATCATTAACCTTGGCTACATTTTCCTCCACAGACCGAATTTGACTATCCATATATATTTGAACATCGTCTGCATATAAATGTGTCTTAGTGTATTTTAATAATAGAGGCAGGTCATTAACATACAAGGAGAATAGAAGAGGCCCCAAAATTGAACCTGTGTGCTTACCCGGAAGCAGGTTCGTAAGGCAGAGATCAGTTGTGTATCGCTTCCACTTCTGTGAAATATTACATGGTTTTTGTATGGGATTCCTCACGTAGAGGCTCTGCCGTCGGATTCCAATATATGCTTCGTTCACTCTATTATTCTTTATGTGAATTCACAACATGAAATATGTGCAAATAATAAAGCACTGATAAATATATTATATCATGAGTAAAAATTTAACTATTCGCCTTAATTTAGTGCTTCTGCGCAGCAGTATAGTCAACGACACATACAATTTGTTTTTTTTTTTTTAATATTAATATAATTTAACAAGAGAATGCCATTTATTTTTCTTCATTTCCTAAAAACCTACCTGGTGCATTTGTTAAGCACCTAAGAAGCAATTTAAAAACTTCGTATTTCATTTTTTGAGTATTTTTTATCACTATACAAATATTGCTGAATATATGCCTTCCACACTGTAGTTGTGTACGTCAATAATTTCAAGATGCAACAGACGAAGCACTTTGGATGCTGTTTCTAATTTTATGGCTTCTAAATATTGAAAATTTTTTGCTGGGTCTTAGCTGTTCAGTAAATTGTAAATAAAATCAAAATTGTGGAACAATTTAAATGAAAAAGGCCTCAATTTCTTTGGAATATATTGAGGTATATGCTACTGGACAACCAAAACTGGCTTATTCTTGCAGTTTTTTTTTATTAATTCTTTAAATCAAAAAATTAAAAATTTTTGATAAATTTTTTTTATATTTTTTTTTGGGTTAATCTTAAATATCACTGAAACCAATACTAAAGGGTGTTAACTATAGAGGTACAGAACTTTGCAATACATATAATGAAACAAAGATGATTTTTTTTAAATTAATATGAAATTTACTTTATTCGAAAGATAATCTTCTGGCATTATAATTTAAATATGACTTCTGGCATATGACTGCCACGGCTGGCCAATTTTCGATGACTTTTTCCAACATTTGTGGCCATATATGGGCAATAACGCAGCAAATGTTGTTCTCTTAGTGGTCAATCGTTTCGGGCTTATCGGCTTGGACTAGCGACTTTACATATCCCCAAAGAAAATAGGTTAGCGGCGTTAAATCGCATGATCTTGTAGCCCAATTCACTGGTCCGAAACGTAAAACTATGCGGTTACCAAACGTTTCCTTCAATAAATCAATTATGGCCCGAACTGTGTGACATGTTGCGCCATATTGCTGAAACCACAGCTCCTGCTCATTATGGTTGTTCAATTGATGAACGAAAAAGTCAGTAATCATGGCTCTATAGCGGTCAACATTGACTGTTACGTTCTGACCAGCATTGTCTTTAAAGAAGTACGCACCAATGATTCCACCAGCTCATAAAAGACACCAAACATTCAATTTTTCTGGATGTAACGGTGCCTCAATATTCACTTGAGGATTATCATCACTGGAAAAACGGCAGTTTTGTTTGTTGACGTATCCATTCAAACAAAAGTAAACTTTATCGCTAAACAAAATTCGCTTATGAAAATAGGGATGATTTTCAAAATAAATTTGCACAAGCGCTGGCCAGACGTCAATCTATTCATGTAGAAATGCCAAACCAAGCTAAACATAAATCCCTTGACAGCTGACAAAAACATCCTTCATAAGCATATTTAAAACCACGGTTACACGACCTTTTTTAATTTTTTTATATTTTTTTTTTTAGTTTTTTTTTAAAACTATTGTTTTGTGCAATTTCGTATTTTTTTTACTGAAAAGCTAAGCTCCTTCTCAAGCTTTGCTACTATATGCGGTTAAAGTGCCTTTATTGCTTGATAACGCTATATCGTGAAAACTAGAGCTGGTGGAATAAAGCGGAGTGCAGACTCGCGTTCAGCCTTTCAAATAACTAATGAAACAACTTTAATTTTCAGCAAGCAAAAAAAAATTTTGCGGAAATTTGTAAACATGTGTCGTATTAATTAATTTAAAAAATTTTTAAGCACCATCGACATGGTATAAATCGATTTTGTCAATTGCAGTGCCGTATTCAAAGATAATGGAGCAATTCCTCCTACTGATAAGCCTGAGGCCTGTTGAGAATTTCTTAACATAATTAAAATCATTTTTTGTTCAGCAACTGTTAAATTGTACCAGCAAGAATCGTAAATCATGGCAACAACATCATCGTTCTGTTAAATAGAAATAGTTCTCATAAAATAAATTAAAAATATTAAAAATTTTTTACCGATACTTCGATTAAATTTCCCAATGAACAGTACGAAAAGACCATTCCAAATAAATAAAATAAGTAGGCTGGAGCTGGAGGCCAAATCTCCAGAAATATGCAAACAATAGTACAAATCATACCGAAGAACTCGGTACTAATTTGAACAAAAATAACCCAAAAAAAGGTATTTCTAATGCTGTCGCAATAACTAGAATTTTCATGAAAAAAACACAAAAAAAGAAGGGACGTAATTTCGAGATAAACTTTTAAAAGCGTCTTTCATTAAGCGCTTCCTATCTTTAAATTTAAATAAAGAAAGTGTGCGTGAAATATCATCGAAATTTTTTATTCGTTTGAAAGATCTATTTATGGCATTATGTGTGAAATAAAAAATCGTTCAAATGTCCGCCACGGCTTCTCTGGGTAGATCGCATCCGAAATGGAAAGTTTTCCATGATTCTGGCGCAAAAATCAGGCTGAATTTGACCGGCCCGCAAAGCCAACAAAACCCATGCCATCGGTCAAATTAAACCTGATTTATGCGCTAGAATTATGAAAATTGAGACATTTATGATGAGCTCAACCCATAGAAGCCGTGGCGGACATTTGAACATATAATAACATTTCCACATATAATGGCATTCAAACAAATAAAACAATGTCGATGATATCTCACACACACTCTGTTTTATTTAAATCTAAAGAGAGGAAGCGCTTAATGAAAGATCCTTTATAACTTACTTTATATATTTCTGATGCCACTTAAATATATCATTCAATGGACCAGCCGATTTTCTAACATCTCTAGGGTTAACTTCTAAAATGGCATCCAGATCATCAAATTTACATTTCAGTATATTCTTAATTAACGGTATATGAGCCGCATATATAAAAAGCCACGAATCAATGAGAAAATTACCGTAACCTCCAAAGAATACACAAATTATATGAATGACAAAAGTAAAAAAGAAACCAAAATCGGTTTGATTATCGATGAAGGGTATTGTAAAGGGCATGATTTCCACGCGTCTTCTCAAGACAATCAGCATAGAAACCGGTAACCCGACCACAATTAAAGCTGTTATGGTTATAACCGTAAATAAAGAAGTCAGTAGTTTCTTGACAAGATAAATGTTGCTCTCCACGCATTTTCTATATGCCAACGATTTAACTTCATAAGTTTTGTACATTTCGGCGATTTCCCTGTATAAATAACGAAAATTTAATTGCTGGTAAACAACATTCACAAGTTTGGCATAGCCCTGAAATTTTGGAAGATAATGATATAAACATTTTATTTTAAATTGTCTATTTACCTGTATAGCAGTACCCAAAATAGAAACAGCTTTCAATAAATTATAATGATTTCCTCTAATTATTACCTCAACATAAATGGTATAAAACTGGAAACCAATTGACAAATTTATCAACAAAAATAAAGCAATTGTCTTCCAAGAAATTTTATAGTTTTCTTCAATGACATCACATCCTATTAGCCTCGAAATTTTCCGAGTATAATTGAATATTTTTTCAAACTGTTTTAAATATTTGTAGGTCATTATTTGCATGATTATTGCAGAAACGAAAGGCCTTAAATGACTGTTACTTGTTTCAAAGGAAACGATAATTTTTATGTTAAATGAAGGAGAAGTAACTACTGCACTATGGGACATTCAGTCAGTATTGTTATTAAAGATATATGTTTGTATATTTTGCGAAATATAATCATAATTAATTTTTTATCATTCGACTAGGCCACACTGTGTTGCGTCTCCATATAATGAATAGCTGAAAATAGAAGGAGTTCTTACAGTGCGATGAAATTTGATGCATGTGTTTAAATCGATAATAGAGAAAAAAAGCTGTAAATTAAGTATATTACCGCTCAAGGATTCGTGTCCTTCGCATATATCCTGAAATTTAAAAATACTAAAAGAGCGCTTAGCCATCTGATTCTTTGTACATGCAACAATAATAAAACTGAGGAACAGTCATTTTGCGGCCTGGAACTTTATTGAAGATTTTTACTAATTTGGGGTCGCTAATTTTAAGTCTTGTCTCCATTTTTCTCTATCAGCTCGACTTTTCGAGATATACCGTTATGTCCAAAATTAAGGCATGTTCACTACATATATTGGAATAACATCAAAACGGTTCACCATATTCAGTTAAAAGTTTTTCCAATTCTGTGCAAAGATAAAACTTAGTCTAGAATTTTCTTAAAAAAAACGAAAAAAGGATAAAAGTTTAAAATTTCTGCAACTTGCAATTTCTTTTAGAATCTAGACTCAAAATTAGTTTTCCAAAATTTTTATCCGCAAAACATTTTTAAGGTATTAAACACAAACTCCACCATCAATTGAATCTGTTTTGGCAAACTAGAACGCAAATAAGCAGTCGGATAACCAACACCCCAATAAATAAATTCGGTCCGTGTTGGCTTGAAACGACAAAATGTACAAGGCTGAAAATTTGTTGTGACAGATAGAAATAAATGAATAAGTATTGCTTGGAAGACCAACGCTGAACTTTAGCTGTTTCGCCAAGGATGTTTGTATGTATGCATGTAAAGCTCAACTTGACTTAATTTAAATAAAATATCATAACTCGTTTTAGTATTAGGCGTAATAATGTGATTTTCGGGAGCGGATTTTGTGTTGGACCTTTGGTATATAATGAACTGATCATCAAAAAATTAAGGTTTTAAGTACGATATAAAAAAATAAAATAACAATTGGACCAAATTTTAAAACAGTTATACAATTTGTGAGCGCTTAAATGTGATTTTTGTAAGGCCACTTTATGTGGGAGCTATGGTAAATCATGGGTCGATAATAATGGGCTGTGGAGTCGTCAAAAAATATTTCTAACTCCTACTTCGACACCAACCGCTGAATTTTTTTTAGTCCGAATTCGTCTCCAACTCCTACTCATACCAATGTAAGAGTAGGAGTCGGAGTTGGAGTCGGAGCCGAAGTCGGATGTATGCTAAATGTATATGAGGCTGGTCCTTATTTGACTTTAAACTCTTTTTTTATGCAGTACCTTTAAAATGGCTAAATATAGCAAGAAAACTATTCAATAAGAATTTTGAAATATTACAACGCCGATTTAAAAGAATTTTTATCTTGGAAAGTTTTGTAAAATTTTTTTGTGGGTACTTCGACTCCGACTCCGGTACAAAATCCTCAATTCCGGCTCTTCAACACCGACTCCAAGGCCCTGGCTATTTGTAACGATATAAAGCTAAATTTGTCCAAATTTTACTATAATATCATTATTTGTAATGGTCTCAGTCTTAACTAAATGTTTTCTGAAAGCGGGCTTTATATCAGACTTATAGTAAATTATGGACCGATCCAAGTGCATTATTTGTAACGGTGTTAGCCGTACTAAAGTTTTATCCAACACTGATTTCTTGTTATAATAAACGAATTTGTGCACCCATTTCTGTTATTTTAAGGAGGTTATTTCACATTAGGGTCCCTAACTCTTCTCCTACTGAATTGGTTGTGCTAACTTTTATGTCCAATCAACAATTTAACGTCAAAATTGCTCAGTTCAGTCGTTTAAAAGTTAGCATGACTTGAACACACGTCTCTGATAAATCAATTAAAAATTACTCAAGTACGCCGAATTGTATATATAATTTATGGGGTCTCAGTATATTCGCTTCACTAGTAGTCGTGGGTATACAAAATGCACAAATGTTGTAGCACAATCGAATTTTGAAAACAAAAATAATACTAATTTTACAACAAATGTATCGCCACTTATTTCTTAATAGCTCCGAAGCTGTTGAAAATATAAAAAAAATATTTGGATGACTCGAATAAAATCTTATTCCTAATTATCTGTAATTGTTGTGAAAAAATCGGACAAATCGATCTTCAGTAATGATGGAATGCATAAGCATAATCGCCTTATTTCGAGCGAAATATTGGTCTAGCCCATAAAAAACTAGACGTGATAGAACAAATCTGGAACTGATTTCGACCTAGTACGCTAAAGTCAATTGAAATCTATTAAAAAGTTCTCGGTCCCAACTTATAAAATGTTTTCTGGGAATTTTTTTTTCACATTTATCAAATTTTATTTGCAATTTAAAATAAATTGGACAAAATACGTAGGAAAAACATAATTTGGTGTACGTATTCTGATTTAAAAGACATGCCCCCTTATTTTCTTAAACCCCTTTTTGGCCCCATGTTTTTTGTAAATATTCCCTTTTTTGGTACTTTTTGAAAATGTCCAAAGAAATTGGACCTCTTGATCCTTTGTGGTACTATTGATTTCCACCAAACACAAACCCCACCGCAGAGCAAAACCGAACTTCTTAAGTTTAGCAGTTAGAGCTGCTAGAAAATGTTGATAAAATTTCTGGACTTGTGAGAAAAAAAATCGGCAAAACAAAAACCAAATATATTTTATAGTTTCATTAACTTTTATTACGATTTTAAATAATTTCATTTACATATTTTGTAAACATAGACAACATTAACATAAATATTAACAGTGTTTTAATTATTTTTTAAACTTAAAGATCTACTGTTGGGATCTGAAAATTCTTCAATTGTACCGTCTCAATGACAAAATTGTACCAAATTAAAATAAATTGTACCAAAATATCGCTATAAAATAAAAAAGCATATAATAAAAACAAAACAAGTTAGAAAGTGTAGTCGGTCAAACTCTACAGTCTATAAAGATAAATTTTCAGAAATATATCCTATTTGGGGGCCATGGGCAACCCTAGACCCACTAGAACAAAATTATGATATGAAGTAAAGATTCATGTAAAAGTTATTTGTGCCGACCGAATATTATTTCGATATCTTCATCTTTATGAGATTTGTTTGGCCTTAGGAAATCTAAGGAAGGGGGATTGGTCCTATGGTTAATTTTGGAACACAAAGCACAATCTTTTGTCCTGACATGGTAAAATTTTAAAGAAGTTATGGCATTTAAAGCAATTTTTTGGAGTAGTATTTGTATGGGTCAAATATGGACCGATTCCAATAAAATTTGGTAAGTGATTTAGATGAACATAAAATGACCTAAATTATTATTGAATACTAACATAATAAGATGGTTTTTTCCGAAAATAAGTTTTTATGGAGGCCATGTAAAATTATAGACCGATTCTCACTTTTTTTAGTGGGCTTCGTCCTTATGAAACCTATATAGACAATTTCATCAAATTACCTCCAAAATTGCGACCTGTACTTTGCGCACAAAATTACATGGCCAGACAATCAGCCATCCGAATTGCGGGACATCGTTAAATCGGGAATCAGAAAGTGCTTCTAAGAAAGTGATTCTTAAATTCGTTATGGTACGTCATACTCAACTTGAATGTGATACGATACAACATCCACATGATTGGACAAACTTAATAGCCAATACAAATAATATATATATGGTTCATGATTTGAAACGAGATAAGTTTTATGATTTTCAAGCATTATTAAATAATAACTATACATGGAGAACTACTAATACAGTTGGTTTGTGGACATGAATATTTAAATATTTATTTCATCGATTAATATTTTTATTTCTTCTGTGTAGGTGAAGAATTTGAATTTGAATATTCGTTGGATGCGATATGTGAGAGACAAGCTAGAAATACTACAATAAAAATTATCTCATCTAATGGAAGAAACTTTCCAAGAGCTAAATATCAACCAAAGACGACGAAAAACTCAAAGCTCATCATTATCTAAATGTTAAAATGCTGATATATCCATTTCTGCAAACAAAAAGTGTGATTGATGGAAATGCTTCCACTCATAAATTAAATTTTTTACAACATTTAAAAGAATTTAAAAGCAGAAGTGCAGTGCGAAGTTGAGTTGGAATCAGATTTAGATGAAATTGAAATTGTCGAATAATTATAGGTTTACATGGCTGTCTTGTTCTACGCGAACATTAATTATATTATCTGTTATAATTCTAATTAACAATGAAATATCCTCATCTATGCCATTTACATATGTTAATATAATTTTTGTATTATTTTTATACCAACTTATGTTCATTTCAGTGAAATTTATCACG
Source organism: Pollenia amentaria (assembly GCA_943735925.1). NCBI lineage: Eukaryota > Metazoa > Arthropoda > Insecta > Diptera > Polleniidae > Pollenia > Pollenia amentaria. The sequence continues at coordinate 165,546,644 of OX031009.1, forward strand.
AATTTTTAATCTTATTTTCTTTTTTTCAATAAAATTCAATTGTTTCCGAAGAATCAAATAATTAGCTTTTATTTTCCATAATACATTTCACAAAAGATCATATGTGTAATACGATCGAAATATCAAAATTTTCTTAGTAAAAATACTTTTTATAAAATAACTATTCTCAAATTAAGTAAACAATATATATAGAACCCCACTTGACAAAACATCGTATATCGTATATCATCGTATATACTTTGGTAAAATTCAAGTGTAAGCTTAAGTCTTATAAACATATAAAAATAAATCACAATTAAAAAACAAAATTTGTGTAATAATACAGAATTTACAAAATTTTTTAAATACAAACAATATCGCAATTAGCGGGCATTTAATAAGTTTTTCACTTTGTTGAAAATTTTGTAAATTGCACTTAAGATGTTTTGTCAAAATTCCACAGATATATATTATTTGCACAAATTAATAGTATCAATTAAATATTTAATTCTCTTGATTAAAGGTTTAATTCACTTGATAAAACGTTTCATTTATTTGATTAAACGCTAAGTTCACTTGATTACATTTTTATTTATAACTGATTTTATTTTTCGAGAATTTTTTCTGTGTTTGACACTTTGACTTTTCGAGAATAACCTCATTCCCATCATCAGAATTCTTTGCGTTCTACCGCTGCGCCACTGCCAAAAAAGAAAGAAAAAAAAGCATAAAAGGCAACTATACTTAAGTTTTCAAGACACTGTATTGACACAAAGTACGAAAAAACAAGAAGTAAGGAAAAAAACATTTAAATACAAATCGAAAATTGATAATCAATTACAGAAAATTTCGCTCTACCAATACAATTGGTTAAATATTGATGTTTGGCTATAGCCTGGCAGGCGCCGCAGTGGAACGAACGGTAGAACGCAGATAATTCTGATGATGGGAATGAGGTTATTCTCGAAACAGGTAAATTCGACCCGAGTTCAATCCCGTGTTCAGTCAAGAATTATTGAACAAAAATTTTAATTCATTTCATGGTGTAAATTTCTTCCTTCAATAAAAATAATTTATTTATTAATATATAAAAAATTACAATAAATGATATTTTTAATTTTAATTAAAAAAAAAATGAATAAAAGACTTTGCCGTTTCAAACAATACTTTAATTGATTTGATTAAATATAGCTTTGGGATTGACAATTTTCAACAACAATTCTATAAGTTAAAATTATTTTTCTATATACAGGCTTTCAAGGTCATTAATTTAATGTAAATAAAAGATGATTTATTTTATTTTCAATAAAATCCGACGTTTCGTTGGTATTCTTTCCAACTTCTTCAGGGATTGAGTTTTATTAAAATAATAATATTTTTTCATCAGTTTACATCATTTATAAAATATATCACAGTATTTTGTATAGGTGGACAACACAACACAAAACTTAAATATAACAACTGTGATCTAAAAAAGAACAAATTTTCTGTGATAATTTTTAAATTTACATATATTTATTTTAATATTTTAAGTTTTGTGTTGTGTTGTCCACCTATACAAAATACTGTGATATATTTTATAAATGATGTAAACTGACGAAAAAAGATTATTATTTTAATAAAACTCAATCCCTGAAGAAGTTGGAAAGAATACCAACGAAACGTCGGATTTTATTGAAAATGAAATAAATAATCTTTTATTTACATTAAATTAATGACCTGGAAAGCCTGTATATAGAAAACTATAACAACTATTTAGAATAATCAAAAAAGAAGGTCGATAAATACTTATAATTTTAAAATTATTTTTTTTAAGCGAAAAAATCAATTAAGATTTTTTGTTATTTAATTAAAATTATAATTAAAAATTTTTTTCAAAGCAACTAAAATGTTATTTAAATCAAAATTATATTTTTTATTATCTTTCTAAAAAAATTGACTCAACTATCACATTAGTTTAATTCAAGTACTCTTTAAACAATTTTTTTTTATTTGATAAAAAACTACTGATAATTTTTTCTATTTAGTATTAATATTTTCAACAAATAGAAATCAAAGTAGAATAAAAGATCAACATTCTTAATAACCTGTGTGTTTTATGGACCCATATTTAATAAATACTGGGGTCTCTTAGTATTTATTAAATATGGGTACATATGAGGAGTCGCATAACAAAACTTTTGTATTTTTTTCGAAAACGATTTTTTGATGTCTGCATTAATTTGGTGAAGTTCTTTTGAATAACATTTTGTTTGCATGGTTTTTGTCCTCTTCTCATAGAAAAATTTGATCTTAAAAAAAATTCATGTGGAATAAAATGTGCTTTTTGGGTCTAGGAAAAAAACATTTTGGTATGCATTCCAAAACCATCTATGCCTACCAAAAAGTTCTCTTTTAAATTTTTTTTGTAACCAAAATGTACTTTTTTTACTTTTGTTTTAACAAAACATGCTTTTTTCAAATTAAAAGTCCTTTATTTTTTGCATCCTTAACATTAATTGTTGCGACTTTGTGTGGTCTGATGTTTCTAATGATAAGGAAGGAACTGGTTATATCAATCAAGGGAAAAAAATAATCTTGGATTTCCCAACATTTTGAAATAATCAAAGAGGCAAGTTTTGTTTTGCGACTCCTCATATAATTTACTAAGTAAAATTGAATTTAATTAAACAAAATTTAGGAGCGGAACTATAAAAATATAAACCTGCTCAATTTTTAAAACATATACAATATTTATATTTTTCCAATATTTTTGACTCTGCAACCGGGTTACTCTTCATTTAAGTACATTGAGGATACTCTCCTTAAATCAACGAAAACGAAAGTCCAGCGGAACGATTTTTTAAGTAAAAAATCAACAAAAATTTCTTTAGTTAAGCATTTTATTAAAAAATAAAATAAAACAAAGGTATTTGATCTCTCTCAAAATTTATTACGAATTTTAACTTATTTTTGTGTCTTCAAATTTATTATTTTTTTTAAAGTTTTCGTCATCAGCTACGTTGTTGAAAAAAGAGCCTTATTTGAATACACATAAAAAAGTTATGTGATAAAGTGTGAATGAGCTTAGTCAATTCGCCGAACAGTAATCATCGAGGATTAAATGCTTTTGCCCATTGTTCAATAATATAAATTGTTGGAAACACTAGAAATTCTATAGAACTGTTACAACAATTTATATATAATTAATTTAGTTATTATTTTATTATAATTATTTATTGTTCATCACACTTACCGCAATTATTATTGGGTTGTGACAATTCTAATAGTTCTTGTATTAGTTCCTTATGAAATTAAGTTTACAAAGAATAAAGACGACCTGCACTTAATTGTTAACACCTGTTAATAGTTGATAGCGACCATATTGTTAAAACTACATCTGTATAATTGGCCGTCATTTATTTATTTTATCTTGTTAATCACCGTTGAAGGGTAGAGCGTGGCATTGAATTTTTTGTTTTTTCAAAATATACGGACATCTTTTATCGGCAAATCATCTTCAGCGACGAGTATCATTTCCAAATGCGAAATTTGAGACGATACAATTCTACATTAGATTTCAGAGTATCCCATGCACCACTGTTTAATGTAGATTTTGAGCTGGCGGTGCACAGTGTCGTCTTTGCATTTAAGGAGTGGCCATAAATAGAAGGAGTTATTGCACAACGACAACATTTTTCACACTTATTTATATTCATAAAAGATAGAAACACTAAAAATGTTCACTAAAAACTTCCAGTAAAATAATGTATAGAGGATAGAAGAATTATTTTAACTATTAAAAATTTTTGCAAGCATTAAATATTACGATTAAGGAGCGACCAGCTTGTAATAACGTAAAAAAATAAAAGTTTTAATGCTTCTATTTTTTTTTCTTATACCCTTCACCGAAAATAAAAGTGTATGCAGCAATTCACGGATAAATGCGTTCATGAAAAATATCTAGAACCAAACGCTTTTAAGCGAGAAACGCATTTGAAATAAACTCGGCTTAATGCGTTACTAGCGCATTTAAAAAATCTTGCTTAATTGCTTACTACTTGGGTATTCAATTAATCCATGTTTTGTTTTAATCGATTAATCGCGCGAATAATTATTCTAGGTAAAAATTAATCGAATAGTAGTCGAAAAATTTAATATTATGCGGTTAATCAAATAATTTTGATTTTACCTATATTAGAAGTTTAAAAATAAGAACAAAAATTATGATTTTTAACATTAAAATATTTTGAAAAAGGAACAACCACCAACCATTTAACAAAAGTTTCTGCATGTAATAAAAGAAGAAAAATTTTAAATTAAAAATAGCATGAAAATTTTAGCTAATCTTCAAAAATAATTTTTCAAAAAGAGTTTACGGTTTAAATGTTTTTGTTTCAAACGAGTTCTTTCTTTTGTGTTAATGAAACTTGATTTATAAAAGATTCTTTCACTTATTGTTGACGTTGGAGAGATTGAAAGTAGAGCGTTATAATGCATATCCAATTTGTCTGCTCTTTTTCTTGTCTTTTCTAAAAATTGGTAGTCTTCCATTATATCACTTGAATCTCTTTTTGATATTTTGTCAATTTAAATACTTTTTATATTGTTGTTAATTTCATTACAACAATATTTCTATTTTGTTTTATCATTTTTAATTTCATGCAGCTAAAAAAAACCCTATACAAACATTTATAGTCTGTTTTATTTCAAATGTTAATTTTAAGTATTCACTTTTACAGAACAGAAAACTTATTTCTTTATTTAACACATTTAAAAAACAAACTAATTAAAATTTATTTGCTGTGAGTGTGCGTGAGCGTGAAACTTAAAAAAAGTTAGTGCGTAAAAGTACGTGATTATAAAGTATCATTTCGTGAGTATGAGTAACGTGCGCATTTTGAAAATATGTCATGCAAGAAAGTGCGTGGTTAAAAATATTCTTTTCATGAGCGTGTGTGTGGCGAGTCTTAAAACATTCACGTGCACAACTCTAATCCCACTCACTCCCATAAACGCCTTTTGCTTACATGTGGTCTATATTATTTGTTGAAAACATGAAACATTCCAGCTTAAAGGTGAATCGTGACCAAAAATTTAGTTGTTATTCAAAAACTATGTTAACCCAGCAAAAACTTTACTTACCTGGTAAGTTAGCAAGTAATATTGGAGACATATGAACACTACTTATTTTTCGGCTGAATAACTACTTATTTTTGTTCGAGTTGTCCACAGAATTCAGTAGTTACAATACACTTACAAGAAGTCACAAAATATCTAGTTATTATTGAACTACCAGTAAGTTTAATTGTAAGTACTTACAATATACTTACTAGAAGCCAAAAAATAACTAGTTTTTATTTAATTGGCGCTAGTTAATAGTCCTAATAAATAGTTATGGTGCTAGTTACCAGTAAGTAAATATTCAGTACTGAAAACAAGACAGCTAATAAGTAGTTATTTAGCTGATTATTAGTAAGCAAATATTCATAACTGAAAATAACAGTAGTGAAAAGTACTTACTGAGGTCATTACTAGCAAGTACTTATTGAGGTTTTCGGAATAATGACAATTGTAATGACAACTACTTACCAGGTAACGTATGAAATAACTACGACCTATTACCAAAATTCAAAAAGTTTTTCCTGGGTAACTGATAGTATCACAAAAACCCCTTCAAATAATTTGATTTTAACGTATTTCTACGCCATCTCAGTTATATTGAAGAAAAACTGGCTGCCGATAATAATAATATAATTTTCTAATTCTTAGTCATATTTTTAGCCCAGTTATATATTAGGTGTTTCACTGTGGAATGAGCGATAATAAACTGTAAACTCGTATACATCTACTTCTTGGTGTTCTAAAAGTTGTCTCAAAAGTCTCATAAAATCTCGTATTTGAGCCGTAAGTAATTTAAGGTCAAAGGTAACAAAAATAAATTTTTTGCGATTATCTCGGTTTCTGTATGTTAATTTTTTATAAGTGAAATATTCGATATTTTGATATTAGGGGTCTTTGAACTCCGGTCGAACTTACTTGTTTCAAGAATAACCATATTCTCTTCATCAGAGTTCTTTGCAGTTTTACCCATTCCCCCCCTGCGACGGCTGTCAGTCTATAGTCATATATCAATATTTTAAGATATTGTTGGATCGAAATTTGTTGCAATTGATTACATCTTTTTAATTTTTTTTTTTACATTTACGAAATGACGGAAAGGATAAAACTGCACAGAATTCTGAAGATGAGAATGTTGTGGTTTTTGAAACATGTAAATTCGAACTGAGTTCGAGCACGAGTTTTGAGAAATATATGGAAGCCCCCTAATGGATGGCGATAAGGGGCATATAAACTGAAGAAAAAGTCCCACTACTGCCATATAAATATGGCGGCTTAGTGAAATTCTTAAATTTGGGCGCTGTAGCGACTAGGATACCCCTAGACGAATCAAATGTAAGATCAACCCCAAATTATTTTTCATCCCCATCATTTGTTTCTAAAATATCTACCCGCTTTCTCCAATTATTAAGGGACTCCAATACAAAATTTTCAATACGGGCTAGAAATATATTGATGAAAAAGTCTTATCCCCTCGAGGGGGACAAGACTTAAGACTGACCTCCATTAGTTTTTCGTTCTAAGACTTCTCCCAAAACATACTTGCCCTTTATCACAACCCGTTAGGAGTGCTACCAAACAAATTTGGCGTTTTATGAAATTCTTAAATTTAATTAAAATTGTTCATCTCTTGTAAATAAAATCAAAAGTTGAAGACAGGTTTTAATCATTTATGGCTTGTTTTGTTTCGAACTTATTCTATACGTGTAGTAAGAATTAGATGCAAAGCAGTATCTTTAAATTTTTTATTAATTTTTAAAAATAAAAATTTTGAAATTATGCTAAAAAAAATTGTTCTAAAACTTATGCGCATCTTAGAAAAGATAATTTTATTGCGGAGTTTTGTTTTTTTTTAGTTTGTTTAATAAACTAAGCCGTTTTTGAGTTTCGCGAATTTGTGTTGTGCTGCCTCCATTTCGGAAATAACGGTACATATCGAAAATAAGAGATAACCCAAAAAATGGTAAGAGCCACTGGATTCAGCATACCCGGGATAGGCTTAAATGCCAGGTGCCCCGCTTGTCACAAAAAAAAAATTTCAAATTCTAGCACAGTGTTATTGTTTGATAATTTTCAAAATACAAAAACAACTTATCATGACAGGGGCGTATTTTTTTCAAAATACGTAAGACTTGTGTGGTAGTGTAACGCAGCTATAAAATAGTAGTTTTTAAGAAACGGTATGCCGCTTATACCTATTGTATTATAAAATAAATATTTTCTGAGGTATTATATTTTAGTCAAATTGGAAATTCAGAGGAATATAACTTTTGTGGGTCAGAGGAGGTCAAAAAAAGTAAAACGCCAGCAGAAAGGGGAAAGTGTCCTATTCAACCTTTGTACTCGCATGTAAAATACTTTTGTTCATTTGAATGACATTACTCCCAAACTACTCTGTATACGAAACTTTATGCCCAAATTCTAATTTGGCTTATTCTGGAAGTCGTGATCGAATAGTTTTTCGATTGGAAAACAATTTTGTTTTTTATTTTTTCAGTCAACTCTGAACAAATCCAAAATATTTTTTCAGTGTTGTTAAGTATATATTTAAGTTTTCACAACATGGAAAAAATACATATAATTTAACAAAGATGATTTTTTAAATTGACATGAAATTTACTTTATTCGATTTATTGCCGTATATCGGCAATAACGCGGCGAATGGTGTCCTCCAAGTGGTCAATCGTTTCGGGCTTATCGGCGTAGTCTAGTGACTTCACATATCCCCACAGAAAATAGATTAGCGGCGTTAACTTGCACGATCTTGGAGGTCAAATCACGACTCGGAAACGTAAAACTATGCGACTATCAGGCATTTCCATTAATAAATCAATTGTGGCACGAGCTGTGTGACATGTTTTATTGTCTTGTTGAAACCACAGCTCCTGCACATCATTGTTGTTTAATTGATGAACGACAATGTCAGTAATCATGGCTCTTTAGTGGTCACCATTGACTGTAATGTTCTGATCAATGATTCCACCAGCTCATAAAGTACACAAACCAGTACATTTTTCTGGACGCAACGATGCCTCAACCTGCACTTGAGGATTATGATCACTCCAAATACGGCAGTTTTGTTTATTAACATAACCAGTCAAACAAAAGGTTACTGCAATTGCTAGACAACATTCGCTTATGAAAATCGCACTTCAGACGTCAGTCTGACGGCAGTCTGAGTAGCTAAGCCACTAAATGTGGTGCAACTGATTTATTTTTTCATAACACTATATCGTGAAAACTAGAGCTGGTGGAAAAAAGCGGAGTGCAGATTAAGAAACAACTTTAATTTTAAGCGAACGAAAAGTTTAAGGAAATTCGTAAACATGCGTTGTATTAATTATTTCAAAAAATTTTTAAGCATCATCGATATAGTATAAATCGTCTTTGTTAATTGCAGTGCAGTATTCAAAGATAATGGAACAATTCCTCCAACTGATAAGCCTGAGGCCTGTTGGGAGTTTCTAAACATAATTAAAATCATTTTTTGTTCAGCAACTGTTAAATTGTACCAGCAAGAATCGTAAATCATGGCAACAACATCATCGTTCTGTTAAATAGAAATAGTTCTCATAAAATAAATTAAAAATATTAAACATTTTTTACCGATACTTCGATTAAATTTCCCAATGAACAATACGAAAAGACCATTCCAAATAAATAAAATAAGTAGGCTGGAGCTGGAGGCCAAATGTCCAGAAATATGCAAACAATAGTACAAATCATACCGAAGAACTCGGTACTAATTTGAACAAAAATAACCCAAAAAAAAGGTATTTCTAATGCTGTCGCAATAACTAGAATTTTCATGAAAAAAACACAAAAAAAGAAGGGGCGTAATTTCGAGATAAACTTCTAAAAGCGTCTTTCATTAAGCGCTTCCTATCTTTAAATTTAAATAAAGAAAGTGTGCGTGAGATATCATCGAAATTTTTTATTCGTTTGAAAGATCTATTTATGCCATTATGTGTGAAATATAAAAATCGTTCAAATGTCCGCCACGGCTTCTCTGGGTAGATCGCATCCGAAATGGAAAGTTTTCCATGATTCTGGCGCAAAAATCAGGCTGAATTTGACCGGCCCTCAAAGCCAACAAAACCCATGTCATTGGTCAAATTAAACCTGATTTATGCGCTGGAATTATGGAAATTGAGACACTTTTGATGCGCTCAACCCATAGAAGCCGTGGCGGACATTTGAACAATTTTATATTCCACATATAATTGCATCAATAGGTCATTCAAACGAATAAAACAATGTCGATGATATCTCACACACAATCTGTTTTATTTAAATCTAAAGAGAGGAAGCGCTTAATGAAAGACCCTTTATAACTTACTTAATATATTTCTGATGCCACTTAAATATATCATTCAATGGACCAGCCGATTTTCTAACATCTCTAGGGTTAACTTCTAAAATGGCATCCAGATCATCAAATTTACATTTCAGTATATTCTTAATTAACGGTATATGAGCCGCATATATAAAAAGCCACGAATCGATGACAAAATTACCGTAACCTCCAAAGAATACACAAATTATATGAATGCCAAAAGTAAAAAAGAAACCAAAATCGGTTTGATCATCGATGAAGGGTATCGTAAAGGGCATGATTTCCACGCGTCTTCTCACGACAATCAGCATAAAAACCGGTACCCCGACCACAGTTAGAGCGGTTATGGTAATAACCGTAAATAAAGAAGTCAGTAGTTTCTTGACAAAAGAAATATTGAAATCCAAGCATTTTCTATATGCCAACGATTTAACTTCATAAGTTTTGTACATTTCGGCGATTTCCCTGTATAAATAACGAAAATTTAATTGCTGGTAAACAACATTCACAAGTTTGGCATAGCCCTGAAATTTTGGGAGATAATGAGAGAAACATTTTATTTTATATTGTCTATTTACCTGTATACCAGTACCCAAAATAGAAACAGCTTTCAATAAATTATAATGATTTCCTCTAATTATTACCTCAACATAAATGGTATAAAATTGGAAACCAATTGACAAATTTATCAACAAAAATATGGCAATTGTCTTCCAAGAAATTTTATAGTTTTCTTCAATGACATCACATCCTATTAGCCTCGAAATTTTCCGAGTATAATTGAATATTTTTTCAAACTGTTTTAAATATTTGTAGGTCATTATTTGCATGATTATTGCAGAAACGAAAGGCTTTAAATGACTGTTACTTGTTTCAAAGGAAACGATAATTTTTATGTTAAATGAAGGAGAAGTAACTACTGCACTATGGGACATCCAGTCAGTATTATGGTAGTTAAAATAATGATCTTAAAAATCGTGTATGCAATTGTTATTTAAAATATATGTTTGTTTATTTTGCCATATATAAAAATAATTAATTTTTTATCATTCGATTACGCCACACTGTGATCAGATAATGAAGAGTGAAAAATAGAAGGAGTTGTTGCAGAGCGATGAAATTTGATGCATGTATTTAAGTAATACATAAAATAGCTGTAAACAAGGATTCGTGTCCTTCGCATATATATAAAAAAAACTAAAAGAGCGCTTAGCTATCTGATTCTTTGTACATGCAGCAATAATAATTGATAATAGATTCAAATGATGTAACTTTGTTTTGTATATGTACAAGGATTCATATGCTTCCCATATATTCTGAAATTAAAAATGCTTAAAGAGCGCTAAGCTAATTCTATGCAAAGATACAACTTACAACTTAAAAAAAAAGATTACAACTTTTTAAAATTTCTTCAACTTTCGATTTCTTTTAGTACTCGAAATTTGTTTTCCAAAATTTTTATCCGCAAAACATTTCAAAGTATTAACACAAACTCCACCATCAATTGAATCTGTTTTGGCAAACTAGAAGCCAAATAAGCAGCCGAACAACCAACACCCCAATATATAAATTGGGCCAATGTTGGTTTGAAAAGCCTACATATACAAGGCCTAAAAAATATTGCGACAGATAGAAATAAATGAAAAAGTATTGCTTGGAAGGCCAAGGCTGAACTTTAGCTGTAGCGCCAAGGATGTTTCTCAATTTGATTTAATTTAGGCCCTAATCATGTAAAACGCAATGCAACGCCAAAGAATTATATTGAAAGCACAAACAATGTCATAAATAAAAATTATGATATGAGGTTAAGATTCATGTAAAAGTTCTTTGTGCCGAATATTATTTCGATATCTTCATCTTTATGAGATTTCTTTGGCCTTAGGTGATCTAAGGATAGGGGCTTGGACCTATGGTTGATTTTGGTAAAATTTAGAAAGAAGTTATGGCATTAAAAACTAGTTTTGGGAGTAGTATTTGTATGGGAGCTATCTTCAAATATGGACCGATTCCAATAAAATTTGGTAAGATGATTTAGATGAACATAAAATCACCTAAATTATTATTAAATACTAACATAATAAAATGGTTTATTTCGAAAAGAAGTTTGTATGGCGGCCAAGTAAAATTAAAGACAGATTCTCACGATTTTTAGTGGGCTTCGTTCTTATAAAAACTATATACAAGCTCAGTGTTTTTATAATAAATAAAAATTGTGAGTTTAGCACGTCATTAATAAATGAATAAATTAACAACACTTATTTCGTTCACATCTTGCTATTGTGATCTGCACTCTTCAATGTCTTTACTAAAAATGGCTCTCAATGTAATCTTTTGCAGTGTATTTATAGTCTATCCCAAGTTTCTCGATATTTCCTGAATTTTCGAGCTTCTATTATTTGCACTGAAACAGACTTATCTCATTTTGTTTTTTTATTGTTGTTGTTTGCGATAGAGCTCTGCGATAGTTTAAGTTAAAGCATACACAGAACAAATTTAAAATGGTCTCTAATTACCAAATTCGTAGAATCAAGCAAACAATTTGTTGATTTTGGTAACCAAAAATTGCAAAAGTTGAAAATTGTGAATATTTTTAATTTTTATTAAAAAATGATCAAAAAACTTTGCCGTTTCAAACAATGTGATAATTGATTTAATTAATTAAAGCACAGGTTTTGACAATTCTCAACAACAATTCTACAAATTTAAATTATTTTATTTTATGCGAAAAAATCAATTAAGATTTTTTGTTATTTAATTAATATTTTAATTGAAAATTATTTTCAAAACAACTAAAAAGTTAATTAAATCAAAATTATATTTTTAATTTTGCTTCTAAAAAAATAATTAATTCAATTATCACATTAATTAAGTTCAAGTACTTTTTAAACTACTTTTTTAATTGATAAAAAACTACTGATAATTTTTTCTGTGTAGGATTTATATTTTAAACAAATAGAAATAGCGTCCCCTAGTATTTATAAAATATGGGTCCATATGAGAAGTCGCATAACAAAACTTGCCCTTTGTATTTTTTTTCGAAAACAATTTTTTGATGTCAGCATTAATTTAGTTAAGTTCTTTTGAAGAAAATTTTATTTGCTTAGTTTTTGTTCTCTTCTCATAGAAAAATTTGATCTTAAAAAAATTCATGTGGAATAAAATGTGCTTTTTGGGTCTAGGAAAAGATCATTTTGGTATGCATACCAAAACCATCTATGTGTACCAAAAAGTTCTCTTTTAAATTTTTTTTGTAACCAAAATGTACTTTTTTTCCTTTTGTTTTAACAAAACCTTTTTTTTTTTAAATAAAAATTCCTTAAGTTTTACATTCTTAACATTAATTGTTTCAACTTTTTGTGGTTTGATATATTTAATGATAAGGAAGGAATTTTTATATTTTCTGGGTTCATGCTATAAATCAATCGGGTAAAAAAAATAATCTGGGATTTCCCAACATTTTGAAATAATCAAAAAGGCACATTTTGTTTTGCGACTCCTCAAGTAATTTACATAGTAAAATTGAATTTAATTAAACAAAATTTAAGAGCGGAACTATAAAAATATAAACCAGCTAAATTTTTAAAACATATACAATATTTATATTTTTTCAATATTTTTGACCCTGCAACGAGGTTACTCTTCATTTAAGTACATTGAGGATACTCTCCTTAAATCAACGAAAACAAAAGTCCGGCGGAACGATTTTTTAAGTAAAAAATCAACAAAAATTTGTTTTAGTTAAGCATTTAATTAAAAATAATATAAAATTAAGCATAAAAAATAAAAGACTGTCTTCTCTCTCAAAATTTGATACAAATTTTAACTAATTCTTATGTTTCAAAATTTATAATTTTTTATAGTTTCCGACATTAGCGCTATCGTTCTTGAAAAAGAGTCTTATTTGAATACACATAAAAAAGTTATTGAATAAAGTGTGAATGAGCTTCGTCAATTCGCCGAACTGTAACCATCCAGGATTAAATGCTTTTGCCCATTGTTCAATAATATAAATACAACAATTTATATATAATTAATTTAGTTATTATTTTATTATAATTATTTATTGTTCATCACACTTACTGCAATTATCATTGGGTTGTGACAATTCTAATAGTTCCAGTTACAGTTCCTTATGCAATTAAGTTAACAAAGAATAAGGACAAACTGAACTTAATTGTTAACACCTGTTAATGGTTAATAATGACCATATTATTAAAACTATATCTGTAGAATTGGCCGTCATTTAGTTTGTTTATTTTGTTAATAAACGTGGACGGAAAGAGCGTGGAATTGAAATTTTTTTTTTTTCAAAATATACGGACATCTTTTATCGGTAAATCATCTTCAGCGACGAGTACCATCTCCAAATGCGAAATTTGAGACGATACCATTCTACATCAGATTCCCGAGTGTCCCATGCATCACTGTTTAATGTAGATTTTGAGATTTGGTAGCCATAAATACAAGGAATAATTGCTCAACGACAACATTTTTCACACTTATTTATATTCATAAAAGATAAAAACACTAAAAATGTTCACTAAAAATTTCCATTAAAAAATAGTATAGAGGAAAGAAAAACAGGTTCAACTCTTTAAAATTTTTGCACGTATTTAATATAACGGTGAAGGAGCGAGCAAAAAGCTTGGCTTAAATATGCCTTCTTGTATTAACGTAAAAAAAGAAAAGTGTTAATGCTTCTATTTTTTTTTAATATACCCTTCACCGAAAATAAAAGTGTATACAGCAATTCACGGATAAATGCGTTCATCAAAAATATCTAGAATCAAACGCTTTTAAGCGAGAAACGAAGTTAAAAGAAACTAGGTTATTGGCGCATTTAAAAGAATCTTGGTTTATTGCCTATTAACGCACTTAACAGAATACTCCCTTAAATTATTGAAAATGTGGTTTTATTATTTTAATGGTTTATTTGCTGCAACAACGTCATAAGTCAATAATCGCAAATTTCGACTTAATATCACTAATACATAGTTAATCAGATTATGAAATGCTTTTAATTTCATGTTAAAATATTGTAAACTCAAATCTTAAGAGGAGAATAAATGTTTTTTTGTCATAATGTTCTGTGTGTTAAATTAGGATTTTAAATTCGTTTTCTGTAAATCTTATATTTTTGAGTTGTGAAGATGTTGCAGCAGATGATCGATATTTGCAATTTTTTACTGAAAAAAAATAAACAAAGTAATTGCGTCATTATATGAGAGATAATCGTTTTTTTTTTCAATTCAATTAAGTATTAAAATGGCTTGAATAAAAATAAAACTCGAAAGAATTTGGCCAGCTGTAAAGTGCTAAGTATTAAAGTACTATTTTAGTCTAAATAGCACTGATGTGAACAGCCTGTTGCATTATGATCCGATAAATTAGTGTAAATATTTAATAGCATAATATATAAAAACCTAATTGTTTTCATTACGTGAATAAATTAATAATTAAAACAAATATTAATGGCTTAAAATGTTAACAAAATGTAAAATACATATCGTTTTCTTAATTGCAAAATAACGTAACATCACTTTTCATAAGTTTACAGGAGAAGCAAAAAACGTTACAAAATGGAAAATATTTGAGATATATAAGCAATTTTTTATATACGAGCTAAAAATTCTATACAATATATCGCACTTAATCAACAACAGGGTATTAACTCAACATTTTTATTTAATCACTTTTTCGAAAAAATTGGCACCTTATATTCATATCTACCCGCTGTAAAAATATCGTGATATTTTGTCTAATTTTTGGTAATGAAACGGTTGGTTTTAAAATTGTCACATGCCTTCAATGTTAAATTAAAAATGGTTTTGCTTCTAATGCAAATTTTTAATTTTGAGTTAATACCCTCTTGTGGATTAAGGGCAATATATTTTTGAAGAAAAAATATTATTTTGTTGTTATTTTTTAAGTTTTATGTGTTAAGTTATTTTGATTTGCAGTTTTCCTAAACAAAAAGACGTATCATCAAGTAAAAGAATATTTGTATAAACTTCAACAAACAGTTAAAATATAAAAAAATCAAGCAATTTTCTCAAAAAACAGGTTTAATAAATTATTAAGAGAAACCAGACGCGCATAAATGCAATACTGCGATAAAACAGTGAATTTAAATGTGGCTAAATGCATCTTAAAAATAATAATCACACAATAAATGACTTCATTAGGATTGCGTCGACAGGGTCAAATAAATTTGCTATTCTGATGCAGCGCAGGCAGTACTGCATTTAAAAACGTAGTGATGTTATAACATATTACACTGTACAACAAAATCAATTCTTTTTTTCAAAATGACAAAAATTTGCCAACTGATTCTTGTAGAGGGGTCTAAAAAAGATATACTGTATCGGCGTTTTAAAAGTTTACATCTGAAACTCATTTTACGGCCAATTTAAAGTTGCACCCTTGTGTAGTACATACATCCCTGTTTTAAATTTAATTTTTACTTTTTTTTACAAAAAAATTGCAGAAAATACTCATTTCCAGAAGAGTGAGAGGATTTATGTTTGCCAGCAAAATGTTGCTTGTAGTGTTATGAATAAATCTTCTGAAGACACTTTATACCAAAAACCTAAGTATCATATGATTTTCTACGTTTTTTTTTACTACAAAAGGGTGCAATTTTAAATAGGCTGTACAATTAGTTACATATTTAAACTTTCGCCGATACACGTATAACTTTTTTTTGTCCCCTCTACAAGAATCAGTTGGCAGAACATTGTTATTTTTTTGTGTGCTGGACAGTGTTATTAGAGATATGTTTTATAACATATTCACCCTTATTACGAGAGTCGTTGCCGTAATCGATATCATAGTCGTTTGAAAATATTGTCGATATCAGATAAAATTAACGACCGTGACATAGCAAAATGCATAGAAAGTTTTTTGTAAAGCGTGATCCATTTCGAGGTTCCCTACTTTTTTAAAGAAAAAAACAAAGAAAATTCAAATTTAATGTGGAATGTTTAATATCATTTGAAAGAACATTCTTTGGCATTTATTTTTTGAAGATTATGTCTATCAAATGTTGGCCGTTGCTACGTCGCAGATGGTCCATCCGTTGAGTCCAATTTTCGATGACTCGTTCGAGCATTTCGACTGGTAACTGGCGAATGACACGCGTGATGTTTTCCTCCAAGGGCTGAATCGAAGCGGGTTTGTCCGTATAAACCTTAGACTTTACATAGCCCCACAGGAAAATGTGTAACGGTATGATATCACACGATCTTGGTGGCCAATCGTCCAGTCCAAAACGTGAAATTATGTGCTCACCGAAGTGTTCTCTCAATAAATCCATTGATTGATGCGAAGTGTGGGAAGTGGAGCCGTCTTGCTGAAACCAAATGTCGCCGAGATCACGAGCTTCAATTTCAGGCATCAAATAGTCGGTTATCATGGCACGATAACGGTCGCCATTGACGGTTACGTTCGCACCGGCATCATTTTTAAAGAAATATGGACCGATGATTCCACCGGCCCACAAACCACACCAAACCGTTGTTTTTTCTGGATGAAGTGGCAGTTCTTGAATCTCTTTATTTTGCTCTTCATCCCAAATGCGGCAATTTTGTTTGTTTACATACCCATTGAGCCACAAATGGGCCTCATCGCTGAACAAAATTTTCCTCGAAAACGTCGGATCTTCTTGGAACTTTTTAAGAGCCCATAGAGAGAAGCGATGTCGCTTGGGAAGGTCGAGCGGCTTCAGTTGTTGTAAAAGCTGTATTTTTTACACTTTCAATTAAAGATCTCGACGTAAAATGCGCCAAGTCGTTCCATACGTCAGTCCGAGTTGCTGCGAACGGCGCCGAATCGACTCTCCACGGTCTTCGTGCACACTCGCAGCTACGGCCGCTATATTTTCTTCACAGCGTGCTGGACGTGGTCTATTCGCTCGAATATTATGCAATAATGAATGCTGGGTCTCAAAATGGGTGATGGTGTTGCGAATAGTACGCTCAGTATGATGACCTTAAGTTGAGCGAAGTGCACGAAACACATTCCTCACAAAACGTGAAATTTCGTAATAAAGTTGAACGATTTGTAAACGTTGTTCAGGCGTAAGTCTTTCCATTATCAAATGCCAAACAATACTAAACAAAAATAACATGACAGCATGACATGACTATGGTGTGATCTATCAAAAAAAGGCTATTGAAAAAAGTAGCTCTACCTGAATCACCCATTATTTGGTTCGATTACGTAATCGTAATACAAATTATTTAAAACGGCTGGTTTTCGACAACGACACTCATAATAAGGCCGATTATGTAAAATTTTTTACTTTTATTTATTTTAATTACCAAGATGTTGGGGTTTTAAACTTAAAAAGGTACTTCATTAAATTCTGGATTGAGTTCCAGCAGAAACGCTTCAGTAGGAAAAGAGTTATGCACCCAAATGCGGAACTTCCTCCCTAAAACCTTGACAACAATAACACTAAATTTGTGCGGAAACGCTCCGATTGTCATTAAATTTCAACAAATTCCCTTAATATGTCACCAAATATCGTAAAGAAAATCATGTACGTATGTTTAGAAGCGTAACGAATAATATTTTTTAGAAGCAATTTAAAAAAAATTAGTTTCACAAGACTCGAAACGCCCCATATAACACACAATCTCGGAAAATACTTTACCATAAAATTTCGTGAAGTTATATCTATAATTTATCATAACTCCAATTAAAGCCCGTTCTCAAAAATCAGTTTAATCAGCCTAAAACTGCATAAAATTTTAATATTGTGTTAAAATTAAGTTGGATAAAATAACTAAAGGCACGAGTGCCACACAGATTTACTAAAGTTTTAAAAGAGTTTTTCTTAAAAATTTCCCGGGAATCCCTAAATTAGTTCCTGAAAAGACACAGTGTAAACTCCCTCATACAGTTTTAGTATTGCGCAAAAGCAATGATGTGACAATCAGCGTGACTGTTGGTGCTACTTAAGTAGCAATTTGCCACTTTGTCCACTGCTTGGAAACTTTTTTGCTACTTTTACAAAATGCACCCAAATGTGATACTTTTTGTAATTCTCGCCACTTGTTTGATACTTTTTACTAAATAAAGAAATACTTATTTGAACATTCTGTATTATATGTAAGCAAGCTTATATTACATTTTTCTTGTCATGCGTGGTTAGCTTATGTATATCTTCCGAAAAATATTCGCAAGCAAGTGCACTTGGTAAGTGGCACTTGCTTCTATGCGTATACCATGGCGTATACTCATGTCTGCATAACTCAGAGTTGTCCGATTTTTTCACCTCCGTCGCCAATAATGCACCGAAAATCGCCGGAATTCGCAAATTTTATTTTCTTATTATTTCTTATTATGATAAGAAAAAAATTCACCAAAAGTTCCAAAATTTGATTTTAATGTAACACCGCATTTACACATTGAAGTACTTTCATGAAATTTCTGAATACGTATTATAAATAAAAATGTTAATGAATTCGAAATAAAATCAACATTTTAAGGTTTATGGCTTATTTTATTCTTAGCTTTTTTTAATTTTATTTAGGCAAACATTTTCTGAATATCTCCGAACCTGTTAAAATTTTAAAAAAAATATTGTCGAAATGGCTTAAAGCGAATTTAATTCCAAATCATTTGATGGTTTTTCTTTCCAAATCGGACAAATCGTTCTCAAGTCATGATGAAATATACTACCATATTCGACTTATTTCGGGCGAAATATTAGTCATGCCCACAATAGTGAATAATACTTAAATTAGCTTCGAACTAATTTTGCAAAAATGTATTGCCACTAACTAATTTCTGAATATATCCGAAATAATTAAAATTATAAAAAAAATTATTTAGATAACTCAAAGGCATTTTTTTCCCTGTGTGTGTGTAAGTTATTTGTCTCGGAAAAATCGATCTCAAGTTATGATAAAATGTATTAGCATAACCGTCTTATTTTCGGCGAAATATTGGTCTAGCCCATCATAAATCTGTAAAAAGATTTGCATTAAGCTCGCTTTGACTTGTGCTTTGCTGACCAGTGTTTTTACATAATGTTTTTTTTCCATTTATAAAATGTTATTTGCAACTTAAAATAAGTTGATCAAAATACGTGGAAAAACATAATTTGGAGTATTTATTTTGATTTTAAAAGGGGCGCTTCCTTTTTTTTTTCTTTAAACCCCATTTTAGAGCCACCTTTTTTTGGTACTTTTTGAAAATATCCAACGGTAAAGCTAGAGACAATTGCAATTCTGTGTATTTTGTTGTTGGTTTGCAAACTAAGATACAGTATTTTGCATTCGCACTTCCGCAAGACCATTTACGTGAAACACTTAACTCTAATGAAAGCCAAAAAAAAAATTCTAAAATATATTATAATATTGTATTTGCTTTTTACAGGAATTCATATTAATTTTTTTAATTTAAAACACTTTATATTTTGTGGCGTTGAACATTTTTAAAAACAATATGAATTTCTATAGAAAGCAACAAAACAATTATGAAATATTTTTGAATTTGTTTTTGTTTCCAATGAAATTTTTGGCGTTACGTTGCTCCCCATTTGTCTTATATCCATATACATACATGTACATCCCAGCAAATACTTTGCTTACAAAATAAGCAGAAAAAAATGAGAACTTAAGGCAAAGAGTACTTATTTTTCTACTAGAAAAAGTACTTATTTTTGTACGCGATGTCCCAAAAGTAATCCTTTATAATTTGGACAATGACAACCTAAAAAATAATACCTTTATTTTATACTTAAAAGTTGTATAAAAATAAGTAGTTACAAAAGGAGACAAGAAATAAGTACTTTCAAATTTACTTTGAAAAAGGTTAAAACACAGTAATTAAAATTGCTCTGAAATCTAATGGAATTGAAGTTGAAAAAGTGTACACAATAAACAGTGCTTTTGTTGCACAAAATCATTTATAGCTCGGAATGAAATGACTTGAAATTTTTCGATCGAAAAAAGTTTTTGTTTTGGTTTGCACAAAATTGCCAAATTACAAAATTAAAATTTATCAGAAATACGAAAATCGATCGAAATGAAAATACGGATTCAAAACAATTTAACATTAGATTGATATCACTAATAACGAAAATATATTGTGTTGGTAATTTTGGAACATATTTATGTATATATTTACATACATTTGATTGATTTTTGGATTTTTCATGGATTTCACATCGAAATTATTCTTAAAATTTTATAATATTACCGGATATCTAACAAATATTAATATAACATATTGCAAATTGATTTAAAAAATTATTTAAAATCATATAATAATAACTTATTTAAGCCATTATACCAAAGTATTTTTTTGTTATGTATAATTATGACTTATTTAAGATATTATAATAAAGTTTTTATTTTATATATAACTTATAATGCGAAAAGTGGCGAATAAAGCAACAAAGTAATGAATTAAAGAATTCATTAAAAGTAGTATTGTAAGTTAAGTTTTTGCTGGGATGTATATACAAATAAAAAACATGAAAATTCAAATTCTCTATTCTCTAACCCGATTGCCCACAAACAAAACAAGCATGTTTGTTAGACATGTTTGAAAAGACACAAAAATGTTTAACATATGCAAGCAAATGTTCCCAAAAAAGAACATATTTTAATTAGTTTTGTTTAAACGAATGTTTATTACAAAATATATTTTTATATGTTTTTTCAATTTTTCAAATTGAAATGATCTTCGATTGTCACAGAAAACCGTACAATATATTGGAAATATACGTTAAACATCAAGTCGATGTAACTCATAGAGAGAGTGAGTTTATATATTCATCGGTTTCGCTTCTTTTAAAATATACATTTGTGGTTTTTTAGCTTGGTCAACACTTGAATACCAAGACTTTGATTAAAAACTTCGTTGAGTTTTTCAATTAAGAAATATTTCTTAATATAACGAAAAAACTTCTATGTAAAGCAAATAAAACAGAACGGAACAAATAACTATTAGGTTATCTAAGGTTATCTCCCCATACGACCATAAAAGCCTTTTTAGTTTCTCTTTGCATTTTGAAATAAATCACGAATAAAAACTTAACATCCAAAATTCTGTGGTTTTCACGAATAATCGCGTAAGTCGGTTTTTACCGAAATTGAGATAATGATGTCAAAGTGCTACATTTTGCATTAGGTTTTTATAAGTATTAAGCTTTTTAGAATATAATGAAGTATTATTAATTTTTTTCTGCTAAAAACAACTTAAGTTAACTGTTTAATAAAATATTTTGCTATTATAACGATTTATGTCGACATACATCGCCAAAAATTTTAAAATTGCTGAATACGTTTCCAAATAAAAAGCATATGTGGTGTTATGGTGTTATTCTTGCAAAAAATATGAAAGTATTTTTTGAAAATTTTTCTATTAATAACAACTAAAGTCGTAAAAATAACAACGTAAGTCGTCATGTGTGATTAAAATGATAACATTTATTTTCACAAAAACGAACTTATGTGGAGATATGATGTTATATTGCACACACTTAATGACTCAATCAAACATATGCATTTTTAATCCTTTTACAGATTGTGATCCTGTGAGGATTTTTTCATGAAAACTATGTATAATACGTAGAAAGTCACTGTTAAGAGGATAGTAAAGAAAAAAGTTTAAAAAAGCATCTACAGAAGCCGCAATTGAAAAAAATAATTGTTTTTGCTCTCCTGAAAAGTTTGGTTTATTTAAAAAAAACTTAACGGGATATTGTTGCTGTAGCAGCGAGATCTGAAGTCGTTCTTCGTAGTACTCCGGCGCGTGGGACCGATTGTCGTGGGAACCCGTTGTAATTTCTTTTAGTTCTTGTTAAAAGTTTCGAAAAAGGAAGACGCATATGAAAGAAAAGAACGGATATATATTTATTTTGTATTTGCAACATATTGACTCAAAAGCAATTGTTTTGGTTAAAACCGACTGCCTTCCTACGTTATCTATGCAAAATATGTATATCAGAAACAATTGTTTTTTTTGGAAAAACTTAAATATATGCAAAAGAATATTTTTCATGAAAATAGCATGAAAAACTTGCACTGGTCATAGCAAATATAACCAATTTGACACAATAGAACACTTTGTGAATTGAATAATTATTTTAAAACAAAAAGAAAACAAATAGATATTGGGAATTATTTCTTTTTATAAGCAACTTTAATATATTCAAAATTTTTTATTTTTCAAATTTATTCTATGAGTTAAACTTCGGTTATGTATTTTATAAAGCTTTTTGTAATAGTTCTATTTCTTAAATTTTGTTAGGAATGAAAAATAAAAAATCTTGAGCAAAAAGAAAACTTTATTTCCAGAAGGGATCCTGTACACAGGCCCCTTGCTCGAGCGATTTAAAACCAATATATTACTTTTATGGGGCTTTGTTAATTTATTGGTTTATGCTGACAAACCAGCAACTCTTGAAGCATTGAAGCCAATGTGCAAGCCACCATTAACGCCATACTGCCAGATTACTGTTCAAAAATTGGACTGATCGAATGGACCATGTAACTCGGAGTCGCAGCGGTCCGGCATATTACCGCTGCGACTCCGAGTTATTTTAAAATTAAATAAATTAAATTAAATTATCTACCAGATTATAACAAAAAATTTCATTACGACAATATTTCTATTTTGTTTTATCATTTTAAATTTCATGCAGCTAAGAAAACCCTATACAAACATTTATCGTCTGTTTTATTTTAAATGTTAATTTAAAGTATTCACTTTTACAGAGCAAAAAATTTATTTCATTATTTAACACATTTAAAAAACAAACTAATTATAATTTATTTGCAGTGAGCGTGCGTGAGCGTGAAACTTAAAAAAAGTTAGTGCGTGAAAGTACGTGATTATAAACTATCATTTCGTGAGCATGCGTAACGTGCGCATTTTGAAAATATGTCATGCAAGAAAGTGCGTGCACAACTCTAATCCGACACATCCCCATAAAACAGCTTTTTGTTTGCATGTGGTCTATATAACTTTATTTGCTGAAAAGACGAAACATTCCAGCTTAAAGGTGAATCGTGACCAAAAATTTAGATGTTATTGAAAAACCTTGCTATACTGATATTATCACAAAAAACCCTTCAAATAATTTGATTGCAATGTATTTCTACGCTATCTCAGTTGTTTTCAAGATGAACTGGCTGCAGAAAATATTAATATTTTTTTCTAATTCTCAGTCATATTTTTAGCCCAGTCATATGTTGGGGGTTTCACTGTGGAATGAGAGATAATAAGATGTCAGCTCGTATACATCTGGTGTTCTAAAAGCTGTCTCAAAAAAAATCTCGTGTCTGTGCCGTAAGTTATTCAAAGTCAAAGGTTTCTGGTTTCTCGGTTTCTGTATGTTAATTTTTTATAAGTGAAATATTCAATATTTTTTAAATCAGTCTTAAGTTCATCCTAATTAATTTTCATTATATTATTTTAATTAAGGAAGACATTTTACAACATGAAATGAATTAAAATTTGTTGATATTTTTTTCGTCACTGAGGGGGAGGGGGTGGGGGGGGGGGGGGGGGGTAGGCGGATTGCTTGAAGTCCGGTCGAACTTACTTGTTTCAGGAATAATCATAATTATTAATTTACTACCTTTTTTTTACATTTACGAAGTGACGGAAAGGATAAAACTGCAAAGAATTCTGCAAATATATTTTGAGAAAATTTTAAGTACAAAAATATATTAATTCATATATACTGAAGAAAAGTCCCACAACTGCCATACAAATATGACGGTTTAATGAAATTCTTAAATTTGGGCCCTGCAGCGCCTAGGATGCTCCTAGACGGGTCAAATATATAACCAACCCCACTTTATTTTTCATCCCCATCATTTGTCTCTAAAATATCTACCCGCTATCTCCATTTCTTAGGCTAGAAATATGTCGAAGAAAAAGTCTAATAACTGCCTAGGAACCGCCTCGAGGATATACGATTTAATAGTTTTTCATCCTAAGTCTTTTCCCAAAACAAACTTGCCTTTTATCCCACGCGTTGGGGGGCTCCCATAAAAATTTGGTGTTTAATGAAATTCTTAAATTTAATTCAACTTTTTGGGTTAAACACCGTGTTGGGGATCGGGGGAACTTTGCAGAAATTTATTTATACAAAAAAAAAAAAAAAAAAAAAAAAAAAAAAAAAAAACTATTAGCTTATCTGAATAAGGAAAAAACAAATTTTATTAAGTGAATATTAAATAAGCCGACAATATAATTTCATACCTTTGTAAATAAATAATATATTGTTATTATAGTTGAACACTATTATAGCGCAACAAGTGTTTAAAAAATATATGCATTCTACTGACCTTAATTAATATTTTTTGTTTATCCATTAAATAGTTATAATGGTATTCTTGTGTTATGTTGAGGACCTCCTTAACTTATATAATATAAAATTTAAAAGAATAAAGACAAACAATTAAAATACTTATAACATAATAACCATGTATGTTTGTGTTGATTGATTTTTTTTTTGTTAATATCGAAAAGAAAAATTCTCACAGTAATAACAAATTTCACTCATGCATTCATAGAGAGGTTTATTATCTTAACGCAATTAAAATATCGGTATTAAATTGTGTATTAAAACTCAACGATAAATTGTCATCTGGCGCGTGCTGACATCGTGGGACCAAGTACAAGTATGTTGATTTATTTGTATATTCGCCATATTTAAAATCATTTCTTCACTAAATTTTTATTTTGTTTTATGAATATTTAAATTAATTTATTTGTTTTTATTTGGAATAATTGAAATATGTTACTTAAACGCAACTTATTGTTGCCATTTTTTTAAATTATATTTGTTTTGTTCAATACCATAAATATTCATATAACAAATTAATTGACACCGTACATCCATTCGCACAATACCTTTTTACTGATTACACAGAAAAAATTTCTCTAATCACCAAATTTATACCCAATTCATAATATCAAGCAAACAATTTGTTGATTCTGCTCCTATTACCAAAATGATTATATTGATTACTAAAAGTTTTTGAATTTTGAAAATTTTTTTCAATGAATGATATTTTTAATTTAAATTTAAAAAAAATGATCAAAAAACTTTGCTATTTCAAACATTATGTTAATTTATTTAACTAAATGTTGACAATTCCCAACAACAATTCTACAAGTTTAAATTATTTTATTTTAAAAGAAAAAAATCAATTAATATTTTTTGATATTTAATGAATATTTTAATTGAAAATTTATTTCAAAACAACTCAAATATTAATAAAATAAAATTATATTTTTAATTTTCTTTCAACTAAAAAAATAATTGCTTCAACTATCACACTTATTAAATTTTAATACTTTTTAAACAATTTGTTTAATTGATAAAAAACTTTTTTCTGTGTATACAATTGATTTTTTTATTAGTTCCCTGAAGAAGATTAAGAGTTAATTGTCAAAATGCCACTAGTACAATTACTAGAACAAGAGGTACTAGTCCTAACGGGCTTAGAGTTTTTATATAAAAATAGTACTTGATGTAGTAAAAGGGCGTCACTTGTATACTAATGGAATTTTTGTGTAACAAAACTAAAATTCAAGTACATATTTGTATTTTAATACTGTTTCTTAAATTTGATTTCAAAACATTTATTTATGCCATTTTTTATTAAAGAAATGTTAAAATTCAAAATTTTAGTTTTTTCTATAGGCAACAACTAGTAATAAACTGGTTCTCAAGCACCCAATTTGGTTCTAGCGTACTATTACACGTCTAGAACCAATAGTACTAGTGATTTTCCAAGCACACTCAATGCTAAGAAAATTTTACAGTTGAGAACTAGTACTGGATATTTTTGTACTAGTTTGGTACTAGTAAGGTACTAGTTCAATCTCCGGCAGGGTTGAGTATATATGTATATATTTTTTTTTTTTTGGTAATTCTTTGAATTTAACGAGATGGCAATCAATTAAGTAAGATATTTATTTATAAGTTAAATTTTTTTGTATTATTTTTTTCTGGTGACCTTATTTTATAAAAGATATCTACAATTGTCTATACATTTACCTTAAATTTGTATGAATAAAATTGTGCCACTAATTCTGATTTTGAGAATGAAATTTTGAATTTAGTTATTCTTTTAATTGCGAAAGGTGAAGTAAGGTATGGGTAGTTAAGTAGTTTTAATTTAGTTTTTATTTTAGTTGGGCTGACAGCTATCATACAGGCTTCTGTCGGCATGGTGGGTGGGCATGAGATCAGTGTGGCGACTTCCACCGTGAGCAACACTGCAGTCATCAACCAAACCTTCTTTCAATTCTCCTACTATCTTTTCTTTGTAGATAATTTTTAGTCTTATAGCTACCCAAAAAAAAAAGTGTTTTTGTAGCTGATTCTAGCATTTTTTTTCTGTTAGAAACTTTTTTATAGGAACACAACACACCCTTCAACGACGAGCATGGCCGAATATAATAGGTAGCACCGTTCCCATACAAATACAACAATGAATCGTTAGGTCCCACTACGGGAAGACATTTGTACGGAGGCTAGTTGAAATCATGCACCGATTATTATCAAAGCTAGAAGGGGTTGTCCTTGGGCCCAAAGAGCACTGTGCACCAAATACGAGTATCATTGGAACATGTTTAAAATTGCATCTTGTTATTTGGTTAAAAGTTTATGTGGACAGACGGACGGACAAATAGATGGAGACGGAAAGCCTGACGGACGGACATAGCGTATTCAACTCAAAAACTTACTTAGTAATAACAAATATATATACCAAGTTTCAAAACAATCAGATAATTTTTGCAAAATTAAAGGAAAGTTTACAATTAAGGCAGGACCAAGAGTCCTGGCTGCAATCACAATTAAAATTAACAGAAAGATTGGAAGTTTCTAAGTGCGTACAACAAATGCGGATTTTCATGACTCTTAGTTCAATTATGTAGCCGTGGAGTCGGATACCAGCAGCTTATATCTGTGGTTTTCATGGGTAGCCGCGTATGTCTTAAAATGAAATTTTTCAGGAGAGCAGAAAAAACATTTTGGATCGAACTTTGGGCTGGCTAAGTATTTTTTGAAATTGGTTATTACGTAAAAAAAATTAAAATTGGTCTATATTTTTTCAGAAATTTTAATAACCAGGTAAAGAGCGTTTAAAATTAAGCACTATGGCATCAACATCTCAAAATCGAAAAAAATGGACTTACGTGGTTACCCATGAAAACCACAGATAAAAGGTTTTAATGTACGTTCAAGATCGAACTGAAATTCATGCTCCCTCATCTACCTGTGTACATATCCCAGATCTGTCATGTTGAATGTTGTGGCTGCAAAAAGGTCCCTGAGTATATTTTTAATGAGAAAATTACTCACACGTCATCGTTGTCCACAGTGTGGTGGCAAAATCTAAAACGAATTCGTGATGTGCCAGGCGGATTGGCATCCAGGACTACAACAATGGTTTGGCCCACATGACTCTAAAATAGCTAAAACTTTGAATTTTACTCCAAAAAATTTTGGAAATATAAATTAGCTTGTATTTTTAGCTTGTAGTAGGATATGACAGGACATCTGAAAAAGCATTATAGATAAAATTTCTTTATCTCTTTAAGATTTAGCTGATGCATGTACATATTCCTATGAGGTAGTTAAACGAATTTGTTTTATTAGCTTACTGAAAAATATTAAAATTATAAAAAATTAAAAGTTCTTTTAGAGCTTGATCTTAGCTATCCAGAAATCCACTTTGTTTTTAATTTTTTTTTTTTTTTTTGATATGCTCACATTTATGACTTTTGCCCAGCTAGATTCGGTATTCGTATGAATGTGCGGTGTATTAGTATTGCCTATCTATAGTCCAAACCAAATATATATTTTTTTTTGACAATTTTGTTCTTTATTTCCTTTCAAAGGTTTTTATTTATTGTATGAAAGCTAAGCACCTGTTGTCTTTTTTTTTAGATTCTTAAGTACTCATATCTAATTTTTTTTTTTTTTTTGATAACCATAAAAGGAAAACACGTGTTTCTTTCACATCATAAAAATTCTTCAAAACATTACACTTCGAGTGAATGCTTAAATATTTTATTCAAATCATGAAGAGTTGGGGTGTTATAACAATAAAAAAAAAAATTTAATGAATACCTTCCTTTTTGTTGAAGGTTAAATTCGTGCTAATCACTCAATTACTGGACGTCATACGGGAATATCAGTAATTGAAAAATAGTATCAAACATTGATAGAGTTGTCTGCAGAAATTGATTTATACTTATTACAGTTATATTTTTGGATATTTAATTTTAGATTGAAGCAAAAACCCAAAATATTAATAATAGAAATATGTATACAGTACTTTTCGCTTCGATGCATGTCTTAATGTGATTTTAAGCCTAATTCACATATATGCCACTATGAGGCATAACAACGAGTTCGAATATAAACTATTTATGTGAATATAGATTAACAAAAATCCATATTTGTTACACTGAAAGTAGGCTTATGGCTTTCCAATAAAGTTGAATACTGTGTAAAAAAAAAATAGTTAACATAATATTAAGAAATTTCTTCTCTGATACCAAAAACAAAATCTAATTTTTTTTCGAGTGGTGAGTATGTGACAAGAATTTAACGATTTTCTTGGTTCTTTTATATGGTTTGTGCCCTCGAAACCTAAAAAGGACTTAGTACATTTTGCTAATGTGACTATAACGTTAACAATTTGGCTTACTTTGTCCTTTGCATGCCGCTGATGAATTACCTATATGGCATATGGGCTTATAACGCAAAATAGACTATAACGTAAGTACACTTTATTAAATTTACTTAGAGTCGCATAAAATATAGATAAAATGGACTATATCGCTAATGAGACTAAAAACGGTAGTGGCAATAAACGAAAGGTACTGTAAAATTGGAATTAAATATGTGTATTAGAGGTGTTCAAAAAATTAAAGTGAACTCTAAAGTAGATGAATGACCTAATTTGATTCCTTTGTATGTAAAAACAGTTAATATGAAGTTGAGGCCTTATGTTCCTTATAGGAACTTCGGGAACATATACAAATGAAGGCGGAAAAGTCACTTTATTTTATTTTTTGTAACATTTTTAAAATGTCGTTTTTCTAGTTTAAAAATTAATCGAAATCTTAATACAATGGTGTTTTCAAAGAGGTATAATAACCCAAAATCGTTTAAGAACTAGCACAGTAATAAATAATGCCTCAGACCACTCATATGCCAATTATTACTTGTCCGAGAAATTCGAGCACTCACCTTAAAGATTTTTGGAATTAATTTCTGTAATTTAACTTTTTTATTCAACAGACTCAACATTGAGGGACATGGAAAAAGTTCTTTTTTTTTGTGATCTCAAAAACGGACAACATTTTTGTGGGGGTTCTTCAAATCCCCAATTTAAAATCTAAAAAAACTACTGCTTTATGTACTTGGAGTAAAAATGGCCCAACATTTTTTTATCGCTAGAATACGCAGTTTGGTCTGCTACTCTCATTAAAATAAAATATGTAATTTTTCCAATACAGATCTCGCAAATTGCTTATAAAGTTATTATACCAAGTTTGAATACTTTGACTGTTACCATTCATAGTTGCACAGAAATCTGTATGGCATTTGCATTTAAGTTGTCCCGCCTATGTCTACAACAAGTAGACATAGTGGGACTTTTACAGATACTTTTCATTTATAACCAAGCTATTTTTTCTAAATTTGTCAATCTTAGTTGAGGCCACTCTCTAGATGCTCAGAAATCTAGTCTGATCCACGCCCACTTCTCCAATCCCGCCCACACTTTCTCGGATGTTTTGTACTGATAATTGAGATGTTTTTACCTAATTTGGATGCCTTGGCTCTTACAGTTTTTCAGATAAACATAAATCTATAATGTCCTTGTGTGGGAGGTGCCACGCCCAACTATTCAATACTGTAAATTGTTTTTAAGATAGTCTGTGTATTGATAGCCCAGATATGTGTTCAAAATTTGGAAAATTTTTCTCTTGACGTTCTTTATATATAAGTAAAGTCATTTTGTGCCACGCCCACTTATCCAATCCCGCCCAAATCATCAGATGTTGTGAATTGATAACCAAGATGCTTGTTCTGAATTTGGAAACGTTAGACCTTTTTGTAGATATACAGAAGTTTATATTGTCTTTGTATGGGAGGTGCCACGCACAGTAAACATTTCAAATAAATATATAGCCTATAGATCCTTCCGCACCAGTAGTAATATACTGAAAAAGTTTCAGGAAGATCGCTTCAGCGGCTTAGTTGGCCATAAGGTACAAACAAACAAAAAAACAAACAAACAAACAAGCAAATAAACAAACAAATATACATACATTCATTTTTATATATATTGAGTTTCAGAATATAGTCCTTGTAGCTCGTGTTATTCAACTCTGAAACGTATTAAATGGAACTTAATAAAAATATATGTAATTTACCGAAATCAAAACGTTGCCCTACAAAAGTGTAGGGGGGGATATTTCCAGTTATTTTTTTTATATTTTATTTTCCTTCTCTTAGGCGTTTTAAAAAAGTTCCTGGTTTGCATATCTAATTTTTTTCGATTTTCTTGAAGAGCACTTTTTTTTGAAATTCTAAATTGGAGATTGGAAAAAAACCCGAAAATGTTGCCCGGCCTTGACATCACATGGCGGTTAACGCCATACAAAAAAATAACATTTTCCATGTCTCACTATTTGAAGTCTTTGGAATAAAAAAATGTTTAGGCTGTGTGCTCGAATTTCTCAGTCAAGTAATAATAGTGGCCTGGGAAGTTATTTATTACTGGGGTAGCTTTTAACCAATTTTTGGTTTTTATACCTTCTTGAAGGCATGATTGGATCTTGATTTCGAATAATTTATCATCTGGAATAAAAATTTCACGACATTTAAAAATGTTTGTAAAAACTCTAACAAGTGATTTTTTCGTCTTGTATTCACTATTCAAATTGTTAATCGCTTTCTGCCTCGGCTTTTCTTTATCTTATCGGCATCAAACTTCATATAAGATGTTTTTACATAGAAAGGAACTTAATTAAGTCATTCACTTAGTACTTTAGAATTTACTTTGAAAAATGGCCCTACAACGTTCCCTCTAATGTGTAATAACTCATCTAATATTATGACAGAAAAGTGTAATTTTTTTAATAAATGATTTCAAAAAACAAGTAATAAAATAAAGACGGTCAAGACCGATCATGTGATACCCTACACTAGAGTATTAAATAAAACATTTTCGAGAGTGTTTCTTTTTTAGGACCCTTGACAATCACGGACTCTCCAGAACAAAATTATGTTATGAGTGTGACACTCAGAATGCGCTTCATACAGAACAGCCGCCGTGCCCCTATGCCCATTTTTTTTTTACAATTTAAGGATCTAACGGGCTTAAAAGAGTACCCTTTTGCGTTATCCCCTCTGGAGTTAAAATGAATTGACAAATAAGAATTATTATGACCCTTAATGTAAACTAAAGATTTAGAAATTGGTTTAAATACTGCTATGAATACTTTTATATATTCCAGTTCATTAAATTTTTTTTGTTTCAATTTTTGTTTCAAAAGCTGTAGTTGAACATCATAAAGAGAGTTTCATCTTGTGGGACATGGACATAGTAACTTGTACACAATAACTTCTGGCGACTTGGGCCTTCTGAAAATATTTCATTAAAAACTTGACAAATGAGAAATAGTGACTCTTTCTATGAAATTATTCATGTCCATAGTGGCCAAAAAACTTTATGTATGAGACAACTTATTATTTATTTATAATCATTATATAAATAACGGAGTTCAGTGTTTGGGGCTAATGTCCTTGCAAAAGAGCAAATGCAAAATATCTCACGTGTATTATGAAACTTAGAGCATTTGGTTGTTGGATTCAACAAAAGAGCTACGATATTTTGGATTTGATCTTTTGCAAGACCATTTGCACCAAGCACTGAAGTCCGTTAATGTATTTTGCGAAAATGTATTTATTGAATTTATTTTCATGTTTCTTCCTTTTTCTTCGTCAGAGTTCAATACCGTATTCAATCAAGAATTTATAAAAAAAATTTAGTTAATTTCAGGTCCTTCACTAAAAAAATTTATGAAAACTTAATTTGATTAGCTATAGTCTAATTTAAATATGAAAAACTTAAATTCGAAACCAACAGTTCAATAAAAAAAAGATCAGTTGTTATACGAGTAAAATAAGTAATTGAAAAATAAACATGAGCTGAAAGCTTGTATTTAATACCATTGAAACACTGGCTGCTTTAGATGTACAAAATCAAAGTCAAGCACGCCGATGGAAGTGTTATGGTATTGGTTGCAATTGCAGACAGTGGAGTAAGACGATTGGTGTTTGTTGGCGGTGTTATCAATGAGCATAGGTATAAGTGAAAATTGGAAGGTAATTTAAAGGATTCCGTTGATACTTTGGGCCTTGGCGAATGTTGGGTATTTCAACAGGAATATGACCCCAAAACTAACTCACATTCAGTAAAGGAGTGGTTGCTTTTTATGTACTAATGCAATTTTGGTCTCGTTGAAAACGTTGAGTAGGTAAAAGTACTGCTTGGAAAAAGAATGAAAGCTAAATGGCTTTGGGGAAAGACTGGAAGGAAATACCTCTAGATTCAACAAAATATTAAGTGCGGCCAATGCTGAGAAGACTGCAGGCCGTAATTGATGCGAACGGAGGTCCAACCTTTTTTTTATATTTTAGTTAGCGAATCTCAAATTTGTAAGAACGTCACTCCAAATGGAGCTTCTACACAGAAAAAATTGTCAGTGGTGTTTTATCAATTAAAAAAATAGTTTGAAAAGTATTTCAATGTATTTAATGTGATAATTGAATCAATTATTTTTTAAGTTGAAAAAAAATAAAAATATTAGTTTGGTTTAATTAAAATTTTAGTTGTTTTAAAAGAAATTTTTAATTAAAATATTAATTAAATAACAAAAAATCTTAATTGATTTTTTCGATTAAAATAGAAAAATTTAAACTTGTAGAATTGTTGTTGGGAGTTGTAAGTATTTAATTAAATAAGTTAACACATTTTTTGAAATGGCAAAGTTTTATGATCATTTTGTTAATTAAAATTAAAAATATAATTTATTGAACAAAAATATTCAAAATTTTACAATTTTTAGTAATCAATATAATCGTTTTGGTAATACGTGCAAAATCAACCAATTGTTTGCTTGATTCTGTGAATTTGGTGATTAGAGACAATTTATATATCTTCAACAAAAATTAAATAAACAATTATATTGTTGTAAATAGTGTATACAATATGTATATATATATACATATATATATATATATATATATTTATTAGGGTGGTTCGATTTTTGAGGGCAAAATTTTTAATTTTGATCCCTAGAATACGATTTTTCTTGTCACTTGGGCGATTTTTAAATCGACCCGCCCTAGTGTACATATTTGTTATCTATTTCTTTTTAAGAAACATCTGCAAGGAAAAAATCTGTCAAGTTACTTGGTAACGTATGAGTATTATTTAATTCCAATTTATAAGTTTGAATACGCCATGTGGTAAAACTAATAAATCAAACTTTTTTAAAATCAAAAGGCGAAAAAATAAGATTTTTTGTAAAAGTAGGGCTTTTTCTGAAGAAAGTCATGAAAAATTAGGCTTTTTCCTAAAATCCTTGGCTTGTTGTAGAATAGTGAGACTTTTTGTATAGCAAAAATTGATTTCTATAATTACTCTAACTTTCTTGAAAAAATGTGGTGAAAGTTTACGGTTTTTTGAAAAAATTTACTTTTTTTTTTTAGGAAATAGTCACTTTTAGTGAAAAAATTTGTGAAAAAGACACTTTTAGTAAACAAAATGTGACTTATTGTGAAAAAAGTGACGCCTCAAAGAGCTTTTGCACGTTCAACATCAGTTCAATTATCAGTCGATGTATTTGTGATGGAAAATGAAGAGCAAGGAGCAACTGTCATCAATGCCAACAATGTATCCCGATGATTCAACATACGCCATCACATTTTGTTCACTAAAAGGGTATTTTTTTCACAAAAAGTGAATTTTTTTTTACTAAAAGTGACTATTTCCTAAAAGAAAAGAAGCTTTTTTCAAAAG
Organism: Pollenia amentaria; assembly: GCA_943735925.1. Classification (NCBI taxonomy): domain Eukaryota; kingdom Metazoa; phylum Arthropoda; class Insecta; order Diptera; family Polleniidae; genus Pollenia; species Pollenia amentaria. The sequence goes on from OX031009.1 coordinate 165,581,153, forward strand.
TCCGTAAGCTTTCACCACATTTTTTCAAGAAAGTTAGAGTAATTATAAAAATCAAATTTTGTTTTATAAAAAGTCTCACTATTCTAAAACAAGCCAAGAATTTTAGAAAAAAGCCTAATTTTACATGACTTTCTTTAGTAAAAGACCTACTTTTAAAAAAAGTTTTATTTTTTCGCCTTTTTTTTTTAAAAAAGTTTGATTTATTAGTTTTACCACATGGCGTATTCAAACTAATAAATTGGAATTAAATAATACTCATACGTAACCAAGTAACTTGACAGATTTTTTCCTTGCAGATGTTTCTTAAAAAGAAATAGATAACAAATATGTATACTAGGGCGGGTCGAGTTAAAAATCGCCCAAGTGACATGGGTGGGTCGGCTCTCCAAAGTAAATGGGAGTCGGTCATACATTTAGACTCGATTGGGGCTCTTTAAATGGGTCAAAGTGGGATTTTTCAAAATTTGACCTTTGGATCAAAATAAGGTACATAAAAATTAATTTAAGAGGTACAGTTCCTTGGGCAAAGTTTCTTATTTTGATCCCTAGAATACGATTTTCCTTGTGACTTTGACATATATATATATATATATATATATATATATATATATGTCATTAAATTAAATTAAAAAGTGGTTATAAGGATTCAGCAAATTTTCTGAACATTGCTCTATCCTATTATTCATCCACAAATATTGTCTCTCTTGTTGTTAGTATTTTAAGTAAATTAAATATAAATTTCAAAAGAAACAGACATAAAAAAGTTTGCTCATAAAAATGTAAATTAATGAAAATATTTAAATAAGCTGCTTCATTTTTTAGATTTATCGATGTCATCAACTAAATGTAAAAATAAGAAATACAATATTGTATATTCTTAAAGTTTATTTTAAATAATCATTTATTTGTTTATTTATTTTAACAAATGTTTTCATGTTTATTTTTAAAAAAAAAAACAACTCAATACGACCAAGGAAATAAAGTAGAACATATTTTAATGGCTTGTTATGATTTTAACTAAAAAAAAATATATTTATACATTTTTTTTTCTCAAGAATATTGTTATTTTTATTTCTCCTTGATAATAGCCCATAAAATTATTTCTTGTGTTTTTTTTATGCTGACCTTTGAATATTTTACGAATAGCGTACAATAAAATTTACAATTTCGTTTTCAATTACAATTTCTTAACAATAAAAACATAAAAAAAATTGTTTTTGACTTAAAGTTGTACGTTGCACGTTTTTTTATATGTTACTTTGTTTGTATTATTGCTTTAAAGTACACATATCCCTCGATTTGTACGATGGATGTAGGGTTTTTATCCCGGGAAATCCCGGGACATATTTCCCGGGAATTGCGTTAATTTTTTATGCCCGATTCCCGGGATTTTTTCGGGAATCGGGAATCCCGAAAATTAAAAACTACCACAAATTGCAACCGTGTGTCTCTTGCAAAAAATAAACCACTATGTGCATATGCGGAATTAAAAAAACGGCCGAATAAAATATTGCAAAAAGAAAAGATAATTACTAGTTTAGCTATTTATTTGTTTTAAAAACAAAGAAGAAAAAAACGATTATAAAAAATAAAATTATTTTGCTGAATCCGCAAGTACTCTATTTTTCAATTATCATTAAGTGGAACTTATTTTTACTTTTGTCATACAGAAAATGGAGCTGCGATCTTTTGTATGGAAATACTTTAAAAAAGAACCAAAAAAAGTTTATGTAAGAGTGCTCGCTTATAAATATTCTTCAACCAGTTGTTTGCTTAAACATCTTTCAAATATCCATAATACATATATACATGCATCCGACTTTTTAAGAAAATTTTAATAGTCCACTATGAACGATAGCAAAAAAGCAAAGGTTAAGGCAAAATCAGATATTATTAAAAAATATATCTCAATGATTGAAGTAACTGGTACTAGAAAATCCAATTTGCATAATTTATTTGAAGCACTATTGACAATTATGCTCGTAGTTTCTACAAATAGATATCTAGCTGTGTATAGATATCTATGGTGTAACGAATTTTTCACAATTTTAGGTTAGGTTAGGTTCCATTGGCAGCCGTGATCAAGCACAGCTCACGTGGGTCCATTAATTAGTTCCCGTTGTGTTACCATATCACGCCGTCTCCCATGGGTCCTATGAAATCTGGCTGCTAGTATTCCCATGCAGCCATCCGGTCGATTCAATAAAGGAATGGATCCTGTTAACATCAACATCAGTGAGACAAGTTTTGTCCCCAAGGGCTCTTCGACCAAACATTTCGAGTCTTAAGTCTCCGAATGCCGGGCAATTACAGAGAAGATGTTCCGTTGACTCTTCCTCCTCCTCATCGCCGCAACTTCTACAAAAGTCATTATAAGGGAGCCCCAGCCTCTGGGCGTGCCTCCCAATGAGCCAGTGGCCAGCTATAACCGCAATTAGGTTTCTTAGATGATGTCTGGACAGCAGTAATACCCGCCGCGTCCTTTTTTCATCTATGATGGCCCAGATTTTCCTGGTTCCCCACAGGTGGTTTCATCGTGCCACCTGTGACTGGCGATAATATGAAACTTGTGCGCTATAAGTTGCTTACACCCTGGGAGTGAAGCACCTACGTAATATGTGGAACCGTCCCGATTCAAGGTGGTAACTGCATACGCCAACGAATCCACCATGCAGTTCCCATGTATGTCCCCGTGTCCGGGGACCCAATTAAGGGTGACCAGTGAATGTCTCGCTATCTCCTCCAGAGACATCCGGCATTCTCGGACAATTCTCGATGTGATGAATACATTCTCCAGGGATCTTATGGCCGCCTTGCTATCGGTAATAATGTGAATATCCCTTCCAGATATTTCACCGTACCGGATGCGTCTGTCGGCTGTGTGGATGGCCATTATCTCGGCCTTCATAATTTTAACACGTATATCTTATCTACTGGTTAAACTGTAGTGTACTTTACATCATCGGTTTTTGACAGTTAATTCAAAAAATTAATAAAACTACAAATTTTACCATAGTATAAAAGAAGTATTTAAAGAAAAAACACATAGGCAGAACTAACGTTGAAATAACGAAAATAGTTTTACCGGATAGGTTTAGGTACCTGTTAGGTAAGAACACGAGATATATATTTGTAGAAATTACGGGATTGACTTACAGAAGATGCCGATTTTGCCAACAAAAATATCTTTTCAGATGAATTTCATTTTGATCTTGGCGGGTATGTAAACATGCAAAATTGTCGCATTTGGGGCACAGAAAATCCGCACGCATACATTGTTTGGTGCGGATTTTGGTCCAGAGGAATAATTGGGCCATTTTTCTTCGAAAATTAGCAAGCAGTGGCCGTTTCAGTCAATGGCGATCGTTATCGGGCCATGTTGAACGAATTTTTGTTCACAAAAATTGAAGAGGAGGATATTGGCAACATTTGGTTTCAACAGGACGGCGCTACGTGCCACACAGCCGAAGCTAGACTCGATGTTTTGCGCCCTGTTTTTGAAGATCGCATTATCGGCCGCAGAGTTGATGTCGTTTGGCTACCTCGGACCTACCTTAAGACTATTATTTGTGGGGTGCCGTCAAAGATAAGTGTTACGCCGACAAGCCAGAGACAATTGACCCTTAAAAGGACAATATTCGTGAACCATTGGTGACATACAGCTTCACACAATCGATAATGTGCTTTAAAATTGGACCGATCGTGTAGGCTACTGCATGGCCAGCCGAGGCAGCCGACAAGCCAGAGACAATTGAACCTTTAAAGGACAATATTCGTGAACCATTGGTAAAATACAGCTTCACACAATCGATAATGTGCTTAACAATTGGACCGATCGTGTAGGCTACTGCATGGCCAGCCGACAAGCCAGAGACAATTGAACCTTTAAAGGACAATATTCGTGAACCATTGGTAAAATACAGCTTCACACAATCGATAATGTGCTTAACAATTGGACCGATCGTGTAGGCTACTGCATGGCCAGCCGACAAGCCAGAGACAATTGAACCTTTAAAGGACAATATTCGTGAACCATTGGTAAAATACAGCTTCACACAATCGATAATGTGCTTAACAATTGCACCGATCGTGTAGGCTACTGCATGGCCAGCCGAGGCAGCCGACAAGCCAGAGAAATTGACGCTTGAAAGGACAATATTCGTGAAGCCATTGGTGAAATACAACTGCACACAACCGATAATATGCTTAAAAATTGGACCGATCGTGTAGGCTACTGCATGACCAGCCGAGGCAGCCATTAATGAAATTATTTTCCATTATTAACCGGAAGGATTGTACTTTCAAATAAAAAAAGAAATTTGAGAAAATATTCAGAATTTTTTTTTATAGCATTTTCAAAAAAAAAGTTATTTGGCGGCCCTTTATTTATAAAATATTTTACAATTTCAAATTTCCATTCTACGATTAGGCCTGTCAAAAACTTCATCTTGGTACTTATGTGTGAATGTGTAGGAATTACTTCTCAAACTAGAAAGATAATAATTTCACGAAATACGTTATAAATACGTTCGCATTATTAGCAATAACAATTATGCTGAGCTAAAGCTTAATGTTATGAAAGTCCTTTTTGAATCACCCTGCTCGCTGTGATATCGTTAAAAAAAAGTTTTATTTTTTTGGCTCCCGAGGCCTACTGTTATTTTTTAAATAGATAAAATAAAGGAACTTTTTGATAAGTAGCAACCAAAAATTGATTTTTGGACGTCGCCTTTAAAAATGTGCCAGTGTGCGTCCTTTTCGCTTCTACTTCGAAGGCTTCTTTTAACGTAAAGTGAATAAATTGATAACTGTTATGTTTAGAATTTTTGAAAAAAAAATATTTTCGAAGGTGGGCGTGTGGAATCAGTAAAACTGTATTAAGAATGGTTTGTAAATTTATAAAAAACATCGAATTTGCATATAATGCAAGAAATTCACCTACAATAAGTCCGCATTTACGAGCTTTTACTCTACTATGTAACTTTTAAAAAGTTTTTTTATACTATTGCCTAAAAGTATGTGAGCAATTATTTGCTTTAGCTTTTCTATTTTGTTTTACAAAGTATTAATTCAATTTAGGCTACTTTTTTTTGTTTAATAAGGCGTCTTAAAGGCCTTTTTAATTTAATTGTTTAATAATGCTTGTATTTATTTATAAGGCAGGCAGTGCAGTACAGTATCTGTCTGTCTATCTGTCGAAATGTCAGTACCTGCTTTGTCAGCAGTTTAAATTTTTTTTAATATAATTGATTGCTTAAAAAAAAACTTTAACATTCAAAAGCTAGAAATATAAGTGAATGCTCTTATTTATATTAGAAGTTAAATTAAATAAAACAAAAAAATATGAAAAACTTTTCCTTTACTCAAATAAAAGATTCCTTCTTTTTGTTAAGGGTATTTCTATTATTCAGTTCAGCATTTTCCCTCTATGATCTCAATGTTGTATTAAAAATTTCTTTCCATTTGTTTCTTTTAATTCTTTTTTCTTTTCAAATATTCTCACATAACTGACCTTATTCTTAAATAAATTGAATTAATATCTTTCTCTTCTTCCTTAAGTGTTTCGCAAAACCAAATATTATTCTACTCACAATTAAATATTTCCTTAATTTCATCGAAATGTTTGATTTGTCCCAAAAGATAAAGAGATTGTTGCTATTGTTTTTCTATCTTTATATGAAAATCAACTTTGGTGTATTCTTTTTTTCGTCCTTTACATTTAGGAATGAGAAAAAGGAACCCAAACAATTGATTACTTAGCAGAGATTATGTCTAGTTATTGTTTGTAAAATATATAGTCCAAATAAAAACTGTAATTGTCCTTGTAAAAGAAAGGAAAACATTAAGTGTCATACATATATAACAATATTTATATGAAAGGTCAAACGTAGGATTATGGAATTTATAGATTTTTTTTAATTTTAGAAATTGTTTTTCTTACAAAGATGTTAAAAGTGATAAAATTAAAGTTAGTAAGTAAAATTAAACAAAAGTTCTTAAAGGGGGGATAAAACAATTAAACAATGTCAACATTCGCATTAATTTCTATGCGGAACTTAAAAAGTCACGAATAAAGTCCAGAATTAAGAATGAGTCGAGTGGGTATTGAAATAAATATTTACTAAATAAAAAATTAAGATTTATATGTACGCCGATTTCTTGAGGATGTAGAAACACAGAAAAAGTTATCAGTAGTTTTTTTTTTATCAATTAAAAAAATTGTCTAAAAAGTATTTCAATTTAATTAATGTGATAATTGACTCAATTATTTTTTAAGTTGAAAGAAAATTAAAAATTAAATTTTGATTTAATTAATATTTTAGTTGTTTTGAAATAAATTTTAAATTAAAATATAAATTTAATAACAAAAAATCTTAACTGATTTTTTTCGTTTAAAATAAAATAATTTAAACTTGTGGAATTGTTGTTGGGAATTTTCAAAACCTGAGCTACATATATTTAGTTAAATCAATTAACACATTGTTTGAAACGGCAAAGTTTTTTGATAATTTTTTTTAATTAAAATTAAGAGTATCATTTACTGAAAAACATAATCACAATTTTAAATTTTAAAAATTCTTTGTAATCAATATAATCATTTTGGTAATAGGTGCAAAATCAACAAATTTTTTGCTTAATTCTATGAATTTGAATTGCATTTGTTGATTTGATACAATTTTAATTTTTCTGTGTATTGAAGTTAATATTTATTAAATTAAAAATTAAAATTTATATGAGAAGCCTAGATTAAGTATGGAATTATTAATTAAAGTTCAGAGAAGTTCAGAACACAAGAGGTGAATGTGGAATACTTATCTGGAAGAGAGATATGGGGACCAATTCTAGTAGTTGTCATTAAAATACCTGCTTGGCTTAGAAAATACGGGGTATATGAGCACCTTGTGCTTTAATTTTTTCGACACTATTTTTTTTTAATAATCAACAAATTTTACAATAAGTAAAAAAAAAACCAATTATAAAAGAAGACCCATACACCACAGTATGTACAGACATTGGCCGTCATGGACCTGGCGAAGCAAAATTATAATGTAGGGTAAAAATTCATATAAGAGGTCTTGGTGCTGAATATTATCTTTAAGTCAACTTGTTTGATTTTAGGAAGTGGGTTTATATGGGACCTATGGTCTATGCTGAACCTACCAGCACAATGGCATAGAAGCTATTACAAAAGTTTTCGCCAAATGTTATGTCAATACTGCAGACAATTTAAAAAGCTTTGCCGGGCCTAACTCAGAAAATTTATACACAAATGTCAAATATATTTATATATCGTTACCTAAACCGCAAAAGGCCCTTACTAACCGAAAATTAAAAATCGACTTTTTCACTGATTCTGATGTATTGCATTAACACAAATGTCCACAACGAATTTTAGAATCTTTCAATCAAAATTAGCGATTTTATTAACAAATAACAAAAAGCCCTATCTACAAAATATTATACGATAAACGCTAAAAGACATAACTGACAGTTTGCATTATATGCACCATTGTTATTTGTCGAAATCACTGGAAGGTTTTACAAGAAGAAATTATTAGAAACAGTATAAGGCAATTTATCATTTTACCATTTTAAATAGTTTTTTTCTTTTCCTGTAAAATTTTTAAAATGTTAGATAGGGCCTTTTCCGTTTTAGGTAACGATATATATATAAATAAATATATATACATATATAAAGATGGTCCTTAATTTTTTATTTTCGATTTTCCAAAATCGTAGACCAGTTTTGTGTTAGGTTTGGGTAAAAAAAAATTTGGTAAAAATATTAGCTCGATCGGTTGAAAATTGCCGCGCCGCACGCACATTGAAATATGTGAGAATGAAATTCGGGCTTAATGGTGGGAAAAAAACGACCGTAACTACTAAGGAGTCACTCCTAGAGATATAAAATGTATGAGCACCCCCCTTTTTTTTACATCCGAAATATTTCTCTAGAACAAACGTATCCTCCATCTCCAACCCTTCATATGGTCCCCATACAAAAAATTTAATTTTCACGAAAACCGACTCTAGAACAGACGGACGGACAGCCAGACGGACATGAAGTCCAAGATTAAAAAAACGGAAGATTAGAAAAAACGGAGCTTATTAGGATGTAATCCAATCCACTGAAAGCAAACAATTTTGAAATTGGTTCAAAAATGGCAATAAGACACAATAAAAAATTTTATTGACCCGAAAACTCTAATCCAAAAAGCAGTTTGCATGGAAGCCCTGTGATAATATCGCTAATTTTTTTTTACCACTTTTAATAGGCGTCGTCCTTATGGCAATTAAAATCCATGTACCAAATTAAAACAATTTATCTTCAAAATTGCGTCCCGTACTTTGCGGACGAACATCTTTAGATCGACTCGAAATGTGATTCTGAGTCGAAATGAAAATTTTCATTTAGAAAATTATATTAAAACTTAATTTTTTTCTGTTTTTTTATTCTTGTTTCAAAACTTTTATTTTATATTGAAAAACAGGCAGTTTACTTCAATGCAGATTTTACTGCTTTACAAATTGTATTGATCTGGCCAGCGGAAAGCTTTGGGTGTCGATTTATATAAAATTAGTTTTATTTTCAGACGGGAAATGAGTTTTATATTTTGACGGCTTAATAAAACTCTCTTTTAAAGAGTTTAATTCGACCTTTTATTATAACGTTTAAAAATAACGGGTTCAATGGATTTCTTTGTTTTTATTTCACAAAATAACTGTTAGCAAAGAATTATTGTTAAAAAATTATTGATAATACATATATCTGTTACGGTCCCTGTATAAACCTCGATATCGATAAAATTTAACAAAAAGAAGTGACTAACTCAGTCTTGATAAAAGTTCCACATATTTTGCAATTTATTTCCTTGGGAATAACGTTGGCTGATTGTCGATGAATCCTTACTCCTTTTGGCCATGTTTACCTTTGGCATGAGGTATCCAATTTAAAAATAGATAAAAAGGTTTAGTATCGTAACGAAATTTGTTTCGTATAACTTGATTGTAAACCTACGCAATTTTAATACGGACGGCTTAATGAATGTTCGAAGCTATCACATAAGTTTCATTTCCAAATAACCCACATAAATCTCTGTTATTATTGGTACAAAATTTAACAAGTCAACTTATTTAAATAAACTGGTTTAAAGCTGGGATCACACGATTGCCGCAATGCACTAATTTTCACAATTTTTAATACCCCAATCGTGTGACTGCACAATCAAATGCCTCATGTACCAATTGTGCTTACTTTAACCAATAAAATGCAACCCTGGTGCGGCAATCGTGTGACTACACGCAGAGAAAAAACTTTTTTAAAAATGGTCACCTCCAGCAAAACTATTTTTAAAGAAATTTTTTAAACATATTATGTTTAATTTAACCATATTATTGTCACCGACAACCATATTATTGTTAAATTGGTCCTCAATCAAGAAGCCACAACCATATTATGGTTGTCTTTAAACATGTTTTGGTAAAATATGACAATAATTTGTTTTTTAATTAAAAATAGTATTTTCCTCTTTTCCAAGAGCAACATTCTATGGCTGAAAACCAACCATGCTATTATAAGTGTTAAGCATATTTTAGTTGTTATTAAACAAAACATGTTTGGAAGCAACCATAATATGGTTGTGGTTACTTGATGGAGCACAAATTTAACCATAATATATTTGTCGGTGACACAAGTATGATTAAATTAAACATACTATGTTTAAAATTATTCTTTTAAAATAGTTTTGTTGGAGATGACCATATATAAACATATTCTTTCTCTGGGTGTACTTGATATGCCACCGCGCGTCAATAAAAATGACCAAAATGTACCAATATTTATTGGGTTATTGTGCGGCAATTAAACAACACATTACGCGCAAATATTTGCCTTTTATAACAAATTTAATTTTGTGTGTTTCTTTTTGTAGGAATAAATTAAAAATAAAAATTAAATTTATCAAAAATAAAAATTGGGAATTTAGCAAGTCATTAATAAATAAATTAATAATAAATTTTGTATTCCCGAAAATAACTTTTGATAAATATATATATATTTTTTTTTAAATTAGTGCAATAGCGGTTCAGGACAATATAAAAAAATATATACAGGAAAACGAAGCAAAATGTATTGAAATTTTTTAAATCATTAATTAATTCATTTATTAATGATGTGCTAATAATCCCAATTTTTGAATGAAAACACTGAAATTTATTGTTGTGGGAACGCTAGTTTCTATGCGCATTTCGCTGGTTGCTTAGGCCAGCTCGTCAGGAAACTTTTTCCAAATACTTTAGAAAAGCTAAAAATATTATACAAGTAAGACCATAAAGTGAATAAGAATTTGATATTGTTACATGCAGGACATGAGTGTTTTAAAATTCTTATTCACTTTATGGTCTTACTTGTATAATATTTTTAGCTTTTCTAAAGTGTTTGGAAAAAGTTTCCTGGCGAGCTGGCCCAAGCAACCAGCGAAATGCGCATAGAAACTAGCTTTCCCACAACAATAAATTTTAGTGTTTTCATTAAAAAATTGGGATTATTAGCACGTCATTAATAAATGAATTAATTAAAAATAAATATTTCATTCCCGAAAATAATTTTTGATAATAAATATTCTTTATTTCTTTATATATTTAAAATAGAATTTTACTTTGTTTAGTTTTTGGAATTTCATATATGCGCTTAAAATATTTCAAATAAAACTATTCAACAAAAATTTGTTTAAATATATGATACAATTTTCTTTTTTTTAATGAACAAGCCAACTAGATCTTTCAAACAAATAAAAAAGCTTTCACAACAGCTGTTTTCGCAGTTGACACAAGTAAGAACAATCGTGTGACTGTGCTGCGGCAATAATTATACCCATTTCGCTTTGTACCAACTAGCGGCAATTAAATTTGTAAAAACAGGGCAATCGTGAGATTTCAGAATATTTTATTGGGGTAATTTTATTATTGTGTGCCAATAAAGCACAATCAAAATTGTGTCATATAGGTGCATTTGCGGCAATCGTGTGATCCAAGCTTAACGTTCAATTATGTTTTTGGCGTAATATGGAATGAATAAAGTCACATTTTAATTACCTAAAATTTTGGCGGATAGAGTCAAGTTAAATTAACAAAACTCTATTGAACATATATGTAATTAATTTCTTTTTAATATTCATTGCTTTGCTTTTCAACAAAATTACAAAAAAAAATTATTCAAGTGAAAATTTATATGCCTGTTGATTGTCGAAACAATAAAACTCATTAAATTGACCCAATATTGACAAATATTCATATTTATACCCAGATTCCTTTCGACTCCTTGTTTCCCCTCCTTTTATTGATTTACTATGAAGACAAATCATTAAAAAAAAATTAAACATAAAAACAATCCCTTATGAAATTTCAATTTTCTGTTTAAGCGAAAAAAATTCCTTTTACAATGCAAGAAACACTTAGTAGCAAGTAAGAAAGTATCGTCGGTCCAACCCGACCATTTGATACCATACACCACAGTATATAAAGGATAATTTTTGAGAGTGAACCCTATTTGGGACCCACGGCTAAGAATGGACCCGGAAAATTAGAATTTTTTTATGAGTATACGATTCATATAAGATTCGTTTGTGCCGAGTATTAGCTAAATATCAACATCTAAATAAGATTTGTTCGTCTTAAATACATTTTCGAGAAGGTTTTATAAATGACCAATGCTCAATGCTGGGCCTACCAGTTAAAATTTTTGTAATGACATAGTAGCTATTATAAAAATAATGGTTGCCAAATCTTAAATTAATACCAAAAAATTTATAAGTAAGTTACCGCTTTTCACGGTATTTTAGCTTTTGAATAGGAGAGAGATATGGCGAAATATGGATTGATTTAAACAAATTTTGTAAGACGTTTTATCTTGCAAGAAAATATTTTTGAGCTTAATTTAATAAAAATACCAAATAACATTATTTGATTGTTTAAGGGACACAAAGACTATTCCGGAAAGAGTTTGTACAGAGACTATGTGAAATTATGGACCGATTTTCACCACAACCGCCCTTATGACCAAATTTCATAAAATACTCTTACAACTGCGACATGAATAGACAGCCACCCAGCCAGTCGGACGGACGGACATCGTTAAGGGCACAATAAGCCACACAAATTGCTTGGCAAACATGCACTTTGTCTTAGCTTCTGTTTGCAAATAAACAGCACAATCATATTTCGAACAAACATTACTTTTTCATTTCAGTTTTGTTTTCAATGAATGCTGACGACGATTGTTCTGCGACAATTTTACTTGCTATTTGTGTACAACGGAGAAGAAATATAAGAGAAAGAAAAATAATTTGGATTAAAGAGTGCTGTATATAAGAAGCTATTGAAGGGGCAAACAATGCTGCTAAAAAATTAGAATTTACGGCTGAACATGATTTTATTGCTTCTTCTTCAACGTCTTTACTCTGCAAAGTTTTCACTGACATGATTACTTTTAGCACAAGAGACCGGTTAAGGCTTGACAATTATCCAACATGTCTGCCAATTATTAACAATTTCTTAAATTTCTAAACTCATTGCTTCAAATCTTTGTCCAAACAGCAAACACCCCAATTAACAAAATATTTGTACAAACGTAAATTTTGACATGTTGGCCAAGCTATTTGTGTGGTTTATTATGCCTTTCAGAAAGTGATTCTGGGCGATCGGTATACTAAAAGGAGGGTCTTAATATAAAATTTAGCAACGATAACTTTCAAAATAGTTACAATGTCATGGCAAAGTTTGTACAGGTCTAAAATTGGCCATAGGTCTCATATAAAATTCCTCCCCAAAATCGCATTAATCCTGGATGGTTACTGCTCATTTATTCTTCATCATATAACTGTTTTATGTGTATTTAAATAACGCTCATTTTTTCACCAACGTTAGCCGATAATGAAAGCTCGGTTCAAATTTTGAGAGAGAAGAACAACTTTTATTTTTTATTCGTTATTTAATTCTATTTTTTAATAAAATGCTTAATTAAAATAATTTTTGTTGAGTTTTTACTTTAAAAATCGTTCCGTTATATTTTTCTTTAAATATTTCGTCGATCCAACGAAGAGTAACCTTAATGTACTAAAATAAAGTGTAACCTTTCAGGGTTAAGGCGAACCAATCTTATACAGTTGTTGATATTCAATTAATATTCGCCACAAAGAACTCTTATATGAACCTTAGCCTCATAACATAATTGTGTTTTGTTTGATTGGCCATGGGCCCTAGATATGGTAGACTCTCCAAAAATTTTACTTTGTATACTGTGGTGTAGTGTATCGAATGCTCCGGCTTGACCGACTATATTTTCTTACTTAGTTTATGTGTAACACACATCAGCACATCATCTCAAACGCACAATAGTGGAGAGGGTATACAAATATTATTCTCGGCGAAAAACATATTGGGCTTACGTTCCATTCGACAAGGCAAAATTCCAAGCATTTACAGTCTTGCTAAATATTTTACACAGGCGACGTTATTTAAAGAATTTACCATGTATTCAATGAACTTGCACCAAATTGTGGTACGAAGTGATACAGTTGTAAATGTTTTCTTTACATTTTACTTTTAACTGTTTTTGCTTTTGTTTTTTCTTTCTTCTTAGTTGCTTACTTGGCTTAACAGTTGGTTGGTAGGAAAAATATTTGCTTGTTTTTTGTTTTGTTTTTTATGGTATTTCATTGTCTCAGTTTAATGGGGAAACAATAAAAATCAAAAAATTTTATAGGGAAAAATCAGCAGAATTTATTGTGATGTAAGAAAAATATAAAATATTAAATTTCTTTTGATTTTCGATTTCACTTCAATGACATGTTTTTTAGTTGTTATTTTGGGGCTTCTTTAAAAATAATTTCTTTTCAAGAATATTTGAATTTAAGTTAAAGGATTCTGAAATTTAAATTTAAATTTTATATTGAAAACCATTGGTATGCAGCATTTATACCATCCATCGCTAGAATGTCTTCGAAGCCGTAGAAAATAAAGACCGATTTTATTTGGGTAATTAAAAAAATACTTTGGTAGAAAGAACGTCTTCGTAAAATGTTATACCAAAGCATATTTTCTTTTTAAGGCGCGCAGCTATTTTTATCTATTAACTATAACTTTATTTTTAAGGAATCATTTAAGTTTTGTGGCTAGGATATGAGTTAGGACCCCAAGAGATTTGTCCGCAAAGTCTTATTTGCAAAAGTTCTTCTTAACCTTCCTGACCTGTTACGTTCGACCGACGCATCACTTGTCACAAAAATATCAAAATCTTGTCTTTTTTATCCGCACATTAATTTTTGAGTTTAACTAATTTAAATTGAATTCTGATAAAACCAAATTTGTACGATTTAGACCACATTCGCCATCTATAAACAGTAATTTCAACAAATGTAGATGAGAAAATTTTAAACGAAACGCATGTAGTGAAGAACCTTGAAATAACGTTGCAAAGTAGCCTTTATTGCTTTATAATACTGTTTGTAAGCCAATTTAGACGATCAATGAATTGTATACATATCAAGAGATTATGTATATAAGTATAAGGGTATTCATTTAATCGGGCTTTGCTTTAATCGGTTAATCGCTCGATTAATTAACCAAGGTTTTTGTTTAATCGGTTAATAATCAGTTAATTATGTATTTGATCGGTTAACCGATTAATAAAGTTTTTTTTTTATAAATTAAGCGGGAAACGTAAGAAAAGATAAAAACTCATCACTGATTTATTGTTTGGTATTTTGTTTAAGCTTTGATATCGTTGCAAAAAAGACTTTTTGAGTGTTTGAATGTAATTCTCATTCCCTCTGTAGGTTTGTTTGCTGATAGCTTTGGCTTTTCTAAAATTATTTAGGAGAACGTTTCCTGATGATCTGGCCTAAGCAACCAGTGAAATGCGCATAGGAACAGCTTATCCTCCAACAATAAATTTCAGTTTTTTTTTTATCAATTATTTAAAAAGGGAATTAAGAACAACAAACAAAATCTTTTAATAAATAATAGTATTCCCAAAAACAACTTTGATAATTAAATTAAGTAATTTCAATAAATAAAAATGCATAAACTATTTATTACTTGGAGTTTATTAGTAAAAAAAACCATAATATAACAAACATAACAATTCAAACATAAAAATTAATTCTTGAACTAAAACGAGCAAACAAAGAACTAATTCATAAATATGTAATACATATTTTTAAATTATGTTATTTTTAATATTATGTAGTAAATTAAAAAATAAACTGTAAGATAATTTTATTAGTTATTTCAATAGTTTAAGGACCCCTTAAAAAAGAATCTTTTAGAAAAATAATTTTGTTTAGTTTTTAAGCGAATCTTTTCTTTAGTTTTGATAAAACTTAACTTGGAAAAAATTCTTTCACTTATCGTAGATGTTGGAGAAATCAAAAGCAGCCAATAATACAGAATATCTTATTTCTCAGTCCTTTTCCTGGAAATCTCTAAACGTATAAAATCTTTATTTATGCCATTAAGGTCCTGTTTGATTTTTTTTTTTAAATTTTTGACTTTTCTAATTGTTTCGGTTAGTTCTGTTAAAAGATTGATATGAGAAAATATGAGAAGAAACAAATAACTAAACGCATATATTAAAGAACTACGTGAAACAAAATTATAATATAAAAATATTTTAGAAACATATACCTTTTGTATATGAGTCGAAACAAATAATTAAAACCTCAAAAAATATTATATAATACTACAAAAAATTAAAAATGTTTCTACTTCGGTTAATCGACTGTAATTAACCGGTTTAATCGTTAATCGAAAGTATCCAATTTTAAATTAACTGATCAGTTAATCGGCTAGTTTGTAATTAACGGTAATCGATTAACGGTTAACCGAATGAATACCCTAGTATATATATAAGTGATATGATAAAGGTTATCACACCTTTAATTTTCTTCAAAACCTGTCGGTTTTTAACACAAGAAACCAAGATAATCTTTGGATACCACTATGTAGATTATAAACTACAAAACATCGGATTAAGTATATGGGTATTTTGGAATACAACAAGTTACCTTTTAGCTTAAAAACCACAAAAAGAGTTTCCATTTTTAAATTAAATCTTAAAGACTACCTTACTGGTAACCTTGAAACGCTTCTATTGTAAATAAATGCTTCCTTAGTTTTTTTTGTAAAATAAGTTTTATTTAAGTAAAATAACTTGTATTATGTTAATTTATATATTGTATATACATAAAACAATTTAAATAAATTTTTTTTATTTTTAGTAGAGATATTATAAATTTTTTGTCGAAAAATAGACTAAAATGAACTTTTAACTAATAAATTCTGAATTTTCTTCGATTTTTTTTGTTCTTTTGCAGATTATGAAAGTTCAGAAAATTTCCAACAACTTTTATTACGATCAATTTTTTTGTTTTCACTTGGTTACGTATGAGTATTTTTTAACTCCAATTTATTAACATGCATACGCCATGTGGTATAACTAATAATTTAAAAAGCACTAAAGAATTCCTAATATCTCTACTAAAAATAAAAAATATTGGTTTCAATACAGATTCTGAAAGGTGATAAAAATACCTTCCAAACAAGCCCAGATTAAGAAATCTACTATAATTCTATCCGATTTTATGACGAATTTAATTAAATTGTTCTATGTATATATGGAAAAATTTCTATTTTGAAATTTTGGGGGCTCCATATCCAACTCAGAATCACCTATAGATTACGTTTTTGCTATACGCTTCATCAAAAAAAAAAAATTACACCGCCCTAATATATATATATATATATATACAAACTGATGCTGTCAGTTAGAAAATAGTTTGATATTGTTTTTTTTGCTTTAACTTCTTCAATTTAGTATTTCAAATATAGTCACTTTACAATCTTTAAATACATGTCTTAAAAGTCGTACCTCCCAGAACGCTTAAAATCGGTCGGAAAGACTGAAAAATCTAATTGTGGCTCACAAGATAGTTACGAAGTTTAACTGCTAATTTTACCAATATATTTAATACAAAATAATATCGGTCCTACCCCCACCTTTAAGCATACCGATCGACTCAGAATCATAAATTTTCAATCGATCTATTGATGACCGTCCTTCCGCTAGGTTCCCCGAATTTTCATATAAAATTTGTGCCTAATTTTTGATATAATTTGATGAAATTTGGTACATAGGTTCGTTTTGTCACAAGGACGATGACGGTTGTAAATGGTAAGAATTGGTGCATTAGTTTTCATAGTTCCCATTCGTGATGCTACAGACTTTTTTGAAAAGTCCCTATTCTGCCCGGAAAAATCTCTCTTTTTCCCTACGCGTTTAATAAATTGTCTCTACAAAAATCCCTACAACTTTTAAATATAGCAATTGGTCTTAAAGTATATACTTACATTTTATTTAAAGTTGTTATACATGCATACATACCATTAAATCAGTCCTTTTTATTAACTTAAAAATAAATAAACATAAATAAAAAACCCAAAAAAAAACAAGTGATATTCAGTTTAAATCATATTTAGTTTAAACAAGTAAGAGTGCTATATTCGGCTATGCTGAATCTTATATACCCTTCACCATGGTTTGATAAGAATAATCTACATATATAATATATCTGTGGCATTAAATAATAATGGCTTAAGACGGAATTTCTTATTTTGAGATATTAAGGGTTTTACCAAAAATAAATTGTTTGGTTTTGATATAAAATTATTAGCCACAGAAAAAAATGCGCATTTATTTAGAACAAAACTCTAAATTTTATAAAAAAAGTGTTTTTTAAAGGATATAAAAGTAAAAATAGCAAAAACTGATATATTTTTAATTTAATTAAAAATAATTTATAAATACCAAGAGAAAAAAAAAATTTATCGAATGGGATTTGAGCCCGTCAACACTCAGACGATTACTTGTGACATAACTTGTGGGCGCAAATAAAACAACTTAATTATATAAAAAAAAGTAAATATTGGTATTTCAGTAATTTGGTCATAACTCGGGCATTTTCCAATCGATTTAATAGATTTATACACCTACGTCTTTAGGAAGAAATTTACCATTTACTTTGGTAATAAAACTTGGACTCGGAAAGATCTACGGTTCCCGAAAATAGGTATTTTTCTTAAAAAAAATTATATTTTGGTAATAACTTTTTTGTATCTGAACCGATTTTTCCGAGTTTTTCAGCAAATATGTTTTACTATTTCCGATCTTTTGATATATAATACGTATCTATAGGTCATGTAACAGCTTTAAAAATTAAGTTTTTATAAAAATGTTGATGCTTTTTAGCACATTTTTGGAGTATTTTGCTAATAACTTAACCATTTCTTAACCGATTTGGCAGATTTATATACCCACGTCTTTAGGAAGAAAATACCATTTACTTAGATTATAAAACTTGGACTCGGGAAGATCTATTGTTCCCGAAAATGGCATTTTGGGCATTACTCTTCCATTTTTGGGAGAAAAGTTTCAGGGTTTTCGGGAAATATATGCCGCTAAAAATTTCTGATATTTTGGTATATAAAACGTGTTCATATGTCATACTAGAGCCCTAAAATTTAAAATTTTGGGTATTTTCAATAACGTCTTTGTACGGGAGGTACCACGCACACTTTTCCAATCGCACCCATATTTTGTGGGATACTGTGTATTGATAACCGATATGTTTGTACCTAAGTTGGGAACTTTAGCTCGTTTCGTTCTGCAGATATACAGAAATGTATAACGTTTTTGTATGGGAAGTGCCACACCCACTTCTCCAATCCCGGCAATTTTTTTAGAGAGTTTGTGTATTGGCAAGCAACATGTTTGTACTAAATTTGAAAGCCGTAGGTCTTGCCGCTCTTGAGATATGCAGAAAAAAAGAATTAAAAAAACAACAACCACATGGGATTTATGGAAAAAACTAGAGGTAGTCGTGGTTTTTTGCTCATATTTCAGCCGTTTATAGACCGATCTTCCTGAATTTCAATAGCAAGCAATTTCGGACTATATGTGACATAAATGTATAACAACCTAGCCCTCTTCATATCTGGAGTCTTCGGAAAACCCATTTCAACGGACGGACAGACGGACAACCGGATTTGAACTTCCCTTCTCATAAGAAGCCAGAATATACATTCTTTATATGGTCTGATATCAATATTGTAGAAATTACAAGCGGAATGACAAAGTTATATAAACCCTTTTACCTTTTTTTAAAAAGCGAAACAAAGAAAAATATGTATGTACCCAGCAAAAACTTGGTAATGACTTGAAATTACTGAGCAACTTATTTTTTAATGACTATTTCATATTACATAGAAATAGTTAAGTAAGGGCTGACATATAATCTGATACATAAGCACTTGTTTATAAGTTGATTAACGAAATTTATAATTAATTCATAATAAAATAAAACAAAAATGTTGACAAAAATATAATATACAAAAATATAATATACGCGCTGCGCTATTAGTTTCAAGTTTACATTATTTTGTATGAAATAGTTAACGCTCTTTAAAGTGGTCTTTTTTTAATTTTTTTTTTGATCGTAAGCAACACTACTTTAAGTGAAAAAAATGAACAACAACAAAAAACCCATACAGTCTATTTTTGGACGCATTAAAAAAGTACAACAATAAAAAACTTGATAATATAGCGTGGCGAAGTTTGTTATTAAAGCAATTACAAAAATAGGTAAAAACGATTCAATGTTTATGTTGCCACAAAAACAAAACTAAAAAAAGAGAATGTTTTGGTTGGTTTCAAAGTTAATAAAAAGGAATAAAAAAAAAATCCCCTAATTTTTTTTGTTTAATTTTTTAGTTAAATACACCATATTTTGAAAGCAAAATGATGAGGAAAACCATATCTGTTTTTAAATTTGTATTAATTTCAGTAAGCTTTCTTGTTTGATTCAGCTAAATTATTTGTTTGAAAATTTTTTTAATATCAAACACAAATTTGACCAATAATTACAACTATTTGTTTGAAAAAATCCGAGTTTTTTTCAATAAACGAAATGCAAAATAAATTGTTTGAATAGGCAAATTCGGTTGTAGTTCCTGTTTTAAACAAAAAAGGTTTTAATTTTAAAATTGGTTTGTTTGAATTGGAAAAATAATTTTTTCTGTGTACTAAAATACATTTAAGGTTTTATTTATTCAAATCTAATACAAATTGATTATTAATACATATTTGTTGTTACAATTTGTTTTTTTCTATTTGTTATAAATGAATATGAATTTGAATATGAAAGATTTAAATACTTATTAATTAAATTTGGCATGTATTTTAAAATTAAAATTTTGAATAAAAACTACACTAAGCAATCAACCAAACGATATTATAACGATATCGTCTAGGGGATATAAATTAAAATATATGATATCGATCTTGTATCATAAGCGATAGTATTTAAATTGTACATTTCCTTGTAATATCGTTTTTTCATGAAAATATCATATCGTTTTTGCAATCATATCGTTCTCTGGTTTATTGGGTATGAATATGTCCTTGATGCAGGGTAGTAAAATTTTGCATTAGAAAGCAAATTAAATTAAAGACATAACTTGTTTGAAAAATTCAGTTTTGTTGATAACAATGTCAAGTGTCTATTTGTAAATAAACGTGGTAATTACTTATTTAACTCCCTATTTGTAAGCGAGGGTAGTACTTAGTACTTGCCTCTAATGACATCACCGTGTTAAAATAATGAGTTAAAATGCCAATGTATAAGTAGTGAATGGTAGTTTTATTAGCTTTTTAACTCATTACTTTGCAATGTAAGTTTTTGCTGGGTACTTTTACCTTTGGATTTTATTTGGATACAAGAAAAAGTAATTGCTTGCCCATATTAGTTTTGGCTTGTGATTTCCTAACAATCATAGAAGTGTAATTATAAAATTTTTTTGTGACTAAAGTGGGAAAATTAAATTTTCATTAACATTTTTAATTTTGCTGGCCTTAATCCAAAAGTTTTTGATGCCCATCTTAAACAAGTTATCAATTTATTACTCTGAAATATTAAATTCGTGTAAAAGAGAGTTTCGCAAATTAACCTTAAAATCAAAGTTGAAATGGGGACAAGCGATCAGCAAAGAAATTAAACAATTTGTAATGTTGCCGTATCAACAATTTTATTAGTAGTTTGTCACAAATCGAATAAAATTGTCAAATAAAAACCGTTTTGCCACATTTTTGAAAAGTTCCTACATTTTAATGATTTCAAAATATCCGTCCTTCTTTTCCCTACGGCCATTTTTTTAGAAGAAAATCCCTACGAACAGGGATTTTTCCCTACGGATAACATTTCCCATAAAAGCTTTTTTCCAGAATAGATTCTTGGTTCCCATAAACTGGCTTATAATGCTGGTATTTGGGTTTAATTTGAATCAAACTTATTTTGTGGCAATCTAAACCATTTTAACAAATTTTACTTTAACCGGTCCATATAGTGGTAGGTCCAGAATTGCACATATCGACGCCTTACTTTCTCAACCTCGTAACTTAAAAAAATACGGTTTTGACTTTTTCATATCAAACGATTGCTATTTTTGTGTTCTATTACTGCAACAACTTATTATTTCAATACTTTGCCTCAATTCTATAAATATTAATAAATTATTGAAATAATAAGTTGTTGCAGTAATAACACAAAAATAGCAATCGTCTGATATGAAAAAGTCGAAACCGTATTTTTTTAAGTTACGAAGTTAAGAAAGTAAGGCATCGATATGTCATCTATAAACTTCCTCCCTAAAATCGCTTAAAGACAAGAACAATTTCATAACAGTTCAATAAAATAACCACAATACTAATTATTGTTAACAGCTAAGGCACGAACTATTATCTTGTATCTTCCTGTTATATTTTATTATAAATAATTCGGTTACACTAGTCTCCATTAAAAATTTGCTTTAAATAAAAATATTATAAGTTTGTAGAGCAAATTCTGATTAACACACATCTGTCGTCTTCAGTTTTCCACTATCACGTACAGATCCTTTAGTTTTACCCCCTTTTTTAGTTTTACCCCCCTTTAAAACTCATTTAACTAAAATATGGGAATGAACAGTTCGATTGGTTTCATAAAAAATCAAATATTCGTATTTCTGTATATTTTCTTTAAAACGTAAAATGGGATATGTATGTAATAGAAGAAAACTGACAGACAGACATGTGTTCTGTACACTTGTCCCTTCATATTAAACATAAGTCTGTATATTTTATTTAAAAAAGGCAGAAATTTTGAATTTTTTGGACCAGTATTATTTAAGTAAATGCAATAGCAATTCATTTTTTAAATAAAAAAGAAGCACATTTTTCTATTAATAATGTTTTAATAATTTCATTTGCGTTCAAAAAGCATAAAAAGACATGTGTTTCTTAAATTAGATTAAATGTTGTTTATTTTTTTGGCTTTTTTTTTTGCTGCAGCAGTGTTGCCAATTTAGTCATTTAGCGCCTAGATTTATTCGTTCTGATCACGGCTGCCAGATTTGACGATGTATCGTCATTTTTGACCATTTTGGGGTCCAAAAACGGTCCACTAATGATTTGACGATTTATACCCTAAATGTAACGATTTTTCAAATAAAAAATTTTGCATTAATTTACAAAAGTTTTTTGTATTATTTCGTAGTTTTGAATAACTTCTTGAAAACGGATCGAACTTCTTAGAACGAAAGTTCGTTTATTTGGTTGTCAGTAATTTTGCCGATTAAGCAGTTCATAATACAAATACAAAAGTTTACGCTTAGGGTCCATTTTCAACCATTTTTTAAGAACTGAAACAGTATTTCTGGTGAGTAAAATCGGTGTTCGATATATAACAGTTCATGTGGCGCCCAAATTGTATGCCTCTTATCTTAGATTCTTAAACTTTTTTTTTATACGGATATATGAGGGGCTTAGAGTACAAGGGGTTTAAGGTCATTTTTTTAAATTGAGATTAAATATGGAATTAGTAGAAGATGTTCAGAGAAGGTCGGAGCACAAAAGGTGAATGTGGAATTCTCATCCGGTAGCGAGACATGGCGACCAAATCAAGCAGTTGCCATTAATATACCTATTTCGCTTGGAGCACAAGGGGTATATGAGCACTAAACCTCAATTCTTTTAAAAAGGCACTTAAATCTCTTGTGCTTCAAGCCCCTCATATGAAGTTCTGAACAATAGCAAAGCCATTGCTGACAAGCTTCGAGAATTGACTTATACATACTACCAAAATGTTTTTAAAAATTTTTGGATTTTTATAAAAAACTAAATTTTTCATATTAAAAAACACTTGCCGCTCTTATTTAAGTCTGTAAAAGAAGTAATAACTTGCAGTTATATTCAATAGGAATGAGAAAAGCGGTTTTATTTTTAGATATTTTTTGGGGCAAAATACAGCTACTCATACTACAAGGGGGACACATAGAAAAATTTCATGTTACTATGTTTGGATCTTAAAATAAAATCCTTAGCTTAACTTTAAAATGTTGATTAAATAAACGTCATTATATACAAATAATGTGTATTAAATTATTAAAATATAATTTAGATCTACAAAAAATAATTAACCTAAAGTATGTAATTAATTTTATGAGGTGTCCCACTTAAAGTGTGAGTAGCTGAATGTTTTATTAATTTTTTATACTTTGCATAAAAAAACAAATGAAAAATAGCTAAAAATTTTCAAAAACTTACAAAAGCTAGTGTTTTTATACAATGAAGATTTTTTACGATTTAAGTCAATTTGACAATTTTTCTTTTTGCCAAATTTCATTTTAGTTAAACAAAACATTTTTTACGAAAACGACGTGTATGATAAAAAAATAAATTTTATAAAAGCCTTGCATTTTGAAATATTTTTAATTATACTTATGTAAATTTTTCGATAAAAACAATTTATTTTATATAGTAAATCATCTTTTAACCATTTTTTATTTATTCGAATTTATTCTATGAGCTAAATTTCAGTTATGTATTTTATAAAGCTTTTTGTAATAGTTCTATTCCTTAAATTTTAAGGAATAACTTTATAGACTACCAGACTATTATCTTGTATCTTCCTGTTACATTTTTAGTCTGGTAGTGTATAAAGTCATTTTAAGGAATAGAACTATTACAAAAAGCTTTATAAAATACATAACTGAAATTTAGCTCATAGAATAAATTCGAAAAAATAAAAAATGTTGAATATAATAAAGTAGCTTATGAAAAGAAATAATTCCCAGATTCTGTAAATTATCTTTTATTTAAAATATTTTGTAAACGTATTTTTTGAGTGTTCTGTAACAAAATTATGTTTTTATTTGCTATAAATTTTGCTATTCCTGTTTGTTAAGAGTAAGCAACACTGCCTTGTAGTCATGTATTGTTAGAAAAAGCAATGATTTCTTGTTTAGATTTGGTTGTTATAAAACAGTGGGCACAAAAACAGAAATAACTTTGTAGTATAAAAATAAAATTTAATGTATTGTTAGTTCTATGTTTAAAAAATATACAGTTTAACTAATTCCAGAGCAGTTTACAAACATTCACTAAAAACTTTTACAAAGGGTGGCCCTTTTCGTTTTTTAATTTATTTTTATACACAAAAAAAAAAAAATTAAAAATTGTCTCTAACCACCAAATTCATACCAAATTCACAGAATTAAGCAAGAAAGTTGTTAATTTTGCATCTATTACCAAAATGATAATATTGATTACTAAAAATTTGGAAAATTTTAAAATTGTGAATATATTTTTTCGATAAATGATATTTTCAATCCTAATTAAAAATCAAAAAACTTTGCCGTTTCAAGCAATGTGTTAATTGATTTAATTAAATAAACCTCAGGTTTTGACCATTCCAAACAACAATTCTACAGGTTTAAAGTATTTTATTTTAAACGAAACAATCAATTAAGATTTTTTGATATATAATTAATATTTTAATAAAAAATTTACTTCAAAACAACTAAAATGTTAATTTAATCAAAATTATACTTTTAATTTTCTTTCTAAAAAAATAATTGATTCAATTTACACATTAATTAAATTGAAATACTTTTAAAACCATTTTTTTAATTGATAAAAAAACTACTGTTAATTTTTTCTGTGTATATAAACTTCAGAAATTCGATTCTATAAAAATAGGTGTATCTAATAGCCTGAAGTATTTTTTTTTTTTGGAGAATCAAATTATTGGCCATATAAAATAAATTTCAAAAATAATTTGAAAATACTCAAGACTCTTTATGTACCACTTATTGAATATTTTATTTCAATTCAATAGTTCAAATAATTTTCTCTAAGTACCCACTTGATATCGATATTATAAACAACTTGATAATGATTAAACTTTTCACATACTTCTTGTTTTACTTTAGATATAATTCGACAAATTTCGGTAATCGCGTGTTATTTTATCACATTAACGCTTTTAGTTCTGGTGGACTGATGAGTGATAAACTATAAAATCGTTTGTTTTTAATATAATACGAAACCAAGCTAATTTGTTGTCCAAAAAATATCTTTTTCAAAATTTAATTTTCCAAAGCCCTCTACTGCGGACTAGAAAACTGCAAAATCACAATTCCATTTGAACGAAGATCTAAGTCATCGAAAAAATTTCAAACCATAAACTGTTGTGTCGCAATTACAAACCAATACCTCAGAGAAGTGTATACGACGAATTAATGTAAGGGCTTAACTTTGGTTTAACAAAAGTGGGGGTATAAAAAATACTCTCTTAAATAAATAAGGCAATGAAAAATACATTCAGAAATGAGACTGGAACAAATACACACATTATATATTTTTTTTAATGTGAATTTGTAATATGTTTGTACGAAATATTTTTTATGTTTTTTTTTATAATATTGCAGCAACAATTTATTGCAAAAACAGTTCTTTGTATGCGTACGCCACATACGACACACAAGTCAACATCACAAATTATTGCAGAACACACGAGGGCATTTCCAATTGCTAGCAGTACCCTGCAGATAACGAGACTTGTTCATACATGCGTGTAAAGAGTAGTCCATAAAGGAGTAGGAGTACTCCAAAGCTAGTCCAATTATATGGATAAAAGGTGGTATATTTAACATTACGATGTCCTAGAAGTGGACCATATGACCCACCGAAGTAGTCCGTAAACTACTCCATGGAGTACTCAAGTGGGTTAGTTTCAAAAGTGCTCCATGTTACTACTTTTGCACTAATTACCTTTTATGGCGTGCACTGTAATCCATTATTGCTATTATTATATATATTTACTTGGTATTTTTAATTTTTTTCACAAATCTTAAAAATCTTTCCTGTTTCACTTTTAAATAAACAATTAATAATGGACAACATCAGGGCTACCAATGTGTAATACTGTAAACTATAGTTTAGTATACCTATACATCATGCAGTTGTTGGGGGCACTGCATGTTAATTTGTCTAATATGATCCATACTACAGTACATTGGACCATGTTGTTAGTAGTCTATTTAAGCCACAATGGACCACGTAGTCCAATATTATCTGCAGGGTATAGGCAAACTTTTTTTTTTACTGTATTGAAAGAAACAAGTACCGTGTAAAGTGTATTTCGTTGAATACTTCTACCCTCACAACACTATTTAAATTGAGCGGCGAACAGTATCGCATAGTATTTATCATTGTGGTTGAGCACAAACCATTTTACACACATTTTTGATGTTTGCTCTTTGTTTGATTTTCAAATAAATAACAGGCTTTTACTGCGGACTGAATCGCCATTTCCCATAAGTAGACGGACATTGCTAAATCGTTTGAAAATTAAAAAAGTAGAAAATGTTTCGGAATGACAGAATAAGTCTACCTCCGCACCCCATCTCTTTGGTGGGGAGGGGACTTAATATATAAAGCCCAGTAAATACCATTTTTCGAATAATTTTAATATTTTAAAAATTATGAAGTTCTTTATTACTCATTTTAATTATTTGATTTATACAGGCATGTCATGAATTCCGCTCGGAATGGAATTGATTCCGTAGTTACCATTCCGATTGGAATGGTTTTAGCTTCTATAGATTCCGTTCGGATCCATTAAACCTCAAAAAAATATGAAACCACTTTTTGTGTATTAAATATGGCAAGAAAGAATTAAAGTATGGCAACATTAAATAGACAAATTCCGTTTATTTTTCTTTTTTTTGGAAAGCATTTAGAAAAATTAAATTTTTTTTATTTAATTCACATAAAATTATATTTATTTTAGATAAGGAAGCAAAAAGACAGCGTGCTTTACTGATAACAATTTATTTTGAATAGTTTGTACACCTGAAAAATGCTTAAACTATGAATTCCACTTTGAAAAATGTAAGTGGTATCATTCCGAAAAAAATTTTCTTTTTACATTTTCCATAGAAGCAAAATACGGAATCAATTCCACTTCCGAAAGGAATTAAGCTCTGTGACATGGCTAATAGACTCTAAAAACTGAATCTTTTTCGATTCGTGTATAATATTTTCTTTTTGAGTATTAATAATTATTATTAATTATTATATAAATAATTATTTTGTAGAACTGTTTAATGTTTTGTAATCCAAATTTTCATATTTTTAATTAGGCTAAAGTTCATTAAACTATTTTCATGAAGGAAGAAATTTTACAACATGAAAGAAATTAATTAAAATTTGATGATAATTTTTCATTCTTGACTGCCGTGTGGCAGGAACCCACGTTCACCGACAGGTTGATATGTCACGTTTCGATAGTTACCACACTATCTCTTCAGAGGTCTTTGCCATTTTACCTTCATTGCCATTGAAGGCGGCTGGCAGCCAATATCCAAACATCAATCTTTAAACCAAATTGACAGATCGAAATTTGTTTTTTGAATGATTACACAAGGTAAAAAAATCGAAAAAATTTTAAAGGCTTGAAAAACCACTATACAATTTTGATGTATTGTGGTTCCAGTAGTACAAATATGGTCCAAATTTAAAATTCTATGGAGAGGTTTTTTTTAAAAAAATTTTTTAGTAAAATTGTAAATGTTTTTAGACGTTTCTTCACATAATTAATGATAACTCAAAAAGTGTTAGTCCGATATTATTAAAATAAATTTAGAAAAATTTAAATTTACATAGCCTTTAAACCGTGTATACATCGCGTTTCAATCGGCCCACTATTTTCGGAGTTATAAGAAAAAATTGAAGCCAAAAATATATCTTGTACGTAAAAATGGAAAATATTTTTGTTTTAAAAAAATCATGAAAAATCGAAAACGGCAAAAATTGTGCATATTTATTGTTTTATCACAAAGCCATATGTAAAAGCAACAAAATGAGATATCGGTCATAAAAATTGATTGATAATTTTCGAATTTATTCACAATTAAGTGAATTCGCTCATTTTCACAAAATTTTAGTTTTTTTTCTCGATATACATAAAATTGAGTAATTAATGTTCTTCTTTTGATTTATTGAATTTTGAAAACATGCTATGTACAATTTTCACATCGAAAATGCATTACATAGTAACATTCATGTATTTTTTTTTGCAAAACCCTACCTACAATACTGTTTCTATTCTTCGGAAAAACATTTGAATTGGATAAGTTTAAATGTATTAAATAGTAGAAAATTTATATTTTATTATTTAAATTTATAATAAGAAATAAAATAAGAAAATAAATAAATAATTATTATAAGCTACAAACTCTGGAATTTTCTTTTATACGATTTTCTACTATTGTTGAATAACGAAGTGTTACTCTGAATACTCCAGCAAAAATCAGCCGTCATGTGTGCATCCCAGCGACCCTGGTATCGTTCCTCTATTGTCCGGATATCTTGGTGGAATCGTTCGCCCTGTTCCTCACTCAAGTCTCCTAGATTTTCAGGAAAACGATATAAGTGACTGTGCAGGTAATGTACTTTGATGCTCATGTTGCATCCAAGAGTCTGGAAGTGAGGTAACATCTCTTCAACGTGCGTAACGTAATCATCACCCTTGTTATTTCCTAAGTAATTTTGAATAACCCATATAAACGAATCCCATGCATTTTTCTCAATTTCTGACATTGAACTGCCAAAATCAATATCTTTGACCAATTTGCGGGCCATTAAATATGCCTGCTTTCAGCTTTTCAATACTCAAATTGTTTCATAAGACCAAGTTTAATGTGAAGAGGGGGTAATATGATCCGATCTCCTAGAGCCACATTTATAACATTTGGCATACCTGGAACCAGTGTTTCCCTAGAAGGCCATTGTTTTCTCTTCCAATGTTCTGCTTTAGCTCTGCTGTCCCATAAACAAAAAAAGCAAGGGTATTTGGTAAAGCCACTTTGTTGACCTAAGAGGAAATTTACCATCTTAAGATCAACACAAATTACGTTCATTATACTTTACCTTCTTCATGACCAATGCAATTACAGAGTATTCTTCTTTTACTTTGGTTGAATGTGCGATCGGCAAGGAGTGAAATTTATTTCCATTATGCAAAAGGACACACTTCAAGCTGCGTTTTGATGAGTCGATAAATAAACGCCATTCGTTTGAATCGTATCTCTAAAAGCCCATGGCAGTCATCAAACCAGAAATATCTGTGCAGTACACAAAATCATCCTCTTCAACAAAATAATGAAGTAAGCCTTCTTCTCGAGTACGGTAATACGAAACTTTAGTTTCTTTTGTTATGAGATTTGTTTCTTTCATCCGTGACGCAAGAAATTCCGAAGACCTTTTCGACAATCCAAGGTCTCTAATTACATCATTAAGCTGGTCTTGATTCCATGGTCTCGGCGAGAAATTTTTGTGTGGGATTAACTCGTCATTTTCAGATGTAGATAGCAGAGCTGAATTTGAACTTTCTGATTTGGAACACATACTTGAGGTTAAGTGTCCTGGTGAAGACGAAAGCACTTGACTGGAGCTTGAACCCTGATTTTCAGCATATTTCATTTCTGGTGAATGTAGAACTGCAAGTGTAAAACCATCAGCAGACCTCGTGGGGTAAGACCATCGCATATGTTTTCCGAAGCCGGGTTTTGTACTTAAACAAAAAAAACAATCGGATTCGTGGCTTGCTGTTTCTCTCCATAGCATAGGCTTCGAAATTTCCAAGCGTCGCCTGTAAAATGAAAAAAATTTCAAAATTTAATTAAGAAATACTTTAAGTATGATATATTCCAAATGTATTAACCTATTCTTACTTTACGTTAGAAAACCTCATAGATAAATTCAATCGACATGAAATACATATGGTACTGGGTGTCCAGTGCGGATATATATTATAACAATCTTCATATGACTTTTGCAATGAAGTTAGGAAGCAGTTACGTTTTTTCTCGGTGATATATTGGCCGCACACATAACAAAATGAATCCGGATTGTTTTTACATAAAAATGTTCTGGCTTTCTTGCTCATTTTTATTAATACTTGTAAATTGTTTTAATTTGTAAGCTGAATGACTCTGTATGTAGGGATAAAATGATGTTTCCGTTATCGCATATAATTCTTGAATAAAGTAAAATGGCTCAAGGAGCTCTTATAAATACTGATACTATAATTTGGGATAACTCTTCATGTGGGTACAGTTTGTGTGTGCTGCAAATTTGTTTCTAATTCCCAAGAATTATAAAAAACATTAAGGAATGTTATGCAAAAAAATCATCCGTTACAGGTAGCCAACGGAAAAAAGAGCATTTCAGCGTGCACGGACATTTATGAGCGTTTATTAGTTTGCTACCGCAATCGTAAAAATTAAACAAGAATCATAAAAAACATTAAAGAATTTAATGCAAAAAAATCATCCGTTACAGGTAGCCAACGGAAAAAAGAGCATTGCAGATTGCACGCACATTTATGAGCATTTATTAGTTTGCTACCGCAATCGTAAAACAACCTTTCGTTTATTACTTATTTTTTTATTTCTAAAAATCATAAAGTTTTTTTCCAAACAGTTTTCTACATGTAAAGAGGGTTTGCCGACATCCGGGTCGTATAATGCACCTGTGTTTCTGTGTTCTGCATTTTCATTACACCATTTTCTACAGTGCTTGTAAATATGCGACAGCTTCAATTAATTGTAATTAAAAACCTTAACCATGCACCGATTTTCATGATCCATATCTTTTTTAATTCACATGATAAGTAGCTTTACTACAAATAAATAAAATATAATACCTTTTGCCGTTTTCGATTTTTTTTACCAATTTTTTTATTTTTTGGCTAACAATTGGTTTCATAACTTTGAAACTATTGATCGCACTAAAAATATTTGTATACATCATTTAAAGCTATTGTAAATCATGATTTTTGTAGATTTATTTTAACAAAATCGGACAAGTTGTTTTTGAGTTATGATAATATAAGTGGAGAAATGTCTCAAAATATTGACAATTTTACTTAAAAATTATTTAAAAAAAAAATTATCCATAGAATTGAAAAATTTTACCATTTTTGTACTAAGGTAGCCATGCTGCATCAAATCTATATAGTAGTTATTCAAGCCCTTTTTTGCTGTTGACCTGTGTTATCTATTTTAATTACTTTACATGTTCCTTTTTACTTCTGTTCTTCATACTTTTTGTCAAGAATTCTTCTTTGTTTTTTTCTCTTTCTTTTTTCTCGTTGACCTTTTACAGCACAACTTGAAGGACAAATGTAGAGCTCGTGCCTTAACTGCCGTGGGACAGTCAAGAATGAAAAAGTATTAATAAATTTTATGTACTTTCATGTTGTAAAATTCCTTTCTTCATCAAAAATAATATAATAAAAATTAAATTTAATGAACTTTAGCCAAATTAAAAATATGAAAATTTTTGAGTATTCATTGTTTTACTACAATTATAGAAAAATGGCAAACTTTATAATTATTAATTGTCAAGTATTCGTAATAATATTTCACAATTTCGTTTCATTTTCGATCTGTATATCACCAGGAAAGATACGCTGGATATTCAATAAAACTCAATATCGGTGAAATTTCATGAAGAAGTGATTTATAATCGATAAAAATTCGATTTATTATGCATAGAGGAAAGATGTGGATACATTTGTTTTAGATAAACGTTCAAATACTGGTAAGCAAATAGTGCAAACTTGAGATATTTTCTATAACGAAATTCAAGGGTATTTTTTAATTCAGTTATTTAAATAAAATGTAAAAATTTAACCATTAACTTTTTACTTAAATTACACAAAAGCATTTTATTAAATTATTGTAACTAAAATTTTTTCAATTCTACACTCTAAAATTCTTATATTTTTGGCTTCAACAAAACATTTTTTTAAGAATATTATTGATTAAAAATGTTATATTGTATTTTATTTCACAGTTCACAGAGTTCACAATTAGACGATGTTAACACAACATAATAAAATAAAATTTTCTCTGTTTTTTGTACGCTAATAATTTTTTTTCAATATTAAAGCTCAGACGATGTTTTCCAATGAAAAACGAAATATTGGCACAATTTAATAAATTATTATAAAAAGAGAATATTAAAAAAGGACCACGAGCTCAAAAAATTCTTTTATTAAAATATTAGTGATTTAAAAAAAATGAATATAAAATTTTAGATAGAAAATAAATTGGTTTTTTATTTTGCTATTGAGAGCACCGGACGACTAGTATAATGGTGCGAGAGTTGCGGGTTCGATTCCCGCCAGAGATTAGTATTTTTTACCACATCGGACTGAAGGGGTACTTGACTTTTGCTCGGTAAATGAAGTTATCTAGTAATTGTATTTGTAAAATTGTGTATGTTAATAATAAAATAGAATCTGGGAATTATTTCTTTTCATAATTATTTCTTTTATATTCAACATTTTTATTTTTTCAGTCATTTCTAAAATTTAAGGAATAGAACTATTACAAAGAGCTTTATAAAATACATAACTGAAATTTAGCTCATAGAATAAATTCGAAAAAACAAAAATGTTAAATATAATAAATAATAAAATTTTAATTTATTTTTACAAAACTTAAATTTAATATATTCTAAAACAAAACTTTTTTAAATAACAACCTTAAAATTGTCCTTATAACTGTCACTCACTGTATTGTGTTGTCTTAATTTCCAGTTGTGTACGTGCGTGTCTAACTGGCGATGTAGTACCAGTATTAAGCAAAATGTAACAAATGCAATGACTATCGTAAGTAAATACCCTCATCATCAGGACAGGGAGATGTATTGCAAGAGGAATAAACAAATTCGTTCACATAATAAAGTTTTTTCTAATCTCTCGCAATTACACACTTACAATCTGTATATAAACACAAACCAGCAAGCATTTTATATTTGAAAGTAATTAAGATAGCAGAGATGTGGAGTCGGAGTCGAAATACCCACAAAAACTCGTGACCCCAAATTTTTCTGGCATTACAAATTTAAAATAATTTTCCGACAAAAAAATTCTTTTAAATTGGCGATGCAATATTTAAAATATCGATTCGATTTTATCATGGAATAATTTTCTTGCTATATTTAACCATTTAAAAGGCACTGCTTTAAAATAATGAGTTTAAAGACATTACAAATTTAAAATAATTTTCTAAAATTTTCCAAAATAACAATTCTTTTAAATTGGCGATGCAATATTTAAAATATCGATTCGCTTTTTTCATACAATAATTTTCTTGCTATATTTGATCATTTAAATGGCACTGCTTTAAAAAATGAGTTTAAAGACAAATAAGGACCAGTCTCACATTTAACATCAATGTAAGAGTAGGAGTCGGAGTTGGAGTCGGACTTAAAAAATTACAACGGTGGGATTCGGAGTTAGAAATATTTTTCGACGACTCTACAGCCCTGCAAAATAGGTACCTTTTTTAAAATATATTTAAATTAATTGCTTATTTAACCTAGTTCATAGCGATATGGTAACATTGTTTAAGGAAAAGTGTGCAGCTAAGGGACTACCTACAAATATTTACTAAGGGAATATTTATCTTCTAGATGTCTGAGCTTAATAAAAAATTAAAGGAAAGACACTTACTTGCTAATTTTAGAAAAAAGTTGTTTCAAAATTTCTCAAGCAAAAATTTCTTTTCTATTACTTAACAAATAGATTTTCAAATAGAATCTGGGTATTATTTTTTTTCATAAGCTACTTTATTATATTCAACATATTTTATTTTTTGAATTTATTCTATGAGCTTAATTTCAGTTATGTATTTTATAAGACTCCCGAACTAAAGACGATAATTTAAAAAAAAAAAAAAAAAAAAAAAATCTTAAACTACACAACCAATTGCACAGACGACGACAAATATGGCAAGAATTATTATAGAAAATTAATAAATTTTTTTTATAGAATTCCACTTTAGTGGACTCTTAAAAAAAATATTATAGAAAACTTCACTAAACCATTGGCAGTATAACTTCAAATACAATATTAATTTGTTCAAAGTATTGGCCATCATCCACCATGACCTTTCCCATATTTCTGGAATCAAACGACCTGCTAATTTTTTTAAGCCAAAAACGATTCAAGTCATCTTCAAGTGAATCAAATGTTTTCGGTTTAGGTCTTCTGTAATTCTCTGATCCGTTTTTAGTAAATCAAAAATGACGGGACTTTTATTGCCCTAACAAATACACAGAATTTCCATGCCCATTTGGTCAGGCCTCACATACGATTTCTTGCGTTTTGACGAAATTGAAGTAATGTATCCATTTTGCTTTTATCATTTAAGATTCGATGCACAAACAACTTCTTTTAATTACGTTCAAACATCAGTTCGGATGTTCGAAATTGTCTTTTGACATCTCTCGGCTTCAATTAAATGGTACTGTTCCATTCACCATTTTGGCGAAAGCAGATCATACAATACGTGTTTTTATAGATGTGGTTTCGTCAAACGAGGTCTAGATTCATTCAGGGTTGCAGCAAGACAATGTGTATATTTATTTAAATAAATATTGACAATTCCCAACAACAATTCTACATGTTTAAATTATTTTATTTTAAACGAAAAAAGTCAATTAAGATTTTTTGTGATTGAATTAAAATTTTAATTGAAAATTTATTTCAAAACAACTAAAATGTTAATTAAATCAAAATTAAATTTTTAAATTTTTTCAGCTTAAAAAATTATTGATTAAATTTTCACATTAATTAAATTAAAATACTTTTTAAACCATTTTTTTAATTGATAAAACACTTTTTTCTGTGATGTAAAATTGCCAACTCTATCTGCTCTTTTGAAGATTACAGCACGGATATTGGTGCTATGAAGTAAAACATCAAAGATACGCTTGGCTGATCCCTTCATATAATCTCGCACGATCCGATTAGGGCCGATTTAAATTATTAAGGAATCAGAATCTCTAGATGTCCTGGGCACGAAAATAGAATGTGATGCCCGACGGAAAAAACATATATTTAAGGTGTCGAAAGTATATCTTACTCCGTTTTTTAAAACGTGGTCTGATGAAATATGGGATCTGGTTCCCGAAACTCTCAAGTTTGTTCGTAATACACCTTCTCAAGATCCCATTCTTTTGTTGTCGATTGGCCGGTGCATCGTACATCGGATTATAAGGAAAATTAATTTTTTGGTCGGACTTTGTGTATGTGGAATAACCTTCCCATAATATATTTTCCTAGTATCAACACATTGCCATGCTTTTGTGGGTATCATCTACTGAGTGTTAGTCCTAATAAAACAAA
Source organism: Pollenia amentaria (assembly GCA_943735925.1). Taxonomy (NCBI): domain Eukaryota; kingdom Metazoa; phylum Arthropoda; class Insecta; order Diptera; family Polleniidae; genus Pollenia; species Pollenia amentaria. The sequence goes on from OX031009.1 coordinate 165,616,789, forward strand.
AAAAAAAAAAAAAAATTAGGCTGAAACTCTTTCGTTTAATGACTAACGGCTAGTTTTTAAATTAGTATTTCAGTTCTATTTAAATAAGAATTTAAGTTCTTCAACGCTATTTTTAATGATACTGAAATGGACTACGTTGTTTATTTGAATTATATTTAGGATTTTATGGTGTATGTACTAGACGAGGTGGCTTCAATATCGTAATAATACAAAAACAACAGGCAAAGCAAGCAAACATCATCTGTTTCCTAGATGCCACCTTGAAAGTTAACACATTTTACAATTTTCTATATTTTGCTTAAACAGCTTTTTTATGATATTTCTTTTGACATTAAGTTGTGTTTCCACACTTATGTCTTAATAAAATAAGATTGTTTAGAAGCGCTTAAAAACTGAAACTGTAAATTGAATAAGAATTTACTAAATACGTATTTGAGTACAAAATAAAAACTAGTCAGAATTAAGAATAAATTACATATGGGTCATGTCAAATCGACCAAGAATGGGACTAGACTCCTTTCGAATTGAATGAAATTTGATATTTGAATATATAAAAATATGCAACAAATAAACAAAAGAAACGTTATCAATGTCATTTACAGACACCTAGAACCAAGCAAATCAGATATAATAAATAGTAAGTGCTCAAAACTACAACATTAAAATTTAATTTTAAGATTATTTTTTTTAAGGTTGCGAAAATAGAGCACTTGAAGTTTCAACTCACAGTTAGTGTTAGTGCAAAATTATTGCAATCATTTTGTTGATGTTGAGTGATGAATTGAAAATTAGCAGCCTCATTAAACATGAGTGATGGTGATGTTTAAAAATGTTGCACTCAAAAAACAAATAGTTTGATTTAAGAAAAAGGAATCATCAGTTTATTGCAACTTTTTTGATCTTCACTCATTTGAGTGCAACTTAAAATGTTGCACTAAATTTACAAGCAAAAATCTTGTTTTTTCATGATTAAAGCCATGAGATATTCCGTTATTGACAAATTTTTCACATGTTGTTTAATTTCCTTTCTTATGCAAATCACAAAAATAATCACACACCATGCAAATACAAAATTATATTACAGAGATAGTAAAAAAATTTCCAATATCACAAAATTTTCTTAATGGCAGCTAAAAAAATAGCAATCATTACTAAAGCTGGTTAAAAAAGTGCAAACAATTTTTTTTGCAGTTTTCTTTAGTGTTAGTGCACTGCTGATTTAAATCAATATTTAGTGCACTACCCCCAACTATGGTTTCGAAAGAAAAAATAGGCTCTGGACTTATACTACATTTAATAAAGAAAATTTTTTAATAAACTGTTTGTAGTCCCAAAACGACATACAAGTCATCTTCGTATGTGCTGTAGTTTTCGATTTATTGAAAAAATAATCTCAACACATTCGGCTAAATCGGCGAAATTTTGACATATTGAATATGACATAACTTTTGGAAAAAAAAAATTTTTTTTTTCATTTTTTTTTTCGTTGATATATGTTCCGGATAAGATAAAAGGAACCTTCTCACCAAATTTCAAATCGAAAGGGGTCGGGTCCAGCGTTCCCATATATATTTTTTAAAAACATCTTATATCTGACAAATACTTTTTTTTAAGAAAAAACTTGTTATTACAAAATTGCCAAAATGTTTAAAGAAAACATCAAAATTTATAGGGTATTCGGTTTGTTAAAAAAAAAATAATAAAAACATACGCAAAAATTTATTTGAAATTAATTTTTTTTTTAATAATATAGAAAAAAATAATAAAAAAATTTTGTTTTTACCTAATACATTAATTTACAAGGAAATATTTATTGAAAACCTAAAATAAAACTTTAACGTGTTTTAGCAAGTCATTATTAAACGATCAATATAAAACTTTAAAGAATAAACACTTAAGTCCAGTTTATAACCTTCAGATGACTTATATGAGTTAAGTGTTAAAAATACTTCAGCATCTAAAAAAATATATTTAGGATCTTTTAAGTAGGAAGGAGTAAACACACTTAAACACTGTTGCAATTATAAACGTCAGAGAAAACGAAAAGGCCTGTTTTTTTTTTTTTTTTTTTTTTTTTTTAAATTTGTTTATTTCATCAAAATTATATGTTTTATATAATCAACTATAAATAAACAATAGTACATACTTATAAATGTAATATATAAATACACTCAAGTACAGCCAGTATTAGAATATAAATATAATTTTTTTTGGTAATATTGATTTTTAAATTTACAATTTATGTATTGGATAATCAAATATTCAATGCGAGGAAAAAAGTTGGAAAAAAATCTCACTACAATATTTTATAAAATAATTGAAAAGGCCTGTTCTACAATCTACGTTATTTCAAATTTCGTGCTTTTAAAATCACACAAGTTATTTTGTGGCGTTGTTAAAATCACACCGTTTTTGTGATTCTCGGAGTGCTTTCGGCAGTTCAAAATCACACCGAAAAACAAAAAACCGTACACCAAAATTTCACACGTGTGATTTTAAAAGGACCATGTGATTTGAAATCACGTGATTTAAATTAAAGTGATTTTTAGAACAGGCCTGATAATATGATCGCTTGATTGCATTAAAGAACACTTGATATTTTCAACCAATATACTGCAAATTTTAAATTATTTATTTATAGAAAACTTGAAAAACTTGCAAAAAAGGGAAAGCTTGACAAGTGGCAACTATAGTCGGGCCTACTATTGCTCGATTTGACATGGAATTACACATATGCTTATGTGATGAAATGTTATTAAAGATATGAACGATGTGTAAAAGATACGCTAATTGTTATGAATCGGACATTTTTAGGTTATACACCCAATGTCTTAAAAATTCATATCTGCACTTTATTAGAAAATTTCTAAACGACACACGTGTGCACCAATTTTTTTTTCATCTAGGAAATAAACATGCTCATTTATTTATTTAAGTAATTAAAATTTCACTTCAATATTTACATAGATTGATAAATTAATTATATTAGTCTGGCAAGATTAACCGATTACATCACAAATTTTATACAAACTCTAAAAATTTATTTAAATTTTTATTATCAAAGTTGTTTTTGGGAATACAAATATTTATTAAAAGATTTTGTTTGTTGTGCTTAATTCCCTTTTTTAATAATTTATAAAAATACTGAAGGTATTGTAGGTAATTCTCATTCCTTCTGTAGTTTTGTTTGCTGATAGCTTTGGCTTTTCTAAAATTATTTAGGAGAACGTTTCCTGACGATCTGGCCTAAGCAACCAGTGAAATGCGCATAGGAACAGCTTATCCTCCAACAATAAATTTCAGTATTTTTATCAATTATTAAAAAAGGGAATTAAGCACAACAAACAAAATCTGTTAATTTATTTAAATTTATTAAAAAATTTCACGATTCAACAGCTAATTTTTACGAAGAAGTCGGTTTTATATGAAGTGACGAAAAAGTTTAAAATCCAGAATTTGATGCTTACGCATTCCGTTGAATTAAAATTTCCCAAAATTAAATGTATAGTTACATTAGTTTACAAAATGACATTTTTTCATGTACATTTGATGAGAGATAGATTTTCTTATGTATTTTCTTCAGGTGAATTCGAAAATAAAGGCTAAGTTTTTTTATGGAACAGTTTTTGAGATATTGTAATTTTTTAATTTTTTCGAATTTTTTTCACTTGACACATCATATATCGAACTAGAAATGTCGTTCTTGCAAGCGTTTAAACCCAATAAATTGTAAAAAAAAAAAAAAAAACGTAAAAGTTTCATATTTACGCACATGAGGAGAAACAAGACGTTTTTTTCAACAGTTTTTACTTTTCCGTTGGCACAGAATCACCTTAAAATATGATTTTTTGAAAATATGCCCTATTTTCATCGATATATTTTCAACCGCTTTACCAATCAAAGATCCGATTATTCATATTGTACAAGAACGAGCCAATCGGACATTTCTAGCTCGAAATATGATTTGTCAAGTGAAAAAAGGTCGAAAAAAAATAAAATATTACAATATCTCAAGAACTGTTCACTAAAAAATTTAACCTTGATTTTCGAATTCAGCGGGAAAAAATACATAAGGAATATCACCTCTCATCAACTGTAAATTTTCGGTATAAACTAGTGTTGTCAGATGTGGCAAAGTAATCACATTTGTCTAGACTATCAAAAAACACTCTACCAAATGTTTGAGGGGCAAACATCCATTTATTATGCATATGTATGTATTAAATGTCCTACACACACTGTGCCCTCACGTATGTTCGTTTTACAAACATTACTAAAATGTCCTTTTCCTTTATTGTAGTTGTATTTCAAATGGTAAATATTATCACATACACTAACACAGTAGAAAATTATAAACATAAATTGAAGTGTAATATTATGTTTTTGTTGCTTTTCGAAAACTGAGCAACAATAACAAGAAAATCAACTATGTTGGCAACAACAAGGATAATCATTTGAAAAATATTAGGCGAAATATCACATTTACTAACACTACCACCCCTCTATAGGACACTTACATTGACACAATTTACAGACATACATACATATCTATACAAAGATAAAACAGGACAAAAAAGCAACAACCGACAGAGAAAGTAAACAAAATCATAAATAATCCATGTAAGAGGACAACGATTGTCAAGAAATCTTTGTTTGTAACTAATCAAGTGAAGGCAAGCGGAGCGAATAGAACAAAACAAAAAAAAAATAAGAAAAAAAAACAAAAAATATGATAAAATTTATTGGCACAAATGTGATAAAAATACATCAATTTGTGCTGAAAATGGAGAAAATACGGAAACAAAAACAATATTAATAACATAAAATCAATTTTTTGATCTCTAGCTAATGCGAGGGCATTGCGATAGTGATGATTTGATGGTTTGATAAAATATAGAAGACGAGGATGTTTAAAACTTGGATAATTTGGGTCAATAGTAATAATAAAAAAATAATAAATAAATAGAAATACAAATAGTATCCATCAGAAAAAGAAGATTATGTCCTTAATTTCACAGAAATTTAATCGTAATAGGTCCGAATAATAAATTACATTTGGTGGTAGGTGGGGCGGGGTAGAATAATTAATCTTTAAAATTAGTAACAAATTGGCCAAAGAGAATGTGAATTAAAGGTCAAGTTAAACATCCTAAACACCAGCTGAATGGAGTCTTTACCCAAAAATTTATGTAGGCATTTGAACTTTTTTCCCTTTTTTAACTGATTGCTCGTCAGTTCGGGGTTTTATCTGAAGTTTACACTGCGCTTGGCATTTTATTGTGAAGACAAAATTAGTATGTAAATTTTTGACAGTGACTTTTAAATTATTACATAAATTAAACTATAAATTAAGAGTAATAAATTATTTTATTAGCGACTGTGTAATGACATTTATTACAAATATTATGTAATAAATAAAATTCTGTAAGAAAGATCAGAGATCTAACGGTATAATCTCATTGAAAAAGTAGAACTTCTACGAAACAATAGTAAAATCAACTAAGCTTTTCTTTATGATCTATACATTTTATTTAAATCAAATAAAAGTTTTTGGGCTAAAATACATTTTAATTAATTTGATTCCTTTTGATTAAGGTATAAAATTTGGTCATATCAGCAAAAAAAAAAAAAAAAAAAGAAGGAAAAATTGTTAAATCGTAGAGCCCGATTTTAAACAAAATTTTTCCAACAACAAGTAAGAACGTATAGTTTTTCATGACCGACAACCGATTACACTACACTTTTTACAGACAAATTTTCAGGAGTGTACCCATGTGAACAAAATTTTGTTTAGAGTTAAGGATTCAAATACAGAGATGTAAGAGTGTTACAATTGTATGTAGCAATATAACAAAATCGACTTTTCGCGAAAAAGAACCTTATATTATGAAAAATGGTTCCTTGGGGCCTCGAAACTACTAGTTGTTGTACGACTTTTTCATATTTGGCCTATCCGAAATTTTACAGTTATTTTTCTGTTGTTAAAGAAAATCGCCAATTAGACCCTCCGATCCGCAAAATATAACTTAACAAAGTTCTAAAATTTTGTTGAAAACGGTTGTTTTTTAATCCCATTCAGGCAATTCTACGGTGTTCTAGAAAACGTGTGAAACTTTGTGATTGTAAAAAAATTAATTATACCTAAAAAAAAAGTTAAAAATGAAGGGCTGTATTGACAACTTTATTAAATCAAATGGCAAAAGACAAATCCAGAATTGAAAGGCTAAACAGAAAAAAGCTTTGGGACTGTTTTAATCCTTTCGAATTCCTTGAACGATTGTAAGTAAGGATTTTGATTTGGAGCGCAAATATTTGTTACCAAGAGATATCAGGCATTACCAACAATGCCAGTTTTCCATTAATTTTGCAAGGAAGTGCTAAGCAAATGATTGAAAGAGACTTAAACTTAGCTTTAGGAAGAAGCAGTGGAATGAGTTTTGTGCTCAAACTGAATAAAATTTGAAAGAACCAGCGAGGAACTTGGAGGGACTAAGCCGCAAAATTTTATTAAATTTCTAAAAATTTTTTTACTATTTCTGTTATTATTTTTGTTTAAAAAAAGAACAATTTGCTTGGATGTAAAGTTACAAAAACAACACCACAAACTTAACTAAAAAACGATTTACTTGTTTGTGTAGCAACAACAAAACTATAAGAACAAAACATACATTTCTTGTTGGATTCAATGTTGACAAAGTGCGTTTTTTTGCATTTTTTAATTTTCAGATGTTTTTCATTTAAAAGGAGAAAACAAACAGTGAAAACTTTGGTGTTATGCTTTTTTGTTTAATGGTTTTAGCATAACATGATTCAAAACAAAAAAAAATCCCGAATTCTATTTGTTAAAATTGTTGAGTTAAATGTATCAAATATTCAAAGTTAAATTATGACGAAAACCATACATTGAGAGTTTTTCTGTAGCCAAGGAAAGGAAATACGGCAAAAGTTAGTAAATTAAACATAAAGAAAAAGATAGATGAGAGACAACAACTACATCTCTAGTTAAGAGTTATTCCAAAATAAAAATACATATGGCTTGTATCCTGAAGCTCGCCCCCCTTCCTCTTCATTTTCGGGGTCGTTGTCACGGCCTGGTGTTAAATAAAGCAAAAAGTATGTAAAAAATAAGGATGAAAAGAAAAAAAAAATAAAATTTTTGGTTTTTTTTATACAAATATTAAATAATTCAACGAAAAGTTGTTAAAAATTTACATCCAATTCAAAAAACATTTTGTTTGTTTCTGTTAACATATTTGTATAAAATTGTAAAGAAGTTTTGAACAACTCTTTTGTTTAATAGCAATTTAATTTTTTAAATTTTTGTGCTTGTATTTACAATTCTTGTTATAATTCCTGCCTTTAACAAATTTGAGTTTGGTTGAATTTTGATACTGAATATGCGTTTGCCTTGAAACTTATTTTTTCTATGTACCGTTGATTTTTGGCTGTATGTACCCACATCGAAATTTAGCTACCAAATAAGGATAACCATATGTTTAACAACAGAAAGGTTTAATTTAATAAGATCGCAATGATATTAAGTCAAAAATCCAATACATTTAACTCTTAAACAAAAATTCTGTTTTGATAATATTTTTAGATATGTGATCATTCAATGGACATTATTGCAGTAAACGCATGTGGTCCAGGTGGTTGTCATGTCTCCTTCATTTGGATGCTCAATGAATCTGATGACATTATCTGATGGCAAATTATAACAATGGTAATATTAGATCATGGCTATTAGGTGACGGAGGATATTCTCTCCATTCTCCAATTGTAGTCTTGAAGAGCAGATTCATTATTTACTTAAATAAACTGTCAGTTAAATAGTTGTCACCATTGCTGCATCTGAAAGAAGAGCAAGCGTTCTCTCTCCTCAAATTCTTGGCTCTTCTTTATTTTCAGGATTATCTGGGCTTTGCGTTGCGCCCCGGTCAACAAATTATATGTTAACATATTTTTCAAAAATTTAGGAAAAAGTTGTTTTTGTACATAAACATCCATATTTACAAGCATAGGCGCAAACATACATATCGTCACCTAAAATGCAAAAGGGCGTAAGAACAAAAAATTCGAAATAGAGTTTTTGATTGATTTTTGGTCGTTTTATTAAACTTCATGTTCACATAAAATTTCAGATCCCTGCGATCAAAAATGGCGACTTTATTAAAGAAATTCAAACGCCAAGTAGATCTTGTTGTTATTGATTTTGTAAAGTTTTTTTGCTTTTCCTTTAAAAAAAAGTGTAGTTCCGTCCTTTTGCATTTTAAGTAACGATATGTTTGTATAAGCATAATTTTCAATTAATTAAAAGCTAAACAATAATATGTAACAAGGAAAATGGGTCTTGTACAAAATGGAAATGCTACTGTCAAACTTTGCTTTCATATCGATATTAAACAAATATGTCCAATTTTTTCTTTTTATCTGTGTAACAATTAAAATTTTGAAATAGAAAAGGAAATAGATCCTTTTCAATAAAAAATTTTCAAAAATTTAATGAAAATAACAGCAATTAATTTTTTACCCTGCGTCCAGACGAGCAATTATATTGGCAATTATTGCCGTGACAACTGCCAAATTCTATTGCCAACACTTGATATATACGTGTGGACCGTATAAGTATGTATTAGAATGCATGTTTATCAACAAGTGTTATAATACATTGCTAAGCAATTGTCTTTTAACACAATCTGACAAAATCAATTATCAGCTACAAAAAAGATAAAATTGACAACTTCAAACGTATAAAAAAATTTTAATACAATATTTTCAAATTTATAATAAACAATAATTAAAAAATAAATTGGTTGTCATAGAAAATGTTAATATTTATTAACATACAAGTCCGTAGTTTGTGGTTACTCCACTTAAAAAAAAAACAAAAAAAAAAAAAATATTTAAATAGACGTGACGTCATTCTGCCGACATTTTTGCTTATGTTATTAAATAAAAATTACAGGTACGTAATTTTACTTTTTAACTGGGACACCCTTCCGATATATGTATGACTAATAGAGTTTCTCAACGGTGCACTATAGGAAATTTTTCCATTTTTTTGGCCAAAGCTAATTTGTAGCCAAATGGCTGGACCAAATTACATGATTTTTGATTCGATCTTTGGAACTCTCCCTCTCTCTTAAGACCCATAAAGATTTTTGTCAGTGGCTGTCACGTGCAAAAATTTGTTAACGCGTGCTCAAGCGCTCTCACGGGAAAAATTTTTATATTATCACACACGCTTGCTCATTCTTGAAAAAAATTGGTCGCACGCGCTATCGTGCGCAAGTTTTAAAACACTTCTATTAAAACCATTACTTTTTTTGTTCCCTCATAAAACAGACTTTTGTTTAAAACAAAGTTTAATTGCAAAGTTATAAATTATTAAATAAATTAAAAAACAACATAAATTTAAAAAAACATGATTCTCAATTTCCTCATCTTGTCTCTTAGAATATTGTTCGTGTTCCTGTTGGCAGTTTTAGATGCTTCTTACGCCATCTATAACTGAGATTCAAACAAAATACTCGCGACAGCTCTTATAAATATTGCTTAAAATGTTCCGAATACCTGCTTCTAACAATATATGATATAAAATTGTCATAAACAACTGCCCGTTTGTCAGCTTTGCTACGTTTTACTTGCCATTAATCAAATAACTCTGAATTTGGCACACTTAAGTTACTTAGAAAATTACACTTTTTAAAAAGATTTGCAAGTATTTGCAGCTGAGGTTAGAAATTTATGAAAGATGTTTTGTTCCCCAAAGGAAATAAGCAAGTTTTGTAACTATCAATTGAAATCATTTTTCTTAAGTGCCAACTGAAATTCCATTTCATAGTTCTATTTATTAAGTTTCAATCCGCTTAAATCCTGCGAATAAAATCGTACTCATATAAGAATTACCCAATATTTCAATACATATAAAAAAATACTCACTTTCGACATTCGTTTTCATTTTTATTTTTCTATCATCATAAGTTATCATAAGGTATCAAAGCTTTTATTTAAAAATCAATTGTATTTTACTGCACTAAATCATTGATTTTAACTTGACAAAACAAATCACATATGCTTGTATCTATAGAGTAACGGTAAGTCCACATTTTAGAAAAAATACACACATATGCCTATTTTGGTATGTTTTAAGTGTACTAATTAAAAAAAAAAACATCAAAATTAAAAAAAGGCAAAAATTTCCTATAGTGCGGTGCAATAAAAAAACATTTTTAAGATAACACATACCACTACAGGCTAGACGATGAATTATTGCTCAATATAAATTGAAAAACTTTGTTAAATTAATTAAGAACAGGTAAAATTAAAGAGTTCCTTTAGTAATTTTAATTGGAATAAATTATTTAATTTTAATTAGTATTGTGGTTATTTTGTTGAACTATTCATGGTTTTTAATCCAAATTTTTACTATTTTAATTAGGCTTAAGTTCATTAAATTTAATTTTCATTAAATTATTTTTATGAAGAAAGGAATTTTACAACATGGAAAATTAATTAAAATTGTTATTGATAATTTTCATTCTTGACTGACCTGGGATTCGAAGCCAGGCTGGCTGGCGTGTGATTCGAACCCAGGCGGCTGGTTACCCTGACATGTTTCGACCTCAACCACTAGGTCTCCTCAGAGGGATTTGCCGTCTTACACTCGCAGCCATCGAAGACTGCTGACGTCAGTAGTCAAACATCAATCCTTAAACCAAATTGTATTTTAACCTTTGGTAGATCGAAATTTGCTTTTTGAATGATTATCCATTTTTAATTGATCTCACATGTTTTCCTTACTTCTGTTTTTTCGTACTTTTTGTCAAGAATTCTTCTTGAAGTCCAAAGTACATTTTTTGTTTATCATGTTTTTGTCTTTCTTTTTTCTTGTTGACATTTTTCAGCACAACTTGAAGGACAAATGAACACATAGAGCTTGTGCCTTAGCTTTAACAATAATTAGTATTGTGGTTATTTTGTTGAACTATTCATGGTTTTTAATCCAAATTTTTACTATTTTAATTAGGCTTAAGTTCATTAAATTTAATTTTCATTAAATTATTTTTATGAAGAAAGGAATTTTACAACATGGAAAATTAATTAAAATTGTTATTGATAATTTTCATTCTTGACTGACCTGGGATTCGAAGCCAGGCTGGCTGACGTGTGATTCGAACCCAGGCGGCTGGTTACCCTGACATGTTTCGACCTCAACCACTAGGTCTCCTCAGAGGGATTTGCCGTCTTACACTCGCAGCCATCGAAGACTGCTGACGTCAGTAGTCAAACATCAATCCTTAAACCAAATTGTATTTTAACCTTTGGTAGATCGAAATTTGCTTTTTGAATGATTATCCATTTTTAATTGATCTCACATGTTTTCCTTACTTCTGTTTTTTCGTACCAAAGGTTAAAATACAATTTGGTTTAAGGATTGATGTTTGACTACTGACGTCAGCAGTCTTCGATGGCTGCGAGTGTAAGACGGCAAATCCCTCTGAGGAGACCTAGTGGTTGAGGTCGAAACATGTCAGGGTAACCAGCCGCCTGGGTTCGAATCACACGCCAGCCAGCCTGGCTTCGAATCCCAGGTCAGTCAAGAATGAAAATTATCAATAACAATTTTAATTAATTTTCCATGTTGTAAAATTCCTTTCTTCATAAAAATAATTTAATGAAAATTAAATTTAATGAACTTAAGCCTAATTAAAATAGTAAAAATTTGGATTATTTAATTTTTTAATTTTTTAATAAGTTTTCATCAAAGTTTAAACAACTGCAGTCGAAGAACTTTCGAACAAAAAACGAAAAACTGTGTATAACTTTTCGCTTTTTGAATTGGTTTGACAGCGACTGTCAAGCGATTTTTGGCCAATGAAAAATGAAGAAGTGGAAGAAATGGCAGTTTTTCAACTTTGGCTGCAGTTTTTTAAACGATGGTTTTCATAAATTTTACGAAAAACAAGTTCAAAACAAAAATTTTATTCAATGATCATCTAAAAATGTTAAGAGAAAAATTCTTTACCAGTATTTAAAAATCGTTGTTTCACGCCTTAAATAACAAACGGTCATCAATCAAAATGAAGATTTATTTTTAAGATTTTTAATCTTTTCTACAGAGAAAAAGGGAAAACTGCTTAGCATACCTAAAATAATCAGTCCTTTAAATCATACACGCAAAGAAAAAACATGGTTGATACAATCACAATCGCAAACTATCATTAATGTTTGTGGTTATGATTGAGTCAAACACGTCTTCAGTAACAATATATGCTCAGAAATGTTTATAGGTTATTATTGTCTCAAACACATTATTATGTTTAGAAGAAAAGCACAAATGATCTTCCTTACCATGTTTCTATTTTTCCTAAGACCATGCAAAATGTCTATTTGAACAATAAAACCAATAAAAAAAATTATTTAAAAAATTTATTATTAAATACATACATAGACTTTGCAATATACATACATATACAGCTTAGCATATCTATATTAATAAATAAAGTTAAATACATACATTTATATAGATCTATATATATCGTAACTAACATGTTTCAATAAACGTAAATAATTTATTTCCTTAATTATGCAATCATGCATGGCCTTTTTCTTCCGAAAAACTTTTAAATATTTTGTGGTCATTCTTGTTTCCCGATTAACTGACTCTGGCAGACGGAAAATGACGTGGAAAAAGATTTTGTGTGCTTTATAAACACACACTGTTTGTTTTGTCAATAAATGTTTGCTCATTTAGAGAATGTGTTTTAAAGCGAACAAAAATGATGGTATCAAACATATCTTTTGTGTACAGCTAATATTATGAGTTTAATTGTATAGTTGAAAATATATACATTATAGTAGCAAATATTTCACATAATTTAATATGTTTAGCTAGATCATGGTAACTTTTTAGGTGTAAAAAACCATATAATATTATTATAGTGAATTAAAAAATGGTAAGGAGAAAAAAATATTTTTTCAAGTTAAATAATTATTATAATATAATAATTAAGATAAACATATTAGGCTAATATGAATAAAAATGGTCGTAGTGACCATTCATTAATCATGTTTTTTCTCTGCGTGTAAGTACTTATATTTTTTCCTCAATTCAATTCTAACTTTAACAGGAAAGAAACTATAGTTCGTCAAGGCCGACCATTCAGAAGCCTAGAACACGGTGTTTACAGATAAATTCTCGAGGGTATACCCTCTTTGCGGCCCCTGGGAAACCAAAATTTATTGTATGAGGTTAAGAATCCAAAAAGAGATCTTTGTGACAAATATTAACTAAAATTCATTTATTTATGATTTGTTTTTGGCTTAAAGTGATTTTAGAGAGATTTTCCGATAATATAGTATATATTTATATATATACTCCCATCGAGCCTACAAGGAGCATGGATCCTCAAAGTATTGATAAAATTCTTTTTTATTGAATGCTAGAGTTTTTACTTCTCCCCGACTTCTTTGCATGCTTCTAACTCCTGCCTCTACTTGTCAACTCCATGTGTGTGCAGGCCTTTGCCTTCGCCATGAGGGTTCCAGTCAATAGCATTCCTGGTGATGTCATCATGTGGCCTGCACGGATGTATGGCCGATCCAGTTACATTTTCACCTACGTATAGTAGTAAGAACTGGCTGATGGTTGGTTAAAGCCCAAAGTCTGTCGTTGGAAATAGTTTCAGGTCAGAAAATATTCATGATTTTCTTGAGACATTGGCTTAGAAATACTTGTACGGACTTCAGGCCTCGTGAAGCAGTATTCCATTTTTCGCAACTATAGAGAAGGGAAGATTTTACATAAGTATTGAATATCTTAAGCTTCACACGGCGAGAGAGTAACGTTGATTTCCATACCGTTTTTGAGAAACTAAACGATTATCGTGCCCTTTTTATGAGGTTCGTGATATCACCGCCTGATCCACAACTAGTAGATAATAAACTAACGGGATAGCTGCGATAACAAAGTATCTGTTATAAAAGTTATCGTCGCCAATTTGTATGTCAATATCGACATTGATAAGCAAGTTATGGTATTGAAAGCTGTTATTGGTAGTGGTAATCGTATGGGATACCACTACGTCCAGGTATGGAGGGATTCCAATAAAAAAAGGTAATACGATTAGTGTTGCAATAAAATATTTTTGAGCTAAATTTAATCTAAAAACCAATAGAAGAAAGTTAATGGGGGCACTAAAACTGAATTCCGGAAAGATGTTTGTATGGGGGCCTTTTACTTATGACAGATTAGGAAAAGTCTTACATGTGAACCTGACATATGGCCTTATCTCATGGTAGATCTTAGCCACTCAGTGACAAACAATGCGTTTACCAACTGCCCCGGAGTGTGAGAGCAATCGACATACACAGTTGGTAATTTGAGTGCATAATGCATCAACATTATACACTCACCCCTTGTTTAGGAGCTGGAGCTATTTAACCTGCGCTGTTTTTGGAAATATGATAGCAGCATCTGATGAGTAGCAACTTGGAAAATCGAACGGTTATTATTTGACCGGGTTTTTTTAAATGTAAATTTTTTTTCAAATATAGAATAAACCGGCTACTTAGGTATAATAAACCGAGTTTATAATAATGTGTTATTTATATATATTTTCCTTACTTTTGTTGTAAATGTACCCGTGATATAAAAAATTTTGGAATTGTAATATTTATGAAGAACGACAAGACAAAATATTACGAAAACTAAAAAAATAATGAACGATAAAAAATAAAAATCGCTTAAAAAAGCGAGTTCTTGTTAAAAAAACAAAGACAATCCAAAATCATTGGATGAAAAATAGCTAGTTGTGTTGCCGAGGACAGAATGCCCTTAAAGGCACTAAAAAATCTTAAGAAGTTGTAGATATCTTCATTCTAAAAACTACAATATTCCCGCGGAATTCCCCAGTTTTATTTATTAAAACACAAAGAACTTAAGAACAAAATTAAATAAATTGGACAATGGAAAGTTTTTAATTGTGGTCGACGAATAGACAGATTTTTCATACAAAAAATAAACGAATTGTAGTTTTTATAGTGCTGAAAGAAAATCATTTGTTCCATGTTCTGAAAATCGAATTCGAGTGAAATTAAAATCGATAAAACTTTAAAAGCGATGCTGTCTGTAATCAAAGTTTATAATTATATTTCCTTTTACATGCCTTTTACTTTATCAGAACTTCTTTTAAAATAACGAAGCCTATGTTAATTTTTAAAAAATGAAATTGTTAATCTCCATCGACTTAACTAAGAGGTTTTGTTTGCAACTTTTCACAAATATGGCTTAAGTCTACTGATGCATATAATCATGCTTAATCGCTATCAAATTAAGACTTATTTAAAATAAAACTGCGAGAATACCTCAAATTAAATTTCTTTAATTTCTAAACCCTGGAAGGTTGCTTTTCATTTTAGTACATTAATGGTACTCTTAGTCGAAATACTTAAAAACAAATTTTATTGAAAAATTTTTAAAGTATAAAATCAACAAAAATTTGTTTTTGTTTAGTATTTTATTAAAAAATAAATTTAAGTAGACAAAATAAAAGTTTTTCCTCCTTCTCAAAATTTTATAAGAGTTTAAACTAGGGATGATACGAATACCGATACCGATGAAGATAAATCGGCGATACTTCACGTTTGCCGATATATCGGTATTTTGCTGTCGACACACCAATACTTTTTTTATAGTTTTTTTGGACAAACAATTTAATTTTCATTGCTTTTTTTTTGCATTACACCTAATAGTAACAAATCAAACAGAATTATAAATTGTTTCGTTTAACTTTAAAGCTGGAGGTCGGTCCACACCACGCGTTTTTTCTTTTTTCCAGACGTATGCTAAAACAGAAAGTAACCCTACTTCATGCTTTCGATACGTATATGCAATTTACGCGTTTGCTGTGTAACATGTCAATACAATTAAACACTACGACTTTTTGGACTGATGCATAAACAACATCAGCCGTTTTGTTTTTCACAATAATGGTAAAACGTTCTCCCTTTGATAAATCTTATAAGTATTTGTACGTTTAAAGAATTTTCTGCACACTTTTAATGATTTTTGTAAAAATAAAAATAAGCTACCAATTTAGGGTTGCTTCAAAGACACCACAAAATCCATAAGCAAAGCCACTGCTACATTCTCTGGCACTATCTCGATAGTTAAAAGTCTTCGAAAATTGTTAGAAAATACGATAAATGATGCAAAATAGTTCAGATTCCCAATTATTGGCAGTTTACGTAGCATTTATGATTTACGATTGAAAGATTTGAGGGTTTAGCGAATAATGAAATCTATTGTTTATCTACAATTGTCTACCTTCGATACAAAACTTGAAAATTTCTTAGCCAAAACGTCCTATTGAGCTACTCAACATGACTCTACATATCGAAAGTATTAAAGACACGGTCACCCCTGCACCTAGTAAAAGTTCTGGAAAGTCTACTTATGAAAAGCTTAAAATAAAATTTAGAGAAGAATGATCGTCTGTCCATTCTACGCTAAATAAGAAGTCTAGATATACCTAAGATCTTCTAATTTCTAGAGACGCAGGTCCTTTGGTTACTGGTGCTATTAAATATTATACTCACAATTTAAGACCATGACGCAGAAATAATTAAGTTGTCAGTCACATCTGAGAGACGAATTTTTACTGCAGGTCTGCTTCAAATGGAGTTGCGAAATTATCTCGGCAAAAGTTGAGAATACTTCGTTTTTTAAACAAAAATCTTATCTATATTAATTTTGAATATTAATAACCTCTTGCACAGTTTTCTTGCTTAAAAAATAAATGAATTTTATTATGAATTTGAATTCATTTCGTTGTTTTTAAAATCTTATTAACATCAATTTGAAATATTAATAATCACTTACACTGTAATTCACTGTAATTCTGTACCTAGAATTTAACTGCCAGGCCCACAATGTCGACAAGAACAATTCTTTCGCATATTTATATTGAAAACAATAATAAAAAACTAAAATTTGTTTTTGTTTTGAATATAAATATACGCAAGAAATGTTCTTATCGACTTTGTGGGCCAGGCAGTAGATTTAATATTCGTATCGGTATCGGTTTCCACGATATTTCTCTTTGAGTATCGGTATCGGTTTCGTAACGGCAAAAAGGCGTATCGTTTTTTGTGTTTTCAAATTAATTATTTTTAAAAGCTTTTGTTATCAGCTTACGATGTTGAAAAACAGAGTGTTATTTGATATGATAAAGTGTAAATGAGCTTCGTCGATTCGGTGAAAAGTAACCATCCAGGTTTAACAGTTCTAAGTCATAACTATGTATTTAGTTGGTTCCTTACTCTTGTGAATTGTTTTGCTTTTATTCAAATTAACTTTTTATATAAAAAATTAATTTAATATGTGTTTTTTTATTTGTTCGAATAAAACCGGTTAACCGGTTATTTGTTAATGATTAACCCAAACCCGATTTTTTTAAATAGCAGTTATTCGATATATTTGAAAAACGGTTATTGAAAAAAGTCGATTAATCGATCTCCCTTGTAGCAACCGCACCTTGAGATGATCCTTCCTAAGGCGGAACTCTCCCACGAGTGGTGAAAAATTAGTCTTTGATTGGGATTTTTAAAAACTCCTCATCCTCGACTTTTAGTATGAAAACACTTCTTGATCTCCGAAAGGATATATTCAGCGAAGAAACGAAACTCACCGCAAAGACAATCTTTGTGAAAGAAAGCAAGCATTTACTGCAAGAAGCATACTCTCGGAATCAGTCCGGTGCCAACTTACCGCGGGCTACTGACTCCCATGGTACCAGATAGGATCTGTACAAAGAGGTCGTACAGATCTCTTTGGATATTTTTAATTTTGGTTTTTGTCCGATCGCAGATATTGACTGCACCTGATTTCCCCGGAAGATATAACATCAGAATGGAAAATATCCTTAAAGTAATACCTGCAAGTCCCCGGGTTCGTCCTTATGACAATAAAATGGTCTTCCGCACTTTGCACATAAAATTTACATGGACGGATGGATAACCGGCCAGCCTAGCGGACGGGCATCGTTAGTACTAAAAGGGGAGTTAGAACCAATATTTTTTATCTGTTACACACATTACGACAAATGCATAATACCATCTCCACTATTGTACTGTGGGTACAAAAGACCGCAAATACTTGTTATATTTAAAACTATTACAAAAAGAAATCCATTAATAATAAATACATCTATTTCAGTCCGTATTGATAAAACCAAAAATAAATTAAAAAAGAAAACAGAAATCCATTGATGTTCTTCCTGACTTATTTTGCCCACAACCCGGATGGTACTTTTGAACGTGTAAAAAAAATATATTTCAAGTTTATGTTGTCTGACTTTTTTTACATTTAAAGTCCTTGAGACTGTAAATGATTTATTTGGTACATTAAACATTGTTATAAGAATGCTTCTTTGCATAAGAACATATTTTTTTTTTTTTTTTTTTTTTTTTTTTTTATTTGTTAAGGTGGAAAAATATATGAATGTATTTCAACATTCTTTCTTATTTTTTTTTTGTAGATAAATGGAAAAAGGGATAAGAGTTGAAAATTCAAAGCGATAGGGCATGAATAAGGCAGGAGAATAAGTAAATGTTTCAAAGTTTTCTTTTTTGAAGTGAGAAAGGGAAATTTGACAGGAGGAATAGATATGTTATTTATTAAGTTACTGCTGCTATAGAAAGAAAACTTTAAGCAAAACTTTTGTAAATATTTCTTTATTTATAGACTCTAAATGTATTTGAAAAGAATTTTTATTTTATGGCGTCCTAATGAAATTATTTTTATTCTATAGACTGCATTATATTAGAATTGCAAAATCTAAGTCACACATGATAGATAGTGTTGAACACAAAGTAAAATTAAAGAAAAGTATGGTCATGATAATGAATCTATATTTTTTTTCTATTTTATGCAAGATTTTGCTTAAATTTTGCAAATTTGCTTAGTTTGTTATACCGAGAATAAATTTTCCGGTTAAAGAAATTTTTTATTAAATTAATTTAAAAGAATTATTTACATGAACTAATTTTGTTTGTTTTTAGTACTAAATAAATATTATACAATTAAACTAAGACACTCTTTTCAAACTAACCAAATTGTTAATTAAGTTATAAAACACAAGTAAGAAAGTATAGTCTGTCAAGGCTTATTATTTTATACCCTACAGCACAGTATGAACAGACAAATTTTTTCGAGAGTGTAAGGGTGCACCCTGAGACCCTCGTCTTAATGCGATTTAAGGAAGGGGGTCAATATGGAACCTATGGTCAGTTTTGAATCTGCCAAAATATTTGTCGATGGCATTGGAGTTATTATAGAAGTTGTTGTTGCCAAATTTGGTGTCAGTACCAATATTTGCATGGAAATGATGCAAATATTTTGGGGAGTAGTATTTGTATAAGAGCTTTGGTCAAATATGGACCGATTTAAAAACAAAATGGGTAAGATGATTTAGGTTGCAAAAGTATATTATTGGACCAAAGTCTATCTAAATATCAACATTAAAAGATAGTTTATTGCCACAAGAACTCTATTCTGGAAAAAAGTTTGTAGGGCGGCCATGTGAAATTGTAGACCGATTCTCACAATTTTCCATAGGGGTTGTCCTTATGAAAATTTAAAAGTAAGCAACGAATTTCATTAAACTATTTTCCAAAACGTTGAACATTGTACACAAGGTTTACCTGAAAAGACAACAAGCCAGCCAGCCGACTGGACGGACGGACATCGGTAGGTCGACTTAGAAAGTCATTCTAAGTTGATCGGTATACTAAAAGGTTGGTCTAGAACCAATATTTGGTATGTGTGACACAAATCAGCACAAACGCATAATATCCTCCCCGCTGCAGCTGCGGTGCGCGCTGCTGTTTTAAGTGAGACAGACAGGCTGATTTCCAAAACGTCATTTGCTTTATATTAAAACAGAGTATAATGTTTCATAACGCCGCAATACAAAATATATACAATACAAACCCTTTCAAAATATCACTGTTAAGTATTAGTAACACAAAAAAAAAAAGCAATCAGGGCATCGGTTTTAAAATTGCTGCTTGTGAAATTTAACATTTGATTTGCAAACAATACATGTTTATTTTTAATATTATGCATTGCATCACTTACATTTCAAAACGTTTAAATAAACAAAACACATAGTTGCATTGTTCCGGTACTTTGTACATGTACATGGTTAAAATACAGTAGTAAAACTGTATACAAACTTTGTATTAGTACATTTTGGAAGTCAGCCACATTTATGCTATTTTAAATTTTTCTTCATATTAAAAAATATACATAAAATTTCACTCAGCTTTAAGGAAATTATAAGAATAATATTCGAAATAGTATTTAATTTTAAATAAATTTTTTTTCATTTTAAAGAAAATAGTTTGGTTAATTTTGCGTTTATTTTATTATTTTACTCTTAATTAAAAATAATAACTAAAAAAAAAAAAAAAAAAAAATAGCGTAAATTTTAACAACTAAAATATGTTTGTTTTTTAACCCCGATATTTTTTTTTTGGAATATTTATTTATTGAATCTACATAGTTTAAATATGAACTAACAATAATTAATCAAATCTTGTCCTAAAACTTTATTTTATGCAGGGCTGTGGTGTCGGAGTTCAGGTTTTTGTACCGAGGTTGGAGTCGTAGTACCCACGAAAACTCGAGACTCCGACTCTGACTCCATAATTTTGCGGAATTAAAAATTTTAAAAAACTTTCTTATATTTTCCAAAACAAAAATTCTTCGAAATTGGCTATGCAATATTTCAAATATCGATTTGAAATTTTTACAGAATCATTTTGTTGCTATATTTAACCATGTAAGGGCCATTATTACAACTTACAAATAGTTATTTTTAGGATGCTATCTGACAGATAAATAGTTTTTGGTTATTACAAGTTAACATTAACCTAAAAAGGGACTGATAAGCTAACATCAGGTTTGTCCTCATGGTAAATTTACAAGTGAACTTTAAGAACTTGAAGATGCCATATTTTCTGCTGAAGATATGGTAACTTTAATGACAGTTTTATGTCATATAAAATTACTAAGTCGTTGCCACTACGTATTTTAAACAACCAAAAGTAGTCGGTATATACTGCAATGTTGCCACAGTATATAAATTACATTTCTTATTTTATCGGACAGTTGTAATAATGGAAAAAACTTATTGGTCACTTTATCGTTCAAGATAGCTATTGTTCACGTTAACTATCAGCAACTTTATCATTAGGTTGTAATAATGGCCCTAAAAGGTACTGCATTAACAAAAGTTGGAGTGCTGTATTCACCGACAATTATAATATATGAGAGCTATAAATTATTAATAAATCTTTATAAAAAAGGACGTCAGTATAAAAATTGGTTCTAACCAATTGTATGACAATCAGACAGTGTAATGCTTTTATTTCTAGCAATTTAAGCTAACTTGAATAAAATATCATGATTCGTAACAGTTCATGCCGAACTAAAATTATTTTCAGGAGAGGAATTCATATAAGACCCATGGTAAATTATGGATTAATCATTAAGAAATCCTGTAGAGTGATCTAAATGGAACAGATTTCAATACAGAAGTGCAAAATTTTTTTTAACCATTTGAAGTGCTTTTCAGAAGGCGGCTTAATATGGGATCTAAGGTAAATATGGACCGATAATCAGAAAATTGCATGATATTATTTCTGGCCATATGAACTGAAATTGGACCAAATTTTACCACAATATCTATATCTGCTACGGCTTTAGGCGTATTTAAATTATTGCCCAGAGTGAGCATAATATTGGACATTTAAAGGGGAATTATGGACCGAACTTCACGAAATTTTATAGTATCATTTTAAGTCCTTTAAATCATTGATGTACTAAAATGTATTACAATAGCATTCTTTACTACGTTTCTTAACATACTAAACTGTTTTCCGAGAGTAGGTTTTATATGCGGCCTAGGCTAAATTATGGACCTATTTTCACGAAATTTTGAAGTATGATTTCTAGCCTTATAAAACGGTGACGGTTTTTTGTTAATGATAGCATTAAATACTAAGCTATTTTTCGGGAGTAGGCTTTATATGGGGCCTACGGAAAATTATGGATCGATCTTTACAAAATTTGTATGACAGTGTGATATCTAGTCCTATAAAACTATGACGTAGCACATTTTAATATGATATCAATATTTATTACGGTCTTATATCATGCCGTTCATTATGCAACCTTTTATGTTATTTTTGTAAAACATTGTAATTTTTTAGGGTGGTGGTCCTACATTTAGAGTCATAATTTTGATCCTACTGATCGGATTTTGCTGGATTTCAATCCCAAACTGCTTCGAGATGCTTCGCGACAGTTTCCGTGTAAGCGTAGAAAATTTATAACATCCGCAAATGTTGAAGTTTGGGTGTAGATGTTTGTTGGTATGTCCGAAGTATAAATTAAGTATAATAGAGGGCTCAGTATGCTCCCTTGTAGGATTCCAGCGTCAATTCGCCTTTTTTAATAATAAATGGACGATCGACTAATTAGCTTTCTAACAGCTTGTGTATGTTTGATGGTAAGTTTTGCTTCAATTTATGTAATGATCCTTCATGCCAAACTTGATCAAAAGCTTGCGAGACATCGATGGAGAGTGCATACCAACATGTTTTTTCTTCAAGGGCTTTTCTTATGACATCAACTTTCCGAGGAGTATGTTCAATTTTGCTGTGCTTGCTTCTAAAACCGAATTGATGGCTTGGAATACAGGTATTTTCATTTAAAATCGGCGGTAATTTTGACAGTAGTAGTTTTTCAAATAGCATTGAAATATTAGGCCAGTTTGACCCAACTTTTGTGTGATCCTTTCCTGGCTTTGGTATCATGGTTAGTAAGAAAGCCTTCCATTCTTGAAGGTAGTATTCAAGGCGCAAAATAGCATTTAAAATAAAAGGACTAATTTTCTTTACTATGAGAGGCAGCTCCAAAAGCAGTTTGTTACTGTTCTTATCAATAGCGGGTGCCTTCTTGGTGGTTAAATCACAAATAGCCTTTTCGAATTCTCTTAAACCCGATATAACTTACAAAAGAGTAAGCTTTCAAACTAACTGTCATACTGTTCTCCTTCTTTGACGTTTATGTTCAGTATACTCTAGAAATTTATCATATAATCTACCAAATTATGCAAATTAACTTTGAAAATCAGTCACGTCAAATGCATGTGCGTACTGAGGAGAATATCGACGCTGCAAAGGAAAATATTTTGGCCAAATTTGGTTTATAATCACGACCTGTGGACGGCCACAAATGAAGATCTTCTGCGCTGCAAAGTAGTCAAACGCAATTGAAATTGGCCAGGTTACACGTTACAATATACAAGATGGGCAGACATTAAACCAAATCCCCTGGATACCAGATGAAGAGAAAAGACCAACCCACAGGTGGAGAAGACAGTTGGCTTTGGAGTAGTAATATCGGGGAAGTCCTGTAATAAACACAGATGTTGGCTTGTAATATATCACGATGGAATACATTTGTAATGGCCCTATACTCTAAGTTGTAATGACGGGAATAAATATAAGCGAAAGTGTAGAAGAAGTTTCTTATTTATCGTCTCGTCGACGGTCGCAGGAATTGGGAGTCTGTCCGCCGACTTCGTAGATATTTTTTAAAAAGTTCTTGCCCTACACCTGTATAAGATCCGTCTGCTGCAGGAATTATACAAACGAGACCAGCAAATGCATAGTTTTTTTGCATATTAAGCTCTAGAGCACTTGAAAGCTGACCCAACGCTTTATCTCGAAATTGTGTTTATGGATAAGGCTTACTTTGCCTAAAAAAAAAAAAAATTGCCGCATTCAGGGTAAGACCAATCCACAAAAGATCCAACAGACTCAAAAACAGACAGAAAAATACACCGTTTGGTGCGATTAACACGCTGGTGGCATTATGTGGCTTTATTTTCTTAAAACTGAGGCTGGAGCTTTTGTAACGTTACCCCACCATTATCGATGATTGTTTGTTTGAAAATATGGACACTGACCCAGGCGATATGCAGTTTAATAGGATAGCACTACGCGCTATACAGCGTCCGCAATCATCAATTTATTAGAATCAAAATTTGGCGGTAAGTAGATTTCGTTAAATGGGCAAGCCAATTGACCTTGGAAATTGTTCGATTTGACACCTTTTAATTATTTCATATGGGTAAGTGAGGTCATGGCTTAATGCTGATAAGCCAGCAACAATTCTCGGCTTAGAGGCCAACAATTTTTGTGTTATTCTTGACATACGATAAAGTTGCCTAAAATTAGATGTCCAGAATGGGATTTGTGAAGAAGAGCTGCAGTACCAATATGACCGATATCATTTTCAAATGTTAATGTCTTTTGAATAAAAACATTTTTTTGGTTTAAATTAAATTTTTTGTGTTTTTTTACAACTTGCCGTTCCACGGGCCTTTAAATCACGGCGCCCTATATTAAATGTTTTTTTTTTTTTATCCAAAATAATATATTTTAATTATGCTTAATTTCATCAAATTTAATTTTCATTAAATTATTTTTTAAAACATTTTTATTTAACATTTTAAAACAATACACAGATGTGGTAATGCGTAAAACTTCAAAGAGTTGATTTTATTAAGCTTAAGTTTTTTTGTGTAACAACTTCAAAACTTTTTAGCTTTATCTTGTTCTTAACTTGAAGTTGGTTTTTTAAGTTCACTTTCAACTTCATATTAAATAATTTTTTTTTTATTCATGGAATTCTTGCAGCAGCTGCTAAAACTTTCTTTTCTTAAATCAACTTTTTCAATATGGCATTTTGGCGAACAACTATATAAGAAAAGTTAGTTAATAAAATAGAGAGACGAGACACAAACTATAAAGAGTTGTAAGTATGATATCACATCTCATTTAAAAGCTTTCGTTAGAAAAGAGATGATTTGAAAAGTATAATTTTAATATCTTATGCATATTTTGGGTTAAAACTATGATATAAAGAATATTGTTATGTAATAGTATGTACCTATTGTTCTTATATGGCTAATAATAAGAGCAACTGGTGAAAAATCTTTATTTGGTCTTGTGGAATTTGTGATATTCACAACCATCTGTTTAAAGAAAAAAAGTGTAAAGTTTTAAAACCAAACAGCCAAATGAAACATTAAATTATGTTATACAAATATTTTCTATAGGCCGTTTTACACTTTAGTTCAAGTGTTAAGTATTTTAACAAAAATGCTTAACTGATCTGATTATTATTTTAAAATGTTCAAAAAACAATAACAACTGAATCATGAGAGGGCTACATTTTCCCCAAAATACACAAGATTTGTGTGATAGTGTTAATTACCCTTTAAAGATGTCATGATATATTGTTATTGTTTTTTTTTTAAATTTAAAACAATAACTAGAACAGTTAAGCATTTGCGCTAAAATACTTAAGATTTGTATTATAGTGTAAAGCGGCCTTAAACACTTATTTAACTATTAGAAATTGTTTCTGTGTTAACATAAACATAACACATCCACCTGTGCGTATGAGTAATTTTTACATATTGCATTATCATTCATACGCACGTACATACTGAACTAAAATATCCGGAATTATTAAAATGAATGAATAAGCAAAACAAAACAGACGTTGTTTATTTAAATAAAATTTTGTATTCCTGGCATGCCTTTTGTGAACGCTTTCATGCTAGAAACCCTTTTTATGCAGAATAATCGTATACGGCAGTGCACAGTCTTCAATTACGGCAAAAAATCAATAACTTCTTCCTTTCGTCAAATCAATAGCTGAAATTTGGTTTTCTAATAAGGAATAACATATTTTATCCCTCAGTAAAATTTCGTACCTACACATACAGGGGTTGGCCAAGCTAGCCAACCTTCATGTATCGAAAAAATTAAAAAAAAAAAAACGCAATGGGTTTTAAAGGTAATTGAGGGACATATATATGAGCTTTACTTCAATAATTATTTTGCAAAGATCGTATTTGTAGTTTTTGAATTATTTATTATTTATCTAGATGAAGTCAGTGCAAATGCTTTGGTTTCGAGAGAGGTATGAATTGGCAGCTTAAATTTATAATACTTAGTTTTGATACTAAACAGGATAATATGCAATTAACAATTAACCTCTTCTAGCCCCTTCTAAATTGTATAAAACTTGGTTAGTTTACAGAAGGGCTTCCAATCGGTACTGGTTTTTCTGAATCCTGGGATTCAGGATTCGGTATTCCCGTGAATCCCGGGAATTCATGGGATTTGTAAAATTTCTTCGGGATTTTTCGGGATTTTTTTTTTAATTTATATCCAATATATAAAACTTTTTAAACTGTTTGGAACACAACTTAATTTTCCAGTAAAAATACATATTTCATGAACATTGTGTATTATTAATTGGCAAAAAAAAAAAAAAATATATATATAATAAAAACAAGTTAGAGTGCTATATTCGGCTGTGCCGAATTTTTGATGCTTTCCACCGACAGGAGTGGGATCTATATGATAAATACATATATATTATTAACTAAGCTTCACAAAAACAAACGTCAGCATTAAAATTGGTTGCGGCTTAGACCTTCATATACAAAATAATTGACTGACAATCAGAAAGTTTTATGCATTTCTTTTTAGAACTTTGAACTGGCTTGAGTAAAATATCATGATTCGTGACAGTTTTAGTCGAACTAAAATGATTTTTAGGAGGGTAATTTGTATTGGACCTATGGTAAATTATAGACCAATCATCTCAAAATTCTGTAGACTGCCAGAAATCGTATTACAAAAAATAAATTAGAATAAATTTTAATACAGCAGTATAATAAGTTTTAGCGTTAACAGCGAATTTCACAAAATTCCATGATATTTTTTCTGGCCATATGAATCTAAGTTGGAAGAAATTTTACCGAAATATCTATATCTGTTATAGCTTTAGACGCACTTAATTATTTTCCCAAAGCGGGCTCTATTTGGTTTAAGGCGCAATAAAATTTTTTCCGGGAGTAGGGTTTATATGGGGCTGATCTTCAAAAAGTTTTACAGTATGATTTCTGGTCCTGTAAAGCTGTGACGTACCAAAGTTTAGTATGATAGCGTTATTTATTACGGTTTTAGGCGTACTAAAAGGATTTCCGGGAGTAGGGTTTATATGAGGTCTAGGGTTAATTATTCTTCACGAAATTTAGCAGTGTGATTTCTAGTCCCACAAAATTGCACCGTACCGAATTTAATTATGATATCATTTTTTATAACAGTTTTAGGCTTACTAAACTCACTTCCGCGAGTAGGCTTTATATGGGGCCTAGTATAAATTATGGACCGATCTTCACGAAATTTAATAGTATGATTTGGAGTCCTATAAAGAAAATTCGTGCGAAATTTTATGTCATTCCGTGCATTATTCTACATTTTGATTCATAGTTCTGATCCTACTGAACCGATGTTGCTGGACTTCAATCCCAAACTGCTTAAGATAACTACAAGCAATTTGAGACCAAGTTGGGTCTTTTCTTTTGCGTTTTACGAAAGTGGGCGTGTTTTCAACAGATGGACAGACGGACAGACAGTCGGACATGGCTTAATCGGCCTATAATTACTCAAGGAGCCAGAATGTATATACCTTACGGGGTGATGTATAATAAAAAGGTTTCACACGGAATGCCAAACTTAATATACCCTCATTCACCACTAGTGGTGGTGGAGGGTTTAACAAACTTAAATTATTAATTGATCACATTTCATAAAGATCATGTATTAAAAAACGTAACAAAAAACATAAAAATCTTATTTTTATCCGTATTTGATTATTGATTTAAAAAATTACACCATTTCGAATTGTATTTTTAAATTTTCAAATGTTTTTTAATCCAAATATTGATTTCTAATCTGGCTTAAGTTCATTGAATTTAACTTTCATTAAATTATTTTTATGAAAGAAGGAATTTTACAACATGAAATGAATTAAAATTTATTGGTAATTTTCCATTCTTGACTGAGCTGGGAAATGAACCCAGGTTTTCACGGACAGGTTGCCCAGACTAGTTTCGATTGTAAGTATACAATCTCTTCAGTGGGGTTTGCCATTTAGCTCCCACCGTCATTGACGACGGATGACGTCAATAGTCAAACATCAATCCTTAAACCAAATGGTATTTCACTTTGGTTGGTCGAAATTTGCTTTGAATGAATTACTATCTATTTAATTGATTTCCATTTTCTTCCTAACTTCTGTTTTTCGTACTTTTCGTCAAGAATTCTTCTTGAAATCCAAAGTACATTTTTGTTTTTCATGTTTTTGTCTTTCTTTTTTCTTGTTGACCTTTTTTAGCACAACTTTAAGGACAAATGTAAACATAGCTCGTGCCTTAGCTGTTAACAATAATTAGTATTGTGGTTATTTTATTGAACTGTTAATGGCTTTTAATCCAAATTTCGATATTTTTTTAATTAGGCTTAAGTTCATTGAATTTAATTTTCATTAAATGAATTTTATGTAGACAGGAATTTTACAACATGAAATTAATTAAAATTTATTGATAATTTTTCATTTCAATATCAATAATTTCAATTATCAATAAATTTTAATTAGTTTCATGAAGTGCAGTTATATCGCGGGCAGCGGCATTCCAAGTCTCACATCCATACAACAGGGTTGAGTTGACGCTGGAGTTGAATAAGCTGATTTTTGTTTTTCTTGATATATGGGAAGCTTTCCATAAGGGACGCAGTTGATACGGTTTACTATATCCGCACTTGATCCTCCATCGTTTCTGATAATACTGCTGAGATAGCAGAAGCTGTTGATATCTTCAAGCACGATGCCATTTATGACAAGGGACTGCCTGTTGTCGATGTTCACAAACATGGATTTAGTTTTGCCTGTGTTTATTTCCAATCCTGCTTTCGCTGTCGCCGCATCTAGGAGCCTTAGCAAGACATATCGCTGAACATGTGTGATAGGAGACAGATGTCATCGGCGTTATCTAAGTCAACTAGCTGCTTGTGTAGTCCCCATTTAATTCCAGAGGAGCTATATGTTGCGGTTTTCATGACCACATCAAGAACAATGTTAAACAGTAGAGGTGACAAAACGCAACCCAGTCGTAACTCGGTGCTTACATTTATTTTAATGCCAAGGCTGTTTTTATGGAGTACTCTGCATGTATAGACTTTTTTATAAGCGGGACAAGCTTTGATGGGATGTCTTTGCATTCTACTAACGTCCATATGGTGTCATGTGCGAGCTTATAAAATGCTTTTTCAAAGTCTATAAAAACTGTATTTAAGTGGGATCTCCACTCCACAGAATGTTCAACGAAAAAATCGAAATTTCAATTATATTTTGTACGTACCCTAGAGGGAAGTGAACTGACTCCAAAGTAGTCCCGTGATAGGTCTTTGGTGGTAGGGACCAGTTCAACTTATATGAATTTGACCTATCACTTTTACATGGGGTTGTCATTGGAGGGGGTCAATTAACACCTTATAGTCACCATATGACAAGTCACACATCTATTCTCAATGAACGTGTTTAGTGTTAGTTACTACAATGGAATATTTTGCAATATAGTGTTGTATTATTTCAAACAGAACAAGTCCTATAACTAAATTTAAGAACCAAATTTTATAAGGTCCCAAAAATGTGTTACACCTCCGCTGAATACAGTACTGTAATTCATTGCTTTTTCTACCTTTTGGTTCTTCATAGACCAGTTAATGGATTGGTTCTCCTTTCACTGGTCATGAGCTCTTTCCTTTTGTACTTGTTCTATTTTCACACACCCCAAGACCAGTCTGCTGGAACAATTGACACAAATTTGCCACAGAGTATTTCCTCATTTTTTCTCTTGTGAATAATCATTGTCGTCCATTCGACGACTAGTTAATCGAATCTGGTCAGGCGAGTTGTTGTAGCAGAAGAGAAGAGCATATTTTGAAGCCTGATATAAAGGAAAACAAAATAAGACAAAGCCAGATTGGTAATTAACTAACCCGGCAATTCTTAGTTAAAGGGAATATCAAGGTTTTGCGTCTCTCTTGT
The DNA here is from genome assembly GCA_943735925.1 of Pollenia amentaria. NCBI lineage: Eukaryota > Metazoa > Arthropoda > Insecta > Diptera > Polleniidae > Pollenia > Pollenia amentaria. The sequence continues at coordinate 165,646,841 of OX031009.1, forward strand.
GGGCCTTTGGAAAATTTAAAAATATAAAATATCTTTAAACATTGTTAAAGATATTTGATATTTTATATTTGATAACGCAATAAGAACTAAATTTCTGCGAAAGTATTATTAATATTTACCCGAAATCTTTACAACTCTATATCTTGCAATTTTATTTCAAAGAAGATGTTTTTGATAAGTTTTAATTAAAAGTATACACAAATTACTGTCTGCGCTTTACTTATTTTTTATCTAGGTTAGTTATTTTGAATTGAAGAAGGATATTGCTAAACATTGTAACTAGATTATACAGAGATTACTATAAGGAAATAGGCATTTGAAGCTCTTTCTTCGAATATTTTATAATACGGATTAACAAATTAATATGAAGCTAGAATGCTAGTGTAATTTTAACTAAATCGACTTTAATTCCAAAAAGCTGATTGAAATAAGTATAAAATTAAATGTTGGCTAGAATTCGTCTAGGAATTTGTTAAAGCAACGTTACCAGGTAATGCAGAGAATAACAACAAAGTAATGCAGCCACAAATGTATTGTAAGTTAAATTGGTTTTTGTTTGAATTGTTAAGATCATTTCAAATATTACCTTAATTTAGTTTCTATTTGAAGAAAGTTCTTGCTACAAAATGCTGCTTGTTTCAAATAATTTATATTTCACTTTAAAAATTAATCAAATGAAATATTTAACAGATTTCTTTCAAAAAAGTTTTCCAAATCAAACTCGTACAAAGATTTCTTTACATGTTTTTGATTTTTTCACATGTACATTGCTCATCTTTTTATAAATATTTTTTTTAAATCTCAAAACCAAAAACACGAAATGAAAGGAGTGTATAAATTTTTGGAGGCTAATAAAAAAATCTCTATTGTTAACATGTTATTTCTTCTTAAACTTTTTTTTTCTGACAAGAATTCACCAAAGGCGAATACGAGTTCTCTGGCATTTGTTACAAGTCAAAAAGGTATTTTTGAATTACCACTTCGGCTCATGCTCCTCTTAATTGAAAAGTTCTAAAAATAAATGTGTGTGAATGTTTTTTAAACCTACAGAAGAATTTTCACAGTTTAAGGATAATATTTTAGGAATTTTATGTTATTTTCTTGAATTTTTTATAAGGGGATAAATGTTTGGTTAACAAAAATCCTCTCTCTTTCTTTACTTTATATACAATTCGAAAACAATTTAATTTTAGTTTGAAATATTTTCAAGCCAAAGTAAAAAAAAAAAATTTAACATAAGTATAAATTTATGAAACTGCTGTAAAAATACTGCAAGTATAAATAAAATAAAATAAGTTAAAATGATATAAAAAAATTTTGTAAAAATTTGGTGAGCTAAAACAAAAAATCAACATGAAAATACATAAAATATTTATAAATGAATTCAGAGCAAATACTACAAACAACCAACAACAACAGAAAATATACATCGTATTGTCCAGACTTGTACAAATCAACAGTAAAAGGGACTTAAAAAAAATGTTAAATAAAATAATAAAAAAAAAAAAAAATAACAATAAATCTATGCTCGAATTATCTTCCATATGTTTGGTTTTTTTACATTTTTCTAAATTATATTTTGTTACTTTTTTTCTATAAATGTCATTGTTTTAATAACAAAAAGAAAAAAAAATTCGGCAATTTATCATCGCATGACTTAAAAGGATGAGTGTAAAAAACTTAAATATGCACATTAAACTTTGCCCAGAGCGAGAGATTCTAAAAGGACCCTACAGCTGTTTTGGTGAAACAACAAATTTATTAAAAACTTTTTAAATGTTGAGATTTTTTTGAAAAATTATATTACTCGTATACTCGGCCTTATTACGGTTCTCGTTGTCCGTAACAACATTTGTCGAATTTTGAATTAAAGACCACAGGTTGTGTGGTACTTTAATCTACTACAGAGTCGTTTTCGACATCGAGAACCGTAATAAGGCTGATTATTCTATATATATAAAATTCTCGTGTCACTGTGTTTGTAGTTGAAATCCTCCGAAACGGCTTAACCGATTTTTATGAAATTTTGTATGTGCATTTGTTAGGTATAAGAATAGGTCGTAAAGTATATTTCATATCGCTTGAAGGCGTAATATAGGACAAAGGGGTAAAATCTCCCCCTCCCTATATCTTCTTAACTAAAGGCGTTGAATAGGGCAAAACTAACTTCTTAACTAGAGGACGTAAGAGACGGCAAAAGGGGTAAAAGCTTCCGCTCTCTATATCTTTTTAACTTATCAACCGATTTTCTTGAAATATGGCGGGAAAATAGTGTAACATCTGGAAGAAACTATAGCTTATAATTTTTTTTATTTAGAGAGTGAAATAGGGCAAGAGGTTAAAAAGTTCCCCCTCCCTATTTTTCCTTAACTAATCAACCGGGTTTCTTAAAATTTGGCAAGCAGACAATGTAACATCTGAATAGAACCTAAAGATATATATTTTTTGGAAATTGCAACATTTAGGGCTTAAAATGTGAAAATTTTTCTTCAATAAAGGATATTTTTAATTTTAATTAAAAAAATGACCAAAAAACTTTGCCATTTCAAGCAATGTGTTAATTTATATAACTATTATATAATTATTAAATTATACAAGTTTAAATTATTTTATTTTAAACGAAAAAATCAATATAGATTTTTTGTTATTTAATTAATATATTAATTAAAAATTCATTTGAAAACAACAAAAATGTTAATTAAATCAAAATTAAATTTTTAATTTTCTTTCAATTAAAAACATAATTGATTCTATTATCACATTAATTAAATCTAAATACTTTTTAAATCATTTTTATAATTGATAAACAACTTATTTCTGTATACTTTTTTTAAACGCCGATTTTCCTTTAACAAAAAATAGGCGATTTATTGGAATACGAGCGATTTTTTTAAAATAATAGACTTTTTTGCACTAAGAATAATAACCTGTTTTTCAAATAAATGATAGTCTATTGAAAAAAGTAGATGACTTTTAATTTAAAATGTGTAAATTTTTCTGGAAAAGGTTAAATTTGTGAAAACTCTAATATTTTGTTAAAAGGACAACTTTCGTGCAAAAGAGGACTTGTTTTAAAAATGACACATTTTTGTTTTGCAAAATAATGGATTTTTATCAATAAAGACGGTCTGTTTTTGTAAATACTTTTTGTGGTAAAACACGTTATTTTATGGAACAAGACGAATTTTTGTGCAGAAGTGACCTTTTCGATATGAAAAAATTACATTTTATCGAAAAATGATTTTTACGGACAAAAGTGCCCTAAGTTGGAAGTAATAACCAGCGTTGTCAACTTTGAAATTTTAAAACGTACCGAAATGGAGAAAAGAACGCGCCATTTAAGGAAAAAACGCACCAAGTTAAAAATTTATTTTTTATTTTAAATTATAAATTAAAATTTTTCTTTACATAATACCAATTATCTACAACAATAAGGCCGTTTTACTTTGTTTTTGTTGCTTGTTGTCTGTATTATTATTAGTAAAAATTTTGCACTGTTGAATGCAATGATATTGAAATACACTGAAACAATAAGTTGTGTTGAATTTTCTTTGGTGCCACCAAAAATTAAAAAACGCACCGAAATTTAAAAAAAAGCGCACCACGCACCAACAAAGGAATTTTTCGCACACAAAATTTAGAAAAGCGCCAAAAATAGTGCGAAACGCACCGAATTGACAACGCAGTAATTACTATTTACAGTTTGCTGATAGTTTTGGCTTTCCTTAAATTATTAAGGAGAACGTTTCCTGATGATCTGGCCTAAGCAACCAGTGAAATGCGCACAGGAACAGCTTGTCCTCCAACAATAAATGTTAGTGTTTTATCAATTAAAAAAAGAAAATTAAGCACAAAAAATAAAATCTTTTAATGAAAAAAAAAATTATGTATTCCCAAAAACAACTTTTTGTGAAAGTGACTTTTTGCAGAAAAGTTAAACTTTCTTGAAAACAGTTTGTTTTTTATTCACCAGAAGTGAATATTACGAAAAAAGTTATTTCTTTTTTTCGAAAACAATAACTTTTTTTTAATTAAAAAAAAAAAAATACTTTTTGCCGATAAAGTACGAAACACTGCTTCTAAGGCAGTACTTTTTTACAGAAATTTTACTTTTTGCCGATAAGCGATTTTCTCACAGAAAATGTTTACTTTTTTCCAAAAAACTTGAAAATTATCTGCCAGGCTCACAATGTCGACAAGAACATTTCTTTCGCATATTTTTATGGAAAACAGTTTAAAAAAACACTAAAATTTGTTTTTGTTTTAAATATAAATATACAAAAGAAATCTTCTTGTCGACATGGTGGGTCTGACAGTATATCTTTTTTTTTAATAAATTTTTCAAGAACAGGAAATTGTGATTCTTTGGGAAAATGTGCTTTGCCGGTTAAGGTGAATTTTTAAGGATAATTTAATTCGAAAATAGTCTTTACTTTTGAGTAGAACCGACTTTTTTGATTTATTGAAATGAAAGGGCTACACATATAGTAATAATTTCTTATTCCATAGAGCTTGATGCCTGTATTCATAAAAATATTTTTAAACTATCCTAGTAAGCAATTTTTCTCGAATTCAAGTATAAATCAAGTGTAATTCTAGTCCTGTTTTCTATTTTCAAGTCTTGAATTATACATGAAATCCACTGGAATTCAATAGCAATCCTGTCTAACATAACAATGTAAATACAGTGAAAATCAATAGTTGTTATTTAAGTGATATTCCAGTCTCAAACACGCAATAATTACACTTAAACTCAAGTATTGAAGGCAAATTAAAATCAAACCTATAATTACAATATAAATCAAGCCTACAATTCCAATGGAATTCAAATTTAAATTTTTTATATATGGTGTATGAAATTCTTAATCATCATCTTAAAAAGTTTGGTGGTTTATTAACATTTAACTTTAAATCATCTACTTATAAAAAAAATGCGATATCATCAGAAACGAAGTTTGAAGGACGAGACGATGGTAAAATGTTTGTGCTAAAGTGATGTTATACGGGATCAAAGACAAAAACGAAAATGGTACCATTAGATTTCCCTGATTTTTGTGAGATTTTTGTGTAATACCACATACAAACATACATTACATCCATACATGTATATTATGTTTCGTGTTTGGAAACCTCGTTTCAATTGATTTTGGGGCAACACCACAGGTAAAGATGCATTTACACTTAGGATATAAATGGTTTAATTTTTTTTCGAAAGTTTAAAATTCTTCTCTCTTCCAGCACACGGAAATATTTAGAAATATTTTTTTTTGATAGCTTAAGCAATACATAAGTAAAATATAGTTTCAAACATTTGTGTTTGAACTGGAATTTTACTTGAAATTAGGGAATAAATAAACGCTGGATTCGAGCAAAATTTAAAGCAGTTGAGTGCTTGTTGGGTAATTAAGGCTTACAAGACATATTTTCTATGAAAATTTTTCGTAATAAACGTTTGTAAAAAGGGGGCAAATGCGTTTAATGAGAGATGTTTACAGAACGTTAATATAGATGGGTGATTCACAAGGCGTGCTAGCGTGTCATATCATCATAATGCCTTTAATAAACTTTTCCAATTGTTTAAAAAAAATATTGTTGTGTTTCAAACAAAATAAAAATGTTAATTGTGTGTTCATTGGTTCGCCAGAACTGTACAGTAGAAATCTAAATTATAAGCGGTTGCCCACAGCAGTCTTATATATTTCTTGTAATTATTTAAAGACATATGACTTTACAACTTTATGACTCCCTTGTGAATCACCCAAGAAATGTTTTTTTTTTTATAAATTTATTGAAACAATAAGGCCTGATTTTTGAGATGTCGATTAGGTGCAAACTTAGTTTAAGTACTCCGAAGCTCAGATTTTTCCGACGAAATGTGGTTGTTTTTATTATTCATTAAAGGCCAGGAATTTCAGTAAAACGTTGCTGTTCCGTCAAAGTTTTTATACAAAATTGCTAATGGCGGTACAAATCTGTTTTCAGATTAACTTAACCTAGTTTAGCTGAGATCGCAAATATACAGTCTAAGTCTAAGATGTTACTTAAAGCTTAAAAGATTGCAGGAAGCATTAAAATAGTAGGGTTTTATTATGTTCAAAGTTACAACCATAATGATTTGTCGTTGTTTTTTAATGAAATGCAGATGTGGGATATTACATACACTCGTCGGCACAATTATTTTGACAAATTGTAATCTTATCTATTGGCATTTTTGCGTTCAAGTGCGTAAGATACCGTTACCTCAGCTTTGCTCAAAACAAAGTGCACATCAACAACAACAGTAATTTGAATTTTTTGTGCACTCTCAAACTGCTGACAAGAATTATAGTAGGCGTCTTTCGCTTCGGCATACGTGTTTTGACATGCACTTCATATCAGTTTTCTTGAGTGTTCTTTGAAATTGAAGGTCAACTAACATTGTTCTAATTAATTTTTGTGTCGTTACTTATAATTTTGATTCATCAGTGATTTGCATATATTGGGAAAACGGCTGAGTTAACTAATATTGTCAATCGCAGCACAGTTCAATGCCGGCTCAAAGGTAATAGACATCGCTAACGAGTTCGATTTGTCGATTATCGCATAAACAAATTTAAAAACAAAAACGATGTACAAAATTTACCGTGATCCGGCGCGGTTTAGACCGAATAACATTGCGAAAAATTAAAATAGACGTTCAGTTAAAACCTAAAGATGCCGCAGATGAATGGAATAAGTCATCCAGTACTTCAATTAGTGGGCGGAAGATTCGGCGCCGCTCGAGAGAAGCCTGTTTTAAGACTTATATAGCAAGAGATATTCCATACATATTAAAACAAACATGTTGCTAATGCACATGTCCAAAAGCCAGTAGAGTTTTGGAGAAAAGTTCTTTGGACTAATGAAAACTCATTCCAATACAATTCATAGAAAAAGCAATTTATGTATGGCTTCCACAATTTCAAAGGCAAAAAACTGAACCAGTAATAAGTGTAGGATTTGATGACGCCTTCATTAAATCTTAAGTAAAACACTTGTTCATTTGTGTTTAATTTTATTTAATTCATTGTATGCTTAAGTCTAGGTGAAAAAGAATTAAAATAATAGTACAAAATATGAAAAACCGCACAACGTCTTGTCTCGTCGAACTCTCTTTACCGACTCTCTCAACTGCCACTTTAACTGCACAAACGCACACGCAGCACACAATGATCTGTCATTTATATTGTCAATCTATCATAATTCCCATTCGTTCGTTAACCCTACAATGTCCACACTGTCCGTAATAATCCAATCCCACATAAGTCAATTTTTTTATCTTGTCAAAATAATTGTGCTGTGATATTACATTAATTAACAAATTTACACTTTATCTAAAGCCTTTTGCACTATGGGAGTGATGCTTTCATATATTGTAACAAACAGTATCCATTGTCATTTGACAGCAACAAAGTTGTATAGGTTACCGTAGAGTATCTACGATTTGTGGCTAAATATTTTTATAATTTTTCATGTTTTTTTGTTATTCAATACTTTATACATTCGTATCATTTCTATTATTTTTTTTCATTTTATTTTACAATTTTTCTGTCTGACTGCATCTCAATTTGTAGCTGAGTTTTATTGTACAGATTAACAGAATTCGTTGCTTTTTTATATTTTCGGACTTATCAAGAATTCATTTTTGAAATGTACATCAAAAACGGTTTGACACAAATCAGAAAAATGATTTTTATTTAATTTTTTTTTTCAGGCATTAAGAAAATAAAATATAATAGGTCAGTGCATTGCTTAATTTATTTAATGCACATGGCTTAAGTTTGAATAGCAGGGAGGTTCATAATTTTATTACAAGAGAATTTTAATTTTTGTATATGTTTAAACAAAATCTTTTTCCTACATAATTAAACAACTACTTTATTGTTCGATACAGATCTTTGGTTCAAAACTTGTCCCATAAAAGTGGTTGCCCTTCTTATATTTTATATGTTTAATGTCAAATAATGTGTAAATATGTCAGTCATTGTTTTTTTAATGTTATTCTCGGTTCAAAGCAAAATAAATATATTCGTGTAAACATGTCAGATGTCAAATTATGATGTGCGAATAAAATGTATTCAAATAAATTTGTATTAGAATTGTCTTTTTTTTTGGTTTATTGAAAAAAAAAAAAAGTTTATTTGTGTTTCTATGAAAGATTTTGTAAACAATAAAGTTTTGTTTTTTAGTGGAGACACTTGCTGGTTTACTATAAAAAACAGGTCATAGAGATTATGACAGCCGTCTGTATATATCGAAGTAATTGCAGATATAGTACATACTTATTGTCATTTGTTCTTTTTGAACGCCAATTATAATAGGAAATTTATAAAGTTTTTCATAAGATCATTTACTAAGACCAGCGTTGCCATAATTTTTTTAAAATTACTGCATCTTAAGAAAGAAAAAACTTATTTAAACTTAAAAAAACTGATCATAAAAATACCAAAAAAGATATATAATTTGCTTAGTTTTTTATTAACATATGTGTAACACAGAAACAAATTCGATATTATACTAAGGGTTTTCATGATATCGCTTAAAATTGCCATTTGTACAAATGGGCAAACTTGCGAGACTCGTTTCATGAAGACCCTATTTAATTCTTGTAATTTAAAAAAATTAATGTCAGTTGTTAAAAAACGTCAATCCAAAAAATTATAAAAAAAGTCGAAATTTGTGATTAAAAAGTGAAATTTGTTTTTAAAAATGCGTTAAGAAAGGCAAGAGACAAATTTGCTCAAATTATTGCAAAATTTATTGTTTGTGATTTACATCCACTTGAATTTTTCATTGAAAACGACGAAGCATTAAAAAAATCTGTTTGTAGAAATGCACAATTAACAGCGCAAGTTTACGAGGCAAAGTTGTGGGGCAAGTTTACGAAGTTTGTGTAAACGAAGTCTTATGCTATGCTCATACGACGATAAAACCCACTCGTTTCGCTCTCTGAAACTCGATTGCCAAACACGCTGTTCATACGATTCATTCTTGTTTCATGTTGACATTTTTTTTGTGTTGTTAGTGTGATTTTATTTAAAATAGATTAAAATGTAAGTAAAAATTCAAAATATATTATTTAAAACTTTTATTAATATTATTATTTAATTTTTTTCACTTTATTTTATTTAACATACATTTTTATTTTGTTTTTTTTCTTTGTTTTGATTTTTTTTGAGAGCTAGTTCAGATAAACTAACGATAATTGTTATCAAAATTGGAGATGATAGTATATTTTTCCTGTTTCGCAACATGTTTCAAAATGAAACGACGTGTTTCGCTCTCAAAATTTTGTATGGCAAAACATGTTGTTTCAATCATGTTTGGGGCGCGAAACAGGAATGGGAGAGCGAAACACGAATATTGCTGTCCGTGTGAACATGGTATTATACAATTTTTGACAATTCATTTGCGAGCGCGTACAAATGCACAGTTTGCACAGATTGCGAGACTTTTGAGCGAAATCATGAAATCCCTTATTATTAACGAATATCGTTACTTTTTAGGCTAGAAAAATGAGAGTGGAATTTAGAGTACAAGTTCATAGAGTCTTGCGATTTTTTTTTTGTTTGTTTCCTCATTTGATACAAAATTTATTTTAGTTTGGGCGCAGATTTTCTATGTGTGAAGTGTACATACATGAAAAATTGCAGCAACAACAATTTTACAATGTAAACCCAAAACAACAAAAATCACAAAATGTAAACAGGGACATAATTAAACTTTCAAAAGTAAAAGCGAAATAAAATATTTAAACGGGTTGTTAAACATGTCAAAATTGTACATTTGTACAATCATTTTGTGTTGTTAATAAGGGTATTTGACGAACGATTAAAATATGCTTGTAAAGGATGGTCCAACCAAAACGCACGATGTTAATTTTAAATAAGACGAAAAGTTTTCAGAGAATTATAATTGAGGTTCAATGTCATTAATGTGCCAAATTATATCATCCTTTAGCTCATGAATTGTTCTTGGCTTGTCGACGTACACTTTTTCTTCTAAATATCCCCAAAGAGAAAAGTACAACGGTGTCAAATCACATGATCGTGGCGGCAAATTAACATCGCTACTACGTAAGAAAAGACAACCATTGAATTTCTCGCGCAAAAGGGCCATTGTTTCGTTAACTGTGTGGTAAGTGCCACCACCCTGTTGGAACTACATATCGTCTAGGTCCATATCCTGAATACAAGAAGTCCGTGATTATCTTGCGATAGCGAACACCATTCGCGGTAACTGGCTGACCCCATTTTCGAAGAAGTACGGCCCGATGACGGCGCCAGCCCATAAGCATGCAAAGGTGTTTTCACATTTCCTACAAACCCGGTTTGCTGAAATTTTCGCAAAATTCTCCCGAATGTGGACACATTTGGTCGATTATGCTCACCAAAAAAAAAATCACGAAGTGCACGAAATGCACGAAATGCATTTTGATTTAAACGCCCATTCGTAAAAGGCTTCAACAACCTTAACGCGCTTCTCAATTCTGTACCTCTCCATGGTTGAACTTGCAGATACTGAAACAAAGAAATGTCTAATTAAGTTGGTCAAAAACTTGACGTTAAGGTGTGACCCACAATAAACGTCGTGCATTATGGTTGGACCACCCTTTAGAATATTGAAATGTTGAATATTTTTCAAACTTTTAGCGCTACCTATTGCTTAATTTAATCAGTATAACACAATTGAGAGAAAAAAAAAATTTATGTAAAAACTGCAAAATCTGCACCATTTGCAAAAAAACTTATTTTTTTAACCAAAAACTTCAAAACTGCTCAATGCTTAGAAACACTGCAAAATGCAGATAAATCTGCACATTTGGCAGCAGCGTTGCCAAGACCCAAATTTACAATCATTAGTAAGCTAATAGTAAATGTTTAACCAATAAATTATTATTTACAGTTTTCCGTTAACCATTAGTTAAACTATCAATTACTATGTGTTATTAGTTAACTTCTAATTAGACAACATCTCTTCCATTGGAAATTATTATTTACATTTATTTTTTATTTTTGTAGAAAATGACTTTTATAAACAAAGTTGTTTTTGGGAATACATAATTATTTATTAAACGATTTTATTTATTGTGCTTAATTCGCTATTTTTATTCTTGATAAAACACTGGAAATTTATTGTTGGAGGAAAAGCTGTTTCTATGCACATTTAACTGGTTGCTTAGGCCAGATAATCAGGAAACGTTTTTCCCAAAATTTTTTAGAAAATTAAATATTATTCCTTCGACCTTTTTTTATTCAAACATAAAAAGTTTTTTCGAGCTCGAGGCCCATTATTTGTAAAAAATATTTATTATTTATTTACTAATCTTCTCCAATATTTCGATATCCATCGGATATCATCACCAGTGCAATATTGAATGTGGAGAAGGTCATACGTCTCTTACGAATATATTTGTAACTCATTCCTTGATAATGATATCCGATGGATATCGAAATATTGGAGAATATTAGTAAATAAATAATAAATACTTTTTACAAATAATTGGCCTCGAGCTCGGAAAAACTTTTTATTATTTTTTAGAAAAGCCAAAAATATCAGCAAATAAGACTACAGAGGGAATGAGAATTACTAACACTCAAAAAGTCTTATTTGCTACGATATCAAAGCTTAAACAAAATCCAACAATAAAACAGTGTGCTTATCTTTTCTTACATTCCCCACTTCAATTTGTTGGAATTCTCCCAACATTAATTGTAGTTGTAAGTGGGTTAAGAAATTTATAAATTTTACACAGGCACTGCCACGCATATTCTTTTTGTTTAAAAGTGACACTGCCACTTTTTTTGTTTTCTATAACATTTTGGTATTTTTTCATATTTAGAAATAAAAAAAATGTAAAGAAAAAGACTGCTACCAAGCAAGAATGATAGAAGAAAGATTACGACAACACGAACTCAAAAATTGAATTTTCTGGGCGTCACGAAACATACACGAATAGGTAACCCTAGCTCATTCTTGGCTACCAACATTGAAATTTGGTATATTGATAGAGTTACCATATTTTGCTCTAATAAAAATTTTTAGTTAACCAATATTCTGTAAATATGAAATGCTAATTAAACAATAGTTATCACTTTAGTTTACTAATAATTAACTGATGACAGTAAATTTGGGCCTAAGAAATTCAAATAAAATTACAAAAAAAAAAAAAAATGGGAGTCAAGCCTGACTAATTGATACCCTACAACACTGTATCTAAAGACACATTTTCGAGATTACACCTTTGTAGGGACCCAAGGCCAATTATGGACCCGGCAAAATAAAATAATGTTATAAGGTTTATATTGATACAACAGTCCTTTATACCAAATATTATCTATAATATTAACATCTACATGAGATTTGTTCGCCTTAAGGCCAATTTTGGACATACCAGTACAAAATTTGCCCTTGCCATAGTTGCTATTATATTATATCTATTAAAGTTATTATAGTATATCAATTAATATATTCAATTCTAGTCGACTAAAATAAAGTTTCACTAAAAGAGAGAGAATATATGTAACAACTAGGGCGTGAAATTCCATGCAAATGCACGTTTTTCCCTAAAGGTTTGAAAATTAAGTCAATAAGTTAAAATTTTTGCGGACAATTAACATCGATTTGTGCATATTTTTGGATATTTATTCGTTAATGCATTTTTTTGTTGTCATAAAGTGTTTTAGAACATATAAAAATTTGCATATTACGTGATCTTTGTTGGAGAAAAGGTTATTTTTTTCATATTTTTTGCTTTCATTCAAGAGAAATTTCATGGCACGAAATTCCTCGAGAATAGATGGTATTTCTGTTGCATTTTTTTAATTCTCAAGTTCTTAGCAGAACATTTTTTCCGATTAAGTTTTATTGTTGTTAAAAGTAACTTGTTAGAACAATAAGAATTTGCTGAACATGAACATGCAATTTATAATACGTTCATGTAATTTATATATACATATCGTCGGTTGATTATTTAAATGTCGTATGTGGATTTTTTGCGGTTTTGTGTTAAGATCGATTCCTTAGGTTTTCCGACCTGATCTTTCATTTGGAGTAATCAGTTTTTCGATACCTCATACGGTTTTCGAGATATGGAGTGTTGAGTTTGTCATTTGTGGTATTTGCTGAAGTAATTTTCAAATTAAATGTGTTCAAACTCAATTTACTCGAAACTTTCGGAATCCACATACGACAATTAAATTATCAGCCGACGATATATGTACATATATAACGGATGGTTAACTTTTAAGGGTCGATGTTGAATGTGAACCACACCTAAACGTCAAGTTTTTTCTGCGTTTCATTTGACATTTCTCAATTTCAGACTAACTCAATATGAACCATGGAAAGATACACAATCGAGCAACGCGTTAAAGTTATTCAGGCTTATTATGAAAATGGTCGTTCAAATCAAAATGCATATCGTGAAAATCATCTTCAGTGGTGAGGCACATTTTCACCTCAGTGGATTCGTCAATAAACAGAATTGCCGCATTTGGGCAAATGATAATCCAAGAGTGATTGTCGAAAAATCAATGCACCCACAAAGAGTGACTGTTTGATGCGGTTAATAGGCTGGCGGCATCATCGGGTCTTATTTTGTTTCCAAAATGAGGCCGGTCAGGCAGTTACTGTGAATGATGTTCGCTATCGTGAGATGATAACGAACGTTTTATGGCCCGAATTGGAAGATATGAATGTGGACGATATGTAGTTTCAACAGGACGGTGCCACTTGCCACACAGCTAACGAAACAATGACTCTTTTGCGCGACAAATTCAATGGCCGTGTTATCTCACGTGGTGGCGATGTCAATTGGCTGCCAAGATTATTTGATTTAACACCGTTTGACTTCTTTCTTTGGGATTTTTTGAAAGAAAAGGTGTTAGCCGATAAGCCAGCAACAATTCAAGAGCTTAAGGATGAGATAATTCGGCAGATTAACGGCATAGAACCTCAGTTATGCCTCAGCGTCATCAAAAATTTTGACCATCGGATGGAGGTGTGCCGCCGATATTTTGTTCCACACACAATTAAACTATACCAATGTTATCACAATAACAAGAAATAACAATGATTTCCCAAATAATTTGTGTTTTATTCAAAATCAACATCGGCCCTTTTAATTTAACCACCCATTACAAATTTTTAGATGTTTTCAATTATGTATGGTTGATTATGATTAATCATGAACTGAATAAAATCACTTAGCCCCTTATATTGTGCACCTTATCTTAAAAATATTTTCATAAAAAATTTTCAATATTCCAAAAATTTTATATGGACAATTTCTCAATACAATGTAAAAGATCTTAAGCTAGAAGTCCACACAACGCGTTCTATGCGTATGGCCTTTTTGCTTTTTGACCTTTTCTCAAGCCGCAAGTAGAAAGAAATCCTACTTCACGCGTTTGATGCGGATAAGTATTCATCGCGTTTGCTGTGTAATTTGCAAGGTTGGCAACCGATACCGATACCGTTTAAATTGAATACCGGTATGATACCGAATATACGCATACCGGTATTTTTGAATAAAATACTGGTATACGTATATCGTTTCGCTTAATACCGGTATTATACCGGTATAATCGTTTCGGTATTAAAAAATAATATAATATTTCAAATAGAAAAAAATAAGTTTTAACTCTTGTGCTAATGAAAAATATATATGTTACCTTGACCCTCTATGCTTGCAACACTATTATTGTTTTGTTAGTGTGTATTTACATTATATGATTTTTGTCGTTGCGATAATTGTCGTTTTTCTTTGAAGTCGGTTTCATATTTACATTGTTCGATTTTTGTCGCAGCAACTTAAATACATTTTTCGTTAAATGAGAGAATGAATGAGGGAACAAAACGAATCGAATAGTACACTCGCTTGTGTACCCCTTTTAATTCGTCTCTCCCCTCTCGCCCATAAGGGAAGAATCTCAACGGCAAAAATCGTATAATGTAGATGGGCACTTACTGTCTATGATAAATTCATAAGGCCCAACCATAATAAAAAGTCCGCCATTTAACTTTTTTTTCAACTAGTGGTTATTTCGTGAATGGTAACACTTAGGTCATGTCTGATTTGACAGATAATTAGTTTTATCCATCCGCTGAACGAAAATGGTTGTGTATACGCTTGAACAACGCTGGGAAATATTGCGATATTACTTTGAAAATCATGGTAATGTTGCAGAATGTGTGCGAAAATTTTGTACGGATTTTAGAAGAAGAGAAACACCGTCAGCTCCGTATGTTCGTTATCTTGTGAAAAAAGTGAAAGAAACTGGCATCTCATCGATAAACCAAAGCGTGAAAAGCCAAAAACAGTGCGTACACCCGAGAATATTGCTGCTGTGGCAGAAAGTCAATTCGCCGTCGTTCTCAACAATTGAACATTTCGAAGACATCATTTAGACGAATTTTGCATAAAGACCTTGGTATGACGCCATTTGAATGAAATTATTTTCCATTATTAACCGGAAGGATTGTACTTCAAACAAAAGAATATTAAGAAAAAAAATTAAAACAAGCGTTAAAAATCAAATAAGTTTTATTTATTTTATTCAACCTTTACTTTTAAATTTTGTGGTAACAAATTTTAGGCAAAAATCAATCAATTTCAGACAAACAAAATATTGAATTAAATATAATATAAAAAAGTAAGTTTAGAATATCTAAAAAGTGCAAAATACGTTGAAATTTAAATATTTGCAAATGAGTAATGTTTCGTTGTTTGACATTGCATGGGTAAATAATGACAACTCTCCCTAATGAACATACCTGGTACTTGTTATACTATGGGCCCAATTATAAAATGCATAATCTTGAATTCATATAAAAAATAAAAACAAAATAAAAAAACATTTGATACTGTACGGAATGTGCGATCAGTTTCGCAATTTGTTTAAGCAAATGAAAATTTCATTAATATTAACGAAAGGTTTCCTTAAGCTCAATATGGCTTGACTCGTATGATTTACATGTATTCGCAGAGTTGCTTAAGCCAACTTAAGCATATTATGGATGGGCCAATAGAATGCAACATAAGTTGTACAACAACATTGTATAGGAAAGTTTTAGGTGTGGTGTCTTACAATTTGAAATAGAAAAGATCAAGTAACAGTCGGTCAGCTTTCTAAAGGGCCATATACACTTATCAAAATCCTCATTATGCATTGCTGTAGTATTAGTGAAAATGTGTTTCTATGTATGACACCGACGATGTTGGGTGAAAAATATTACTTCCGAATATTACATCCAGCACACGTACACGAGTGAATTTGCAAGCACTTGACAAGTGTATTTTGCGTTTTACTGATTTAAGTTTGTATTGTTATTGTGATTATAATATTTTTAGTTGAAACCAGTAAATAAAAAAAATACATAAATACGTGTATCTATTTATATAATTTTCTTATTTGTGTAATCCTCTTTTTTTTTTGCCTATCCGGAGCTTTTTGAAGCCCACTGATGAACTAGAAAGCTGAAAATTGGCATGCATACAGTAAAACACATAGGCCAAATTCTTACGTAGCCAGATATTTTAATGTTGTCCTGGGGGCGGAGAATTAAGAGGACAAAAAATAATTTTTACATTTTTCCTGATGACAAAGGAAGTTGAAAATTGCGTAGCATATAGTCCTTACAATGGAGCATAGCCTGAAGTAGTCGGATCTAAAATTTTTTGACTGCGAAGAATTGAAAGGAAAAGGGGTATGGAAAAATTGTGTACTTTAACATTCATCTAATTTTAAATCTCCTTAAAGACCAATGCCTCTTAGAATTGCCAAGCATATGGTACTGACTTTGGGGCTTACCTTAAAGTCGTTAAGATTAAAATTTTTGGAATTTAGAGGCAAAAGGGGTGTGGCATTTTTTTAATATTAACTAATTTGGAATACCCTTTATTTTTTTTCTTCCTATAATAATCCCGCGAAGCTCTACGCTTATCTGCAGGAAAGAAACCAGAGTCTCTGGCGGGAATCGAACCCGCAACCCCGGCGCTTATAGACTAGCTCACTACCAACTAGCCTACCGGGCACCCCTATGATGATGACTTATGAAGATGAAAATTGGCATGGTACGGACCAAGGAGAAGATGAATACTGATCTGGATATCCGGTGTTAGGGCGGAGAAGCGAAGGGAAAAAGGGACGTGGTAAGCTTAATTAATATGAAATGAATGTTATGATATGAAACAAATGTTATGACATTAAATGAAAACTGTGAAAAGTGATGTCGATCAAGACGGGTCAATATGTGTATGTATTATAATGACTACTATATTCACAAAAATTATTATGTGTAAAGAAATTTTTTTTAAGTTTTTTGGTTCGTTAATTGTTTGTTAAATTGATTACTATTGCATTAAAAGAAAAAATTATTAAAGAAAATTTGAGCTAATAAATTTTTGTACTATTTCGTCAATTAATTATTATTATATTCATTTGTATTGTGCTTTTCTTTGGGTTATAAAATTCGTCTATTTGGAAAAAAGAAATTCTTGATTTGATATATATGTGTATATATATGAGAAGGTGAGATGCAGAAATCGTTCGTTACAAAATTAAAATACGAGATGACCATTGATTCTCACGGTTCAGTTGGGCGGCTTATGAGAAGAAATATACTGATTGTATCAATACAATTCATTAGAAAAACATGAAAAAGAACATGCATTGATACAATTAGTATATTTCTTCTCATAAGCCGCCCAACGGAACCGTGAGAATTAATTGTCAACTCGTTTTTTTAATTTTGTAACAAACCAGTTTTGCATCTCACCTACTCATATATACATATATCGCACTGCTTCCTCTAAATGGGGTTAACTCAAAATTTATACAATTTCAGTAGAGACAAAAAACTGATTTCTTTTTATATGTACTCTTATATCACAAAGGGAGATACAATTGCATTTTTTTAACAAAATACTGGAGAAAATCATTTAAGATTTTTACAGTGGGTATATATGACTACTGTACATCGATTTTTGCATAAAGTGAAAATTTAAAATTCATGAGTTGACTCTCTTTGGAGGAAGCAGTGCGATATGTATAAAAAAATATTTTTCTTTTTTTAAACTTTTTTTTTTTTGTTTTAATTCATTTAAATGTAATATCGATATATACCGTTATAAGAGTTGCTTTACCGGTATACCGATACCGATATAATAAAAATACCTATACCGATACCTATACCGAAATTCGTTTCGGTATCAAACCTTGGTAATTTGATAATATCAGTTTATACTGATTCAAATTTTTTGGCAAATTCTCAAACGCATTGAACGCGTGGTGTGGATCTCAAACTTTACAAAATGTTTTTTAGATTCGGTTTTTTTAATTCTGGAATTTCAATCCCATTCAGTTATTTTAAATCTAATTCAGCTTGTGAATGCTTTAGGAAAATTAAATATTTTTACTAAAAATAAGTTTTTTGTTTAAGTTTGCTTAATTCAGACAGGTTAAATAAAATTCAGCGAACATAAGATATTTTGGTTTTTGATAGATTTTTTTATTTTCTTCTAAAAGTTAAAATCTGTTTCTTGATATTTGAAAATAAAATTTTCATATAAAATTTTCACACAGCTAAATATTCTCACTTGTGTCAATATTCAAAAAAAAAAAAAAAAACTCAAATTTAAGCAAATCAACGACCATTACTTTAATGTTGCACGAAAAAAAAATTGATAAATTCGATCCATATGTTTCATTAAATCAAAACAAATAAGATTAAAGCTCACATTTTGGCAAACACAAACAAATTTTGCGTATGGGAGAAATTTTAACCACGTGGTTTCCCAAAAAAAAAAAAAAAAAGTAAAAACATGTAACGAAATTTATTTATCAAAATAACGAACGAAAAAAAAATTCAAAGATAAATAAATTCCACAATTGTCATTTACATAACATAACATGAATAAAGAGACAGAGTAAAGGAGAGAAAAATGTTAATGAAAAACATTAACCCATTGTGTTAGTGAATTGCAAATCTTTTAAGATATTGAATATGTACTATAAAAAAATTTAAATATAGTACTATAATTTTAAGTAATTTATTCGAATTTTTGTTTCTTTATTCTTTTAAACTCAGATGAAGCAAGGTCTTGCAATTTTATTGACCTTATACCCTATAAAGTATATATTGTGGGTCCTTATGAGTTGCCAAATTGATTTAACGATGCCCGAGGCTGCAACATCGCTCACTTTTTTAAGCAAAAGTTTTGCCTTAATTTTGTTTTTGCTTTACAGTTTAATATTCTAAAAATCTCCTTACATTTTCCAATCCATAATAATAAACAATATTGAATAGCAAATAAAAATAGAATTAAGAAAATATTTATATTTTAATTAAAACGCTTATAAGAAAATAAATGTTGTTAGTGAGATCCCAGTTTTTGGTGCAGCTGTACATGATTTATCCTTAAAAAGAGAAATGTATATTTTACGTACAACCGTTTTAAGGGTTTTTTTTGGCAGTTTGAACTAGTGGCTGGGGGTTTAAGGTACTGCTTTATACACGCTTTCTACCGGTTCTTAGTTAATATTCGGATATACCGAGCCTCATACAAAAACAGAAAGTTACCTAAATAAATGTATTTATATATTAACTATTAATGCATATATATATAAAGGGTGTTTTTTTTTATAGAGGCATAAAACTTTAACTTGGCAGCACTTTTTAACTAGCGGCCATTCTGTCAGCTGTCAAGTGATTTATGTTTAGCTTAAATGGCATTTTAACAGAAATATACCGACGCCTGAAAACGCTTCCAAATTGTGCAAATTTAATTTGAAAATCAAATTTTTTTTTCTAAATACGTATCGCGCACTACGTCCATTTTATGGTCAACATAATCGTCCATCACCGCAATTAATTCGATTAACAATAAAACGTTTTCGCACCACGTTTTCTCAAATTGATAATACGCTTCCACAGAAATGTCGTACAGTGCGTACAGAAGAAGCCATTGCCATCCAAGTTATGGCAGATTTTGCGAAAAAATCTTTGTTTGCGTGCTTACAAAATCCAAATCGTAAAAGAATTGAAGCCACAAGATTGCCTGCCGTTGATCCCGATTTTCATAAGCGAATTTTGTTTATGATGCTCATTCTTGGTTGAACACAGAAAAAAATTTAGCCCCAATTAAAGCATTAATTAAAAATAAAAAAATTTTATTAAGTGAATTAAACATTTAATTGGTACTATTAATTTGTCTACTGTTACAAATTAATAGTATCATTTAAACTTTTAATTAACTTGATTAACCGTTTAATTAACTTGATTAAACTTTTAATTCACTTGATTACATTTTTAATTTAAAATGATTTTATTTTTGATTAATGCTTTAATTAAGGCACAATTTCTTTTTTCTGTGAATGAATATGCCACTAACAAAAACTGCCGTATTTGGAGTGATGATAATTCTCAAGTGTATGTTGAAGCGCCGTTACATCCAGAAAAACTGACTGTTTGGTGAGCTGGCGGAATCATTAGTCCCTACTTCTTTAGAATAACCGCTATAGAGCCATGATTACTTACTTTATAGTTCATTAATTGAACAATCATGTATGCAGGAGCTGTGGTTTCAACAAGATGGCGCAACATGTCTCACAGCGTATGCCACAATTTATTAAATGAAGTTAACGTTTGAAAACCGCATAGCTTCACGTTTTGGACAGGATATGTATAGTCGCTAGTCTAAGCCGTTAAGGCCAAAACGATTGACCACTTGGAGAACAACATTCGCGTTATTGCCGATATGCGGCCACAAATGTAGGAAAAAGCTAGCCCGAGCCAGCCAGAAGTCATATGCCAGAAATCATACTAAAATTACAATTCCAGAAGATTATCATTCAAATCAAGTAAATTTCAATTTAATAAATGCATCGTTGTTTTACGACATTTCAAGGTACTATACCTCTTTAAAAACACCATTTATATAAACATTTACTGTCTGTTTATAGAACGCGAGCGCAAAAGTGGCTCGTTTAATTTACATTTAAAACAAATTTTGAAATATTGTTTTTGTTTTAAATGTATGTTAGGCGAGTCACTTTTGCAGTCGCGTTCTACAAACAGGCAGTTACTTACATAACTTTCTATTCTCATATAAGATTCGGTGTATGTGTTAAATCTGTATGTGCTATGCAAAAACATTTAAACCATTCTAACGGTTTCAAACTTTCACTTTATATCCCAGTTGATAATTTTTTATTATTCCGCGTAGATATTGATAGATCATAAATTACAATTATTCAAAACTTCTATTCAAATAATATTTGAACTTCAATATTATTTCTGCAGGTTGGCATTACTGTCCGCCTAACAGTATGTGAGCATTTTTGCCCTAGCACCCACAAATCAAATAACAGAACATGCGTAATAAACCGTTAGATTTTAACAGTATGTTTTTAATATTGAACATACGTATACAAACTGTTTGTTAGCTTCTAAGTGCGTGTGTGTGTGTGTGTGTGTGTGTTAAAAGAAGCAACATATGATTTCTAATCTTAATACAAGTACATTAGCTGTAGCCCTTAGACATCTTTTACTGTTTGTAAATAGGACAACAAAACAATATTTGAAGTTTTACATAACTGTTATTGTCTAACATTGCAAAACGCCTTCATTGTCTGGGTATAAAGGGATAATGGGGGAGAAGAAGTTCTACAACAGGCCGTTTGGATTTCTAAAAAAAACTGTGGTATAAAATAATAAAACGTTATATCTCTATAGGACTGGGGGCGGTTTTGAAAATTTTGCCTTAGCCGAATTGCATATAACTTAGCTGAATGACATTTAATGTAAAGAAAACTCATATTTACAGTTGAGTATTCTAAAAGAATTGTATTAATCGATATTAGTTTTCTAGAACGTAGCTGAATAAAAACAACATGAAGTACATGATTTTCAATGCTTTATAAATCATTTAAGCTTAATTGAATTGGAAAATTTATTTTAATAATTATATTCAAAATCTTTTAAATTGTTTGAATATAAACAATTTTAATAAGCTAAATGCGAAAAACAAGTATTCACAGCCAGTTTTGAGAAAATGAAAACAAAATTTCGTGTGAGAAATTATATTGAAAACAACAAAAAAATACGAAAATTTGTTTTTAAAACAACAATAAAGAGAAATAATTTATATTGCTGAATTGTGTTCAACCTAAAGCAATGTTCACACCTATTTCATACTTGACATCCTACACGTAACCACTAGTTTTATTTAAAAATTGTTTGCTTTTGCAAAACGTTTGCTGGATCAAACATCATTTAGCAGTTTCTTAATTGAATTATACAATTATTTTCTTACAAATAAATATAAGGAAGTCAATTAAAGTTGTTAAAAATAAAACTAAAGTGTAATCAATTTGCTGGTCATGGTTTTTTTGTATTTTTTCGTAAAATATTTGTTAGGCCTGAACATACCTAAACTTATTTAAATAATATTGATTTAGTAAAACAAAAATATATACTATCAGGTGCTCTATCCTCCAGTGGGACTTAAGGAATTAATATATATTAAATACAATTTTATCTTGTTCAATGTTTTTATCAGCTGAATTGAAATTAATTTAGCTTAAGATAATTTTATTTTTAAAATTCTAGATTTAAGCTATTGGCTTTTATATGGGGTATTGTATTCCACGGTTTGAAATTTTTTTTTTAATTTCACCAATTTTGTGATATACTTTAGCACACTTTAAAGGGCCTTCCTGTTAAATTTGGACATTTTTTTGTTACTCCTTCAAACGACTCTCTTCTTAGTTTTTAATTCATAACTTTCTTAATAATGTTCTAAATTGGAATATAAAAATATTTCAAAATTTTTTAATCAAGATTTTTGAATATGAAATTACAAATCGTGTTTTTGGAAATGAGTTTATCCTTCGATTTGCTGCAATATGTGTAATTTTAAAAGTCTATCCACTTAACAACTTTTAAGACCGGTCCGGTAGTTGGCTGGGTATAGCTACTATTTTTTTTCGATGTTTGAATATAAAAAAAAATAATAATCGGTATTTAAAATTAAAAAATTTTAATTGCCGTATTCATAAAAAATAAAATAGATTTCAAACGTATTTTAAAACTAAATTTCCATACAAAATTTCCTTAAAATTGATTTCATATCCAACTTAGATTTTTATGAATACGGCAGTAATTGGAAATATGGAAGGGCCGCTACCAGACCGGTCTTAAAAGTTATTGGATGGTCATACGTTTAATATTACAATTTTTAAAAATAATCGAAGGATAAACTCATTTCCAAAAACACGATTTAAAATTTAAATTCCAAAAATCCTAATCTAAAAAACATGGAATATTTTTTTCTAATTTTTCTCTGTCAAAAACGTCTAAAAAGGAATATTATATATGAATTAATATACGAATAATATATATATTCCAATTTGGATTAATATTAAAAAAAATATGAACAAAAAACTTAAAAAGAGTCCTTTGATGGAACAGTCAACAAAATTACAAAATTTAACAAGAAGTTTTTTTTTTGAAGTTTCTAAAAAATATCATAAAATTTGGGAATTAAAAAAAAATTTTTTTAAAACCATCCAATTTGGAGTGGAATGCCCCATAACAAATGTATTATGACTTTGCTGAATTACCATAGACGCCGCTGAATTAAAGCAATTTTTACAGAAATTAAGATATTATATTTTATAATATTATCTTATTAGTATATAAAAAATTTTCTTAACTTAATTAAAACATTTTCGATTAATTGGTTGAAAAAATTTAGTAAAATGATTAAATGGAAAGAAATGTGATGCTAAACACAATTAGAAATTTTATGGTTCACTAAAAGAACATGCCCAATAAAAAATTGAGCTTCCAATGAAGCAGGATTGTAAGGGAGAAAAGTAAAAGTTTCGCCTACCATATCGCTTACGGAAGACATGAATTTTATATGGCGAGTTCCCACTTTGAAGCAATACATTTTTGACAACTTGGTGAATGTAACGATCAGCTTTCCACACTGAATTTTTTGCTACCGTTACTCTTTTATATTCTCCCTTACAAACCTCCTTCGTAGTAAGGGAATGTCGTGGCTCTTAAAATTTTTTTTAATTTATCAGGAATCTGTTCACTTACCTTACTGCATATGTGTATATCTTATTGCGTAGCGCATAAATTTGTGCTTACTTTTTAAAATGTACCATTAGAGCTTCGCAAAAAAGGAAAATTTTTTATTGGGTGGTTTTGTTAGATTGTTTATGGTCTATAATTGCTGGCTATTGCCTTTGGCACATTTAAAATTTCTAGCCTGTCTGAAAATATACCGACTACCCATCACAAGAACTCTTTATTTTAGTAGGCCTAAATGATTTAAATTCTGAAAGTTTCCAGACTGAAATAAAACGTACATAGAAAAAAATTTCAGTGGTTTTTTATCAATTAAAAAATTTGGTTGAAAAGTATTTAAATTTAATTAATGTGATAATCGGATCAAATTTTTTTTAGTTGAAAAAAAAAAAAAAATAATTAAAAATATAATTTTGATTTAAATAACATTTTATTTGTTTTGAAATAAATTTTTAATTAAAATATTAATTAAATAACAAAAAATCTTAATTGATATTTTCGCTTAAAATAAAATAATTAAAACTTGTTGAATTGTTGTTGGAAGTTGTCAAAACCTGTGCTTTATTTAATTAAATCAATTAATACATTGTTTGAAATGGCAAATTTTTTTGATAATTTTATTAGTTAAAATTATCATTTATTAAAAAAAAATGAAATTCACAATTTTAAATTTTTAGTTACCAATATTATCATTTGGTAATAGGTGATTAAATACAATTTTCATTTTCTCTGTGTAGAATATTGTGCAATAGCTGGACTATGAGACGTATGCTGTAAATCTTTCCAACCGTTCTATTGCAAATAGTTTTTTCTAGTAAAGTTAGATGTCATTGTTATGATGGGAATTTATAGCTTCTTATCTGATAGCATATTCTGGAAGTTTATTTTTTGTTGGATTTATCACATGCTATGGTCGATATGGTCACCTCCAACAGACAAATTTATTGATGATTGTACCAGAGTTTCCATATAAAGCCTCAAAAAAAGCTAACTAATGCGCCTATAACTGTAGCGAATAACATTATTGAGGTGAAAAATTATCTAATTTGGCTTCATATGGATAGAAATACCATCCTTCAATTTTGAGATAAACTGTCCAACATTTACCATGGGTCCCATAGAAAGCGGTCTACCGAAAATAATACTAAACATCACTGTACCGAATCTTGTTATGATTGGTCTATAATTAATCATAGGTCCAATATAAAATACATTCCTGAAAATCACTAAGTAACGCCTAAAACTTTAACAAATTTAAATACGGTTATGTAATTTTTTAAAAAGATTGATTCATAATTACCAGATCCCATACAAATTCCATTTCTAAAATATTCTTACTTTCGATTTGCTTGATTCATTAAGGGAACTTTACACCATCCCACAAGTCTTACGTATTTTGAGGAAAATACAACCCTGCCATGATTAGTTGTTATTGTTTTTTGAAAATTTTCAAACATCAATTAGATCAGTTTAATATTCAGTTAAAACCCTGTGTACTTATTTTTCATTTACTTTTAACGAAAAGTTCATATAATTTTTACTATAAGAAATTCAACTATCAAGAAAATAAACGAAGAATTCCGTAAAAACAAATGAATTTTCAGTTATTTTATGTTATTCAGTAATTTTATATAATACAGGTTTCACTTGAATTTCTTAAAAATACCAGACACCTGTCCGCTTGTTTTTCTAATGAGATAGAGAGAGAGAATATTTATTTTTATTAACTCACCCCGTTATACATGTTTGCCTTACTTTTGTTTTACTGACGACCTTATTTACAGAAGAACTTTCAATTATAAGACACCAGCAGCATGCCCGATATGGTATTCTCAATTATTTAACTTTAAAAATTTGATGTATTTTACTAAATAATTTTAAGAAATAAAATATGGGAATTTTCTACACAAAACCAGCAAATCTTTTTTTCCTTTTACTTTGCCACAGATCTATAAAAAGATAACTGAAAATTTATTTTTTGGTTGTTAAATTATATAAAATATCTGAAAATTCATATGTATTTGCGGAATTTGTGGTTGACTTTTTATGGAATTCGCGTTTGAATTTTCGACAGTAAAAATTAAATTAACTTTTCGTTACAATTAAATGCAAAATAAGTAGATTAGTTTTTAAGTAAATTTTCAGTTTTTTTAAATTTTATTTTCATTTAATTTTATGTGTTTGTTTTTTTTTTAAATAAACTAAACAAAATTAAAATTAAATATACTGATGGCATCAAACCCCGTTATATGCATGTATGAAAGGAGACCAACGACCTAGAGGATCTTTTTTGCAGCCCATGCATCTCACCCTATTATAAGATTATAAACATCAGTTGGGCTCATAATGTGTCCCCCGAAAAATTTCTGTCTGGAAGTCCACAAGGCAGAACAGCAGCAGAGCAGATGTTCTGATGTTTCATAATCCACCTCACAAAATCAGCATATCTTGGTAAATGCATTGCCCATTATAAACTGATGGTATCTAAAACCACAGTGCACCGGAAATAAGCCAACAAGTAGTCTAGGTTCGGCCTTCTCAAGCATAAGAGCAGTCTTAATCCAGAAGTGGACGTCCATGTGTCACGTTCGGGCCATTTTTGCAGCGTCTCTCTAATATGTCCGACAGGGACACCGAAGAAAGGCCCAGGAAAAATTAATGGGCAGCGGGCGCCCCTATTTGCTAATCAGTCAGTTTTTCGTTGCCGCATAGCCGTCATGGCCGGACACCCAACACAACTTCAAGTCGTTGTGCTTCACTAACTCGTTTAGAGATGTGAAACAGCTCGTGCCTAGTTTGGACTTCACCTCCAAACAAGATAGTGCTCTAAGAGCGGCTTGGGTATCCGACATAATAATAAACAATCTCAAGCCCTTTGCTCTCCTCCTCTGACATTCCCTATCGCATATAAGGATGGCGTAGATCTCCGCCTGAAAGATCGTAGGCTGTTTGCCCATTGGCAAGCCCCTTTGGAAACCCGGGAATATGATGCCCGCCAAAGTATCACCATTCGTCCGCGCACTCACGCTGCCAAGATTATTCCACCCATTGGTCCCTATCAGGTATAATGATATTCAAATTCCCATTCAATAGGAGACTACGCAGCATTTTATTTTATTTATTTAAAAGTGACTGAACGGAATACTTCTTGTATAACCTACAGTCCGTTACTGAAATAATATTGTGAGTGGTATAGTGTAAAACGGCCTTTTTAAAATTAATTAGCCAATTTTCTATAGAGATAAAATTTAGTTAATACCGAAAGTTTTCTTTTGCTTTATATCTCAAACAAGTCATATTTCTAGTTGAATAGCTTGAAACCAAAGTCTCTTTTAAATTTTCTTGTGCCGAAATATATTTTTACATCTAAAATGTCACCTAGATTCCCAAGAACACTTCGTTTGATAAGTATGTACCTTTAACAGTGTTGATTATGTTAACTTAACATTTCTACTGTACAGATTCTTACTTAACATTGTCCTGTTGTGTTTGTTATTGCTTGTATTCGTTGTTGTTTTTGAAAGAAAAAAATAACATTTACATTGTGGTTTTTTTTTAATGTATGTCTCTATTGTTGTTGTTTCTGTTGTATGTATGAATAAAATTTCATTCATTCACAATTATTACTGGCGCACATGGAGGAACACATATTTTTGTTGGCCTCCAATTTGGCCAACAGTTTCCTTTAAGACTTGGCGGTGTTTGTACGTTTAAAGCGGCAAAAATTCATAATACGAAAACTCTATAGATACATTTTCGTTTATAAAAAAAAAAAATATAGACATACATTTTATTTTCGGCTTTTTGATTTAAAAAAAAAAATTTAAAAAAAAATTCTTTTAAAATTTGGTTACAAAGAAATACAAATATTTATTTGTTAGTTTTAAATAAATATACGAAAAAAGTTTATTTTGTTTAAATTTTTCCCCACAAAAATTTATTTGTTTTGACAGAATTTTTGCTAAAAAAAATTGCAAATTTTGACAGTTTTTTATGGAAACATTTGTTTAGTTTTTATTTAAATTGTGGCATGTAAAATGAATAAATGATTTTAAATGGAAGAATATTTAATTAAATCATAATAGAAGTTTTAATAAAAAAAATAGTTAATAGTGAAATTTTTAAATAAAATTTGGAAAAGATTTTATATGATGTGTTGAAAAAAAATGTATAGAAAAAGTTTTTAGATTTTAACTAAATTTAAACAGTGGAACATTTTTTTTTCTTTAAACTTAATCAACATGGATAGCAAAAGAAATTTTATATGAAATTTTTAAACATTTCTTTATTTTTCTGTTTTGTGGTAAGTGTTAATATAATTTTATTTTGGAATTTTCTTTCCCATTTTAATTTATCAAGCATTTGTATAAATTTTGTAAAACTTTTATCAAGACATATGTG
Organism: Pollenia amentaria; assembly: GCA_943735925.1. Classification (NCBI taxonomy): domain Eukaryota; kingdom Metazoa; phylum Arthropoda; class Insecta; order Diptera; family Polleniidae; genus Pollenia; species Pollenia amentaria. The sequence continues at coordinate 165,675,365 of OX031009.1, forward strand.
TTGCATTTTTTTTGGACAAATTTTTAAAGTTTTAAAAAAATGTTTTTAAGATTTAAATATAATAAAATTTCGCAAAAAGTAAACAGACTTTTTAAAAAAAAATCGCTTCAGTTAGAAAATATTTTGATAAAAACTATCTAAATATATCGAGCTATTACCGCTCGTTTTTTAAATAAATTAATTAATTAGCAACGTCTTGCATCATCTCCTAAAATGCCATGGTCACATAAGGTACCGTTACGATTTTATAGCAAAAAATATTTTAGCTTAAGCGCCAATTTTTTTTGGAAATTTTTGCGAAACATAATAAAATAAACCTTCTCCTATAAAATTGTGTTTTTGTCGCTTTAAGCTTTTTGTGGTAAGGGCTCGATACGTATAAAAAAAAAGTCTGAAAGGAAAACACCAAAAAAACATATTTTTATAAAAAAAAAATTTAAATTGGTTTCTAACAAAATCTGAGTTTCATTCAATAAGTAGAAAATTTCGATCTGAGAAGCATTATGAAGCCTTAAAAATAAATTGTGAAATTGCATCAATATGCTTCTAGAGTTCCTAAATCTTTATAAATCCACAATCCGATTTAGACCCTTGTAAGTCTAAGCACGTTCGGCTGCGTTTTGTCGACTACTTCGTTTTTCAGCAACAAAAAGGATGAAATATCCTGATATTTATTTTGTGTTTTAGTGAGCATAAAATATAAGTAAGTAAAAATTTCTTTCTTGATTCTTACTTTCTAATGATTTAATGCCAGTGTCTTGAATACCGGTTTCATACAAAAAAGCGATGTGTGCTACCTATAGATCAGCTGCTAATAAATTAATTTTTTTTTAAATATTGCAGAAAGCTAAACAATATATTAAATTCTTTATGGGGTTTCTATCAAATTCACAAGCGAAAGAAGTAAAATTGTGTGTTTCCATGGCAAAACATTTTCTCTAACAGCTTTTGGTTTTGAGTAATATCCAGTAAAAACCTCGCCCACAAAATTATGTGTTAAAATTTTACAGAAAGAACCAATGAATTTTACAAGGGATGTCCCAAAATGAACGCATTTAAATTTAACTTAATGGTACTTAAAAATTAATTTATTATTTTTATACATCCTTTTTTTTTTTGCATACAGAGAAAAAAAAATTGTCACTTATCTCCAAATTTATAAAAAATTCATAGAATCACGAAAACAATTTGTTGATTTTGCACCTATTACCAAAATGATTATATTGATACCTAAGAATCTTAAAAATGGAAAATTGAGAATATTTTTTTTCAATAAATGATATTTTTAATTTTTATTAAAAAAATTATCAAAAAAACTTTGCCGTTTCAAGCAATGTGTTAATTGATTTAATTAAATAAAGCTCAGTTTTTCACAATTCCCAACAACAATTCTCCAAGTTAAAATTATTTTATTTTAAACGAAAAAATCAATTATAAATGTATTCCAAAACTACTTAAATGTAAATTAAATCTTTTCTTTCAATTGAAAAAATAATTGATTCAATTATCACATTGATTAAATTGAAATACTTTTTAAACAATTTTTTTAATGATAAAAAAAACTACTGATATTTTTTCCTGTGTACAAAAAGTAAGTTGTTATAAAAAGTCCAAGAAATAGGTGGTTGGTAACACATTACCTTGAAAAACGGTTAAATGTCACTAGTAACAGTTTCACAATAAACCCCCATATTCATAAATGATTATTAAATTTAACAAACGTTAAGTAAATAAGATTTTCCTAGGATAATTGTTTTCTAAACCTTTTAAAGTTTAAAATATTTTTATGTATACGGGCAAAAGTATTTAAAGGGTAACTAGATACCACAGCTCTTAGAAGGAGCAAAAAAAAGAAAATTAAAAAAAAATTGTAAACTTGCCAAATATCCATTTCATCAATATATTTTCTTATTTTTTTGGAATCACTTTTGTAAGTCATTACGTTGTCAGTGATTATTTCATTCATAGTATGAATGACTTATTTGATACGTTATAAATAGTATTTATATAATAGTATAGTATATAACGCGAAAATTAGCGAAAAAGCTGCTAAATAAATTTTTTTTTCAGTATTTGTTTATTGAATCTTCATATATTAAATATGAATTAACAATAATTAATCAAATCTTATCATAGTATTCGCTTTATGTCCTGCCAGTGCCAGACAAAAAAGATTTCGTAATCACGGTTTCTGTTCACATATGTAGGTTTTTATCGCTCATCAGATTGGGTGAGTGCTGCAGTGTCTGTTCTTCTCTCTCTGCTAAATAATGAGTGAAAGAAGTTACTTATATTGAAAAATTTAACACTGTGTTTACTGGGTAGCTCAAAGCCCTCATTTACTTTGTTTTGTACTTAGATTTTTGTTTTTTATTTGCAACTCAATTATCTAGACTGTTTTTGTGTTGTTTGTGTTCATGACATATGTATTTTCTGGCTCAGAATCGTAAATCTTAAAACTTCGTTAAAGCTTTATAAATATTTCAAATATTTTAAAATTAATTGCCCATTGCTCTAAAGTATACTCTTGAAAATGTCGACTTTATTTTTGACTATGATTGTAGGCCAATATTTTCTATCAAGACAATAATGGGTGCTTGATACTGCTTGCCAAAACTGTATTAAGCTGTATATTTACGGCAATGGTCAAGTGGCGAAAGATCAACTCTTAAATTTGCAACACCAATGATCTGGCTCGAGCCCTGTAATAAACATGACGATTTTTCTTTTTGGTACTTTTTAAACATTTAAAAAATTAGTGTAAATGTAAAGTTGGTTTCTAAATATTTGAGGACCCTTTAAATGCATCAAAAATTTTTATACTAAGAATAACTCGTTAGAATGTCTTGTTTGTGCATACATTAAAAAAATTGAGGTAAATGGGATTTTTCAAAGTTTTAAGTACCATCCTAAAAATATAATTTTAAATATCCTTGTAGTAAAGTTAGATATAATGAACTGCTTACCAATTTGACTCCACTCAAATGTAACAGATTTTTGTGTAGATCACCGGCCTGGTTTTAGAACACGAGCGCAAAACTCGCTAAAGGAACGAGGTATGCGCTCCTGCCCTAAAAAAAGGCAGTAATAATATTTAAATGTTTGTAGGGTTACTTGTGAAATAAGCGAATAATACAGAAAATGGTGTTCATAATGCAAATATTAGATTTTGCTATAACTTTCAAACTAAAGCCGCTAGTAAAACACTAATGATGCCATCGTTATCAGCACTTTCAATCAGGGCTGTGGAGTCGGAGTCGAAGTACCCACAAAAACTCGGACTCCGACTCTAAAGTTTTTTAAACAAATTTTTTAAAAAACTTCCAAAATACAAATTAGTTATGCAATATTTAAAATATCGATTCGAAATTTTTATAGAATAAATTTCTTGCTACATATAACCGTTTAAAAGGTACTGCATTAAGAAAAGAGTTTAAATTCAAATAACGACCAGTCTCATATACATTTATCATCAATGTAAGAGTAGGAGTCGGTGTCGGAGTCGTAGTTGGAGTCGGACTTAAGAAATTTAAGTGGTTGGAGTCAGAGCCGGAGTTAGAACTATTTTTTGACGACTGCACAGCCTTGCTCTCAATTTAAAAAAAACAATGGACAAAAGTCAGGAATCTACTGCGGTATTGTCATGTGTGTTGTCGGTGGATATTCGATCTAACTAAAATTTTACGGAATTAAGTATCATCATAGAAAATGGCTAGAATAGAAAGAGGAAAAAACAGATTTTTATTTTATATATTGATTTATTTTTGAACATCCCATTCAACAAGATTTATTTATATCTTATAATTACAGTATAAGAATTTAAATATTAAAATTTAATTTTGTCAGTTATGTATTTTATAAAGCTTTTTGTAGTAGTTCGTTTCCTTAAATTTTTAGGAATGACTATACACTAACAGACTACAAGATAATATATAAAAGATAATAGTCTGGACGATTATATTTAATATACAACTCCAAAAAGAATCTTCTGATGCTTATCGGACGAGTCACAATAACAAAAACATCAATTATTTTTCATTTATTAAATTTTTATACATTTTCTGACACGCTCGGCTTTTAATCTTGGAATGAGCGTTTTGCACCTCTCTGTATGAGTCTTATAACAATTACTGAGCTACATAGGTAAGAGCGTTTTTCTAAACCGGGTGGAGTTTCGCTCACGATCTAAGGATTTGATTCTTAAAAATTGTTTGAAAATGAGAGGTTTTGACATGAGAAAGGCGCTTGAAGTTTTTATTTAGGTAACACAGTTATACGGCTGAGCATTATGCTAGGAATACAACTGGGACGAGCGACGAATTTTTGGCCACGAATATTCGTCGCCAAAAATAACACAGATTGGTGTATATGAAAATACACACAATAATAGCGTCTGCCGAAATTTGTCATACGCGGCGTTTTTGCAATAGATTTATTTCCATTTCATACGCTGGCGAACGACGAACAAATCAGCACTAGGTGACCATATTTGGTTTTAATTTAGAAGTATTTTAGTAAATAAAGTTACCTTTTACTTTAGTTAATTAAATAAAAAGTAAAGCATGTATACAATATTTGTTTAAATGCTGTGTACTAAGAAAACCCGTGAAAGCGAATGTAACGATAAATACACAAAAATATTATAAGTTTGAAAAATATAATTTTACTTCATGATCCATTGAATGTGGTGAAAACTATAATGCGAATCTTACCTTCTCATATTTTTAATAATTCTTTTGGCAAAGTTTAAAATAAAATACAAAATGTACACTTCCAATGAGAATTACCCATATACAAATATTTTACTCCAAAAACATTTATTTCAACTCTTATGTAATTTCAATAGCCTTGATATTTGATATAAAAGCCAAAACATTTTATTAAAAAGTATCTTTATTACTAAACAAATATTTTTTCTTGTAAAAAAATGTTTAATAATGTTCCTGAGAATTAACAGGAAAGCAGCCTTTTTCAATAAAGTTTAATTGACTATTTAAAAATGGCTGTTGTTGTTTTTGTATTGGCATGAATTAAGTTGAACAAATTGTTCACCTTTTGCTTTTGCTTTCTAAAATAAATTTAATTGTTTTATTACTTGAAGTTGTTTCTCATGATTTTATTTAATTAAAATTAAAAGTTAGTTCACTTTTTAAACCTTTATTTGGAAAAAAGCAAAAACTTTTAAGGTTTTTCTTTAAAAAAATAAAAATAAATCCAAAAGAATAAAAACAAATGTAAATAAAAATAAAAAAGGTAGAAAGGGAGACCTTTAAAAAAAACTGACAAAATTCCTAATTATTGTCTGTCAAATACAAAAAAAAAAAAAAAAAGAAAGAAAAACTTCCAAAACATTTTGTCACGACAATTAATTAGAAAAAGCACCTATTGACCTCTATTTTTTTCTTTTTTGCAATTTTTTATAATTTATATAAAGGACACATTTTGTAATTGTTTGTTTTAGTATTTTGCTGGTGTTTTTTTTTGCTACAAAATTCTTAAAGTTACAAAAAAAAACATTAATTAAAATTTTCGTTTCTTTTTTATATTACGACTGCAAAGCAGGGATGGAAGTTGGCATTTTTGATACAAAACTTACCTTTTAGACCATAATGAAAGTTTTGTTTTAAACCTGCTGAAACCACATACTAAATCATACAATTTCGACCTAAAGCGCTCGACGTTGGCGGTAATGGAATTGCCAAAGTCGTTCTCAAAAAACATATGGGCAGATTACGCCGCCAGCCCAAAATCCACATTTGCGAGATGCAGCTCGTGATGTTTCACTTAGATCTCATGTGAACAGGTATCGATTAAAAATTTATCATTTGGACGTGTTGTTAAACGCTATATTTGTTTATGATGATTTGGCAGTTTCAGTTTTAAAAATTAAGCCGCTATTAACTGTCGAAGTTTCGCAGTCCCTATAGGAAAAATCTTTACTTTGTGATTTTGAAGGGGCCAATTTGCATATGCGCTTATGGGATATATCGATTTCATGCCACATATCTTAAAATACTTAAAAACTTAACTTAGTATTCATCAGTAATACTTTCAAATGCTAATAGAAAATATTTGACATTTTGTATGTTTTACGTTCTACACAGATAAAATTAAAAATATTTCATAGAATCAAGCAAACAATTTTTTGATTTTTCACCTACTGCCAAAATGATTATATTGATTACTAAAAATTTAAAATTGTAAATATTTTTTTTTGATTAATTGATATTTTTAATTTTTCAACATTTTTTATTCTTCGAATTTATTCTATGAGCTTAATTTCAGTTATGTATTTTATAAAGCTTTTTGAAATAGTCCTATTGCTTAACATTTTTAGGAATGACTATTTCACCAGACTAATATCTGGTGAAATTTAGCTCATAGAGTAAATTCGAAAAATGAAAAATTTTTAATATAAAAAAGTAACTTATGAAAAAGAAATAATTTCCAGATTCTAATTTTAAATTTTTCTTAAAAAAATGATCAAAAAACTTTGCCGTTTCAAACAATGTGCTAATAATTAATTTCATTAAATATAGCTCACGTTTTGATAATTCCCAACAACAATTTTACAAGCTTAAATTATTTTCTTTAAATTATTTTATTTTAAACGCAAAATCAATTAAGATGTTTTGTTATTTAATTAATATCTTAATTAAAACTTTATTTCAAAACAATTAAAATTTTAATAAAAGCAATATTATAATTTTAATATTGTTTCGACTAAAAAAATAATTGATTCAATTCTCACTTATTTAATTGATCAAAAACTACTGATACTTTTGTTTAACGGCCAGGTTAACAAAGTTCAGTTACAGTTAACTATCAGCTATATATGAAAATATAAAAGCATATTGTTAACTTAAAATTAAAGTAATAGTAAGCTTTAACCGGACTTGGTGAAATTGGCCGTAAGCCTAATAAAACTTGTTATTGTAAGAAGAAAAATAAAACAATTTAATATTTTCCAAAAAAAAAAAAAAAAAAAAAAAAAAAATTTTAAAAGATAAATACATTACCATTTAAGCATGTAAAAACAACCTTTAAAACGTACAAAAAAAGGGCAATTATACCATGATCCCTACTGCAAAGTCATTTCATCCCTACTGCAAAGTCATTAACTCTAACAAGAGTTTGAAAATAATTTAAAATAATTCTAATAAAACAATGAATTTTATAACCTGCAACACCACTAGTGTTGACTGAGGGTATATTAAGTTTGTCATTCCGTGTGAAACTTTATTAAGTGTTCATATAAGACCCCATAAAGTGTACATCATGTTCTGGGTCCTTGAGTAATCTTAAGTTGTTTTAGCCATATCCATCTGTCTGTCGGTCTGTTGAAAAACGCCCTCTTTCAAAAAACTCAACAGAAAAGAACAATATTGGGTCAAATTTTTCCTAGTTCTTCTGAGCAATTTGGAATTGGAATCCAGCAGAATCGTCTTAGTAGACAAAGAGTTATGAACCCAAATGTGGAACAACATCCCTAAAAATTTATATTTTTGTTGCAAAAATTAACATAAACTGGTGACAGAATGCAATACAAATTTACACTTTTTTCAGACAAGCTGGCCACTTGACGTTTTAACCTAATTCGGTTACGCTGAATGCAGTAGTGCTAGTCGTTTTTTTAGGTTAGCTCTGGCTTTCGAGATATACCGTAATTTTGAAAATGGAGGAGGTTGAACAACATATATTCACGTAACTCAAAAAGGGCTTAGTTTATTGGACAAACTCAAAAAAAAAATAAACGAAGTTTCGCAATAAAATTTCCTTTAAAAAGGCATAACTTTTTTCTAATATGCGCAGTCGTTAAGAAACATAATTTTTTTTTTGGAAAAAAAAATGTTTTTTTATTAAAATTTCGAAATTTTTGTTTGTTAAAAATTCATAAAAAATTGGAAGATGCATGTAATCTTCTAATTTCCAGACGATAGGCTTCTAATTTCTTACCATATGACAATGAAGGGGTTGAGGAACTCTTATTTATACTGTAATTGTTTTAATCAAAGTACCTGTCGAGATCTTCATGGCCATGTTATGTAAAAAAACAAAGAAGAGACGATTTATGTTTTCACCTGCTCCAGGTATAACAATAGAACATGTTACTTTAGTTTTTTATAAGACCGATTAGTGCGGTTTTGTCCGCATAATAAAATAAAAAGATTTAAAATTTTATGGTTTTATTTCTTAATTCTAAGAATTTTTTAATCGGTAACTGCGAATTATCCGAAATTCCTCCCGCAAAGTGAAAGTGTGGTAATGTTGAATCCATATCTCTTTGGAATAGCATAAATTCGTAATATTTGTTCTTTTGTTTTGTAAATGGCACATAAACCGCATTTAAAAAATTTAACGTCAAAATGTCATTGAAAATACATATTCTGCATTGCCACATTCTTCATATATACATAATGTTGAATAAAGAATTTATTAATTAAAAAAAAGTCCTATGAAAAGCTCCATATAATTTATATTCTTCATATATATTGAAGAAAAGGTTCTACAACTGCCTAGGAGTCACTCCTAGTGGGATAAAATGTATGACGGACCTCCACTAGTTTTTCGTCCTTAACATTTTAAGTCATACTTTCCCTTTATCTCCGCCCCTTAGGGGTGCTCCCATACAAATATTGCGTTTTATGAAATTCTTAGATTTAATTAACATTTTCCGTCTTTTGTGAATAAAATTAAAAATTGTAAACAGATTTTAATGGCTTGTTTTGTTTGCAATTTTTTAATGAATTATTAAAAAACAAAAATTTCGAAATTTTGATTAAAAAATTATTTTTTTTTCTTCCTTAAAGGAAATTTCGGTTTTTTTTGGTTTTTTTATTAAGATAAAGCGTTTTTGAGTAACGTGAACATATGTTGTGCAACCTCCTCCATTTTCGAAATAACGGTATATCTCGAAAACCAGAGCTAACCTTAAAAAACGGCTAACACCACTGTATTTAACGTAACCGAATTAGGTTAAAACGTCAAGTGCCCAGCTTGTCTGAAATAAGTGTCAATTTCGAGCGGCCTTCTGCAAAGCAATTTAAGAAGCATTAAATTCTAAAAAATTTTATATTTCTCTATTAAATTTGGTCTAATTTAGGGTTATTTTTCAAACCAGAAACAATCTGCTGAATTTTGTGATAAAAGTTCCATAATTAACGATAAGTCCAACATAAAATCTCCTACTCAAAATCACATTTATAAGTCTTAAAATATTTAAATTAAAATTTTATTTCAATAAGGCAACGAATTATAAAACATTCAAGTCAGGTTTAAGAGATTGGCTTATAATTTATAAGTCCCATATAAAGCCCACTCCTGAAATATTCGAACTCTCGGTGGAGAGTAATAAAGATTTAGGTCTAATAAAGTGCTCTTGTTTTTTTTTTAATTTTATTGCATTTTCTTAAAATACGTGACAGTCAATGTCACAGGGAAGTTGTGTGTTAGTGTGTGAATTTTAGTTACAATCAATAAGTACTAAATAAATTTACATAATTTATTGAAAAAGTTTAAGATACTTTAACAAACACGTCATTCTGTGTAAGTTTTATCTATTGAATAAGTGTAATTGAAATTTATAAATGTATAATTCAAAGGTACTTCTTGTTAAAGAGACTGGTTGGGAAAGAATACTGGGTAACAGAACAAAGAAAAAAGGATAATAAACTTTCTAAAAAAGAAAAAAAAATTAATAAAAACCTTTTTGTGCATTATAGGCTTGATTAAATATTTGCAACTTTTAAATTGCACTTGATCAGTAAAAGGATATAGCTCGACACTTAAATATTTTCAGTAGAAGCATAAACTTTTTAATATAATTTAAATATATATGGGCATTTCCTGGGGTCACGAACGTACGTTCGTACGCTGTTGATATACAAATAATACAGAAAATAAACTTTTCCTATCATTTTTTTCGCGATTCGATAACATTTTGGTAGCTCTATGTTTAATGCAAAATGTGGATTTAATCGAGTTTAAGTTTTGATAATGATAGTTATAAACATGTGGTCACGAACGTGCGCAAAATAGAAGTCAACTTTGGCTGACAGTAGTGAAATGTAAAAATCTGCGAAATCGAACGGAATATTCAAACGTGATTAATTAAGTCGATTAACCGATGTAACAAAATTTTTACCTTTTTGTAGTATTATTACATCTTTTTTTGTGTTTTTAATTAATTGTTTTGTCTCATATACAAAAGGTACGTGTTCAGAAAATATATTTTTCATACAAACAAAGAAGGTGTTTAGTGATCTTTATTTTAAATAAGTGTTTGCTGTCAACAACCTTTTGTTTCACGTACTTTTTATATGAATGCGTTTAGTTAGTTGTTTCTTCTCATATTTTCTCATATTAATCTTTTAACAGCATTAACCGAAATAATGCAAAGTGTAAACAATTTAAAAATATTAAAACAGGGAAACTTAAACAGGGGAATCCTGGCAGGGGACTGAGAAAAAAGATATTATGTATTAAAGGTTGCTTTTGATTTCTCGAACATCTGCGGTAAATAAAAGAATGTTTTCAAAGTTAAATTTAATCAAAACTAAAGAAAATAAACGCTGAATTCCTAATTATTTAAGCCAAATTATTTGTATTATTTTATAAGATATTCTTTAACAATTGAAATAACTAATTAAATGATCTTACAGTTTATTGTTTAATTAAAACATAATATGTCTTAATTAAAAAATATGTATTACATATTTATTAATTTATCTTTTGTTTGCTCGTTATAGTTTAAGAATTGTTATGTTTGTTATGTTTTTGTTTTTTTTTTTTTATTAATAAGCTCCAAATAACAAATAATTTATGCATTTTTATATACTGAAATACTTAATTTATAAAAAAAAACTTTATTAATCGGTTAACCGATCAATAACAAAATTAACCGATTAAACCAAAAAATAATAAAATATAAAAATGTCTTAAGCAGTAGCTTAAAAAGAAAATATTAACTTTTCCAGTTTCCAGCCCAATTTCCTCAAGTAAAACAGCTGAGATATTTTAGCATATCATATACACCATTCTATTATAAAAACATAGACATAGACACGATGATTATCAACATTTTATTTTTCCATCCTGGTTGACCATTCGGAGTAAATGCCCATATATGTTTCCTTCGATCCTATACGCAACATAGGGCCTCGATAAATTGGTTGAACATATTCCTGTCTTGTACTAACGCTCTCAATTCAATTCAGCTCTTACCCATTCCAGCTATTTCAAGATCGATTTTCCTTTTCCACGTATGAGCCAGGCGTCTTCTTCTTCTGCTGCCCTGCTGGTTCGGTGAACCTGAAAGTGAGGGTCCAAAGGTGCCGAGCTGAGGCAACCGTACGTATCACAGGTTGTGGATAGCGAACGGCCTTTAGATATAAAGTTAAGCTGCGAAAAAGTGTCTTACACGAATAAGCAGTCCCGGACAATCAGCTGATATTTGCTTTGTTGGTAACATTGACAAAATAATTGAGTACCATCTTTCAAATTTGTGCTCTAGGAACCGGAAATACCTTAAATCATCGCATTGTCTGTTTACCTAGTAGGTACGGCTGCAGGCGGATATCTGTAGTTACATTAAGCGGTTAGCTATAGAAACATTAAATAAAACCAACCAGTCTGATGGCTTAGATGGCAGCCCCTTCATCAGAATTGGAAGCAGTAGTCAAATTATCTGCTCATCTGTTATATTATGATTAACGAAACCTCAAATAATTCATATGAACAATTCAATAATTAACGCATATAAATAGGAATTTCAAGGTGAAATCGTACGCTTAAAACGATGGCGATAGCAGTTTTTCCAAAAAAATTTCCTTAAGGACTTGAACGAGTTTTTGTCGAAGAATTTATTTATTTACGCGTTAATTCTTAAGTTTTTTTCAATATATTCAAGGTAAAATTGTACGCTTGAAACTATGGCGTTATGTTTTTTTTTTGGAAAAAATTTTTTTCTTCGCGGTTTCGACCAGTTTTTGTCAAGTATGTCTTCGAGTATTTTCGGTAACCATATATCTTAATGAATCCAACTTTTATTACAAAAGCAAATTTCTTCCTTAGGACGTCTGTATAAAAATCTGTCAAATCGGTTAAAAAATGGCCGAGTTGTGACCAAAACACTGAAATTCAAATAAATACTCTTTTTATACCCTTCACCAAAAATACATCAACTACATTATATAAAAAAAGACTAATTTCAGTATTTTGGTCATAACTCGGCCATTTTTTAACCGATTTGAAAGATTTATATACCAGCGAAACCTAAGTAAACTCTTAATCGACCTAATGCTGCTCATCCATCCGCACGGCTCACTATGCTTCGTTCCCATATAACGAAGGGACAAAAATAGAAGGAGTTGTCAGATATTTTTGAAATTTTGTACACTAGCATAAACTAGCTTAGTTAAGAAAAATATGAATTTTTGGAAAAATAGGCCCAAGGACACGCCTACCTCCCATGTGTCCTGAAATTGAAAAATATAATTTTAGCTTCAATAATGCCCACAAAATTACAAAAAGTGGTCATGCTGATACATATGCAACTAGCAACGTGTGTGTAAATTTTTATTTAAATCGAACGAAGGACTCAAGGTCCTGCCATATATCCTCTTTATTAAAAACGCTATCACTCACACAAAAATTGTCCGATCGTAATAAATTTTGGTATGTTAATTGATATTTGCAAGATATATATTTATGCCAAATTTGGGTAGAAAATACAAAAACATCATTAATTGAAAAATAGGCTAAAACGGTTAAAATACTCTTGCAAAAAATAAAACTATAAGGATATTTGAAAGCTAACATAAATGAAAAAATTAAAGAGGAAAACTAGCAATGTTAACGTCATTAAAAATGATGAAAAAATCATATCGCACTTGATCCATCCTTATTTTTTTTTTTCACTTTTCAAAAAAATCGACGCGTAGTATCCCAGCAAAAACTTTGCTTACAAAATAAGTACAAAAATAATGAGACCTTGAGGAAAGGAGTACTTATTTTTCTACTAGAAAAAGTACTTAATTTTGTTCGCGATGCCCCAAAAGTAATGCTTTATAATTTGGCCAATTACAACCTAAAAAATAATACCTTTATTTTATACTTAAAAGTTGTATAAATATATGTATGTATGTAGTTACCAAAAGAGACAAGAAATAAGTACTTTCAAATTTACTTTCAAAGAGGTTAAAATACACTTAATAAAATTGCTCTGAAATCTTATGGAATTTTTGTTGAAAAAGTGTAGACAATATTAAATTTTTCGAAATGTAAGAAAATATTTAATAAAGAGTGCTTTTGCTGCACAAAATCATTTATAGCTCTAACACTGTAGTAACAATGTGTGTATTAATATATGTAAATATACGGGCCTGTCACAGAAATCGATTTCGATTAAAAGTTTTGTTAATTCCGAGAAAACTTCTTAAGAAAACAAAAACCTATAAATTTTCTCGGAATGAAATCACTTTTAATTTTTCGATCGAAAAAAGTTTTTGTTTTGATTTGCACAATATTTCCACATTTAACTTAATAATAACGAAATTAAAATTTGTCGGAATTAAGAAAATCGATCGAAATGAAACTACGGATTCAAAATCATTCCGAATTCAAAACAATTCTCGAAAAAAACATCGTTAACATTAGATTGATAGTACTACTAGTATTCTAATAACAAGAATATATTGTGTTGGTAATTTTGGAACATATTTATGTATATATTTACATAAATTTGATGGATTTTTGGATTTTCCATGTATTTCACATCGAAACTTTTCTTAAAACTTTATAATATTACCAGATATCTAACAAATTTTAATATAATATATTGCAAATTGATTTAAAAAATTATTTAAAATCATATAATAATAACTTATTTAAGTCATTATACCAAAGTATTTTTTTGTAATGTATAATTATGAGTTATTTAAGATATAATGATATAGCTATTATTTTATATATAACTAATAATGCAAAAAGTGGCGAATAAAGCTACAAAGTAATGAATTCAGGAAGTCATTAAAAGTAGCATTGTAAGTTAAGTTTTTGCTGGTTATTAATATCCGCTGTAAAAATATCGTGCTATTTAGCCTACTTTTTGTTAATAAAATAGTTGGTTTAAAAATTATTTTTCATATGCCTCTAATATTAAATTTAAAACTGTTTTGCTTCTACTGAACATTTTGACTTAATACCCTCCTGTTGATAAAATGCGATATATTTTGATAAAAAATTTAAAATTTTGAAACAAAAATTATAATAGCTTAACTTAATAATTATATTTTATAACTCCTTAAATAAAAAACTTTAAAAAAAACATATAAAGACAAACTTATAACAAAGCATCATCGCTACTTGATTCTTCCCAAAACCAATGTGAAACAAATTTTGGGTCTCCGAGTTTATCTTAAATGGGACAAAAAAAAAAAAAAAAAATGATGTAATTATATAATTAGTAGATTAAAAACTCCGAAAGTTTTTAAAAACTTAGCTCGAGTTATTTTTTTATGGCCCACTGAACTTTTTAATTTTTTTTAAAGGTGTTTGGAATGTGTAAAACAAAAACTATTTAATGTTTGTAGAACATTTTAATCCTTTAAACACACGTTTTTAAGGTTTTCAATAAGAATATTTAAAAAAGAGACTTAAATGACTCCTAAAAATAGGGGTCATTTAATCCTAAAAATGGGAGATAGAGGGTTAGATAATATGTTAAGCTCAAAAGTAGATTTATTACATTTTTTCGAATTATTTCACACGACTTTGCTGAAACACAATTTTATAATAATATATGATTATTTACAATTTTACTGTTTTAAGCATTTTGCTTATATCACACGAACTTATGGTCTTTTACAACCCCTAGTGAAATTCGATGTAGAAAATTGTTGTAGAATATTTTAACCCTTTAAACGTACGTGTTAGTGGTGTTCTGTGCGGAGGGGCTGAAATGACCGCTAAAATTGGCAGATAGAGGGTTAATTAGTTCTATAAAAAGAACCGCCATCAAATTTTATTAAAATCATCTATTAATCTTATTTAGCTCAGAATTAGATTTAATACATTTTTTTTAACTTACTCAAAACGCCTTTAAAAAAATTAAAAACTTCAGTGGGCCATAAAAAAAGAACTCGAGCTAAATTCTGAAAATGCTTCAGTGGTTTTGGTCTACTAATGCTATAATTAATTTTTTTTTATTTTTTACCATTCAAAATATAAAACGTGTTACGCAATGATATTAAACACTCTTAAATGGCTAATATTTGAGTAAAAATCATAAAATTAGGCATTTCAAAAAACGCATTTTTTTTTTAAGTTGTGGTAAAAAATAGGCACTAATTTTTGAATACCCTGTTAGCTAAGAGTATAAACTTACAAAAACAGAAAAAAAAAATATCTAATTTTATATAATTTTTTTTTATACTCCATCAAACTTAAGTAATTCTTGGATTTTCAACAAAAAAAATGTGTTTTTCAGAGCAATAAAAAAAAGTTATTTTGTAAATAAATACTAAATTCTAAATTTTAGTTTAACTGCAAATATATCAAAGTACCTGAAAACCAAATTTCGAGTAACTTTAAAAAAAAATTAATTTTTCAGAATTATTTTTGTGAAACAACTAAAACTTATTTTTCTGTTAAGTCATTTTTGCAAGAAATTATCTGATTTTAACGCCCTCTCGTGGTGGCAAAAGCAATCAGAAAAATTTTTTTTGTTAACATTTATTTGAGATACCTTATTATCTTTCAAAAAATCTGTATTAAAAACAATTTGAGACAAAATTTTTTTTTTTGATTTTTGTCTATGGATCGAAGCATAGTGCGGCTGCCTCATTGTCTGTGCATGTAGACCTTGTTAGCAAATTACATGTCGCAAGTTTGAAGATAATTTATGAAATTGGCTGAAAACGTTTTGATTGTCATAACGACAAATATTTCTTAAAATGGGGATTATTGGCCCTTAGTTACACAAAGTCCCTAAGAAATATTCTCTTCCGAAATAAAGTCTTTGTTCCATCAAAGCGTCTTATTATGTTGATAGTTAGATAAAATTTGCTCGAAAAATTTCTTATTACAACCTTAATTATCTGACTCAATTTCAAAGGAATCGGTCCATATTTGACAATAGCTCCAGCACAAATACCACTTTATTAGCTTTAAGTTAGCTTTAAATGCCACAACGTTTCAAAAAATTTAGAATTGATAAAGCCTTTGATGATGATGATTTTTATAATTAGTCCACAATTGTCCATAAGTTCCATTAAAAATTCGCGCCGTAAATTGCCTTAACCCATTTTTCGCCGACCGGTGATTATAATCACCAGCACTATTATTGTTTTTTTGTTGCAATGTTTTTTTTTTCTGGCAGTTACTTAAAATCTTATTTAGTTATTCTATTGTCAGTTTGCTTGGTGCGGCGAAAAAAGGGTTAAGATTGAAACGTTTTCTATTGATGTTGATTTTTAGATAATATGAGGCACCAGTAACTCTTTTTTTAAATCTTAAAGTCATAGCATAATTTTAGATACACTATCAAAACATTTTCTGTAATTATTGTGAGGGTAACAATTGTCGGGCTTGGCCGACTGTATTTTATTACTTTATTTATTTGTTTACTTTGTTTACCATAATAAAAATAAGTAAATTTCTTAAATCTATTTAACATATTCTTCAAACCACCATTTACATTTTTAAACTTTCTTTAAGCTTCATTTGTTCATATAAAATATTATTCAAAATTTCGTTTTTGGGAAGATCCGTAAATTCTAATCTTTTCTAATAATTTAACTACTGAGGAGGATGGTATGTGTGTCTGTCTGGACTGTCTTGTTCGCATTGATTTCTGTTAATTTTTTTCTATCAAAAAGATTCTATTTTTTATAGAAGTTTGAAATGGGTGATAATATAACATTTTGGGTTAAATTTGTTTGAAAAACAAAATATCTAAATTTTTTATTAAGAAAGAAAACTATTTATTTTAGTTTGACAGGTTTGGAAATAAATCATATTGAAATTTATGTTAAATGTGGTTTAACAAAATATTTTATTAGGTTACTCTTTTTTTTTTTTTTTTTTTTTTTTTTTTTTTTTTTATAAAAGAAAACAAATAAAATTTGAATACATTAAAGGAAAAATTTTTTTTGGGGACATATTTAAATTTATATATTTATATACATACATACATACAAATGTATATATGTATATATATATATATATATTCTATATATATATTTCTTTTCAAAGAAAACCCATAAGAGCCGAAAAAAAATCTATTTCAAAAGAAAGGAAGAGATTCAAATTAATAATTTTTTTTAAGTTTTATATACAATATTCTAAAAAAAATTTTCAAGATAAATAATTGTACCTTTTTTAAAAAATTTAATTGAAAGAGATAATTAAATAGAATAAACTAAATAAGAGGGGTTATTGGCTTTTTCTATTCAAAAAGAAAGAAGTTTCTACAATACAGCCGATCGATTTTGTAGTAAAATTTCTATAAAAAGCACTTGGTTTTTTGGAGTTTGAATTTAAATATGTACATTAGAAAATTAAGATTTAAAATGTTTAAACTAGTTTATTTTACTTTATCTTTAATGTACAAATTATAAAGAAAAAAAAACCATGTTTCAAAACTTCAACAAGGACAACAAGACAAAGAAAGACAAAAACATGAAAAACAAAAAAAATGTACTTTGGATTTCAAGAAGAATTCTTAACAAAAAGTACGAAAAACCAAATTAAGGAAGAACATGTAAATCAATTAAAATAGGTAATCATTCATTCAAAGCAAATTTCGATCTACCAAGGTAAAATACATTTGGTTTAAATATTGATGTTTGACAATTGGCGTCATCCGTCGTCAATGGCGGTGAGTGTTAAACGGCAAACCCCTATGAAGAGATTGTGTGGTTACAGTCGAAACTAGTCAGAGCAACCTGTCCGTGAAAACCTGGGTTCAATTCCCAGTTCAATCAAGAATGAAAAATTAACAATAAATTTTAGTTCATGTTGTAAAATTTCTTTCTTCATAAAAATAATTTTATGAAAATTAAATTCATGAACCTTAAGCCTGATTAAAATATCGAAACTTTTTAGGAATTCTAAGATTGTAGGTTGAAAATTTTAAATTGCAATATACCTTTGTTTTTTTCCTAAGCTAAATTTAATTAATTTTACTAAAAATTAAAATAAGCCACATTTTTCAAATTAAGTTTACATAATTAAGCTTAAAAAATTTTGTAATTAAGATTTTTTTTACACTAATCACTTAAGAAAGAATAGCCAACTAAATGCTATCATGCAAAATCCTAAACCGCGATTATGTTGAATTTTTAGGACCGATTCAAAATGGGGATATTGATTAAAAAAATATGTAAAAATTTTAAAATTGTGAATATTATTTTCCATTAAATGATATTTTTAATTTTAATTAAAAAAATCATCAAAAAATTTGCCGTTGCAAAAAATGTGTAAATTGATTTAATTAAAAATAGCTCAGGTTTTGACAGTTCCCAACAAAAATTCTACAAGATTTAGTTATTTGCTATAAACATTAAAATCAATTAAGATTTTTTGATATTTAATTAATATTTTAAATAAAAATGTATTTCTAAACCACTAAAATGTAAATTAAATCAAAATTATAATTTCAATTTTCTTTCAACTAAAAAAAATGGATTCAATTATCACATTAATTAAATTGAAATACTTTTTAAACCGTTTTTTTAATTGGAAAAAAACAACTGATAATTTTTTCTGTGTAAAAAAACGGTAGAATTTCAAAAGTGGAGCTTATCATGCGTTTAGTTAAGCCGGCATTAGTAATCAATATTGATATTTCATTTTAAACAATATTTTATCGGTATTGGTATTAATGACGGTATGGGTTGCCAACCTTAGTAAAAGCCTTTTAACTTATTGACATCATTTATTTGAGTGTAATTCTCTTTTGCTCAATAACATGTGAATATCTGTCGTGTCAGCCTAACCCCATGGTTAATACTGGTCCAAAACAATGCGCTTATCAAGGCCTCTATGTGCTGTGATTACCCACAGGACAGTTAGGTGGCAATTTTTAGATTATTATCGGGTACAACCATACTCCCGCCCCTTGCTTATGAGCTGGCCTTATAAACCTATACTGCTGGTAGGCTAGGGACATCCGCTACCAGGCCGCATTTAACTGCAACTCGCTGGTCCAATATTACAAGGTTGTATGCGAAATAGCAAAGATATGGAGAATATTCAGTTAATAATATCTTATTATTTTTCTACTATTTCCAAATAAAGTTACATAACGAAACTTACTTAAGGCAGGTGCTCAAGAACTTGTTACCATTCTTTGGACCAACACTTAAATTCAAAATTGTCCTTTTCACCTCTAAAGGTACGTTCAGACTGATGAAATATTTGGAAGCAAACATCAAATATTTTATTAACGTAGTCTGAACACAAAATATTTTTTAGTATCAAATAAAATAACAGCTGATTTTGAGCAAATAAAAGTATTTGCCGGCAAACAAATATTTGTCCAATGTGAACATAGTGTGAACACAAAAAATCAAATATTTTAGTCATTTTTGAGCAAACATTTATTTGATATTACAAAAAAATTGTAAGAGCAAACAACGACAAATAATTTTAGCCATGTTCTGGATAGAAGCAATTTTTCCTGTAAGTTTTCGGATTCTTTACAACTTTAAAGATTTTTTATAATTATTAGACTTTGCTATAGTGCCGCTATTAGAAAATTTTTGCGAATTACCGCTAATTTAGCAATTTTTATAGAATTTTTGGCATTCCTTATAGTTTTAGGCACTTTTACTAAATTTTATGGCTTGTTTGAAATATTAAAATGGTTCGCGAATTTTCGCTATTTTTGCAACATTTTTTTTTTGTTTTTCCCCTAAATTTTGTTTTTTAACCAATTTAGCAATTTCAAATATATTTTAGGGTTTGTTTCCAAGTTTGCCATTTTTTGCGAATTTTATCCATGTTCGCAAAAGAAGCGATTTATTTCTGTGATTCTTTGCAGCTTTAACTATTTTTAATAATTATGAGTACTAAACTTTGGTATCATGACGCTATTAGCAAATTTTTGCGAATTTTCGCTAATTTAGCAATTTTTACCGAATTTTCGCCATTCCTTATACTTTTAGGGACTTTTAATCACTTTTATGGCTTGTTTGAAATATCAAAAATTTTCGCGAATTTTCGTTATTTTTGGAAAAAAATTTTTTTTTGTTATTTTCCGACAATCTGTTTTTTAACCGATTTCAAATAAATTTTAGGGTTTGTTTCTAAGTTTGCAATTTTTCGCGAATCTTAGCCATGCTCGCAAAGTAGCGATTTTTCACTGCGAATCTTTAGAGCTTTAACGATTTTTAATAATTATTAGGCTATAATTATTATAATAATTATTTGCTATCATACCGCTATTAGCAAATTTTTGCGAATTTCCGCTAATATAGCAATTTTTATAGAATTTTTGGCATTCCTTATAGTTTTAGGCACTTTTACTAAATTTTATGGCTTGTTTGAAATATTAAAATGGTTCGCGAATTTTGCAACATTTTTTTTTTGTTTTTCCCCTAAATTTTGTTTTTTAACCAATTTAGCAATTTCAAATATATTTTAGGGTTTGTTTCCAAGTTTGCCATTTTTTGCGAATTTTATCCATGTTCGCAAAAGAAGCGATTTATTTCTGTGATTCTTTGCAGCTTTAACTATTTTTAATAATTATGAGTACTAAACTTTGGTATCATGACGCTATTAGCAAATTTTTGCGAATTTTCGCTAATTTAGCAATTTTTACCGAATTTTCGCCATTCCTTATACTTTTAGGGACTTTTAATCACTTTTATGGCTTGTTTGAAATATCAAAAATTTTCGCGAATTTTCGTTATTTTTGAAAAAAAATTTTTTTTTGTTATTTTCCGACAATCTGTTTTTTAACCGATTTCAAATAAATTTTAGGGTTTGTTTCTAAGTTTGCAATTTTTCGCGAATCTTAGCCATGCTCGCAAAGTAGCGATTTTTCACTGCGAATCTTTAGAGCTTTAACATTTAATACATTTTATGGCTTGTTTGAAATATATAAATTTTTCGCGAATTTTTGCTATTTTTGCAACATTTTTTTTGTTTTTTTCTTGACATATTGTTTTTTAACCAATTAAGCAATTTCAAATATATTTTTGGGTTTGTTTCCAACTTTGCAATTTTTCGCAAATTTTAGCCATGTTCCCGTTACCCAGTGGCTTCCATTTTTTTTTTAAAATTCTCCTGTTCTAACACTATAAGAGATGCTGATCCACAGAATAAAATAAATAAATTAGCTTTTGCGCTCATTTTTACTATTTGAGAAATATATTTTTATTTTTGAACACTTTCATTAAATAATTATTTAATGCAAATATTTGTTTTAGTCTGAACGCATGGCAAACATGAATTAATTTATTTTATTTAACACTGTTTGCCAACTGTTTCATCAAACAAAAATTGTCAAATATTTGAGCTTAGTTTGAACATTAAACAAAATATTTTTTTGTTTCACACAGTTTAAAGCAAATATCAGAACAAATATTTTCGTTAAATATTTCATTAGTCTGAACGTACCTTAAGACATAACTTACTGAAAAAAAGAAAAAAAAAATGTTACATGCATCCTTGTAATATTGATCCAGCGAACTGGTGAACAATTGGTCTATAAGTCTAACTTTTTAAGATCTTCCTGCGCGCGGTGTTGAGTAAAGACCACGCACACCATGGGACTGCCGAAGGAGCCTTACCAACAGCCAGGTCAGGACTGAAGTTCCAGATTCTCATGGTTCCAAATCAGCCGTAATATTCTCTTCTGAGAAGGGAAGTCCTGTCAGTTTTGCTTTTGCACTATAAAGGGTGTTCGCTGCACCTTTTCCCCCTTTGGATGGAACTCCAAAAAAAGAAACATCATAATGATGTATTCCTCTATACCCTTGCTAGAAGTGCACTTTAACGCAATTTCCGTTTACTTTTTGCAGATTGCAGTTTTTGTTTATCACATTTTCTGGTGAAGTGCGCTGAGTCAATATACGAGTATGTAGAACCGACAAACCCTCCACAAGCAGTTGTGAAGAGATACTAAGTTTGTCATTCAGTGTGAATTCGTTTTAATAACCATCTAAGACCTCATAAAGCATATATATTTTGGATTCTTGAGTAATATTAAGTCGATTAAGCCATGCCCGTCTGTCTGTCCGCCCATTTCTAGTCGTCCTAAGCAGTTTGGAATTGAAATCCAGCAAAATCGGTTCAGTAGGATAAGAGTAATGAAACCAAATGTGGAACAACCAAATTTAAAAATTGAAAATTTTGTTATAAAGACTAACATTTATAGTGGCGGAATGCACATATGGATATAAAATTTTGCCCTCATTTTTTCTATATGGCTAGAAATCATACCACAAAAGTTCGTGAAAATCGGTCCATAGCTTACCATAGGCCCCATATAAAGCCCACTCTCGGATTTTAATAAAGTTCGTGAAAATCGGTCCATAATTTATTATAGGTGCCATATACAGCCCACTCCTCAAATATTCTAACTGTCAGTGGAGGGTATTAAAGATTCGGCACAGCCCCATATATACTCTAGCTTGTTTTTTTTAGTACTTTATGTTATATTATTTATCAAGAAAACATGTTTAGTTTGGAATTTGGCATTAGAGGGAGTTTACACGGTGTCTTTTCAGACATGCCTAACAAACAATTTTGTTTTGTTTGTTAGCGATCTGGTTAGAGAAGGAAGAGGGGTTGTCAAACAAACACGAAACGAGTTTTCATGTTTGTTTTTATGAATTTTCATGTTGTTTAATTTGTATATATATGGATATCAGACAATTAGACATGAAAACAGACATGTTTGGAAAGACATCGTGAAAAGACAATAGGTTTTTGGAAGCATGTTCAGAAGAGAATGAATAAAACAGACATGTCTGAAAAGATACCGTGTAAATGTCCCCTAAAAATATCTAAAAATATATTCTTGTAAGTTTTCAAGAAATTTTTTACATTTTGCCAATAACAAAACTTATGTATATTTTTTTTATTAATTTCGTTTTACTTTTACATAAAAAGAAGTCCTCTTATAAATTTAAGTTCATAACTTTTTTTTGGGCATTTTCGTAGTCCGAAACAAACATGAAAAAACAAAAACGTTATTGCTTTATTTATTTTTCATTAATTTCTTTAAATGTGTTTGAAGTCTTAAAGGCACAATTACAACTCGCACAATCTCATTTTGGGAGTTCTAACCAAACAGAGAGACAATATTCTTCAATCAGATATCACTTTTTTCAATTTGTAAATTTGACCAAATTTTGTTTTTTTTTCTTGAGGCAAAAGTTAACAATGGTGCCTTAAATTTTTATTATTTAAAAGAACCCTTTAAATTGTTGTTTGGATTTTTTTTTAAATGTGTGAAAGCCTTTCATTTTGTTAAATTTATATTTTTTCTTTATATTTAATTTTTGTGTACATTTTTAATAGGAGACATAAATAAGAGTACAATTAAGTAGGGATTGCGGTTCGGTTTTAGCCGAAATAGAAACAGCGGTTTTTAATGCCTAAAACCGAACTCGAAAACCGACAAAAAACCTCGGTTTTCAGCTTTTACTTTAAAGATATATTTATGCTTAAAGAAATTGCAAATTATATATGTATAACACTCCTACTAAAATTGTTTCAAAAATTCTTAAAATTAGAGAAAAGTACTGAGAAGGTGCTGGCTACATCGGTTAAAAATAGAAGGATCTTTTGTTGAAATCTTAAAAAATCATGTATTTTCAGCAGACCTACAAAAGAATTTACCCTAGAGGGAAGCGAACTGACACCAAAGTAGTCCCGTGATGGGTCTTTGGTGGTAGGGACCGGTTCACTTTATATGAATGTGACCTATCACTTTTACATGGGGTGGCCATTAGAGGGAGTCAATTGACACCTAACAGCCACCATTTGACAAGTCACACATCTATTCTAAATGAACATGTTTAATGTAAGTTAATAAAATGGAGTATTATTTCAATACAATGAAGTATTATTTTAATAAAACAAGTCCTAGAACTAAATTTAAGAAACAAATTTTAGAAAGTCGCAAAAAATGTGTTACAATACCGGTGAATACTGTACTATATTTCATTACTTTTTCTACATTTTAGTTTTTCATAAACCAGTTAAATGATTGGTTCTCCTTTCACTGGTCATGAATTCTTTCTTTTTGTATTTGTTCTATTTTCACAAATACCAGGACCAGTCTGTTGGAACAATTGATACAAATTTCCCGCAGGGTATTTTTATTTAATTTTTTTTTTGAAGATTTTTTTTGTGTGTTATAAATTTCTTGAAAACATTTTTTTATGGTATGGAATTTAAAAAAATCACTCAAAAATGTCAAAATATGCAAAAAAATGCATTGAAAACCAAAATATGCAAAAACAAATCGATGCCATTTTAACGCAAATTTAATGATTCGGAAAGATAATTGGTCGACATCGTTCTAAGACCATAATTACCAATAAAATTTGGCAGCATATTTACACTTTTGTTTATTTATTTTATTTTACTTATTTTATTTCAGAAATGTCTGAACTAAAATGTGTAGCTTGGAAACATTTCAAATAATCAGAGCTCCAGTCAAACGCAGCAATATTGAAGATTTGTAAGGAAAACCGAAAACCGAAACCGGCCGGTTTAACCATTTTACATTCGAAATCGCGGTTTCGCATTTTTACGGTTTTTAGCAAACTCTACAATTAAGTGATCAGAGTGTATACGTATTTAAATTTATTTATTTTTAAATAAAGTATACGTACCGTATAGCAAATGGACTCATAAATGAAAAACATGGTTAAATTAATTTTACATGAGACAGTTCAACACGAAAAAATAACGGGGTCAGAACCTCGTTGATTCTGGTACAAAAGACCAAAAAAGCATACATGTATCGTCGTTTTTAAACATCACTTTGGACACAAATACCAAATAGCAGTTAAATTCAATACTAACTATTAAGGGTTAATACTGTTGTAACTACGTCACTATGCCTTTAGTTCCTGCGTTTTAGCAATTTTATTTATTTACTTAAATAAATTTAACAAGGTTTGCTTAAAAATTATTCTTTATTATTTAACTGTAGCTATAAAAATAAATAAAATATGATATTACAAGAGCTTGATTTTAGTCAAATAAAAAAAGTTGTCTAGTATAGAGTATGAAAATTATTACAAAAACAAATTATTACAATTATAATGAGAGCGAAAGCAAGTGCTTTACTCTCTTTTAGTGATGTGCATTAATATTGATTATGGATTGTTATTTGTTATGATGACATCGTTAGCGTGTCAAATACAATTAATCATATGATTATTAGAGTGACCGCAACTTATATGGGGCAAAAAAAATTTCGGAATCTTGTTCGTCTTAACCCGACAAAACGAATCCCCTTTCCAGATATTGGGATAGCCAAAATTTGAGCCCGATTAAACGACGTGCGTGATATCGTGCGTGTTTTTATTATTTACCGTTCTCGAGTTATGGCTCAATACGTCAACTTTTTGGCCAAAAAATTCGTTTTTTTTCAAATTTTGAGCGACGAGCGGCACGTGTTACCGTCGTTTAATCGGGCTCAAATTTTGGCTATCCCAATATCTGGAAAGGGGGTTCGTTTTGTGGCGTTAAGACGATCAAGATTCCGACATTGATTTTTTGCGGTCACTCTAATGATTATACATAAAATTATTAAAGCAATTAAAACAATACTATATACAAATAATAAGAATTATTTAAGTATTATAATAATGGGAAATAATCAAATTTAATAAAAAATAAGGTTAAATAAAAATAATAGTTTTAGTGAAAACAATTCAGGTTGCTACAACAGATATTCTATTTTTTTTATTTTGCTTAATGAAAAGACAATATTCGACGCAGTTACCTGGAATATTGAGAAACCAATATAAAAAAAACAACCACATAAATGCAATAAATGGCAATTACCTTTTGTATATCGTACCAAAGGTTTCATATTGAAAACCAAGTAAAATGTTCGAATGTTGCTAGTGATTGTGTGGTACTAATAAAAAAGGACTAAATCTGATATTTTAGTTATTCCTTACAGAGTCTAAAGCTTTTATTTCAAAATAAACTCTTAAATGTCACAGATTACATTCGGCTTTCAAAATGTGCTACAAAAGGTTATTTATACAGCCATGTCACAGAGTACAATTCCGTTCGGAAACGGAATTCGTTCCGCATTTTGGTTCTGTATTTCGAATGGAATGGAAGTTTTCTGTATCTTAAAAGCCAAGAAACTATCAAAATATACACAGAAAAAAGTGTTTTATCAATTAAAAAAATGGTTTAAAAAGTATTTAAATTAAATTAGTGTGATTGTTTAGAGATGACCCCTACCAACAACGACGACCCTGTCTACCAACAACTTGTTATATTTTATTTTCTTTAATCTGCATATTCATATTCATATGTAAACATTATTAAGTTAAATTGTTGTTACATTTGCACTCAGTATATCCCGTTATATTTAGTACAAAACTTCTTTTATAATATGTGACCCTTTTTTGTATATTGAAAAACAATTTAAAGTCAGTCGATCAACAACAGTGAACAACAAACAGTAAAAATACAAAAACAAAACATAAATTGTGAAATATAAATACAAAAACAAAAACATATGTAAAATAAAAAAACAAACAAAAAAAAAAGAAACAAAGTGTAACTAAAACTAAATGAATTAAAGTATTAAAATTATATAAATAAATTGTTAAATTATTAAAACCTAAAAGTGAACCGTGTTTTTATTTAAGACCCATTCTTAAACAGTGATAATTGAATCAATTATTTTTTTAGTTGAAAGAAAATTAAAAATTTAATTTTGATTTAATAAATATTTTAGTTGTTTTGAAATAAATTTTCAATTAAAATTTTTATTAAATAACAAAAAATCTTAATTGACTTTTTTGTTTAAAATAAAATAGTTTAAACATGTAGAATTGTTGTTGGAAAGTGTCAGTGTTTATTTAAATAAAATAACACACTGTTTGAAATGGCAAAGATGTTTGATCAATTTTTTAATTAAAATTAAAAATATCATTCATTGAAAATATTTTTTCCAATGTTTAATATTTTTAGTAATCAATATAATCTTTTTGGTAATAGGAGCAAAATCAACAACTTGTTTGCTTGATATTATGAATTTGGAATAAATTTGGTGATTGAAGAAATTGAATAATTTTTTCTGTGTATTTTATATCAATAAACAAATATGTTTTCTTCGGTTCCGAACGGAATCATTCCGAATGGAATTGTACTCTGTGACATGGCTGATAATTTCATACAAATTGTTGCTGAAGCAGAAGTAGACTCAACTTTAAAAAAAACTTTAGTTACATTTTTGTTCGAAAAATAAATGAAAAAGATATGAAATACTTTGAGAGGAAATAAGAAAGAAGAAATGCCGAAATTGTTGCTACCATTGTGAATGAAGCTTTTTATACATATTTTTTATTTGTAAAGAAAAAATTCAACTACTTAAAGCAAATAAAAACTAAAAGAAACAATAGCAACAAGGGATTTTATGGGTTGAAATTAGAGGCAGTCGCTCATACCTCAGCCACTTGTGAACTGATCTCCCAACATGATATACAAACCAAGCCCCTATCATCTCGCGTCATTAGAAAACCCAATTCAACGGGCATGGTTAGGTAAGGTTAGGTTCCATTGGCAGCCGTGATCAAGCACAGCTCACGTGGGTTCATTAATTATTTCCGGTTGTGTTACCATATCCCGCCGTCTCCCATGGGTCCTATGAAATCTGACTGCTAGTATTCCCATGCAGCCATTCGGTCGATTCAATAAAGGAATGGATCCTGTTAACATCAACATCAGTGAGACAAGTTTTGTCCCCAAGGGCTCTTCGACCAAACATTGCGAGTCTTAAGTCTCCGAATGCCGGGCAATTACAGAGAAGATGTTCCGTTGACTCTTCCTCCTCCTCATCGCCGCAACTTCTACACAAGTCATTATAAGGGAGCCTCAGCCTCTGGGCGTTCCTCCCAATAGGCCAGTGGCCAGTTATAGCCGCAATTAGGTTTCTTAGATAATGTCTGGACAGCTGTAATGCCCGCCGTATCCTTTTTTCATCTATGATGGGCCAGATTTTCCTGGTTTCCCCACAGGTGGTTTCATCGTGCCACCTCCGACTGGCGATAAGTTGAAACTTGTGCGCTATAAGTTGCTTACACCTTGGGAGTGAAGCACCTACATAATATGTGGAACCGTCCCGATTCAAGGTGGTACCTGCATACGCCAACGAATCCGCCATGCAGTTCCCATGTATGTCCCCGTGTCCGGGGACCCAATTAAGGGTGACCAGTGAATGTCTCGCTATCTCCTCATCCGGCATTCTCGGACAATTCTCGATGTGATGAACACATTCTCCAGGGATCATGTGGCCGCCTTGCTATCGGTAATAATGTGAATATCCTTTCCAGATATTTCACCGTACCGGATGCTCCAGTTTAGCTGCTCGGAGTATATGCCAGAACCGATACCATACAGTGTTTTAGACCCGTCCGTGAAGATTCGAATCGCATTCGCGGGAATTTGCAGGTCATCATAGTGGACCACGTTTTCCAAAATGCTTACCATGAAGCCAGGATCAAAGATTGGCTCGGGTGTGACATAATCAACATCAATGTGCCAATTAATATCGTTCAGAATGTTAGCATGTCCGATATTGTAATCCCTCCATGCTCCGGTGGCCCTTAGTCTTACCGCCGCGTTCGCAGCTATCCTTTTCGCTAAAATGTCTGGTGGTAACCAGTTTAGAATCGTAAACAATGCCTTAGAGGGGGTTGTTCTAATGGCACCTTTTACCGCTATCGCCACCATTCTCATTGTACGTTCAAACCTAATTTGATGACTCAACGTCATACGGACATCTTTAAATCCACTTCGCTGCTCAGAAGGACTCGGAACTTATACACTTTTTAGAACAATATTGTGGAAATCACAAACGGCATGGCAAGCTTATAAATTCCCTTTCAACCTTTGGTGAATTCGAATATTAAGCAAGCCAAGGAAGTGACTGAAAAGTATTCAACAACTCCAGAAATTAACCCAATCATAATTTTTGCTCCTTTTACGGTTTACAACTTCACTCTAGTTTAGCTGTAATTTTACTCTTTTATTTTATTGTTTACAATCCTGTGTTTGTGCTGTTAACAAAAAAATCAAACACAAGGCTAATTCCTAGGTGGCCTAGTAGTGCAATGCATTTGTATTAGGAAAAATATGTTATGAGGAGAAGGAAAGAGGGAGTAGTATTTGTGAACATTTAATTTGAATTTTTCCAAATTGTAGCCGACTGGAAAGACTTCTGCCGGTAGTTTATTCCACACACGGTTACGGGATACACTACAGAATTTGATAGTTCGAAACAATTGGTTTTGGTTTTACAATGTTTTGTTTAGATATGTTTGACATTTCGAGACGAAAACACTAAAATTGCAATGTAAATAATCTCTGTTGTTTCTGTTATTTTTGTAATATTGCTGCCATCGTGCTTATGAATTCTCCTTAATCAAATATTTACAACGCATCACTACCAGTTGTAAAGTAAAGCCTTATTTGTGAAAAATGTTCAGCAAATTTTATTTCATACAAAAAATTTGATATGCATCAATTTTATTTATCTCGCGAGCTGCACAATTTGACTTTTTCATACAAACAAAACCAAAATGTATTTTACAAAAATTATTTGTTAAAAAAAATTAATTAAAAAATAAGTTAATATGGGTGGAAAACGGTTTCCGGCTATGTTTTTTTTATTTTTTCTTTTTCATTTAATAACACTTATTCATCCATTGGTGCTAGCCGTTTTTTAGGTTAGCTCTTGTTTTCGATATATACCGTTATTTTCAAAATTGAGAAGGCTGTACAACATATATTCGCCTAACTCTAAAACGGTTCAGTTTATTGAACAAACAAAAAAAATCCGAAATTCCGCAATAAAATTTCCTTTCAGAGGTTTAAAAGGTTTTTCTAATATGAGCGTTTTAGGAACAGAATTTTTTTTTGTAAAAAAAAAAAATAATAATTTTTTAGCTTAATTTAAAAATTTTTATTCGTTAAAAATTCATAAAAAACTGGAAAATGCAGCTATGCTTCTAATTTTTTCCAGACATATAAAAATTTGCCAACAAAACAAGATATAAATGATTAAAATCTGTATACAACTTTTATAAACGAAAGACGAAACATTTTAATTAAATTTAAGAATTTCCTAAAACGCAAAATTCGTATGGGAGCTAAAGTGGAGATAAAGGGCACGTTTGTTTTGGGAAAATGTTAATACATTTCCCGAAATTCGGAATTTCGGTTTTTTAGTTTATTCAATTATATATGTTTTACAGCCCTCTCCATTTTGGAAATAACGGTATATCTCGAAAACAAGAGCTAACCTAAAAAATCAGTTCACACCGCTGGATTCAGCGTACCGGAATTAGTATAACACGCCTGGCCCCCCGCTTGTCTCAAAAATAAGTGTCAAATTCTAGCACAGTGAAATTAGTTCATACTGTTTTCCATTTGCTTAAAATTCCACGCAAAATAGGGATGCGCAAATTGAAAAAATATATCGATATATATCGTATCAATATTTTTTAGAAGTATCAATATATATTAATTAAAAATATCGATATATCGATGTATCGAACGTATTAAGTTGAAATTATTACCAAATTTAAATACTTAATATACCTATGTCAACACATATTTACATATGTTAATACGTATTACATGTAATTTCATTCTTACTTTTTATTGTTTCTTTTAATTTCAAATTTACTGCATGTCCCTCGATTTCGAGCGAAACTTTCATTCGCTTAACTTTTATTTAAAGCAAAAACCAATTTTAAAATTTAGTTTTTAAGGTAAGTTACGAGAACGAAGTTTTCGTTTGAAATCGAGAGACCGGCAGTTAATTCTGCAATAAAAAAAATTCAAAAAAAGTAAAGAATATAAAAAATTTTTCACTTATTCGCCATATGAAATCTTAAAAAAAAAAAATTAATTGGGATTATATATATTTTTTTTTATTATTAACATTCCAACTTTCATGAGTCTAATTATGGCTGCTAATACGCCATAATTAAGGCGATTCTTTGCATAATTCTAGAAACCCTTTCCATAATATTTTTTCCGCGCTTATTGTTTTGTTGTCATCTCTTAAGAACCCGAGACAAAACTAAACTGTGTAATCTGTGAAAATGTACAATGCAAAACCGTTATTTTCTTAATATTTTTTAAAAAACTAATGATGCAATTCTTAAAAAACAACCGTATTGTAAGCAGTTGAGCAACGGTTAAAATGTTGAATTTTATTATAAAGAGATCTTAAAAATATCGAATTCGTAGATAAATATCGATGTATCGATATATGGGTATTTTTAATATCGGAGATATATACCGATTATTATATTTTTAAATATCGATATTTTGATATATCGATATTTATTGTTCATCCCTAATGCAACATATGTGCAGATTAAATTATTTCGTAGTTGTAAAAAAATGTTGCCAGAAACATTTGGTAACCTTTTCACAAAATGAACAGAGAACAACGCTATCAACATTATTTTAGAGAAATTTCGCACAAGTTTTGACAGCATTTCACGTAAAATGTTAACATAACAAACCAACTCTCATTAATTGATTTCTTAAATTCACCCTTTTAAGCAGTTCCCACTAAAGTCATTTAAAAAAAAAATAAAAACTTTTTCCACCTAAAAATGCAATCAGCAACTAAATAAGTTTTAAAATTTAACTACGCAATAAATAAACTTTTATAAACACAGACGACTTACAGGAAACTTCTTACATTACAAAAATATGAAAAATGTTCTAAAGTATACGAAGGAGTTTGTTCTCACTCAATTCCAGCTAAGCCTTTATGGTTGTGTATAATTAATTTAATTCTTCAAGATTATTTGAACTTGCATTTAAAAAAGCCAATGATAAACTTTATGGAAATTTTATTTCGTTTCACTTCATTCCATTCCATGATGCCATGTAACGTCTAAGTATTAATTAATTGAATTTCTTAGAAAGTGTACGACACTGTAAAACCCAGTCGAGACATTTGAGTGTGTCAACCCACTCTTCTTTTTTTTTTGTAACATTCAAATTTCAAACAAACGAAAATGTAAGTGAATTTTTTATAAAACGCAGAAACATAAATCATATAAAATTTATTTATTTATTGTTATTACTTTTTTTTAAGATATATTATTTTTATACTTTTACCTCTAAATTTTTTTATTTATTTAGTTTTCTCAGGACAGCAATTTATATCAACTTTTTTATGTATTTACTCTTTCGTATGCTTCAAGTTTGAGAAGACAAAAAATATTTAAGAATAACAAAAGGACTATTCAGGAAGCTGTAAATATTAAAATGTTGAGAAAGTTTCTAACTTTTTTTAAGATTGTATTTTTTTCAAGTGTTTCTTACTTGACATAAGTAATGTAAATGTTATTCTTTTGCTTTTGTTATCTATAATCTTTCACGGGGTAGGGTGATAGGCTTTATACGCAGAGTGAATCTGACATGGTGAGATGCTTTGGCTGCCCAAAAGATTCTCTGGGTCGCGGTACGTATGGCCTTCTATATATCAATCTATCTTTCCTTTTGCCACCATAAAATATGGAAATCCATATGTTTAACCCATTTTTGGCAGACCGGTGATTATAATCACCAGCACTAATACTCTTTTTTGCAATGTTGCAATGTTTTTTGTTTTGTCATTTACTTTAAATTTTTTTTCGGTGCGGCGTAAATGGGTTAAGCGATCTTTTTTAAATATTTACAGCAATTTTCTTATGAAATTAGGAAATTTGTACGTACCTCTACTAAATCTTTCTGAGGTCAATGGCAAATTATATAGCTATCCTTACAAATTTAAATATAAGTTCTAGTTATATAAATCTACTTTGTGTACAATTTCATAAAATCGCTAATTGCAATGATTTTCCGCGCATTATATTGGTTTTTAAGGGAGTGAGCTTTATACAGGACCTATAGAAACATTTTAATCGATCCTTATGAAATATAGTATTATTATTTCACTTCACAAAAAAACATTAGTTTTTATCAATTAAAAAAAGTGTTTCAAAAGTAATTTAATTAAATTAATGTGATAATTGAATCAATTATTTTTTAGTTTAAAAAAAAATTTTTATATAATTTTTTGTTTTTTAATATATTTTTAATTTTAATATTAATTAAATAATAACAAATCTTAATTGATTTTTTCGCTTAAAACAAAATATTTTAAGCTTGTATAATTGTTTTTGGGAATTGTCAAAACCTAAGCTTTATTTAATTAAATCAATTAACACATTGTTTGAAATGGCATAGTTTTTTGATCCTTTTTATACCCTCCACCACTACTGTGGTGAATGAGGGTATACTCAGTTTGTCAATCCGTATGAAACTTTGTTATTATACATCTAAGACCCCATAAAGTAATATTTTCTGGGTCATTGAGTAATTCTAAGTCGATTTAGCCATGACCGTCTGTCTGTCCGTCTGTTGAAAACACGCTCACTTTCGAAAAACGCAAAAGAAAAGAACAAACTTGGTCTCAAATTACTTGTAGTTATCCTAAGCAGTTTGGGATTGAAATCCAGCAACATCGGCTTAGTAGGATCATAACTATGAATCAAAATGTGGAACCACTACCCAAAAAAAATTGTTAATTTTGATACAAAAACTAACATAAATGGTGGAATAATGCACGGAATGACATAAAATTTTGCACGAATTCGCTTTATATGACTGCAAATCATACTGTAAATTTCGTGAAGATCGGTCCA
The DNA here is from genome assembly GCA_943735925.1 of Pollenia amentaria. Taxonomy (NCBI): domain Eukaryota; kingdom Metazoa; phylum Arthropoda; class Insecta; order Diptera; family Polleniidae; genus Pollenia; species Pollenia amentaria. The sequence goes on from OX031009.1 coordinate 165,709,300, forward strand.
TAATTTACCATAGGCCCCATATAAACCCTTCTCGCGAAAAACAGTTTAGTACGCCTAAAACTGCAATAAATAACGTTAGCATACATAAATTTGGTACGTCACAGTTTTATAGGACCAGAAATCACACTGTAAAATTTTTTGAAGATCGTTCCACAATTTACACTAGGCCCCATATAAACCCTACTCCCGGAAAACCGTTTAGTACGCCTAAACCCGTAATAAATAATGCTATCAAATTGAAATTCGGTACGTCACAGTTTTATAGGACGAGAAATCACACTGCCAAATTTCGTGAAGATTTGTCCATAATTTACCCGGAAAATAGTTTATTGCGCCTAAAACCAAATAAAGCCCACTTTGGGATTTATAGATATTGCGGTGAAATTTTTTACTTAAATTAATACGGCAAGAAAAACTATCATGCAAATTTGTGAAATTTACTGTTAACGCTAAAACTAATTACACTGCTGTATTGAAATTTATTCTAATTAATTTTTTGTAATACCATAAATCAGTCTTCAGAATTTTGGGATAATTTGTCCATAATTTACCATATGTCCAATACAAATAACGCTCCTAAAAATAATTTTAGTCCGGCTAAAACTGTTACGAATAATGATATTTTACTCAAGCCAGTTCAAAGTTCTTACAAGAAACGAATAACATTTTCATATTGTCGGTCAATAATTTAATTCAGGTCTAAACCGCAACCAATTTTAATGCTGACTTTCGTTTTTGTGAAGCTTAGTTAATAATATATATGTATTTATCATATAGAGCCCACTCCTGTCGGTGGAGGGTATCAAAGATTCGGCACAGCCGAATGTAGCACTCTAACTTGTTCTAATTAAAATAAGAAATATCATTTATTGAAAAAAAAAATTCACTATTTTCAATTTTTACAATATGTATTACTCAATATAATCATTTTTGGTAATGGGTGCAAAATCAACAAAGTGTTTGCTTGATTCTATCAATTTGGTGATTAGAGACAATTTTTCATTTTTTCTGTGTTTAAATTGAACACAATCCATTTTATGCGAAAACTGGTGGGATCATGCCAAAAAATGGAAAGTGTGCTTTATTAACTATTACCCTGTCAGATCAAAATTTTGATATAATTTCTGATTTAAAAGTTATAAAAAAACAAAAATCCGAAAAATACCAATTTTTATGTAAAAACTAGATAACTCCATGTATTTTTTGAAAAAACAAGGTAATTCAATAGTGTCGTAAAAAACAGAAAAAATAGAATTTAAAAACGACTTTGTTTCGAAAACGGAGAGAGAAAGAGCGAAATAAAATGAATTCGGATCACAAGCACTTTGGGTTAAAATGTTGATCTAAGAATTGCAACAACCGAGAATTCCAAGAATGCATATATAGAATACATATAATACATGCATCTTTATGTGCATATTATATTTTTTCAAAAATTGTTGATTCATAGAAAACGACTGTCAAACACCTGAAATCTGTCCAATTAATTGTTAAGATACATTTTCCAGGAGAGGGAAAAAACTTACTTTAATCTTAAGTTTTCAATATTTTTATTGCCGACTCTTTTTTGACATGCAAGACATGGAGAATTAAAAGTTATGGATTTTTTTTTAAAAAGGTTTTTGCGACTTAGCTCGTTTTCTGATAAATATGTTGTACTTCTAAGGTGGACTTGGTACTTTTTCTTTCACTTGTATTGAATTTTGCATAATATAACTTATATGTATTTAACGAAGAATAATGTATTTTAGATGCGTCTCAATGCTTACTATGTTGGCAGATCATCGATTGGTAGGAACTGGGTACAATAGTGGTAAGAACTATTCGTATCGCCCTATATAACTAGTTTGATAACACAAGGCAACAAAATCGAAAATTATTAAAATAAATTTAGAAAAATTTATATTTACATAGCCTTTAAACCGTTTATACATCGCGTTTCAATCGGCCCACTATTTTCGGAGTTATAAGAAAAAATTTAAGCCAAAAATATATTTTTTACGTAAAAATGGCAAATATTTTTGTTTTAAAAAAAATCATGAAAAATCGAAAACGGCAAAAATTGTGCAGATTTATTGTTTTATCACAAAGCCATATCTAAAAGCAACAAAATGAGATATCGGTCATAAAAATTGATTGATAATTTTCGAATTTATTCACAATTAAGTGAATTCGCTCATTTTCACAAAATTTTAGTTTTTTTCTCGATATACATAAAATTGAGTAATTAATGTTCTTCTTTTGATTTATTGAATTTTGAAAACATGCTATGTACAATTTTCACATCGAAAATGCATTACATAGTAACATTCATGTATTTTTTTTGGCAAAACCCTACCTACAATACTGTTTCTATTCTTCGGAAAAACAATTGGATTGGATAAGTTTAAATGTATTAAACAGTAGAAAATTTATATTTTATTATTTAAATTTATAATAAGAAAATAAATAAATAATTATTATAAACTACAAACTCTGGAATTTTCTTTTATACGATTTTCTACTATTGTTGAATAACGAAGTGTTACTCTGAATACTCAAGCAAAAATCAGCCATCATGTGTGCATCCCAGCGACCCTGGTATCGTTCCTCCATTGTCCGGATATCTTGGTGGAATCGTTCGCCCTGTTCCTCACTCAAGTGTCCTAGATTTTCAGGAAAACGATATAAGTGACTGTGCAGGTAATGTACTTTGATGCTCATGTTGCATCCAAGATTCTTGAAGTGAGTTAACATCTCTTCAACGTGCGTAACGTAATCATCACCCTTGTTATTTCCTAAGTAATTTTGAATAACCCATACAAACGAATCCCATGCTTTTTTCTCCATTTCTGACATTGAACTGCCAAAATCAATATCTTTGACCAATTTGCGGGCCATTAAATATGCCTGCTTTCAGCTTTTCAATACTCAAATTAGGAAACTTCCTTGAAATATACTGGAAACATTCACTATCTTTGTTAAGTGCTTTAACATATTGTTTCATAAGACCAAGTTTAATGTGAAGAGGGGGTAATATGATCCGATTTCGGGGCACCAGAGCCACATTTATAACATTTGGCATACCTGGAACCAGTGTTTCCCTAGAAGGCCATTGTTTTCTCTTCCAATGTTCTGCTTTAGCTCTGCTGTCCCATAAATATAAAAAGCAAGTGTATTTGGTAAAGCCACTTTGTTGACCTAAGAGGAAATTTACCATCTTAAGATCAACACAAATTACCCAGTTATGTTCATTATACTTTATCTTCTTCATGACCAATGCAATTACAGAGTATTATTCTTTTACTTTGGTTGAATGTGCGATCGGCAAGGAGTGAAATTTATTTCCATTATGCAAAAGGACACACTTCAAGCTGCGTTTTGATGAGTCGATAAATAAACGCCATTTGTTTGAATCGTATCTCTGAAAGCCCATGGCAGTCATCAAACCAGAAATATCTGTGCAGTACACAAAATCATCCTCTTCAACAAAATAATGAAGTAAGCCTTCTTCTCGAGTACGGTAATACGAAACTTTAGTTTCTTTTGTTATGAGATTTGTTTCTTTCATCCGTGACGCAAGAAATTCCGAAGACCTTTTCGACAATCCAAGGTCTCTAATTACATCATTAAGCTGGTCTTGATTCCATGGTCTCGGCGAGAAATTTTTGTGTGGGATTAACTCGTCATTTTCAGATGTAGATAGCAGTGCTGAATTTGAACTTTCTGATTTGGAACACATACTTGAGGTTAAGTGTCCTGGTGAAGATGAAAGCACTTGACTAGAGCTTGGACCCTGATCTTCAGCATATTTCATTTCTGGTGAATGTAGAACTGCAAGTGTAAAACCATCAGCAGACCTCGTGGGGTAAGACCATCGCATATGTTTTCCGAAGCCGGTTTTTGTACTTAAACAAAAAAAACAATCGGATTCGTGGCTCGCTGTTTCTCTCCATAGCATAGGCTTCGAAATTTCCAAGCGTCGCCTGTAAAATGAAAAAAATTTCAAAATTTAATTAAGAAATACTTTAAGTATGATATATTCCAAATGTATTAACCTATACTTACTTTACGTTAGAAAATCTCATAGATAAATTCAATCGACATGAAATACATATAGTACTGGGTGTCCAGTGCGGATATATATTATAACAATCTTCATATGACTTTTGCAATGAAGTTAGGAAGCAGTTACGTTTTTTCTCGGTGATATATTGGCCGCACACATAACAAAATGAATCCGGATTGTTTTTACATAAAAATGTTCTGGCTTTCTTGCTCATTTTTATTAATACTTGTAAATTGTTTTAACTTGTAAGCTGAATGACTCTGTATGTGGGGATAAAATGATGTTTCCGTTATCGCATACAATTCTTGAATAAAGTAAAATGGCTCAAGGAGCTCTTATAAATACTGATACTATAATTTGGGATAACTCTTCATGTGGGTACAGTTTGTGTGTGCTGCAAATTTGTTTCTAATTCCCAAGAATTATAAAAAACATTAAGGAATGTTATGCAAAAAAATCATCCGTTACAGGTAGCCAACGGAAAAAAGAGCATTGCAGTGTGCACGCACATTTATGAGCGTTTATTAGTTTGCTACCGCAATCGTAAAACAACCTTTCGTTTATTACTTATTTTTTTAATTCTGAAAATCATAAAAATGTCATAAAGGTTTTTTTCCAAACAATTTTCTACATGTAAAGAGGGTTTGCCGAAATCCGGGTCGTATAATGCACCTGTGTTTCTGTGTTCTGCATTTTCATTATACCATTTTCTACAGTGCTTGTAAATATGCGACAGCTTCAATTAATTGTAATTAAAAACCTTAACCATGCACCGATTTTCATGATCCATATCTTTTTTAATTCACATGATATGTAGCTTTACTACAAATAAATAAAATATAATACCTTTTGCCGTTTTCGATTTTTTCCAGATTTTTTTTTACCAATTTTTTTATTTTTTGGCTAACAATTTGTTTCATAACTTTGAAACTATTGATCGCATTAAAAATATTTGTATACATCATTTAAAGATATTGTAAATCATGATTTTTGTAGATTTATTTTAACAAAATCGGACAAGTTGTTTTTGAGTTATGATAATATAAGTGGAGAAATGTCTCAAAATATTGACAATTTTACTTAAAAATTGATTAAAAAAAAAATTATCCACAGAATTGAAAAATGTTACCATTTTTGTACTTAGGTAGCCATGCTGCATCAAATCTATATAGTAGTTATTCAAGCCCTTTTTTGCTGTTCACCTGTGTAATTAAAGGAAGAGGTGGATTGCTCAATTTAAACGCTAGAAACTTTAGAAATAACAGCTACTTCATGTACAATATGCAACCTGGATGAATCTGAGAACACTTTTCACTTTATTGGAGTTTGTCCAATATTTAATGAATGTAGGAGAAATTTCCTTGGAAAAATGCAACTTAATATAAACGAAGTGCTTAATATTTTGAATGGTCGCAATTATGTTGCTTTACATAAATACATACAAGTATGTTTAAAATATAGAAAATTGTTAACAAATGAATTTGATTTTTAAATATAAGTGTAAACTTGCAAATACCAATTAATTTTTAAAGTAAATGTATATATATAAACTTGTAAAACCAATGAATTATATAAATACAAAAGTATACTGCCAATCGGGCTTACAACGAAAATGTTCAGCCTAATATAGATAAATATCATAAATTAATTAATATAATAATAATAAATAATAATAATAATAAATAATAATAGTAAATAATATTCGTACGTATGGATACTGTGGTGGGAGGCAATGTGGAAAGCAAGTCGGAGATTTCTTCTAATCGACTGTCCTGATAGGGGCCGTGAGAAATACTTGCCTAGCTGCTTTGGATATTATTCTACATATTTTACCTATTGATCAGTATGCGATGGGAATGGCAGCCACAAGTCTTCTTAGACTGAGGGAACTGGGACTGCTACGAAAATTCATGATATGTGGCTTGCAGTTAAGATTGGCATTGGGGGTTACTGCCTGGGCACTCTCGGGTCCACGGGCTACGTGGGAACTACCGTGGAATTACTGTCTTCGGAAAATTGGTCCGGTCAGCGAATATTGTATGAGGTATTTGCCATTTTTAATGATGGCTCGTGGATAAGAGGGACAGTTGCAGCAGTCTACCCTTGGGATATAGATATTAAGAGTTCTTATAGGCTTCCCAATAACTGCAGTTTATCTGTGGCAGATGTTTTAGGGATTTTGAAGGCCATAAAATTGCTGGGGACTCAAAGATATTTATGGACAGCTAGATGGCTCTTAGGGCATTTTTGAACTTTTTTTATTAATTCCTAACAAGTAGATGATTGAAGAAAAGATCTAAAAGGGGAGTTGTTGTGAGCCTCTGCTGGGTACTGGGTCACTTCGACATCACCGGCAATGAAATGGCCGGTGAGTTGGAAACCGACTGTGTAGAGACAGTCAAACCTGTAATAGGCTTTTATTAGGGGAAGAATGGGTTCTTAACTTCTTATGTGGCAATAAAATCAGCGAAAACATTAATTTGGTTCATGGCCCTTTAATTTACGTATGGCTAACTGCTCATTACACATCGCTATAAATGTTAAAAAAGTTAAGTTTACAATGTCTTCATATGCAATATTTACCGCTTCCTAAAACACCTCATTTGCTATGCTTTTCGCGATTTTTGACTTATGACGCTATTACAGCAAATGAGGGATATATTCTGGGTTCTTATGAGTAGCGAAGTTAATTAAAAGATGTCCGCCTATATGCGTGTTTGTTAAAATGGGATTTCCGAAGACCTTAAATAGGATGGGATTAGATTGTTATTGATATTGTCTGAAAAAGTTTGCTATTGAAGATCGGTCTATAAGTGGAAGTCTCCTTATTATAATCTATGAACTTTTTATTTTTTCACTTTCACCTCAAGTAACCTCAATTAAATTCTAGGGGTTCATAAATGACCGAGCTATTGACAAATAACCACTTTTTCTTTAGGGAAATGCAAAAATGTTTCAAATAAAGACATTTAAAGTGTTAGAAAATATATATCGTTACCTAAAACGCAAAAGGCCCTATCTTACATTTTGAAGATTTTACAGGAGAGGCAAAAAACTATTTAAAATGGTTAATTGATAAATTGCCTTAAACTAATTGAAATTAATTTTTCTTCTATTTTTCTTGTAAAATCTACCAGTGGTTTTGACAAATAACAATGTTGCATTTAATAAAAACTGTTAGTTATGTCTATTAGCGTTTATCGTATACTATTTTGTAGATAGGGCTTTTTGTTTTTTGTTAATAAAATCTCTAATTTTGGTCGAAAGATTTCAACATTTGCTGTGGACATGTGTGTTGATGCAATACATCATAATCAATGAAAAAGTCGATTTTTAATTTTTGGTTGGTAAGGGCCTTTTGCGTTTTAGGTAACGATATATAATTAAAATAGAAAAAAAATTCCAGAATATAAAAAATATTATACGGGCCTGTTCTGAAAATCACGTGCTTTTTAAAATCACACGAGTGATTTTGTGGTGTTCTGAAAATCATTTCGTTTTTGTTTTTCGGTGTGCCTTCGGCAATTGAAAAACACACCGAAACACACATAAAACGGAACACAAAAATATCACACGTGTGATTTTTAAAGGCACATGTTATTTGAATAAAAGTGATTTTCAGAACAGGCCTGATAATGTTGCTTTAAAATTACGAAACAAATGCATTTATAAAAAAATTTTTCAGTAAATCGTACATTATAAAAAGGTTTTCTCAGAAAAATCTCTCAATATGAAAAAAAATATAATTCATTTGACAAAATAGCACGAATAACAAAACTCTATTGGTGTCAAGGAAAAGAAAATTAATGGTCTTATAAATATTTTTCATCTTATTTATTTTCTACTTAAAGGTAAAGTTCTTAATTTTATTGTTTTAGAATGAAGTTTTGGCTATTTTTTGATTTGATCCATTAAATATATACAAATGCACATCATTTTAGCCTGTTTTTATTCAAAACTTTTTTTGTTGTTGTTATTTTTTTACCATAAGTTGTCATGCATGTGTACAAATCTGAAGTATCCCGATATTGATATATCGGGATACTTCAGATTTTCCGATATATAGGCATCGGCGATATTTTACTGTCGATACACGCAGGGAAAAATTATGTTTAGATATGGTCACCTCCAAAAAAACTATTTTTAGACAAAATTTTAAACATATTATGTTTAAATTTAACCATATTATTGTCACCGACAAACATATAATTGTTAAATTAGTCCTCCATCAAGAACCCACAACCATATTATGGTTGCCTCTAAACATGTTATGGTTAAATATGACAATAATTTGTTTTTAAATTAACAATAGTATTTTCCTCTTTTCTAAGAGCAACATGCTTTGGTTGAAAATCAACCATGCTATTAAACATGTTCGGAGGCAACCATAATATGGTTGTGCCTTCTTGATGGAGGACTAATTTAACCATAATATGTTTGTCGGTGACAATAATATGGTTAAATTTAAACATAATATGTTTGCAATTCTCTTTAAAAATAGTTTTGTTGGAGGTTACCAAGTTTAAACATATTTTTTCTCTGGGTGTACGACGGTACTTGCATATATTTTTAGAGTTTTTTTGAACAAACAATATAATTTTCTATGCTAATTTTTTATAACAACTAAGAGAAATAACGCATTTTAAAAGCAGAGCATAATAAAACGGAATAATGAAATTCTTTTGTTTTAACTCTTAGCCGTTTTGCTTTCCTCCATAGCAGAGAGTTATGTAGTATATTTTTAAAAAAAAATATTGAAACAATATTATACCTATGGTGAAGGGTATATATGATTCGTCACAGCCGAAAATATCACGTTTACTTGTTCTAAATCCTATTAATATCAATATTAAATATAAATATCTTACGCTGTTATTTTAAATTTAAAAAAATACTCTACTTGAGTTTTTTTTAATTTTAACTTGAATTAAAATTCAATATTCGTATCAGTATCGCCGATATTTCCTTTTGAGTATCGATATCGGAATCGTTTCGGCGTATTGTTACATCCTCAAGGGCAAAATAAACAACACAAATGGCTTGGCAAACATATCAACATTTCACGTTTTTACAAATATTTTGTGTTGTTAATTAGGGTGTTTGCTGTTTGGACAAACATTTGCAGCATGTTTGTAGAAATATTAAAATTTTTTAATATTTGGCAGACATGTTGGATATTTGTCAAACTTTTTGTGGTGTCTAGTGCTAAATGTAATCATTTCAGCGAAAGTTTTGCAGAGTAAATACGTTGAAGAAGAAGCATTAAAATAATTTTCAGTCGTAAACTCTAATTTTTTGAGCAACATTTTTTTGCCACAAAACAGCTCTTTATTGAAACCATTCGTTACTCCATACTTTTTCCTTTATTTAATATTTCTCCTTCATTTAAAAACAACAACGAGCAAAATTGCCGCAACAATATCGTCCTCTGCATTAATTGAAGACAAAACAAAAATGAAAAATTAATGTTTGTATGAAATATGCTTGTGTTGTGTATTGGCAAACACAAACGGCAACAAAATGGATGTTTGCCAGCCATTTGTGAGGTTTATTTTACCCTTTAGTAAACACTTATCGATATTTTCTCTTATATTGTGTTCTTTAAAGTACCAGTTACAACAAAATAAATGTTTTTTTTATATTTTTGCCAGTCTTTGCAGGTAATTTATAGAAGAGACAGTGTTGCCATAATTTTTCTAAAAAACTGACAACTTAAAAAAGAATAATCTGTTTTTATGGAAAATACTGCAACCTGTTGTATATTATAATAAATTTGTGTAAACATCAAAATTATAAGACAAAAAAAAAAACAAAAAAAAAAAAAAAAATAAAAAATATTATAAAATATTATAATTTTTTTTTTACTACATCAATAAATTAATAGGTTAAGAAAAATATTAAATGAAAATTTTAAACAAAAAAAAAAAAAAAAAAAAACCTGGAAAAGCAGCACACTGACAATACATAGGCAACAAAGTTGTATTGTCATATTATGTTTTAATATATAAAATAAAACAAAATTTTTTTTATTAAAAGATTTTATTTATTGTGCTTAATTCTTTTTTTTAATTGATAAAAATACTTAAATTTATTGTTGGAGGATAAGCTGTTCCTATGCGCATTTCACTGGTTGCTTAGGCCAGATCATAAGGAAGCGTTCTCCTAACTAAATTTAAAAAGCCAAAGCTATCACCAAACAAGACTACAGAGGGAATGAGAATTACCTACACTCAAAACGTCTTGTTTGCAACGATATCAAAGCTTAAACAAAATACAAACAATAAATTTTAGTATTTTCATCAATTAAAAATCGGAATGAAGCACAATTAATAAAATCGTTTAATGAAAAAAATTATGTATTCCCAAAAACAACTTTTTTGATAATCAAACAATATTATTTTAACAGTCATAAAATACGCCATAAAAAATACGCCATAAAACTAACCTTCTATAAAACTGAGATATTGTTAATGCATGAGGGGGAATATCTCTTGTTGGGAGTTCAAGTTACAACATTGTTGCAGTAGAATAAATTAATTTGTTTATCATATTGTAATTAAATACTTCTTTGGTTCATTCAAAAATCTGCAAGACTGTTTTGCAGTGCAAAAAGAGATAGAAGCTTGCATGTGGGCTATGTGGAACTATCGACCAATTTTCATCAATTTTTAATAGGCTTGTGACAATTCGAACCTATGAACCCAATTTCATCAAAGTATCTCCAAAATTGAGACATGTTCTTTGCGTACAATGTTAACATACGCAGCCATCCAGCTGAACGCTTATCGTAACATCGATCAAAAAGGGATCCCAAGTCGATCGGAGGCTTAAGGACGAATAATTCAAGGTGTTTCAAACATCAAAAGAAACGCATAACATCCTCTCTGCTATTGTAGTGTGGCTATAGAGAAGATAAGCTTTTAAATTATTAAAATAACAAATTTGGATATATTCAATATTGATGCAAAAATGTTGCATAATGTTATGATTAATGCTTTTAATTAAATCTTTTCTTTTGTAAAATTTAAGTTGATTTGCATAAATTTTATCAATCAATTCACACTGTTATCCAAAATACATTGCGTTTCCCATAAATATCCTAAAATCTGTGTTTGAGGATAATATTTCTCTTTAATGCAAATCAAAATGTGAACACTGAACACGACTTATTTTATTTCACTGCTCTCACTTATTTCATTCCTCTCCGCCAAATATACTACAACAATTTGTGAAGGGTATTTGACCCAAATTTTTATCTCTTTATATATAAAAACGTTTGTGCCGGGTAGGTGTTCCTAAAACTCAAGAGCCTCTGGACTGTTAAACGGTCTTGAACAATAAATTTGTTTAGTGTGGAATCATGATTCTCTTAAGTTTAATCCAGATTGGTGACGCTGTTTTTGTGATATTTTAATTTTTTAGAGAACGATTTGGCTGAAATTCATAAAATATATTTATTAAACAAAAATAAATTTTCTGATAAAACTTTAAACCGGTAGATAGCGCGGGGATAAGTTATTTACACAATTCTTTATTTAAGTCTAATTTTCCGGCACTTCAGAAGGTACGTATGTATTTTTTGGTGTATGTATGAATAGACCCGATATGTGGCGCTATAGTGATGCTATTTAGGTCGTTATATTTGCGGTGAGATTTTACTTGAACTCAGAATGTATGTATTTTTCATCATGACAATTTGCTCTGTGGACGTCCTAAAAATATAAATTGTTAAAATATGAAAAATTTTCGAACAACAAATTGTAAAAGAATTTAAGTTTCCATGAAAAAAAAATCAATTTTAAATTCCAGAAAATTAAATTTCGTTTATAATAATGCCGACCCGATCTAGAGGAGGAAACATTGGCCAGAAAATGATTTTGAGTCTATCGGTATACTAAAAGCATAATACCCTCTCTACTATTTTGGTGTTGCTTTGCTCAGCTAGTAAATTATAGAAGTATTATCGAAATCAGTTTAAGAGGAAAAGTGGAATTATATCGTTTTGTTATGGAACTTCTCTATCGGAGTATTTATTTAGCTAAGCATCTGACTTAGAGATTTTTTGCTTTTTTATATGTGGCTGAAAGTTTTTATAAGCTAATCTTCTCATGCTTCAGGAATTTCTAAAATAGAATGTTACATTTTAACATATTTGCAAAATTTTAAAAGGTTGGCTGATTTAAAGTGAGGAAAAAATAACATTAAGAAAAAGATTTTATTTTAGATTGTGTTTTTTTTATTAAATTGTAAACAAAAAGTTTCAAGGTTAAACTTTGTAATAAAATATGAAGAATATTTCTTATGTTAAATTTATAACAATGTGTATAACAAATGTTTAACCTTTTCTTTTTAGAAATTGCAAAAAAAAACTTTGTAAAACCATTGTTTTAAACTGAAATAATTTATTACTGAAAATGTACTCTTAAATTTAAAAAAAATTGATACAAATTTTAAAAATATCACTGAAAGGCTAATAAAACTAGAGGATCAAGTGAGATATTGTTTGAGAGGTTATAATATTGAGTCTTTTGAAAATATATTCTTTATTCATCTCTTAATGGCCGTTATTAACACTATCCCAGTTATACATACACCATCACAAATGGCACCTCTTTCATCAATGGTGGTGTAGACCAACCTTATACTATAACGATCGACTATCGACTAATATATTTTTTAATCTTTTTTATTTAATATGGAAGTCCGGCACTTTCGTAACAGTACGCAATTTTGGAGATAATTTGATAAATCATTGTTAACCCATGAACCGCCAAAATAAAACAAAAAGTGATAATTAAAGAAAAAAGTTTATTTTTCCAATCATTGCAAACAAAAGTAACATAAGGGTTTTAAAAAATTTAAAAAAATTAGGAATGGTTGGAGTAGGAGGGGGTGTACTCAACTGAGTACAGCGGCGGGTTATGGGATAGCGGAACGTTTGTAAAACATTGTGACGGGGGTAAAGCTCCCTTATGCACTACTATAAGATGATGCAGGAAGGATTCCGTGATGCCGTATACCAGTTCTAGAGGGATAGAACGGATTGCAGGCTGTCTATGGCATTGTGACCCGGACTGGACGCAGTGACAACCAGGATTCTATTGGGATTAGAAACGAGTGGTCGTAAGGCCTTAAAGGGTTCTTGACGGGTTATTGTTCTGTTAGGGCTTTCACGAGTACATGGGTTAATACCATGCCGGACTTCTGATGATTGTGCGAGGATGCTGTGGAGCTTGAGAAGATTAAGCATGTACTGTGCCACTGTTCAGAATTCAGGGTCTCAGGCAGAAATGGCTAGGAGATAGATTTCACTACGAAGTGGGGTGCATCGCTGGCTGTAATCCAGTCGATCTACTGGGGTTTGTCAGGGAAATAGGACGGTTGTTTCTGTTGAGGGGACTGTAGAGGGAGAAATTGTTCTACATAGTAGCTACTAACATTATTTATTATATCTATCTGCTATTTCTTTTTCACTTCTCTCTTTTCTTTACCTCTTTACTGAAGGGATTCACAATGGACCGCATTGGTCTCCGCGCATAACCCTTCTTAACGTTACCTTACCTTAAACATGGTTGTTAAATTGTTTTTTGACGATATTATAAAATATGTTTGTACATCTTAAGCTTTACGATATAGAAAAATATTAGAGAAATTTTATGCTACCAAAGTTTACAGCACGCCCCACTGAACTTGGACCTTTTTTTAAAGAGAAAGTCTTTCTTCTAAACGAAATTTTAATAAATATTCAAGAAGATCTCCCAAAATATTATTTGTTTAAAACTCCTGGAAATACTCTAGCTCATGTAAGCGAATCTTTGTTTTTGGCAAAATTTAACCTTGAAACCGGAATATTAAGCCCTTAGGTTAAAATATTTTAAATACTTCTTAGATAATTGATGCTAAACATTTGTGAAAAATTTAATTCAATTTCGCAAGGGTCTTGTTATTTTTTTTTGTTTGTATTTTTATATGATTTTTAAATGGAATTTCCCTAGAGATAATTTAAAAAATATTCTGCGTAAATTTTTTTTATTTTTCACTTTAATTGCATTGATTGCAATTTTTGTTTAGTTCATGTAATAAAAATCCCTTATCTATATGCAAATTAAAATGTGTCTATAAATTGCTTTTGCGAAGTTGATTGAGTCATGTTTCATGGGCTGCTTGATGTTGTATGCATCACTGGGTTTTTTTCACTTTAAAATTATTGGAAATTAGAGTTAGAAATTACAATTTTGTGGCCTTAGTATTTTGCTATTTTTGTAAGTGGTAACGTAATTACGTTTGGATTTGTATAAAAAACATTTGATGACATGATTTGTTAGGTACAAATATATTAAGTGTTAAACAAAAATACCATGTTGTATCAATAGTAGACGTACCCGCTCTGCTTTTACGTAAATAATGAATAAATGGATAGAAAAAAGTAGAGATGTTTGCGTGATTTGGATTTTTTTGTTGCCTGGGATTTACGCGTGAATTACGAGTAAAATAGTGAGCGCGAATTGAATTTAAAATTTGATCTCGTAATCGTACGTGATAAAGTTTTTAAACAACAAAAACTTTCTCACACGCACACTTTCTCATAAACTTTGGAATACATAAAAAATAAAAATGTTTCAATTTAATTGTCTTAATTTTTACCCGATTATATTGTGAGTGTGCGTAATTTGTATACTTTTCCAATGATTTGAAGCCCTTAAACGGCCTCGCAGTCTCTCCCTTTGAGTTATGGTATTTTTGGCACTCCCAAGCTCGTTACTATCATACGTCATTATAACAAAAAGTTGATCAACTTTTCTCCCGCCGCCTTTCAGATCCACCAACATTTTGTATCACATTGCATTATGCATTTTACATAAAAAACTGACATTTTATATGGGAGCTCGCCAAACATATTACCCATATAAGAACATTCTAGGCGCTGCAGGAGCCCCATTAACCCTTTGAGGACTGGACTTTTTCTGCCGAAGCGATTTTTTTTTTTGTTCTTATTTTCATAATATATGGCCCAATAATAGTTACGTCAAAAAAAATGGGCCCCTCCGGTCCTCTCCTTGCCTCTCTTTTTGCTTGGCAAATATAGTTGCCTCTGGGTTGAAAGGTAATTTTTTACCCAAAAAATATTATTTTCCTTTGGCAAATATAGTTGCCTGTGGGCTGAAAGAGAATTTTTTATCCAAAAAATTTAATTGAAAAGTTTAATGTTTTAAATATTTTTTATTTATTTAAACTATTTGAAAAGTAATTTATAAGTTACTTTAACAATTTAAGATTTGGCGTGGTATTCGCCAAAACAGTCACGTGATGATGTAAAGCAAAGGAATACATTGCATGTAGTACAAAATACATTTGTGCGGCTATATTTGGAGTTTCATAAAACCGCTATATTTGTATGGGAGTTCCCCTAAGTAATGGAGATATACGAAAAGTTTGTTTAAGAAAATGTTAAGGAAAAAAAAACTACTGGAGGTCAGCCATACCTTTCACTCCCCTATGGGGCCTCCTTGGTAGTTATGAGACTTTTTCTTCAATATATTTCTAGTCTCTAATCAAAATTTTTGAACAGGAGCCCCTTAAGGAATGGAGATAGCGGGTAGGTTTGTTAGAAACAAATGGTCTGTATGAAAAACTCGTCTAGGGGCATCAAATAAGCTGGGGGAGGGGTTCTTTTTTTAAAATTTCAACATCTGTATGCAAGCCCCCTTATGGAATGGTGATATGGAAAAATGAAAAAAAATAAGGGGGAATGGACCTACACATAAGCTTGTTAAACGTCCCCTTCCTCATACTCTACACCTCGATTTTTGGCTCATGCACTTTATTCCGAACCCTTGGAATGTAATTGTTTTTCTATGAAATATTAAAAAACAACTTGTACAGTTATTTAAAGGAATCTAAAATTTTTTCGGGACTTGTATTTTAATATTTCTCATCATATTCACAGAAAAAAGTGTTTTATCAATTAAAAAAATAGTTTAAAAAGTTTTTAATTAATGTGATAATTGAATCAATTATTTTTTTAGTTGAAAGAAAATAAAAAATTTAATTTCGATTTAATTAACATTTTAGTTATTTTGATATAAATTTTCAATTAAAATTTTAATTAAATAACAAAAAATATTAATTGACTTTTTTTGTTTAACATAAAATAATTTAAACATGTAGAATTGTTGTTGGAAATTGTCAATATTTATTTAAATTAATTAACACATTGTTTGAAATGGCAAAGTTTTTTGATCACTTTTTTAATTAAAATTAAAAATATCATTTATTGAAAAAAAAAAAAATTTACAATTTTACAATTTTTTGGTAATAGGTGTAAAATCAACAAATTGTTTGCATGATTTTATGAATTTGGTGTAAATTTGCTGATTGGAGAAGTTTAATAATTTTTCTGTGTTGTTTCAATTAAATTGTTAAACAATTGTAAAGATTTATTAAAAAACATGTTAATAAGCAAAAATTTATATTAATAAAAATAACTTTCTCTGCACAAATCCACTGCTGAATTCGTTTGCATTTTCCGTTTTTTTTTTCAAACCTTTACGGCATTACAATCTCAAGAGGTCTTTTTTTAAAGTTCCACACCGTTAAATTTTGTTTAGTGATGAAGCACATTTCTGGCTCAATGGAAACGTTATTATAGCGAAATTGCCGTTTTTAGGCTGAAAGGACCCCCGAAGAGCATCAAGAGCTAAAATTACATCCATTAAAAATAACGGTATGGTGTGGTGGAATGATTGCTCCACATTTCTTTAAAAATCAGGAATATAAGAATGTTACCGTCAATGGTAACCGTTACAGCACCATGTAAGCGGACTATGTGCTTCCGGAAATTCAAGCGCAGGGTCTCAGTGCGCTCTGGTTTCAATAAGATGGGGCTACAAGCCTTCAACACGTAAAACAATGACCTTGTTGAGAAATCATTTTGGTGATCACTTTATTTCACGTTTTGCTACGGCCATATCACACCTAAGAACTATTTTCTCTGGGGATATGTAAAGTCTTCAGGAATAAGCCAGCTACGATTAACGAGTTGGAAGCCAACATTACTTAAGCCATTCGCTCGAACGAGAAGCCCAAAATTGGACCTTCCGAATGGATCACATCAGACGTAGTCATGGCCAACATTGACACTATATCATTTCCAAACAGTAAAGGCCATAAATTGTTTAACCGATAATAAAAATTTTAAGTTCACTTTCAAATTTGTGGGATTTATTTTACATTATAAATCAAACCTCACAATGAATCACCCGATATATAACATAGTAGTTTTCGTTAGCCTGTTAATAAATTACTTGTAATTTTTTAAACAATCGTTGTTTACTACCGCACATTAAATTGCATATTTACTGTATTTAATAAATTGCTTATTGAATTAACAATCAGTTCTATAATTGATTGTCTATTGCTTAAAAACAAATGCCAATTATGCCTTTTATTACATTTCATTTACACTATTTCATGGTTGGCTCACACAGTTCTGGCCATAAATTTAATGTTCTAAAATAATATTTTGTTTTAATTTACGTTCTCTTTGTAAGAGAACAATTTACGGTATGAATACTTTATTTTTTTTATGTAAACACACATGACATTTTTGTCACACATGGTTCATGTAATCTTCTTATTTTTTTTTTTTTGCTTTTGCTTTTATATATCTGTGGAAATAAGAAAAAAGTGATAAGGACTGTTTTTTAGTTTTGTAGGAAAGCGATTTTAAACTTTAATCCAATTTCACCAAGATCAGTTATAACCAGTGTTGCCAAAACTTAACGAAGGAAACATGCTATTTCTTTGTGAAAAAATGCTACAATATTCAAATAACAAAAAATGCTTAAAAAGTGCTAAAAATATTATATAAAAATAAAAATAAAAACGATTTAATTTGAAATTATATTGAAAATAATTAGCATGGTATAAAATTACATGAATTACGGCCAATTTTAACTTTAAATTCCAGTTAACGATGTGTTTTCGACAGTAACAACTGATAATTAATTATAAATGAATTTGATGGAATTGACCGTTAGTATTTTATAGTCTTTACCAATTAAATTGGGAGATAAAATATGAAAGAAGTAAGAGTGCTATATTCGGCTATGCCGAATCTTTAACACCCTTCACCGAGAGTTCGAATAATTCAGGAGTGGGATTTTTGTACGATCATTTAATTATAAGCCAATCTTCATAAAACCTGACCTCACACTACTATAATTCGTTGCCTAAGTTAAATAAAAAATTTTGATTTTTATCAGAAATATTATTAGGACTATTAAAGCGATTTTCAGGAGCAGATTTGATGTTATACCGATCGTAGATTATAGATCACTAGTCAAAAATATTTAAAAAAACTTCAATTAAACCGAATCTCAATACGGTACAATTTTATAGAATTGAATGCTATTCTTAATGGTTTAGGAAGAACGCTTTACATGGGGCTGGGGGTAAATCATGGACCCATCGTTTTTAGTAGAATTTAAGTGCGATTTTTAGTCATATAAAACGAATTTGTACAATTTTAATTTTTATAAATTTTTGTAACAATAACATAAATTTTTTTAGGGAGATTGTTGAATATTTGAGCTAATAACTCTTTTTCTTCTAAGTCGATTTCACTTTAAAACTGCTTAGGGGAACAAAACAAAATTTAAAATCATTATTGTTTTTTCTGCTGAGTCTTTCGAAAGGAAATGTGCTAAGAAAAGACGGACAGACAGGCTGACATAACTAAATCGACCATGAGTTACACAATGATCAGCCCTCTTAGATAGATATCAAAAAAGTTTCACTGCTAGTGGTAAAGGGTATACGAATTATATAATGTTTTAACATTAAAAATAAATGCAATAAAATTGATCTTTAGTTAATAAAAAAAATAACGCACCTTTAAAAAATTTATGTTGAATCACATTTAAAAGTTAACTTGGTTAAAACAATTAAATTCCATTACGTTCACAATTTATTTTTAAAATATTAAAAATAATAATATCATTTTATATCTGAAAAAAAGGAAGTATTAATAGTTATGCACATGTTGGCACATCTGGTAAAAAGCTATAAATTAATGGAAACAATAAAAAATTTATCACTTAAACTTAAAACTAATAAAAAGGTAACGACGCTTTAAAAAATTTTTATTAAAAAAAGATAGTATTAATATTTATGTACATGTTTGCGCATCTAGTAAAAAGCTAAAAATAAATGGAAAAAAATGTATCACTTAAGCTAAAAAATGCTAAACAATTTTGGGGAAATGCTGAAAAAAGTGCTATATGCTAGAAGCATTTTTTTTCATGCTAAATGAGCTTAACAATGCTAAATCTAGTATTAAAAATTCTAAATTGGCAACAGTGGTTATAACTGACTATCAGGCATAACTGCCAAAAGCATATTGTAAACTGAAAGTTTAAATAATAGTTAGTTTTAACTGAACTTGGGGAAATTGGCCTTAAATGTGATACAAGTCTGATGATAACAGTTATTTTTTGATTTTTATTTTTTTGAACAAAAATAACAGGTATTTTTTGATTTTTATTTTTTTGAACCAAAATAACAGTTATTTTTTGATTTTTATTTTTTCGATCAAAAATAACAATTATTTTATGACTTTTAATTCTTTGAACAATAATAACAGTTATTTTTTCGATCAAAAATAACAGTTATTTTATGATTTTTATTTTTTCGAGCAAAAATAAAAATTATTCTTTAAAGAAATGTACGTGCTATAAATATTTAGTTGACTTTATATATTTTTTTTTTATGCGCAAAAGATATCCCAATGATGATCACACATTAAAATAAATATTTAAAGACATCTCAATAATTATAACACGTATATTTCTAATATTTCTAATAATTTTCATGTTTTCCCGAAAAAATAAAAATCAAAAAATAGATAATTGTTATTTTTGTTCAAAAAAATAAAAATCATAAAATAACTGTAATTTTTGATAGAAAAAATAAAAATCAAAACTTTAAAAATCAAAATATTTTATCATAGAAAAGTTCATGAGGATCAATATGTTATACTTGAATCAGTTTGCCAGCATTTACTTCTATATGCTTTTTTTAATTTAAAATTTCAAAATAACTGTTATTTTCGGTCCCTGTTAAATAACAAAAAATCTTAATTGACTTTTTTTGTTTAACATAAAATAATTTAAACATGTAGAATTGTTGTTGAAAATTGTCAATATTTATTTCAATAAATTAACACATTGTTTGAAATGGCAAAGATTTTTGATAATTTTTTTAATTAAAATTAAAAATATCATTTATTGAAAAAAAAATATTCACAATTTTACAATTTTTAGTAATCAATATAATCGTTTTGGTAATAGGTGCAAAATCAACAAATTGTGTGCTTGATATTATGAATTTGGTATAAATTTGGTGATTGGAGAAATTTAATAATTTTTTCTGTGTATGTATCTGATTAAAATAGAGTTAATTGCAATTAGCAATTTTTATAATATTGAATTAAAGTTTCTTCAAAAATTTCGAGTGTTGCCAAATCATGTTCATCAATTTTGCACATCTTAACGGAATTAAACAATTTGAGCATTTTAGGAGTTTGATTAAAGCTGTGACACGTATTTTTCAATGAGTACTAAGCCCGTAAAACGCTTTCTTTTTTGTAATCTTTTCAAAAACTATTTTTGCTCAACCAAAAACCAGCTGCTAAATATATCTAGTATTACTTTGTTATTCTTATGTAGGTTAGGTTAGGTTCCATGGGCAGCCATCGAGAGACAGCTCACTTGGGTCCTCTAGCGGTCCCTTTGTGATACCCAGCTCCAATGCCCATCCCAAAGAGCAGTTACTCAGATGGCGTCACTGCAAGGTTGAGCCAATTCGTGTTCCTAATGAAGAGAAGAAGCAATCTTAGTTCTATTTTTGATAGATCCTCCAAACAGGAAAACACCGGTTCTCCCAGGTATTTTTCCCTGATGCCCCATAGCCCAGGGCACTGACAGAGAAAGAGAAGCACAGTTTCCTCTTCCTCCTCATCATGACAACTTCTACAGTAGTCATTGAATACCAGACCCATTCTTCTAGCATGAGTCCCAACTGGCCATTGTCCAGTTATGACCGACACCACGGTCCTGATTTGGTTCCTATTGAACCTAAGTGGAGATTTGGTTCTCCGTTCACTATATCCAGGCCAAAGTGCCCTGGATATGGAGCAGGTGGACTCACGGGTCCATCCCTCTTGCGCAATTCTATAGTTCTCGCGCCGAATGAGTGACTTACAGTGAGCCATTGGAAGGCCAATGAACTGATCAATGAATGTTTCATCCATACGACCACCTTCCTTGGCCAGCTCATCTGCTATCTGGTTTCCCGGGCAGTTTGAGTGCCCTGGTATCCATATAAGCGTTAACTCTGAATGTTCAGTAATCTCATTCAAAGACATCCGACATTCCACAGTCAACCTAGATGTCGTATAGACACCCGCAAGACAGGCAATGGCAGCCTTGCTATCAGTAAATATACGTATATCTCCCGATACGCGATAATACTTTAGCCAGTTGGCTGCCCGCTTTATAGCCGAGATTTCCGCCTGCAGAGACAGGCAAAAAGTAAAAACCTCCTAAATAAAAATGTATGCCCCCCCAAATTTTTCCCTAAGAATTTGTCACCAAAGTTGACCCTAAATGAAATAAAACCCCATAAATCTGGGGGAAATCTGGACACTCTGGACTAACTATCAATTTTCTACCAACCTTCACAAAATTGTTTCAATACATAACATTTTTTGTTGAAGCTATTTATATCATATTTTTATCTCGTTGTTTTTTTTTAGCTCATTTTTGCACATTATTGCTCATTTCATATCCCTTTATAAGCCGATTTGGTTGATTTCGAACATAACATTTTTAACGATCTTAAACGATCGATAGATATTGTACACATATAGTCACTGTGTAGGGATGCGCAAATTTGACTTCAATTGACAGACTGGCGAAAATTGTGATATAAACTTTTTTCCTCTTAAGAACCCAGAGTATACATAATTGATAAGGGGTGAATTAATATTGAGAAACTACACAAGGAAAAACACGATTTTGTAACGTAACGTAAATCGCACAAAACAATCATAGCATGATTGGGCTTATCATAATATGGTAGTTTTAATTGTAATATGGCTGAAAATATTTGTTCGTCATTCCTATAGAATTAAAATTACCCCCCTTAAGCTGGAAAACTCTAAAATATAGCAAACACCTTTTTCTCCAAATTGTTGTTTTTGTAACTTATTTCTTAATAATCTGACATTATGTAAAACAAACTTTGTTCTCAAACAACATAATTCATTCATTAATGTTCTTTCACATTTCAGTGAAATGTGTTTTTGCTTTTGAAACTGTTTCCTGCCTTTAATGAACAATTATGAAAACAACAAATTACAATAAATGTTTAATTTTAGAACTTCCTGCCTCTCCTTCTCATTTCATTTTACAATATTTTTTTAAGCGAGTATGAATTTATAAGTTTCTTTATTATTTTTTATTGTTATTTCATCAATAATTTTGTTTTTATTTTTATTAAATGCATGACTCCCGCTGCCAAATCTTTAATTATACAATATTTGTCGTTTAATTTCCAGGTTGGGTTGTATTTTCAATTCTATAAATTCGGTTTTTCATTTAATGTATGTATGTATGAATGGCGCGTTGCACAGTGTCGTCATTTAGGTCCTAATTGAGTTAAACGCAACGCAACAAAATTACATTGAAATCAAAAACGAAGTAACATTTTTTTTATATTTTGTTGTGGCTGCACCACCCCATTAATGAATTTTCATATCTTCCTTGCCATTTTTGAATTTACTTATTTTTCGGCTTCCATAATCGTGTTTTTGGATATATTCATGGTTTCATGTTTTGCAACGTATCAGATAATTATCTCGCTCTAAATCTATTGGGATGATTCCCGCTACCACGTTAGTTGCCTCTGAATATATTATGCGGCGTCCACTACAAACTCTAATACAGCTTCTTCTAAAGAGGGATATCATGTCCCTTCGGCTGTATTTTTCAGAGATCCATCCCATACTGGTGATTCATATAACACAATTGAGTTCCTCACCCGTGAAATCTCTATTCTTTTGCACTGCTTAGGTCCTACGTAAGTTTGGCATTATTCATTATATATAATTATCCTGTTGAAATATCGATGTTAACACTATAAAGTGGCGTTCGAGAGAATCTGGGCTGTTTTCGGGAATTTCTCGGAAGATCCCAAAACACTCTGAATCCAATCGCAAGAAAAGGTTAGAGTTTGCACAAAACGTATTGTCATTTGGACCTCCTATGAATGAACTGGGTTTCTTTTCAGATGAAACGAAAATAAAAAGAGCCTTACCGGACGGAAAAAATATGCTTGCCATTCGAAGTTAAAATAATCACCCCTATTTTTGGTGTTAGAAGATACGAAAGCATTTCACGATTTGCATATCAAATGTATAATGTCACCTTTGATAATTTATTAAAGTGCCGAACACTTATCTTCTTGCATAAAATAATACACAACCGACAACCACCATATCTCTATGAAAAAATAACATTCTCAAGGTCGAATAGAGGCAACAAGATAAATAGCATTAAGTATACAAAAGCGATATCTAAGCAACACTTTTTCGTTAATTCAATTCGTCTTTGGAGCCAATTACCCCCTCAAATACAAATTATTAGCAATGCAAGCCTTTACGTAATTATTTTACCTTCTAAATAAGCACTTTTGCCTTATTTTTTGTCTGTTTTTTTTATGTTAATTATAAATAAATTAAATTGTTAGTTATTATTTTGCTTTTTTTTTAAATAATTATTATTATTGTTTAAATTTACGATAATATTTTCTTATCTATAAATATGCCAAATAACTTGTTCTTGTTGTAGTGTGATAACATAAGTAATAAATAAATAAATAAACTATTTTTAATTAGGCTTAAGTTCATTAAATTTAATTTTCATTAAATTATTTTTATGAAGAAAGGAATTTTACAACATGGAGAATTAATTAAAATTGTTATTGATAATTTTCATTCTTGACTGACCTGGGATTCGAAGCCAGGCTGGCTGGCGTGTGATTCGAACCCAGGCGGCTGGTTACCCTGACATGTTTCGACCTCAACCACTAGGTCTCCTCAGAGGGATTTGCTGTCTTACACTCGCAGCCATCGATGACTGCTGACGTCAGTAGTCAAACATCAATCCTTAAACCAAATTGTATTTTAACCTTTGGTAGATCGAAATTTGCTTTTTGAATGATTATCCATTTTTAATTGATCTCACATGTTTTCCTTACTTCTGTTTTTTCTCGTACTTTTGTCAAGAATTCTTCTTGAAGTCCAAAGTACATTTTAATGAAAATTAAATTTAATGAACTTAAGCCTAATTAAAAATAGTAAAAATTTGGATTAAAAACCATGAATAGTTCAACAAAATAACCACAATACTAATTAAATAAATAAACTTTATGAAAGTCGACGTCGACATGATTCGACGGCACCGGAATAGTTACTGTATTTTCTGAGTTTTTATTGACAATAATCGATTACTATTGACAGCCACTTGATATTTTTTAAGGCGCATGTAAGTCGACGTCGATTAGAATTGTCTCTGTCTTAGTCGACAGGAAATTTTGCGACGGCTCAAATTAAAGTTAAAGAAATTTTAAGTAGAATGTAAACATATTTATTAAATACGTTAAAATTAAAAAATTAAAATTTAAAAGAAGTTATGGGCACAAATTTTATTAGTAAATTAAACGCGAAAATTCAGAAAAGTTTGCTAAAATATCGAAAATTCGCGAAAATTTTTAATTCAAGACGATTGCCGCAAAGAGCAACAAGACTACGCAAAATTGCGAAAATTTGGAAAAGTTTGCAAAAATAGCGAAAATTCGCGAAAATTTTTAATATTTCAAACAAGCCATAAAGGTTATTAAATTTCCTTAAAACTATAAGAAATGGCAAAAATTCGGTAAAAATTGCAAAATTAGCGGAAATTCGCAAACATTTGCTTACAGCGGCAGGCGTGATAGCGAAGTCATATATAGATGAATAATCGTTAAGGCTATAAAGAATCAGAAAACTTACAGTAAAAAATAGCTCTTAAAATGGCGAAAATTCGAGAAAAATTCAAAATCGGAAACAAACTCTAAAATTAATTTGAAATCGCTAAATCGGTTAAAAAAACCATCGGAAAATAGCATAAACTGCGTTAAAAAAATTGCTTTAATGATGGAGAACAAAAATAATTGGAGATAATATTGTTTTTTTTTTGTCAGATTTCGATAACTTGTCGACATCGACACAACTTTCTTATAAAATACCAAATCAACGTCGAAATGATATAGTCGTCGAATTGATGTGACAACAAATACAATTTAATGTCGACGTCGACAACGAGTAACATAATAGGGGTGATTATGAAACGAGAGCCAGCCCGAAGAACGATGGTGGCAACATCATACTTTGGGGTAGTATGTCATTACAAGGAATTGGACCTTTGCGCAAAACTGAGGGCAATATTTGTAGCTTTCAATTAACTAAAATATTAAATAATAGCACGCTGAGCTAAATATGGTCGGTAACATGAATATATAAACAGGATAATGATCTAAAACCTATCGCTTATCTCGGCGATTAGTGGTTTTCAAATAACACGGCTACTGCATTGGATTGGCCATCATGGAACCCTGGTCTTAACCCAAATTAGAATCTGTAGCAAATTGTAAATACCAAAGTTAACGCTGTAAAGACAAGCTACTTCCAAGGTTTTAAGTCGGAAATTGAAAAGGGTTAAAAATCCATCCCAAGTACTGTATGTGGGATATTAGTATTTTCAATTCCTAATAGAGATAAGGCAGTCATGAATAGCAAGAACTTCGGTACAGAACATTAGCTTATTATTAAAAAAATAATGAATAAAAGAAGTTTATAAAACAAAACTAACAGTGCCCTTAATTATATGCACGTCTCGTTTTAAACTTTTAGTAGTAATAAATTCCGGCTTATTTTATTTTGCAAGGAAACTTATTATTATTATTTTAAGGCACATATTCAAAACAAAGTATAAACTTTTATTTTATCTAAAGAAAAAAAAAATTGTTTTCTATCAACTAGATGTCCCTATATGAAAGTATGAAAAGGTATTTTATTCAAAGCTGGTTCTAGTCCAAAAACTAGTCCAAAACAACAAAGTTTTGTAAATGAAAATTAAATGGAGTCATGTGGAGCAAAAAGGTTCTGTACTATCAAAAATGACGCTTTTAGAAAAATCTGAACATTATTTTTGTCTTACCGTATTGCGAATTTATTACAAATGCCTGACAAAAGCCAATGCGAAGATTTTGTATATCTATTAGAGAATCCAATTATTCGACTTTTGGTTTTATTCGAGTAAGGAATTAATCAATTTTTGAATTTTAAAATTGCTCGATTAATTGAATAAGAGGTTTTTTTTTTAAAATTGCTCGATTAATTGAATAAGAGGTTTCGAAATACTCGAACAATTCAAATAATTTTATCCAATTGGAAAATATATTCATCTCTATTTGAATTGATACTTTTATTATATTTATAAATAGAAAACAATTAAAAACGAAAAAAAAAATGAAATTGTAATTTAATACTTATCAATAAAATACCAATTCCGTTGTTCTACGTATACAAAAAACTCTAAAACTTTTGAATAAAAAAAAAAACAATTAAAAACCCAAAAATACCGTTCTTTATGCATTAAAAAGACCGAAATAAGATTAAGGAAAACAAAATTAAAATAAACTTTTTTATTTTAACAGACTTATGCCCGTTTTCACAACTTACCGATAGCTAAAGGTAAGATTTTATCAACCGCTTAAAAAGTGTCCCAGCATTACAACTTTATTTTAAACTAAAGTGAGCGAGAAGTTAAGGAAAAGTTCATCCTTCCCGGTAGGTTAAAGTAAAGTTGTTATAATGGAACACTTTTTATGCGGTCCATAAAATCTTACCTTTCTTTAGCTATCGGTAAAGTGTGAAAACGGGCCTTAAGCTATGTTCACATTATGTGTATTTGTCACGTGGATTGTCCTTCTTTCACATGTTAAATTTGTTCATATCGTCTGAACACCTCCAAACAATATCATGTGTTATTTCTCTGTGTACAGTACATATGACAATATTGAGTTAGAACGAGTTCTATTTGGGGTGCCCCGGTAGGCTAGCTGGTAGTGAGCCAGTCTATCAGTACCGGGGTTGCAGGTTCGATTACCGCCAGAGACTCTGGTCTCCTGCATACAAGCAAAAAAGCTTCGCGGGATTTAGTGTAGGAATAATTAAAAAAAAAAAAAAAAAAATGTCAAGTGACAAAGCATCTGACATCAGCTGGTTCGTATTTACAAAATTGTTTGTGGTGGCAAACATCAATTGAAATTTTTTCATATATAAATAATAATAGTAAATAAATAATAAAAAAGGAAAAAATATACAAATTATTATAATTTTTTTTTCACATATAACCACTCAGCTGTTTTAAGAAGGGTTTTCTTAATAGGTTATGTCAAATGTACTTAACATCCCAACATTTGAACGTGAAAATTATAAACCTTAATTTTTACTCAAATTTTGACATACACAGTGACATTCTACATGACAAATACACATACTGCCCGTTCGCCGATATCGAACGTTAACGTTCGCATAGTAAATACCATTTAAAACAAAATTTCAAAAATTGTTTTATATGTAATTTTCTATGCGAACGTTAACGTTCGACATCGGCGAACAGCCAGATAATGTGAACATAGCTTCAAAATTTATCTCGAAAGACAAAGTTTAATACAAAGGTGATTAGTTACAGGCGGTTCACATAATTTTTCGGTTTATAATTGTGTCCCCACTTCTTAATTTAATGCGCGTATTTACAATAGGCTTTCAGGGTCCTGTTTCTCAAAACTACAAGTAACAATTCAAAATTTTAAAATTTTTGTTTTTGGTCCAAATTTCGATATTTTAATTTTGAAGACGGATGACGTCAATAGTCAAACATCAATCTTTAAACCAAATGGTATTTTACATTGTTAGATCAAAATTTGGCCTTGAATGATTGATTACACTGCGGAACAAAATTGAACTTTTTTTGGGCGGCCGGGAACTTTGTGTAATTTTTTTACTAACTTGAGGTCGCTGATTCCAAATCTAACCTTAATTTTTCTCTATCAGCTCCAGTTTTAGAGATATACCGTTATGTCCAAAATTAAGGTACTTTCAGCACATATATTGAAATAACATGAAAATGGTGCATCATATTCCCTTAAGAAAAAAAAACCGAAATTCGCTAACAATATTATCTTTAAGACGTTCTAACATTGTTTTAAATTTGGCCAGTAATTTCAGAGATATTGTTGAAGTTTTTAAAAAAAACAAATAAAAATTTAAGAAAAAAAAATTTTTTTTGTTCTTTAAAAATTCATAAAAAATAAATGTGCAACAAAAATATCATTTTATGTCTAAAAGCATTTAGTTCAACATTTTTCGAATGAAATGAGCTTTATTTCATTGCAATCGGTGCACAACTTTTGATTGTATTCACAATTTATCCATAAAAAAAACATATTTTAATTTTTTTTTTTTTTTTTTTTTTTTTTTTTTTTTCACACACACATTAAAATACGTTTTTTTTATGGAAATCGCAATTTTTATCAATTCGGTAAATAGCGAACACAATCAAAAGTTGTGCACCGATTGCAATGAAATAAAGCTCATTTCATTCGAAATATGTTGAACTAAATGCTTTTAGACCCAAACTGTGATTTTTGTTGCACATTTATTTTTTATGAATTTTTAATGAACAAAAAAATTTTTTTTTTCTTAAATTTTTATTTGTTTTTTTTTTAAAACTTCAACAATATCTCTGAAATTACTGGCCAAATTTAAAACAATGTTAGTACGTCTTAAAGATAATATTGTTAGCGAATTTCGGTTTTTTTTTTCTTAAGGGAATATGATGCACCATTTTCATGTTATTTCAATATATGTAATGAAAGTGTCTTAATTTTGGACATAACGGTATATCTGTAAAACTGGAGCTGATAGAGAAAAATTAAGGTTAGACTTGGAATCAGCGACCTCAAATTAGTAAAAAAATTACACAAAGTTTCAGGCCGCTAAATGGCTGTTCCGCAGAGTTATCAATTTAATTGATTTACATGTTCTTCCTAACTTCTGTTTTTGTTTCATATATTTTTTACTTGTAGATTTGTAATTTGTAGTTTTGAGAAACAGGGCCCAGCTCATATTTGTTTACATTATTTTTTATGTTTTGACTCTCATTAAAATTTCCGCGACTAAGGCACTTTATGAGAAACTGTTTAAACCAATTTTTTTATTCCTGGAAATCGAGTGAAATTTTAATCGATGGAGATTTAGCTGTTCGAAAAACACATGTATTTTTTAAATTCTTAACACAAAAAATATAGAATTCAAAAACCTCATCTTTAAAAAGCTAATCTTCTAATCTATTGGGCATAGCTTAACATTATTTTAGGCATGCCTTTCTTAGATTGATTTCTTAAAAACGTATTCACTAGTTGTTCTATTTTGACACTTTTTGTCAAACCATTTATAGCCACCCTCACAACACTGTGCGTTGTAGCAGTAAAATTTAAATTTGTGTTCCATGTTCATATTTATAATTATGACTATAATACAATGGAAATATTGTAAAATAAAATAAATTATAATATAAGAGTAGGTAAATTATACGTATTGCTTGCATGAACAAGTATGGATATTTATGAAAATAATAAAATAAATTATATACTGTAGTAAAATAATGAAATTGGTTGGTAGGGGAATCATGTTTCGTTGTTTAAGTTTAAGATTTTTTTTTTGACAAATTTAAGCGTTAAATGTAGACTCTAGAAAACATAATGCTTGAACCGATGATTTAGGTTGCTCTGCTACAAATCGTTTTAAAGAAATTAAATCAATAAATATTAATTCATTTCATGTTGTAAAATTTCGTTCTTCATAAAAATAATTTTTCGAAAATTAAATTCAATGAACTTAAGCCTGATTAAAATATCAAAATTTTGATTAGAAATTAAATCTCTTTATTGAAAGAACTATCATGCTGAAATCAAAAATCTTGCATTGTAAAATTTAAATTACTTTTAAAAAAGTTGCGTATAATACACGAAAGTGGGATCGAAGTTCTTTGCAAGCATAATAATATTTTAAATAATATTTTCCTTGGTCGGAAAAAACACAGCTTTTAGAAAACTTCCTTATTACTCCCATACATTTTGGCCATTTTGACTTTTTGCAGCTAAATTTAGCATATTTATTTATCTGCAAAATTTTCATTTAGCGCTTGGCATTTTATTTAGCATTTAAGGAAAATGTTTTTGACTTTTTTTGAGCATTATTTATTTTCAAAATTTGGACGAATAGTTTTATTGATTTTACTAAAAATTTCTTATAAATTATAATAAATTTTGCCTAAAAATAGTTGTACTCAAAATAAAATTTCGCATAAAAATGGATAATTCTTATGTTAAGAAAAAATAGAATATCCATGGAATAAATATGACAAATGCCCTTATCATGTTGATTGTAAATATTATTTGCCCTTTGATATTACGATATAGTTAGTATTTAGACAAAAATTAAATAGTTTAAATGTTTGAAAAAATTGTTTGCTCTTAACTGCTGAAAAAATAATTATTTTAAAGTTTCAACTTTTCTTAAACTATAAAAAAAAAACAAAGTGATCTAAAAATGTTGTATATCATAGAACTATAATGTTTGAATTTTGCATGCATAGGTTTGCAAGGCCCCTAAATTTATTATTTAATCTTAACTGCCTGTGCTACATATTTATTTGTACATGTCAAATGCTTTACCAAAATCTAGCCATTTGCTTAAATAAATATAACCATTTATTTTAATTTCGTTAAAAAATTAGTCACTAAAATATATTTTGTTTCGAATAAAATTGCATGCTGATAATAAATTTATAACAAACATCTTAAAAAAGTTTAAGCATTATTTTTAGCATTTCTTAAAATCACTTTTAGCATTTTTTTGCCCATGTCTGATGCCATATTTAGCTGTAAAATTTTTTTAGACCTGGCCACACAGCTCCCATACTTAACTATACTCAGGAGTAATATTTTAAACTATTCCAGAAAAATAATTCTATAATGAATTTTGATTTAATTTAAATTCTCGGTTTCAAAATAACGAGGATATAAATTTAACTTTTAAAACTAAAGGCAAAGTTTTATTATTAATATTAAATTTTTTTTAATCATTCTGTCTTATTAACCCTGGAAGGTTACTCTTCTTTTTAGTACATTAATGATACTCTCCGTCGAATTGACGAACTTTTTAAACAAAATTCTAGCGAAACGATTTTTAAAGAAAAAAATCTACACAAATTTTTTTAGTCCCAGTTTACACGTTGCAAGTCTTATTGATCAGCTTGATACTTTATAGCCGAGAGAGACAAGGAAGAAACGAATCGCTGTCTCTCTCTTTCACCTGTAAACTAGCAAGCTGATCAATAAGACTTGCAACGTGTAAATTGGGACTTAGTTAAGCATTTTATTAAAAAAATGAAAGAAAACGTAAAAAATAAAAGCTCTTCTCTCACGATCTCTTTGACACGACTTTTCAATCTTTTTTTGTGTTTTAAAATTTATTATATTATTTAAACTTTTGTCATCAGCAAACGTTGTTGAATCAAGAACGTAATTTGAATACATATAAAAAAGTTATGTGATAAAGTATGAATGAGCTTCGTCGATTCGACGAAGAGTAACCATCCAGGGTTAACAAAGTTTTACAGTACTCTTACTTCTTAAGCACCCCATTCATGTTTCCATCCAATTGGCAACTGAGTCGGTTCTTGTCCCAATCAAGGCGTATATGGCTCTGTCAATTGATTAGTTTGCCAGTTGTTGTGCTGATTGAAGAAAAATCAAAAGATTTTTATTTTTTTCAAATTGTCTAGCAAGTCTTTCAATTCGCGTGTGTGCTGTGTGTTCGAGTCTCTTGATCAGCTCTCAACATACATTTTTGTAGTTTCCTTTTGCAAAAAAGGTAAGTTTTTTAAAATTGCTTTAATTTTATTGAATTTTAAAATTAGTTTTAAAATAATGAAAATCTATCAATTCAGTTTATAAAGTTCTTGGCCACACCAACTCAATTGAAAGACTCAATTGATAATTGCATTGAAGCGTGTATGGGGTGCTTTACTAAGAACCTAAACTTTTCCCCTACCCAATACTCATATGCATAGCAACACAATTCATATTCGCACTAAGTTTACTTTTTCAAAATTTGCATTTATTAATTTATTCTTATATTTCTAAATAGAATGAAGTGTGGGAGTGAAAAAAATTTTTATTTTATATTGAATTTTTTTTGTGCAAACATGAATTGCTAATAAATAATTTTAAATGACATTTTTTCAAAACATAATGCCAAATATATTTTTATACTCTATGCTAAAATTTTTTAATTTTCAACACAGGAATAAAGTTAAGTTAAATCATTTACATAAATTTTAAATGATTGTTGTTTGAACGTGATCACTGAAAAAAAAATATATATTTTAAGTTTGCACCATAAATAAAAAATTGAGCCTGAATTGTGGAGGTGGCTTAAAAAGAGAAAATAAAAGAGGATAATCAATTTAATTTTTTTAGAAGCTAATAATTTTGTATATTTTAGAAATAAATTGCATTTTGCAATGTATTATATATTTCAACAGGTGAACGAACAAACACCAGCACATCAAACTTATGTTGAATGGTTGGTTTGTTGGTTGGCTGGTAGCTCCAAGTCTCAGAAGTGTTTTCAAGTTGAAAATTTATGAATAGCGATGATGACGACGATGAAATAATGACAAAGTGATTTATGAGTATGGATTTTTTTTAATGAAAATTATTTCAACTTAAATGAAAAGTGTAGTCAACGAGTAATAAATTACGATATTTTTAAAATATCTAGAAAATATACTGCAGCTTATAATATTTTGTAATATTTATAGCATGATATTTTGTTAGCTGTTTATGCATTAAAGAATTAAAAAGCTTTAGGATCCTGCACTGAAAAAATTTCATAGATTAAAATTAAGTCCACAAAGAAATATTAAGTTAATATAATTGAATCATTTATTTCGAAAAGGTCTCAGGTACAAATATACAAAGTGTTCAGGAAATATCCCTTAAACTGTTTGACTTTTTGAAGCAGAGCTTTTTCCTTAAGTTGTGTGCCTCTTTTTATGGTATAAAATTAAAAAAACCAAATATTACTTAAAAAAATGTTTTCAGGAGAAAATGGTCATTACAATTTCCGGAGATGAGTCCTTTTCGAAAATAATTTTGGAATTTTCGTGGTTTTAGCAGCAAAATGGTATCTTTGGTGTATGCAATTTATATTTTTAATTAAATTTTTTTTTTCAACTAAAAAAAATTGACTCAATGAATTAAATTTAAATACTTTTTAAACAATTTTTTTAATTAATAAAAAACCTACTTAATTTTTTTTTTGTGTTATTAAATTACAAAAAACTACTAGACAAATAAAGAAATATTCTTTACTAATTTGTAAAAATTTAACAAAATTTTTCCCTGAGTTAAATAAAGGTTTTACCATTAAGCGTTTACATAAAAATTACCCTGACCTCTCTCCACCCCCTAGGCAGATACCTCCCACTGAGGAATTTTCTAAATATATTTAACAGCAGAAATTATGCGTCGTAGGGGATATTGCAAAGCATGGCCGGAAAAATACTGTCCGGACCCGGTGATTTATATGGGTCGAAGGTATTGACAGCTTCTCCCTTGTGACTATTTCCTCGACGCAGGAGGACGCATACTCCAGGGTCCTAAAATCCTTGGATAAAATCCGTCGGAATGTAGACAACTCGTTTACATTATCAATGGATTCTCAGAACTGCCACCATGAGAGCCGATTTGCCCTTTTAAGATCCGCCTTATGCTTATTGAAATGCACCTTATGGGTGCTCCAATCACTCGGTGCTCCCGTGAGCTTGGCCCTGTTAAGCAGCCTTCTTACCGCCGACCTTTGAACCTGAAGTTCCATGGTCCACCATTTGGGCTGTTCGCGCCTAACCGGAATAGTTACCGGGCAAGACAGCTCATAGCTCTCTCTTAGCAGATAAGTGAATCTGTTCACACCACCTTTCACATCAGTTGGCAGCAAGTCGCACAGGTCCCATTGCGCCAACCCAGAGCGGCCCATTTCTTTAAAGAAGTCCTAAACGGATTAACCCTAGACAGGTTAAAATTCAGTGTAAAGGTAATACGGCTATGGTCTGAGAAAGTACAGTCCGTTGACTTGATGTCTTGATTTCTACACTCGATTTTGCACCTATTACCTAATTTTTTTTCAGTATACAAGAAATGCTCCAACTTTTATTAAAGTTGTATTTATGCACAGGTTATAAAACAAAACTCTACCAAAAAAAAAAAAGTTTTTGCGAATTTAATCCAGTTTAAAATTGCTCACGGAATTTTGATTACGTATAGTATTGTTGAAATTTTATACCCTCCACCACCACTAGTGGTATAATAATTTTGTCACTCAGTGTGAAAATTTTTTATTTTTCATCTAAGACCCCATAAAGTATATATATTCTGGCTCCTTGAGAAATTCAAAGTCGATTTAGCCATGTCCGTCTGGCTGTCCGTCTGTTGAAAACACGCTCACTTTCGAAAAACGCAAAAGAAAAGAACAAACTTGGTCTCAAATTACTTGTAGTTATCCTAAGCAGTTTAAGATTGAAATCCAGCAACATCGGTTCAGTAGGATCACAACTATTAATCAAAATGTGGAACCACCACCTTAAAATACTTGATAATTTTAATACAAAAACTATCATAAATAATGCATGGGATGATACGAAAATTTGCAGGAATTCGCTTTATACGACTGCAAATCATACTGTTAAATCGTGAAGATTGGTCCATAATTAACCCTAGACCACATATAAACCCTACTCCCGGAAAAACGATATCATACTTAAATTTGGTACGTCACAGTTTTGTAGGAGCAGAAATCACACTGTAAAATTTTTTAAAGATCGTTCCATAATAACCTTACACCCGGAAAATAGTTTAGTCTGCCTAAAACCGTTGTACATACTGCTATCCGAATAAAATTTGCGTCACAGTTTCATGTAAGTTTCGTGAAGATCGGTCCATAATTTACTCTAGGCCCCATATAAACCCTACTCTCGGAAATCAGTTTATTGCGCCTAAAACCAAATGAAGCCCACTTTGGAAAAATAATTAAATTCGCCTAAAGCCAGAAAAAATATCATGCAATTTTGTGATATACGGTCCATAATTTACCTTAGACCCCATATTAAGAAGCCTTCTGAAATTTACTGTTAAAGCTACAACTAATTACAATGCTAAATTGAAATTTATTCTTATTTATTTTTTGTTATACCAGAAATTAGTCTTAAGAATTTTGGGATGATTGGTCCATAATTTGGCCATAGGTCCAATACAAATTACCCTCGTAAAAATCATTTTAGTTCGGCTAAAACTGAAACAAATCATGATATTTTACTCAAGCCAGTTCAAAGTTCTTAGCAGAAACGCATAAAACTTTCTTATTGTGCCCCGGTAGGCAAGCTGGTAGTGAGATAGTCTATCAGTACATGGGTTGCGGGTTCGATTCCCGCCAGAGACTCTGGTCTCCTGCAGACAAGCGAAGCGCTTCGCGGGATTAGCGTAGGAATAAAAAAAATATAGGCCTAAGCCGCAACCAATTTTAATGCTGACATTTGTTTTTGTGAAACTTAGTTAATAATATATATGTATTTAATAAATACTATTTATCATATAGAGCCAACTCCTGTCGGTGGAGGGTATCAAAGATTCGGCACATCCGAATATAGCACTCTAACTTTTTTTCTCTAAAAACGAAAACTATTTAGGCCTAGAAGCATTTCAAATGCTTAAATGTTCTGTTAACGAACAAAAAAAATTTGCCAGTGGCCTACGAAACGTTTTTTTCTTTCACAAAACAGACAAAAATATGTTTCACAGTCCAGCAGTTTACAATTGGTAACATTCATATAAAAGCCCTGCTGAAATTAAAAAACATTTTGTTTTCAAATTTATTAGTTCAGTAGCAAATATGTGTGTATCTCTGAAAAAAGAAAACTTTCATTTACCCAATATGAATTGCAAATGCAGTAAAATTTAGCATTTAATAATAAGTTTGCCAGATGAAGGCTGTTCTCAACTGGTTCGTTTTTCCATCTACAAATGTTAATAACGACAAAAAAAATTTTTCACATTATATGAATGTATGTCATATTTAAATTTACATATATCTAGTTTTCGCAAATATATTCTGCTTACATATAAATATTTTTTTTCTCTCCATAATCTTTGAAAAGCCGTGTCTTTTGTATTCTATCGATATTTTTAAGATAAAATGTTTCCTTTTTTAGGAAATCGCACTTTAATTTATGCAGAAATTATTTTGAGAGAATATTTTAAGTATTTGTTGGGATTTATTTTTTCGGTGGCATATTGAAGTATTTATGGTTTAAAATTCATTTGATTAAATTTTAGTTTCTATTTGTTTTCATATTTCAGCTTTTAGAGAATGCTATAAAAAAATTACACAACCGTTAAGATTCTTAAAACTTTAATAGATTTTTGTTTGGCGCCAATTTAAGTTTTTGTGTGGAAATTTTAAAGCCAGTTGTGCTCAATTCATTGTTTTAAATTTATTTCGATAATTACACAAGGGAACAATTTTTTTTTTTTTTTTTTTTTTTTGATAAAGAACTGAATGTTGTTTTAAGGTTATTTTGGACGCTGAATCGAAATCTGCACTTAGTTTTTTTCTATCAGCTCGACTTATACAAGGTGGGCCAAAAGTCAGGCCTGGTTGTAAAAATTAATATTAATATTATATTAAAAAAAAAAAAAATAAAAAATTATAATAAACATTTCGATATTTTAATCAGGCTCAAGTTCATTGAATTTAATTTTCATTAAATTATTTTTATGAAGAAAGGAATTTTACAACATGAAATCAATTAAAATTTATTGATAATTTTTCATTCTTGACTGAGCTGGGAATTGAACCCAGGTTTTCACGGACAGTTTGCCCTGACTAATATCGATTGTAACCATACAGTCCCTTCAGAGGGGTTTGCCGTTTAGCACTCACCGCCATGGACGACGGATAACGTTATTAGTCAAACGCCAAAATTAAAAAATAAAAATAAGACACCAAAAAAAACGAAGTATTTGAATAAGATAATGGCTAGAAAAAAGTGCACGTGGTGAATGTACTTTACGCGAATTTCGTAAGGTTGACAACCAACATGTAAGAAAATTCCTCAACGGCTTGAATTAGTTCATTCGTTGTCTAATGTATCCAACATGAAATAATATGCATCTTTCGCCTCTTGCTTGATTCTAAGGTGTACATACTAACAAGAGCTCACACAAGTTCATAGAATTCCTCGTCCCAATAAAGTCTTATAAAAGTTTAAACACTTTACCAAAACAACAAGTAGGTGTGCTATAATCGGCTGTGCCGAATCATATATACCCTTCACTATGGTGCGATAAGAACAAAAAGTAATATAAATCCTTAGCTATAAAAGCGTGGAACTTTTCCGATATCGCCCATATTTTATCGGACAATGTGCATTGATAACAAAGATGCTTGTACCTAATTTGAGAACTTTGGCCCTTTCCCTTCTCCAGATATAAAAAAATCTAATATTTCTTTATATTGGAAGTGACACGCCCACTTCTCTAATCCCTCCCATTTTTTTTTAGAAAGTCTGTGTTTTGATAATAAAAATGCTTTTATCTAATTTGGAAATTCGCTGTTCTCCAGATATACAGATAAAACGAATAAAAAACAACAACAGCAAGGAACTAATCGGTTAAATTAAAGGTAGCAGAGGTTTTTTGCTCATGTCAGTCATTTATAGACTGATCTGGCTGAATTTCTATAAAAAACTTAAACGGGGTCTATGTAACTTAAATATATAACAACGTAGTCCCCATCATTTCTGAGCTCTTCGGAAAAATTATTTCAACATACACATGGACAGACGGACGTCGTTTAATTAACTTCGCTACTCAATAGAACCCGGAAAATAAAGACTTTATAGGTTTTAAGTTCAATACTGTAGAGATTACAAACGGAAAGACAAACTTGTATAAACCATTGTACCTTCGATGAAGGACATATAAAAAGCACACAAACACACACTCCTCACGATGATGTTTTTATTTGTTTAGTGTACACATGTTCGCTTATATTGGCGCCAGTGCTACCAATCTACATATGTGTAATTATACATATGCTGTGTAATTTCTACTTGCATGTGTAGCCCATGTATAATTAGATTTATGTGTAATCTGTGTCAAATTTCATTAGCCAACACCAACACCATGTGAATACCGCAAAAACATTTGTTTGCACATATACTTACATATATACATATATATTTGCGAAAAAATTGTTCAAACATTTGTTTTAAGATAAAATGTCAAATTTACGCGAATAAATAAAAAAAGTGTGTAGATTCTATAGATTTTAGAATTAAAGCAGTAAGTTGCTAATGTTTTATTACAAAGTAAATATTTGTTCAGCTTAATTTAAAAACATCTAGTGAGCAGTGCAGGATACCTTAAATTCAATAATTTTTTTTTTGCTTTAAACAGGACCATTAACAGCCATTTTTTAAATGCATGTTGCTTTAGCTTGGACTGTGTTCTTCTGCTGACGTTTATGCTTAAGTTGAAACATTTCAGCAATTTGGCAGTAACTGCGGCAGAATAACAGAACTATAATTCTTATTGCTTAGTGTATGTTAAATCTATGGGAATACTTAGGTATGCTTACTTATAATTAGAAAAAAAGTCAAGGATGAATATGCAGTATCTCTATTTATTTATTTAATTAAATCTGTCGATACAATATCAGACTAAGCATTAAATTAACCATTTTTTCTTAATATAAAGACAGTTACTTGTTTAAACTTAAAATAATATTACGTTAAATGTTGATGCTATTCAACATTTAAAGAGAAATCTTTTAAGTTAAACATTTCATTAAAAGTACAACATAATTTCCAAAGTGGATCTGCCATTTAGTAGTTTGGTTTAACATAAAGTGGAGATATTGAATCGTAATGTTCATTCAGATACATTTAATAATATCTTACTTAAAATAATAGCAGATAAGACATTCCCATTTTAAAAATGTATAAGAAATAAAACGTTATTGCTAAAAATTTTTAAATTTTGAAAATTTTTTTTCAATAAATGATATTTTTAATTTTAATTAAAAAAATGATCAAAAAGCTTTGCCATTTCAAACAATTTGTTAACTTATTTAATTAAATATTGACAATTCCCAACAACAATACTACAAGTTTAATTTATTTTATTTTGAACGAAAAAAAAAATCAATTAATAATTTTCGATATTTAAATAATATTTTAATAAAAAATTTATTTCGAAACAACTAAAATTTTAATTAAATCAAAATTATATTTTTAATTTTCTTTCAACTGATAAAACACTTTTTTCTGTGTAAACAACAGCTTAATTAGGGGAAATGTGATTTTAATTTTCATTAATTTGCTTTACTTATAAGAAAAGTCTTTATGAATTTTTTTATATATTATTAATTACATTGTAAATTAAAATGAAACTACTCTAGTGGCCTGTATTTGAAGTTAATAAAATTAAGTTTTAAAAAAGTCAAACACAATATATTTTTTGCTTTTATTATTATTATTAACAACATCATTGCAAATTAAATGAAATTATTTCTCTCTTTCTAAAAACAAACACAAAATACATTGAGTTAAACTTACTGTAAAGTATTAAATTATTAAGTAAATATTTAAACGAGTGAACAAAAATAATAACATTTTAATCCTTTAATGAACTAAGTACATTAATTTCGCCCACTCTACTTCCATATGGCAAACAACAACTGCTTTAAAGTACATAAGAGTATATGGAAACATCCGTCGGTAATGGAATGGAAAAAATTCTATGCTTCACAAATTTTAATAGGAAATTTTATACAAAAGGCACCCAATTCAACTTTTGTGATAATTGAGTGTGAAATTAAGAAAACAAGGTATTTATACTTATAAAACCCATTTTCCTTTGAGAGTCTTATAGGAAATTGCATAACTACTATGGTTTCATACATAAAACTTAAGAATTGCTTTCTAGAGCTGTCGAACAAATAATGATACTGTAAAGAAATGTGTAAAGTAAAATCACTTTTATGACTTTTTTCTCTAAATGAATGTACAAAAATACGTTTCTTGTAATAAAGGAAAGATTTTAAAACTAGAAAATTATTGTATGTCAATAGGATTTTTTCCTAGAACTATAAACATTTGAATACCTAAAGGATTTAAAAAAAAATCTTTAAAATGTGTTATGTTTCTTGGTAATATCCTTTATAAATTTTATGGGAGAACATTTAAAAGAATTATGTGGCTTTGCTTTTTTCCTGATAAACCACATATGTTTGATTGACATTTTAATATATTTGTATAAAAAAAAAACAAACGAAATTCTGTTGAAAATCAGTGCGGCAGTGGTGCCAGTAGAAATTTAAAAAAATCCCCAAATGTCTAAAAAAATCCCTTTTTCCCTACAATGAAAAAATACACTTTTCGCTACGTTAAACATTTATTGTTTTTAGCAAGAGGCAAACAAATAGATATAATGTTAACATTTTATAAATATTATAATTAAAACATTTATTATCAACAAGAAAAAAACCAAAATAAATATGTATGTATTTTATATACACAAACATTTAAAAATTAAATTTCAAAAATAACACTGTGTAACAAATTAAAATTGTTTCTTGTTGGCAGAAACGCCACCATATATCCTCTTAACTAGAGACAAAATATAGTCAAACTGTGTGCTTGATTTTTCATTTCCTAATCTTTTGTCCTTTTTAAAGGCCTAACATTTTTCAAGAATACTTATTTTAAATATTTTTTTTTAATATAAGTATCTAGTATTTTTTACCAAACTCGGTACCAAATAAAAAGGAATGCTCTGTAGAGTTGTTCTTCAGTTTCCCTGAACAAAAATACAAAATAAAAAAAATTCTCTTTAAAATATATCCATTCATATTCTTAAAAGTTTTTAATAAACAATTTTTAAAAATTCGAAGTTGCATGTTTTTATTTTTAATTTTCTTAGTTTAAAAATTTTTTTCTCAGTATAAAAATATTTTCTATGTAAAAATTCACTCATTAGTATAAGAAAAATTTTAGTTTTTAAATGAAAATAATATAAATATTTACGTATTTTTACACAATATATTGAAAATGTTTTAATATTTGGAATGGAAAATTCAATACATTTGCATTTAAATAAAAAAAATCTGCCCTATTTTCCCTACGCTTGAATTTTTCGAAGAAATCCCTACAAAAAGGGAAAATATATACAGTGTAATACAGGGTAAATTTAAGTGCTCATAAGACCCAATGTTGTATATTTTTGCCCACAAACGTTTTGTGGAGACAAGTCATTTGTATCTATGGAAGGTATAGCTATTGACGAATCAGACACTCCTGATATCCCAGCAGAAACTGATGCTTCCTCGGAAGCAGTAATGTAAGGGAGAATTCGAAGTGAAGCGCTTAGACTTCTATTTTTGTTTGGGACTCCTCGCGTAGAAACTCTGCTTTAGGGATCTGAAATACGCTTATTTCACGCCTCGAAAACGGACATGATTTACGTGAATAAAGAGAGAGTGAAAAAAGTAAGAATTGGAAAAAATTTTATTTCAGCGTTTAAACAACTTTTTATAAATCCAGAATATTTTTTTTGGAATAAGAAGGTTATAGTTTTATATACATTATATTTTATTGTTGTAAAATTTAGTTAAAATTTTTTATTTTTATCAAAAGAATAAAGGATTTTATTCATTCAATGAAGCAGTAGAAAATGTTATCTTAACAAAACGAATTAACAGCGATTCACTTCTAATATTTAGCACCGCATTTAAATATTGCAGGATTATATGCCTTATATTACAGTACTATGTAGAGTAAGGTAGTCATTTGAAGAAGCAAAAAAGTAAGCTGTTGCGATGTAGTATACGTATTTACTGCTTCCAAATCTCTTAATATTTTTGCTGGGAGCAATTGAGGTAAAGGAAACAGAAATATGAGCACTGAAAATAGTGCCGTTAAAACAAATCATGCCAATATGCGTAGTTTCAAGCCGAATATATAAAAGGTGGCCGCGTCGGCGAATTCATAGAAAAACACCCATTTCGCCTGGTGCAACTTTACCAATCTGTCAAAAACATCAAAACACAAAGGAAATATGAAACAAGTGTAACAATGTTCGTTTGAAAAGAATTTCATATTGTTTGCAAAATTTTATTTGACTATTTTAAATTTTCACCCCCCTTCTATTTAAAGAATTTTAATGAAAGTTAACGTGAAAACATACAAAATTGTTGACACTTGGGGCTTGAATAGCCAATTCACCTGATGATGACGTAGGCTAGCGAGTCCACCTAGTGTTAAATTCGTCTTGTGTAGTTGGTTTGCGTTGAACAAATTTTTGTCAAAAAACTTTTTCAGATATTTTGCAAAGTCCAACACGTATTTGTATATACATATTCAAATATATCGTTAGCTTATATGCAAAACTACGATTCTAACGAAAATGCGAAATCGGGGTTTTGATTTATTCAACATCATTTATGTCCTCTCCAATTTTTACTCTAAGAAAATGAAAATATCAAAATTGGGCATTTCCCGTCCGGGAATTCCAGGGATTTTCAATTATTTTCAATTCCCGCTTTCCCGGGAATTAATTGCGGGATTCCGGGAAATATTAAAGAAATTTTTTTTTTTAAAAACTTTGGTAAATCTATTTCGGACTCGTGTCGTTCGT
Organism: Pollenia amentaria; assembly: GCA_943735925.1. Lineage (NCBI taxonomy): Eukaryota > Metazoa > Arthropoda > Insecta > Diptera > Polleniidae > Pollenia > Pollenia amentaria. Next base: position 165,752,336 of record OX031009.1, read on the forward strand.
TGCTTTATCCAACTTAATTCCACCACAATATTTAAATTTGCTACAGTTTAAGGCAAATTTTTGAGAATGGGCTTTATATAGGGCCTATGATAAATTATAGACCTGTCTTCACAAAATTTTATTTCTTGTCCTAGCAAACTGAAGAGTTAATTTTACAACAATATTATAATGTTTTACGGTAAAGGACGTAGTAAAGTGTTTTCCTAGATTGTGTTTTATATGCGGCACTTTTGAGTATTATGAAAGTAGAAAGTTGGTGCGCTTTAAAATTAATTTGTTGAAATTTAATGACAATAGGTGCATTTCGCCACAAATCTATGTTAGTTTTTGTTGAATTTTTAAGGAGGTTGTTCCATATTTGGGTGCATAACGCTTTTCAGCGATTCTGCAGGAATTCAATCCCAAACAGCCTAGAAGATCTAGAAACAAATTAACATCCAAATGAATAAATAGAATAAATGGAGGACTAATTATACAAATACTTTATGGGACCTTCGATGAATATTAAAAAAAAAATTCACATGGAATGACAAACTAAGTATTCTTTTATACGCCATCGTAGACGTACTTTGTTTTCCTTTGAAAATAATATTAGAAAAATCAAAATTTTTTGAAATTGTTGACAGTTTTTTACGGCCGTAACCGGCGTATGAAATAGAATTAGGTCTATGTCGACGTACCATGTAGATACGCTTTTATGTTTGCGCCAACTATTGTGTGCCTTTGTAATAAATATCACAAGTTTTTATTTGACAACGTATCTGCGTCCAACACGGTGCAATTGTGTTCCTACGATAAGACTTTAATACATACGTGTCGTGAAAACTTTCTCCAAGTGGCTTGCAAAGGCGTTTATTTTTTCATTTGTATTTTTTGGCCCAGGTTCAGTTTTACAGTCTTAGTGGAAGTTCGTGGGTTATAGGGCATAGCATATGTCTTACAGTCCTCCATAAGCTGTAATTAAAGTTTTTTGGGGAACGACTATTTTGCCATTGTCTTCTCAACTTCCTTTTTTCCCTGACAAGGGTCTATATATCTACCGGTGTATTTTGCGGAGCACGCTTAATTGTCCGCTTAATTGGCGTTGCATTTCTTGCCGCAGAATCCAAGACTTCTGTAAATCGGTCGACAGCTGTTTGGATGTAAAATTAATTTTTTATGGGAATGCTTTGTGATGGATGTGTGCTCATATACATTTAAGATTTTAACCAATTTGTATTTCTGTTTAGATAGTTTAGAATGAGGATCGAAGGTGAATGATCAGATTATAGGTCATAGGAGGAATATAGGAGCAGATACAATCTTCCTTCAACTTTGGGCTTGGAAAGTGTACCACCACAAGCCTGTCCGCTCGAATATTTTGTGTCGTATGTGAAGAATCGATTTACGCTAAAGCAATTTTGTTTAGAGTAAATTGAGCTTCAGAGACGAGAAGCACGTCGATTTCTTCGTGTGAATTTTGGGAGAGCCTGCTTACGTCCCAGAAACATATTTTTAACTGGCTCATTTTTTGTTTAGTAGAACTTGCTGGAGCATGTTTTGGTTTGGTGAAACAAACCGTGCATCGTTAAATTTTATAGTACATTCGACTACAAAGTATTATGCTGGTTTGAACCTCAGCCTTACTTTGACACTTATTGGGCAACTAATTACGTCCTCGTATAGGTGGCTTCAAAATTGTAATAAGTTTTTCTGATATTCCCCTACCACGTAGTTCGTTCTTTATTGCAGCATGATGAATTTTGTCGAGCGTATCAAGGCGTATTGTATCTAGAAGTCGATAAATCTTATATAAAACGCAGAGCGTCATTCGACTGATTATAATGTTATTCTTCTAAGGCTGTTAATAGGGTCAGTACGGTTTAGATATATCAAATAAACCGAAAAAATAATTAATTAAAATAAAATAACTTCTGATTATTTTTTTTTATTTGACAAAAAAATTATTAGCATGAAAATGTTTTTCAGCATTTCTTAAGCGCGTTAAAATATTCGGGTTCTCAAAAACACACATAAATTTTTTTACGGGTTTGGTTTCTTTGATGGATGGCCCAGTGCTTCAAAGTCTAATTTGGGGCTTCTCGATCGCATACAGCAGCGTATCAGAGAAAGAGAAAAAGGTGAATATTTTTTGAAGTGGGATATCCGACTTCCTTTAAATATTTCTATGAAATTTACGAAGTACCACAAACCAGGAAAGAATAAACGATCTTGAAGATGGTCGTAGCGGGCTAAACCATGAATTCTGCACCTTTTATTGGTAATTTGGCAATATTATGATAAGGCTTGAACATATTGTGGTTAGTTCTTACTATATAATAGTTAATTGGGGCAAGATTATGATCAAAAATAACTATAAAATAGTCATCGATATAAACATCATCGTTTAAATCCAACAATAGTATGCTAATCTTATATTATGGTAACCTCCAACCATATTTCATCTGCATGCAGCAAACAATGGCCAATATTTTGCATTAGTTTATATTTTCTAATCTTTCGCAGTAAATTACAAAATTCTCCAATAGCTAAGAGGTTCTTAGAATAGTAAAAAATTTTGTTCAATCCTAAAAAATGGAAAATTTTATTTAATAATAAAAAAGTTAAGAGATTTTTTTTTTTTCAGAAACTAGTTGTGGGTTTCGAAATAATTGTAAACATTTTGAATAGTTTATCAAAATATAAAATTCTAAAATTTTTAATTGAAAAAACATATTCATAAAACATGAAACAATATCGTTGTCATAGTTAAAAAAAAGTTATCTCTGTGTTTAGCTTTTTATACCCTCCACCACCACTAGTGATGACTGAGGCTATACTTAGTTTATCAATCCATGTGAAACTTTTTTATTATACATCCAAGACCCCATAAAGTGTATATATTCTGGCAGCTTAAGTAACTCTAAGTCGATTAAGCCATGTACGTCTGTCTGACCATCTGACCGTCTAACATCTGTCCTTCTATTGAAAACACGCTCACTTTCGAAAGACTCAAAAGAAAAGCACAAACTTGGTTGCTTGTAGTTACCCTAAACAGTTTGGCATTGAAATCCAGAAAAATCGGTTCAGTAGGCTCAGAGCTGTCAATGAATCAAAATGTGGAACCATCACCCGAAAGAGTTGATATTTTTGTTACAAAAACTAACATTAATGGTAGAAATATGCACGGAACGATATTAAAGTTTTCACAAATTGCTTTTGTACGACTGGAAATTGTAGTTTCATGAAGATCCATCCATATTTTACCCAGGGACCCATATAAACACTGCTCCCGGAAAACAGTTTAGTACGCCCTAAATCGTAATAAATAATGCCATCATTAGAAATTTTGGTATGAAATAATTGTATAAGACTAGAAATCACACTAACAAATTTCATGAAGATCAGTCCATGATTTTCTATAGACCCCATTTAAACCCTACTCTCGGAAAACAGTTTATTACTCCTAAAACCGTAATAAATAATGCTATCCTAATAAAATTTAATACCTCACAGTTTTATAGGACCACAAACCACACTAATAATCTTCGTGATAATTGGTCCATAATAAAGAGCTGCACAAGCACAAGAAAAATTGCTTACAAGCAATTTCATTAAATGTAGATAGTATGTGTATATTACTCTCTCATTACAAAACTCATACTTCCAAAAACAATTGTTTTGCTTTACGATCAAAATATAGAAGAATAGAACAAAACTGCACAAGAACAATGCTGAACTAAAATAAAGCTGAATTAGAACAAAGATGAAGTAGAACATTAAAACAGAAATAGAACATTCCAAGCATGTTTGAATGTTTTGATTGTAAACATAAACCAAAGAGAAAATTGCAAAGGGAGAAACTTTTGATTTAATTTCGTTTAAGTGGTTTTCAATGGGTTCGGTTGTAGGTTCCTTTAAAATATTATTAAAAATTTAGGAAATAATATAGGTAACTAATTTATTATTAAGCTTAAAGTCTTTTTTTTATTTTTATATAAAACTTTAAACGTTTATTTAACCAATATTTCGGCACTCCTTTGAGTGCCTTCTTCAGGGTTTTTTCTTCCTTATTTTATAAATTTTCAACAATTTTTAACAAATTTAACAATAACTGACAAATTAAAAAATTTTTCAATTAGAAATATTGGTTAAATAAACGTTTAAAGTTTTATATAAAAATAAAAAAATACATCAAGCTTGATAATTTAGTTATGCCTAATATAATAATAAAGGTCGACTAAAATAAAATATACATTTAGGAAATAATTCAAAAAAATCAATTTTGCTTACATTTAATGCATCCATTTCTGTTATAAGCTAAGATCACTTTAAATTTTTTAAATTCCTAATTACGTGCACTCGATGCTTTTACTATAATTTACCGTTTCTTTATTTCATTGTCTGTTTTTGTGTTGATATTCTGTTTGTTTTGATAATACAAGCACTAAGAAAGCAAAAGAGAAAAACTTTTCAAGTTATGCTTGTTTTGTTTTGGTGAGAGTAATGTGTTGTTATGTTTGTTTTGCTATGTATGTTTACAGTGAAATAATATGATTGATAGTTGTGTGAAGTAGAACACAGAACATTAAGAATATTTTGCGCAGCCCTTTAGTCCATAATTTACCATAAGTCCCATATAAAGCCTTTTCTGGGAAATAACCTAAATACGCCTAAAACCATAGTAGATATAGATATTGCGGTGAAATTTGTTCCAACTTTATTATATTCACTCCATAAGTTACCTTCGATCCCATATTAAGCAGTCTTCTGAAATTCACTGTTACCGCTTAAACTAATTTCACTGCTGTTGTTTTGTTCTTGCAATAGTTTTTGCAAGAAGGCGCAAAATTAAACGAGTACGATGATTTTTTCAAAAAGACAACTTTTTTATTAAACGGCATCTAAGCGACGACTGACTTTACAAATGTTAAAAAATTAAAGTAAACCTAAATTTAATGTGAAATTTGGCAATAAAGTAAAATGCGTAAATACATAAATATTACAAATATAGGTACATACATACATACATATGTGCATACATACTGCAGTGGCGTTGATATTTACAAAAATCAACTTGCTGCGATCTAACTAGTGAGTGTTCTTGTATTATAAGAGAATTATTAAAATGCACATTAGTGAGTAAGTATGTATGTATGTACATATGTAGAGCCATAAATGAAAAATTACAAACAAGAGCAACAAAAATAATATATTTATGTACCTTAGGTTTTACTTTAAATAATGTTACGGTTTTTAATAAATATGTATGTAAATATGTGAAGAATTTTGAGGAATACACCAAGGCCTAAGCTTCCGCCAACATCCTCCCGCCGTTGGAAGGCTACGGCTTTCAACCTATTCCACTGGTAGAACTGCCACTTTGGAAACTGCACGCTTGATTAAGCCACTATTTGTGCGAATAACTGCGACGCGAGCTACACCGTCGTCACCAAATATTAAATCAGAAACGCGACCTATTTTCCACTTTAGCGGTGGTTGATTTTCATCTTTCAAGATTACCATTGAGCCACAAATTATATTTTCACCCTTTTTACGCCACTTATTACGCTCTTGCAAAAGAGAAAGATACGAACAGCTCCATTTCTTCCAAAATGTTTGATGTAACTGGGCAACTCTTTGCCATCTGCTTAGTCGGCTTATGTCCATATCGGTGATATTAGGCTCAACTATAGAAACTAAAGGACCACCCACTAAAAAGTGTCCTGGCGTCAGCACGTCAAGGTCGTTGCAATTTTCAGAGATCGGATACAGCGGGCGGGAATTTAAAATGGCCGAAATTTGGCAAACTAAAGTGCGTAGCTCATCAAATGTTAACGTATTGAGTCCTACAGTGCGATAAAAGTGTAGCTTAGCAGATTTTACTGCCGCCTCCCACAATCCTCCAAAATGTGGCGACCTAGGCGGGATAAACTTCCATTCTATTTCGTCTTCGAGGCACTGCGCATGTATTTCTTTCTGGTGTGATTCGTTTAAAAACAATCGCTTTAAATCGGCTAGCTCATTTTTAGCTCCCACAAAGTTTGTTGCATTATCGGACCAAATTGTTTTAGGTTTGCCCCTGATGGCGATGAATCGCCGAAGGGCTGACAGAAACGATGATGTGGATAAATCTTGAACAACTTCCAAGTGTGTAGCCTTTGTTGAAAAACATACGAAAATTGAAATGTAACACTTAACAGGAGGGCGATTCCTCACTTCAGACTTGTAGTAAAATGGTCCGCAAAAATCCACTCCAGTGGTGCAAAAGGTTTTACTTGGCCTTACTCGATCGGCCGGCAAATTGCCCATAACATGCTGACTTAGTATTGGCTTCATTCTGAAACAACGTAAGCATTTTAAGATTATAGAACTTATTAATTTACGACCACCAATTGGCCAATATTGCTGCCTTATTGAGGCTAATAAAGCTTGCGGGCCAGCATGTAACAATTTTTCATGAAAATGCATTACAAGAGACGAAGTGAAGGGATGATTTTTAGGCAAAATAATAGGATGCTGGGCGTCAAAATCCAGACCTGAGTTCTGTAGACGACCACCTACACGAATTAAGCCAAAAGAGTCAATTATAGGCATCAGGGAACGAAGCGGGCTTGATGCAGGTATATTTTGGTTTTCTTTTAAGTACTTATACTCAACTGCAAAATGAGCTAAATGTATATTTTTAATTAAAAGATGTGTTCCGGCCTTGATGTCGCTTGGAGTTAATACTTCGTTTTTGTTTCGTAATTTAGGATATGCAAATTTAAACACGTATGCAAAAATTCGTTGCATTTTGCAAAAGGAATTATGGTACTTACACTGCATTGATAAGTCAGACACCAAAACCATCGCCAATTCATTTCGACGGCGCTCGGGTACCTCGGCTAAAAATGTTGCATTGTCTGGCCACTTAGAAGTTCACAACATAGAAATATTGGGCCATTGTTCCACAAGGTTGATTGTAGCAATTCTGTAGGCGATGCACCTCTTGAGAGAATGTCAGCAGGGTTTAAGTTGGTTGGAACATAGTGCCACGTCATCTTTTTTGTGATTGCTTGTATGCGAGAAACCCGGTTCGATACGAAAACGGTGAAATTTGAGGGCTGCTCTTTAAGCCACGAAAGTACCACCATAGAATCTGACCAGCAATGTACGTCACAATTATACGGCAAAGCTTTAACAACAACGTCAACAAGTTCTGCTAAAAGATAAGCTGCAGCGAGCTCAAGCTTTGGAACCGTTAAACTCTTTAGGGGAGATACTCTCGACTTAGAGCACAATATCGATGATTTTATAGCATTTTTAGATTCAGATCTTATGTACACGCATGCACCATAAGCGGCCAAACTGGCGTCACAAAATGCGTGAATTTGCAGCTTTGAATTTGGCGTCAAAACACACCGAGGAAACTTAAATTGGGCGATAGAATTAAATTGAGCGATATATTTTAGCCATGATGTATGCAGTGATTGGGGAAGGCTTTCATCCCACTGTAGCTGTAGCTTCCATAGTTGTTGCATAAAAATTTTTGCTTTTGTTATAACTGGGCCAATTAAACCGAGAGGGTCATAGAGACGAGCAATCGAAGAGAGAATAAAACGTTTTGTCACTGCTTTACAATTATCAAACGGATTAAACGAAAAAATAAAATTATCACCATTAGGGTCCCAAATTAAGCCAAGTGTCTTAGTGACATCTGTGCCATCGTTGAATTTTAAAAATGTCTCACACTGCTCTGGGGACAAACCATTCAAAACTGCGGAACTATTTGAGCACCACTTCCTTATGACAAAATTTGCGCGCTGTAGTAATACTGTAACCTGGTGCCTTATTTGCAGAACTTCTTCAACAGAATCGCCACCGGATAGCATATCGTCAACGTAGAAGTCACGCCTAATAATTTTTGCACCAATCGGGAAATTATTTTCTTCTTCGCTTGCTAATTTGTGCATTGAACGAATTGCTAGGAATGCTGCGGGCTTTGTGCCATACGTGACTGTATCTAACTTATAGATTTTAATTTCATCCTTTTCGTTTTCCCTCCACAAAATGCATTGCAGGTAATTATCTGGGTATGAAACTCGTACGCACCTGTACATCTTACAAATATCCCCACTAAGGGCAACCTTGAAGCAGCGATAGCGCAGGAGTGTATTAAAAAGCTTGGGCTGTATGGTCGGGCCAGCACACAATATGTCATTTAAAGAAAAACCAGTAGTAGTTTTTGCTGAGCCATCAAATACGACTCTTAATTTAGTTGTTGTGCTATCAAGTTTGTGCACACAATGATGAGGTAGAAAATATTTCTTTTGGGCAACCTGTGGTGAAATTACTGACATATGATTTAAAGAAATGTACTCACTCATGAATTCTGCATAATGAGCTTTGACCTCCGGATGATTATTTAATTTCTTCTCCAAACCTTTAAAACGTTGTAAGGCACGTTCATACGAGTCACCAAGCAAATACGTTCCTCGTCCTTCCTTTACAGGTAAGCGAACGGAAAACGAACCAGAATCGAGGCGAATAGTATTTTTTATAAAATGATCTTCACAAAAACTTTCCTCCTTAGTAAATGAATCGCTGCAGACAAAATTATTTTCTACTTCCCAAAAGCTTTTGAGTATAGAGCACAATTGATCCTCCTGATTTATACTAGTAGAAACTGCCAAGGACCACGAATGATGAGACCGAGGATTACCACCAGCAACTACCCAACCCAGTAACGTTTTTTGTAGCACAGGCAAATTTTCAGCTAGTTTTATTTGTCCTACTGACATTAAATCAAAAAAAAACTCGGCCCCAATTAAAATATTAATACGACCACATTTATCAAACGACGGATCTGCGAGCTGTATATTTTTGGGTATTTTCCATTCTGATGTATTGGTTTTAATACTCGGCTGATAGTCTGTAATACTGGGAACTACCATAGCTTTTAAAAATGTTGAGAACTCCTCATTCTTTGACTTGATTGCAAGGTCAACAGATTTCTCGATTGTGACACTACCCTCGCCTATTCCGGAAATAGTTGCATAGCTCTGATTGCATTTCAAACTTAAATAATTAACAAAACGGTTTGTAATTAAATTAAGCTGCGATGCCGAATCTAGTATTGCGCGACAAGGTACAAAAAATCCGAATTTATTTTTTACCATAATAATTGCTGTGGCTAACAAGACACCTACAGAAGGCATCGGATCACCGGACGAAACAAGCACTGTCTGCGAAGAAATAGGATCAGTTACGGGCTGTTCTACAGGGGCATTGTCAATGTGTAGCAATGTGTGGTGTTTCAGGGCACACTGACGACAACAACCTGAAGCACAATTTTTTAACATGTGTCCCTTCTTTAAGCAGTTTAAGCACAGCTTCATTTTTTTTGCTTCCTTAAAACGAAGATGGGGCGACAAATTTAAAAAGCGTGAACAAGAATTAATAAAATGATCTGCAGAATCACAAAAGTTGCATACTTTAGCGGAAGTTGCCACCGAAACATGAACGTGGCGATTATTAGATTTTTTCAAAACAGGTTGCTTTGTGGTTTTACTTGCCGCTGAGCTCTCCACATTTTCAGCCATTCGACATCGTTTCTCCAAAAATGCTGCCATTGAGGCCCAGGTAGGTAACTCACTCACAGGTAAATGTTCTTCCCATTTTATAAGCGATTTAGAATCCAGCTTCGTTGAAACCAAATGAATTAAAAGCCCATCGACCAATTGCTGCTGATCCGCAATTGTTTGAATAGCACGCAAATGCGCATTCATATTATCACTCAATCGACGTAGCCCTGCTGCAGAGCCATTTTCCACACAACTAAGAGCAAAAATTTCTTTTATGTGCGTTTGAAAATTTAAAACTTTGTTGTCAAAACGATTTCTCAACAACGCACAGTGGCGCCATTTGAGTTTTTTCGTTGCAAAAATCATATCTTTTGAACCGAATAAGATAATTGAACAGTTTAAACAGCATATGATAGATAACTGTTCAGCCTATGAAATGAGCGTTTGGAAAGGGTGCTACGCTTTGTAGGGGCCTACTTATGGGTTATCAAAGTTAAAATTGTGTGTTTTTTTGAAAACCGAAAGTCGGTCAACTTTGAACGGTTATATCTTCTAAACTAAAAATGTGATATTATTAAGAGTGGCATATTTGAAATCGTTGAAAAGTTTCCTATAACATGGGTTTATTCAAAACTTCGTCGGCATTCATGAAAATTTTGATTTTTGCAACCTCGCTTGCTCTACGGGCGCCACTGTGCAACGTCAAGGCTTCTTGGTAGTTTGCTTCATTTAACTCTAGTGATGCAATAGTATCGAGGGCAACGTTTTCTAAACTCGCACGTAAGTAATGAAATTTTTCAAGGGTGCTTAAATCCACGTTATCATTTATGACGGTAGAAAATAACGAAATGAAATTTGGCCATTCTGAGTATGAACCACAAAATTTAGGAATCTGTATTTCAGGCACTTTTGTTCGCCGGGGCATTATATGAGATGGCGTTTCATCAAGAGAAAATTGGCGCATAGTTGACGCACGTTGATTAGCCTCCATTTTGTGAAAGATAGCAATTTGGCGCGTTAATTTAGCCTTCACATCAAAGTACAATGAAATGAACATCATGCGATCGTTGCTTACCGAACCACTGCACTCATTTTCATCTATTACTTCTTGGGCCTTTCCAAAGTTTTTGTTGATTTCCTCAATGTATTCTAGACGAACAGCTAGCTCCGCTTCGTCGTATTGCTCTAATTGGGCTGATGATAGCATTTGATTTAAGTCCTGTAACTGCTTCAAGATTACGACAGTTTTCGAGCGAAAAGGTGCTAAATCTAATGACACTGCAGACTTCTCCATATTGTTGGTTGCCATTTTTCACAAGGCTGCGATTTATTCAATACTATAATTGAATGACAATTTAAACCAAAATAGTTGTATAAAAATAATTGTCAGCATCCGAATTGATATTGACACGCAAAATAAATATCCAAATTGATATTTGGTTACAAATGGATCACGTCGGGGTCACCAATGTTTTGTTCTTGCAATAGTTTTTGCAAGAAGGCGCAAAATTAAACGAGTACGATGATTTTTCCAAAAAGACAACTTTTTTATTAAACGGCGTCTAAGCGACGACTGACTTTACAAATGTTAAAAAATTAAAGTAAACCTAAATTTAATGTGAAATTTGGCAATAAAGTAAAATGCGTAAATACATAAATATTACAAATATAGGTACATACATACATACATATGTGCATACATACTGCAGTGGCGTTGATATTTACAAAAATCAACTTGCTGCGATCTAACTAGTGAGTGTTCTTGTATTATAAGAGAATTATTAAAATGCACATTAGTGAGTAAGTATGTATGTATGTACATATGTAGAGCCATAAATGAAAAATTACAAACAAGAGCAACAAAAATAATATATTTATGTACCTTAGGTTTTACTTTAAATAATGTTACGGTTTTTAATAAATATGTATGTAAATATGTGAAGAATTTTGAGGAATACACCAAGGCCTAAGCTTCCGCCAACAGCTGTATTGAAATTTACTCTTATTTATGTTTTTTAATACCAAAAATCACTGTACAGAATTTTTGAATGATTGATCCATAATATACCATACGTCCAAGATAAATTCCCCTCCAGAAAATAATTTCAGTTCGGCTTAAAATGTTGCGAATCATATTTTTCTGAAGCTAGTTCAAAATTCTAAAAAGAAAAGCACACAGCTTTCCGATTGTCGGTCAATAATTTAATATGGTCTAAGCGGCAAACGTCCGTTTTTTATGCAGATTAATTAATAATATATAAATAACATATAGAGCCCAGTCCAAAAATATTCGAAATTTCGGTGGAGGGTATCAGATATTCGGTACAGCACTCTAACTTGTTTTTAACTAATCACAATTTTTCCCATCCATTTCCCACATGTAAAATAAAATCCTGCAAATTTTACCAAACGTGTAGAGTATTGTTTACCAAATTGGTAGTTTTTCCTCTTTAAAAGTTTTGTCCCCTAAAATTTGTGAACATTTTTAAAATAATTAATACAAAATTTTATTTTAATATTCTGTGAAAATATTAAAGTTTCTTTAGCTTATAGAAGAGTGTACAAAATGTTTTTCTATTCTTGCTAAAGCACAGCTTTTCACATAAAAAAAAGGATTCTATGTCATTATGTCCCCCATGAAATGGTAATAAAAAAAGGGGTTTTTATATGGTTAGAACATAATAATACCCTTTTTCTAATTCTATGAATTACACTTCTCTTTGTCCTTCTGCTGTGTATTAATATATTGGTATATTTTTTACTTTAATTTTGGAAATTTTTTATTTTAGTGAGGTTTTCGGTTGATGTTGATGCTGTTTTACAACAGATGTGTAAATTGTATTGTCCTTAATTGTTTAATTGGAATTCAGATACAGAAACTGGAAAAAAAAAATTAAAAACTAAATCTACAGAAAGTTAAGTTTTTAAAGCTGAAATTTAAGTTCAAAAACAAAAGACTATTGTGAGAATGATTTGTATAAAACAAATATTTAATATGTTCTTCAAAAAAACAGTAAAACTTACACGCAGAGAAAAAATAGGGTTGGCAATAGTTACGGCAACTACACTATGTTTATTGTAACAATATATTGTTGTCGTATACAAAATAGTGTTATTTTTACTAAATATCAACAAAATTATAGTTACTGTAAACATGTCAATGTTAATCGCAATTATAAATTTATGTATGGTTCACTGAAATATAATAGTTTTTATCACAACTAAATAATGATAACTTTGAAAACATATTATATTCCTCACAACCATTTAATGATATTTAAGAGCCATAACATGATAATTTTCCATACGTGTACTTATAATATGTTTAATATGAAAGCAAAATATCTTTACTCTAATAATATTTTGTTACCGCCATTTGTAAAATAATTTTGCATCAGTTGTGTCGTTTGTTTTACATATGCCGATTAATTTTTATTACCATTAAAAAAAAAAAAGTTTAAACAAATTAAAAAATAATGAAATTGTAAGCACATTAAAAAAAATTTTTAAGTGTCACAAAATAAAATATCAATGCTAAAAAAATTTTAATCTTGTTTGAAAATGGTGCAAAAATATTGACCATGGTTTTATGTTAATTTAGAGAAAAAGAATGAAAATTCTATAAAGTACTTTATAGATAATTGTGACCTACGACAAAAATAGGTTAAGCATATTATGTTTAAAGGTGCATCATATTATGATGTGAAATATCTGTAACAGTTTAACGTTAAGTTCGCCAGTAAGTAAATAAGCATAAATAAATATTAAAAATATTTTTTGGTTTTAGATTTAATCCACATATTATTATGATTAACATGATAATTATATGATTACTTCTTAACTTATTATTATTAACATGATAATAATATGATTACTTCTTAGCTTATTATGACTAACATGATTATAATATGATTACATTTAATTATAATATGATGTAATAAATACAAATTAGAATTAGGGGAAAATATTATGATGTAATATTACGAATATATTTTTTTATAATATGATTCAATAAAAATCGTAATATGTTGACTACAATCATGAATCTTATCATAATATGTTGCTCTTAAAATATGTTTACCACAACCACGTTTTTTCTTTGAGTGTAGAAATGCAACTTTTAAAAACATTTACGGGCGTAATTTGGCAACTGTTATTAGAACTCGAAATTGTCCAAAGTTTTAGGCTTTTTTGCATGAACTTTGCATTACTTCAGAGCTAAACTCGACTAAAATTAATTAATGGGTCACTTTTCTTTGCTAGTCTTATACTTAGCAGTGCTGCCAACACTTCACAAGCAAAAAATAAATTTAAAAAGTTAAATTTAAAGCAAAAAATTACAAAATATTGGCTTAAAGACGCTTTGTTAAAAAACAAAGTAAAGTGCTATATTCAGCTGTGATGAATCTTTTATATCCTCCACCGAAAGCTAGAATTTCAAGAGTTGGCTCTATATGGGGTATAAAAGTTACTAAACAATCTTTTTAAAACTGGAAGAATGCATGGTTTTATTTTTGCCAATATAAAGCTAAATTAGACCATATTTTACCACAACATCTTTATTTGCTACGGTATCAGGTGTATTTTAATGATTTTCCGAGAGCTGGTTTTATATAGGGCCTATGGTAAATTATGGGCCGATCTTTACGAAATTTGACAGTGTGATTTCTTGTAATATGACAAATCAAATTTTACTCCCATAGAGTAATTCGTTACGGTTTAAGTCAGGGTTTGAAAACTATGCGAAACCAAAAACTGTCGAACAAAAAATGATAATTTGTGTACAACTTTTCGCTTTTTGAGTTGGTTTGACAGCGACTCTTTACATTTAATGAACCAATGACAAATGAAGAAGTTGAAGAAATTGCAGGTTTTCAACTTTGAGGGCAGTTTTTTAAACACTGGTTTTAGACGTGCTAAAGTGTTTTCCGAGATTGTGCTTTATATGGGGAATATGGTATATTATGGACCGATCTTCACGAAATTTGACAGTGTGATTTCTTGTCTTCTTAAACTATGAATAGCATTAACCGTTTCGGTTTTAGGCTCACTAAAGTGTTTTATGAGAGTGGCCTTCGAGTTGGGCTTATGTTAAATTATAGATCGATATTCATGAAATTTAGTAGTAAAATTTCTAGTCATATAAAACAAATTTATGCAAAATCTTATATTGGTCCGTGCATTTAGCCACCATTTATTTTAATCTTCTTACCAAAATTATCAATATTTTTGAGGGTGGTGGCTCCACATTTGCACTCATAGCTCTTATCCTATGTAACCGATTTTGCTGGATTTTAATCTAAAGCTGCTTAAGGCAACTAGAAGCATTTTTACACCAATATTGTTCCTATTTTAGTCGCTCAAAACTTAGCGTGATTTCAACAGACAGACATACCGCAGGCAGACAGACGGGCATGGCTATATCGACTTTGAATTACTCAAGGAGCCAGATTATATATATATATTTTGGGGTCTGAGTTAGACATGGCTGTCTGTCTGACCGTCTGTTCAAAAGACTCCACAGAAATTTTATATTGTATTTTATTCGACCTTTATAATAACTGTATAAATAAAAGAACTTATTTTGAGCTCGAGGTCTTTCTTAATTATTTTTATTTTATAATAATTTATAAAATTTTGACGATATGTCGTTTTTCATTGAAAAACATCTTCTGATCTATAATCTAGAAATGACAAGTTAATTGAAAAAATTATTAAACAGAAAAAACTTAACTATTATTATGTTGTGTTAACATCGTCTAATTATGAACTAAGTTCACAATTGTTATTAAAAAAGCAGTACAAATTTCATGTTGCCAACACTTCACAGAACTTTACCATATGCCCCATATAAAGCACACTATCAGAAAACATTTTAGTACGCCTTAAACCGAATTTCGTAAGATTAGAAACTACTCTGCGTTTCGTAAAGATAGGTCCATATAGGTCCATGGGTCTTATATAAAGCGGCCCTTTGAGAAGCAATTTAACAAGCATTCGAAAAAAAATTGTATTACGGTATTAAAATTTGGTATAATTAAGGTATTTTTTTAAAACTAGAAGTCAGTCTACCGAATTTTGTGAAAACCGCTCAATACTATTCGGTAGCCCCAATATAAAATCCGCTCCTGAAAATTACTTCAATATGCCTTATAATATTTTTAATATAAATCATGATATTTTATTTTGATAAGGCAACGAATCTTAAAACTGTGAGATCCAGGTTCTATAACGATTGGCTCATATTTTATAGATACCATATATAACCACCCCCGAAATATGTGGAATCTCGGTGGAGGGTATTAAAGATTCGTTACAGCCTAATATAGCACTCTTGCTTGTTGTTTTTATTATTGTTTGGGAAAAATCGTTAAGTAAAAAAATTCGTTAAAAATACAATATCAAATTATATTCTACCTTAAATTACAGGGCAGTAGTTACGTAGATCTTCAGCCGGTCTTAACAACACACCTCGAGCCTCCGGGTCGACTAAAGAAATGAGTTGTATTAATATTTTTAATGACAAAATGTTACAAAATTCTTAAATGCAGTAATCATTTTAAAAAACATATCAAACTGAATTCAAGGAAAATACACAATATTCTTTTATCGTTGCTGTACACTCAACATTTGCAAAAAGTCCTGTACACAGTCTTGTGGGTATTAAAATGTGGCCAGAGGTTGAAAAATTAAAAATGCAATAAAACAAAAGAAGGATGTGGGCTTAAATTTAGAAAACATTTTTGATTAGTGCCAGCTATGAAAAAGAAAAAAAAAACATCCTCTGTAAAACATTAACTTTTATTATAAATTACATTTAACACCTTTGGGTGTTTGTGGGAGTTTTAAACTGAGCATGTGAGTAATTGCAAACATGATTTTCATTCATGTTTTTGAGTTGATAACGTTTAGATACACGAAGGGAGCTTTACATTTGTAAAGAAAATTATTTTAAATTAGTTTAATTAATGTTTATTATCATAAAATTACTGCTAGGGGGACTTTAATCAAACTTTTAATTAAATAAATTTTATATAAAGGTTTTTAGAAGAGGTCTGCACCAGATAATTTTATTAAGAACTCAACAAAAAAGAAGTACTTAAATATTCACTCTATATTTTCGTTATTGTTTACAAACTAACTTGTAACACACTAAATTAAAACGATCGTTTAGTTGTTGTGAAACTGCTTGTTTCCCCTTACACCCTCTAATATAAAGTGTTTTTGCAAGGAGGTTTCGAAAACAAATAATTTTTATATTTTGCCGAACGTAGGGGTCGCCTTGTTTACATTTTTCGTTACATCTTAGGCATTTACAGTCGGATCTTAAAGGATGCTATATCAATGTTTTTGTCTCGAGAAGACCAATGTTTTGCTCGAAGGGGTCATTGACGTCAAGTATCTCGTTCTAGTATTTTTGCACCAGATCTCTGTTCGTACCACCCAAATGTCAGAAAATTAAAGTTCGCAAGAAACTATACTTTTGCGAAGGTAAGTAATTCGTTAATTTAAGCAGAAATATTTTTTAATTTAATTAGAAAATAAAAGCTCGCAAAAAATCATTATTATTTTGCTAGGGAAGATTTTCTATAATTCCTGTAGAAAAGTCAGCATTTACAATCGGATCATTAAATATGATTTAACGAAATCGTGTCTTTTTATCTACCCATCTTGCTTGTCTAACCCGTTCGCTTCCAAACAAAAGCAAATATTATTTTTTTTGCTTTTTTTTCCAAAGTAATATACAAATTTCCGTCTAGGAATTTAAATTGAAAAATCAGTATGCAAAAAAAAGTCCTCTATCCGTTCATCGAAAATAACGCAGACATTTCCCACCCTGGTATCAATGATAGCAAACGAAGATCCGATAGTACGTTCAGATGGATACGACAACATTTTTTCCGGCCGCAATGAAGCAACAGGATGCATTCGTCAAATCTTCGGTCCACAATTTTAAATTTTCATAAATCAACGCATGGACCAGATTTCTTCTAGTCTAAAGAGCCGCCAAAAATACAGCCAATTTTAATTGTTTTCGTATAACTAAATTTAAAAATGTTTCTGTTGGAGTTATTGCAAATGTCAAGGATATAACGAATAATGTTAAAAGCCGACCCCTGCGTTAGGCAAAAAAAAATTTTTTTTTTCGAAACTCCTTGTAAAAAATCTTTATAGTAGAGGGTATATGGAGCACTTTTTTTTCCTTGCACTCTCAAAACTTATTTAAATAGCAAACATGCCGGCACAAATCTGCCTTAAAAATTAAAAATAAAACACATGAGCAAATGCATACGATTGAAATGTGAGTAATGTGTTGAGTGGCGGTTACACTCTTTTTCATAAGCGCAACATACAAATAGGTGTAAGAAAAAATGGAAAACATTAAGTGTACTAAAAGGTGATCCACTTTGAGGTTCCCTACTTTTTTAAAAAAAAAAACCCAGAAAATTCAAATTTAATGGGGAATGTTTATTATCATTTGAAAGAACATTCTTTGGCATTTATTTTTTGAAGATTATGTCTATCAAATGTTGGTCGTTACTACGTCGCAGATGGTCCATCCGTTGAGTCCAATTTTCGATGAATCGTTCGAGCATTTCGACTGGTAACTGGTGAATGACACGCTTGATGTTTTCTTCCAAGGCCTGAATAAAAGGAGGCTTGTCCGCATAAACTTTAGACTTTACATATCCCCACAGGAAAAAGTCTATCGGTATTATGATATCACACGGTCTTGGTGGCCAATCGACCGGCCCAAAACGTGAAATTATGTGCTCACCGAAGTGTTCTCTCAATAAATCCATTGATTGATGCGATGTGTGGGAAGTAGCGCCGTGTTGCTGAAACCAAATGTCGCCGAGATCACGAGCTTCAATTTCAGGCATCAAATAATCGGTTATCATGGCACGATAACGGTCGCCATTCACGGTTACGTTCACACCGGCATTTTTTTTTAAAGAAATATGGACCGATGATTCCACCGGCCCACAAACCACACCAAACCGTTGTTTTTTCTGGATGAAGTGCCAGTTCTTGAATATCTTCACGTTGCTCTTCGTCCCAAATGTGGCAATTTTGTTTGTTGACATACCCATTGAGCCACAAATGGGCCTCATCGCTGAACAAAATTTGCCTCGAAAACGTCGAATCTTCTTGGAACTTTTCAAGAGCCCATAGAGCGAAGCGATGTCGCTTGGGAACGCGTAAGTCTTTCCATTATGAAATGCCAAACAATACTAAACAAAAATAACAGGACAGCATGACACGACTCAAACGGGATCTGTCAAAAAAAGGCTATTGAAAAAAGTATCTCTACTTGAATCGCCCTATAAATTTATTTTTTTTTTTCGAGCGTTTTTAGAAAATAATAATGAGGTATTAATCTTTTTGTGAACGTATGTTGTGTGCAAACACTTGAAGAACCAAGTGCGGTTTGATTTCCACAGGCCTATTAAACACATGCTTGTGTGCTTGTGTTTTACTTTTTTGGGTAAAAAACAGAAGTAAGGAAAACATGTGAGATCAATTAAAAATGGATAATCATTCAAAAAGCAAATTTCGATCTACCAAAGGTTAAAAATACAATTTGGTTTAAGGATTGATGTTTGACTACTGACGTCAGCAGTCATCGATGGCTGCGAGTGTAAGACGGCAAATCCCTTTGAGAAGACCTAGTGGTTGAGGTCGAAACATGTCAGGGTAACCAGCCGCCTGGGTTCGAATCACACGCCAGCCAGCCTGGCTTCGAATCCCAGGTCAGTCAAGAATGAAAATTATCAATAACAATTTTAATTAATTTCCCATGTTGTAAAATTCCTTTCTTCATAAAAATAATTTAATGAAAATTAAATTTAATGAACTTAAGCCTAATTAAAATAGTAAAAATTTGGTAACGCATAATCTTTTTTTATTTTATGGTAAAGAAACACCCAAAGTATATCTAGAGTATTATAACCCTCATAGGTACTCACTTGGTTATTGTATCTTTAAGTGTGAGTACAATAATATGTGCATAAGCAATTTTTACTTACAATCGTTTGTTATGCATACCAAAAACACACATCATTGGCTAAATTTGTAGTCATTGGAGTGAAACTTGGCACGAATACGATTGGCATGGTGTTTCGCTCATCTTTAACAATACACACTCGCACATTTTCGCGTGTTAATAATTTTGCATACTTACTTTTAACGTACCCCAGTAAAAAATGTGCTCCAAAAGGAGCAGGTTTTATGTATGAATTCATACCTCAAATCGCTTCAAACCTGCTGATGGGATGCCTTATTTTTGTATGGAGTGTTCCCGGTTTCGAGGACTATTTTCTGCTTAGCATTTCTTTTAACATAATAAAACATGCAAATAAAGCACCCCTAAAGTGCTTTTTTAAATATTAACATATTCATAAATTTTTTGCTTTTACTGGTTTAAATGCCTTTTTAAAGCATTTTCGTAAACCATGATATATTTTTATTTTTTTCCGCTTTAAAACCGTCTTCGTTTTCAGCACTAAGATAGCAGCTTTTTTTTTGTATGTTTTATTCGTTATTATTTACTGCTGTATAAGAGCTCTCTTATTGAAGCGCTCGATTATGCGCTTTTTCTCTTAAGTGCTTCAAAAAACATACATTTTTTTTACTGGGACCTTAAATTATAATTTTGTCATTCTCTGAGTGTGAACATGACGTGAATTTTTCGAGTCACGTGTGCTTTACGCGTGAAGCACTAGTGAATGCTTTTACTTTAAATATTACTGATGAGTGGAAGATAAAGTATGATTACAATATAAGACTTGCTTTCGCGATAGTGCATGATTAAAACTTCTAAATTACACATGATTTTGCAGCCACTCACGAGGACTTTCTTGCGAAACTATTTACCACATAAATATTGAATAATATTTTAAATAAATATTTGTCTAAATTTTTAAAATACGTTGTAAGGCCTTAGAAAATCATTGCGTGATTTTATTTAATTACTTTATTTATTTATTTATTCAACTGAACGCAATTAAATGCCTTTATACGCCATTTCCTCCCCCTTATCGTTACTCACAAACCACTTCATTATACGTGTTTGTTTGCAGGCTGTACAGTATACATTTTATCAATGAAATCAAATCTTGATTTTATTTGGGATACTACTTCAATATAATATTTTCTTCAGTTTTTAAGTATATATGTCCTTTCGATATCGAAACAGAATAAAAGAGACTCATTTGGCTTAAAGAAAATTATCGCCATTTAAATCGAAAGAATTACAAATTACACCTGATCAACACCTAGAAGAAACTTTCCACGCTGTACACACGACAGTAAAATTACAACCATAGTACAGTAATTACCTACGAAGTGGCAACCCTCAATTTGAGTAAACTTTATATCGGGTGTTTTATCAGCTGCATGAGAAATTTCGATATCAATAACTATGGTTTGACAGCTGAGAATGCCAAACTGTGTTGACATTTCTATTCAGTAAAGTTTTTTAACGCTAGAACGACGCTTCCAGTGGAGAATATATAACCAATAAAAGGTGAGTTCCTCAACACTGACGTTTTAAAGATCTAACCCATTGGTCTATTTATACTATTATAGAAAAATGTAGGCCACATTTTATCGCCTTTCTCATTCCGTGTACAAAACTTTTATTTCCGTCAGCGTTTTGATGGGGCAGGGTTTGGCTCAATTTTAACACCAATGAACTTTTATATATTAAAGTACACAGAAAAAAATAAAAATTGATTTAATTAAAAAAAAAGTGTAATATTAAATAAAAAGTATCAATTAAACGTTTCATTTACTTGATTAAACGTTTAGTTAAATTGATTAAACGTTTAATAAACTTGTTTAAATTTTTAATTAAAACCGATTTTAGTTTTGATGAAAAATTAGCGATTATTTTTTCTGTTTAAGGTTTAAAAAGATTTTTTTAGTTTTCAGTTGTTCATTCAATTAAAACAAAATTATCCGCGTTTTAAGACCCTCCAATCCAAGATCATTTCTGCCATTTTTTTAATTTAAATTTGTAATATTTACTAAAATTGTATAATGATTTCTTACTAAAGCAAACAAATTATTATCTGTAATTTTTTATATCTTATAATTTGATTTGATAATATCCGCAAAGTCGTTTAGAAATGACAAATTTATTTTAATTTTGCTCCACTGTGGACAGTTATAATTTCATCCACAAAAAAAGTAATGAATTTTGCATAATTTGTTTTACACAATCTCCATCTTCTTGTCACATCCACAAATCTTTAAACTACAAGCCAAATGCATTTTAAGCTCCTCTAACGAAAACTATTGTCAGTTATTAAGTCAGCTTTTTACTCTGTTTTTGATTTAAAAACTCTTTCTTGTTAAGCTTATGCCATAAAGTCTCGACAAAAGTTTATGTCGTTTAAGTTTTTATTGTCCTTTGTTTTTGTTTTATTTTTATTTTTTTTTTTTTTTCTCATAAAAAGTTTTGACTGAAAAAAGTTATTATTCCATATATTTTGTGCAAAATTTGTTGTTGAAATTCATTTCATGTAAAACGTTAGAGTAAGTCCACCCGTATTATTAAAATTTATCATTTTGTTTTTCAACAAATACAATTTTTTTGGTACTTTTTATCTTTTAGTTTTATTATGGGACCAAAAATTTATTAACAGTGCTAAAGAGATTTGTAATCGGGCTTTTAGCAACGCTATAATTTATCCAATAATTGATTTATTTGTAAAGTGTTTGTTCTAGAACTTAAAACAAATATTATAAGTTTTTTTTTTTTTTATAAAAAAAGTACAACTCTATTAAATTTAGTATTTAAATTTATGATGTTATATTTATGATCTTGCCATAACTCTTAAAACACTTAACACTTTATAATTTTTACTAGTTTATAACATGCAAGATTAAAAAGGATTATTGGCGTTTAAAAGCATTTTAACAGTAGTTGAACAAATCAAGTGATCCATTATGAGGTATTTATTTTTTTTGGAATATTAGATGAAAGTTTATTTTCTTCTTTTTAGGGGTTGAAGAACATCTGCCTCTTGTAATTCAACCCTCAAAGTGCAGCCAGTACCTTAAGCTTGTCTGGGCCCTAAAATGTGTAGAGTCTGATGTGGTCACATTAGAACTAAAAGCTGTACCCCAAACATTGTGATAAAGTTTTTTTTATCGACGCGTGGGTCATTTTTGTCTAAACAGGTACACAATTGTCGCATATGGAGTTAGACCATATCAAGAACAGCTGCGGTGCCCAATGCACGAAATCATTTTAAAATATAAGCAAAACCATATTGTTTGATTCAATTTTATTTTTTACAATTTCAAGTTGCATCGGGCTTAAAAAATACACTTTATAAGGTCGTTTTTATACCCTGCGCCACTAGTTGGGAATAAGGGAACACTTAGTTTGCTATTCCGTGTGAAACTTTTTTAATATTCAACTTAGACTCCATAATCTGGGTCCTTAAGTAATTCTAACGGCCAATTTCACCAAATTCATTTATAGCTAACTATTTCCTTAACTTCCGGCAATTATAAAAGAATATAACCCACTATAACTGAACTTGGTGAAATTGGCCCTAAGTCGATTTGGCCATGTCCGTCCTTCTGTCTGTCCTTCGGTTGAAATCACGATCACTTCCGACAGACTTAACAGAAAAGAGCCAATTTGCTGTCAAATTATTAGTTGTACTAAGCGGCTTGGGACCGAATTAGATCCAGTACAATCGGTGTAGTATGAAAAGAGTTATAAACGCAAATGTGGCACGACTTCCCTAAAAATATTTATATATCTGAAAAAAAAAAAATAATATAAATTGGGTGGGGGAATGCACCAATTTTCATCAGATATGACAAAAAAAAATCTTTTAACAGTTTTATTTTGGGCGGGAAAAAGTCCTCAAAATAGTTTTAATTTTTCATGTGAAGTTTTATATTATGACGGAAAAATAAAACTCCTCAAAAGTGCATTATTCCATTACGCTTAAATAAAACTCGCTTTTAAAGAACTTAATTCGACCCTTTATTTTTATGTTTAAAAATAACTGGTAACTGTGAAGTTGCAACCGGTTAAGTTTCTGGAAGAACACTTCAATACGAATCTATTGCTAAACTGAAAAGTTTTTTGGTATGACTAAAACCGTTACAAATAATGTCATTGTAGTAAATTTTGTCTGTCATAATTTATATAAGACTGGAACATACGATAAAATTTAGTGAAAATCGGTGTTACGCTCCGGTTATATTTTCCGAATAACAACAATCGTCGAATTCAAAATATTTAAGCCGTATAAAATACTTTGGTTAAGGCCATGAAAAGGTTAACCCGCTGGCTCTACAATACGTGTCGTGGGTATAGCAGACTCTCACACCTATAGAGTGTGCGAAATTATATTAAAAGCAAAAGGTCTTCAAAGCCATTTTCTTCACAAACAGCTACATGACGAGGTGGCATGTCACATGGGGTACATTTTTCCTTCCAAAATAAACGCCTTACACAGAACTATTACCCTTAATTTAAATCTGTCCCTATTATATACACAATTATGATCACGTTCTCTTATATGTATTAGTTTCAGCTATCATTTCCATAACAAAAAACTTTTAGATTAATTTTTGCAATATTTGGATTAACAAAAATTTATTGAAACAAAAAGGAAGATAATAGTAAAAAGGAAAAAAAATATTAAAACAAACGTATGATCATTACTCAATGAGTGATACGATAATATTGTAAAGAAAATAAAAAAAGTAAGACATAATGAGAGTTATTTTCTTAAATTAATAATTCGGACAAAGGGGACGAATGTGAATCGGACTACGATATTTGAAAAAATACCAATATACATATATATTTAATGAATGAAAATTATACTTTAAAAAAATCAAAAGAAAAAGAAAGAAGAATCATCACTTACAATAAGAATTTGTATGTTTTTGGTTTTTCAATTCCATTGATGATGATGGTCCAGCAGTCAATGAAGATCGTTATTGTTGCTTAAGTAGTTAATTGTTAATAATGATGTGTATTTGGTAAATTAATTTGAATGAAAAGTAAATACATTTTTACACTCGAAATATAATCCTGCTCGTCAGGAAACGTTTTCCAAAGACTTTAGAAAAGCTAAAAATATACAAATAAGACCATAAAGAGAATAAGAATTTTAAACACTCAGATCTTACATGTAACAATATCAAAGCTTCAACAAAGCCACAACAATAAAAATTGAATTTATCTTTCTTACATTCCTCTAACAACTACAATTCGTGTTGGGAAAAACCAGCCAATTGTAGGGGAATGTAAGAAATTATCAAAGTTGTTTGTGGGAATACTATTATTTATTAAAAGATTTTGTTTGTTGTGCTTAATTCCCTTTTTAAATAATTGATAAAAAGTACTGAAATTTATTGTTGGAGGATAAGCTGTTCCTATGCGCATTTCACTGGTTGCTTAGGCCAGATCATCAGGAAACGTTCTCCTAAATAATTTTAGAAAAGCCAAAGCTATCAGCAAACAAAACTACAGAGGGAATGAGAATTACCTACAAACACTCAAAAAGTCTTGTTTGCAACGATATCAAAGCTTAAACAAAATACCAAACAATAAATCAGTGTTGAGTTTTTATCTTTTTTACATTTCCCGCTACAATTAGTTAGAATTCTCCCAACATTAATTGTAGTTGTAAATGGGTAAAGAAAAAACATATTAAAAACAAAAACAAAGTGCTTTTATTGTTTTGTATTGTTTGTTTTTGTTTTTAATATGTTTTTTCTTTACCCATTTACAACTACAATTAATGTTGGGAGAATTCTAACTAATTGTAGCGGGAAATGTAAAAAAGATAAAAACTCAACACTGATTTATTGTTTGGTATTTTGTTTAAGCTTTGATATCGATAAATGTCCATTTATCAATTATTTAAAAAGGGAATTAAGCACAACAAACAAAATCTTTTAAGGAATGTAAGAAAGATAAATTCAATTGTATTGTTGTGGCTTTGTTGAAGCTTTGATATTGTTACATGTAAGATCTGAGTGTTTAAAATTATTATTCTCTTTATGGTCTTATTTGTATATTTTTAGCTTTTCTAAAGTCTTTGGAAAACGTTTTCTGACGAGCTGGCCTAAGCAACCAGCAAAATGCGCATAGAAACCAGCTTTCTCACAACAATAAATTTCAGTGTTTTGGTCATAAATAAAAATTGGGAGTTTAGTACGTCATTAATAAATGAATTAATTAATAAAAAATAATTCATAAATATGTTATACATATTTTTTAATTAATACATAAATATTATGTAGTAATTAAAAAATAAACTTTAAGATAATTTTATTAGTTATTTCAATAGTTTGAGGAGATCTTAAAAAATAATCTTTTAGAAATATAAGTTGGCTTAAATGTTTAGGATTAAGGCGATTCTTTTCTTTAGATTTGATAACACTTGACTCGGAAAAAATTCTTTCACTTATCGTAGATGTTGGAGAAATCGAAAGCAGCCCATAATACAGAAAATCCAATTTCTCAGTTCTTTTCCTGGAATTCTCCATTAGAGTTTTGTTTATATTTTTTTTTTTATTTTAACTCTGCCAATTGTTTCGGTTAACTCTGTTTAAATATGAGAAGAAACAAATAACTAAACGCATACATATAAAAAGTACGTAAAAGAAAAAGCTGTTGACAGCAAACACTTATTTAAAATGAAGATCACTTAACTAACACCGTCTTTGTTTGTATGAAAAAATATTTTCTAAGCACATACCTTTTGTATATGAGACAAAACAAATAATTAACAACTCAAAAAAATATTTTAAAATACTACAAAAAACTAAAAATTTTTTACGTCGGTTAATCGACTGAAATTAACCGGTTTAGTCGTTAATCGAAAATAGCCAATTTTAAATTAACCGATCAGTTAATCGGGTAGTACATAAACGGTTAACCGATTAACGGCTAACCGAATGAATACCCTAATAGGCATACATATTTGCATTCATAGATTGTATGTAAATATCTTTATAAACGTGCGCACATCTTTCTTGGTAAATAAAATTTATCTCATGTTAGAAATATATTTGTAACCCATTAAAGCAATTAGACCATGTCTACCCAGCAAGCAATTCAGATTAAATTCATTTGGAAATATATTTCTGCTTCTCAACTTGTTAACGAATATACAAATCAGTAGAAATTTTGTATAAATTACATTTCCATAGAACTTTGTAGAAATATAAAACTAAATTAAAAAAAAAAACGCAATATCGGTTAATAATTAATAATTAAATAATTATAAGCCGCATGTAAGGCCAATTCTAAAAAACGTACTTCTTGAATTCGCCTAAAACCGCAACAAATTTTAATACTGTGAGACTAGTTCTTATAAAGATTGGCTTAACTCCATATAAACCCGATTTCTAAAATATTCCTACTATCGGTGGAGGGTATCAAATTTTGCTTCTTTTATAAAAGTTTGTCATTCCGTTTGTAATTTCTATAATATTGAGCTAAGACCGCATAAAGTGTGTATATTTTGGATTTTAATAAGTTGATGAGTTGATTAAACGATGTTCGTCCGAATATCGCAGATATTGTTGGGAGTAAATATCACTTATTTTCCGGTAAAGCTGGCTGACAGATCGGTCCAGAAATTGATAAAAGACAAGAAGAAACTCTTAGTGGCCCTAATTTTTTACCTATAAAACTTGACCTTTTTAAGTCTTGTTTTAAATTATGAACATTAATTTTTCACGTTCACCTCATTTAAACTTAGTGGAATACTGATAGCAATTTTTGCCCCTCAAACTTTTTTAGCTTAAAATTATACCGTCCGATTTTAGAAGAAATATTTAAAAAAAGTATTTATTTGTTAATATTATTATGTAATTAAAAGTTACTTTAAATTATTAATGTATAACTATTTATTTTGATACTATTAATTTGTTTACTGGTGCAAATTTAATTAATTTTTTTATTAATAATATAAATTTTTGTATTGAAATCAATTTTTATTTCTTTCTGTGTAAGCAACTAAAATACTTGTATAACACAAAATTAAAATGATCGATAAAATTAATTTTTTCTTTTTATTGTACAAATAAGATGAACGTCAAAAAAAATAACTAAATGTCAATTGGGCATCATTGCTTCATTTTTTGTAAAGAAATTAATTGCTTAATTGCAATAATGCACTTATATAAAAATATTGAAAAACTGGCCCTGGCTATAATTTTTAATTTTAAAGGTCAGTTAGCAATATAATTTTTTGATTTGGCTATTAAATTTTTCCATATTTAACAACATTCATCTTAGTCATCATTTTTATTACAATGTTAACAATTTTTTTTTAAATTATAAAAAGAAATGGACTCAGTGCCAACCCTTACGTTTTTTTATTGGTTAAGCCAAATCCATATTGAGGTTGGTCATTGTTAACAATTTTCAATCAATTGTACGAATCAATTTTTCTTCGTCATTTAATAAAAAAAAGATTGAAACAGGAAAATAAAAGAAAATTAAGAAATCATAAAAATATTTTTTTTATTCCCAACCCTTAAGATTCCATCATAATAAAAGTTTATTGAACACTGAAATGAGCAGGAAAGAAAGCGCGTGGACGGGAGTTATTTAAAACAAGCGATAAAATTATTTTTCAATATTATAATCATACAATTATAGCCGGACATTCAAGTGGAACTGGGATAAGTCTGGAAAATAAAATTGGTTATTTATTATACTAAATCTGTGGAAAAAAGGAAAAACTGCTTAATTCGACTTAAGCAACAACAAAAAAAAAAAAAAAAAAAATTGATTTTATGGCACTCACTATTCTCCATGGACAAAGTTTCAATTATTTTGTACGATTTTTTCGGGTGTTATAGCAAAATTACTTTTTGCTTATTTTTTTCAATGTGCACTCATATTTGGAATAAAAACTTAAGATAACTTCCGAATTGTTACATTAGGAATATTAAGGAATAAAAACTTAATAAGTTAACAACCGCAGAGAAGTGATGATTTTATTAGAATAAAAACAAATTCATCTCAAAAATTACCTTTAAAGTTTAAAATTGTTTTCCGAAAAACTAAAAAAATACTTAAGCACTTTTTCCTTATTTCCACAGATATATCGTCAGCTCACTTTTGGTTTGCCCTACCGACCATTTTTAAAAAGAATTGAGAGTATATATATATATTCTGAATGCAAAACCTGTTTCACGAAATTTCTTATGATTTCTTTGATATTAAGCATTAACTTTGCTAAATATTAACTATTTTTAAGTTTATTAAGTACTGTTTTGCTCTACACGCCACTGCTTGGCGAATGCAGCAAATTCCTCATACAAAAACTTACAAAATAAATTTCACTCTTGCTTCCTTCATTGGCGTAAGAAAAAAAAGCGGCTTAAGCGAAAGCAAAACAAAATGACAACAAGAAAATAAAATACACTTTTGCTTAGCGTCATTGCCGTAACCTTGCGGCCACACGATCAATTTTTTGTTGATAGTCTTTTACATATACTGTTTGTCAAAATTTACATAAATTGAAAGCTGTGACGTAGGCTGCACGCAATTTTTAAGCAATTTACTTTCAAGATGTCATCAAGAAAACAATTTATACTGACAAACGAAAAATTTGCTCACTAAACTTCTAATCAGCTGTTAAATTGACCATAAAATTGCCAAACAAATGGATAGTTCAAACGGAGAGCAGTCTCGTGATCAATTTAAAAAGTGTGAGTGTGTTAGTGAAAAAAATGAGAGTGAGAGCAAATTGAAAGGAATTGAAAGCAGTGTGGCCATTTTGGCATTTTTGCAGCTAAATTTAGCATTACAAATTTTTATTTAGCCTCAAAATTTTCATTTAGCACTTGGCATTTTATTTAGCATTTTTGGAAAATGTTTTCAGCTCTTTTTAGCATTATTTATTTTAAAAATTTATAAATAGTTTAATTGATTTTGCTAAGAAATATTTATAAGTTATAATACATTTTGGCTAAAAATAGTTGTACTCAAAATTAAATTTCGTATGAAAATGGATAACTCTTATGTTAAGAAACACCTAACATGTCTTGTTAAAATAAATAGAATATTCGGGAAATATTAGAAATGTCCTCATCATGTTGATTGTAAATATTATTTGCCCTTTGATATAACGATATAAAAGTACAAGGAAATTTGACTTTATATTAAGATAATAATTCAATAGTGTAAATGTTTGAAAAAATTGTTTGCTCTAAACTGCTGGAAAAATTTATTTTAAAGCTTCAACTTTTCTTAAACTATAAAAAATAAAATTATCTAAAAATTTTGTATATTATATAAATAAACCGTTTAAATTTATCATATATCAGAGGTTTGCAGGCCCGCTAAATTTAACTTTACTAAAATCTTGCTTAAATATAACCATTTATTTCAATTTCGTTCAAAAATTATTCACTAAAATGTATTTAGTTTCGAATAAAATTTCATACTGGTAATAAATTTTTAACAAAAATCTATAAAAAAAATTTAGCATTATTTTTAGCATTTTAAAAAATAATTTTTAGCATTTTTTGGCCCTGTATAATGGCATATTTAACTGTGAAAATTTTTTAGACCTGGCCACACTGATTGAAAGAAAAAAATTGATCGTGTAAGTAAGAGAAAAAGTAGTTAAATCAAAAGCAAAAACAAATGTCAACAACTTACTACACCACAGTAATTATACGTAAGCAGTAGGGTGTTCAATTAATCGGCTTTTTTCTTTGTTCGATTAAACGATTAATCGCATTTGGCATTTTTGACTACAATACAATTTTAAAATTAATCGATTAATCGAATAATTCAAAATCCAGAAATTTTATAAATTAAGAGATTTATTTTATTCGATAATTTTAGAAAAAATTGATTCTTGAGTAAATAAACATTATTAACTACAAGTATTAAAATATAATATTAACAAAAAACAAAACAAAAGTAACAATTCATACTAATTGATAAAACCTTTACAACGATAAAAAAATAAAACATTTCGCAACACATAATTTTATATGAACAAACAATTAAGTAGATATTTTAAAATAAAATGTTGTTTAAATGTGTTGCTTTACTTGGAAGCCACACGATCAAGTTTTGTCTTTCCTTTTAATGTTCTATTCTCTCTCACTTTTTTTACTTACGCACTCACACTTTATAAATTGACCACGAGATTGCTCTTAATTTTACCTTTCCATTTTTTTTGCCAATTTTACGTTCAATTTAACAACTGACCACAAATTAACTTTGGAGCTTTGTTTATAAAAAAATATATTTCTTATAAAATAAATGTGCTTTATTAAAAAAAATTGTGTTCTACAAAATTCTTGTACTTTTTTTACAAAATACTTTGAGTCATTTCTTTGAGTTGTATTTTCATTGGTGGCATTTTTAAAATTAAATTGACTATAAAATTGAGTGCAGCCTGTGACACACCTGTCTATTCAAATAAGTTTTGACAGCAGTTTTTGTGAACAAATTGAAAGTAATTAATTAAACGTGTGGCTCCTAAATATTTTTTTTTGCATTTGTTTCAATAATAAGTAAAAGTATTATTTCAGTAAGCAAATTTGCTGGTCACTGAAATTTTTTTCAGTAAGCAGTACGCCCATGTGTGTGAATTACTCGTTCAACATGATTTTTTTTTTATTTCAACGGACACTTACATTTCGTATATTTATTTGACTTAAAACTTTAAAAAAATAAACATTTGACAGAAAACCCATATGTGTATTGTTATTCGATTAATCGGCATAAATTCTTCGATTAATCCTTTAATCGGAATCAAAAATTTTAAATTAATCGAACAATTAATGGTCTAAAATTGTACGATCATTCGCACAAGAATTAATCGGCTGGACACCCTAGTAAGCAGCACAAAAGTCTTCTATTTTTAAATAAATTTGGAAAAGTGGAATATTAGGGATGGGCCAATTGAAAAATATTTCGATATAAATCGTATCGATATTTTTTAGGAGTATCGATATTTATTAATTGAAAATATCAATATATCGATGTATTAAGCTGAAATTATTACCAAATTTAAAAACTTTATATACCTATATCAATACATATTTACATAGGTACAAGCATATTACATGTAATTCCATTCTTACTTTTTATTGTTTCTTTTAATTTCAAATTTACTGCCT
The DNA here is from genome assembly GCA_943735925.1 of Pollenia amentaria. NCBI lineage: Eukaryota > Metazoa > Arthropoda > Insecta > Diptera > Polleniidae > Pollenia > Pollenia amentaria. Next base: position 165,784,036 of record OX031009.1, read on the forward strand.
TTCCCTCGATTTCGAGCGAAACTTTCATTCGCTAAGCTTTTAATTAAAGCAAAAACAAATTTTAAAATTTTTAGGGTAAGTTATGCGAACGAAGTTTTTGTACATACAATTTTGTAGAACACAATTTTATACAAACTATGCAATATTTAATTTTTAATATATAAAAGAATATGATCAAATAAAAACAAACAAAATATCTATTTTTATTATTAACAATCCAACTTTCTATTGCTTCTAATACGCCATTATTAAGGCGATTCTTTGCATAATTCTAGGAACCATTTCCAGAATATTTTTTTGTTGTCATCTCTTAAAAAACCGAGCAAAACTGAACTGTGTAATCGATGAAAAAGTACAATGAAAAAGCCCCGTTATTTTCCTAATATTAGCTAAAAAACATATGATGCAATTCTTAAAAAACAACAGTATTGTAAGCAGTTGAGCAACGGTCAAAATGTTGAATTTTATTACAAAGAGATCTTAAAAATATCGAATTCGAAAGTCGTAGATAAATATCGATGTATCGATATACGGGTATTTTTAATATCGGCGATATATATCGATTATAATTTTTTTTTTATCGATATTTTGATATATCGATATTGCCCATCCCTATGGCATATTAAGCATGTTCATGAACGTTCACAAAAACTTACATTTTTCTGCAAAACATATGCCAGAAGCAGTGGTTAAAACAATACAAAAATTCTATAGGGTATATTTTCAGAGTACGTCATTATTGTTTATCTCCACTACGACTTTAAGACATATGCGACAAACCAATAATGAGCTGACGATATGTATTTCCATTTTTTTTTTTTTGATTTCTTTATCTCCTCATAAAATTTGTTCATGATGGGGTGGATTAACAATATTAATATTTATATGTAACAAGTACTCTTTTTCTTGTTCTTATTCGCATTCTAATGCTTTTTTGTTTTTTAAGAAAGTAGAAAATAAAAGAAAACTCAAGCCATAAATTTTCTTCAACTTAATACTTAAAATACTTTTACATATTTATCCTCTTTAAGAGAGGATTTGCTAGAACACCCAAAATTAAAAGAAAATTTTATGTCTAATCAGTATCTAAAGATCTGTGGGAAATTTGAAATTTGTAATTGAAATTGAATGGAATCAAAGAAGAAGAGCTTTAAGATGGAAAGGACTAATAATGAAAAGGCCTTAAAAAGGAAAAAGTAAATATTTTTTTGCTGCATTCACAACTAGTACCCAGCAAAAATTTGAGCTTACTCGGAAGCAGGTTCGTAAGGCAAAGAGCAGTTGTGTATCGCTTCCACTTCTGTGAAATATTACATGATTTTTGTATGATATTAATCACGTAGAGGCTCTGCCGTCGGAATCCAATATATGCTTCGTTCACTCTGTTATTCTTTATGTGAATTCACAACATGAAATATGTTCAAATAATGAAATACTGATAAATATATTATATTATGGGTCAATGACACACACAATTTGTTTTTTTAATACTAATATAATTTAACAAGAGAATGTTATTTATTTTTCTCCCTCTCCTAAAAAACTTATGATAATAAACAAAAAAGAAGCAATTTAAAAATTTTGTATTTAAGTTTTTGAGTCTTTATATCACTGTACAAATATGGCTGAATATCTGCCTTCCACATTGCAGTTGTGTACGTCGATAATTTCAAGAAGCAATAGCCGAAGCACTTTGAATACTGTTTCTAATTTTATTGCCTCCAAATATTTTTTGCTGGGTATGATGGTATAACTGCTATGGAGGTGCAGACGGACAAATTATTCCATATGATATCCTATACCACTTTAGGTTATAATGGTGATTGTATTTTGTAACTTTTGTATATTATATAGACTAATGTGGCTTTTGGTTAAGCCTGGCACAAATACTGATAATTGATTTAATTTAAAGTTGCGTTTTAACTTGTAATTGAAACTAGAGATGTGGGTGTGAATGCTTTCTGAATCACGTGCGACCACAAGGGAAACAATATAATCAAGCACGAACGTTCATTAACAAAAAGATTGTTATCACACACGCTTACTCATGAATCTATTCAAAAGTCTCCCAATCACGCCAACTCACGAAATATTTGTGAGTACGTGAGAAATCGAACGTGATTTTTAAATCCATCACTAAAAAACTATATTGCAATCACACTCACTCTCTCATTCGTGTTTATTTGTTTATGTTATAACAATCACGAGTGCTGTATACGTGGCACGAAAATTTCACGTCACGTACACTTATTTGTACATGTTATAATTAACTAGTCGTACTCGCGGCTTTGCCCGCCCAGAGGTAATTTTTGACTCTTCATAAAAGTAAAATTAAACTTATTTGTATTGCATCAGAGAGGCATAAATTGCTTTTCTGTCTCCTATTGCTCCAAGGTTTGAACAAATAAAAAGCCTGTTTGTTCTATTGTATATAGATCTATCAACGTATGTTTTAAATTTTATCAAAATCAATAAGACAGTTTCGGATAGGCAGAAAGGGCCCACCTGACCCTTCATATTCCTAGAATTTAAAAAAAAATATAAACGCTGTGTGCTTTATTTACGCTAATCTATCTATTATTAAAATTTCATCAAAATTGGTTATATATTTTTGGAGAGGCAGCAATTCTCCATACGTTCCCCTCTTGGTCCTACTTTTAAAAATATAAAAAGCCTATATTTATAATTTCATCAAAATCGGCTCTGCTATTTAGCCGATAAGGCGAAGCAAATGCAAAAGTAATTTTCGCATTAGTTCGGGAGACAGTCGAGCGGACAGATATACTGGAGGCGGAATGGAGGGTGAACAGTGTAATCACGATAAAATGACTTTGTTTTTTTGAGTAAGGAAACTATTGCGTTAATAGATCTCCTTTAAAGCCATAATTAATATTTAGTGAGTGTAGGTGGTTTAGCGGCCCGAACCCCTTTCCTATCCTCCTAAAGTTAATGTTAGGGTAAGAAGGGCTATGCGCCCAAGAGCAAACCTCCACAAGGAGACCAAAACGGTCCATTGTGAAAGTTGGAACTTATATAGCCTATGTCCGTAAGGAGGTTCCATTCTTCATTGTGTTGAATAAATTTACAAAATTGGACCGGCAGTTCTGGAGGTTACCTATTACAAACATATAAACATGCAAGGACAGAAACTTACAAACTTTTCAGATTTTTAATATTAGTATAGAGTATAGAAGTATAGTTTACCACAAGTATTACCATAAGTACACAATCACATTGTGTATTTTGTAATAAAAATTTTTTTTAATTACATCATACAAAACTTGTAATTTTCATTAAACTTAATATCATTTCAAATAAGAAGTAATTGCAATTGCTTTACATGGATAGCAACATAAATAAGCGAAACATTATCTTTAAATGTACATTGCAAAAGACAAAACCAATTTAACTAATTAATTTCATGTTTTGTTTTGCCTTTTGTAAAATTTTTCATACAGTTTTAAAATTTTCGATGAAAAATACAGCATTGCAAATAACTCATTTTCCAGAATTTTAATGTTCTAAAGAATTCTAAATTATATTTTAGGGAATATTTTTATGTTAAAATTTCTATCCTGAATGACAGTTTGGCAACTATTGGCCAAAACTAGTGAAAAACCCTTTAGCTTGGTGTGAAAGAACAGAAAGTTATTGAGATATAAAAAAAATATATTTTTTACCGTGCCCACGCCTCCAATCCCGACCACATTTTGTTGGATGTTGCATGTTGCTAACCAAGATGCTTAAAATTAATTAGGAAACTTTGGCTTTTGTCGTTCTCCAGATATACATAAAAAACAACAACAACAAGCGATTCATGAGTAAAATTAGAGGCATAGTTTTTTTGCACAAATCGCGGCCATTTATGGACCAATCTGGATGAATTTCAACAGAATACAATTGCGGACTGTATGTGTATGACTGGAAATCATTGTTAAATTTCGTAAAGATTGGTCCATAATTTACCATAGACCCCATATAAGCCCTACTCGCGGAAAACAGTGTAGTACGCATTCAACCGTAATAAAGAATGCTGCCATAATTAAATTTAGTACGTCACGGTTCTAAGGACTAGAAATCACACTATCACATTTCGTGAATATCGGGCCATAATTTACTACAGGCCTTAATAAATCCTACTGCCGGAAAACAGTTAAGTACGCCTAAACTTGTAATAAACTATGCTATCATAATTTTGTGATGTTATTTAACATGGCAGATATAGATGTAGTGCTGAAATTTTTTCTAACTTAGCTTCACATGGGCATAAAAAATGTCATGCAATTTTCTGATATACGGTCCATAAATTATCTTAGATCCCATATTAAGCGGCCTTCTTAAATTCAATGTAAATGCTAAAACTAATTGCACGGCTGTATTGAAATTTATTCTAATTTATGTTTTTTTTTAATACCAGAAATCTTTCTAGACAATTTTGGGGTGATTGGTCCATAATTTAGCATTGGCCCAATATTAATTCCCCTCCTGAAAATCATTTAAGTACAAATCATAATATTCTACTCAAGCTTGTTAAAATTTATTAAAAGAAAAGAAAAACTTAAAACTTTATAATTGCCGATCAGTAGTTTAACATATGTAGGTCTAAGCCGTAATCAATTTTAAAACGGTCGTTTTTATAAAGATTAATTAATAATATATAGGATATCATATAGAGGCCAGTCCTGAAATATTCGAACTGTCGGTGGAGGGTATCAACGATTCGACACAGCCGAATATAGCATACTAACTTGTGACGGAACACGGGACATTCCACTCTAAAACTGGACTGTTCCGGCAAAAATCGGACTTTTGGCAAGTCTACAAGCGTTACTTGTTGCTATAAAAAGCTCTTGAAAATGTTTCGAACTATCAACGTCTTGGTATAAAAAAATCGAATAAGTGCCCACATCTTAACCAAATCGATCTTATCATTGCACATATGGTATTTATAATAATATATTATCCCCAAAAATCCCCAGCGAAAAACTGCTTTTTCCCGAAAAATACCTTGGGGATTTTCACAAATTTTTTATTAAAAAAAAAAAAAAATAATTTGCCTCAGTGTCACTTGGACGTTACGCAGAAAATAGTGTTCTATCAATTTAAAAAATGCTTTAAAAATTAGTTAAATTTAATTAATGTGATAATTGAATCAATTATTTAGTTGAAGAAAATTAAAAATTTTATTTTGATTTAATTAACATTTTAGTTGTTTTGAAATAAATTTTCAAATAAAATTTTTTTAAATAACAAAAAATCTTAATTGACTTTTTTCGTTAAAAATAAAATAACTTAAACATGTAGAATTGTTGTTAAGTAACTGGCGGAAATTATTACTCTATGATCAGTTAGCTGCATCCACCTTTTCAAAACACGATTTGATTTTTATATGCTATAAATTTAGAACGGAAAAGGGAAGTCAAATGTACAGTTTCAGAGATTTCAACAGTATAAGTCCAATAAATTTGCAGCGAGATCTTGATAACGTTGATTGGGAACAAATTTTTTATTTGCCATCAGTGGATGAGAAGCTTGCTTTTTTTAATAACTCAATATTGCAAATTTATAACAATCACGTGCCAATAAAAAATAAGATAATAAAAAATAGAATTAGGCCATGGTTTGGAAATGAAACTAAATTGTTAGTAGAACAACGTGACCGTCTATACCACATGTGGAGAAGGTACAAGACACCTGATCTACAAACTGAGTATCGTTTGGCGAGGAAAAGGGTTGTTTCGAGGATAAGACATGATAAATCTTTGTATTATTACAACAAATGTTTGCCTTTGATTTCATGTAGTGAATTTAATTTTTAATGCCTAGCCGCATACGATGTAGTTAACGCTTTTAATGCAATGAAATCTAATTCAATTGGATTAGATAATAATAACCCAAAATTTGTTAAAATTATTCTACCCTGGATAATTCGATATGTTACACATCTTTTTAATACTATAATAATAACCTGTACATTTACAAAGCAGTGGAAACACGCTAAAATTGTTCCAGTACCAAAAGCAGGAAATGAATATCGTCCGATTGCGATTCTCCCCTATTTTTCCAAAGTTTTTGAAAAGTTGTTACATAAACAAATTTATAACCATGTTAATAACAACAACCTGTTAACCGATCGTCAATCTGGATTCAGACCTCAACGTGGCTGTACTTTAGCTCTTACCGATGTGATAGAGGAAATTCGTAGTAACCTTGATGAGAAAAAAATAACGTTTTTGGTATTATTGGACCACTCAAAGGCTTTTGATACAGTGCACGATTCAATCTTGTGCATGAAATTGTCCAAATTATTTAAATTTTCCATGTTTGCGGTGAAACTGTTGTCATCATACCTCTCAAGTAGATGCCAATCAGTTGTAAATGCCGAAACTATATTGCGTTCTTTACAAGTAACTAGAGGTGTCCCACAGGGATCCATCCTTGGGCCACTGCTATACTCCTTATATGCAAACGATCTCCCAAGCCAACTATCGTATTCTAGTATACAAATGTATGCTGATGATGTTCAGCTGTATCTCAGTAGTCCTAAAGAGTCAGCTAATATGAAAATACGGGAGTTAAATCATGATCTTGAGAAAATACTTACGTGGGCAGCGGCTAACGGTTTGCGACTTAATCATAATAAATCCAAATGCATATTAATATGTAAAAGAGCCTCTCATATAAATTTTGAGGTAAATTTATTTCTTGGTGATTCGAGAATCGATGTTGTAGATTCAGCAAGAAACTTAGGAGTACTATTTAACAAAACTTTAACCTGGTCGAATCACATTACACAAGTTTGTGGTAAAGTATATGGCATGTTGCGAAGTTTATGGGCTACTCATCACTTTACACCTCTGCAAGTAAGAATATTACTTGCAAAAACATATCTTCTTCCGACACTTTTATACTCATCTGAAATTTTTACTGGTTGTTACACAAATGATATGAGAAAGCTGACCGTAACATACAACAATATCATCTGTTACATTTTCTCTTTAAAAAGATTTGATCATATATCGCAGCACTCTTGTCGTTTATTTAATATGTCATTTTCAAACTATCTTCAATTAAAAAACTTAATATTACTTCACAAAATAATAACGACAAAGGAGCCAAAATATCTTTATGAACGTCTGCAGTTTTCTAGATCGTGTAGAGGAAAAAATTTAATACAATTTCGTCATCGTGACCATGCTTCTGAATGCCAATACTTTATATTAAGCATACGTCTCTGGAATCATCTTCCAAATGATTTGCAAATCACTAGCAACGTTATAAGATTTAGAAAATTACTAAGTGAATATTTTTCGTAAATTTTTCGTAAATTTTTTTAATGTTTTAAATGTAAACTTTTTTATTTTTATAAACCTTTACATTATTTATTTTACTCTATTTAAATTTAAATATAATCTATGTAGTTTTTAAAAAAATATTTTTTATCAATGTATACTTTAACTTGTCTGATTCTAATGCTGTAATTTATAAGATATTGTGTCTTATTGTATTAGAAAATCGAATTAACAAATACAAATACAAATACAAAAATACAAATTGGCAGTATATATTCAAATAAATTAACACATTGTTTGAAATGGCAAAGTTTTTTGATAATTTTTTTTAATTAAAATTAAAAAATTTATTAAAAAAAAATATTCAAAATTTTACAAATTTTAGAAATCAACAAAATATTCCAAAATATGGAATACAATTTTAAAACGTGTGTAAGAATTTCTTTGCCATTAAGGCACACGTTTTGATATGTCCCTTTCTCTATTTTTATGCTCTGACGAACAAATCAATTCAAAAATAACATTTTTTCTATTTTTGTTCTTCTTATGTATATTTCATGTTTTTATTTATTTTTTTTTTTGGCAAAACAACAACGTCATGTCATTGATTTAGCATTAAAGCAAAACGTCAAGTCTTAATAAAAAAAAGGCTTCAGGTGTGTGTGTATTGGAATAGGTGAATGAAATTGCGTCATGGTAACGGCATAATTTTCTATTTGGACAAGTGCACTTGATTAAGAATTTCAAGTAAAAAGATTTTTAGGCTTTGTTTGAAGTTCGTTTTTTTTTTGTGTATACTCTTTAACGAGATTAACTGACATTAAAGAGTCAGTTCAACCATAAAATGATAAACAAAACTCTTGTAACAAAATTTACAAGCAGTGTACAGAGTGCACATTAATTAAGAGTTCACTGTAAAGATAATTTTATTTTCTTATTCAGCTCTTAAATAATTTAGTACTTTAATGATGGGTAAGTTTGAATTTAACAAAGTCTATGAAAAATATGTTAATATTCAAGATGACCTGTCTTTGTGAACAAAAAAATCTCGATAAAAAATTTTTAAGGCTTTAGACATATAACGCACACATTTAGATTCGAATAAAAACCAAATAATAATTTTATTTTTTGGTAATATTTATTTAAATTTAAAAGTTTTATTCTATGACTATTAAATTGTTTTAAGGACAAATGAAGTAGACTAGAAAACTTTGAAGAAATCTCGAAACAAATACCAACAAAAAACCAATAACAACAACAGCATGGGAAATCTGTTTTAAAGCGAGCTAAGTCGAATCTTATACACCCTATTGATGATTGTAAAATTGAATGTGTTATTTTTTCAATATTGAAGCCATATTATTTTGTTTTAAAGTTTTGTTTTTTAAATATATAAGTGTTTTTCATTTAGGCGGCTTTTAAACAGATGTTTTTATTGTTTCAAGTTTTGCAGATTTAATCTATTTTTGGTTTTTTATATTTTAGTTTGTATTTTTTTGTGCGACTATTGTTTTCTCTTAAAAAATTTATGACTTTTTCGAATTATTGATTGCAACGATTTTTTTTAGATTTTCTTTAAATCTTATGCAATTTTTTTTTTGACTTGACTTCAATGCAGGCCTGGTCAAAAATTTCGAAAAATATTGTAGGAAATTTCAATGAAAGGCACTCAGTTTTAAAAATTTTGAATTGCATTCTATGAATTTTTTTTATTTAAAGTACATATTGATTTTTAGTTTTCATATCATTTGAAATTTTTAGAGATTTTTAGAATATTAATGATATTCCTCAATTTTTAAAATTAAGGTTCGCTCTAGTTTTATAAATATTAAAGGTTACGTTACCCTTACGTAAGCACATACATTGCGGATAAGCTCTTCCGTTTTTCTTATGTATAAATAGGTACTCTTACATAAACGTAACGTTGCGTTGTTGATGCACTTAGTGAAATTAAACTTCGTTTTTACGTATCAGCTGTTAAAGAATTTTTTTTTTGTTTATGTTTATTGTCAAAGCAAACATTTAATCGACGCACCCGACATTTTTTCATATTTTTATGTAAAACGTATAAATAAGAAAAGCTAAAATGTATAAATTACATAAATTTTGACAAATTTCCTGCTTTATTTTTAACACATTTCAACACGTTAACGTATTGTAGAAACTACCAATCATTGAAGGCAATTGCAATGTATACGCGTCCGCAACGTTTACGTATGAGTAACAAGGCCTTAACACAGATCTATAATTTCTCATTTCGTATTTTCTACTGTTTCGATATTAGCATAATTTTAAGTATTTAAGATTCTTGATGATTGTTTTTTTTATTTGTCAGCTTTCTTAATAACGTTAAATTTTTGGTATTTTGTTTAGGGTTTGATAATTTTCTTTTATATTGTTTTTTTTTTGCAAATATTTAAATAGATACAGTTTAGTGATTTTGACGTTTTTTATGATTTATGCGATTTTTTTTAATTCCACTTCCATTTCACAACTTCTTCAAAAATGTTGTATAAATTGTGGCATCAAGATAAACGATTTTGGACAAATACCTTTTACATTACTAAAGTGTATGTCTTTCTAAGATGTTAAAAATATTTTGCGAAAATTTAACAAATTTTGTTTTGGTTTTATAAAAGAAAAAAGTTTAAAAAAAAAATCCCTTAAGTTTTATGATTTCCCAACACAATTTATTTAACTTTTTCCAATTTTTTTTTGCTGTTTTCATAGTTGTTGTTTTGCTTCTTTTTTTTCTATGTTATTTTTTATATTGCTGTTGTTTTTGCGGTTTATTGAATTTTTTTTTTGTATTTTAAGCGTGCGGTTTGTTTGTTGAAGTTTTCTTACTTTACCACCCCCTGAACAATTTTGCTGGATTTTTTTTTTTTTTTTTTTTTTTTAAATTCCTACGCTAATCCCGCGAAGCTCTTCGCTTGTCTGCAGGAGACCAGAGTCTCTGCGCAATTTGTCAAATGTGCATCCAGTGTCTAACAGAAAGTGTACGTAGAAGTGTATAGGATATTGAGAAGAAATCAGAATTCTTTGTCTGGGGAAAATTAAAAAATATCATTAACAAATTTTAAAGCAATTTTCGATACGCCACATAATGCGTTGTTTAATATAAAGCAGTATTCTTGTAGCGTACAGCCCAAAAATATTTTCCCAAAAATCCTTTATATTTGATATAACTATACCTCTGGTAGATTATTGTTTTTAACTAGAACATAGATCAGTGATGTCCAGCCCATACCACAATTGTGGAAATTAATTCACACACATTCTTCACATCTATTCTTACGCTCTTTAATTTAGTCCACGAGAGTACACAATTCATCCGTGTGAAGAATGTGTGTGAATTAATTTCCACAATTGTGGTATGAACTAGAAACAAATAAAGCAAAAAAATTAAGATGATTCTAGAAAATCGTTTGAAAAAAATTTATTTCTGTGAAAAATATAACAATTGTTACAAAAAGAAAAATGGAGAAAGGTCCAAAAATAAATAAAAAATTTAAGTTTTATTGTTTTGTTATCTTTGGAAAATTATACAACTAAGACACTTGTTTCACTTTTTTTAATAGCAATTAAAAAAATATGGTTTTTGTTTATCTTCGCAAAACCAAACAAAACTTGCTACTTATGAAAACGTTAAGTTTGGCAAAATTGCGGAATAAATTATATAAATAGATGTCAAAATTTTCGTGTTTAATAATTAATTCTGCTGAAATTTTTTCGCAAGTTCGAACAGAGTGAAAATGTGAACTGTGAAAATTTGAAAATGGGATCTACATTAGTTAAAACGTTATGCAAATTTTTTTACACGCGAGTTTCATATACAAATCCAAACACACACACATATATTAAGAACGACCCTATTAATGAATTTATAGCAAACATAATTATCACTAAATAAAGAAATGTAACATGACACCCATTTCCTATTTGTTTAAAGAAATTAAAATTAAATTCATAAGTTAAAATTATTTTTCGGTCGCAATTCTAAGAATTTGAACAGTCCCAATTTAACAAAAAAGAATTAAAGTTAGAAACAATTTAATAAAATAAATTTTAATAAATATTGTAAAAATTGCATTTATTGCATTTCCGTTCCCATAACGAAAATGCAATGTTAAAGAAATATTCTATAGAATTACCAAATAATAATTGTAACACATTTTTCGATTAATCAACAGAATTACAAATAAGTTAGTCGATAAGAAAAGAATATTGTAAAAACTTAATTCAGTCTTGTTTCTTCCGTTCAACTCGATTGACGAATAATTAAATAAGAAATAAAATAATAATTAAAGGCAAATATTAATTTTGTTCCTTTTTTTAAAAAAGTTAAATATACGTAACGTATAAAAAATTCGCGTAACGCACTTCAAAACCGGAAGTAATTATTGTTAATTCCAGTTTTTCTAACTTATCCCAAATTTTTTTAACATCCGAAATAAGCCTAGACTCATAATACTTAACTAAGTGTCCATGGTTGTCTTACTGCAAATGCGGAAGTAACCATTTCAATAATTTTTTTTTTAACTGAGATTAACCAATGGGCTATCCATAACTTTAAGAGTTATACAAATTTATGAACATGCATATCGCACGGAGTATGATTAGGAGCGCTTGTAGGTTGGTGTGTTAAATTTGTAGACTCTATTATTATACGGCCCTCATACATAAAATAATCAAAATGCACGTGCACTTCATAGATTGATGTTAAAAAAAATCAATTAAGTAAATTTACTTAACTACAAACTTTCTTAGTATAAAAACACATTTTTAGTGTTTCAAGGAGGAACCGTAACTGTTATTCCTTTTTTCATAATAATAGCAGTTATTTTTTATTTTTATTTTTTTGAACAAAAATAACAGTTATTATTTGATTTTTATTTTTTCGATCAAAAATAACAGTTATGTTATGATTTTTATTTTTTCGAGCAAAATTTAAAGTTATTATTAAGCTTGTTTATAAATTAACCCTGTTTAAAACAAGCAATTTTTTTAGTGTTTGCTTTATCCAGCTCTGATTTTTTATTTTTGTCTGGCTTCTCTAGTTATGTTTTACTTTGCATCTTACGAAGTCTTGTTTTTGTACTAACTTCCGTTTACTGGTACCTTTTTGACACTTTGTAACAGGCCATTTAAAAAACCTAAATGGACACATTCAATTTCGATTTAAATAATCATCCTTGTCGTGGTCGGCATATGCGTTCTTAGACGAAAACTTTTACATATCAAACTTAACAACATTTTTCTAACAAATACGCCAACCTAGATAATTTTTTTAAATAGATTTGTAAACAATGTCTTAATTGTTTTTCTAACAAATACGCCAACCTAGATCATTTTTTTAAATAGATTTGTAAACAATGTCTTAATTGTCCTCGTTATTGCTTATCACGATAATATTTTTTAAAAATGACAACCACGACACGGGTCAATGTCTGTGGCAGATATTGTCCCGAGTGAACCATTTAAATATGATAGATCCCTTTGAAATAAAATAATAGAACCATCTAGCTGCACAAAATTCAGTTACATCTACTTTTGTGTTAAATATCTTTCCTATGGAGTAACTATATTTAAACACATTAAATATAGTTACTATATAGTCACGGGATAAGTGCTTTAAGAATAATAGACACAAATTTCCCGCAGGGCTAGGCAGAATTTTGCAAATACGCGTCCAGTGAAAATACCTGCTGAAGACCTGCTTAACCAAATTTGTGCAATAGTAATGCCTTCTTTTTAAGGAACGAATAAATAAGAAAGCACGTCTCTATACCGCTCCAAATGCGGCAATTCTGCTTATTTTGCTGTATCATCCAAAATGATTTTCAAAATTAACTTGCAGTTTGCAAACGTTGCTCTAGCGTGTGTCTATTCATAATGAACTTCAAGTCCCGGCTAACATCAAAACAACCAAGAACTGTAAAATCAGCGCTGAAACAGACAACAGTGCTGCTAGTTCTAAGTTCCTGCCTCTAAAAGAAAACACCCAATATAATATATAAAATCTGAATAATTTATATTTTTTTGTGGTTTTGAAAGTAGTGGGGGTAAAAATTCCTATTCTAATGGGCAAATTCATTAATCTCAGCAATAATTATCTATTGATATAACTGTCAGTTAACAATACGTATTTTGACAGCCAAAAAGATAGTTGATTATATCTTAACTTGGTGAATGTGGTCGTTAGAAACACTACTAATTCTTATCGTTACTTCTAAGACACCACTTAAAAGAGCTTCCGAGAAGTGGCTTTTTAGAGTCTGCAAGAGCTTATTTTCTATCCCAGAGAAAATCCAAATGCTTGCAGGGTTATTAAATATATTTTTCTTGTACTTATGAATGTGTTTTTGTCTAAACCTGCACACGTGTGCTTGTGTTTAGGTTTGTGTATTATTTAGAAATATTTTGCTGAAAATGTAAAATGTTTTTCTGTTCATGTTGTTTTCAAATTTGTAAAAAAATCCATCGTTGACGGCTTTTTTTGTTTCTAATTTTTTTTATTTGTTCATGTCATGATAAAAAGATTAATTTTTTGTAGCCACCCATTACAAAAGGAAATTTTTGGAATACTTGAGTGCGTATTGTGAAGAAAGGTGTAGTAGATCTAGAACGGTTTTTAGTAGAGGGTGTAGTCAATTAAATCAATAAGAGGTTTGAGAAGGTAACAAAATAAAAGACTATTTTTCCAATATCCTTAAAGTTTACTTAATTAACTTTCCATTTAAAGATCTCTTCATAAACATGAGGGGAGTTCCATATAAAAAACGTTAGAACTACAGCTTTTAGTACTAAATACAATAAGGAATGTAACTCTTATAGTAAAATATATCAAAGGCCTTTAATTTTGTATTAATTCAATGCCAGAAATAATTGGTCATATCAAATTTAAATATTTCTGTATTTACGAAATAAACAACTTCGAGACATTAGTAAATAGTCAGTGGAAAGAGTTAGATACCCAACACCACTTACGATTATCTCAGAACGTAGACTTTATATAACTTAAGCGTACTTTTCACGATCACACAAGTCTTACACATTCCATAATACTTTACTCTTATTGGCGCCCTATGCTCCAATGGGAGTTAGAGGAACACATATATATTACTCGTATTGGATAGAAATCTAACGACTGTTGTTGCGACTGTCAAAAAATCTTATTTAACACTAAAGTTTGTGTTCACACTACCACACATTTAACAAGTTTTGTTAAAATGTAACCCTGATCAAAAAAAAAATTATTATTGTTTAGAAAAATTTCAAAAAAGGATGAAGTCGTATGGAATGTAAATTTTTTATGTCGTAATACTTTCCAGAAAAAAATGTGCTCCAAAAGGAATGAATTCATACCTCAAATCGCTTCAAACCTGCTGATGGGATGCCTGATTTTTGTATGGAATGATTCCAGTTTGAAGGACTATTTTCTGCTGACAATAAGCTCTTCTTTTAACATAATAAAAAATGCAAATAAAGCACTCCTAAAGTGCTTTTTTAAGGGCTAATTATATTAACATATGTATTCATAAATGTTTTGATGTTACTGGTTTAATTGCCTTTTTTAAGCATTTTCATAAACCATAATATAATTTTATTTTTAAAAACCTTCGTCATTGTCAGCACTAAAATATAAGCTTTTTTTGTATGTTTTATTCGTTATCATTTACTGCTGCATAAGAGCTCTCTTATTGAAGCGCTCGATTATGCGCTTTTTCTCTTAAGTGCTTCAAAACACAATTTTTTTTACTGGGTTGTCATTTTCATAACAGATTGCATTTACACTATCAGACTTTTACATTTTACTTGAGATTTTATATAGAGTATAAAGTAGCCTTTAAAAGGCATTTGTGTCCAAATGTATCTCAATATTTACGTAGTTTACTGTATTAGGGATTATATGGGAGCTACTTGTTGTCAGTTATAGACCATCCGTAACAAAATGTTGCAGTATGCTAACCGTAGCATAAAATTAATATTTGCAATTCCAATAGCTTGATGTTATTTATTGCAGTGAGAGTCATGAAATGAAGGGAGCCTAATGCTATGTTCACACTTGGATTCTTAAACGCGTTTAAGCAAAGTGTTGATTTAGTTAATCAAAGCCTTTCACATTACATTTGAAATTATTAAGACGACAGTTGATTAATAAATAAAACACAACAGACACATTTATTTTTCATTAAAGTATTATAAATTAAAAAATGCTTTAGTAAAGTTATCAGAAGAATATTTTAAACATACTAATTATGAAATTAAAAAGAAATCGTGGTCGGTTGTACACGTGCGAGGTACGTTTATTGTGGCCGATACTGCATCATACTCAGCTTGAGGCATTTTCAGTGGATTCTTACAGCCATATTCATAACAAAAAGTTAGCCACAGTTTGTACACTACGTACAACGAGCTACTAACTAGAATGCCGATTAAGCTTAGCAGCTTGTTAGCATAGAGGTTATTAATAACAAACTTAATCCGTCTGCTAACTTTTAATAAATCAACTCTGAATATTAATTATGCTACATTATAATACTCCAAAATGCAACACGTTTTGCATTTATCATCGCTTGTTTTGTCATTTCATTTAATTTTTTTTTTATTTTCCCTCTTTATATAAAAATTTTAAATGTTTTTTAAATTAAAATATATTTAAAAAAGGACTCTTAACTAAAAAAAAACAGTGTATGAAAAAAAACAAACAAAATTATTCAACATAAAACGGCTGTTTATCACAAGTTAGCAAACGTTTGGCAGCTTGTTGACAAGAGTTTAGCAAATCGTTAGCCAGAGTTTGGTAAGTGTATTATGAATAAACTTTGTGCTAACTTCATGCCAAATTTTCGTTATGAATACGGCTGTAAGTGATTAATTAAATGATTTGGGCTTAAACATGACAATTTGAAGTGATTAATAAATCACTTAAATGAATGGTAAATCATCTCGATTTAGAATTGATTAGATCTTAATCACGTTTAAGATACTTAAATGAGTTGAAAAACCCAAGCGTGAATATATTATTAAGTGGATATTAGGGTCAACTGTGGATATACAACTAACAATTCCTGTGGTCGTAGCTAGTACTACGTTAAAGTAAAATTTTTTTTTCATACTTGTATGTCATATTCGACAGCAGTGACAATAGATGTCGTTGATAAGATGATTTTAGTTTTTATTATTAAGACTTATGTAATTCAACTTATTTGGTGTATAACCAGAATTCCCAACAGATGACATATGTTTTACACGTGGCATGTATTCAAAATCAAATAAAAGCAAATGCAGCTGAAGCACAACGACTGTTTAGCTTGTTCTTAATATGCGCTATTAATTTTAACGTGCAAGAGATGACTTGTGAGTTTCAGAATAGGTGATTTTAACCAGTGTTTAAAAAACTAGACTCCAAGTAGCTGTAGTAATAAAAAAAATACAAAATAGTCTAGTTAAAAAATGTTAAAATATTGTAGTCGTTCATTTATTATTACTACCGCTACCATCACATTTTGATAGCAATAGTTTTAGTAGTAGCGCAACAAGAAAATACTTGGAGCAGCGTAGTAAATTTTTTTTTACTGCTTTCGCTACCTTTAAATTTTGGTAGCAGTAAAAGTAGTTTTATTTTTAAAATTTGTACTACTATCTGCTTTAGTAGTTATACAAAAAATAACATTTAGGTAGTTGTTTTATAACATTAAGCAGTTTTAGAATAACATTGAAGTAGTATGTTAATAACATTGAAGCAGTCGTAAAATAACATTATGGTAGCAGCAGAATTAATAAAAACGTAAAATCTTCAGCAAAATAAAAACAAATGAATAGCACGTGTGTGTTAAAATTAGTGTTGCCAGAAATCTTTTGGCTCATGCCCCTTTAAAATCCCTTTAATTAAATTTATTAGTTTTAATTGATTTACATATTCCTCCCTGCATCTCTTTTAAATGCTTTTTACCAAGAATTTTTTCTGTTTTTTATGTTTTTGTCTTTCTTTTTCTCGTTGACCTTTTTATAAGCACAACTTGAAGGAAAAATGTAAACATAGAGATTGTTCCTTAGTTGTTTAACAATTAGTATTGTGAAAAATGTACTTTGGACTTCAATAAGAATTCTTGACTAAAAGTATGAAAAACAGAAGTAAGGAGAAACATGTAAATCAATTAAAATAGATAATCATTCAAAAGACAAATTTCGATCTACCAATTTGGTTTGAAGATTGGTGGTTGGCTATTGACTGCCTGCTGCCTTCGATGGCGGGGAGTGTTAAAACGGCAAACCCCTTTGTGGAGATTGTGTCCGTGAAACCCTGGGTTCAATTCCCAGCTCAGTCAAGAATGGAAAAGTATCAATACATTTTAATTAATTTCATGTTGTAAAATTCCTTTCTTCATGAAAATAATTTAATGGAAATTTAATTTAATGAACTTAAGCCTGAATAAAATATTAAAAAAATTTGGGTTAAAAACCATAAACTGTTCAATAAACTAATAATTAATAATTAATAATTTTTAAAATGTTTTTATTTAATATGTTTTTTAGTATGGTAAAATGATATATAGAACTGGTTTTAAGATAATTTTCACTAAATATAGCAGCGTTTTGAACATGTTAAAAAAATATAAAATATGTTTTCCATTCAAAATATTTTCCCTACATTGTGGAATGAATGCTCATAAAATAAATATTAATAAGTATGAGTACATATAACTTCTAACAATCGAAAATTTTCTGCACCGAAAATTTCAAAAAGCACTAACAACAATGGTAAAAGCGACGACCTGACAACACGGTTTATGAATAATTCAAACAACATCACATACGTACTTATTGTTGGTTTCTAGTTTTACTGATTATTTTCGTTTCTGACTACTTCAATGTTATTATATTACTACTTTAATGTATTAACATACTACTTCTATGTAATTCTACTACTACCTCAATGTTAATAATCTACTACCTCCAAATTTTGTAGTCATAAAAAACAATACTCCAAATGTAGTAGTAGTTTTAAAACGAAAACCTCAATCAAACCAATAGAAAACAATTTCGTTTTTTAACTGCTACTTAATTTTTGTTTTACTGCTGCTATTTTATTTTCTGGTTTTATTTTTTGCATGTAGCAGTAGTTTTAAAAAAGGTAATACTACAAAACAAGACAACTGCTCTTTCTGACGCTACATATAATTGTTAAGAGTAATAGTTTTAGTAATAGTAAAAAATGTTTAGGTAATGTAGTTTTTTAAACACTGATTTTAACACGAAAAACAAAGACCGTTTAGGTAAGCAAAAAAAAAAAAAATATATGTTAAAGAAGATTTAAGAAGATTAATGATGAATATAAGGCCTCACTTTATAAAGGTTATTCTAAAACTCTAAGAGAAGTTGAAAAATCATAAAGAACCACTCAGGTAAAATCCAAACATTCGCTTGTAGGAGATTTCAACCGAAAGCAAGAAAATTGGGTAGAACACGAGTCAATGCCTTGCGACTTTGACAGACGATTTGAAGTCAATGCCGAAATACCATAACAATAAGCCTTATATAATAATATATATATAATATAATAATAAGCATTATAAGATGCATAAATTGGGTCAAACCAAATATAACTGATGCGCTTATCACGGGATAATACCTGGTTTAATATCTTATATAATATGTGAAAGAACATCGACAGAATGAGAGAATACATTTCTTCATGTTAATCTTAAACAAAGGGAACATGTATCTTATAAGATTTCATAATTTACTGACTTTCGTACATTAAACTTGTGCCATTTTTTTTCTTTTAATTAGTTTTTCCTTTTGTTTAGTATAAAATATTGTTTTATAAACACTTTTCACAAGACTTGCACCAAAAAATTAATTATTTTAATGATAGCGTCTTATTATTGTTTTATATGTTTTTTTGACAGCTCATTTTATAAGAAAGTTGTTATGAGATTTCTCATAACAGCCGTCTCATAACATTTAGTATATTAATACTCACACTATTTGAGAGTCCACGCTTAGGATAATACTCTCTGCGATTGAATTTGACGTTTGCTGATATAAAATTATTATATCATATCTCAGCTGGAGACCCTGTGTAAAGCGAAATAAAAGTAAAATTTTCAACATGAGCCGCATGTAACAAGACCAGTTATAAAATTAAACAAGAAATAAAGGATAGTCGGTCAAGCCCGACTATATACCGTACAGTATGTAGAGAAAGATTTTTTCGAGTGTATCCTATTTGGGACCCATGAGCAATCGTGGACCCGCCAGAACAAAATTATGTTGTGCGGTTAGGATAAATGCAAAAGTTTTTTGTGCCGAATATTATCTTTATATCTTCATTTACAAGCAATTTTTTTTTTTGTCTTGTAGTGTTTTAAGGGTGGTGTTCAATTCTCGTCCTACCTGCACAAGATTTTTACACGAGATAGTAGCTTTCATTAATGTCCGAAAAAGTATGTCAATAGTGATATTTGGAAGAAAGTTATGAAATTTAAAGACATTTTTGAGAGTGGTATCGCTATTACGAGTAAAGCTATGCTGAAATATGAACCGATTCCAATACAATCTGTTAAGACTATTTAGATTACAATAAAATAATCTTCGACCAAAATTAATCTAAATATCATCTTAATAAGATTAAAGAAGTTTGTATGGGGTTTTGTGAAATAATGGACCGATTCTTACCATTCTTATCGTCAGATCAAAATCGGTTCTAAGTCTATCGGTATATTAAAGGGTTTACTAAGGGCCTGTATTTTTTAATGTGTTACACACATGTAAAACCCCTTAATAACTTCTCGACTATTGAGGCGTGGATGAAAATGTATATCGATTAATGCAGAGTGCTTTCACTAAAATACGCTTCAAAATGTCTTAACTTGTTCTTGGCCTCAAAAATAGCATTTTCTTTAGCACGGAATTCATTTATTGCCCGAAAGATCAAATAAGCCTCGAATGCTTAAATAATTTTTTGGGAATCTTCATATATTAAATATGAACTAACAATAAGCAATCAAATCTTATCCTAATACTTTAATGCATGTCGTGCCAGTGCCCGACAAAAATTTTTCTTATTACGGTTTCTATTTACATATTTAGGTGTTTATCGCTCTTCTGATTGGGTGAGTGCTGCAGTGTCTCTTCTCCTTAAGCGAGTGTGGCCGCCATCATTTAAGATATTTCGTGCTAGTGGATTTAGGTGTAGTTCAAGCCTTTTTATATATTTTACTGCGTATTTTGTAATGATTGTTCTTACCCATGGCACGTTGAGATCCTTGTAGATATTCGAGTTTTTGACGTACCAGGAGACGGCTGTGATTATTCGAAGAAGTTTATTTTGGCGCCTTTAAATTTTTTCGATATTTGAGGCCGAGGCAGCACCGTAGCACCAAATTGGCTTTAAAAAAGAGTTGTAAAGTAGAAGTTTGCAATCGAGACTAAGGACAGAATTTCTTCCAATAAGCCAATGAATTTGAATTGCTTTTAGTTTCATTTGAGTTAATTTTGCATCTATATGGTATTTCCACGTTAAACGGCGATCTAGATGTATACCGAGATATTTTACATGCGAATTCTGAGGTACTATTTGATTATTGATTTTAATAGGGGGGCATGATTTCCGACGCAAGGTGAATGTTATATGTACGCATTTTTGCTCGTTGACTATTATCCTCCATTGTTTAAATCATATTTCTAGTTGAAATATATGCTCCTGTAGCTGTATCGTCCGCAAAAGTTGAAGTTTGGGTGTAGTTGTTAGTTGGCATGTCCGAAGTATATATTAGGTATAATAGTGGACCCAGGATGCTGCCTTGTGGTACTCCAGCGTTAATTGGCTGAGGAGAACTTAAAAAAGCCCCTTCTTTAACAATAAACTTTCGACCGACTAAGTAGCTTTCTAACAGCTTGTGTGTGTTTACTGGTAAGTTTATGCTAGGAACACAACTGGGACGAACGACGAATTTTTCCGTAAAAATTCGCTGAGTAAACTCGTCTTATGAAGCACAATAACGACGAATAGCTGGCAGCTTTTATAAATGAGAAAGTTGATTACTGTTTGTGCAAAGAGAGAGATATAATGTGACCGTATTCAAAAAAATTATGCTTAAAAATAAAAACATAATCAAAAACACAACTAAAAACTATTTTTATAGCAAAATACTTTGTATACTCATTTTATGTGTTATACAATAAAAAAAAAAAAAACAATTATTAAAGTAAAAAGTAGCTTTATTTACTAAACTACTTCTTAACTAAAACCAAACATGGTCACCTAGTACTGATTTGTTCGTCGTTCGCCAGCGTATGAAATAGAATTAAATCTATTTGAAGTTCGCCGCGTCTGGCGAATTTTCGCCGGCGCCCTGATTGTGTGTATTTTCATATACACAAACGGCTTTAATTTTTGGTGACGAATATTCGCGGCCAAAAATTCGTCGATCGCCCCAGTTGTGTTCCTAGCATTAGCTTCATTTTATTTAATAAGCCTTCGTGCCAGACTTTATCAACTGCTAGAGACACATCGATGAAGAGAGCGGAACAATATTTTTTTTCTTCAAAGGCCTTTCTTAGGGCGTTTACTATCCGATGGGTTCGTTCTAAAACGCAACTGATGGTTAGAAATTCATCTATTTTCTTTTAAAATTGGGATTAATTTGGGAGTTTCTCAAACAGCTTTGATATATTAGATAATAAGCTTATAGGCCTATATGACTGACATTTTGTGTGATCTTTCCCTGGCTTAGGTATCATGGTAACTACGGAAACTTTCCCTTCTTGAGGGTAGTATTCAAGGCGTAAAATAGCATTAAAAATAAAAAGAATTATTTTCTTTGCTATGCAAGGTAGTTCCAAAAGCATTTTGCTACTGATCTTGTCAAAGCCAGGAGCTTTCTTGGGGTTTAAATCACAAATAGCCTTTTCGATTCCCTTATCTCGAATCTTAGGGGAACAGCTCTAACATCAACAGGTGGTAACTCCACAGCAATATTGTGTGATGTATGAGGGATATATACGTTTTCCAAATCATTAACAAATGTATTTCCTTTTTCTGTATAATTTCTTGCCCAACTTCCATTAAAGTTTCTTTAAAGTGGTTTAGAGATAACTGGCCTTGTGAGATTTCTAGCTGCACGCCATAATGAGTAGTCCGATTGTGGATTTTCATCCAGTTCCTTAAGATATTTTTTTAAGGACACCGTTTTCTGAGACTGCAGTAACTTTCTTAAACTTTTCGTGCACTCTTTTAATAATTTAAGGCTTAAATGTGAAGTGAATAAATTATTTATCCTACTAACAATTTTTTCTGAAAAATGTCATCGATTTGTTTGTGTATATTTTAGCATATTTCATCGTTGAGGCATTTTTTGTCACATGAAATTCGCATATGATGTTAGTTTTTGCTAAAAAATCATATATTTTATTTTCAGTCAAAAAATTTCTGCAGCACTCAAACAAACGTTTAATTAAATATTCTTTAAAACTTGGGGACAATAAATGATTTTATTTAAATTTAAAATTCTTCAAATTGGTGGCTTAATTTATGAAGTGTCAACTACACAACCAAAAATTGGTTCCAGAAAAATAAAATGCATGGGATGAAATAGTTCGAGAGTAGATTGAATTTCTGCAGCATTTTCTTAACAAGAAAAAATCCTAACACAAACTTTTTTTGATTCAATTTTGTTGTTGTTAACACCATTTTGTTAGAAAAATAAAAATTCGCTGTTTCATCTTATATAGCTTTTAAACTTTTAGTACAGCCAATAAATTCAAGTTTACTATTCAAATATTTGATGTGTGTTAGTAGAAAATACTTCAACTCTATTAAAATATATATCATTTCTCCATTTCAAGCATTAATTAAAAATAAAATAAGTTTTAATTAAAAATTAATAAAAAGAATTAAACGATTAATCAAGTGAGTTAAACGTTTAATCGACTGAACCAGCAAACAAATTAATAGTTACAATTAAACGTTTAATTCACTTGATTGAACTTTAAATTCATTCGCCTAATCGTTTAATTCACTTGATTAAATGTTTAATCAAAACTGATCTAATTGTTGATTAATGCTTTAATTGGAGAACAATTTTTTTCTGTGTATTTTTCAATAACAATTGCACGAAATATCACGCCCTGGTCATAGCTAACGATGTTAAATATTTAAAAAAAATTATTTTGTACAAACTTTTCACAATAAACGTTTAAAATTTATTTATTTTTATTGAAGTCTGCATTAAATCCTAAATTTTAAATTTAAATTTGATGACTTCAAACTTACTAATATTTAAATATAATAATATTTATATGCAAAAGAATGCCCTATTCATTTTAAATGTTGCCCCCAAACAATAAAAAAAACAGCTTTTCTGTGCAAATTTCCCCCAATAAAATGTAATTTTTGTTCAGCAAAATAAACACTTGTTCTACTTTTTTCTTTTATTTTTCTTTTTGTATATAAAATATTATTGAAGTTTAAAAAACCCCCATTTTACTATTTCAGCATTTAGTTAAACTTAAAGCTGAGTTTTAAAACAATTTATTTTTTTTTTTTATAAAAAAGCATTTAAAATAAACACTCTATAATATAATGAAATGGAAGAAAAGAGAAGAACGTTTAGTAATATTTAGTGTAAGAGATTTACTAAATGGAACGTAGTTTTGGCAGAAACCCCAAAATGTTCGTATTTTTTTTGTGTGCAAAATATTTGGCAGCTGACACTTAAAAAACTCGAAAATTAAACAAAAAAAGGAAATATGCAAAAAGTAAGGGGAATTTAATTTAATGACAGCATTGCATTACTTGCACATTTAACACGACTGCATATCCTTTATTCATATCCTTTAAGGATTTGAACTGAAAGGAAAACAGTATTAAAGTAAAAATTTTAAGAAGCGTTATTTAAACAATTGAAAGTAAAGGCATCTTTAGTAGGGCGGATCAAATCAGGGCTATGAACTATCTCTAATCAAAAAGCGCTAACAAACGCTAAATAAAAAAAACTTAAATTAGGTATTCATGTAAAATTAATAAAATTTACGTGATGAGCTTTAATGAATTCTTGAAAAAGGAAGTTGTATTAACTATTAAGAAATTAAAGTTTTTAAAAAGCTTTTTCTGCTATCTCAGGCAAAGTAAAAAAATTGGGGTGTTGCTCCGGCAACGTGAAAATAAAATACTTTTTAAGAGCACTTCTTTTTTTTTAATTCTATTTATTTAAATTCAGCTTATTTTACTTAAATATAAAAACTATCAAAAGAAATTGCTCTAAAATTTAATATTTGATACCGCGTTGTTCAATGCTAACAAATCAACTGTTAAAAAAATTACATTTACATTTCTCTATGCAGAATCATACGTACATATGTATGCGTGTATGTATGTATAACAATACAAAAGATTTAATATTTAAGGCGTACGACGAATATAAAGGCAAAGTAAATAAAAAACCATATACTTTAAAACAATTTATATTTAAAGATATTAGGTTGCGGATAAAAACATACAGGGTGTGACATTTAGTATTGTTTTGTTTAACCCTTTGTTGACGGCGGTAACATGGGGGATTCACAAGGTTGTCATAAAGTTGTAAAGTCATATGGCTTAAAATAATAACAAGAAATATGTATGACTGATGTTGGCAATCGCTTATAATTTATATTTCTACTGTATACAGTTATGACGAATTAATGAACACAGCACTACAATTTTTATTTTGTTTGAAACTTAACAATATTTTTTTTAAACAAATATCCTTTTGTATTGCAAAATATTATTAAGGACACTATGACGATATGACTTGATAGCAAACCTCCAAATCCAAATATTAAAAATTATTTATTATACAAACATACAATTAAAAACAATTTGAACACTCTTCCGATCTTTAAAATTTAGGCATACAAACCAGTTTTCTATATGGAAAAATTTATGAGTTACTACAAATCGTCGAGTGGTTATTCGTTTTCCGCACGGAACAAAAATGTTTTTTTCTCAATGTGCGATCAGGTTTGCACTTCTCTTAAGCAAATGACAGTTTCATTAAACTAAAGAAAACATTTCCTTAATATAAACCAAAAAACCATATAGCCAATGGGATTAACATGGATTCCCATGATGGGGGCTTATATTGTAGATATGAGGCAATGTAAGGGCTCGATATCTCTCAACATATTCGACATATCAAAAATTGGAAAAAGGATTTTAAAATGGAACCCGTTTATTATAAAAATACAACTTACTAATTTAATAAGATTATAACTAATTTTTTTGAAAATGTCCACACGCGGCATACCGGTAACCACCTGACGATTTGTATTACCTCATAAATTTTTCCATATAGAAAACTAATTTTTATTATTAACTCATAATATGAACATTTTCCGTAGAAGCAAAACAATATTTAATTTAACATTAAAGGCATATGAAAAAGAATTTTTCAACCAACCGTTTCATTAACAAAAAGTTGACAAACGAGCACGATATTTTTACAGCGATTAGATATAATTTTTACGTGTCGATTTATTGTTTCCAAAAAGTGCAAAAAAAAAAAAAAAATTTCGAGTTAATACACTATTGCTGAACAAGTGCGATATGTAAGTAAAAAGTATACTTTAAGTTTACTATATCACGACCTTGGGACAACAAGGTTCTATCTGACATGTAGTTTGGTTTTCTTGTCCTTAGGTCGGGATATATCAAAAGTTTTCGGAAAACGGACACAAATTTTTGTTCAATGTGCCTTGATTTCAATGAATAAAAATAAAAGTACGAAAAATGTTGGATATCTCAATTTCAAAAAAGGTTAACAAAAAACCGCTAGTGGAAAAATATGCGAATTTTCAACTACTAAAAAGCGCTAAATCTAGCGCCTAAGGCGCTTATTCGGCAGCTCTGGATAAATTTGGTTAAAGTTATGTTAAGTTAAGTTAAGTATATTAGAGAAATTCCATGTCAATTCGACCAAAAGTGGGACCCGACCCTTTTCGATTTGAATAAAATTAAAAAAATTATCTCTTTCTAAAGTTATGTCAGATTCAAAATTACATAATTTCGCCGAATTAGGCGAATTTGCTGAATTAATTTTATCAATATCTTAAAAACTACTTTACATACGAAGATGACTTGTACGTCATTTTAAAGAGAATACTTTGGGCTACAAACAGTAAATTAAGAACCGCACATTGAGCTTAAAAAAAAAATTCAACAAATAAATAAAAGAAACTTTATCAATATCTTTACTTTTTTCAAACACCAACACGCAAAGAAAAAAAATGGTTGTCGTAAGCATATTCTAAGAGCAATATATTATGACAAGATTCATGATTGTAGTCAACATATTACGATTATTATTGAATCATATTATGACCAAATATTTTCGTAAGATTAAATCATAATATTTTTCACTTAATCCTTATTTGTTTTTATAACATCCCATTATAATTTAATGTTATCATATAATTATCATGTTCATCATAATAAGTTCAGATGTAATCATATTATTATCATGTTAATAATAATAATATGTAGATTAAATCTAAAACCGAAAAATATTTATAATACAGTGCCAGCACGCTAATCCGAATTAATGATTGCAGACCCTGATTCTGATTAACGAGATATTCGGATTACTGGATGTGCTGTAATTATGTATTATAATTCACTATATTCGAAAATAAAACACAAGCCAGGGTTCAAAAACAAATTTATTTTATTAATCAAGAATGACAAAATTAAAGCTTTTTTTAAATATAATGTTTTTTTAACATACACTCAAAAGAAAAATCAACCCATCCGTACTCAAGTCAATCCGAAGCGGTATCAATAGCACAGTGAGTACGGAGTTTCTTGAATCAAGCACTGAAAGATTGATTCAAGTACTATTTTAATCGCGAAATACTTAACTTATCCATATTCAATTCACGGCTTCCAGATTTGGCGATTTTTAGGTACAAAAATGGTTTATTGACGATTGGACGATATATACCCTAAATTTGACGATTTTTCAAATGACAAATTTTATACAAATTTACAAATGTTTTTAATACAATTTCACATTTTATTTTAGATTCTTAGACACACTTTCAATTATTTGATTGGCAGTAATTTTCTTGCCTTAGCTGATCATCATATAAAATACGTTTTTTTTAGCACAAGGAATATTTTTAGGAGTTATATTTGATCAGTTAGTACTGTTTTATTACATCAATTTTACAACCACTATCTTTAGTCTGGCTTCACACTATGAAAGTTTTCTTTCAGAAATTCTGAGTTCATTTCAACAGACGGACGGACAGACGGACCACCGAATAATAATATTTCCTTCTCATAAGGAGCTATTATTATAGAAATTGCGAACGGAATGACAAAGTTATATATCTCTTTTTACCTTTGGCGAAGGGTATGAAAAGCAGGAAAATAAAAATTCGTTTTAGCGAGCCTACAATCAATGCGGACTATAGAGTATGTAATACGTCATTACTTACTGGCAACCTTAACATATATGTATACATATATATTTCACATCATAATATAATGCAACGTTAAACAAAATATCTTAAACCAATTTTTGTCGTAGGTCGCAATTATTTATTTAGTATTTTATTGAATTTTAATTCTTTTTCTCTAAAATAAAACAAAACAATGGTCAATTTTAATGCACCATTTTCAAACAATATTAAAATTGTTTTAGCATTGAAATTTTATTTTGTGACACTGTAATTTTTTATAATGTACCTACAATTTCTCTAAACTTAAATGGGTATTTTTTTAAAATTGCTTAACCACTGAACAACAACAAATTCGATAGGCATATGTAAAACAAACGACACAACTGATGCAAAATTATTTTACAAATGGCGATAACAAAATATTATTAGAGTAAAGATATTTATTTAATATCATTAAATGGTTGTGAGGAATATAATATGTTTTCAAAGTTATCATTATTTAGTTGTGAAAAAAATTATTATTTTTCAGTGAACCATAATTAAATTTATAATTGCGATTAACATTGACATGTTTACAGTAACTATAATATTGTTGATATTTAGTAAAAATAACACTATTTTGTGTACGACAACAATATATTGTTACAATTAACAGAGTGTAGTTGCCGTAACCATGACCAACCATATTTTTTCTCTGCATGTAAAATCAATCAAATCAGATTTAAAAATACTTATTGCTTAAAATTACAAAATTATTCTTAGATAATTTTTTTAAAGGTTGCGAAAGAAAAAAAATCATAATTTAAAAAAAAAAAACACTTCACAGTTTTGGGATTTTTAAAGAACAGTTTTTTTTTTAATATATTGCTTGTAGCTCCCTCTCTTTAAAATTACATACAAATCATCTTCGAAATATTGAAAAAATATGATATTTTGAATATGATACAACTTTTGACAGAAATTGTAATTTTTTTTTCGTTGATACAGAGGAACCTTTTCACCAAATTTCATTCAAATCGAATCGGATCCCAATCTTGGTCGATTTGACATGGAATTACCCATTATTGAAAGCCAACACGGGACCTTTTTAGGAAAACTTATATAATCAAATACTGGCGAGTTTTATATCAAGATACATTTTTTTAAGTTTTTTGATTTTCTTATAAAACCAAGCACAACCCTATTGTTTTTTTGGTTAAGTACAACAATACAAGTGTTTTCTTTGTGTATCAACTTACACAATAAAGGATTACATTTCAAACCCACAGAAGGAACACATAATCCATGTGTATTATTTGTTCCCTTTTTCTGCAGAAGAATTTTTTGGGTATGTGAATCGACGTAGTCATGGCAAAAGAACCATTGAAACCATAATCATTTAAGATCATCCATATATGAAAAATATTAAAGTATAATT
The DNA here is from genome assembly GCA_943735925.1 of Pollenia amentaria. Classification (NCBI taxonomy): domain Eukaryota; kingdom Metazoa; phylum Arthropoda; class Insecta; order Diptera; family Polleniidae; genus Pollenia; species Pollenia amentaria. Next base: position 165,813,199 of record OX031009.1, read on the forward strand.
AAGAATAAAGTGCTTTTCACAAGACGTTCTTAAGTTATGGCAACAAAAAGGGTAAATGAGGGCAGTAGTACACTGATTACTTCTGAGTAGTATTTAAGTACTTTGAAGAAGTTTCCAACCTTGAAAATAAAGGAATTGTAATCGAAGATATAAGTAAATGTTAATTCCCATAAAGTTAATTTTAATAAGCATTATTTTTGTGTCTCTCTGAGTAAGTAATAAAATATAAATATTATTCATACGAAAATTTTTATTGGAAGCATTAGAAATTCTTAAATAAAGGGAAATCTAATACAAAACAGAACATGAATTCGAAAAGAATTTAAATTTCATTTCTTAACTCCTGCTCATCACGCTTGGCAATTGTATGGGGAAAACTATATGAGGCCGTATGCCAAGGCCTAGTTATGATCATACAAACTTTGTACAGGGTGTTTTAAGTTCGGTTTTTCTTTACTTGATAACGATACCAACAGTAACGGTACCGAACTAGTTTATCCCGTCAGCAATAAATTTCATTGTATTTATCAAGAGTAAGAATTGGGAATTTAGCACATTAAAAGGAACACTTTTTTGACTATTGCTAATGATTCTGATATTGACGTTATATAATTTAAGCATCATGATGCGGAAAAATTGCTACGACAAATAATTTCAATAAATTCTAAAGGAGTTTGTCTTTTCAATTTTTTTTTAAAGTTTTTCCAAAATATATAAGGTTTCATTAACGCATGTGGTCAAGGAATTTTATCGTTTAAAAGATGTTTACACGCAGCAAAGATTACATTTCAGTAATGATCAGGAAACGGATTAACAGAGATAAACCGCTGTTCTTTAAAGCACCTACCCGTGCGAGTAATAAAGTAACTTTTTGAAAGAAGCTATTGGCTTATTTTGATAGATTCAAAGTGTAAAAGTGTAAAAATTTTGTAAACAACGAGTCTTCTAAAGTTGTGTAAAGTTTTAAAGACAACAAAAACCACCTCACAATATGCTAGTAAATTCCTCGACCAAAAAATATTTCTTAACTATAGTTAAAGTGATTTATTAGCGAAAAATTACGAAAAATCGCCCAAAAAATTGGTTGTATTTCTTATGCAAAATGACCCAAATTTGTATGGGGAATTTTTATAAGTTTTTAAAGTACTTTTTAATAGAAGATCTCTAAGAGAGATCATTTAAATATTTTTATGTTTAAAATACCCAAATTTGTATGGGGAATTTTTATAAGTTTTTAAAGTACTTTTTAATAGAAGATCTCTAAGAGAGATCATTTAAATATTTATATGTTTAAAATACGACTATGAATCCCTAAACTATTTTTCTTTTTTTTTTTTTTCTATGTTTATTTTTATACCCTCCACAAATAGTTGTGAAAAGGTTACAATTAATTTGTCTTTCCTTGTGGAAGTTTTTTAATATTCGTCTAAGACCCCATGAAGTATTTATAGATATGCTGTGTCCTAAAGTACTTCTTAGTCAATTTAGCCATCTGCGTATGGCTGTGTGTTTGATGGAATAACGGCCACTTTTAACCGACTCAAAATAAAAAACAATATTGGTTTCATATTAATTCTAGTTCTCATAAGCAGGGACTTAAATCCAGCACAATCGGTTAAGTAGGAAAAGAGTTATGAATCCAAATGTAGAAAAACCAACCTAAAAAAATTTTATATTCCTGTTATAAAACAAACATTACTTGGAAGCGCAATACGCCGGTTATAACTCAATTTTGTATAAACTCATTTTATAAGACTAGATATAATAGAACTAGATGTCATAGAGCGTTAGTTGCATAAATCCCACTCTCGAAAAACACTTTAGTTCACCTAAAACCGTAACGAAAAACGCAATAATAGTAAAATTAAGTCTGTCATAGTTTCATTAGACTAGAAACCGCACAACCACATTTTGTGAATATCGGTCCATAATTTACTATACGCTCCATATAAATCCCACTCTGGTTAATCATTAATAAGTTCCTAAAACCATAAAAAATAAAGATATTGTGGTCTAGCTTTGTATGGCTAGAAATAACACCATACAATTCTGTGATAACCGGTCCATAATTTATAATATGTCGCATATAAAGTGGCATTACAAAAAGTTCTTTAAAAGGCAGAAAACGCTAAAGAAATATTTGCTACTTTATTGAAATTTTGGTCCTTTTTAGGTTTTTTTTAATACTAAAAATCGCTCTTCCGAATTTTGTAATTAAAGAAACATAATTTGCAATAGGTCCAATGTAAAATCCCCTTCTGGAGTTCATTTCAATACGCTTATTAATATTTCTAAAGCAAATCATGATATTTTCTAAAAAGAAGCAATTAATCATTTTAAGAAGACAGGTTTTATAAAGATTGTCTTATAAATTATATATCCCATATCCAACCCACTCCTAAAATATTTTAACTCTCGGTGGATGGTATGGAAGATTCGGCACAGCCGAATATAGAAGTCTTAGTGGTTCTTTTTTTTATATGAGTAAGAACATATGCTGGTCCGGACGAAACGCCGATACGTTTCGTGGGGTATGGACTGTATTAAGAGTGAATTTAAAGGAATCAGCTCCAAAATATTCGCAAGGATCCAAACACCTTGCTGATATTCCCAGAGAAAATGTCGATTGCGTTCTTCAGGTTACGGAGTGTATAGGGTGACTTTGGGATTCAGCGCTAAATATCAGTCGAGTATCCAAACAACTTGGTAATATTAAAAAAGCGAGGAAATAAAAAAGCCACTAATATTAAAACAAAAAGAAAGCACCTCTAACGATATTAAAACAATTTCCTTTTATCCAAAACGTTATAAATTATCAATTTGTTAAACATTCTAAATTTGATCTCACAACAATTTAGTAAGTCATTTTATAAAATTCAATCACAAAAACAATTAAATGATTTACTTTGCAAATTTAAATTTCCAAACAATTTAAAAGCCAATATGGCTTTCAAAAAACAATTCGGCTTAGAAGAATTTGTAAGTTACAAGAGCAAGACAATTAACGAAAAATTTAAAATATAAGACATAATAGCAGTGGCGCCTCAAGTTGTGAATTCGCCTGAGGGCTGCATCATTATTTAAAATAGAAACCAGGGATGGGAAAACTGCTACCTTCGGTTTAGTCTTAAAAAATTAGTCTGAACAGGAATGGGAAAACTGCTACCTTCGGTTAAGAGATTTAGTTTTTCTCAAATCTCTTTTTTATCTCTAACTTTGTCATTTAAGAGATCCAGTGGAAAAATAACACTGATCATACCGACTGTATGCAGAGCTTACGCTTACTACAATTAACAATTTGTGATAACTTTTTATAAACTCTTAAAACGAAAGGAGAACTGATTTAATGTTCATCTGCCTATAAAAATTATAAATCAAGTTCTTTGCCGGCGCTTATTAGTGCGTAGGACCTCCTTTATTCTGCACTTTTTCCAATTTGTGCTTCATTCCCTGTAACTTCTGCCAATTTTTTTGGAAGATTAATATAAATAAGTGTGCAATAAATAACTAACTATTGAAAAGTCAATGTTTAGTCAGAAAAAAAATTTTTTTATTGCACAGTAGGGCGGAATTTAATATTTTGCGCAATAAATCTGGTATATCTATATGGCTTTATTGATTTATTTATGCTACTAATCTCTCATAGTTTTACTCCGTTCTTTGTACAATCCCAAGGCTAGTTAGAAAAAGAAATGGGGATCCACAAATCATTTGTGGTGTTGTAAATCAAATTTCCCAGTCCATGTTCAGAGAGAAAAAAATAAGCTAATAATATATTTTATGATTATCTGCCGTATTCATAAAATACTTAATTGGATTTGAATATTTGTATGGAAATTAAGATTTAAAGTACGTTTGAAATCAATATTAGTGTTTTTGAATACGGCAGTACAAGATTTTAAATTGGAACTTTTCTTGGATGGGTATATTTCAAAAACAATGATGATTAATTAAATGTATAATTGAATTAATATTTATTAAATGTTTGAGAATAAATGAAATTTGTATTAAATATGTAAAAAAAGAAATCATTCTCACAGTTGTGTACATTTTATATAGCATTTAAAAGCAACGTCTTATTTTTGTTTAAGAAACCATAAAACCATTTATGGTAAACATATAAATGATGATCACAATCCATATTATGATTGCGGTGACTATCTTAAGCAGTGCTTTAAGCAAAATATCGGTTTACAAAACTTGGAAATTTTATTCAAAATATGTAAAAAGAAAATTTTATTACACAATAAAATTTTATTTTTTATTTATATTTTATTTTACGTTTATGGCATCCACTTAAAGTGACTCCGATATTTTTGGGTTCTCTTTGATTAGAATTCCTTTAGTTGTCATATTTTATTGAAAAGTTATAAAAATTGTGTTTAAAAATTGTTTACTGGTATCTATTAGATTTTTATATATTTTATGCTAAATACGAAAATTTATCTATAAAATTTTACTTTCTTTCTTAACTATCCCATCTCTTATTAAACGTGCACTTTATATTGATAACATTTTCAATTGATTTTCAAAAAAAAAAAAAAAAATTTAACAATCTGCTAACAATTTTATTGCCATTATGCGTTGAATTAAAAATGATGTTGGAACATAAACCCTGTATATGCTCCATTAACCTCAACTTCTCCGTTTTGTACACGTTCTACATAAAATAAGAGTATAAAAAATACAAAAATATCTTCAAAATAAGTATTTTTACACTTAACAGCAAAACTCATCTGTATAAAATGTACTGTACAAACAATAGCCCGCGTAAGATGCTGTCTCATAACAAAAATATTTTTTATAGACATTTTATAGCAACAATAATAAACATTTCAATAATATGCCTTTTCAATTTATCGACTTAAACTATGAAGAAATGCAAAACGTTAAAGCTTTTTGTTAAAAACGAAAAAAGAAATATTTACATTCAAAAGAAATATATTTAATTGTATCTCTTTAGTATTTTTTCCCCCATTTAATTATTGGGCATAAAATTGTAAGGTGTTTGTGAACGTATGCTTATGAGTTATATTTTAAATTAAATATCAAGTATACGCCGGGGTATAATATTTGTATTAAGATGAGAAGATAATTAAAGTCAGAGTTATGTTGACCAAGAACTAAAAAACAAAATATTAAATTTAAAATTAAACGACATAACTCGTGATATCAAAATACGTCAAAATTAAATGCAATTAGCAGGGCAAGTTTTTCTAAATGCTTGCTTAAAAGAATACAGAGTGGCCCAAAATTACCGAAGGTATCTGAATTCCTGATAAATTTGTTAATTATTATTTTTTCTTTGGTTTTTCCTCCAGCATTTTGTTAAGAAGACTTTGTGAATTAAGAAGAAATAACTAAAAAAGTTTCTAAATTTGGTCTTACGCTCGGCCGAAGGTCGGCTATGCAGAGAAGCTTTATGGTGCGCAGCCGGTGTTTCGTATTCCATAGCACAGAGGTATATTTCGACCAAAATGAGAGCTAACACTTCAAAACATGCAATAACACATTTCGATTACAATGTACAGCCAACTGTGACTGCTGGAATGCCAGAAAGTTAGCATATTTTGTTATTACCCTAGAGGGAAGTGAACTGACACCAAAGTAGTCCGTCCCGTGATAGGTCTTTGGTGGTAGAGACCAGTTCTAGTTCTATCACTTTTACATGGGGTTGTCATTGGAGGGGGTCAATTGACACCAAACAGCCACCATTTGACTAGTCAGACATCTATTCTCAATGAACGTGGTCAGTGTTAGTTACTACAATGGAGTATTACAATGTATAATTATTTAATTTAATTATTCAATACAATGTATAATTATTTAAAGAAAACAAGTCCTAGAACTATATTTAAGAACCAAATCATAGAAGGTCCAAAAAAAATCTGTCATACCACGGGTTAATACTGTACCCTGTGGGAAATTTGTGTCAATTGCTCTTAAAGCACTTATCCCGTGACCAGTAAACAAAATTGTATAATTAGAAGGAACCAATTGTGAAAGGTAAAAACAAGACATATCACTTAACTGGTGTTAATGTGTTTAGAGTGTAGTTAGTCCAGAGGAAAGTAATTGGCACAAAACTATACATGTGACTGGATTTTGTGCGGGTAGTGGCTGATTCTCTCTAGTTCTATTACTTTATATGAAGGGGATCTATCATATTGACATGGCTCATTTGGGACAATATTTGGGACAGGCATTATTTTAACCGAAATTGGATGTGTCCACTAAGGTTATTTCGAAGACCTGTTACATAGTGTCAAAAAGGTGCCAATTAACTCCTTCGTAGGACATCGCCATGTTAAAGTGACTTGTCACGTGACAAGTTTAGTGTTAGGTCCCTTTTCCGTAGGGTAATTCATTACTTTTTCTACCTTTTTTCCTTCATTTGCCAGTTAAATGATTGGTTCTCCTATCGCTGGTTTCTTCTGAGTTCCTTCGTTTTACTTGTTCTATTTAAACAAATCCCAGGACCTGTCTGTTGGAACATTTGACACAAATTTCCCGCAGGGTAGTTTTAAATACTTACCAAAAAGCCAAATAAATACACATATTTTATAAAATTTTTCTGGCAGTGCGCAAAATGGCCCCAAAAAGAAAATAATGAATGGACCCAAAATTTAACATGAGACAAAACATCACACAATTTTGGGGTTTTTTTGTGTTTTTTTTTTGGGTTTTTTCATGTTTTCGTTGGTGTGTTTTTGCATTTTAAGTTAAATGAAAAATTACCCCAATATCAAGGAATAAAAAATGGCCCTAAATAAAACCAAAATTTTAACTTTGCGGCTATTTTTGATTTAATAATATAAAATACAAATTTTAAGAAATGCAAAATGACCACAACAAATTTTATATAAATTCTATATAAAAATTTCTCGAATTCGTAATCCAAAGAGAAGGAAATCCTTGTCGCCTATGCAGAGGTAATTTAGTTAGTGAAGCCGGTTGTTATACCATAAAAGAGAAAATGCTTCGGCCGGGCAATATGTGTCATATGCTCTTAAAGCACTAATCCTGTGACTAGTGAGCAGAATATTGTAATAAAATGGATGAATTGTGAAAGGTGAAAACAAGACATATTACTGTACTGGTGATAAAGTGTAGTTACTCCAGAAGTAACTGACACAAAATTAGTCATGGAACTGAATTTTGTGCGGGCTGATGCTATCTGTTTATATTACATGAAGGATATCTATTATATAAATATGGTTCACTCGGTACAATATCTGCGACAGACATTATTTTAACCGAAACTGAATGGGTCCATTTATGTTACTTCAGTGACTGTTTACAAAGTGTAAAAAGGTGACAATTAACCCCCTCATAGAACATCGCCATGTTAAAGTGCAAAGTCCCCTTTATATAAAGTGTTAGAACTAAAAGCAGTCCTTTCCACTTTTTAAAACTGTAACGTGACAAGTTTCGTGCTAGTTCCCTAGGATAGTGAAGCTTTACTTAGCGAAGCCAGTATTCGATGTATCATAGAGGGAAAATCCTAGCGCCCGGCCGAAACCCCAAACATGGTATACAAATATTGTGTGATTTTTAAAGCCCAAACTATAATTATTCAGGATTTTGAAATTCTTGATTTCTAAACTTATGATTTTAAAATTCGGGATTTTAAATTTGGAATTTTAAGTTTCGGGAACTTGAATTCAAGCCAAACTTTTAATATATCCTTAAATTTAAATTTTTTTGTGGTAAAAGTTCATTAAAAATTTTGAGGTAATTTTTTATAATGAGGAATTACCCCAAATTTAGGGTATTATTTAATTTTTTTTGCGCTATTTTTAATTTTTATCGGGTAAATTTTCATTAAAAAAATGGTAGCCCCAAATTTGGGGACGATTTTCATTTGTTTTGGGGCCATATTTCCTAAGGAAATATTTCGCAGCACCCATTTTTCTAGTCAAAAATCCATTTTCATTGGGAAAAATATATTTCGTTTTTGCAATTACTTTTGTAAATCATTACGTTGTAAGTGATATTTTATTCATTATTATAATGAATTAGCTATGTATATATATGTATATAATAAGCAGTACTGAGTTATGTAATAGCTGCTATGTAACGTAAATAGTACCGAAGGAATCTACTAGATAACAACACAGAAAAAATTATTAAATTTCTCCTATCATCAATTTTGTTCTAAATTCATAATATCAAGCAAACAAGTTGTTGATTTTGCACCTATTACCAAAATGATTATATTGATTACTAAAAATTTTATAATTTTGAAAAAATATTTTCAACAAATGATATTTTTAATTTTAATTAAAATAGTGATCAAAAAACTTTGAAATTTTAAACAATGTGCTAATTTATTTAAATAAATATTGACAATTCCCAACAACAATTCTACATGTTTAAATTATTTTATTTTAAACGAAAAAAGTCAATTAAAATTTTTTGTTATTGAATTAAAATTTTAATTGAAAATTTATTTCAAAACAACTAAAATGTTAATTAAATCAAAATTTAATTTTAAATTTTTTTCAGCTAAAAAAATTATTGATGCAATTATCACATTAATTAAATTAAAATACTTTATAAACCATTTTTTTAATTGATAAAACACTTTTTTCTGTGAAGTGCAAGAAGCTGTTCATTTTGTAAAAGTAAGCAAAACTATTACTGTGTTATTAATCCAATTAAAAAATTAATTTACATAAAATCTATATTTTTCCAATTCCGTTGGCCAAATTAAGAAATACATAAAACTTTGAAAGGCATTCATAATATATAGATTAAATGAAATACGAATTTGACAATAGCCAAGTTGGTGGTGCAAACTCAACTTGTTTAATCCTAGAGCGTCATACTTCGTCGAATTGACGACGCACAGTGGCTGAAAATTCAATTTCATCGGCCAAAAGTCCAATATTTTGTTATCACCGATTTCAAATATAGTAATGCCATTCGGTAGTAAAAATATTAGAACTGAGGTATCCAAAACAAACTGGGTAAAAATATGGATAATTGTGGGTGTAGTACGCTGTTGGAAACAAATAGTTTAAGTTATTAGAGAAAAAAATTTAATTTGTGTAAATTTGATCATAATAAAGTTATGATTCCTCGCAAACTATTATCAATAATGGGTTAAATTTTTTTTTTGTTATGTTAGCGGGATAGAAGTCTTAAAGAAATAGTACGTTGTATTACTATACTATTTATACCTGATGTGTTTTTAAATGTTTACCCAGGTTTTATACTTAAGTTAAATCTGAATTTCAGTCGAATAGAACTTGTAAGGGTTAAAAGGTGACAAAAAGATTTAATGACCATTAGAAAGCTTAAAGTGTCCTATATAACCCCATATATAATTTTGCAAAATATTAGATTTAAGCTGACCTACAAAATATTTGCTTAAATGCTTAGGTAATCACCTTTGCCTTTAGACCTTTTCGGAAAAAACAGACTTTTTGGGTAGATTTTTTAACCTTTATGTGCTCGGGATCGAAAACTTACGTGGGCGGTCGGAAGACTACATTTGTAGTAACATTATTTTTGCACTACTTTATCCTTATAAAAAAAGAATAAAATGGTTATATTTATTTTATTGTATTTATATCTTATTTATGTAGGTACATGTAGATATAGAAAAACTTGAACAAAACAATTTTAAACATTTAAGTTTTATTTATAGAGCAGCATTTTCCAAAAACGTAAGTTGTAGAATGTGCATCGCACACGGGTGTCTTACACCAACTGCATATCTTTCGTGTGTTTTTCATACCTGACATTTCACATACCTGACATCGTACAGGATGTTTTGGCAGCTTATCCTCAGATGTATCGGGAAATTGATTAGTAGCAGAAGCGGAAGAAGTTGAATTTGGCGAGTGCCCAAGCGCTATTTCGATAGCGAGGAGTGTTGGATTGTAGCCTATTACCCTTGGAATTTTTGACCGTTCTATAATTGCTGGCATAAACATCTGTTTTGCCAAACTTTTCAAGAACTTTCTGCGTTTATCTGTTTGCTGAATAGGGCTATTATTTTCTATATAGATGATATAAGTAGCTAAGGTAGATATATCTAGCAAGTTGAAAAACATTGCCAATGGCCATCGCAATGTTTTGCGTTTTGTAGAATATGCTGACCGCATTTTGTCCATTGCATCGACGCATCCTTTGCTGACGTCATAGTCAAGAATATACTGCGGCTTATTTTTTTTCTCTGCCACAATATCATTATTCAAAGTTGTACTTGACAATATAACAACTGCCTTTCCCTTTTTTGGCACATAAGATGATAGTGCAAACTTTGAGTCCAAAAGACCAAAAACTGATGAATATTCTGCACGTTTACGGTTAGCGTTCATTTCGTTGGGTACAAAGGTTTTATTTTGGCGAACTGTACCAAGAATTGCAAGGTCTTTGGACAATAAATATTTACCCAAATTTAACGATGTGAAAAAATTGTCACAAACTATTGTTCTTCCGGTATTCTCCCAGTTAGAAACGAGTTTTTTTACTACATTCTCTCCAACATTTGCAGATCGACTTGTATTCGGGTTCTTTCCTACGTAGATTTCGGTTTCGAGCGGATAAAATGATTTTGCATCACAAGCAAGCCAAACTTTAATTCCGTATTTCGCAGGCTTTGAAGGTATGTACTGGGTGAATTTGGTTCGTCCACGATATGGAAATAGTTGTTCATCCACTGTTATTTCTCCACATGGCTTATAATATCTGCTAAGATTTTGATTCATTTGGTTCCAAAAGGTTGAGATTGGTGCTGCTTTATATTCCAGTAGTCGAGTAGCTCTACAGCCAGAGAAAAAATATGTTTAAATTTGGTCACCTCCAACAAAAGTATTTTTAAAGAGAATTGCAAACATATTATGTTTAAATTTAACCATACTATTGTCACCGACAAACATATTATTGTTAAATTAGTCCTCCATCAAGAAGGCACAACCATATTATGGTTGCTTCCGAACATCTTTTGGTTAGTAATAACTAAAATATGTTTAACATTTTTAATAGCATGGTTGATTTTCAACCAAAGCATGTTACTCTTAGAAAAGAGGAAAATACTATTGTTAATTTAAAAACAAATTATTGTCATATTTAACCATAACATGTTTAGAGGCAATTATAATATGGTTGTGGCTTCTTGATGGAGGACTAATTTAACAATTATATGTTTGTCGGTGACAATAATATGGTTAAATTTAAACATAATATGTTTAAAATTTTGTCTAAAAATAGTTTTGTTGGAGGTGACCATATCTAAACATATTTTTTATTTGCGTGTAGTACGCTGGCTATCAAAACGAATAAATCGAAGTATTTGTTTGAATCGAGATTTTGACATTGATGCGCGGTAGTATCATGAAGCTTCTGAGCTCCATAGCACATCTCTATCCTCGTCATTTGATTTGTTTACGCCACCCAATATTAGAAGACCAATAAAACCTCTCATTTTAACGATTTTTCGAGTTTTTTATTCGGGTGGATTATGTTTAATAATAATACATATGAATACTCATTTTTACTAACTCACCAAAAGAAGGCCATGCTCTTTCGCTGATAAAAAATATTTTCTACAGAAATATATAAAAATGTTTTTATTTTTCGTAAGAAAATGTTACAGGTATACTTATAAAAGCAATTTTTAGTCAATTTGACATTTCTCCTAAATGCCCTATCAAAAAAAAAAAAAAAAAATTATAATAATTATAATGTTCACGAAATAAATTTTTTCTTAAAGAATTCTATATTACATATATCAAAAAAATGTCAAGACTTTATTTTTACTTCCAATTAACATACATATGCCCGCCATTTTATTTACTTTTTTGACAAAATTTCTTCAGACTTTCTTAATTAGTTGTACTGGGTTTAACTTTAATTATTCGTTATGTACAACTGCTACTACCATAAATGTCTCTTAATTATGCAGGCATAATTACATAGAATATGATAAATTAAATCCTCCTTTTTGGCTTTCATTTTTCTTCTTTCTTCATGCAATTACAAAAAGTGACAGGTTTTATTCCTTGAACTAGTTTATGAACCGAAAACATTAAAACCCCTTTATCCCCCTCCCGTCATCAAAAAAAAAAAAATTATAAATAAAAAGTGCTTTATTTGGTTCTCCGTTAGTAAAAACCGCAAATTTGTGACAATTTTAAAAGAAAAAGAGGAAAAAGTTTTATGGCAGGGCGGTAAAATCCTAACAGCGTCTTCATATATTTAACGTCACACAACAAACTAAAATAGAAAAAGCAATAATTACAAAAAATAAAAACACATAACGCCCCCTTTTCCTAGAATTATAAATTGTATACCATCATCACCAACTCCTAACGTCATATTAGCACACACACACACACACACAAACACACACACACGTAGACAAATATTCATGCACAAATAAAACTGAATTGAATGAAAAGTGCGATAAAATTCTTAAATTTATGTTAAATGTTCATGTTACTATCAAAATAGCAGCACAAACTAAAAAATAAAGAACTAAGCAAAAAGGACTTGTTAGTACAACAAAAAAGTGAAAACAAGAAGGCGTTTAAATGTAAGCACGTTTAAAAGACAACAAACAAAACTAATCTTGGCACATGAACTCAGACACACACACACAGTCAAGTCTTAACACTGGATACGTGTCTAGTAGCAGTTTTATTGAAATCACTAAATCCTGTAGACTTTTTATGTGCTCATGACTCTCCAAAAATAAACATCAGGATGAATTTAACAAAAACTTTTTGTTTAAAATGAAGAAAACCAAAAATGTCATGAATGTGAAAAATGTGAAAAATGAAGAAATTCTTCTCGCTGACTGCAACAACACATTTTAAAAGATTATTTATCACAAACAACTATTCGTACCGAAAACGCATAACCATTTACTAAAAGTTTAAATTTTATTAAAAATGCAAGATGTAGGGAAAATTTAATTTAGAAAATATCATGAAGTTTAAAAATTGTTAGAACTTTTTCTTAAATTTCTAGTTTTAAGACCCACATAAGAAGAAAATTAAGTATCCCTTTAGTTCGAATTTTCTTTTTATAATGAAAACTAAAAACACCGTTAAAAAAGGGAAATTATGGTCTACAATTAAGGGACTCTTAATCTTTTGGCAAAGTTTTTGATTATAATTATCAAAGTTGTTTTTGGGAATACACAATTTTTCATTAAAAGATTTGGTTTGTTGTGCTTGATTCCCTATTTTTAATATTGATAAAAATGCTGAAATTTATTTTTGGAGGATAAGATGTTTCCATCATAGTATACAACTTGTATGCTGACTAGAGAGAGCGTTCTCAATTTTTTAGTTCACCCCTCACACATATACGTGCTGTGTAAATTCAACACACATAAAAACAATGATCTGTCCTAAGCAACCAGTTAAATGCGCATAGAAACAGCTTGTCCTCCAACAATAAATTACAGTATTTTTATCAATAATAAAAATAGGGAATTAAGCACAACAAACAAAATTTTTTTTATGTTTTTGATTATATTTCAGCATAATTGTAGCTTTTACTTTGTATCACTTTAAGCAAAAATATGACATGTTTTTTTTTATATTTTGTTACAAAGCCACACTTGTGTTTTCTTTTATGAACGCTCAGATGATATTGCAATGCAAGGAGCACAGCTGGGACAAACAAAGAATTTTTGGATGCAAAGATTCGCCGCCAAAAATAAAACATATTTGAATATATGAAATCACACACACACAAACAGGCTGTCTGTGAAATTCGCCATACGTAACGAACTCTGCATGAATGTTTTTTGTTTTTCAGTTTTTGAGTAAATAAAGTAAATTTTTACTTTCATAAATGTTACATTTTTGTTTTGTAGCATTTCAAATATATAAGTTTAAGTCAGTAAAAAAATTCTAGTTAAGGCCAGATAAGAGATACTTCCCGCAACTTAAATGTTAATTTAATAGGAGACTATTATTAGCCTGGAAAAAAATAAAACAGTAACATTTTTTGGCTTTTGCATTTAGTTATTTATTATTATCTCGATAAAATGAAGGTTGTTTCTATGTCAGAAAATGCTCGAAAAAAGGGTTTCCAAGTAAAGAACAATGCGAAAACTTAAAAAATTCCCATCCGTTCTAAATAGTTTTAGGCGTCCGCTTAAAAATGTAAAAAAAAAAAAAAATTTTAAAGAGATATGTTAACAGAACTGCCCGAATCACATTGCATAATGAAAATTTGTATTTAAATACCCAACATCCTTAATGAGTTCCATATATGAACACAAAAAAGTTATTTTGGCGTAAATTAAAAGCGAAAAAAAATTTATTGTGCCGCAAATAAAAGCAAATTTTTATTCTTAAAATTTGTGAAAAAATGTTGAAGAAAATTAAAAGTTTTTGCTTTTAAGAGGTGGCATGTCATAACGTCCAGTGTCATAGTGTCCATGGACGTTATGACACTCCAAACAGTGTCATACTGTCCATGGACACTGCGACACTTTTGAAAGTGTCATAACGTCCATGGACACTATGACATTTTGCAAATGGACATTATGACACTTTCAAAAGTGTCATTAGGTCCACAATTACTAAATACAAAAAAATACAAAAAAATTATCTGCATACACGCAGAGAAAAACATGTTTCATTATGGTCCCAACCAACAAAACTATTTTTAAAGAAACTAATTTAACCATAATATGGTTGTCGGTGACAATGATTTGGTTAAATGAAACATGATATGGTAAAAAAATTTTTAAAAATGGTTTTGCTGCTTTTTCTCTGGGTGTATATATTAAATATATAACAAAAACACTTTTAAGCGCAAGGATTTTCTCCTCTATGGTATAGCTAACTAAAGCTTCTCTGCATAGTCGGCTTTCGTTAGGAAACAAGGCAGATTTTAGAAGCTTTACTTAGCGAAGCCGGTGTTTGTTATACCATAGAGAAGAAAATCTTTGCGCACGGCCGAAGGCCGGCTATGATCCCAAATTGGTTTACATTCTTGCTTGCAATAATTTTTGGCATTATACTTACTTATTTTGAATATC
This sequence comes from Pollenia amentaria, assembly GCA_943735925.1. Lineage (NCBI taxonomy): Eukaryota > Metazoa > Arthropoda > Insecta > Diptera > Polleniidae > Pollenia > Pollenia amentaria. The sequence goes on from OX031009.1 coordinate 165,828,215, forward strand.
AACAATATTATAAGTTAAGTTGTGGACATTATGACACTTTGCAAAGTGTCATAACGTCCGCGGACGCTACGACATTTCTTTGATGGACGTTATGACACTTTTGAAAGTGTCATAATGTCCATGGACACTATGACACTGGACGTTATGACATGCCACCATTTAAGAACCATAAGGGCCAACACTATTGTTCTAATTCTGGATGTAAAATTGGCACCAAACTGTGAGCAACAATGATGTGTCGGTAGTTTTCCGATTAAATATATACTCTGTGTTATGACAGATCTAGGATACACATATGAGATCTAGGATACCAGATGAGAGAGCATACATTTCGTGATGGTATCTGAGACATCTGCCCAGCGAATAGGCCAGTAAGTGGCCTTAGTTTGCTTTTGCAAACAGAAGTTACTTACTAAATTAAAACGGAATAAGGTGACAAAATCTTTAGTTGGTCGAAATGCAGAATATTCGTCTATAATTCCAAGTAAATTCGCGTACGTACCATGATTTTATCATCTAACCACTAATTTATAGTTCTCATTATATAATAAAACTACTATGCGGTAGAGTTTAAAGATGAAATTTTGTTTTTACGACGCCATCCTCAGAATAATAACGCAACTCGAAAAAAAATAATTGTTTTGTTTTCCACGGAGTAATGCAAATCAATAAAATTTGACGCGTTCAAAGAGTTAATGTGTTATTTTTGTTTTGTTTTTTTTTAGTATGATCACACTATTTTTCTTTCTTTGCACAAACAGCAACTTTACCAATTATAACAGCTCTTATTGTGCTTCATACGCCGAACTTACACAACAAATTTTTGACGATGAGCTCGTAATGTTGGGCGAAATTCGTGATTCGTTCAAGTTGTGCTCCTACCATAAACCTGGAGGTCAGCACGACTCATTCTATGCTTTTTCACAATCTATGCAGCTCACAAAAAGTAGAATCTGTCTTGTTTAACGTAACAAGTTACACGCACAAAAGCGCAACAAGCCTTGAGAAATTAAATGCGAAAAGTAAGTTTACTTTTTTACTTTTGTTAGAGACACATTCAGCTGCTTTTGACAAATAACATTTTCTTTTTACTTGTGGTGATGCCGCATAAAAAGCGTTGCATGTAACTTAAAAAGTAAAACGAGGCATAGAGGCAAAAATGCATGGTGTGGACATCCAGAGCGAAACTACAAACAAATAGTTTAGCATGTTATCGTCACAAAATAAAAACTAATATGGAGAAAGAGTAAAAAACTTTAGCTGAGCTTATAAAAAACTCAAACCCTAAAATTTCGTTAGTACAAAATGTTTTTACTTTGTTGTTGCATTTCACATTTACAGCCATACCCAAACAAGAGCGGAAAACAGGACGTTTTCTTCCGCTTAGCTTTAACGCTTATATGCCATACATAAACAGGAGCGTCAACGATGTGTCACGAAGAAGTGTAAACTTTCTTGTTTAATAAAATTCACATCAAAGATATGCAACGTGGAGATAAAAAAGATAAATTGCCATTATTTGTTACCAATAATGACCACCTTCACTATTAAACGCGCTGTTAAAATCGTATTTTCAAATTGCAAAACATTGCCGCCGTGCCATTTCGGTATGCAACATACAAATTGCGCGGCCATGAACATTTTTGACAGCTATATAGGTCTGCCATATTTTCCGATTTATCGGCATTTTGCCGATTTTTGTCTCTAAATTATCAAAAAGCCGTTTTGGCGATTGCTGCTCGGCAATCAAACCGTAACTTCTTGTTTTTTTTAAAAAAAATTTATTAGTTTTTGTCGAAACTGTTATACTTATTACTTTGAAATGAAACAACTGTTATTAGCTCAGCGCTCTTCTAAAGAAAAAAATGGAAAGGTTCATTCAATATTATATGCAGTGTTTGTAATGTTGGGTTATTACATTTTTATTTGAAACATTTTCCACTATGCAGAATCAAACCCAAAAGCTAAAAGAAGAAATAATTTTTAAACCTTAAACAATTGAATTAAAATTTCTTTATCTATAAGGAATATTGAATAATTTGTATTTGTGTTTGAAAATGGATACTTACACAAGAGTAAAGATAAGCTAAATTTATATTCTCTATCAATGAAAATAATTTAAACAAAAAAATTATTCTTTTAAGATTATACCGCAATTGAGGAGGATGCAGGTCCTTCAGATAGCTAATCTAATGTCAGGAAGTAAAGTAAATTTGCAGGCTTTTTTACAAAAAATTTCAAATTCAAAACGTGAGGATTTTATGACTGCATTTTCTACAATTTTTGGTCCTTCCACACAAATGTAAAATAAAAGATGTTAATATAACATAATTTCGATGTTGCCTGTAAAACTATTATTTGCAAGTAACTCTTGTTTATTTAATGAAAATGTCAAGCTCAAATATTTATCTATAGAATATACCTTAATATAAAAAGTAAAAAATTTTTTTTATAAATTATGTACAATTTTTTGGAATTTGATTTTTGTGTCATTTTATAGGTTATAAACATTACTTAGTGCTGAATTGTTCTAGTTTGTTATATTTTGTTCTTAGGAATAGGTTTAATGTATTTAAATTAGGTATTTGTAATTTGCCGATTTTTTTCAATTGAATTGATTTTCTATCTAAGCCATTTGGTACCCCTGCAGCTAGACTGTTAAATAATTTTGAGAGAGAACTTTTTTGTTTTGTTTTGAGAGAGTTTTGTACTCTATTTTATATATAAGTGTAAATTTGTATATCGATTTGTAAGTGCTGGTTCAGACATATCAGGATTAGCTGAACGGGTGTTCCTTAATTCTTCTTTAAACCTGCGTCTACGTTCATCCCAGCAAAAGCTTAACTTACAATTCTAATTTTAATGACTTCCTGAATTCATAACTTTGTAGCTTTATTCGCCACTTTCTGCATGATTAGTTATAAATTATATAATAACTTTATTATTATATCTCCAAAAAAATACTTGAATATAATGATTTAAATAAGTTATTATTATACGGTTTAAAATAATTATTAAAATCAATTTGGAATATTTTCCATTGATATTTGTTAGATATCCGGTTATACTATAAAATCTTATGAATAATTTCAATGTGAAATCTATGGATTTTTTTTTTTTGATTTTACTTAAAACAGAAAAGTTTTTGGCTGACTATTTAAGTCATATTGCCAGGGTATCACATGAATTTTTGGAGTCTCAACCACAAGTCCTCATTTGACCTAAGCCTTCGTTTAGGAAGGTGAGAGCTTCAAGAATCCACTACAGAGTATTTTTGGTCCCCACCAGTAAACGTCTGAGTTTTTTAAGGTTCTCCACCAGTCACGTCGAGTTCTTTATGGTTCTCCACCTTACAAACACGCTAACACATTAAGGTTACGAACGATTGCACAAAGTCAGTAATCAGTAATACGATGCCAAGCCAGATGCCCAAAAATCAATAAAATGTATGTAAATATAATACATAGAGATGTTCCAAAATTACCCCCACAATATATTTTCGTTGTGAGATCACTAGTAGTGATATCGATCTAATGTAAACAATCAAGGTATTCACGTAAATTTTTGTTACCCTTGCAACTGTGCAAAATAGCATAGTTGAACATATTTGACGTGAGCAACACATTTTGTTCACAGCTTAAATTTTTAGCTTTTCCGAAACAATTTTTTAACAACGCACCTTCCATTTACCAATATCAATTTTTCAATCAATTTGAACCGTAATTTCTTGGAAAATATACAAAATTATTAATTTGCAAGTCGAATTTATAGCTTATCTACCTTACACTTTTTCCAGATAAGTATTCCACAGGGACCGTAAAAAACAGTTATCCGGAAAATTTAAACATAAAAACTCTTCATGTTAGAGCCAACGGAGACCTACAGTGGCATATATCAATAGACTCGTACTAACGAGCTCTTTCAGAATCTGTGGTGATCTTAAAAAAAGAGTTTTATTTTTTCCGTCTAAAATAAAACTCATTTTAGGATTTTTATTATTTCCGTCTAAAATAAAACTCATTTTAGGAGTTTTATTTTTTCCGTCTAAAATAAAAATCATTTTAGGAGTTTTTTTTCCCGTCTAAAATAAAACTCATTTTAGGAGTTTAATTTTTTCCGTCTAAAATAAAACTCATTTTAGGAGGCTTATTTTTTCAGTATAAAGTAAAACTCATTTTAAATTTTTTTGTCTTAAATTAAACTCATTTCGCCTTCATAAAATAAAACTCTTTGAAGAGGTTTATTTTTTTGTCTGAATTAAAATTCATTTGTCTATTTTCTTCTTTTTTAACAGACTCTTTTTTATTTGTTTAATTTAACAAACATGATACCAAATAAGATCACCATTAATAGAAGTTTGTCACATACAAAGTGTAATAAATATATTTACCTGTATGTCGCTCTGTCAGCTCAATGCAGCCTAGCGTTTTTATAACAATCTTCGATAAAGTGACCTCAGTACTACAACAATGCAACAATACAAAAACAACAGGCATTTCAGAATATCAGAATTAAATCTGCTGGTGTTTAATAATTGAAAATTTATTTGCTTGAAAATATTTTTAAATGTCAAAAATAAATTAGCTAATTATCAAAATTATTTGTTGAAAAAATCAGATTTTTGCAATGATCTTAGTTCAAAATAAATTGTTTTAATATGCAAATTTGTTTCTGACGGAAAACATAAAACTCCCCAAATGAGTTTTACTTTATACGGAAAAAATACAACTCGTAAAATGAGTTTTATTTTATGATGGCGAAATAAAACTCCTCAAATCAGTTTTATTTTATGAAGGCAAAATAAAACTCTATTTTTAAGAGTTTGTTTCGACCTTTTATTTTTACGTTGGAAAATTATTGTTAAAGATGGAGTTTTTTTAAATCATAAAATAAATGTTATTAAATTACTTTTTTGATATCACTTATAACCGTTACGGTACCTGGTATTCCAGTATTTTTATTATTTCTGCTTCTTAAATTTTTTTACGCTTTTTTCAATTGTTTTATTTTTTACAAAGTTCATCTTGAAACACTTGTTGTTGTTATGTTTTTGCACTTATGTTTTTTCGCAAAAGCGCAACTTTTTACGTGAATACCTTTAATGGTTTTTGCACAACATAATATTTACATTGTTATTACAGTCTTAGAGCCATAAATGATTTTGTGCAGCCAAATGAATACTTATATAATGTTTTCTTACATTATGAAATTTATTATTGTGTACACTTTTTCAACAAAAATTCCGTCAGAGTTCACGTGCATATTCGAGCAATTTTAAATAGTGTGTTTAAACCTTTTCGAAAGTTTATTTGTAACTACTTATTTTTTGTCTCTTTTTGTAACTACATATTTTTATAAAACTTTTAATTATAAACGAAAGGTATTATTTTTTAAGGTTGTAATTGGTTAGATTATAAAGGCTTAATTTTGGGACAAAAATAAGTACTTTCTCTAGTAGAAAAATATGTAGTCTTTTCGTCAAGTTCGAGTTTTTCTGCTTACTTTGTGAGAAACGTTTTTGTTGGGATCTGCAGTGAGTTTGTATTGTCAATTCTTGTTGTTGTTTACCTTTGACTTAAACTCATTTAGCATATATGACGAATATAAAAACAAAAGCAAAAAAGAAAATTGACGAGTGAAGTCAAGTATGTACACCTTTCCAAACTATTTTCCTCTCTTTCTCATAAAAACACAAGACTTGATGAATCAAATTTGATGCGTGTAAAAGTACCATTGTCCAACTGTATCAATTTGGCCAAACTTGAACTGAGGACTTCAGCTTCAGAGCATCCTACGAAGATTAAAATTTAAGTTTTACCTATTTGAACTATGCATGTATAAAAATGAATAGGTCCGCATGTCTTCAGCTTAATTCCAAAACATGTTGACTTAGCATGTTTTTAATTTTTTAACGTTTTTGATTTAGTGTTACTCAAGTTAAATTTTGTCAAATGTTGGAGTTGATTGGCTAATTTAATCCAAAGATATGCAAAAAAAGTAGTCGTAAACTTTTACGACTTAGATGGGAGATTCACCAGGTGTGCTATCAAGTCATATCGTCTTAATGTTCTTGTTGTGTTTCAAACAAAATAAAAATTTTAAGAATCCAAATTATAAGCGGTTGCCCATAGCAGTCTTTTATATATCTTGTAATTATTTTAAGACATATGATTTTATAACTTTATGACTACCTTGTGAATCTCCCAGGAATGTGTTTAATTGAGTTGTCAATATTATCTTAAATTTTTTTTTGTAACAATTTCTGAATTTTACTAAATAAAAACTATCTTTTTTTTTAATAATTTCAGATTTGTTGTTATGCTTAGAAAAAGGTAAATAAAAATTTTTTTAAATAAATTTATGGTTCAACTTAGCAAATATTTCACGTCCTACACGTAACTAATTTTATTTGGCAAAATGTTCAAATATTATTTAACAGTGTAAAAACTAAATTGCAATTCGATCTTTTTACAAAAAAAGTTTAGTAAATACAAAAAAATAAAAAAAAATGGTTTTAGAAAAAAACCAAAGGTTTACGATAAAATCCGATAAAAGCATGACCACTAATGTTGTTTTCGTATTTTTTTTGTGAAATAATTATTAAGTGTGAACATACCTTTTATCTTAGTTAAAATAATATTTCATAAACTTCTTAAAAACTTCACATTACTGCTTAAGGGGATTTATATATTTTAAATCCCTTGCTGCATATGACTTAAATGAATTAGTCATCATTATCTTAATTACAGCCACAAAAGCACAACTAATGAGATTTATCACAGATATCGAAATGGGAACAACCTCCTTATGCTGCTTAATGTGATTTATTGCAAATGGTTTTGTTCTGGTTCTTGTTCTCGTTTTCGTGTTATTTATAATAAATTAATTCAATATTAATTAAAACATTACAATTCATACACTCGTAGTTATCAAACCAACAAAAGTTTTCGTTTAGTACCTGAATTAATTAAGAAACAATGTTTTTGTGGAAAATTGGAAAATACAACGCAATATTCTTAAGGTTTTACTTTATATATATTGTACTTATTTGATTGTTTTTTTTTATATTTCAATCATAAAAAAAGTCATTAAAAGTAATTCAGGCAAGAATTCTGCACAAATAAAACAAATAAAAAAAAACCCGAGGAAAAAATTAGCCGGAAATATTTTTTTCTTGGAGCATAAAATTTTTAAGGGTAGAAAGAAACATGTAAATGAAAAGTGTAAATTATGTCGAAAAAATATGTAAATTATTTTTGCTTGATTTGAGTATAAATGCGTATAATTTTTTTTTTTTTTTACTTTTGGTAGTGATTTTATTTTTTAAAGCAGAAATTTTAAGAATAGAAAATAAAAGGGGAACAATTTTTCATAATTTTATACCCTCCACAACTAGTAGTGAAGACAGTATTCTAAGTTTGTCGTAATATATAGAAATCTTGATATACAGTTTTGCACAAATATGTTCTATATGATTAGAAATCATACCACAATATTTCGTGATGATTGATCTTTAAATTGTAATAGGCCCCATATTAAGCCAACTCTACAAAAACACTTTTGTATGCCTAAAACCGTAGCGAATAATTCCATAGTAATAAACAGGGAAAACAGAATATGCTCTAAAATGCGCGTTTTATGCGCATTAGATAAGCAGTAAAAACTCAAAAAAATCCCCTGAAAATTGGTCATATGAAAAAAAATGTTTAACAATTTAAAAAAATTTGTATTTTGACATCAGTACTATGACAAGTGTCTTCGTTTTTAACCCCATGACACTTTACATCACTGTGATGTCAGCCTTAACATCACTTGACCAAATTGTATTTAGGGTAAACAATTTAAATTATGTCATCAATGGGATGACACATTGGCATCACAGAAATGACAAATCGGAGCCAGTTTTATAAAGCATCTCATCAGTGCGATGACAAACTGTCATCAAATTGAGTCATTGTAATTTACCTTAAGTCAAATTGATAGCATATCATTATTTACTTACCCGTTTCACATGTCTGTTTCACTTTCGTTGTATTCCGCTCTTTGTTAACAGAAGAACTCTCAGTTGTAAGACATCAGCAGCATGCCCGATATGGTTTTCGTAATAATTCTACCTGAAAAGTTTGATGTATTTAAATAAATAATTAAAAAAAATTTAAATTGGGAATTTTTGCTTCTAACTAATATTAAAATAATGTTAATAATATATAATGACATGATATATTACTACATTGCACTGATGACAGTTTGTCATTGAACTGATGACAGTTTGTCATCATACTGATGACAGATTGTCATCACACTGATGACATTATACATTTTGTTATTGCAATGATGACATTTTGTTATTGCAATGATGACAGTTTGTCATCACACTGATGACATGATACATAATGTCATCGCACTGATGACAGTTTGTCATCACACTGATGACAGTTTGGCATCGCACTGATGACTTTTTGTCTGTACTGATGTCAAAATACATAAGCTTTATAACGCCTTTTCTATCAGTGTACACAAAATGTGGCGTCGAATTGATGTCATAGTCAACACTGTAGTCATAGCATAGATGACGCATTGATGTCATTTTTTGCCTCATTGATGACATTTGTAATAACATTGATGTTACAATTCTGCTGTTAGAGCATCATCAATATGAAGGCGCTTTTTTCTATGAGTGTAATATTTACAGACGAATTATCGAGATATTTGAAAACGATGGGCATTCATGGGCACAGAAAAACAAAGTCATATTATGAGGGTTAAATTCATATAAGAGTTATTTGTGGCGAATACTTTCTAATTTTTAACATCCATATGGATTTTTTGTCTTAAAGGGATTTCAGGGACGGTCGCTAAATTGGTTATTAATGTTTACATTTAAAATGAAGCAAAATATATTTAAAGTTGAGAGCTTTGGGAAAATGTGAGTCGATTCGAAAATAATTAAATTTGCAGTTTACTATTTTGGCAGGTTATTTAACCCAAATACCAACATAAGTTGCTGACTTACGAACACAAAAGTCTAATTTGGAAAGAAGTTTTTATAGTTAATATGTGAAATTATAGACCGATTCTCAACACTTACAAGGGTTCGGCCTTAGTACAAATTAAATTTATTTACCAAATTTGATGAAATTATTTACAAAATTGCAACTTGTACTTTCCGCACAACGCTAACATGGACAGACAACCAGCCAGACGGACGGATGGACCTCGTTAGATCACTTAAAACACTGATTCTGAGTTGGTCGGTATGCTAAAAGATTGGTCCAGATTTCTATATATTACATCGCCAAAAACGTATATAATTGCTTTTCCCTTGATTTTGGCTTAAATAAAAATACAATTTTAAAGCTTAAACCCTGCGGGAAATTTGTGTCAATTGTTCCAACAGACTGGTTCCGGGATTTGTAAAAATAGAACAGGTACAAAAAGAAAGAACTCATGATCAGTGAAAGGAGAACCAATCATTTAACTGGTATATGAAGATCCGAAAGGTGGAAAAAGTAATGAATTACAGTACAGTATTCACCGGTTGTGTGACACATTTTTTTGGGACTTTCTAAAATTTGGTTCCTTAATTTATTTCTAGGACTTGTTTTATGGAAATAATACTACATTGTTTTGAAATAATACTCCATTGCAGTAACTAACATAAACACGTTCATTGAGAATAGATGTCTGACTTGTCAAATGGTGGCTGTTAGGTGTCAATTGGCCCCCTCCAATGACAACCCCATGTAAAAGTGTTAGAACTAGAACCGGTCTCTACCACCAAAGACGGGACTACTTTGGGTGTCAGTTCGCTTCCCCCTTGGGAAATAACATTTATCTTTAATGACAACCTGTTTACAATTTTCGATTCAAAATTAAATGAAGATGGCGAAATTTAAGCAAAACAGAAAAACCAGAATTTTGAAAAAAAATTTTTTTGTTTTTTATTTGCTGCGAAATCTCTTGTAAACATTTAAACAAATTTAAGATGTATCAAAATATGCCTCAAAAAGGCAAAATATGCGCTTAAAAGATAAAAAGTGCTGCAAAAATGCTCTTTTAACTAAATTATGCAAAAAAGCTGTAAAGGGGAAAATATACAAAAATATACAGTAACAACTCGATGCCAAAATTCATTAAAAGCTTTCCAACGGATAAATATATTGTTCCTGCCTTTATTGGTCGCACAAGAAAAAACATCCAATTGCATATTTAGGTTTTCCCTCGATATAACACTTTAGTCTGTCACAGTTTTATATGAGTGGAAATAAAACTATTCAATTTCGATAAGAGCGGTCCATAATTTACGAAAGGCCAAATATAAACCTCATTCTCGGAAAACCGATTAGTACAAGTAAAACCGAAAAGAGTAATGCTAATGTAAAAAATTTTGGTCGGTAACAGTTCTATATGATAAGAAATCACTCGGCCAAATTTTGCAAAGATCGGATCAAAAGTTATCATAGGTCCTATATAAAGACTACTCCTGAAATATTCTAACTGTTGCGTCAGTTAACCACTAGTGTTGAATGAGGGTCTACTAAGTGTCATTCCGTGTGAAACTTCTTCATTATTCATCTCTGACCCCGTAAACTATATATGTTCTGGCTTCTAAGTCGATTTTAAGGCTGTCTCTCCGACTGTCCGTCTGTTGAAAACACGCCCACATGTAAAAACTCAAAAGAAAAGAACAATATAAGCATCAAATTGTTTCTAGTTATTCTAAGCAGTTTGAAATGGATATCCAGTAAAATAGGGTTAGTAGAATAAGAGTTGTGAATCCAAAGGTGGAACGACCACTTTTAAAAATTATAATTTTGTTACAAAAACTAACATAAATTTTGGCGGAACTAGAAATCATATCACAAAATTTCTATTTGATCGGTGCATAATTTACCATAGTTCTAAAACATCGAAAATCTTTTATCATTGGTGATCAATACAGTATTTATTTTTTTCCAGAATAGATTAAAGGCCTAAAAAATCATGCGTTTTGCGCAAATTTTAATTGAAAATTGTATTTCAGTTTAGAAAGATTAACCCACTCTTTTATTACAAAATCATATCAAGTGATGAGGCTGATATTTATATTAATGGATGTTGAACAATAAAGATTTTAAGTGCTGTTTGGAAATAATTGATTCTATCCGCAGAATGAGCTCTGAACTATACAATTTCTATAATTATATTGATTTGACTGATCTCAGTCTTATTATCAAAAATAACCTCTTAAATATCTTAAGATAACTTTAATCATCTATATCCCTTTTTTGTTGTACACTACATACTCCAGATTTAATTGTTTTAACAAATAAGAAATATTATTTTCATTGACGAATTAATTAAATGCCAGGCCCATAATATCGACAAGAATATTTCTTTCGTATATTAATATTGAAAACAATAATAATAAAAAATTAAAATTTGTTTTTGTTTTCAATAAAACTATACGAAAGAAATGTTCTTGTCGACATTGTGGGCCAGGCAGTAAATACAAGCAGTGTAGAACCATTTTTATAAGTGTTTTTTCGTCATGGTCCAATTGAAAAGATGTTTACCGGAAACCAATCTTAAAGAGTGCGCCAAAAACTTTACTTGATTAAAAAAAATTCATTATTATTGTGATTTTTTAAGTCTCCATAAAATTGAAACAGGTTTGATTTATTTTGTAAAATAAAACACATAAATTAAAGAAAAATAAAAAGAACAATTTATAGCATTTACCCTTTAAAAATGATATGATTTCAATGTTGGCCATGACTACGTCTGAGATGGTCCATTTGGAATGTCCAATTTTAGGCGACTCTTCCGAGCATAGCGACATCACGAGCAATGTTGGCTTCCAAAGCGTCAATCTTAGGTGGCTTATTTCTGAAGACCTCAGACTTACATATCCCCAGAGAAAAAAGTCCAAGGGTGTGATAATGCACGATCGCTACCTAAATCGTTTACCGTATCAAAACGATAATCGTTGCAAAACAGAACATTAAGTGCTCACCAAAATGATTTCTGAATAAGGTCATTGTTTCACGAGCTGTATGTCTCGTAGCGCCATCTTGTGGAAACCAGAGCTCATCGAGACCATGCGCTTTAATTTCCGGAAGCACGTAGAAATATGGACAAATGATTCCACCTGCCCATTAACCACATCATACCATTATTTTTAATGGATATAAGGAAAGGCCTTGGTACTCTTCGGGATGATAATCAGCCCAATTATGTAAATTTTGTTTATTAACGTATCCATTGATCTAGAAATGTGCTACACCACTTTGTGAAAAAATTTCACAATAAATCACCGAATTTTCATTATGTTTTTCCAGAGCCCATTAACAACAATTTTGAGACGCTGTTGTGGTATCAGTCTTTCTATTATGACTTACCAAACGATACTGAATAAAAATGATAAAGCAGTTTGATATGAGTCACGAGTGATCTGTAAATTTGCGTATTAAATAACAAGACTCACGATGAATCCCCCTTTATTATCAAATAATTTTAAAGGATAGCCGCAAAAAAACTATATTGGAAACAAATCTGTATTGGCAAAACAAAAAAAAAAAAAGAAATTCCCAAAGTGCTAGCAAACACTATGTAATGGAAAACTCCATTTATTAGCACTTTCATAGCATATGTATTTATGTACATTTTCTTTTTTCACGCTACCACATTCAATATGTATCGTTTTCTTTCCTTAATATTTCCGTTAGCAATTTCCTCTAGCAGTTTTATTTAAAATGCTACTCTTAGTTGGCTAATAATGCAAATTTTGAAATACGACGTCTAACGTTAGCAAACGTAACTTGCAAATTTAATGTGAAATTTGTAAGAAATAAATATTAGTTTTATAAAAATTGAGATAGAAAAAATAAAATTATGCGCATCCAAGAAATCCAATAAATCTGTGGCAATAAGGAAAAGCAGTTTACTTCAAATATTGTTATTTCGAGATTTGCTCAGTTTTGTTGAAGTTTTATTTGAGGATTTTAGACTTTAAGTCCGTATATTATCTCAGTAGTAACAATAACATTATGGGCTAAAAGTAAAAGTTTAAAACAATTTTAAGTAAATCCTACTAACATTATAAATATAAAAGTTTGTAAGGGGTGGTTAAATTTCAAGGGCCGATGTTAATTTTAAATAAAACACAAATTATTAAGGAAATTATTGGCATTTTTTTTATTATGATAATGTTGGTATGGTTAAATTTTGTATGGAATAAAATAGCGACTTCGACGGAACACCTCCATCCGATGTTCTTAATTTTCTGTGACGCTGAGGCATAATTGAGGTTATATGCCGTTAATGTGCCGAATTATCTCATCCTTCTTCCAAATAAAACCAAAGAAAGAAGTCCAACGGTGTCAAATCACATAATTTTGGCGGCCAATTTACATCACCACCACGTGAGATAACACGGCCACTTAAGTTGATTTTATTCGAAAGTTGACCATCCACTGTTGCCATTTCTTGCCACCATTGTGACCATTGACGATGTTTGGAATGCTCAAGAGGCTTTAGTTCTTCAGTCAATTGCACCTTTTAGCGTGTAAATGCAAGTTTTTATGCATAATGTTCATCAACGACGAGTGTGAGAGGTGCAATTGTTGGGCATGACGAGGAGTTGAGGTGGACGGCTCTTCAGCCACACCATCGCGAACAGTAGCAATATTTTCTACAGTACGAGCTGTACGAGAATGCACTGGCGTTTTTACGTCTCCTACAGACCCGGTTTGCCCAAATTTGTGCACGATTTTTCCGATTGTTTGCATATTTTGACGATTAAATTGGCCGAAAAAACGCGAAGTGTACGCTATGCATTTTGATTTGAATGCCTATTTTCATAATAAGCCTGAATAACTTTAACGCGTTGCTCGATTGTGTGTTTTTCTATGGTTCAAATTGAGTAAGTCTAAAATTGAGAAATGTCAATTGAAATGCAAAAAAAAACTTGAGGTTTAGGTGTAGTTCACATTCAACATCGGCCCTTAGAACTTAACCACCATTATGTTTGGACGTTTGATAGTTTGTGGCTCAATGACACGAAAACTGCTTAATGAATTCGGATAAAATTTGATAGACGAAGAGCATATGAACCAGATGAATTAAGGGAGATAAGTCGGAGGAAAAATTGGTATTGTGGTACTTTTTTTTTATATTTTCGGTATGCAGATTGCATATTGTTCAGATTAATATAAAGATTACTTTTTAAGGAATAAAATTAGTACTTTTTAAGGGGAAAAGCGGGATAAGAATTGTACTTTTTCTTTTTCAATAAATTTGATATACATATATTTAAGAGGCTACAGTAACATATAGTGTAATGTCTGTGGACCTTAAATGGGAAAAAGTTGGTACTTCTTAACCTTTGGTACTTTTTCTATTTTTGAAAAATTTAGTATAGAGATAGCATATGAGCCATATTAAAATAAAGCGTACTTTTTATAATGAAAAACGAAATGTAAAGATTACATATACTCCAGTGGCTGGAATATACATATTTTAAGACCCCTTTATTTTCACATGAATAGTTAAATCTCGGTTGCTCATGTGTATGTATGTGTTGGCGAATATAATAGTTCCCAAAGTGTTTTTTCTTGAAATATTTTAATATGAAATAAGTATAGATGTAGAGAACTTCAAAAAGTTGTATTTTCATTTATTATTCCTTTTATTTGTAAGACAAAAACTTTTCTGTAAATATTGCTCAATATTGCTAAGTAGCGGGCATAAATTATTTTAAACCTTTTATAATTGTTGTAACTTAATTATCTTTCTTGTATCGACTAGAGTAGCTTAATACCTGTTCATCTATTTACGAACAAAGACTTCGTTCGCTTAACTTATGTTAATCGATGAACAGGCCATAAATGAAACTTTATTTCGATTTTTTCCTTTTTTATACCCAACCCCCAGTAGTGAAGAAAGTATTATACCCGTGTGCTGATGTGTGTACCCTTCTAGTATTTTGGCCGATCTAATGATGTCCGTCCGTCCAGCTGGCTGTCTATTTATGTTACCTTGCGCAAAAAGTACAGGTGGCAAATCTTGAAGATAATTTGATAACTTTTTATACGTACGTCTCAATTGTCATAAGGACGAAGGCTAGTGAAGATGGTGTAAATCGAACTATGATTTCACATGTCCCCCATACAGACTTCATTCCGTAAAAGTCTTATATATTTTTAAACTCAGTCTATATTTGACCACAGCCGCCATGCAACTGCAGCTTCCAAAGATGGATTTAAATGTCATAACTTCCTTGTTGGTACTGCTATAAGATTTGGCAACGATAACTTTTATTTATATCTTGTTTTACTGCTAGGTCCCATATTAACACCTTCACCAAAATGGTTTTAAGATGAACATATTTCATAAAGTAATTAAGATAATATCTAGGTAATATTCAGCACAAGAACATTACTATGAGTCTTACGGCCAATTAAATCACATTTATATATAAAATCGGTTTAAATACAAAATTCTGTGTCTGTTTTTTTTTTTTTTTTATTGGTTGTCTTCTGTCAATAGTTTTAATAAAACATAAGTATTGCAGCAAATAACAGCCATTTTTTATAGATTACATTCTAATTGAAAACACTAGTTTCACCCGGTGGCCGAAATTCGACCACTTGACATTTACTTAAGAGAGATCCAGTGCCTTATACAACGAACAGGTACTCATTTAATGCTAAGAACACAACTGGGACGAATGACGAATTTTTGGACGCGAATATTCGTCGCCAAAAATAAAACATATTGGTGTATATGAAAATACAGACAATAATAGCGTTCGGCGAAATTCGTCAAACGTCTTTGCAATACATTTATTTCTATTTCATACGCTGCCAAACGACGAACAAATCATTACCAGGTGACCATGATTGGTTTTAGTTTAGATGTATTTTAACAAATAAAGTTACTTTTTACTTCAATAATAGTTTTTTTATTGTTTAACATTTAAAATAAATATAAAGAGTATATTGCTATAAAAATTGTTCTTAGTTGTGTTTTTGATTATGTTTTAATTTTTAAGCATTATTTTTTTTAATATAGTCACACTATTTCTCTCTCTTTGCACAAATAACAACAGTCAACTTTCTAAATTATAGAATTGAGAAAGTTGATCGTTATTGTGCTTTATTCGACAAATTTACTCAGCGAATTTTTACCGAAAAATTCGTCGAGTTTGACCAAATTCGTTTTTTGTCCCAGTTGTGTTCCTACCATAAGACAACAAAATGCACTCTTTCTAACCATGTGTGTGCGTGTATGTTTGCAAGTGCAAAAAACGCAAAAAATTTTAAAACAACAAAAAGCATTGGATTTTTCAACAACCGTTAAAATTAAAACTCTTTTTAAGCATTTTAATTCTAAAAATTTAGAAAAGAAATTTATATTGTTTTATATCAACTGCAAAAAAATTTTCCCGTATTTATATATAAGATTTAATCCTTTCGGTACGAGTGGTACGCATATGTACCACTCAGCTTGAAACATCTCTAAAATTTTTAGTTTTCACATTCTTTGGTTTCAAAGTGTACCAATCCGTTTTCTTAACTGTTGACATTGTTCTAAAACGGAATTTTTTAAATATCATTGCAAACACGTGCTCAGTTTATAGATTTTCCTGACAAAGTCAGACGCATGTTGCAAATATTTCTCGTTTTTTTCAAGATTTTGCAATAAGTACACGTAAATAACAAATTAAAATAATAAATTTTAACAAAAGGAAGCGAGTTTCACTTATAGTTTCGAACAGGTAAGAACTTTTACATTTTATTCCTATTTATCTGAGCAATTGTAGTAGTGGTACATATACATACCACCAGTCCAACTGTGGGTACATATGTATACCAGCAGTCCACTGGGTACTAAAACTTGTTTTCTAGACTCTCACAGCTTATATCTAGAAATTATGAATAATGCAGATATTCAAAAGTTCCTGGCGGATGATAATGAAATTGATAGTTTGTAAGACTTTTCTGTTTCAAGTAGTGAAACAACACAAGTGATGACTGCGCTAGTGACGACAGTTCTTCCGATAACGGTGTAGAATATGATATTATCGAAGAAATAATTGAAGATATATCTTCCAACAGTCGAGTAGATAATACTTATTTCAAGTGGCATACTCCTGGACAAGCTTTTATTCCAAAGATATCTTTACCTACGACTCGCAGCTGCAAAACATCCGAACACATCCCACGCATATCAAGTATTATTGCAATTTTTCATAAACTTTTTCCGAAATCAGTTTTCATGAATATAGCTCAGTGCACAAACAAGCGTATTCAGATTTATCAAAATGCACAACCTAAAAAGTAAAAATTAATTTAAAAACAAAAGTAGAGCAAAAAACCTCCATATATGTAAGTGCAACGTGTTTATTTTAAGAAATTGTTATATTACCAACTGCTATCAGTTTCATTTATTAAATTGTGAAAGCAGACAATTGTGCAAATTTCTTAGTATTGGGTAGTTTGAAGTTCTGTTTCGATCTTCAAATCTATGTGTAAGTTTATTGATTAAAGTTTCAAACAAATCTTGTTGGTTTTTTTTTTTGAAGAATAGCAGTAAAGAATCGTCTAATTAGATTGTTAATAATCTTTAAGTTTTTGTTTTGAATAATCTGCAATTTTTTAACGTGCGATTTAGCACATATTTGTAACCAAACCTGGCATCTATATGTCATAATGGGTCGAATGCAAGTTTTATTTATACAAATTTTACCTTTTGTTTTTAAGGTGGATTTGATATTAAGCAATGGAAAGAGAGCCCTACAACATTACGACCTTGTTATATGCCGATGTATTTTATAGAATATAAAATTTGTATAGTTGTATCCTGCATCGTCAGTGGAATTGTAGAGTTAATTTTTGGCGAATTATTAAATGGGAAAATTATAGCTTGTGTTTTTTCATAGTTAACTACTATTTTCCATTGTCTTAAATATTTTTGAACAAGTGCAAGCGACGCTTTCATATTTTTAACAATTGAATTGGAAATTTTTCCACTTGTTATAATTGCAGTATTATCAGCTTAGACTGCTGTAACGTTTCTCTTAAGTTTTATAAAATCAGATGTGAACAGCAACGGTGACAAGGCAGAGCCTTGAGGTACGTCAGCAGTAATAGTTTTTGTGAAAGACATAACATTTTCGATGCTTACAGCAAATGATCTCTTAGAAAGAAAGCTATTGATAATTTTTTGGATATAAGCCGGATACCCAAATTTTTCAAGTTTATACATCTTTATGCCAAATGGAATCAAATGCCTTTTCTTTATCGAAAAACACAATTCCTGTACTTTTGAGTTGCTGTTTATTGTTCCTGAATAGGTTTACAATTCTCTTAACTTGTAAATAGTCGAGTGCTGTTTTCGGGATCCAAATTGTTTTTCTATCATTCTTTGTTGAATATTTTCTTCAAAAATTTTGCATTGACAGTTCAGCATGGATATTGGCCTGGAGCTATTTGGCGATTTTTGATCTTTACATTGTTTTAAAATAGGAATCACCACAAAATTCTGTTCTTCATCGAACACTCAAATGAAACTGAATTCACCAATCGAGTTCATTCAAAATCAATTTAGGTATCTATTGTGCATAGCTTAGATTTGTACTTATTAATTACTTTGTATTAATACATATCAAAAACTCAAGTTTTACGAAAAATGTGATAGTGAGAATGCAATTTGTTATGAAAACGACAAGTGTTACGAAAAAGAATTTTACATTCTAAACGACTTCATTGTATTTTAAAATAAAAATTTACAATAGAATTTTTAATTGGATCAAGGCTGCATTTTAATTTTAATAAAAGAATATTCATGTGTGATAGTGTGAATACAAACTGTAACGATAGAAGTACATAATACGCGTTAATTCGTCGACAAGTATCGTGCGTTTAAAAACTTTAGCGCGTGAAAAATTGCAAGCTACACAACCCGCGTTATAAAAGTCTTTTCTTTCAGCTGTACGATCTTATACGATACTATATATTTCCTTAACTCTTCCGTAAGTTTTTCCTCCATAATTTGCAAATTTGATAAAATAATCTTCTTTGTTGTCAGCTTATTACTTGTCAAAAAAACACAACGCATTTAGAAAATTAAAAGTTAACCAACTTTCTGCAGCATACGCGTCAAAAAGTTCTTTCTGTAACTTGTTCCATACAAAAACTCACGTTTAACTTTTTTTAAGAGAACGCGCGCGCAATAACGCGTGTTATGTATTTCTACCTTAATATTGAATTACACTTTTTGACAGTCAAAACAAAACTCATTAGATTTCTATCTCACAAAGAATTATGGAATACGTAAGACTTGTGTGTTAGTGTAAACTAGCCCCTAGCAAGGTGGCCTCAATATCACAAAAATAAAACAACAACATTCAAAGCAAAAACAGTCAGCTGCTTTTTAATACCACCTTGTTAATTATTACACTTCTTTATAATCTTTTTTCTGACTTTTGTCTTACTTAAATAAGACTATTTCAATAACATTGAAAAAAATCAAACTGTATTTTAATACGATTTAAGTTAATATGAAAATTAACTTAATATAGATTTAAATACTACCCTAAAAATTTGACATTATCCTCTTAAAAAAATTTTGTTTACCGGGTCCATGACTTTACACATTTTGTCTTTATATAATGTGATGTAGGGTTCCACATGGTCCAGCTTGCCCGACTATACTTGCTTATTTGTCTTTTTTTATAAAGTTACTTAATTGCCATAATTTAAATTGGTTAAACAAACTTCTTAGTGGGTTATTTAAGGGACAATGCAAGCACGTGGTAGCAGCTGAATTTTCTAAAGTGCAATAAACTTGAAATTTGTTGGAATTATTTCTTTTAAAGTAGTTTTTAAAAAAAGAAGATGTGCTTAGTTATTTATTTGCAAATGCTAAAAAAAAAACAAAATAAATAAAAGTAGAACACTACAAAATCAAAGCAAAGTAAAACCTTGTTTTAGTGTTAAAACAAAAAATAAATTCTTTTCATACATGCACATTTCCATTAGGATTTCTAATATCTATGAATTTTATATTTCCACGAATGCATTAAATTTTTTTTTAATCTCAGGAAATTCCAGGAATTTTATGTAAAGGAAAATTTCAAAAGGTACTTTAAATTCTGACTTTAATAATAAGATTTCTTAGAGAATTTTATAAACAACTAAATGAGTTTCTGAGCTAATCTTTTAAACTTTTTTCTAAGAGTTCTCATTTCTGGTGCGAACAATGTTATCCATCAAACGTACTGATTTGTTTGAATAAACTAGTGAATTCACGTAACACCAGACCAAAAAAAAAAAAAAAAAAAAAAAATCCAAGTGCATTAAATCGTACGAGATGACGTATGCATGTTAATAAATTGGAATTAAATAATACTCATACGTAACCAAGTAACTTGACAGATGTTTGCCTTGCAGATTTTTCTTAAAAAAAAAATTTATAACAAACATGTACACGACAGGGGTAGGTCGATCCTCCAAAGTAAGTGAGGGTGGGTCATATATTTAGACTCGATTAGAGCACTTAAAATGGGTCAAAGTGGGCTTTTTAAAAATTTGAGTTTTGGGTCAAAATAGGAACATCAGAATTAATTTAAGAGGTATAGTTCCTTGGGAAAAGTTTCTTATTTTG
Source organism: Pollenia amentaria (assembly GCA_943735925.1). Classification (NCBI taxonomy): domain Eukaryota; kingdom Metazoa; phylum Arthropoda; class Insecta; order Diptera; family Polleniidae; genus Pollenia; species Pollenia amentaria. The sequence continues at coordinate 165,848,864 of OX031009.1, forward strand.
ATACCTAGAAAAAGATTTTCATTGTCACTGGGGCGATTTTTTGCGTCCCTACAAATCGACCCGCCCTAATATATTAAAATGGACTACAAGCGATATGGACCTTAGAACAAATAATGTGTATGAAATTCGAAAGAATCTGCAAGTGAATATGGCAGTTTTCATAAGTAATTCAAATAATAGACTTTTTTGCCAATTCAATATATATATAAATATATATATATATATATATATATATATATATATATATATATATATATATATATATATATAAATATATAAGTATCAGATACACATGCAAAGAAAATGTGGTTTTTAAACAAAAATGGACTACAAGCGATATATATATATATATATATATATATTAGGCCGGGTCGATTTGTGGGGAGCCAAAAAAATCGCCCATGGCTCAGTGAAAATCGTATTCTAGGGATCAAAATAAGAAACTTTGCCGAAGGAACCATACCTCTAAAACGAATTCTACTACCCCCCAAACTGTTGTCTTTTTCCCGTAGGGTTAAGTTTTGAAAAATCCCACTTTGACCCATTTAGAGTGCCCCAATCGAGTCCAAATGTATGACCGACCCCCACTAACTTTGGAGGGCCGATCCACCCATGCCAGTGGCACACCCCCTGGAACTCCCCTGGGGGGTTCCCCATACAAAGATTTCAAAAAATCACAATTTTTGGCACTTTATTTTATTATTTTTTTTTATTTTATTTATTTTTATTATTTTATTTATTTTTTTCTCTTTAGAAATTTATTTAGAAGGAACATATGTAAATGAAAAAATTAATTTAACTTAGTAATAGAAAAGAAAATAAAAAAATTACTGTTTGAAGTCTTTTTTGCTTTCAAGTCTGGGCAATTTCGCACGGCTCTCTAATGTCGTCGCCATAACAGCCTCTACATTTTCCGGTATAACTCGTTTGGAAACGTTAGCTAGCAATTGAACGTGTCGTTCTGTTCCTTGTATGTGTGATGGAATTTTTGGACCATTAAACGGTGGATCATCTTGATTTAAATATTCTTTGAAAGTATCGTATGGAATGCGTCGCGTGAATGGTGGTTCAAATACGTCATTTATGTCATTCATATTGATCATTTCCGTGTAACTTGTGCAATAAAAGTTTATATCTGGTTTTTTATAAGCTCTAAGTCCCTTTGGGTCGTCAACATGTTGATCGTGCATAAACTCTTTGAGGCGTTCGGGAACCAAACCGCATGCACATGGAGCTGCATTCAAATCGCATTTACATGTTCCAATGAAAAAAATTGCTTCCAGAGATTTTACATACTCTGTAAATTGTTGGGGTTTGTTTCTTCTCTTGATTTGCTCTTGATATTTGTCAAGCAATCTATGCAATTTGTTACATACACTTTTTTTCAGCATTATTTCCATACCAAGTTTTTCCCAAATTCCAATCAACTTATCTTGTACTTGAATAGTGAATGCTTTATAGGACAACTTTTTTTGTTCGCTCAAGTAAAAATAATATTTCAAGATATCCAGATGGGTTGGTAAATTAAGACCAGTCAAATCAGTAGACACACCAAAAACCGTAACATCATGCCTGGGTATATGACTCATTGGGGTTTCGGTAGTTGTTGATGTTGTTATTGCTTCATCTTGCGGTGTAGAGGATGGTGGATTCATTGTAAACTTTTTGATTTGGAAAGATTTTTTTTTAAATATTTTTTATCTGAAATTAGCACTTACACTTCGAGTTGTTTACAATGACTTAATGAATTCACAAAAACTGTTGCGTTATATATGGTATACGAGACGAGGCAATAAGAATGAAATGGTAATTTCAATTCTACCTGTAACCGATTTTGTTGTCAAAACTGCTCATAAAGTACTTAAATGTAAATTAAACGTTAATCTGACCACAAATTCTGTTAAGCAAGTGCGCCTTTTATTACTTCTGGAAAATCCTTTATGATAATGTTATGCTCAATTCTACCTGTAACCGATTTTGCTTACGTAAGTTTACGACATGCAGCTGTGTCTTGTTGTGTCTTAAGAAACCCACACAACCTATTTTACGACCTGCAACAGAACGACACGTTCAATTGCTAGCTAGCGTTTCCAAACGAGTTATACCGGAAAATGTAGAGGCTGTTATGGCGACGACATTAGAGAGCCGTGCGAAATTGCCCAGACTTGAAAGCAAAAAAGACTTCAAACAGTAATTTTTTTATTTTCTTTTCTATTACTAAGTTAAATTAATTTTTTCATTTACATATGTTCCTTCTAAATAAATTTCTAAAGAGAAAAAAATAAATAAAATAATAAAAATAAAAAAAAATAATAAAATAAAGTGCCAAAAATTGTGATTTTTTGAAATATTTGTATGGGGAACCCCCCAGGGGAGTTCCAGGGGGAGTGCCACTGGCATGGGTGGATCGGCCCTCCAAAGTTAGTGGGGGTCGGTCATACATTTGGACTCGATTGGGGCACTCTAAATGGGTCAAAGTGGAATTTTTCAAAACTTGACCCTACGGGAAAAAGACAACAGTTTGGGGGGGTAGTAGAATTCGTTTTAAAGGTATGGTTCCTTCGGCAAAGTTTCTTATTTTGATCCCTAGAATACGATTTTCACTGAGCCATGGGCGATTATTAAATCGACCCGCCCTAATATATATATATATATATCCATTTCGCTTGTAGTAAAAACCACATTTTCTTTGCATGCGTATCTGATACTTTATGCAAAAATTTTCCCCTACAGTACACTCTGCTTTTTATATTTTATTTTTTTTAACAAACTGGCATCAAGTTTTTATTTACCTTTTTGGTCCAAAATGTGGATTATACTATGATTCACTTAGTATCCATAAAATGGCATATAAAAAATTCGTTTATTGCCCAAAGTCACTTATAGTCCGCAAAAGGAGTGCAACTTTAGTAGTGGACTATAGCGAAAAGTACTGTAAATGGCATTTGGAGACTCCCTGTTGGGGAACAATTTTCATTAAACATGAATCTTTGCCGTTCTTGGTTGTTTCCCCCCGGCCTCGGTAGGGTAGTTGGTAGTGAGCTAGTCTATCAGCGCGGGGGTTGCAGGTTCGATTCCCGCCAGAGACTCTGGTCTCCTGCAGACAAGCGTAGAGCTTCGCGGGATGAGCATAGGAAAAACAATAATGTTTTCATAAAACTTATTTTCCAGTCGTTTCACCGGCCCGTGAAAGGCATTATACATTGACTTTTATGTGTTGTATGAAGAGCCCCTACCACTGATAAGAAAATTTCGATAAACCAATTTGTACTGTAGAACAATTTAATGTCGAAATATGATACTATTACAATTCACTTTTTTAATTTTTTACAAGAAAAACTCGGTCAAACAGTTTCTATAGTTGGTATCATTATTTAGGTGTTTGCCAAGTTTCGATGTTTCCTAAAAACGTATCAGCACCTAAATTATACTAAAATTAAAAATCTTCTACTATTAAAAAGCACCTAAATTATACTAAAATTAAAAAAATTCTACTATAAAAAAGCGCCAAAGGTCAGTTTTTTAAAGATAAAAAAAAAATGATTACAATTTATTAGAAAAGCACAAATGAATTATTAAAATTGATAAAGCTCCCTTAAATTAAATTCCTAAAATCAAACTTTATATCATAAAAAAATGTCCCCGGAAGTTTTTTTTCTTACGTATAAGCCCTAATTTCTCTGTGTGTGCATATTAAATAATAATAGGGTGTTGCATTTAACTTAATGCAAAGTTTTACATGCGGAGAAAAAGGTGCCTGGATAAAGTTAAAGATAATGATACCGTAGAAAATCTCCGTATTGGACCAAACTAGCCATTGTTATTTTAAGGTTCAAATAGTTCCAAAATATGACATGGTTTTTTTAGGAACTACCCCAATAGACACATTACGTACAACAAAAGAGATAAACCTAAAGTCGATGATAACAGTTCGCTGAAAGGTTTTCTATTTCTTTTGTTTTATCTTCTTTGTAACTTTGAAATGTGAATCCTTGATGTGTTAATAGTGCAATGAAAAATATTTTCACACATCTACAAAAACATTTGCTTTAACAGACCTTGTAGTTGTGAAGGTAGAGGATGCTAATGTTAGGTTTTGCGATTTTGTCAAATAGTTAGATGGAATATTTGAATATGTTCTTAGTTGGAAAAAGGCTTTCAAGAATAACGTATGGAAAAAGGGTGTGTAATTTGCATAACTCTTAATTAAACAGGACATTATGTTAATTGGTTTAAAAAGATCTTACGTTAAATTAACAATAAATACGTACACCACCTTTCCGATTATCAGGTGTGAACGTTAATGTAATAGTCTGATGAAAAGGTATTCCAGGCAGGAACATTATACCCCATTTTTTCTAAGAATAAATTGATGTGGGTATTGGAGTACACTCGAGAAAGATTAAAGTCAATACATATTGTACGTACTTGCGCTTGCATTTATGCACAACATCGCATTTTCGCAATTTGCAAGGCTAAAAATTGTGACGTGAATTACTCTATAAAGTTTTATAAAATTTTATTTACAGTTTTTTGTGTTGTTGTTATTTCTGCTTTGCTTATGCTTATGAATTATTTGCCTATGAATAAGTATTTTTTTATGCTTTAAATATTGTTTTAAGAGTTGTTTTCCATATTGTTAGCAATTCCTTAAAATCGTAAATAAGAAAAATTCACACAACGCAAACAATCGCAAAATGAGGAGTCGCAGAACAAAACGTGTCTTTTCGTATTTTTTGATGTCTCTGCATTAATATGGCTAAGTTGGAAAAAATAGTATTTGGATAATTTGTCTCTTATTCTCAAAAAAAAAAAAAAAATTTGATCTTAAAAAAATATGTAGAAGAAAACGTGCTTTTTGGTTCCAAGATGGACAGTAAAGTAGGTGGAGGTTTCTTTCTCGAGGAATTGGGCATAAGTGCCTATTTTAGGCTGCTGGCAGTAATGTACTTCAGGTGGACATCTCTACCATAAGGCGGGCGGCAAACTGGCTGAGGTACTACCGTATATCGAGGGATATATGTACATTTACGAACAGCAAGGCTGCCATTGCAGCTCGTGCTGGTGTCTTCACGACATCTATGTTAACAGTGGAATGCCGGAGGTCTCTAAAGGAGATCGCGGAAAATTCCGGGGTAGCGCTGGTATTGGTACAAGGGCACAGTGGATGCCCGGGCGACTTAAATATATGTTCAGTCCATCGGAAATCACATTGTATCCTCATGCCCAGAACATCAAGAGATTCTGATTCCTCAATGATTACAACACCCATATATAGATGAGCACGCAGCATTGGGTCTTTGGGGCATTTAACTCGACCCTATGCGCACGATCCTATTCTGAGATTATGTCCAGGTCTCGGCAAAGCGTGTCATTCATGTTCTGTCTCATAGCACCAAAATCGGATACGCTAGAGCTTTGATCAAATGAATACGAATGGCAAAGATTGCTGTCATTTGCAAAGTTAGCTAGGGTTGGAAGTTTGACTTAGAAGGTCATTTGGAAAAATAAGAAATATAGTAGGAGAAAGGACGGAGCCTTGCGGCACCCCTGAATGAATCTTGAACTCGTTTAACGAAACCGATCTATAATAACTCGTATAGTGCGAAATCTGAGAAAGCTCGATATAAATCAAGAGAAATTATCACCGTCACCACATGCAACAAGTTTGGAGAAGAGTGCACCATGCCAAACTCTGTCAAACGCCTTGGAAATGTCTAGAGCAATTACCTTACTTTCGCCAAAATGGTGAATGGAACGGCAGCATTTTTCTAATTACATAATAACAGGGCCAGTAAGTCGCCAGTAGAGCGACCTTTACGAAAGCCATACTGGCGGTCGCTTAGTAGGTAATTTGACTCTAAATATTTGACAAGATGGTGATTTACCATATTCTCTATAACTTTGGAAAGTGCCGAACAAATTGCAATTGGGAGGTCATTTTCAGGCTTATTAGCAACTCCTTTTTTAGGAATTGGCGTTACATTAGCAACTTTCCAGCAGACGGAAAATTCTTCGGCATGGTATAAAGTGCTGAAAAGATTTGCTAAGGGACGAGCGTCGAAGAGCTCGTTGCTAGCCGGTAAATTAGAATTATTAGCAAATAATTCGGCAAAACAATTAGCCTTATCAACAGGGTCCGTGAATGTTTGGCCACCCTTTAAAAGAGTTGGTATTTAGGAACTAGCATTATCCCTTACTCATTTAACGAATGACCTGCAGCTTTTACTGCCCCGGGAAGCAGAACTTCAGTACGAAGACGTTGCTCGTCAAGAGTTTTTCCCCGTTAAAATACTTTGGCACACGATGACCTTGCCATTTTGCGTAGCAATTCAGTATCAGAGTTTTTATTGTTACGCTCATTTCTAAATGCTTTCCCTCTGGATCTGACTGCTAATTTGCATGTCTGATTAAACTAATATTTAGATCTAGGTTTATTCGAATCTTTTTTAACTGGCATTATAACATTTTCAAGCATTTTGGACATGGCTCAATCTCTGGTTATGGAACTTTTATTAGTTTTACAGGGTTTTACTAGATTCAATTTCTTTTAAACTTTCAGATTCACTTAACAACAACCAACCATTGCACCGTTACAACACATTTAAGTCTTTCAAGAATATAATAAGATTTTACCAAATGTTTGTGTGAGCATAAAGTATATAAAAAGTAAATTTAGATTTGTTCTTAAGAAATTTTGCAAGCAACTAAAGAAATAATTAAAAAAATGGAATAAAGCGACAAAATAAAAAATACAAGTAAGAACGAATAGTCGATTCAACCCGACAGTTTAATAGCCTACATCACAGTATATAAAGACAAATTTTCGAGAAGGTGCTATATTTTGGAACCATGGCCAATGTTGGCCGCTGCAAACTAGAATTATGTTACGAGTAGGAAAACAAAAAATATGTAATTGCATGTTTTGATGTGTGCGGCCAATGAAGGCAGAAACAAAACATTTATCAATTTTTACAGATTTTAATGAATCTTAGCATCGATTGGTCAATGCATATTTTTACATCTTTTACCCTTTGCCGCATTTTTTTTTTTTGCATAATTTAATTAAAAGAGCATTTTTGCAACATTTTTTAAATTTATAGTGCATACTTCACCTCTTTAAATCATATTTCAAAACATGTAAAATTTTTCTAGATACTTACAAGTGGTTTCGCAGTGAATTAACAAATTTTTTTTAAATTCTGGTGAACAGAGGGTTTTTCGCTACATTTAATTTTCACTCTATAACTGAAACCCAAAGCAGGCTGTCATTAAAGATAAATGTTTTTTTTTGCTGGTTAAATTATATACATTAACAAAAATTTAAGAAAAGTAAATATATACTTACGTTTGGGCTGATCTGGGTAGAAATCAAGAGCCATTTTTTAGTATACCAAACAACACAGAATCCCTATTAAATGCGATTGAATGATGTCCATCCGTCCGACTGGCTGGTTAACGATGTAAAACTTGTGTGAAAAGTTTAAATTGCAATTTGGTAAATATTTTGATAACATTTGGTAAATACGTTATAATTGTACTAAGTATGAAGCCTATGCAAAAGGTAAAATAATTTCTATAATTTTACTTAGCCCCCATACAAACTTCTTTCCAAAATAAACTCTTTGTGTCCTGAAACCATCAGAGAACAGTATGGTCCATTGTGACGCCGTATTAACTTAAAAGAGGCAGAGAAATAAAAAAGTGAATTGGAAAGTAGAAGGAGAAAATAGTGGAAGATAAAAAATAGGACCAAAAACGAAAAACAGCCCTACTAAATAAAACTACCCTATGTAACGAATTCCGTTAAATTCTGGAGCCCACATCCCGGGACATCTCCCGATTCGCTTATGGATCTACTACCTAGCCAGCTCACCCTGCTGTTCTGCAGCCTGGAACAGTGACACAAAATGTGCTCAACAGTCTCCAGCTCCTCCGTGTTCTCATACAACCTGCATATGTCCGATACATCCTCACCACCATCCTACCTATCATGGTCCTAACGCAGGCCCTACTCTTGCCCAGCATTGTATCCGAGTCAGATTTCCTTAGGACCTAGGCTACAGCTTCCGCGCTACACGGCCGTCCGCTTAGTCCTGCTCAGTACCGATTTTCTGGTCCTTTTAAAAAGGCCTCCTGGGACCTAAGATCAATTCTGGACTTACCATTAAAAATTGTTGGCATGACATATTAACTATTATAAAAGTAAATGTCGCCAAAATGTATACCAAATCTTATAACTTAATACCAACATAATAAGATAGTTTAGGGCCACCAAGACTATTCCGGAAAGAAGTTTGAATGGAGGGCATGTTTAATTATGTACCGATTCTCACCATTTTCAATAATCTTCGTTCACATCACAAATACGACGTAAATACCAATATTAATCAAATTCAATTAACAAATGCATTCTGTACTTTGTGCACAAGTTTATATGGACAGACAACCAGTCAGCTCACCGCACGAATGGACAGACGGACATTAGTTAGATCGATTCAAAATTGATTCGGTATACTAAAAGGTTTGTCAAGGACCAGAATTTTATTGTGTTACACAGATAAGCAAAAACGCATAATACCCTCTCCACAATTGTGGTGTGGGTATAAATAGAATACTACAACGAAGAAGAGAAATATCTATCTGATGTTTTATGTGTTAAAAAAAGTTCCACTGCACAGAGTTTGAGTTGCAAAATTAAGGCAAAAAAAAAAAGAAAAAAAAATATGTGAAAGAAAAAAATGTATCAGGAAGGCATTATAAATTCAAATTGTTTGTATTGTTAAATACAATACCAACAGGAGTAAAATATGAAAATAAAAATTTTTTTTTTTAAAGTAGAAATTGTTGAAGCGGATGGCGTATGGCGATGGTAGAGATATGATAAAAGAAAATGAATAAAACCCAGTTTTATTGTAATAAACAAAAACCTTTTTTTCATACTTTTCAGCATGACTGGTAATGCAGGGTTGCTATAAAGTTTGTTGCCATTAAAATATAAGTTTTTAAAAACTAAAATTTTCTACAAATAAAACTTTATGGCTTTGATTTATATTAAAAGAGAATTAAAATAATTTGAACAATAAAACTAATTATTTTAAAGAGCAAGTTAGATATTTAGCTTGTTTTATATTTTGCTGTATTTCTACTAAGGGAAAATAAAGATATGCTTTTTTTTTTAAAGTCAAAAGTTAAACATCGGGTTTAATAAATTACAGATTAAAAAAATTAAAGCAAAATTGCAAGGAAAATTTTAAATATGAATATAAAAGTAATAAAAGTGCTATTTCAACCTTCCGATATATTCCGGAAAGAAAAGCTTTTATTCTAATATTATTTATTTTCGATAATTAGATTATATTCGATAATTATTCTCAAAAAAAATAAGTAACGATAACTGGTAAAGGAGTGAAGTATTGAATCTGATGTAACTGCGACGACCTATTCCAGTAACTGTTGCTAAGTTTTCTTAAAATTAATGTCTTAGTTTTCTTGAGAAAAATATCGAAGATAAATAATATAGTTCTGGCCTTAAGCTGAACAAAATAATTTTTTTTTTTTTGGAGTATGAAAAACAAGATTCTTGTTATACAAGACGATATCAAAATCCTTCAGAAATATTTATAAAAAAATAAGTATTTTTGTCCTTAAACATTATCGATATAAAGGTTAATAGTTTCGAAAACTTCAAATTCGTATAGAGTTAAATACTGGGTTTCTTTACTTCCCTTCACCGAAAGTAAAAGGGTATATATAAATTTGTTATTCCGTTTGTACTTTCTACAATATTAATCTTAGACCATATTTAGACTCAACAATGTCCGGCTGTCAATTGAAATGTGTTTTCCGAAGACCCCAGATAACTTGGGGACTTCGTTGTTATATATTTTTGTTACATGTGCTCCGTTTATATTGAAATTCACCCAGATCGGTGCATAAACGGCTGATATATGGGCAAAAAACTACAACTAAAATCATAAAATCCCATGTTATTGTTTTTTCGAAGGGAAAGTATAAGTTGGAGCCAAAGTCTCCAAATTTGGAACAGGCATCTCGGTTATCAATAAATGTATTTGTTTATTTAAATGACGGTATTTATATAACTTTATGTTCTTACTGCACCATGGCGAAGGGTATATAATGAATATATAAGATTCTGCACAGCCCAATATAGAACTCGAACTTGTTAAGTTTGATTTTGAAAAGAAATCGAATAATGACAAATAAGAAAGTACAGGTGATAAGCCCAGCCATGTTATGACACCCTACAGCTCAATATTTACAAAAAATAAATTTGAAAGTGTACCCTCTTTGGGAGACATGCACCTGCCAAGACAAAACCATGTTATGCGGACATGATTCATATAATCGGTCTTTAGTGCGAATATTATCCAGATATCTTTTTCTATGTGAGAATTGTGGTGATATTATGGATGGGGTTTTTGGAGCCAGTGGTAAGTTCCGGACTTATCCGTACAACATTCCGACATGCCAAAGAAGTTATTGTTGACCAATTTTATATTTATAGAATTATGTTTAAGAAAGTTATTGCATGATAAGCAATTTTCGGAAGTAATATTTTTTTGGGAGCTATGGACAAATTTGTTTCGATTCTAATACAGATAAATAAGGCTGATTTAATCTTTTTACGAACTTAATAATATGGTTTATGGGCACAAATACTATAATCCAGAAAGAAGATTGTATGGGGGCAATGTGAAATTATGAATCGTTTCTTACCGTTTTTGTTCCTGTAACTATATATAAACTTTTGTACAACAATTTTTCAAATCCTCTGTACATTTAGGACAATACTAAGCAAAGGTTTCCATGGACAAATAATTAGCCAGCCAGATGAACAGACGGACATCGTTAGATCGATTAAGCAAGTGATTCTAAGTCGATCAGCTTGGTAAAAATTGGGTCTATAACCATGTGTTACAATACACATATGAGCAGCGTCACCGTTGGTGCTAATTAAGTAGCAATTTGCTACTTTTCCGACTGTTTGGATACTATTTTGCTACTATTTACCCAAATTTGATACATTTTTTTTTTTTTTTTATATATTTTTACAAAATAAGACATCCTTTTTTACTTTCTCTTTTTTTAAAACTCCGAGCTTTAAAGTACTGTTTTAATATATATATATTTATATATACATATATATCGGGTGGTTAAATTTTAAGGGCCGAATTGTTGAATGTGAATTACACCTAAAGATCAAGTTTTTTTCTGCAATTCATTTGACATTTCTCAATTTCAGAGTAACTCAATTTGAACCATGAAAAGATACACAATCGAGCAACGCGTTAAAGTTATTGAGGCTTATTATGAAAATGGGCGTTCAAATCAAATGCATTTTGTGTACCTTCGTGATTTTTTTAATCAGCATAATCGACCTCAGTGGATTCGTTAAGAAGCAGAATTGCCGCATTTGGGCGAATGATAATCCAAGAGTGATTGTCGGAATACCAATGCACCCACAAAATGTGACTGCTTGGTGCGGTTTATGGACTGGCGTAATCATCGGGCCGTATTTTTTCCAAAATGATGCCGGTCAGGCAGTTATTGTGTATGGTATCCGCTATCGTGAGATGACAACGAACTTTTAATGGACCTCTTTTGCCCGACAAATTCAATGGCCGTGTTATCTCACGTGGTGGCGATGTCAATTGGCCGCCGTTGGACTTCTTTCTTTGGGGTTATTTTAAAGAAAAGGTGTACTTCGATAAGCCAGCAACAATTCAAGAGCTAAAGGATGAGATAATTCGGCACATTAACGGCATAGAACCTCAATTATGCCCCAGCGTCATCGAAAATTTGAGCCATCGGATGGATGTGTGCCGCCGAGGTCGCGGCCGTCATTTGGCAGATATTTTGTTCCATACATGAATGAACCATATCAGTGTTATCATAATAAAACAAATTACAATAATTTCCAAAATAATTTGTGTTTTATTCAAAATCAACAGCGGCCCTTAAAATTTAACTACCCTTTATAAAAGCAAGCTTATATGAAATCTTTTTCCTTATAATGCGTGGTTAGCTTATGTTTATCTAGCGAAAAATTAATACGTATACGCTCTACGCTTGTCTGCAGGAAAGAAGCCAAAGTCTCTGGCGAGAATCGCAGCCGCACCCCGGCGCTGATAGACTAGCTCACTACTAACTAGCCCACCGGGCGCCCCATTTGGTGCTGTATGTAAGAAATTGAGAAAAACAGACTTATTAGCCCGAAACAAATTCTGCTGAGAAAAGTCAAAATTAAAACCAAATATCTTAAATTTGCAAAAACCAATTACAAATTATTGCCCAAAAAACCTCCGAATTAAAGAGAATTACATGGAGGAAATTAAGAACATTGAGCCACGTCCTTAATAACGCCAAATAGTTTTATTTAATTTTGCTTATTTTCTTAAACATAAACCAACATTTATTTAATTTCTGCCAAATTTAAAATTTTAGGGTGTATAAAATTTGTGTTATTTTAAACACTTTTACTTTTAATATTATTCATTTCCTTAAGGTGACAATAGTGATTATAACGTCTAAAGGCGTTTATAAATGAGAAAAGTTTTTTAAAGAATCCCCAAAGAAACCTGAAAACGTCTGTCAGATGGCGATTTCCCACAGAGCTTTCTCTTTTTTTTAAAGAATTATTTTTGATATTTTATAGCTGAGCAATTACAAAAGATTTAAATTAAATTTTATTTTTCAAATCATCTTCATCCTAAAGGATGACTAATAACAACATGAGTAATTTTAATTTTAATAAAAAAAGAAGAAAACATTTTGAAGCTAAAATGTGAAACTTTATTTCTGGTGGGCTAAAGAACAAAGACACTTAAAGCAACTCCCGCCATTGTATTTTGTATTGCTTTAACAGAAAATCGTTGGAAAAAATAGCTTCAGTGCTAGGATTATTGTGGCATCCCGTTGGCACTAAATTTTTAATCGCTCTGGTATTATTTTAATCATTTTTAATATCAAATAGTTCGAAAAAATCATTCAATTACACAAGGGAACAAGGTTATTGCTGATTAAGAACTGAATGTTGCTTTCAAGGTTATTTGGGATGCTGAATCCAAATTTGCATTTATTTTTTTTCTATCAGCTCGACTTTCGCGATATACCGTTATTTCAAAAAAAAGAAGGCACTTCCGCCACATATATTGGAATAACTTGAAATCGGTTGCTACATCCAGAGAAAAACTATGTTTAAATATGGTCACCTCCAACAAAACTATTTTTAAAGAAAATTGTAAACATATTATGCTTAAATTTAACCATATTATTATCACCGACAACCATATTATGGTTAAATGTGTCCTCCATCAAGAGGGCACAACCAAATTATGGTTGTCTCCGAACATGTTTTGGTCAATAATAACTAAAATATGTTTAACACTTATAATAGCATGGTTGGTTTTCAACCATAGCATGTTGCTCTTGGAGAAGGGGAAAATACTATTGTTAATTTAAAAACAAATTATTGTCATATTTAACCATAACATGTTTAGAGGAAACCATAATATGGTTGTGGCTTCATGATGGAGGACACATTTAACCGTAATATGGTTGTCGGTGATAATAATATGGTTAAATTTAAACATAATATGTTAAAAATTTGATGTAAAAATAGTTTTGTTGGAGGTGACCATATTTAAACATATTTTTTTTCTACGTGTACTTTTACAAAATTTACCCAAATTTGATACTTTTTGTAGCTCCTGGTTTTTTTTTTTTTTTTTTTTTTTACAAAATTTTTTGTACTTTCTCTTTTTTTAAAAAAAACTCCCAACTTTAATGTACTGTTTTAATACATATATATAAAAGCAAGCTTATATGAAATCTTTTTCCTTTGCGTGCTTAGCTTATGTTTATTATTTAACAATATTACCATTAAGCCGTGCTTACATTGGTTTTAAATTTGCCCAGTAGTTTCTGAGATATCGTTGAAGTTTTGAAAAAAGAACCAAATTAAAATAAATTTTATGAAGTTAAAGGCTTAGTTAGGCGTACGTTCCGGACCCGTAGCGTACTATACGGCACTGCTAGGACGTTGGTTCACTTATAGAACATCTAAAAACGGGGCATATGTTTTTTTATATACATCAACAAAGAAACAATAGTATACATAAAACAACAAAGTGATGCGTAATTAAAAGGCTTAGAAGGTGACCGCTGGGCAGAAAAAGTATCAGGTGATTTAAATGGTATTAACACAGTATTTAGTGTATGTAACAAATATTAATAATATAATATTTGATATTTATGTTATAGATTTACAATAAACAAATATGTACTTTAGCATATACATACACATTTACACGTATTTTTTGTGAATGTGCATAGACAAAACAATGTTTTGTAACCATTTTATATATTTCTCATTTGTATTGTATCTGCATATGAATTCGTTTATTTTGTACATCGAATCATATGTGTATTTGTATGTATGGAAATATGTTGCATTGTTAGTAGATATTTCAAAAGTCCATAGATATACTGGAAAAAGGGCCACAACAAGAGCAAAAATACCCGCATTCAAGCAAACACATAGAATCAACCCTTCACGGTTTTACAAATGTCACGTAACAACGGTATGAAATTCTATTTTATACAGAATGAAACGTTACAACTACAGTAAAGCGAACAGATACGGTACAGAAACTTTCGACTAACTGACCCTTAAGCCTGATTAAAATATAAAAATTTGGATTTAAAATCATTGACAGGTCAAGAAAATAACCACAATACTAATTCAACATTTTTTATTTTTCGAATTTATTCTATGAATTAAATTTCCGTTATCTATTATCTTGTATAGTCTGGTAGTGTATAAAGTCATTCCTAAAAAATTTAAGGAGTAGAACTATTACAAAAAGCTTTATAAAATACATATATGAAATTTAACTCATAGAATAAATTCGAAAAATAAAAAAATTTGAATATAATAAAGTTGCTTATGAAAGGAAATAATTCACAATACTAATTATTAAAAAAAAAAAAAATATATTAAAAAAATAATATAAAAAAAAAATAAATAAAAATGCAACAAAAATCACAGTTTTATTCTAGAAGCTAAATAGTTTTCAAATGAAATGAGATTTTTTCATTTTAATCGCTGCACAACTTTTGATTTAATTCACAATTTACTGAGAAAAGTGAATTAATAAAAATCGCTATTTCCATAGAAAAATAAAAATATCTTAATGTGTGTGTTTTTGCTGCTGTTCAAGTTATGGACGTTTTTTCCTTCACCTTAAAATATGGTACTTTCACTAAATTGTAAATAAAAGGGGAACTAGTTGATTGAATTTTGTCTCATTTGGTTCATAAGTAATATGACTTTACGCAAAAGAAATAAGACTAACTTTTTCCCGTTTTGGATTTTTTATGATATTTGAAAATACAAATTATTTTTTAAAAAAAGATGTAAAATGCCGGTTACATCTTTTTTTTAAAAAAAGGAAACATTTTAAAAATCGCTTAATAAAGAGCAAAGTTATGATTTTTTCAAATTTAAATTTTTAGATAAGAGTCAAAATTACGATTAGTACCTGGGACTTAAAAATGCGAGCTGATGGAGAAAACAGGGATATAAAATCGGCGACCTCAAATTAGTAAAAAAAGTGAATCAATCTTCCAATAAAAACAAAAAAGTTAAATTTTGTTCCCTTATGTTATGAGTTGTTTTATTCCGAGTATTAGAAAAATCGGTTACAACTTGACTCTTGGTTGTTCCAAAAGGTTGTTTTTATAACGATTTAAATCAGTCAGATGATAATTATGGTCAGTTCGTTTGTTCAAAGCCAGTGTTAAAACAGACTTTTCAAGTTTTGTTCAGTTTTATTTGATTTTACTTTGAACTATTGAAAAGTTAAATCAAAGCAATAGTTCACAGTCTTTAAAAAACTGAAGAGAGAAAAGCAGAAGTTTAAATATTTATGCTGTGTCTTTGAAACAACAGTTTTTTATTGAAAACTCTTTTACTGCCTTTGCAGTCGTCTTTGTTTGCTTACTTACCAAAAATATCAATCAGACACATAACCAGTAGTGCGATTCACTAACTTTTAACGAACCGATAATCGTTATAGTTGTCGGCACGTATATTCGGTTGCAGTAAAAATAGCGTGATTCTGTGTTTCCTTTTTGAACGATAGTATACAGCTGTATTTTTACATTCATTTAAATTAATTTCTTGTGACATTTGTATCTACAAAATATCAAATTACACAAATGCTAAAAACCCATATGCCATTTTAAACACAAAATACACTTTATCGTTTTAATAAACACCACGTAAATTATTGTCGCTTAAATAACGAAAAAAATAGTGCTTAAAATAACAGCTGACTTCAAAAGACAGCGGAAGTCGTTAAAAACTTTGCTAAATAGCAAATTCGATAAAATTTTCGAAATACCAATACGATTATCGTTATAAAAGTTAGTGAAACGATCCAACAATTTTTGTCGACTTATATATTCGCTTGCAGTAACGATAGTCTGATTCTGTAATTTATTTTTAACGATTGTAAACAGCTGTAGTTTTTGTAACATCTCTGTCTACAAAATATTAAAATAAACGAAGAACACAAAAGAGAATAAAGAAAACAACAAATGAAATTGTGATAATTTTTTTTTTCTATATTTTAGTTTGTTTCCATTTAGAATTTGGTTTTTGTTCATAATTTGATTTTTTTTTGTATATTTTGAATTTAGAATTTTGTTTTTGTTCATACATTTCTTATGTATGTATGTATGTATGTAAGAAGTCGGTCTCAGCCACTTTATCGATTAAATGAACACAACGCAAATTATTGTTGTTAAATAACGAAAAAATGGCTTAAAATAACAGCTGAGTTTAATCGACAGCGAATATCGATAAAAATGTAACTGAGTAGCCAATTCGATAAATTTTCATTATATTTATTTTAACGATACGATTATCGTAAAAAAGTTAGTAAATCGCACTAAAGTAGCCCGCTTCTGTATTTCTCGCATCGTAAAATTTCGCGCATGGAACAAGTGAATTATGACAAAAATAAAAACAAAAAAAGGGTTTTTATCACATAAGTGTTTCTGTATCTTAACTTTGCGAGAATTATCTGTCATTTAAAAAATTTTCCAGCAATTATTGGAAGGATGTGAGAAAAATATTTTGCGAAAAGTTTCTCACATGAACTGTCAAAATAAGTCACATTTGAAATTGATGCAAGAAAAATAATATTTAAAAAAATGAGGCCCAAATTATCCGAAAATAAATAATTATGTATAAACATAAGCACTTGTATGCACCCAAGAATGTGTATTATTTTTTTATAAATGTTTTCTTTAGCTTCACTTCGGAAAATCAAATTTTGTAACGTTAATTTAACCGCCTTTTACTCATAGCAAATGGATGAAACTTTGCAGGCATTCATACTCCCGATGACTATAAACGAATACATGGGCGTAGCCAGGATGCAATTTAGGGGGGGCAAACAAAAATTTTTTTTAAATGCTTTTTTAACTGCCTTTTACTCAATGCAAATGGATAAAACGAATACATGGGCGTAGCCAGGATGAAATCTAGGGGGGCAGATTTTTTTTTGTAAAATGCTTTTTCAACCGCCTTTTACTCAATGCAAATGGATGAAATTTTGCAGGCATTCATACTCCCGATGGCAATATTAAAGCATTGGAAGAGATGGAGATACTGCGAAATTTATCATAACAGTAAATACTAATCCACAAGTGTTAAGTTTTATTATATGAATATAAATTTTTTTTATTACAAAACATGTAAAAAAATGTTCTTATTTATCATGGAAATTGTAATGTATTAATTAAAGCTATTCGTTACTAAAAAGTAAAAAATAAAATAAAATAAAAAAAAAATTTTTAAGAAATGCTTTTCTTTACCTTAATATATTGATCAGTTGTGAACACAAAATGAATATGAATACTAAAAAAATCGACTAAAAGTCAAAAAATAAGAACAGTTCAAACAACATAAACTTTTAAATCAAAGTGAAAAAAATCTCACACATCCCTTAAAGAAAAGCGTTGTTTCTAAAGATATCTTTTTCTGTGGTGCCTAATGCACAAACATATAAAAATATTTTTAAATGTTTTACTTCGAAGACTATATAATATTGTCACTAGAAAAAAATCAGCAAATCGGCACTTTGCCAATTCCGGGAAAATCGTCAAAATGACGATAAATCGTCAAATCTGGCAGCCCTATTTTTATTATATATATATTTCTTTCGTTGACGTTTCCCTTGCATTTGACACCTTATTACTGGAAGTATTCCAGTTAAAAAAGAATCTGTGTTGTCTATTCCCACATTCAAATACAGAAACACTTTTTTCTCACAAATCGAGAAACAATGGAATTTTTTGTTTCACACTTCATGTGAGAAATTTTACGATGCGAGAAATACAGAAACGAGCTACAAGTTTACCATATTATAATTTCTACCTTTAAAACAAATATTTAAATTTGGCATCCTTTAATAAATATCCAGAAAAATTAATTAAATATATTTCATTAAAAAAATCTTATTTGCTAATATTTTTTCATTAAAACACTATTGGGTACACGGTATTCCGGCTATGTGTTACCGTAGGTATCATCTTGGGAAGCTTTTAGATATGAAACCACTGAAACGAATTCCATACATGGTAAGGAAAGTCTTTTTGCAAGTCTTATTTTCTAGATGCGACGTTTCAATGCTCTATTAGTATTGGTTTTGCAGCTATGGGGTGTTTTTTGAGAAACTAAAATGATAATTCAAGACTAAAATATTGATGGAATTAATCCACCTCGACTGCGAATTACATAGTCCTTTTGATCAGTCCATTTGTGACTACTTCTTCCAATAACTCTGGCCATACGGCGGCAATGGTGGATTGCATATGCTTCAAGCATTGCGGGCTCGTCGGCATAATCCAATGACTTAACATAACCACATAAAAATAATTCCTGAGGTGTTAAATCGTATGAACGAGGGGGCCAGTGAGCAGGACCACTTCTGGAAAGATATTCGTCATCAAATTGATTTTCTCCCGTCTTTCTGGAACGAAATATCGTTGATGTTGAGCTGACTAATTTTAGAAACAAAAATTCAGTCAGCACACCTGGATAGCGCTCGCCATTAACCGTAACGGCAGCTCCTTGCTCATTTCGAAAGAAATATGGACCGAAAATGCCGCCAGCATGAAACCGTTGCCAAACAGTCAACGACTAATGGATGCAATAGTGATTCGTTAACGGCTTGAGGATTTTCTTTGCTCCAGATACGGTAATTGTTGACTTAGTCAATTAATCAGAAATTAGCTTCTTAAAATTGATGAAGTGCTGTATGAATTTCGAGAACAGATTATTTTTTCAAAGCAGATTTTCACAATTTGGAAGCGTTGGTCTAACTTTAGACGATTTTTGATGACTTACGGAAGCTTATTGAACGAAAATGTCAACACAGTTTGATATTCTCAGCTCCCAAATCATAGTAATCGATATCGTTACTTCTCATCAAGCTAAAAAAATACCCGATACAAACGTTTAGAGTCACTATTGGACACACTTTTACCCGGTTATGAATTCTAGTGTTAAAAGAATAGTCCCAAAAGAGTACGATGGCATCACCACTTTTCACACTAGCAAATAAAAAATTCTATAGCACTCAACTTTTTAATGTTCTGAGAGACTTTCTCATATGAGCATCAAGTCAGTCAGAATACTTTTTAATACCAAATAGTATCAAAAAAGTACTTTTGTTACAAATTTTTCTATCGTTTTATATTCTTGTATGCTCCCAATGCCTCTCTACCTTAATTGTACTCCATTTTGCTATTTATTATTATTATTTTTTTTTTCTTTTTTGTTGATTTGACAATGAGCGATTATTGTTTATAATAATTTATTAAACTCGAGTGTACTATTATTGTTGTTTTGTGGGATTTGTAATAAAATTTTTACATTATTTTCGGCATAAATATTTTTTTATGACAGAACTTAAAAAGAAGCAAAATTGCTTGATATATGCAAAAAAATTTATATATTAAAATAAAAATTTATGAATTTAACGAGTTGTATGAAATTTATTTTTTATGGAATTATTTCCTGTTAGCAAGTCCATAGATTATTTTTTTTTTCAGTAAACATTAAATCTAATGTGTTGTTTTTTATGTGATTATTGTATAAACGGTGTTTTTTTAAGCGCGATAGATTAAAAAATATAACACAAAAAATTATTTACCGCTCTATCGAACCTTATTTGAAAATTATTTCAGATATTTGGGTAATGCGGATGTTCTAGACGTCCAGTTTTGGGCTACTTTTTTGTGCATTGCTTGCCGTATAACGCATATAATGTTGTGCTCTAAGGGGTCTTTTACTGCTAGCTTATCACTATAACTAGTGACTTTACGTTGTCCTGCAGCAAATACTCGGGAGTTTTGAAATCACATGGACTTGGAGGTCACTTCAGAACCATTTCTCGAAATCAGTTTATCGCCAAGTTTTGTTTTCAATAAATCCATTGCTGCGGTCACCTTATGACACGTATTGCTATCCTGTTGAAACCATATCTCACTTGTATCCAATTTTGACATCAGAACTATGTCAAGTGTCTACGTTTTTGACCCCATCACATTTTATATCACTGTGATGTAAGACTTAAAATCACTTGGCCAAATTGTCAGCACGGTAAAAAATTTTAGTTACGTCATCAATGGGATGACACATTGGCATCACAGAAATAACGAATCGGAGTCTGTTATATAAAGCATGTCATTAGTGCGATGACAAACTGTCATCAAATTAAATCCTTGTGATTGACCTTAAGTCAAACTTAGAGAATATCATTATTAACTTACCCCTTACACATTTTTGTTTCACTTTTGTGTTACTCCGCCCTTTGTTAACATAATAACTCTCAATTATAAGAAGCCCGATATGGTTTTCGTAATAATTCTACTTTAAAAATTTTATGTATTTTAATAAATAATTAAAAAAATATAATATGGGAATTTTTGCTTCTAATTTAACTTTTTAAACATGAAAATAATGTTAATAATATATTTATAATATATATAATATATTATGTCAACGCACTAATTACTGTTTTTAATCGCACTGATGACAGTTTGTCTGTACTGATGTCAAAATAACATCAGCGTTATGACGCCTTTTCTATCGGTGCAGTCATAGCGTAGATGACGACATTTTAGGATGACATTCATTATTGGATTGATGTCACTTTTTGTCTAACTGATGCCATTGATGTCACAATTCTGATGTTAGGGCATCATCAATATGAAGATGCATTTTTCTATGAGTGATGTGATCATAAATCAAAAAAATGAGCTCAGCTCAGCTTGACAATTTGTTTGACAACTAACCCTTTCGTAAGTTCCCTTGTGCTTTAAAAAAAACACCCTCTATTTGGTTTAAAAACAGGAAAAACATTCTATTGATTGAACAACACCAATAAATTTCATTTAATGCCTAAAACATATACATATTTCTGCCTCATTTCCTATGAAACGAAAAAAACAACCAAAAATAGGTGAAAAAGTATTATTTCCTAAATATCGTAATCAAATACGCTTTTTTTACTTTTGCCACAAATAACAGTTGGAGTTGAGAATTAAGTCTTGTGTTTCAAATTGTTCTCATTTTCAGAAGTTAAATTTATTTAGTTTGGATTTTGTTTGTTACATTTATTTAATGTTTATGGTTCATTAGTCTTACAAAATACTAAAATATACATAATAATAAATTACTTTAATACAAAATAATTTTTTGTTTTATGTTTTTGTAATTCTTTGCTTTGTACTATTTTTTTTCTTTTTGAGATTTTAAGGGGGAGGATACAAATTACTTTCTAAAGGCTGAAGACCAGGGAACATGTATTAATGGCAAATGGCAAAACAAAAAAAAAAAAGAGAAATTACTAAGTTTATGTTACTTTAGAAGCAATGAACCTTAAATATTCACTTTCATTTCTGAGCATTTGTTGCTGCTGTTGGTCCTCGTGGTAACTTTGATAATGTAATTTTTACAAAATCGGATTACAACTGTAGGAGAGATGGTCACATCTTTTTTTTTTTTGGAAATATTACAATAACAAAACATTTTGGGTAAAGTCATGTTCGGAATGAGTACATTAGTTTTTTTTTTTAAGTTAAGGAAATTAGTTTTTGTTTTTGTTGATTGAAGATCTTGTGCTGAAGATGTAATGAAATAATTGCATAGAATTTAATTTAAATTCTGTTGTTATTGAGTCTTACTCTTTATCATCTTTAAATATAAGTTTATTTATTTATTACTAGCTGTACCCGGTGAACTTCGTTCCACCTAACATTGATTTTATTATATTTCTTCATAAGCTGTTATGAATTCCAATCATCCCTACAACTCCAAATCATTGAAATAGGCCATATTGGCCGCACTTTGTGCGTTGGAGTTTTCTTTGGTTAATAAATGAAAATCGTTTCTTGTTTGATTTAAATAAATGTTTCTTTATTTATATGAATGGATAAAAATTAAATAAACATTCAATTCAAAGCTTCTTGGATGACTAGGTTTTTCGTTTTGTTGTGCGGCGCGTAAACAAATAAAGATAATGACGTACCGACACGCGAACACGCAACATACAGTTTTCTGTGCGAGAAACACGGAAACTCTAATTTAATACCACAAACCTGTAGGGACTGGCCTTGTGATTTGTTTATGGTCATTTCGAAAGCCAGACGCACAGGGAATTGCAGTCGTTGAAACTCGAATGGCATTTCATTTGGAAACAACGGGATGTGCAGAATCAAAACATCTTCTCCTTAATATTTTCCCTTAATAATCGTCGCTTCGATGACGTTGCTCATGATGATGACAGAGCCGACTTTCAGTTTAAAATTTTTCAATACAACACTTTTTGTTTAATTTTATGACACAAACACATAATGAATAATTTTTTCCAACACATTTGGCTTATTTGCTTTTGCAAAATGTTTTTATTTTCCACAAACTAAAAATTTTTAAATACATTTTTTGACACAAATTTTTTTCTGCTGTTAATATTATTAAAGCCAGCAGAGTAGCATTTTGTGATATGAAAAAGTTATCTGAAATCTTAAACTATTTAAATAGTTTCCGATATAGCAGAATAAAAATTAAGCAATCATTGTTTTTTCACGTTTATAAATGCAGACAGCATTAAATAGATTAAAAATTTTCGAATTAGGAAAATTTAATTTTATAGCCAATTTACACTACAACGAAATCTAGTACTTTCGAGATTTCGAGCCAAATCTAGTTGTTTTTGGCTAGATTTCCCGTACAAAGCAAAATCTACTCCGTAACTAGATTTTGACGAAATCTATTCGAAATCTAGTAGTACTAAGTGATGCAACCAAGTTTTTCCCCATATAGTACTAAAAACTACTTCCCTGCACAAGAAAAAATTTTGTAAAATAGTAAAAAAAAAATGCAAATGACAAATAATATTGATAAAATAAATGAAGTTGATTATAAAGAAAATGTAATGCAAATTTTTAAATGCCTATTTCTTTATATGTAAGTATGTGTTACACAAAAAGCTTTCAATCGGCGGTTTTTGTTGTGAAAACCAAATCTCGCTAATGTCAAACAAGATTTGGAGGAAGATTTCAAATCAAATCTACTAGATTTCGATGTAATGTAAATGCCATATTAGAAAATTGTTATTGCCACATTCTATACGATTTTATGCAACTATGTTTAGGGGTGAAAATAGTTTTAAGCACCAAAACATTTATAAAAAAGTCTTACTAATCCAAACATATACTAGGTACTTGACATTTGAGTTAGGTACCTGCCAAAGAGTCGGCATACTAGTTGTACACTATGGTACGAGGCTTAAAACCTAATTAAAATATCAAAAACGTCAATTAGTTAAGTAAATTTAGTTTTTCTTTAATGTCGTTTATAAAGGATAAAATTTTGTGTAAAGCACACAAAACAGAACGAAACAATCAACTCTTAAAATAACTGAGATATTTCTCACTACACGAGCATTAAAGTCCTTTTTAGGTTCTTTTGGCATTATTAAATAAATCACTATCAAAAACAACACATCGAAAATTGTTCAGTAACCGTTTATTTTAGAAAAATTCCCGATTTAATATCTTTTAGTTCTTGCTAAAAATATCGATATAAGAAAATGCATGTAAAAGAGAAGGGACGATATATTTTTATCTTGTAATGACGACAGATTAACTCAAAAGCAATTCTTTTGTTAAAAACGGCTTGCAACGTGCAAAAGACACAATTTGTATCGCATATAGTCCGAAATTTGTTACTTTAAAATTTAGCCAGATCGGTCCAGATATGGCTTAAATATAAGCGAAATACCAATATTACCAATATTGTTATTGTTTTTTAGATGATTTGTTTTAACATTTTTAAACATAACAAACACATATTAACAAAAATGATTTGCAGCTTAAATAGAGAAATGTATATTAAACAAATATTTTTATTTATTTAAAATACCTTGTGTGATACCCATGGTGATTCGGTATAGCTGAATATAGGACTTTTACCTGTTTAACTTTATTTTCTCATTTCTAATTTCTAACTTATAAATTACTAACACTAAGTTATGAGCATTTCCTTAATAATTCATCCTCGCAATTTACAATATTCTAAATTTTATTTATTTCTTTTTCAAATCGTATTACTTTTTATTACAAACAACTGCTGACATTAATACGAAGTTAAAAATAAATAAATTGTAGAAATCCAAACGAAATATATAAAGAATGTTAAGACTTTAAAGAAAAATAAAATATATTTGCAATGTTGCAGTTTAAACGGCAAACGCGGATGCTTTTGATTGTATGAGTTTATGACCGTGTGGTGTGGAAAATAATTTTCACGCTGCTCACAAGTCAAGTTAATATTTATATCAACATCTTTTAAACATTTAAAGATTTAATTATGTATATTTTTGCTATGAGAAGTAACAATAATTAACAAAATTAAATACACACCTGGAGTTTTCTTTATTTGTAATCAATTTCACTAATAAAATTTTTATTTTAGCTGTAAAAGAAACAATTTTTTCAAGGTTTTTACAAATGTAAATTTTATGTGGTTTACTTTTGTGCTACACTGTTCCTATAAACATCTGTGCTTATGTAAATCTTTTATTTGTAAGATGTTTTCAAATAAGAATAAACAACATTTGCCCGACAATTCCACAATAAACATCCACATTGTTGTTTTTTGAATAAATTATTTTCCAAAAAAAATTTAATTTAGGAATGACAAAAAGTAGGAGTATAACGAAAAACATGAGATTGCTTAATCACTTTGAAAAATATTTACATTTTAAAATACAAATTATATACTAAATAAAATAAAATTAAATTAATTGAAAATTAAAAAAAAAAACGAAAGTTTTAAATTTGAAGGGGATTTAAGTACAACATAAGTTTTTTAAAACATAAAAACACACTGTTCTAATTAGAACTTAATTTGAAATAGATTTGCAGACAATTTGTTCAGTAACCTACTCGTATTAGAATAATTTTTGGACGTTAAGTCAAAAAAAATTGATTTTGCGTTATACATATTTTTTTCTCTCTTTTATTTGGTATAAACAGCTCAAGTCCAGCACAACTACTTTTCAATCGTAATCATTTGCTCTTTAGGCAATAAGTAAGATAAATGAATGTTTTGTTTAGTATTAACGAAGAACTGCAGATTCTGACTTAATACCTTTTCGTCTTACTTCAAAGGACTAATATCATTAAACTAAACTAATATCATTAAACTAAAATATATAATTTTAAATTTACTTCTTTGTAATATGAAGAATATTAATTGTTGAGATAGAATTAACTCGGTTGTGTTGGGTAGAAATGTCGGCCACTTTCCATCATGATACACTAAGACCCAACTACCCATTGTGATACCATGAAATTCCACTAAAAAGAATCCTTATCGCAGAATCAAATCGAACCTCTAACGAAGTTCAACCGTCGTTCAGCGGAATGGGTACACTTGTAGTTTTTTTGTATTTTATAAGTGTAGCTTTTTTTCCCTTTATAACTTGATACCTTGAGTCTCATAATAGTGATTATTTTTGAGATATCTTAAATATTTTTAAACCACCCACTGTCTTTAAGGGGCTTTATGGGTAAAATTGTTCCCCTACATATCTTTTACGAAATATAGCAAACAAAAATAAAATGGCTAAACATTTACTGCCGTTTTCATAAAAATATTTTCGATTTAATAAAGGTTTAAAGCACAAATTTTTTATGAAAATTTAACTAAACAAACGTTTGCTTAATTTAATAATCGTTAATGAATTCGGGGGTTAATTTTTATATTTTTGTTTAAAAGAATAAAATTGTTGCTTGAATTGTCATACTACCAGCAGTATATTAAATTATATAGTACATTAATAATAATATATAAGACATGTTTTAATTTATTGTAAAGCTTTTACATGCAAAAGTAGGCAAATGAAGGTAAAATATTACCCGAACCGTCTTTCAGAGTTGTAAAATTATACTTCTTGATTATCTTTAACATGAACTCCAGTTAAACGCCTGAGATATTGTATAATTCGTCAAGTGTGGCTGATCCCATTCTGGCCAGTCATCTTCTCGCCGGGATTACGTTCTTCTCCTCATTTTCGTCTTCAGAGCTACAGCTGTTAGCAAGGACGCTGTGCATGCCTACCTATTAGACAGTGTCCCGTGATAACAGATATTAAAAGTGATATATACATTTTGTTCATCGATAGCAAAGACATGTTTCGCCCGTCAGACTTGCGGGGCCACAATTGCCTGTTCGCGGCCCATCTGTCACCGATAGTCGATCACCGAAATTCGAGTTTGCAGGAGAACAGAGGCACCTTAACTCCTTCTTAGTCCAGAAGAACCCGTAATGTTGTGCCAATACTGGCAATCTCATCTGCCCTAATGTTCTCCAGTACATCTACGTACCCCAGGACACATGTGATCCTGATATCGAACTGCTCAGAGATCTCGTTTATAGATTAGCGGCAAATTCTAATCGATATATATCGCCGATATTAAAAATACCCATATATCGATACATCGATATTTATCTACGACTATCGAGTTCGATATTTTTAAGATCTCTTTATAATAAATTTAAACATTGTAACCGTTGCTCAACTGCTTACAATACTGTTGGGATTATTAGCACATCATTAATTAATGAACTAATTAATAATAAATATTTCATTCCCGAAAATAATTTTTGATAATACTGTTGTTTTTTAAAAATTGCATCATATGTTTTTTAACTAATAATAAGAAAAAGGCGCTTTTCCATTGTACTTTTTCATAGATTACACAATTCAGTTTTGTTTCGGGTTTTTAAGAGATGAAAACAAAAAAATAAGAGCGTAAAAAATATTCTGGAAAGGGTTCCTAGAATTATGCAAAGAATCGCCTTAATTATAACGTACTAGCAGCGATAGACTCATGAAAGTTAAAATGTTAATAATAAAAAAAAAAAATTTTATTTTTTCGAATTAATTCTATGAGTTAAATTTCATAAAAAATATTTTTGTTTTATTTGAGCATGTCCTCATATATTAAAAATAAAATATTGCACAGTTTACATGCTTAGTATGTGTCACAAGTTTCGTTTACTGGCAGTATATAATCCGGCATTATATAATCCCAATAAATATTTTTTTTTTATATTTCATATGACGAATAAATAAAAAATTTTTGTAGTCTTTACTTTTTTTTAACATTTTTATTGTAGAATTAACTGCCGGTCCCTCGATTTCAAACGAAAACTTAGTTCGCATAAATTTTTTTATTTGGTAATAATTTCAGCTTAATACGTTCGATACATCGATATATCGATATTTTTAATTAATAAATATCGATACTCTTAAAAAATATCGATACGATATATATCAATATATTTTTTCAATTTTCCCATCCCTATTCCAAAGACACAACCAAAAATTCAAAATCCGTAAATAAAAATGCCAAAAGGGAAAACAAAAAAGAAGTAAATGTAAAATGCTTAAATTCTTTGAATAAGGTCTCTAATCAGGCCATTTGAAGATGAGAACGCAGAAAGCCTGGTGGCTCAGACTTCGTGTAAACAAAATTTTTGAGTATAGAAAGGGGTAGAAAAGTCTTGTGTCTGATAAACAAGCTTATTATTAGTTCTTTTTACCGCTGGGGTACCATGCGTTTGTGCTGACATATGTAGCCCATATTTTTATATTTATTAATTAATTGGGTTTTTTTTATATATTAAATATGAACTTACAATAATTATTTCAGATCTTATTCGAATTATTTATTTTATTTAGGTATTCAGAGCTCTTCTTTTCAGATATTTCTTGCAGTATCTGTTCTCCTTAGGCGGTTCTCCTTAGCCACCACTTAAAATATATTGAGCTAGAGGATTTGGGTGGAGTTCAAGTCTTTTTGAATATTTAATCGAATACTTCGTGATCATAGATTTTACTTAGGGCACATTGAGATACTTGTGAATATTCGAGTTTTACCATATGAGGTGGCGGCTGTGATTATTCGCAGAAGTTTGTTTTGGCGCCTTTGATTTTTTTTTAAATATTGGAGGCCAAGGCAGCACCACATTACTAAAGACGGTAGATTTGTAAGGTAGAATTTCTTTCAATAAACCAATTAATTTGAATTTCTATTAGTTACATTTAATTAAATTTTGCCTATATATGACATTTGCATGTTAAACGCCAATCTAGATATATGCCGAGATATTAAACATGCGAGTGTTGAGGTGTTGTTTCGTTGTTGATTTTAATAGCGGGGTAGTACATGTTTGTGAATAGTATACGTACACATTTGACCTTTATCTTCCATTGCTTTAGTCACCTTTCTAATTGAAGCTTCATGAAGGTTTTCGTGTACGCTTAGGAAATCTGTATCATCAGCGAAAGTTAAAGTTTGGGAGTAGTTGTGTGTTGGCATGCCAGGAGTATAAATTGAGTATAATAAAGGGCCCGAAATACTTCCTTGTGTGACTCCAGCGTCAATTTGCAGATGAGAACTAAAAAAATCGCCTTCATCAATAATATATTTCTGACCAATTAGCTAACTTTCTAAAAGTTTTTGTGTGTGTTTACTGGTAAATTAATCTTCAATTGTAGGTAATAACCCTTCATGCCAATCATCATATATATTATTTCTAAAGCACTTTTTTTTGTCGGTTGCAAATATCTCTCATACCACCGCATCAAATTTAATGAATGATATATCATTTTAAATCTTATTTCTAACACTAATGACGAAAAATAATTATAAATTGAAAAACTAATATTTTCATTGATAAAAATTATATTTTATATAGAACTGCATGATAATACTGTTGTCATTATGATTATATGTTTTTGTTCAAGTGTGGTAATACATGGTCGCTTAATAGTAATGCAGTTCTACATAATATCCATTCCATTCTGGCAATACCGCTATTTACTATAATGCCGTTTATTACTAAGTCAGTTATATATAATTGCGTACGTTTAAAGATATTTTTGCTTGTATTAAGGATTCGTACGGGCAAAAAGTTAACGATGATCATGTCATTACCTCTAACATTGTATTCAAAGAAGTATTATAAAAGCATTTAAACATATGTATGTATGTATGTAAATATGTATGATATATATTATGATTTCTAATATTTTTATACTTTTAACAAAATGTATTGAAGTTACTAAAATTTCTATTAATTATTTTCATTTTATCAGGTCACATAAATACTTTTTTTTTTTTTTTTTTTTCATTTCATTTAGTTACATTCATTTCTATATTGACTTGACTCTAAAATCGCTTAAGAATAAAAAAATCTCATATAGATGTTGATATTTAGATAACAATCAATCAAATGCATCTCATATGAATTTTAACCGCACAACATAATTTTGTTTTATGGATCCATTACTGCAGATGGGTCGCAGATATGCAACACTCTCCAAAAATTGGTTGAGTACACTGTGGTGTATGATATCAAATGGTTGTGCTTGACAGAGTATACTTTTCTACTTGTTTTTCAATTGATTTAATTCAAATCAAATAATTTTTAATGAAAATATATTTTAACAAATAGAATCTGGAAATTTGTTAGTACTCATGTTGAGTTTAATTTTTATATTAATTCGAATATGTATTCTAAAGAATCTAGTACACGGAATGTAAAAAGCCACATGCGCATGTGGTTCTGACGTAATTTTGACGTCAATGCAAAGCCACAATAAGCATTGCGTGTTGTGTGATGACGTCAAAATTACGTCAGAACCACATGCGCATGTGGCTTTTTACATGCCGTGTACTAGAGGCTTAAGTCCAATTACAATTTATAAAGCTTTCATGCTTTAATAGTCTTCTTCCTTCAATATTTTCCTCGTAACAGAAATATATTAAAATATTCCTGGAAAATATTGAAGGAATCAGACTATTAAAGTACGAAAGCTTTATAAATTTTAATTTGACTTAGAATACACATTCGAATTAATATAAAAATTTATAATAAAAAAAAATGAAAGTATATTTTATTTTAACTATAAATTTTGTATAAATTGTTAGCATAATAAAAGCTTTTTGAAATTTATGTAAAAAAATTAACGTCGATATCATCTCGGATATATAATTTAGAGTCTTAAGTAGTTTGAATATTTTATTTTGTGGTCAAAAAAATATTACTCAATTTAAAATTGTTAGCCATTACCTTTAAGTTATAGCGCCTGTATCTTGTTCAAATACTTCCTTAAAGATTTCAAATTATGCTCTTTCAACGTTTAACGGACCATTCCTTTTTAACAAGCATAACATAAAAGAGATTCCTGGTCAACCACTATAACAAATTGTATTATTGTTTTTGGCATTCTTAAAAACAATTTTGGTTGGACTTTAACTTTATGCGCCCCAAATTTACTAAAAGCTTTCCTTAAAAAAATACATTTGTTTTCGAACTTTTCCTTCTGTTCGCTTTTCTTATTGTGAGAAAAAAAAACAAATCAATCCATGACAACAGACCGTAAAAACCGCACTGTTGTAAGAAACAGCTTAAAAATAAATTTTTTAGGACTTGCCGGCAAAAAAAGAATACGGAAAAAGGAAGACAAGAAAATAAACAAAAAACTTTTCAAAGTTATTTTCCTGTTGACACAGATAGTTGTAATTGAATGTGTGTGTGTGTATGTGCATGTGTGTGTGTGTTGTTCCTGTTGTACAATAACTTTGATTTTTCCGTTGCTTTAAAAAACATAAAACGTATTTCTTTTTTGCTTCGGCAGGTTCATTCAAAATTTATACTTTTGAAATTTTTTGGAGAAAAAAAAATTTGTATATAATTTATGACAATTTTGCAGTGCTTGGACCTCAAATCCCAAATGGGAATTCTTGTTTAGATATTAATGCGGCAGATGATGAATTTTGCATAGAAAGCTTCAAATGAAAATCTTCAAGCTTTCCACCACTTTCTTAAGGCAAACTTTCATTATTTATAAGAAATTTTGGCGAAATTAAACGATTTATACGAAATTTCGTTATTTATACTAAA
The DNA here is from genome assembly GCA_943735925.1 of Pollenia amentaria. NCBI lineage: Eukaryota > Metazoa > Arthropoda > Insecta > Diptera > Polleniidae > Pollenia > Pollenia amentaria. Next base: position 165,880,449 of record OX031009.1, read on the forward strand.
ACTTAACAAAAATTTACTACTTACGGGAAATTTTACAATGTTTTGCAAAATTATGCTTTTAAATAGAAATTGTACAGGCACTGATGGAACTCACGTTGCCTGGGGACCTTTCTTATCGGCTGTTGTAGGAAGGTCAAGAATTTAGACTATCAAAATGGTAGCCTTTAAAACCACCCTTAAGTTTTAAGCTGGTGATTCAGTTTTATTTTTTGTTTCTTCTTTGAATAAAAACCACTTTTTTTTTGTTTGTTTTATATAAATGTTTGCTCTTTTTTGTTGTTTAATGTAAGTGTATAATATAATTTTAGCTTTAATTTACTAATTTTAGGTTTTTCTAGTTTTCACAATTAGTTGCCGGCGTCTGGCTGATCTGAGTTGCTTAAATCAAGTAATAGAAAAAGAAGGTAAATGCGACAACTAACGAGACTTCGTGTGGGACTACCAGATGGCACCACCCCATATAGTCCAGTTTCCGCACCGGCTTTACTTTAACATCAGTAAAATTTTCTTCGAAATTTCACTATTTATGAGAAAAGTTACAAAATTTAACTTCTGTGTTTATAAATTTTTTAAGAAATAATCACTATTCATAAAAATTTTTACAAAATTTCACTATTAAGCGGAAATATTACAAGAATATTTTTTTTTTTTTTTTGATAATTTTACAAAATTTCAATACTTATGGTGTTTTCTTTTCTACAAAAAATTTGACATTTTATTTAAAAAAAATGCAATTTTGTGTTCGTTTCTTAAAAATGCTTAGCTCTCTAAAAGGGTGGCTTGTTTTATTCTAAAAAATGCACCCTTACTAATGGCATAAGGCACTTTACGCCACGTTTAAATCTTCCGTGTCTGGTAAAAACTCGCCTCTAATCAGGACAGTAAAAATTTAAAATTTTAATAGTTATTTTGCTATTATTTAATAGTAAAAACACAAGAAAGCATTACATTGTTAATGATGGGTTGCCAGTGATATAAAATTCAAGTGGATTCGGTGTTTGAAAAAAACGTCAAATCAAGATATCTGAAAAACTTGGTGTTAATAAATCAACAATTTGGCAAAGGTATTTTCCTGTTTACATATTTTATAAAAAAAAACAAACTAAATAAATTGGAATGTCGTCATTCATTTTGTTCATTTATTTAATATCAATCTATTAACAAATTTTGGTTTATGTATATTTTTTTATAAAGTGATTTTGTTACCCCTCTGAAAATTAAGGTTAATATGTTTTATGATGTTTCCCAAAATATTTTTGTTCTAGCGTTGACCATCCCTGAGCTGGACCATTTTTAAAAACGGTATTATTTTCAGTTTTTCGAATTTTTTTGTACTTTGCTCAAAGACGACATAAACGAAATTTGGTATCATCGAAAAGAGCATCCAATGGTTTATAAAACTTGATCACTTGCGACCTACTTATTGAGATATTAAGCTAAATACATATTTTCGTTTCGGGTTTTCATACAAATTCTACGTATGAGGAAGTAATCTTCTGCTTTTCAAATTGAATCTGTTTTAAAATATTGTAAATTTACTTTTTTTTTGTAATTATTCACATAAAACGCGAAAAACGCGATATATTTTATCTTTTTCCATATATAGGCAGTATGGGTATCAAATTTCTTAATTTTTCAATTATAATATCCTGGTGATAACTTCCTCATACGTAGAATTTGTATGAAAACCCGAAACGAAATTATGTATTTAGCTTAATATCTCAATTAGTAGGTCGCAAGTGGTCAAGTTTTATATACCATTGGATGCTTCTTCAAAAACTCTTTTCGATGATACCAAATTTTATTTATGACGTCTTGGAGCAAAGTACAAAAAAATTCGAAAAACTGAAAAAAGACCTTTTTTAAAAATGGTCCAGCTCACGGATGGTCAACGCTAGAACAAAAATATTTTGGGAATCATCATAAAACATATCAAGCTTTATTTTAAGAGGGGTAACTAAAACACTTTTTTCGGCTCCATATTTTTATATTTTGAAAAATAAATTTTTTCGGCAAGACATTTTATAAATGTACCTTTTAACAAGGTGGTAGTTTTTTTGTAGAAAAGAAAACACCATTGGAGAATACTTTACAAAATCTGAAAATTTTTAATATGAAATTTTTTATATGTATTTTACAAAATTTACGTAATTATATATTAAAATTACGTAAATAGAAAACTTTAGGAAACTTCCTTATTTAAAGGAAATAGTACGAACTCATCTTTTTGTAGAAAATTTTCTTTTTATAAAATTTTTTCGAAATTTTGCAAAACTTTGCAATTTTTGATGAAATTTTACTAAATTTCCCAATTTTTAGAAAACATTTCAAAATCACTTTATTACTTTTTAAGGCTTTCTTTTATCTCAAAAAATTTATTGTGGAAGGATTTTTGTGAAATCTAAATACCCTTAATTGTCAAGGTTAATTCCTTTTTTGGTCCTAATTTAGCCAGTAAGAGTGAGTTTTTTTACATCGAGTTAAATCTTAGCAGCTAACTATAATTAATTAATCTGTGAATAAATTTAATTGAGGAATAATTGTATTTGTAGTTTTTGAGTGGAAACTTAAAGTTCGCAGCATTTTCATACTATATAACAAAAAATGGCAACAACATATTTTATAATGGCAACGTTTAATCAATGCACTTTGCATTTTATACAAAAGAAGAAGAAATTCCGCGCTTTTAATTCTTATAAAAATTAACTACTTACAATTGTTTTATTCAAGTTTTCTTATGTTGCAGAATCACTAAAGTCTTCATCTTCACTAGAATAATCCATTTTTCTTTTATGTATATGTATTCTTTCTTTGTATTTCAGCAGCTGATTTTGTTATACATGTATATGTGTTTGACATTTGTTGATTAAGTTTAAACCATCAACATTGGCCGCTCTAACTGTCAAATAAAAGTAATAAACCCTCATCTTAAAAACTCAAAACACTGATTAAATATAACTAAATCTCTGATCGCCATTTAGGGTAAAAACCCACCCTAAAAGTTATTTATCAATTAAATATTACACAGGAAAAAGTAAGAGATTGTTTTAAACACTAAATTCGTAGAATCAATTAAACAATTTGAAGATTTTGAACCTATCACGAAACTGATTGTATTGATTACTAAAAGTTTAAAAATTAAAAATTGCATTTTTTTTCAATAAATATTTATATTTTGATTTAAAATATGTTCAAAAAAGTGATCGATATCAAACAACGTGTTGATTGATTCAACTAAAAAATAAATGATCAAAATATCGATATTTGGGTAATTAAAAAAATTTAAAAAAAAAAATAATTAATAAATAAATTAATTGAGTTGAACAAACTAGTAATCAAATTATTTGTAAGATTTAATTAAAATTTATATTGAATGAATTATAATAAATAATAATTTAAATTTTTATCAAAAATCAAACAATTTAGTAATTGTGTAATGAATGGTCTATGTTTAACCATAGAACCCATATAAAGCATATGTATACGTCTAAAACTAAATAAATGATGTTGTGGTAAAATTTGGTCCAATTTAGTTTCCTAAGAATATCAATCGCATTAAAAAGCTTTTGTAATAGTCTATTCAGGATTTGGCATAGGTCACACACAAATCATAATTCCGAAAAGCACTTTAATATATATAAAGCAGAAATTAATCATTACATTTTATTTAAAAATGTTTCCAAAATATACAATATATTATATTAACTTCAATACAATTACCCTTCTAGTGATATCGTTTATAATGTGAAAGCTTTATTGGCAATTTCTAAGATTTTAAAACTTTAACCGTATATTTTTTTACGAGTTTTACATAAAAAATAAAATTAATAATTAAACTGTGCAAGAAATTGATACTTTTTTTCGTGACAACCTGGGCACCTGGCGTTTAAACATAATTCGGGTACGCTGAATCCAGTGGTGCCCGCGGTTTTTTAAGATTGGCTCTGATTTTCGAGATATACCGTTATTTCGAAAATGGAGGAGGTTGCACAACATATGTTCCCGTAACTCAAAAACTCTTCAGCTTATTGAAAAAACTTAAAAAACCGAAATTCCTCAATAAAATTTCCTTTAATAATAGTAAAACTTCTTTCTAATATCCATAGTCCTTTTAGAAACATAATTAAAAATTCATAAAAAATTGGAAAATGCAGCTATACTTCTAATTTTTTGCAGACGTATAAAAAACTCCAAACAAAACAAGCCATAAATGTTTAAAATCTGTTTGCAACTTTTGATTTTATTCACAAAAGTCGACAAATTTTAATTAATTTAAGAATTTCATAAAACGCAATATTTGTATGGGAGCCCCCCTAAGAGATGGTGATAAAGGGAAAGTAAAATTTGAGAAAATGTTAAGAACAAAAAACTAATGGAGGTCAATCATTCATTTTATCCCCCTAGGAGTGAATCCTAGGCCTTAGAAACAAATGATGGGAATGAAAAATAAAGTTGCGCTGGTCATACATTTGGCCCGTCTAGGGGTATCTCGGGCGTTGCAGGTGCAAAATTTAAGGCTAGGGCGCTACGCGTATAAAAAATAAAGTTCCAAACATAATAAGCTATAAGTGATTAAAGTCTGTCTACAACTTTTGATTTTTTCAGAAAAGATGAAATTTTTTTATTTTTTATAATAACTAAACTTAAAAATTTTAAAACATTTATTTTTGTTGTTAATTAGTTAAAGTTAAAGTTTTTATTAGAAATTTATTCTTCTTCCTCCTACAGATTCCAACAAATATCCCCCAATAGCGAATCAAGTTGCTTGCCGCTATACCAGTGTTTGAGCCTGGCTGTTTCTTGGTGAAATCTCTCGCCATGTTCATCAGACTCGGCTGGTGATTGTTCATTAAATTTTTAGGCTTCGTAATGCAAAAAATGTATTTTCAATGACATTTATGTTTTTAAATGCGGTTAGCATATTTTTGATTAAATTTCGCCAGTTTTCAGAGCGATGATTTCCTAATACATTTTCTATTACTGATTTCACACAATTCCAGGCCAATAGCTTGATATCATTCAATGCAACCTCAAATTGATAGTCCTTCATAAGACGACGAATGTCCGGTCCATTAAGAATTCCTGTAAAATAAAAACATTATGTTCAACATTTATCATTTTTTCGAATTTATTCTATGAGTTAAATTTCAGTTATGTATTTATGTAGTGTATAAAGTCATTTCTAAAAAATTTCAAGGAATAGAGCTATTACAAAAAGCTTTATAAAATACATAACTGAAATTTAGCTCATAGAATAAATTCGAAAAAATGGAAAATGTTGAATATAATAAAGTTGCTTATGAAAAAGAAATAATTCCCACCCAATATCTTTTTAAAAACATTATGATAAGAAATATAAATCTTATTTAATAAAGTAGTTAGAGTTCATACTTTCTTTTACCTTCATGCCGCTTAATCTTGGAAAAATTCGGTAGAAGCAACACCATCTGGGCTCAATGCTTTTATAAAATTTTTTACAATACCCTGTTTGATGTGGAGTGGAGGAAGCAAAATCTTTTCCATCGGCACAAGTGGTAATTCAATAACATTATTTCTATGCAATCTGCTTTCCTCACGTAAAGCCCAATCCCGTGTATTGTACTGGTCGCCATCAAACGCGTATTCCATAAGCACATGAAGCACATATTTTTAGTAAAGCCCAATTGCCTGCCTCTTAAAAGAGCTACCACTTTTAAATCTGCGCTTATTTTCCACTTGTGGTCTTCATATTTAATTAACTGTATTATTTTTGTCATTGATGCGTATGTCTCTTTAGTATTTGTACTTAGTGCTATCGGAATAGGACTTGTTAAATTTGTGACATGTAGCAAAACTGCTTTTAAGCTACTTTTGGTAGAATCAATGAATAAGCGACAATCTCCAGGATTATATTCATTTTGCATTGTTGAAACCAAGCCGCGGATGTCAGTACAATACGCGATAGAATTATTCTCAATAGATTTAAAAAAAGTTGTAAATCGTCTATTATATTCAGACGATCTTGCGTGATTTCATTGTGACTGCATGGAAACGTGATGCATGACGGTTGATACATTGAAGTAGCTGGTTCACCCGCTTCAACAGAATGAATTATGGAGGGAATATATATTGTTGGTATTTGGCTATCCGGTACAGGAATTTCATCAGAATGTGGCAGCGGAAATCGAGCATATGCTGTTTCAGTATAAGATATATAAGTCATTTTGCTGTATAATTTATACACGCACAACACGCATCTTCAACATGAACTATGGGATCTCTCCAAATCATTGGAACACCAAATGGCATGGCGTCTCCATTTTTTCCCCACTTATTTAGATGGTAAATGCAGTGTGTACACCCTATTGATGGTGTCCAACTCTTACCATATATAACACTTAAAGAAAAATATGATTCATACAAGGTACTTGTTTCAATAATGATTCTACGGCGACTTGGCATATTTTTATATTTTCCACACACATAACAAAAGTAATTAAACTTTTTACACGCCTCCATCTTAGATATTTCAATATAACTGATTATATACAAGACTGTCAAAGGCTTTAAACTTCACTAATCACTTTCCATATGACAGTGAAGGGGCTGAGGAACTCTTATTTATACTGTAACTGTTTTAATCAAAGTACCTGTTGAGACCTTCATGACCATGTTTTGTAAAAAAAAAACAAAGCCAGGACGATTAATATTTCTACCTGTTCCAGGTATAACAATAGAATATGTTATTTAAGTTTTTTACAAGACCGATTAGTGCGGTTTTGACTGCACAATAAAAGACCGATTTGTGTGGTTTTGACTGCACAATAAAAGACCGATTTGTGTGGTTTTGTAAGCACAATAAAATACAAAGATGTAAGCATTTATGACTTTATTTCTTAATTCTAAGAATTTTTTAATCGGTAACTAAGGATTTTCCAAAATTCCTACCGCAAAGTGAAAATGTGATAATAATGCATGTATATTTCTTTGGAATAGCATAAATTTGAATATTTGTTCTTTCAGATAACAGTATGTTTCTTAAATCAGTTTAACATATGTTCTCAACGAAAGCACTTGAATCGTTTATTTCAGAAACCCGTCAAGTGCGCTTTTTAAATTATCGGAAAACTAAAAAAAACATCCAAATCGAAGATTTCATAAAAAAAAATCTTCATAGCCTATAGTATACTTGGCCAACTTCTTCAGTTCATTGATTTTCTTTGCGTTAATCTCTACCTTTGCAGATGGACATTCGATCACTGGGACCTGCAGAACTGCAGAATTTGTTTAAAGTGTTAACGTTGTGAAGATTAAGTCGCCAATAAAGTGCTTAGCAACCACTTTTCCTTGGTCAGTTTTGTTGTATATCTAAGTAAGCGGTTACTTTAAAAGGAATCCTCTATTCACCCCAATAACTGTAGATCAGCAGGGCTTCCAAAATTTACTGCCGAAATTCGCCATGTGAGTTCACTTGGCGGGTTTCTGCACTAAACAGAAATTTTAAAACAAAATACAACCCATGGAAAAGCTTGACAGTTGACGATTTCCTGCATAAGACGGTGTGACTAAATTAGGTCATTCATAATCTATAATAATATAATTTTTGAAAAAAATGTCAGTTGTCGGATTTCTGAAATAAGCGATTCACTTAATTTGTTAAAACAAAATTCATCAATTCTTGTAATATTGGAAACATAAATTCCTCCAGGGGCTTTTTTTTTATTAGAAATAACTTCTTTTCCTAATAAACTTCGGGTTCTAAATCACTATGAAGCTCATATTTATCGAAATCTTATTTTCGATCTGGCGCTATTCACTATCAATATTTAACTTGATAAATTATGAAAATGTTTTTTGAAATAAACAGTGACTTTGCTTGAATAAACTGTAATTTTTAGAATAACAATATCTGAAATGGTATTAATTTTATCACTAAAATCAAATGCTTATAATACTTGTTTTAAAATGAAAGAATTTCAAATTATAACTGAACTACACCTCAAAGGAATTGCCCATGCTCTACCACGAGAGTAAAAATTACACCAAATTCGGGTAATTACCTAAAAAGTGGCAACACTGTAATTAATACTGTTCATGAGAAACATTTTTCCTTTGCAGACACAAGAATTGTTTTTTTTTTTTTTTTTTTTTTTTTTTTTTTTTTTTTATAAGAGTGTGAATCACAACGTTAATAAGATAAACTACCACATAAATAAAAATATTTTAAACTATTTTTCTCAAGGGTGGTTTAAAATTATATAAACTTTTTTTATGCGAAATTTATAATTTCGTTCGCATGTGAAAAACGTTTTATTGCGTTTGCCATAGTAATTATTACAAACAATTGCGAACCAGGGGATTAATGAATTAAATATTTGGAATTTTACTGATATTTTATGAAGAATTGTGATCTTGGGTTCTACAAATTGCAAAGGTTGATTACGAATAAGCAAAATATTGATTAATATTTCACAATAAAGTAAATTGAAGATATTTTATAAAGTGTTAAGTTGTAATTACTTTTGAAAAAGAAACAAAGCAATATATTTATGTATTGAAATAGTAATTATCAAAAAGTTTTTAAAAATCATCCTTTTCTTGGGTATTTTATAACCTTTTATGAATTTTCTAATTCGAAATTCGAATACTTTTGAAATTAATAAATTTATGTAAACAAATTTTTAAGCTCTTGTTAGAAATTTGTTGTTGTTTTCCTTCAATGGACTTGAAAAGGCGAAAATCAAATAACAAAACCTAGAAGGTGGCAGCACTACGGCATCTGGCTATTTTTTGCTTGAATTGTGGTGAGAACCCAAGGCTGTAATTTTTTTTTTTGTTTATGTTTACATTCTTGAAAAAAATTATTGTGTGTTAAAAAATAATCATTTTTGTGCGGTTTTTAAATGAAAATTGTGTATAAAAGTTAAAATAATTGCAAAAAATAAATCGTAATTAGTTTTTATATGTGCGTCTTTAGTTGTGCTAATGTATTTTCTTTTATATAAAAAATAAAAACCAAAATTATTTTGTCTGTGAACACGTTGTGCGTACGTTTTAAAAATTGTTAATGTTTGATATGCACTTGTACGCCTGTTTCTTTAAACCTCCAAAGGACTTGCAGTGAAGAAAAAGTGGAAAAATAATTGTTTTTAATTCATGTAACATTTAAATTTTAATTGTGAATTTTTTAGTAACATTTTTCATTTTTTTGGTAGACGGTGTAACATGGTAACACAACTCGAACTAATTAATGGACCCACATGACCTGTGCTTGATTAATGCTGCCAATCGAACCTTACTTACCTCACTTATCGGGACTAACATGTGCAAACATTTTCACTTTTTTGTCTTTTGCTATGTTTTTCAAACATTTTTCTAATTTTTGATGTAAAGTACAGCAGTGAAATACCTATTTTCATCATTTAATTTTTATAACGTTTTAAAGAATTATTAACTATGGCCTAAGGAATGTTTTTGCCGAAGCCTACATACTAAATTTTCCACAATTAGGCAACTTTGGGCCAAAAATGGTGAAAAAGATATAAAAAATTCAAATTTATTAAAAATTTAATTTTTGCAATTTGGATGCACAATATACAGAGGGCTGTTTTGTGAATCCTTTCACCTTGCGTGGAATTTTTTTTACATAAAGTTATATTTAATTGGAATTTTCAAATATTTGGATAAGGGTAATTCTATGCCAAATCGACCAAGAACTTTCGATTTAAATGAAATTTCTCACCGAATCCTTTCATCCTATAAGGAACATATATCAACGAAAAAAAATTACAATTTTTATTTAATAGTTATGTCATATTCGATATGTCATATTTTCGCCGATTAAGCAGAATATGTTGAGTTTATATTTTCAATATCTCAAAAACTACTTTACATAAGAAGAAGATTTCCCACTCTTGGTTGATTTGACATGGAATTACCCATAAACATTATTTTCAAGTGAGGTAGGATGTTTTAAAAAATAACCCCTATAGTTTTTTCGGCTTAGTTTGTGTTACCTGTTTTTCTTCTAGTCTATAGCTACAATTGCACCGAAGATAGGAAAACAACATTCGCATTGGTTCCCGAGATACAGTCGTGAGAAGAATTGCATGTTTTTCGGAAAAATAAAATTTTAACCAAAATGTACTTCAGGCCATAGAATCTAAACAGCAGATAAACTAAGAAAAAAACGAATGCTGTTTTGTTAGGTTCGATAAGTTCTTCGAGAAAAGAGAAAGAGTTTGGACTCAATGACTTCAAAATTGTTGAAATGTGTAATTGTCTTATTTTTATGAATTACTACCGAACCCCCTGCACACTTCGTAGTGCAAAAAAGAAAATAAAAAAATCAATTAGAATTCATTTAAATCAGTAATAAATTGCTTTTTTTGTAATGCTCTGTGGTAAACAACATTTGTTGTTTTTCCATTTTCGGTGTAAATATACAAAACCGATGGTTTGCCAAGGTAGCGAACAGGCTACATACAACTGTCCATGTGAGAAAAGTGGATACTCTAAGTTCACTCCAAAAAATCTTAAGGATTGGCCTTGCGCCTTATTAATGGTAACCGCAAACGCAAGGCGAACAGGGAACTGAAGTCGCTTAAATTCAAATGGCATATCAGACGGAATCATTGGGATGCGTGGAATGAATACATCTTCGCCTAACATATAAGAAAGCTCATTGCTATGCATAATGTATTTAAATATTTAAGTATTTAGTGATGTGTTTATATGTAATTTATTTCATAGATCCCCGAAGTTGTGATTTACAATAGCTAAGTATATAAATTAAATAAATGGTTTGACTGAATTTGAATTGTAATGAATTTAAAAACGAATTGTATTTCAGTTTTTCAAAATATTAACCCAAATATTTTCAAATATTTCGAAATGAATGCAGTGTTCACTAATGGCTATAACTCATGAACCAATAAACATACAGAGACCGTTTATACATAAATACCTTGGTATTGACGTCACCTTTCATATAAACTTTGCAGAAACAAAAACGGTTTACGCATACCAGAGAACATCAAGTACTAGCACAATGCACCTTATTTTTATATATATAGATAAGTTAAAAATATTTACAAAAGTTTAATTAAATTGAAATTGCGCGCTTGTCAAAACTTGGAAGTGAATAGTGATTTCGCCTGCATGATTCTGCTTGATTACAATTTTAAAATCACGCATGATTTCTTGAAAAATTATTGACTACCACTAACTGAGCGCTCGTGATAAAAAAGCATTTCCTTCTCTTCTGAGCTAAAAACCTCCGGGGTACATTTGCATTTGCTACAATCATAAGTATAATCATGTAATCATAAGTACAGTGAAGGACTAAAGTCTGCATGCAACCTATTTTTTACGATTTGTGGAATGGGTAACGATATCGAGAAAAACTTATATGCCAATATTTAAGGCATTAATAAATATTTTTATTAATGACATAAAAATAAATTTCTAAAACATAATAGAAGCAATAATAACAAAAACATTAAAAATTTCAAAGGACAAAAGTGTACATATACTAAAAAGTAACAATTGAATTAAAAATTACATCAAAAAAAATTTTAATATTTTAAAACTTAATATTAAGATTGTTCGTCCTGAGCATCGTTCATAGCCTGCAAATGTCGAGGCATGGAGGTTACAAAATTGTCTGTCATTTCCGCAGTTATTTCTGCCTAAGTTCTGTTTAAAGCAGTTTTAGCCATTCACTGCTGCATATTTTATATTTTCTGATTTTTTTATGTAAAACATCCCAATTATGTTTTTCTGATTGAAATACGGTGATTGTGGTGGAGAATTGAGTTCTCTGGGAACATAAATTAGAAGATATTAACGAACAATGTGCCCTGTTTGCTTGGGATCATTGCCTTGCTGAAAAATCCAGTTATTTCCAATACCTAAGTTCTCAACTGATGGTTTCAAAATATGTTCTAATATGTTCTTATATAGATATCGGTTCACTGTGCCTTCAACTAAAATTATATTGCCACATACAGATGATGCCATGGCTCACCAAACTGTGAGTATAATATTCTTTGGATCTAAGACTGTGTTGGATTTTCTCTAAACTTTGGAACGGCTATCGCTTTCAAAAATATTGTATCTAATCTCGTCAGACAATAAGATTCGTTTTGTATCTTATTAATGTGTATTAGCCAATTCAAGACAGAGGTTTGCTTTTTGGCAGACACAAATGGATTTTTTGCGTTTAACTCTGTTTGTAAAGCGACTCTCATGCAAAGGTCGTTGTATAGTTTTTTGGTTGGACACTATGTCTGGAACATTTTTCAATGTGTTCCGCCATTTTTGTGTGTCTTATTTTTGGATCCGCATTTACTTTTTTAAGAATACTGCTAACATTGCATCGTGGTAGCTTTTTTTACCGGTTCATAACTAGAATGATTTTCAGTATTTCCATTTTTTTTATAGTTTTTAATAATTGTTGTACTGTAAACCGACAGATTTTACTGTTTTTGCAATTTCTCCATAATATTTTTGCTCTTTACGATGATTTCTTATACAATTTCTCACTAAAATTGATATTTTTTGAATATTCTCCATTTAAAAGATCAATAATTTTTCTAAACACAATATTTAAATTTAATATTACTAATTTAAAAAATTTTTATGGTGAGTTAAATTCAATATCAGTTAAAATAATGGGATTAACCTTGTTTCGTTTTGTATTTTTCAGGTTTTCCTAGAAGTAGTCACGTTGTATGTAGACTTAAGTCCTTCTTAAAGATTTGCTAAACGCTTGAAATTTGCATGTAAAACTTTTCTTTTTAAGTTTTATATTTTTGAAATAGTCTTGTTTAGTAGTGTCTTAATTAGTTGTATAAAAACATTTTTCATTATCGTTACCAATTCTCAAAAATCCTTAAAAAAGTAGGTTGCATGTAGACTTTAGTGCTTCACTGTATTTAAAATCACAAATATTTAAAAAAACAACCATAAATTTGAATTTTTAAAATTTTATAATTTCTTCTACATGGGACCTCGTTTACGTATCTATACGTGTTACAAATTTCAATAAACACTCATACGCAGTGTTGCCAGAAGATTTTTGAAAAAATGCATACGCATAATAAAAAACCGATTTTTCCCTACACGTTTAAACATTTTCCCTACAAAAATCCATTTTAGTCATTAAAATCTAAGAAAAAACAAAAGTTATAAAAAACTAATTTATTCGCATTGTATAAGTAAAGAGCTTAAGTAACAAAATTAAGTAATAAAAAATAAAAAAAAAAATTATGTACTTTTGATTAAACAAGAGGTTTTAAGAAAATAAATATGTGTTGAACTTAGTCTTTAAATACCTACTGCCGTATTCATAAAAAACTAAAATGGATATGGAATCGGTTTTAAGAAAAATTTGTATGGAAATTCAGTTCTAAAATACGTTTGAAATCTATTTTATTTTTTATGAATACGGCAGTAAATTTAAAGCAACGGGTTATTTTATAAATTTATTTATTAATTATTTATTTTTTATAATTTTCTCTAAATATATAAATGAAATGCTGCTCGTTGCTAAGCGCATAACTTGAGAAGACCTTGACCGATTTCGCTTATTATTTTTTTGAAATGTGTGTGTTATAGTCTGAAAAAGGTTTTTATGGAAAGAAAAATTGGAAAACTTGCTTGGAAAATTTTAAAATTCGGAAAAAACTAGAATTGTGTCTATCTATGGGATTTTAAATTTTTTATATGTTTTTTATAGATTCCGCTCAAACTTAGTGCGAATAACGTCTTAAGTTCGAAAAATATGCATGAACAAGTTTAATTGACCATGCCCATTTTTACGCCTACTTCCTCGGCATACCTTCTTTACGTATTTTTTTTTTTTTATGTTTGTTGGTCGTGAAGAAGTTTTGAATTCAAGCAATTCGTAATTTTTTAATGCATTATCGATTCTTCTTTTTTGTTTTGATCATCATTATCATATACAAATAAGTCATTTGTTTTTTACTTTTGTGTTGCTCGCGATCTGTCCAATAGATACCGTTATTCTATCATTATCCAAACTTATTTTGCCACGTGTGCTATCGTGTCGTTTGGCTGCTTATTGTCAATTTGTAAATAGAGTTAATCGGTTACATAGTGAAAAATTAAATTTAATTGTAATTCTATTGTAAAATATCAGATAAATATTAAAGTGTTCCCGCTAAAGTGAATTTTTGCAACTGTGGTAACATAGTTACGATAAATCTGGTAAAATTGTGATTATGTTGTAAAAAACATTAGAAAAATATTAGAGTGCTCTCGAAAAAGTGAATTTTTGCAACGGAGGTTAGTTTTGCTGAATTGTGAATCCATTGTAATATCATCGCAATTGCTTCATGAAATTAAATAAAGTCCATCGTTTCATCTCAAATAAATTTACAGGTTATAGTAAGAACAAAGTGAATAGTCGCATTACAATGCTGCCAATAACTCGTAGCCATTTAGCTCGTAGAACACGCAATGCTAAAAACCAAATGTATTTTCAAAATAATCGAACTGCAGAACAGCGCGAAGAGCGAAATTAAATAAAAAGGAATCGGCTATCGACAGATAAGTCATCGTTCAATAGAAGCCAATCGCGTGACAGTGAATTTAAATGAACGTGCAAGAAGACAAACTAATGTTGCGTTGAGTACTTATCGATTTGCATTCCATTACGACATGACAATTGATGTGTCAACATATTCAAGATCTTAAAACAATCCTCAATCAGAAATGTCTTTTTTTTCTTTATTTTTACTTTGTTTACACATTTCCAATAGCTCTTTAAGACTTCACAAAATTATCACAAACAAATTTATGCATGTGCCCGGCAAATAAAAAACTGAAATGGCAAGCTGCTTTATTTAAGCATCTTGTTTTTTTTTTTTTAATTTTGTTTTTTTCTTTCTATCCTCTTACAACTACAATTTGTGTTGGAAAAAACCCAGCCAATTGTAGGGGAATGTAAGAAAGAAAAAATTGACGGTTTATTGTTGTGACTTTGTTGAAGCTTTGATATTGTTACATTTAAGACCAGAGTGTTTTAAAATTCTTATTCACTTTATGGTCTTACTTGTATAATATTTTTAGCTTTTCTAAAGTATTTGGAAAAAGTTTCCTGACGAGCTGGCCTAAGCAACCAGCGAAATGCGCATAGGAACTAGCTTTCCCACAACAATAAATTTCAGTGTTTTCATTTAAAAAAAATTGGGATTATTAGCACATCATTAATAAATGAATTAATTAACAAATTTATTTATATTTAGACAGGACAACGTCTGTCGGGTCAGCTAGTATAATAATATTATTACGAAAGTAACTTTAGTTAAGAATAAGTTTAATTTATTAGTTATCTTGTATTTATTAGCTATTTTGTATTTGCTACTAATATTATTATTTAAAATGGTATTTGTATTAGTAATGCATATTTCTAATGTAAAAAATCACAATTTAAATTCAGCCATATTGTTAATGCATAATGATATTAGCTGTTAAGATAATAAAAGCTCGAATGGTCCAGAAATTTCGAAAATGTTACAGACATTTCAAAAACGTCGAATGTTCTAGAGCCACCTAGATGTCAGCACTCGAACAGAGTATAAATACCCGTGAAGGTGGGCATCGATTATCATTATAAGTACAAACATTTAAGTGTGCAGATCGCAATTATAAGTTGAATTAGTGTCTAAGTTGTAAATAAAGTTGTTTATAGTAGCAGATATAAAGAATATTGTTTAAAGTGCTGTGTTTTAATTATTTTATAAAAGTTGCAATAAAAGAACTCAAGAGGTTTATTATAAAGGAAATAAACCAAAAACGTTATTGAAAAGGCAGTAACGTAACAATATAATTATTATAGAGTTGATTAGTTAGAGCATTAGCGTCTTAAGGCCATCAGCTCTTATCAGCTCTTATTTTATGGATTTTTTTTACATAGTTAGGAATGATGTGTATACTTAAGTCTATACTAAGTTTAAAGTTATATATACATTAGGTTTTTGAAATTTAAATTTTGTGAAAGATATTTAATTCTTTTAAGAGTTAAATAAGGTTATTTATATATTCTTCTGTAACTCCTGAGGCAATAATTATTTTTAATACATATTGATTTTATAAAAGTACATTCATCAATAATATGATGCATTGAAATTTGAAATGAAGATCTGCAAAAGATGCATTGGGGATCAGGTTTGTTTTCCATGAGGTGTTGGTGTGTCAACCGACAGTGTCCTAGTCTAATTCCTAAATATTTCTGAAAGTGTGCCCTTTACCCCTTAAGTGTATACCTGGGCCTGCCAGGCATTTTATACTTTTTTCCAGTTTTTTTTTTCATATAATTATTAAATATACTAGTACAAAACTTTATGTATTCCTCATCCGTGGCCGGACAATTTGACTAATTAAAACTTTGTGCATATTGTATCCACCTGGGCCTGGCCAGGCCCTGCCTTATTAAATATGTTCTGTAGTAAATAAATTCCAAACGAAACGTATCAAAAAGCATACGCAACACATAAAAATTAATTGACAATAAAATGTTCTTGCTACAGCCATCGAACTCCATACATATAAAAATAGTCCCAGCCAGGCCCAGAGTCTCGTTAGTGTGAGTTTTTTCGAAAGCCTCAAAAAACTGCATGCAAAATACAAGGGGTCCCAGCATGGGTGATAATTTATGCCACACAAATAAGGTGTCTACTTAAGAGTTAAATGTCAGTTGGATACATAGATGGGTTTCCATCTTGGTTAAATTGTTTGTAGGCTTGTGAATATTTGTTCTATTCGATTTTGTGTTTATTAAGGAAGACATTTTCAATTGCTGAGTATTTGGATTAGAATGCTGACGAAGGCCGTAGCGGGCCAGAAAATGCATTACATTCTGCTGGTGCCTAATACTAGTAAATTTTTCTGTACATACAATAAACTTCATTGCTATCCAAATGTAAAATGTAATATAAAATGTAACAGGAAGATATAAAATAATAGTTTGGTTCCATAAAAATTTAAGGAATACAACTATTGCAAAAAGCTTTATAAAAATATATAACTGAAATTTAGCGCATAGAATATTCGAAAAATAAAATATGTTGAATATAATAAGGAAGCTTATGAAAATAAATAATTCCCAGATTCTGTTTGATGAATGCTTTTTATAGATATTTATTAAAGAAAACATCTTTAAAAGAGGTTTACAAACAAAAGTTTTATAATTCATTTAATACTACAAAGTTGTTTAATAAGTTACATATGGGTAATTCCATGTCAAATCGACCAAGAGTGGGACCCGACCCCCTTCGATTTGAATGAAATTTGGTGTAAAGGTTCCCTTAATCCTATAAGGAACATATGTTAACGTCATATTCAAAATGTCATAATTTCGCCGAATTAGCCGAATGTGTTGAGTTTATTTTTTCAATATCTCAAAAACTACTCCACATACGAAGATGATTTGTATGTAATAATAAAAAGAGAATACTTGGGGCTACAAACAATATATAAATTTTTTTTTTTTTTTTTAAATGTAAAATCTACTAAATATTAAATTTTAAAAATGAACTAAGTCAAAAGCCTAATTTTTTTTTGGCAGATTTTTTTTATGTAATTCCTTAAACTGTTCTTTAAAAATTCTGAAATTTTGAAGGAGGTGTTTTTTTTTAAGATATGATTTTTTTTCTTCTGCAACCTGTAAAAAATAATACTAAAATAATATTTTAATATTGTAATTTTGAGAAATAAGTATTTTTTAAATCTGATTTGTGTGATTTTAGGTGTTAAAAAAAAGTAACGACATTGAAACAGTTTTTATGTTTATTTGATGCATTTTTTGTTGGAGCTCAATTATGACATTTTGAATATGACGTAACTTTTGCAAAAAAAATTTTAAAATTTTTTTTCGTTAATATATGCTCCTAATAGGATGAAGGGAACCTTCACACCAAATTTCATTCAAATCGAAGGGGGTCGGGTCCCACTCTTGGTCGGTTTGACATGGAATTACCAAAATAAATTAATTACTAGTTTGCTCTATTTAATTACTGCAGTAATTACTTTTTTTTATTAAGTTTGAAACAATTGAGGTAACTCAGTTTGAATTGTTGGAAATCGTATGCTGTTTTTTTTCTTATCATATTTTTAATTAAGTCAATTAACCATTTCAGGGTCAAAAATAATTTTTGGCGAGATAAAAATCTGAAAATTTGTATTTAAGGTAATGTGATGGCGCTGAAAAAATAACAGTTTTTACCTCAGTCAGCTCCCCTGGTTTTTAGGGAATGCCGAATATATTCAAAATTGCCCTTCAAATGTCCACAAAAGAACCTACAATTTATTTTTGCAATATTTTTTTTCAAGAAAATACTTATTTACGCATGTATCAATACTTAAATATTTTTTTTAATATCGCCTGATCCCCGAAATTATTGTTTTTTTTCTTTCTTCCTAAATCTAAGCTTTTTAGAAATTTCCTGACTGGGGTACGACAATGCACCCAATAATAAGAAAAGAAAGTCAATGTCTACTATAATAACAATTTAAAATATAAAAAGTGTCCCCCTTTCAGATAAAAAAAATATAATTAACTGTACATTTTTAAACAGTAAAAGTGCGTAGAAAGAGAGTACAATGCAATGTCGAAAATATTCGACAAAAACACTGAGAGGGTTAATTAAAAATAATCACAATTTTCAATTTTTACAAATTTTAGTTATCAATATAACCATTGTTTTGCGGAAATAATCTTATAATACAAATTAAACTTAAAGTTGTGTGGCCTGATTTGTTTAGCTTTATGGTGATCTCTTTGCATCGGCATTTTCATTGGGTAAGTCAAACAAAATTCTTACCAGTTTTAATAGATTTGAAAATACAACCTCGTCATTATGGTTCTTCATTTTTACTATTTTTATTCAAATCTGCGCCAAATCCATGCTTCAGAACGTATTAAATTCAAAATTGCACATATTTTTTTAGAATTCCAGAAGGCGCAAACGGTAGAACGCAAAGAATTCTGATGATGAGAATGTGGTTATTCTCGAAACATGTAAATTCGACCCGAGTTAAATCCCGTGATCAGTCAAGAATTATCAAAAAAAAAAATTTTTCTTAAATCATGTCATGTTGTAGATTCCTTCCTTCAATAAAAATAATTGACTGAAAATTAAATTTGATGAACTTAAGCCTAATTAAAATATCAAAAACTTCAATAAAAAACCAACCGTCAATTAAAAATCACAATTGTTAATTCCAGAAAAAAATTATTGTATGGGATTTCTCTTCATTCCTACATGAGATCATTGAGGCTTAAGTTAAATTGCTAAAAAAAATAGTTCAAATTTGTACTCATCTTATTTTTTGTCCAAAAACATGTTCTGGCCTTAAGAACTCTGTTTCCTTAAATATTGAATCATTATTAAAAATAAATTTTTTTAGCCTATTTGTTTCGTATAAAATACAATGTGAGAGAAAATTCCTACGTCTTGGCATACATAAAAAATCAGTTCAATTTTCCTGACGCTCTTATTTGAGTATCAGAAAACCATCGAAGAATTTTTCCTACTTTTGGCAACACTAAAACGACAAATTAAATTTTTAAATATAAATATTTCTTCAGATATTTTAATTTTCTAAATTGTTGTTGTTACTATAAAATAAGAAAGAGTTTAATAGTTGAAACATTTTTGTTCTACAAAATGGGTGCTACGTGCAAAGTAATGTAATAATTTATTTTTCTTTATTATTTGTAGTCAATACTGCTAAATTTCAAAGTATTTTTGAATTATATAGAGACAAAGAATAATATTTAAACAAAAACGCCTACTTATGAAAATATGTCATATGTTCGTAAATGTGCATCTGCCACTGACTTTATACAAGTCAGCAGTAAATCATTTTATTAATATAAGAATAAATATAGAAAAAAATTTCAATGAAAATTTGCTTGCTATTTAAGTTCAAATATGATGGTACACTACAATCTTAAGCATCCGAACTATTTTGGAATAAAATGGCCACTAGATAAATATTAGACATTTAAAAATAAAAACAAAGAAAACAATTCTCATATGATTTTAGTTTCTTCTTTTTATTTGCCCATTCGTTTTTCGAATGTTAACGGTCAATACAATATTATATTATGTTTGGTTAAGTTGCATTTCAGATAACTTTCATAAATTTTTCATTATAGCTGCAAACGCTACTTTATTTCTCGCACTGCACAAAAGAATTCCGACATCTCATCTTAAAGTCCGCAACAGTATTTCTCTAGCCTTTTTGTTTATTTTCTTCCTCCTGTGGGCCTTCATTCAATATTTGCTCTCGTAATTATCTGTAACAGCTTATATAATAATATGTCCCAAATATGATGTCTTTGGTTGTTTAAATATATGTATGTATGAGTATCCGTCGATAAATCTACATTTCTAGTTTCTGCAGAACTGACCATAAGTAAGTTTTGACAAAATATTATTTCATTTACAAATTAAAGTTTTGGCTTGTAAAAACTCTTATATATTTAAAAACTGCATCTCTCGCCATTTCAATACGGCATTTAATATCCCTCGAAAAATCCCTTTGAACGTTGATTGTTACCCCGAGATATTTAAAATTTTTTACTCTATCGATGTGCACACTGAGAAAAAACCTGTTTTAATATGGTCACCTCCAACAAAACAAGTTTCAAAGAATATTGTAGCCATATTTTGTTTAATTTTACCATATTATTGTCAACCACAGCTATGTTATGGTTACATTTGTCCTCCATCAAGAAGCTACAACAATTTTATAATTACCTCTTAACAAGTTATGGTTGAATATGACAATAATTTCTTTTTAAATTAACAAAAGTATTTTTCTCTTTGCCATGAGCAACATGCAATGATTAAAAAACAAACATGCTGTTATTAGGTTTAGTTATTATTAACTATTACATGTTCGGAAACAACCATAATATGATTGAGGCTTCTTGAAGGAGGACTTATTTAACCATAACATGGTTGTCACTAGCCATAATATGGTTAAATTTAACAAAATAATACACTTACACCAAGTATCATCAGCATATCTAATGTTATTTAGAAATATTCCGCTTATATATCACTCAAAATGTTATGTAGGTAAAATCAACATAAAATTAAATTTAAGGCAAATGAAAATTCATTTAAAACCCGGTCAACTAATTTTTCCTTTAAATCGGACTAAAAATCCGTCTATTTTAAAATATTAAAAAATAAGTCACTAATTACAATAAAAATTACTTTTTTTCAATTTTAACGATCAAAAAAAATAAAAGGAAACAAACTTCAATAATATATATAAAAGTTTTACTGCCGTATTCAGAAAAAACTAAAATGAATATGAAATCTGTTTTAAGTTAAATTTGTATGGAAATTTAGTTTTAAAATACGTTTGAAATGTATTTTATTTTTTATGAATACGGCAGTTAATATATAAAATATATTTTTTCTTTTTTAAGGAAAAACGAACACAACTTAATATTTTGAATGAACGAAAATTCATTCGTCTTTCGTAATTTTTATTTTAAACAACCAGCTTAAAAAGGCTAAAAGGAAACTTTGTTCTAAAATGACTTTATTTTGGTTTAATTTCAACTTAACGGAAAACTTTTAAAATAAACTATAAACAGTAAATGTAAAACTTTTTGAGTGTAGTATAGTATATGTAGTATGCTTTCCTCTACCTCCCACTGGAGCATAGAGCGCCAAAGCCAGCAGACTGCCAACGAACCCGGTTGCTTGTAATAGCGTCTAAATCAAAACCCCGGATGCAGAAATTGAAAAAATGTTCAATGTTTTCCAAAGGTTCTACTGCGAAAGCCTGCTTGACATGAACTTATATTTTGTTCCAGCTGTTCCCTTATGCGAATGAGGATTATTCTTAATGTTGATTTGCGATAGTTCGCAGAACACATATACCTCTACAGATGCTGTAATTCTTTAGGTCTCCTTTCCTTGCGATTTTGACGATAATACCATCATTCCAGTGACGATAATACCATCATATATATATATATATATATATATTTATATTCAGTTTCCAAGTTAACCAAGTTTCTATAACAAGTGGCCGTGAAAGTTGGGTCGCACTTATAAATCTGGCCAGCGATACCATCTGTCCCAGCTGCTTTAGCATTTGGTAGTTGTCTGCTGTAATTTCCGATAGACTTAGGAGTGCAGTACTAATCCTAGTGTTGGTAATGATACCATCTTCTGTAATTCTGTTTATTTCGCTGGAAAATTCTCTTATATTAAATTAGATAATAATGGGGACTCTATACAGCCTTGTATGACTCCGCTACAAATTTCAAGACTTTCTGTTATCTCTCCATTGATATTTATAAATTTATGAGCTGTTTGAATTAAACAATTGGAGACAAAAATAAAAACAAATAAATAAAAAATTCATATCGCTCATTTGCAGCGACGTTGCTATAAATAAAAAAAAAAAAAAAATACTTTTCGATATAAACGTATTTAAAGTTTTTAATTTGTTTGCACCACTCAGATAAAATAGGGATAAATTCAAACGGGAAAAATAATAAAGATGCAAAGATAATAATTTTGACAAACTGTTAGGAAACACATAGCGAACAAATCTGCATCAGTAACTCCAAAATTAAATTTTTAGTTATGACGACATTGTGTAGCAAATGAGCGATATATGTATCTACACTTCTAGATAAGATATAAAATTAGTTTGCCTGTAGTTATTAATAATAAGTTAACCACATTATAAAATAACTAGCTGTTAAGCCTGCCTCTGCCTGGAAGGAAGAAGAAGAAAATTTGCTTAGCAAAAAAAAAAAGCAAAAAATTTATTTGCAAAATCAAGAATTTCTTTTTTTTACATATGTATAGGCAACTTTTATACCCAACAAAAACAGTACATTTCAAATGAACTCAATTCTTTTTATTTTTTTTAAATGCAATACAAATCAATTTACAATTTACAATTTACGAAACAACAAACTTTAAACAATTTTGTTATACACAATTTATTTTGTGAATACTTCTGAACTGCCCTTACGTAGCATTCCCATCTTCATGAATAACTTTTATTTTGACGTCATCTTCGGATTGCACTCTTGATATGCAACATATAGTTGACCATGATTAAAAACCGGCCTAGGAAAATATATTTTCACCTTTTCTAACAGCTGACCATGCGCTTTATTTACAGTTATGGAGAATGCCATGCTTTGAGGGAATCTTCATCGGTATATCCACGCATCTTTTTCCTTTTAATTTTCCGTTCATAGTACAATAATTTTAATTTCGACTAATTTTAGGTAAACCCCAACGTCAGCACCATATGCATGGCAATTATTCGCTTAATTGGTCCTCGGGGTGCTCCGAAATAAACTGATATATATAAAATAAGACAATCTTTCTACTCAATTTTTCCTCTCAATTCTCTGTCAGTAGTCTTATAAGATCCGGCTACTTCAGGATATGCTCCATTGTTAGGACTATATCCTAGACAATTTTCTGCTTCCTTCCGGCCGCAGGCAAAAAAAAATCTGGTTTTATTAGAATTTGGCCTAGGTGTTTTTTCAATAAGCTTTCAGATTTCTACCCATGTCGGCTTCAAAAAGCTCTGGATAGCCAAAAAAAAGAGAAAACCACAAATAAGGAAGTTATATAGACGGATATGACCCGGGTCAGATATTTTTTAAGCATTAAGTAGCGAAATTATTCAATTGTTGTTGAGACTTGTTTCACAGCCAATATTTTTCTCTTTACAAAGAACGGCTGTTATGAAAAATTTTTACCAAACTAATTATTTTAAAGGGTTGCAACGAAATAGGAAGTAAATACAGATAATGCATTTAAATTTTCTTGACATAAACGATTGAAAAAAATTTCAGAAACATTTTAGACAAGTACTGAAAAATAAATGAGACTAAAGCGATAAAAAAATGGCAGAAATTTTCTAATCACAAGGGACATATTTTCTTAACAGAACTAACAATATGCATTCTTAAGTACCTTCTGTAGCGTACCCTTTAATGACTACAAAGTTTTTTTTAAAGTGAAACTGCAATTTATTAGAAACAATTTTTCTTGACTAAGGAAAATTTAATAAATTACCTAAGAATTTATTTTCTACAAAAAAAAAAAAAAAGAAAAAACCAGCACAATGCTGGCATCTCCTTATACAGTTTTAATTCTGTTTTAACAGCATCTGTAGTTTATGTTGGCTTTTGTAATGGTTCACAGGAAAACCTTTAGTATCATAAAGGTCATGTAAACGATTCAATTGCTGCTTTTGTTTCACAGCAGATTTTTATTTTGTTGTTAACTTTAATCAACAAATAGGAGAAATTTAAGTGTATTTGAGGGCATGAAAACTGTAGATGTATGGCTACAGTAATTTATAATCTAAAATCTATGATTGTATGGAGTGGAGTGGTTTTGAAGTTAAGGAAATTGTGTAGCTCAAAATTGGTCTCGAAAAACTGAGGCGTATGAGTAATATTTCTTTTTATATTAAGTTTAAACCGTGTTTAAAAGAACCCACCAGCTAGGAGCTTTTTATTTTTGGTTTTGCTACTGCCATTTAATATTTTTATCAATAGCCAATGTTTTGTTTTTAGTTTCTGCAAAGAAGCCAATCTCTAATTTTGTATATTTTCATTTTTTGGACATATTTTTTTCCCACAACATATAAGTGATTGCGCTGCCTTTTAAGTTCTTTGACTTCAAAAACAGTATGTTTTTTTTACTGATGCTTTTGAAAAATATGGGCCATTTTCGTAGTGTCACTTGTCGGCTTTTTAATTTTGATTTTCACTTCAACTAGGAAAAGCCAAAATTTTGCTGGTTTTGCTAATATGCCGAAAGCATTCTAAACCCTAGTTTTAACCTTTATGTCAACAGCTACATACCTGGGTATGTTTTGTATTTTAAAAACGCTGTATGTCTGAAAGTGACTTTCATATCGCTCTGAAATTTCATGATATCCTCACTTGCAGTGTTTTCTAACATATTCTGACCATGGATGTGGTAATTTTTGCATTCCTATCCCTTACGTCAACACCTGCATACCCGGGTATGTTTTGAATATTAATAACGCTGTAGCTCTGAAAGTGGCTTTCATATCGCTTTTAAATTTCTTGATATACCCACTAGAAGTGTTTTCTAACTAATTCTAAGGTTTGAACAAAATTGGACAAACCAGACCATGAATGTGGGCTTTTTTTTCATCCCTACCATACCCGGGTATGTATATGAAAAAATTAAAATAAAGTAATATTGCAAGTTTATTTCATAATATATAGGGTTTTATAAGTCTGCTAAAAATACCGCTATTTTTAGCATTCCTGCACTAAAACAAATCAAAGTGGGAAAAACACAAAAAAAAAATACAAATAAAACAAAAAACAACAAAACATGTGAATTCCCATATAAAATGTTCATGCATACCCGGGTATGCTTCCTGTTGACGTAAGTATAATTATTCATCTGTTGACATAAAGGTTAAATAAGTATTTACTATTGGCAGAAAAACGATCTACGTGCTGTAAATCCTTATTGATGACTTTTTTGTGAATTTTTTTGGAATTTGGCAACAATATTTAGTGTTTAAGCAATTCTTAACTATATCTTAAAAAGGGCATTAAAAATTAAAAAAAAATTGTTTCTGCGTTGAACTTTGTTTTATTATAAACGATCGTTCATTAAGCGCTTTTCAGCTCATTAAGCGCTTTGAATTTAACAAAGTATATGTGAGATATCACCGAAATTGTTTATTAGAAGGAAAAGCTTCTTGATACCATAATGTATTAAGTATAACATAGTGCATAATCTCACCGTGGCTCCAATAACTCTGGTGCATAATCTGGCTGAATTGTGTTTGTAATGTTGTCTTTGAGGATGTGTCATATTGTCTTTGTGGACGGCTGTGGTTTGTCGCTTATTCACAGTGAGCTGCGACTTAAGAAAACCCTATTAGAAAAAGTCTAAAGTGGTCAAACAATATGATCATGATGCCTGGTTCACATCACCTGTACGTATGATGAAAATTGTACTTTAATAACTCATATAAAATGTCCAATGGAGTATGAGCTGTACGACACTTAGCCCGTCCTATTAAAGCCACGCGTCTTTAGTGTACGATTCAATTCATAATTTGGTTAACATTAACTATAGTTTGTCAATATTAACTATAATGTGGTCAAAATTTAGCATATCATGGTAAAAACCAATTAAAATATATTTAAAATTGTCCATAAATTAGTCAAAAGTGACCATATTATGGCTAAAATTTGCACTAATATGGTCAATGTTAATATGGTTATATAATTCAGTATTTTCTCAGCTTGCTAAGGAAGTTAAATTTTAATTCTACTTCGTTTTTTTACTCCTGTTACATGTTCCGTTCCATTTTTATAAGAAACCCCCTTAAATTCATATTTCATCCCGCTGCGAACTTCAGCATCATTCTTTCCATTAGACTGGCTTGAACCACTACTTGAATTTATGTATTTAAATCAAAAATTAAAGGAAGAAGTATGTGAGAATTTTAAACAAAACGAACAAGAAATTGAAAAGCATTCAACTAGTGTATATAGCAAAAAAAAATATAAAATGAAACATACAATGATTGAAACATATTATTGTTTTTATTAACCATAATATGTTTGGATACATCCAAACCTTGATATAGTTGACGGCGATCATAAAGAGGTTAACGTTACTATAATCTGTTTAAATGTATGGTTGCAATAAGATATTTTTAAAGCATTGAATTCAACCATATTTAAGAGATAAACATTTATTTGTTAAATAGAAATCAAATCTTTTTAAAAGTAAAAAATAATTCCTTAAAGCAACCATATTTTTTCTGTGTGTAGTTTTAGAAAAAATTTCTTTTTTTTCTTCATTATTTACTTATTGAATCTTCATATATTAGATATAAGCTAACAAAATTTATTCAAATCTTATACTAATACTTTATTTTTGTCCTGCTAATAACAGACAAAAATTTTCTCCTCACGGTTTCTGTTCACATATGTCGAGGTTTAGCGCACTTCTTATCGGATGAGTCCTGCAGTATCTCTTCTCCTTAATCTAGGGTGGCCGCTGTCATTTAAAATATTTCGTGCTAGTGGATTTGGGTGCGCCTCAAGCCTTTTTAAATATTTTGCTGCGTACTTCTTAATAATAGTTGTTTCTAATGGCACATTGAGATCCTTGTGAATATTAGAGTTTTTAACATACCAGGGAACGACTGTGATTATTCGAAGAAGTTTATTTTGGCGCCTCATAATTTTTTCGATATTAGAGGCCGAAGCATTGCCCCATAACTGAATACCGTAGCACCAGACTGGCTTTAAGATAAAGTTGTAAAGTAGAAGTTTGCATTCGAGACTAAGAATAGAATTTCTTCCAATAAGCCAATAAATTTGAATAAGAATAGAATTTCTTCCAATAAGCCAATTAATTTGAATTGCTTTTAGTTTCATTTGTGTTTGTTTTGCTTCTATATGGCATTTCCATGTCAAACGCCAATCTAGATGAATACCGAGATATTTTATATGCGATTGTTGGTGCACTAATTGATTATTGGTTTTAATAGGGGGACCTGACTCCCGGCGCAAGGTGAATGTTATATGTACGCATTTTTGGTGATTGACCTTTATCCTCCATTGTTTTAACCACTTTTCCAGTTCAAATATATAATCCAGTTTTCGTGTACGCTTAAAAAAGCTGTATCATCAGCAAATGTTGAAGTAAGGGTGTGGTTATTTGTTGGCATGTCTGAGGTATATATTAAGTATAACATTGGGCCCATGATGCTTCCCTGAGGGACCCCAACGTCAATTGGCTGAGGAGAACTTAAAAAAGCCCCTTCTTTAATAATAAAGAAGCTTTCTAACAGCTTGTGTGTTTACTGGTAAGTTAAGTAATTTATGTAATAACCCTTCATGCCAGACTTTATCAAAAGCTTGAGAAACATTGATGGAGAGGGCGGAACAATATTTTTTTTCTTCAAAGGCTTTTCTTATGGCGTTTACTATACGATGGGTTTGTTCTATTGTGCTATGTTCTCTTCTAAAGCCGAATTGATTTCTATTGACATCTATTTACATTTAAAATTGGGGCTAATTTTGACACTAACAGCTTCTCAAACAGCTTTGATATATTAGACAATAAGCTTATAGGTCTATATGACTCAACTTTTGTGGTATCTTTTCCTGATTAAGGTATCATGGTAACTAAGGATACTTTCCAATATTGTGGGTAGTATTCAAGAGGTAAAATAGCATTAATAACACTATGCTAGTTGAAAAAACAGACAAGCCGGGCACATGGCGTTTTAACATAATTCGGGTACGCTGAATCCAGTGGTGCCCGCGGTTTTTTAAGATTGGCTCTGGTTTTCGAGATATACCGTTATTTCGAAAATAGAGGAGGTTGCACAACATAAGTTCGCGTAACTCAAAAACGCTTTAGCTTATTGAAAAAACTAAAAAACCTTTAAGAAAAAAAAAACTTCTTTCTAATATCCGAAGTCATTTTAGTAAAAAAATGTTTTCTTGGAAAAAAAAATAATTTTTTTTATCAAAATTTCGAAATTTTTGTTTTTTAAAAATTCATAAAAAATTAAACAATACAGCTAGGCTTCTAATTTTTTGCAGACATATAAAAAACCAAGTTGCAAGCAAAACAAGCCATAAATGATTAAAATTTGTTAGCAACTTTTGATTTTATTCACAAAAGTCGACAAATTTTAATTAGTTTAAGAATTTCATAAAACGCAATATTTGTATGGGAGTCCCCCTAAGAAGTGGAGATATGGGGCAAGTATGTCTCGAGGACAAAAAATTAATTGAGGTCGGTCATACATTATATACCACCAGGTACGGCGTCTAAAATTATCTCAAACTCAGAGCATTCTCTTGACAAAAGAGTTAAAAAGAGCTAATATTTTAGAACCAGGTGTACAAATATACGGGGCTATCAGTCGCCATAGACAATTTACGAGTTTTTTTAAATTTATTGAGAATAATTCTATCGCGTATTGTACTGACATGGCGCTTATTCATTGATTATTCCAAAAGTAGCTTAAAAACAGTTTTGCCACATGTCACTAATTCAAAAAGTCCTATTCCGATAGCACTAAGCACAAATACTAAAGAGACATACGCATCAATGAAAAAAATAATACAGTTAATTAAATATGAAGACCACAAGTGGAAAATATGCGCAGATTTAAAAGTGGTAGCTCTTTTAAGAGTCATGCAATCTATACTAAAAATAATGCTTCATGTGCTTATGGAATACGCGTTTCGATGGCGACCAGTACAATACACGGGGTTGGGCTTTACGTGAGGAAAGCAGATTGCATAGAAAAAATGTTATTGAATTACACCTGTACCGATGGAAAAGATTTTGCTTCCTCCACTCCACATCAAACTGGGTATTGTAAAAAATTTTATAAAAGCATTGAGCCCAGATGGTGTTGCTTTTACCGAATTGCGCCGATTTTTTCCACGATTAAGCGGCATGAAAGTCAAAGAAGGTATGAACTCTAACTACTTTATTAAATTAGATTTATAATTCATATCATAGTGTTTTTATTTTACAGGAACTCTTAATGGACCGGACATTCGTCGTCTTATGACGGATATCGAGCTATTGGCCTGGAATTGTGTGAAACCAGTAATAGAATATGTATTAGGAAATCATCGGTCTGAAAACTGGCGAATTTTAATCAAAAATATGCTAACCGCATTTAAAAACTTAAACGTTAGAATGTCATTGAAAATGCATTTTTTGCATTACCAGGCCGAAAAATTTAATGAACAATCACCAGCCGAGTCTGATGAACATGGCGAGAGATTTCACCAAGTAACAGCCAGGCTCGAACACTGGTATGTATAGCGGCAAACAACTTGATTCGCTATTATGGGATATTTGTTGGAATCTGTAGGAGGAAGAAGAAAAAATTTCGAAATAAAAACTTTAACTTTAACTAATTAACAACAAAAATAAATGTTTTAAAATTTTTAAGTTTGGTTATTATAATAAATAAAAAAAGTTCATCTTTTCTAAAAAAATCAAAAGTTGTAGACAGACTTTAATCACTTATTCCTGCAGCGCCTGCGATGCACCTAGACTGGCCAAATGTATGACCAGCGCAACTTTATTTTTCATTCCCATCATTTGTTTCTAAGGCCTAGGATTCACTCCTAGGGGGATAAAACGTATGACCGACCTCCAATGTCTTTTGTTCTTAACATTTTCTTAAAACATAGTTGCCATATATCTCCACCCCTTAGGGGGGCTCCCATACAAATATGGCCGTTTAATAAAATTCTTAAATTTGGCCCCTGCAGTACCTAGGATGCCCCTAGATGGTTCAAATGTATGACCAACCCCACTTTATTTTTCATCTCAATCATTTATTTCTAACATACCCACCCGCTATCTCCATTCCTTAAGGGGCTTCCATACAAAATGTTCAATGCAGACTAGAAATATATTGGAGAAAAAGTCCTATAAATGCCCAGGAGTCGCCTCTAGGGGGATAAAATGTATGAATGACCTCCATTATTTTTTTGGTCTTAACATTTTCTCAAATTATACTTTCCGTTTATCATCATCCCTTAGGGGGGCGTTTTATGAAATTCTTAAATCAATTAAAATTTGCCGACTTTTGTGAATAAAATCAAAAGTTGCTAACAGATTTTAATCATTTATGGCTTGTTTTGTTTGCAACTTCGGTTTTTATATGTCTGCCTAGCTGCATTTTTTAATTTTTTATGAATTTTTAAAAAACAAAAATTTCGAAATTTTGATAAAAAAATTATTTTTTTTTCCAAATAAAAAATTATGTTTCTAAAACGACTACGGATATTAAAACGAAGTTTTACTTTTATTAAAGAAAATTTTATTGCGGAATTTCGGTTTTTTAATTTTTTTCAATAAGCTAAAGCGTTTTTGAGTTACGCGAACTTTTGTTGTGCAACCTTCTCCATTTTTGAAATAACAGTATATCTCGAAAACCGGAGCCAATCTGAAAAAACCGCGGGCACCACTGAACTCAGCGTATCCGAATTATGTTAAAACGCCAGGTGTCCAGCTTGTCACGAAAAAAAAGTGTAAATTTCATGCACAGTGTAATTAATAGAATTTTCTTTGCTATGCTGGGTAGCTCTTAAAGCATTTTGTTACCGATTTGATCAAAACCAGTGGCTTTCTTGGGGTTTAAATCATGAACAGCCTTTTCGATTTCTCTTATCTCCAATCTTAGTGGAACAGCTGCTTTAACAGCAACAGGTGGTAACTCGGCCGCAATATTGAAAGATGTATGAGGAGTAAATACGGTTTTCAAATGATTAACAAAAAGATTTCCTTTTTCTATTTCATTTCGTGCCCAACTTCCATTTGAGTTTCCTAATGGTTAATTGATAACTGGTCTTGTAAGATTTCGAGCTGCACGCCATAATGAGTAGTCAGATTGAGGAGTTGCATCAAGAAAAAAATTTGCTGAAGAAATTTATTGCAAAGTTTTTTAGTTATTAGCTGATATTCTCTCCTTAAGGGCATTTACATAAATTTATTAAGGCTTTTCAAAAGAAAAGGCTGTGATGCTGAATACGAACTACGTTTGAGAAAGCTCCATAACTTTAATGATCTTAAAACAGTGAAGTTACTTTATGATAAATCTATGACAAACTATGCAGAATCAGTAATAATAAGACATCTAAGAAAATATCCAGAACATGTTATACAAACATAATTCTTGACCGTCATCTCTTTTGAGAGCTGGCGTATCTTCTACAGACATATGGACATACATCAATCGACGTAAACATTTTCTAGCACTCAACATAATCTTTTCGGCTTCTGAGATAAATATTTCTCGGTATTTTACAATGCAATAATAATTATTATAATTAAGATAAGTCTTATATATAAAGAGATGGAAGTGATTTTATTAAACTAAAATTTGCTTGTTTTAAAGTAAATTATTTTTTTAACTAATATTTTTTCCTATTTCCATTTTTAGGTTAGTAAATTTACATTGGCCTTTATCTGAACGTAAGTTTAACATTCATTTTATAATTTTTAATTTAAGAAGTGTAATTTTAAAGTATCGATAGTAAGAACAAAACCATTTTTTTAAAATCTTATATCATTAAAAGATTTTGTTTGTTGTGCTTAATTCCCTATTTTTATAATTGAAAAAAAATACCGAAATTTATTGTTGGAGGATAAGCTGTTCCTATGCGCGTTTCACTGGTTTCTTAGGCCAGATCATCAGGAAAAGTTCTCCTAAATAATTTTAGAAAAGCAAAAGCAATCAGCCTGAAAAGCCTGTTGATCTGGCCTAAGCAACCAGTTTATGGAGACAAACTGTTATGCAACAGGTTAATTCTACAATGGATTACAGCCATTTCCGGGAAAAAAATACACAGCGCTCGTTTTCTCTTTTAACCACATATCCCAGGCACTCACATCTTGACTAAAACCAATCAGTATCGCTTGAGCCTTCGCACAAGATGATTGTGTTACCACTAGTTGCTTGTATTCAATGTTGCCATTTTAGTTAGTTTTCATAAACAGAAATTAACTATGCCCCAAAAGAGTGTAGTTGTGATACAATTTAAATAATAATATTAACCATTTGGCAGATTTCGTAAAGATATCAAAAAATGAGTCTGGTTTTTGCTAAATAATCCAAAGAGTTAAAACACGAATTTTACAGGAGAAGATTTTTTCTAATTTTATTAAATTCTTTCCGAAACATCAAAAATGTTTTTGTGCGCGATTTTATATATTTTTATTTATTTATTTAGTCGTCAATGGAATAAATCCTTACATACTATTAATACATACATACTTAAATGATTATAACTCTTATAAAATAATTAACTATGAGTTTAAAAAATTATTATTCTACTTTTAATTGCTTCAGTGTTTTAAGAAAAATCTAAAAATCTATACTGCTCATTAAATTGAATACACATTCTGTTGAGAGGATCAGCGTTTGCATAATTCGCTCTAAAAGCTGAACGGTTAATAGTGAGAAGTAACGTGTTGGTCGTTGAGGAATGTTGAACGAAATATTGTTGATCAGGAAACCAGAACAAACATCACACATTCAATAGAAACGAGACATTTGATATATATCTTCTAAAAAAATAATATTTATAAATATCTAAATTGACTAAGTTTTTCTGGTATTTCGTTAACTTAAAAAAAATGTTTTAAATAAATTTGTAGTCTGTAGTCAATGTGTCCCAGCTGAATTTTTTACCCTTAGTTCTTGGCCTACCATAAAAAGTTTGTCGTGTATTTATAATTTTGCTATTAATTTCATATGATAAACCCAAAAAAACTAATATTGATAAGGCAATATAAATTTTAATAGAATTCACAGTAAAATAAAAATGTGAATCCCCTTTTGTTGTGTCATGGAATTTGAGGAACATTGTATTTAATTTCAATGTTCTTTTTATCAAAGTGAGAGTAGTAGATCTAGAAGCTTGTACATATGTTTTTTAAATGGTCCATGGTAAATAAATTTGTTAAATTTCATACATTCATATATACACAAAATGGTATTGCAATAGATTCTATGTGATAGATAATAAGTAAAAATTGGGCAAATTGACCCACAGATATCATATACCCATCTAAGTAAGGAATTAAGAAGGGTTAAACAAATCGGGACAAGATTGAATCTGATATTTGCAAAACACAAGACCAAGGTAGGCCAAAAGTAGCGAATGTTAATTTTCAAAGTCAGATATTTCGTAAACTATAATCCACTGATTAAAAATCGGGCTTAAATTAAGAATTCTAGATTGTTTTTAATTTTTGTAATACCCGAGGTGCCCTACCTGGGGAACGTATAGAGTCCCTCCTGATATATCTATATACCCAAAATATTAAACTTACACGCAGAGAAAAAATATTGTTTCAATATATTGCTGTCGTACACAAAATGTTTATTGCAACAATATACTGTTGTCGTATACAAAATATTGTTATTTTTATTTAATATCAACAATATTATAGTTACAGTAAACATGTCAATATTTATCGCAATCACAAAAAAAATTAAAAAATTTCTCTAATCACCAAATTTATACAAAATTCATAATATCAAGCAAATAATTCGTTGATATTGCACCTATTGCCAAAATGATTATATTGATTACTAAAAATTTTAAAATTGTGAATATATTTTTCAATAAATGATATTTTTAATTTTAATTAAAAAAATTATCAAAAAACTTTGCCATTTCAAACAATGTGTTAATTTATTTAATTCAATATTGACAATTCTACAAGTTTAAATTATTTTATTTTAAACGAAAAAATTAAATTAGATTAATTAATTAATTAATATTTTAATTAAAAATTTATTTCAAAACAACTAAAATGTTAATTAAATCAAAATTAAATATTTAATCAAAAATTATTTTCGGGAATGAAATATTTTATTTATTAATTCATTTATTAATGATGTGCTAATTATCCCAATTTTTGAATGAAAACACGGAAATTTATTGTTGTGGGAAAGCCAGAAAAGCTAAAAATATTATACAAGTAAGACCACAAAGTGAATAAGAATTTTAAAACACTCAGGTCTTACATGTAACAATATCAAAGCTTCAACAAAGACACAACACTAAACCGTCAATTTTTCTTTCTTACATTCCATTTCTGAAATGGCAAGCTGCTTTATTTAAGTAACTTGTTTTTTTTAATTTTGTTTTTTCTTTCTATCCTCTTACAACTACAATTTGTGTTGGAAAAAAACTAGCCAATTGTAGGGGAATGTAAGAAAGAAAAATTGACGGTTTAGTGTTGTGTCTTTTTTGAAGCTTTGATATTGTTACATGTAAGACCTGAGTGTTTTAAAATTCTTATTCACTTTGTGGTCTTACTTGTATAATATTTTTAGAATTTCTAAAATATTTGGAAAAAGTTTCCTGACGAGCTGGCCCAAGCGACCAGCGAAAAGCGCATAGAAACTAGCTTTCCCACAACAATAAATTTCAGTGTTTTCATTAAAAAAATTGGGATTATTAGCACATCATTAATAAATGAATTTTTAATTTTCTTTCAATTAAAAAAATAATTTATTCAATTATCACATTAATTAAATTTTAATACTTTTAAAACCATTTTTTTTAATTGATAAAAAACTTTTTCTGTGATTATGAATTTAAGTATAATTGACTGAAAAATAATCATTTCTATAACAAGTAAATAATGATAACTTAGAAAACATATTATATTCCTCACAACCATGTAAAGATATTTAATAGCCATAATATGTTTGAGATGCATCAAAATATCTTTACTCCAATAATATTTTGTTATTGCCATTTGTAAAATAATTTTGCATCAGTTGTGTCGTTTGTTTTACATGTGCCTATCGAATTATTTGTTATTCAGTGGTTAAACAATTTAAAAAATGTACCCATTAAAAATCCAAGTTTAAAGAAATTGTAGGTACATTAAAAAAAATTGCAAAGCGTAACAAAATAAAATATCAATGCTAAAAAAATTTTAATTTTGTCTGAAAATGGTGCAAAAATTGACCACTGTTTGTGTTATTTTAGAAAAAAAAATTTTAAATTCTATAAAATAATCTATAAATAATTGTCAAAAATAGGTTAAAAATATTATGTTTAAAGTTGCATTATATTATGATGTGAAATTTCTTTATCAGTTTTACGTTAAGGTTGCCTGTAAGTAAATAAACATAAATATATATTAAAAATAATTAGTATTGTGGTTATTTTATTGAACTGGTAATAGTCTTTAATCCAAATTTAGATATTTTTAATTAGGCTTAAGTTTTTGAATTTAATTTTCATTAAATTATTTTTATGAAGACAGGAATTTTACAACATGAAATTAATTAAAATTTTTATTGATAACTTTTCATTCATAACTGCGCTGATATTCGAACCCAGGCTTTCATGGACAGGTTGCCCAGACTAGTTTCGATTGTAACCACACAATCTCTTCAGTATATATTAAAAATATTTTTCGGTTTTAGATTTAATCTACATATTATTATGATTAACATGATAACTTCTTAACTTATTATGATTAACATTATAATAATATGATTACTTTTTATCTTATTATGATTCATCTGATAATAATATAATTGCATTAAATTATAATATGAAGTAATAAAAACAAATTAGAATTAAGGGAAAAATATTATGATGTAATATTACGACTAAATTTAGCCATAATATGATTCAAAAAAAATCGTAATATGTTGACTACAATCGTGAATCTTATCATTATATATTGCTTTTAGAATATGTTTACCACATATTCTAAAAGCAACATACATTTCTTTGCGTGTAAAGTTTTACAAAAACCGTTTACAAAATCAAGAATTATTAAAATTTGTTTTCTTCTTTTGTTATTGGCATAACAAACAAAAATTATAAGCATGACTTACGATCAAATCGAAAGCCTTTTATATTTGACATTCGTAAACATTTTTACATTTTTATTTCAATCACAAAAGGGGGTCGATATGTTTGTTTAGGTACGTATAGACCTAACAAATATTTGACGCTAAAATCTAAAAAGGCGTTACCAGTAAATTGATCAAACTTTTACTTTATTCTTATCAATTCCAATGATTTACTAGACTTTATTTATAAGGAAATAATTATATAGTGTAATTTAAAACTGTAAAATGATATTTGATTTAGCCAAACGTTTTGAAAACGGGAATAATTTTTTAATAAAACTAGTGGTTACTGGTAGGATGTCAAATATTATTTAGGTGTGAACATAGCTTTAGTTTATACTACTAAGATATATTAATTTAAGTATTTGCCAGGCTCTGGTGTAGATTAAAAATTAAAAAAAAATGTAAATAACCACGTGAAAGCGTTGGGTGCAACCAGTCGAGTGCCACAGTGGACTAGTTAGTAGTGAGAGGGTATAACTGTGAGGTTTGCGTTTTCGATTCCTGTCAGAAACTCTTGTATTTTTCACAACATATAAAATAAATTTGCTACAATTTTTCGTCTACTTTAAATATCTTAACATAATGCGAATATTTCTATTCCCATTTTTTTTATCATCTTATTTAATTTAACAATAAAAGATCTTGATAATATTTTTGGCAAATGTATGGAATTGTTATTTTTTCTTCTTTAACGCAGCAGGAAATTAAAAATTTTGCTCGCTTTTTAGAAACTCTCTTAACAATGAACTTTTTATACAACAAAACGTATGAGTGATACACCCGTTGAGTAAGATTACTCATACGTATAGTAGCAAAATATATTTACACTCGTATGCTTACATTACATTATAATTAATATAACAAAAATCATTTATATTTGAAACACAAAATGGTAAATGTGTTTCGAATTCATTATTGCTTTTATATCTAAATCTTACACTAATTGTTATCCCCAAACATGCACACGTGTATTTTTGCCATTCATAAATTCGCTTAAAATCTTTAACCAATCTTAATGAAATTTTTTAACATTTTGCTTCTTTTGCTTTTCACATTTTCTTTAACTTTTATGAAAAGACGTCCTAATCTACTGTCTGTCAAATACTAAATACATTTTATTATTATGTATGATGTTATTAAATACCAAAGACATTTTGTTGTTACTGGCACTGACTAGCGGCTTGGGAAAAAACAAAGAAAACTTTTACTTATTTAGTTACAAAAGAAAATTTTCATATAAAGAAGAAAAATTAAATTTGCAAAAATTAAGTCGAAACATGTTGATACAATAGCACCCATGGGTACATTTTTCCACATACAATAGCAACTTCTTATTCTTTGCAGAAAATGTAGAAACATTTCTTAAAAGAAAAGATTTTATATGATTAAATTAAATAAGAAATGTTAGAAACCAGTAAGAATTATCCAACGATAACATTATTTGGAATGTCTGTCTTCGCAAAAAACATTTGCGGTAAATAAAATGTGGCAGTGCTATCAAGATGTGAGGAGGCAGTCAGAAAATTGTTCTTAACTTATTTTTCATAACATTTTACCCTCGTATATAGTGTTATAGCTGACCAATACTTCTGCTCTATTCCATGGAGTCTTTGAACCTTAAAACTGATAATATGAATATTCTTGAGGGTTTTCAAATGGTAAAATACGCTAGGCTTCTTCAAAACGCATGGACTTATCTTGTTACCAAAAATTAGCAACCGAACAGATTAAACACATAATGACAACTTTTTCGTAATTTCAAAATCTGTTAAAGCTGCTTTTTTTAATCACATTTTCAGAGGGGAGAATATGTGAGCACAGTGGGTGATTTTGGAAAAGATAAAAACATTTCTCTATTTAGTAAACGATCCTTTGTGTTTCAATTAAAGGAAAGAGTTTAAAATTCTGGTTGAAAATTATAAGCTTACGATTTTTGGAGTCTGCACCTTTATGATTACCGTTATTTCTGATATGATGTTGGTCATACCATAAAGATACAAGTTGCTCATTAAAAGATTTTGTTTTTTGTGCTTAATTCCCTATTTTTATTCTTGATTAAAATACTGACATTTATTGTTGGATGATAAGCTGTTTCTATGCGCATTTAACTGGCTGCTTAGGCCAGAGCATCCGGAGACGTTTTCCCAAGAAAAAAAATTTAGAAAAGCCAAAGATGTCAGTAAATAAGACAGAGGGAATGAGAATTACAAGCACCCAAAAAGTCTTATCTGCAATGATATCAAAGCTTAAGCATAATACCAACAATAAAACAGTGAGTTTATCTTTTCTGACTGACTTTTTGTAGACAGCGAGCACAAAAGTGACTCGCTTAACTTATATTTATAACAAAAACAAAATTTCAAAATTTGTCACTTTTGCGCTCGTGTTCTTTTTATTATTTAAATTTAAATTATTTTAAAATTCTGAATTCCCAACAACAACTCTAATAATGAAATTAATTTACTGCTAAGCCCTACACATCTGCTGAAGTGCTATTTCATTAACATTTTAAACAAAACTAGTTTTAACACCAAAAATCTTTTTTAAGAACTTTTGCATGTGCCTTCGAGAATAAGCATACATATTTTCGTATATAAATGAATAAATATTTGAATGAATACGAGCACATAAAAACACTCAGCTCCGTTATAATAATAATTTCAGTCATTAATCACACTCTTACAGATACAATACACCAACCGTTAGCAATGACATTTTATTTACATTCATTAAGAAATCGAGGAATTCAATTAGGAGACCCAACCAACAATTTTATTATAAAATTTTGTATTACCCTAATTGTTATTCTTAGTTTGTTTAAATACAAATGTAATTAAATTAAATTAATTTTATTTAATGAAATGTACTTTTAACTAAAAATTTTAATGGATTTGAATAAATTGATTTTATTCCAGGTAAATTAATTTTATTCAAATCCATTTAAATTTTGTTTTACTATTGAAAACGTTTGTTGATATTATCTAAAAGATTTAATTAGGATTACCGTTCGGTATTGACAAGCTGATCCTTTAATCTAAAATAATATTTGAAAAAATTAATAAAAGAATAAAGCAAAGTGTAAAGGTTGTAATATAATTATTAAAAGGGCTATAATATTTACAGGGTAAATTAACCATGACTATATATATATATTTATATCATAGTTGGGGGTAGTGCACTAAATAGTAATTTAAATCAGCAAAACAATCAGATTGCACTATTTTTTTACCAGCTTTAGTAATGACTGATTTTTTTTTGCACTAGCACTAAAAAAAAATGAGTGGTATTGCAAATTTTCTCACTATCACTGACGGTGATTAAATGTACAAAATTTGCACTCAATTCAAATAGTGCAAAATTTGTACTTGCAATCAAGCACGGTGCATATAAACAGACTCTAACTAAAATTTAAAAAATGTAATTTTGTAAGCGCATGGGTTTTGATTCTTGTGATGATGTGCATAAGCAAAGAAAATTAAACAACCTAAAATTTTGTCAATAACGGAATAATAGTTAAAATACACCAACAATAGTTAAAATACAACAAAATTAAATATTGCATAAAAAGCTATATTTAAA
Organism: Pollenia amentaria; assembly: GCA_943735925.1. NCBI lineage: Eukaryota > Metazoa > Arthropoda > Insecta > Diptera > Polleniidae > Pollenia > Pollenia amentaria. Next base: position 165,920,502 of record OX031009.1, read on the forward strand.
AAAAAAAAACAAATAAAAGATCAGCTTAAAATATAAAAATATTAATAAAAGCTTCTTGTTTTATTTTAAACATAAATTGTGAAACAAAAAGAACCTAAATAAAATACCAACAATTAAAGACTAGTGCTTTTAACATACAAAACCGGTTCTCGTTTCTACAATCTTACATTACCAACAACACTCATTGCAACAATCTTACAAACATATATATTTAATCACGTTAACATTAAAAATAACATGATCTCATACATAAAATAACTGTGTTGCCAAAAATTATAATTTCTTTTGAAATTCTGATTCGAATAATCGTTATTCTTACAAGCAATGTCGTGAATTCTGAAAAATTGTTCTATAAAAATGATGATGAAAGATGATATCCTGTTGGCTCTGCCATGCTCTCTGCCGTTTTAAGTGTAGTGGCTTGTCTATGTTAGTACACCCAGAGAAAAAATATGTTTAGAAATGGTCGCCTCCAACAAAACTATTTTAAAAGAAAATTTTTTAAAATATTATATTTAATTTAATCATACTTTTGTCACCGAAAAAAATATTATGGTTAAATTTGGCCTCCATTAAAAAGCCACAACCATATTATGGTTGCCTCCAAACATGTTTATAAAAAATATTATAAAAAAATATGCTTAACACTTATAATAGCATGGTTGGTTTTCAACCTCCTCCTCTACACTCAAACGTCGAAAATCATCTAGAATTAGTAATAAAGAAACAATTTTTGTTCCTATGCTAATCCCGCGAAGCTCTACGCTTGTCTGCAGGAAAGCAACCGGAATCTCTGGCGGGAATCGAAACCACAACCGCGGCGCTAATAGACTAGCTCCCTACCAACTAGCCTACCGTCACTCCTGTTAACTGTGCTGCTTCATTGCTTTCAAAGTCTGGTACGGTGAGTCCTAAACCAGGTCCTAAACCAGGTCCTGTTGTAACGGTATCTCTGTATGCTTCTTGCAAGAAATGATTTCTGTCTTTCAGGATGATAGTTTTTGCGGAAAACTTGCTTTTCTGATAGAGGGTTGTTCTTCAGTAAGTTGTTTACCCTCCGAGGTGGGAGTACCTTTTCAATGTATGAACTTCCAGTAGGGTTTAACGAAGAGCAGCATTTTTGATGAGGAGATACTATATGGGTGCATGTGGTGGCTGTGGTTCAAACCCAAAGTCACGGGTAGGGTGACATCCAGCGGTGAAGCTGGGCTGCTGGGAGAATTAAAAAAGTAGTGGAGGTAAGATAGCTCTGGTTCCAAAACACGGGATGGCTATATAATTTGTGGTAAATTATACACTCGAATTGCTACCTATGTATGGAAATTATCCTTCACGGTTAATATTAACAGACAAAGTGGTTGAGATCCATAGTGAAGTTAAGTCACAAGCGGATATTAATGTAAATCGATATCACAGTTGAGATTGCTAAGAAATTGACAATTTCAGTTTATCTTCAACACTGCAGCTTATGGTTCCAAAATTTTCACTTTAGCGACCCGATCGAAAACGCTTTTATCAAACAAATATCTCAGAAGGCTGGAACGATATTGACTTAAACTTTTTCTTAATTTGCAAAATGTTACTTCAGCAAACTAAATATTTCAATATTGCATCTCTAGCGGAACAAAACTAAATTCATTATAGCGATAGCCGAACCTTTCGCTGCTGATATGTCGACAAGTAGAATGCAAAAACTGTCATGTTATTTTGATATGTTCTTGTTGAAACACCCGTTTACTTAACAGCAGATGAGACTTAAATTTAATTTTATTTTCTGTTTGCTAAAATTATTATAGTTGCTGTTATTGTCATTATTAATAAAATCAAGCATACCTCATACTATTAACTAAAAAATACATGGCTATATCTATAAAATGAAGACTTCAATGCTCACACAAAAGCAGAGGATACTTACACTCAAGGACACCCAAACACACTTGCAAACAAGTACACACATACAGCATAAGTACCAGAATCAAAAAATTATGGAGAATAAAAGAATTTGTAAAAAACAGTGATTCCCAAACCTTGACCTCATAAAACGGACATAATTGTAACACAATTCTATTTTATGAGGACCGGTTAATAATTTATTATATTTAAGTCACATATAAAGTCGCTTCTTAATAAACATCTTAATAGTTTTGCATTCCTTGGCTCTATAAGACCCAATACTACTTTTCAACTCATGTTTTTGTAATGTTAATGAGATACAGTTTCAACAAAGAGTCTTATTTAACATAAACAGGAATGAAAATATCTGTTGATTGGCAAAATAAAGTAAAACATATTTTTGTTTTTCGTTCAAATAAAAAATTTAGTTTTATTTACATTTAAATTCTTGTTGGGTCAATGTGAGCCAGCTGAATTTTTGGCCTTAATTATTAGCCTAAAATAATAAGCTTGTGGCATATTTCTTATTTTGCTATTATGTTCATATGGTAACCGCATATAAACAGATATTAGTGTAGCCATATTAATGACAGTCGAACTTCCATAACTCGAATTTTCTGTGACTTGTACTAATTAGATTGACAGCAGATCTAAAAACACAAAAAAATACAATTCTTACTTATGAATTAAATAACTCAAAGTGTTAAGCTCGTTTTTTTGATTTTGTTTTTAACCATAGAATACGAAACCCTGCCTGTGAGGTGCAACGAATGCTATTTTTTTTTGCTTTTCAATACGATCGTGTGCAAGTAATAGCACGAGCTTTCAACCGAACGCAGTATTCTATCTTGTGAGGTTGTGAACGGACGTTCATTGCCAAGCAAATTTTTGGGAAGGAGATTAACTTGTTCGTGTTGCGTGAAAGGCAAGGTTTAGCTTTAATGGTATTTTTCTGATTAGATGTTCTTAATGAATTCATATTTCTGAGTACCAGCAAACAAACTCAGAGCCACAAATAAAGTAAGGAAAAAGATCAATGTGCAATTGATGTCCAACAAGGAAGAACTTATGAGTGTTTTAATTGTTCAAAATGCAATAACAAGTACTGTCTGGAAGACAGATCTCCAACTTGGTATAGAAAAAATGTCTTAAATAATTTGTATATACAAAGAAAACTATAAATTATATGATGAAACTTTTTATATATTATGAAACTTAGTACTATGAGCTATAAGCAAAATGTGCACTGAAGTCTTTGGTTTTAATATTTAGTCAATTCACAAGGTATCCTAACATGTCATATTGTCAAAATGTCCTAATATTTCACAATGGTTTAAAAATATTGTTGTAAGGCTCAGCCGCTCAGCGCTGGACTTTTCTGATTAATTACGACAGCACAATAAACACAGCAAGCAACGTTCTATTTATTTAAGACACTTTTTGTTAACAAACCAACAACAATATTTTTAAACCATTGTGAAATATTAGGACATTTTGACAATATGACATGTTAGGATACCTTGTGAATTGACTAATTATGTTTATATTATATATGTAGTGTTCATGGGTACCCGCGTATGTCTTAAAATCAAATTTCTCAGGAGAGCGGGAAAAACATTATAGATGGAACTATGGGCTAGGTATTGAACATTTTAAAATTGGTTATTGCGTAAAACAATCGGAATTGGTCCATATTTTTTCAGAAATTTTAAGAGCCATATAAAGAGCGTTTAAAATAAAGCAAATGGACATACGCGGTAACCCATGAAAACTATAGATATATTGGGGGGATTCACAAGGTGGGCTATCAAGTCATATCGTCATAATGTCCTAAATAATATTTTACAATTGTTAAAAAAAAAAATATTGTTGTGTTGAAAACAACATAAAAAAATATTTTTTTTTTTTAACAATTGTAAAATATTATTTAGGACATTATGACGATATGACTTGATAGCATACCTTGTGAATCCCCCCATTGTATATTTTTCAAAGTTATCTATTTGTTGACCTTTAAAAAAAAATTTTTATTAAATATTTTTTGTTCTATAACTTAATTTGCCGCCGTTTAAATATAAGCCGTAACGAAATAAAAAAAAGAGATATCACATATTAGAAAGACTCTTATATTTTAAAAAGTAGCCTCAGAGGCGAACTTTAGCTTTAAACGTTAAAGAAAGAGGTTTAGTTTTCTAGGGTTAACTCGCTCTTTTTTGCTTGTTTAGCTGGTTTGTTTTACTTCCCTGTCTCTTTTTTTCGAGAAATTTCTTTTTTACATTATATAGTTTTATACAGAAGTTTTATTCACGCTATATCATAAATGATAATATTATTTTTATTTGTTTATTATCATGGGAAATAAACGTGTTTTAAAATTTTTGTCGATTGCGAAAAAATATAAGATAATAAAAGAAGTCGAAGGTGGATTCAATAAAAAGGGGTCGGTCGTTATGTATGTAGTCTTAGCTTGTACTCAGCAAAACATGTGCTCCAAAAGCAGCAGGTTTTAGGTATGAATTCATACCTCAAATCAATTCAAACCTGCTGATGGGATGCCTGAGTTTTGTATAGGGTATTCCCGGCTTGGAAGACAATAAGCGCTTCTTTTAACATAAAACGTGAAAATAAAGCACTCCAAAAGTGCTTTTTAAGGGCTTACTATAGCCTACCTCGGAATAATAGACTTACTTAAAGCCTTACAATAATAGGCACCCTTTTTATTTGTGAGGGGCTTAAAGCACAAGGGGTTTAAGTGCTTTTTTTAAATGTAGTCCCAATATGAAATTAGTAGGTGAAGTTCAGAGAAGTTTAGAACACAAGAGGTGAATGTGCAATTCTGATGCGGTGGCGAGATATGGCGACCAATTGTAGCAGTTGTCATTAAAATACCTGTTTCGCTTGGAGCACAAGGGGTTGCGAGCATTTAATCTTAATTTAAAAAAAAAACAGAACTTAAACCAATTGTGCGGTAAGCCCCTATTATTTAAAAAAAAAAATATTCCCCCATTTGGGAACTCTTTATTGTAGAGTATAAAATATACAATACCCAAGCCTCTAATCACACTCAGACTTTATGGTTGCTGTAGACATATTCTTCTTATCGAATCCCTGCCACAAGTTGTTTATCATGTTCACAATGAAAGTTGGTAACAAGTCAATGTAAATTTTTGGTTATAAAGACAGGAATGTGGAGTAGGCAGGAGCCAACTCATGTATGGTAAAACCTGAAGAGCGCAGTAATATTAAATATAATATTATTTTTCGTAACATTAAATGCGGTTTGTTTTAACCTAAAACCTATAAAAAAAACAAATAAAAATGACTTGATATTTTTGTAGGAAATTTGATGCTTTTGCAACTAAGTGTGTTATTGTGCTGGCGTATAACGGCGAACACAATATTTCCTTAGAGTTATATACTGTGTTTATACAACAGTGTCTTTTTTGCTTGACTACATACATCATTATGTTTATACTTTTAAGTTGTTTTGTTTGGGACGCCTTGTTTTTACAAATGTTACTTATTTCCTCTAAGACATAATTAATCTGAAAACAGATTTTAACGGAGCAGCTTAGTTTTGTTTGAAGTTTTGGTCTTTAATCCTAGAAAGATAATCTGCGTAAATTTTACGCATGTATTTTTGAAATATTTCGATTTCTGTTTTTATTAGCATGAATCCGTGGCCGTGCAGGCACATACGTCACTGCGGTAGGTATTGCCGCCAATTTCGAAATATAACGAGTTTGTGAGTCAAACTCACGTAGACTTGCGATCAGTTTTCAAAGAAATACGATTTCTACGTGGATTACTGAAGATCTTAATTACTCAAGAAGTTTGTGTGTTTGTTTCCTTTCTCATAATAAATATGTATACACACATTTGAAATTTCAGTATTTCTATTTAATATATATTTAAAAACATAATCCACATTAGTTTGTTCTTAATAAATAAAAAATTACAACAATATAGCAGGCTAAAATAATGAGTCAGTTTTACGCATGATTATATTTAACGTATGTGATGATATGATTATCTTTCTCGGGTAATAAAATTTTTAAAACAAATAACATTTCTCCTGAAAAACAGAGTTTCAGAGTACGTTAAACTAAGTTTAAACTTAATCGACATCTCAAAATCTCGGCCAAAGTCATTAAGGGAACTAGTTAAAATAACAATTTTTTTTTTATTTTTTTGTTTAAAAATGTCAAATGTTTCGAACAAAAAGCATAATTTGTGGAAAGTTTTGGCTCATTTCCTTTATTGTAAAAAGTTCCGTTGACGTAAAGTAATTGCTTACCGAAGCTTATTCTGAATATCATCCATTTATTTTGAGCGGAATACATCGCCCACTAAGGTCATACAAAAAGTTTAAAAGATAAGGATTTGAAGGCATTACTCCATCAATGGTTTTATTTGCAAGTTGCAATGTTCGTTAAAAAGTAGGAAAATTGAATACCACCCGTGGTAGTACAGTTTCTTATATTGTGGTTTATTATGAGCTTCTACACTAAAAAGACAAAATAATCCATCCGTACTTAAATCAAGCCGAAGCGGTATCAATAGTACGTTAAGAACGGATTTCCTTACACGCAGAGAAAAAATATGTTTAAAAATGGTCACCTCCAACAAAACTATTTTTAGACAAAAGTTTAAACATTATATGTTTAAATTTAACCATATTATTGTCATAAACAACCATATTATTGTTTAATTAGTCCTCCGTCAAGAAGCCACAACCATATTATGGTTGCCTCTAAACATGTTATGGTTATATATGACAATAATTTGTTTTTAATTTAACAATAGTATTTTCCTATTTTCCAAGAGCAACAAGCTATGGTTGAAAACCAACCATGCTATTATAAGTGTTAAGCATATTTTAGTTATAATTAACCAAAACATGTTCGGAGGCAACCATAATATGGTTGTGGCTTCTTGATGGAGGACCAATTCAACAATAATATGTTTGTCGGTGACAAAAGTATGATTAAATTAAACATAATATGTTTAAAATTTTTCTTTTAAAATAGTTTTGTTGGAGGTGACCATATTTAAACAAGTTTTTTCTCTGGGTGTAAATCAAGTACAGAATGCTTGATTTAAGTACGGATTTTTCAATTGCCAAATAATTAACTTGGTCATATTTAATCCCTGATGCGTACTTAAAATAATCCGAAAACGGGATTTGCTTAATTAGAAGTGGGATAAAAATTAATCGCAAGCTGTGCTTCTTTCAAAAATTTCTAATTTGGTTTAATTCGTACTTGAAATAATCCGAAAATTACATACATAAATTTCGATTCTACCTGAACCCTTGCACCAGAGAACAAAAGATATTTGCTTACCCGTTACAAGTGTTTGTTCCGCCCTTTATTTACAGAAGAACTCTCAACAACAAGGCACCTGCAGCATGCCCGATATGGGTTTCGTAATAATTCTACTTTGAAAATTTTGATGGATTTAACTAAATAATTTTAACAAATAGAATACGGGAATTATTGCGTCTTACTTTACTTTTTAAGCATAAAAATAACAAGTATTTTTCTTCTTGTAGTGTTGTTGTTGTCTCTACAGCAATCTTTTACAAACACATGTGTACGGACGCATATTGGCTTCCGAAAGTTATACCATTTTGGATTGTTTTAAGTATTTCTTTAGTGTTATTTGTACTTAAATTTTTAAGATCGACTCGTACTTAAGTAAGTAGATATAACTTAAATTTAGTACCAGTTTTTTCTTCCAGTGTAAGATCTCTGGGGACCCTTACTGAACTTAATTGATTCACTTAAATCGAGCATTGGCGAAAAATGTTCAAAATATATGCACGATCGAACATGAAAAATGAGTATTCCAACACATTTTCCAAGACCAGGAAATGGTGGTTGGGAAGTTTTACCTAATTCTCCTTATAGTCGAGATTTTGTCCCGTCTGACTAAAATTAGTTTTAATCAACGCATAACGGTCTTACTGAAAAACACTTCACTTCTGAATAAAAAGAAATCCAATTAATGTGTCGGACAAGCCAAATGTTACAAAAAAAAAAGGGAAGAGAGTTCATGGCTGGCGATGATCAATAATATAAAAAAGTTTGTTACCCAATAAATGCTTAAAATTTGCCAAAAGTTCTACATTTTTAAGTTAAAAGTCCGAAAGTTAAAAGATATAAAATATATTTAAATTTCGATGATTAAATTCACAATATTATTACAGTAACGGACATTTTTAAATAAATAAACATTTACCCCCATAATCATACAAAATATTTTTGATTAATAAAAGATTTATTGAACAACTTTTTATATAAAATTCGTTTAATAAACCTACTACAAACAGAAAATATTTTTAATGGCGGTTAACATTTAACCAAATATATTTTAACTGATTCTAACATTTACTCAAGAAACTAAGTGCACATTAATACGGATTTTCGGTTGCATTTAATATTATCCGTTGATTAAATTTAAGTATTCTCTAAGTAAAATTAAGCAAAAATTTTATTTAAGACAACTGTAAATTTACTTAAGACCCGATATATGTACATATTTTGCATTTAATTTTAACGAAAAGTTCCTTTATTTTTTACTGTCAAAAATTCAACCGCGAATTCCGTAAAAAATTAACCGCAAATTCTATAAAAGCAAATGAATTTTCAGTTATTTTGTATAATTTAACTACCAAAAAATAAATTTTAAGTTAACTATTTATAGAACTGTGGCAAAAAGTAAAAGTTAAAAACGATTTGATTGTTTGGTGTAGAAAATGCCCATATTCTATTTGTTAAAATTATGTAGTTAAATACATTAAATTTTTTAAGTAACATGATTGAAATCGACCACGCTGCTGGTGTCCTATAATTGAGGGTTCTTCTGTAAACAAAGTGGTCAGTACAACAAAAGTAAAATAATTATGTATAACGGGGTAAGTAATTAATAACATTCTCTCTCTCTCATTAGAAAAACGAGCGAACAGGTGTCTGGTATTTTTTTTTAGAAATTCGGCTCTTTTGTATTATATAAAATAACTGAATTAAAAAAAATAACTTAAAATTCATTTGATTTTACGGAATTCGGGGTTGAATTTTTGACAGTAAAAATTAAATGAACTTTTCGTTAAAAATAAATGAAAAATAAGTAGACCGGTTTTGAACTTAATTTTTATTTTATATTACAATTATACAATATAATTACAATATTTTATATTACAATTTCAGTTAAATTTACATACATAATATTGTGAGTGTATGTATCATTTTGCCATATAATTGTCACTGAAAACCATAATATGATTATATTAGTTCAACAACATCTAGCCACAACCATATAATGGTACATGTTATGGTTAAATATGACAAAAACTTGTTTTTAAATTAGCAATAGTATTTTTGTCTTTTCTAAGAACAACATGCTTTTGCTAAAAATCAACCTTGCTATTATAAGTGTTTAACCAAATTTTTTTTTTATCATTAACAATAACACGATCGGAGGCAACCATAATATGGTTGTGGCTTTTTGATGGAGAACTTATTTAATCATAATATGATTGCCGGTGAGAATAATATGGTTAAATTAACAATACTCCCTATTTTTCCATCTAGAGCGTATTTCTTTAAGTTGGAACAATATTATTGCAACTCATATTACAATTGCTTCGAACATCTATTTTTACTGGTTTCGCCCGGTGGCTGAAATTCGACCACTTGACATTTACTAAAGAGAGAACCAGTGCGTTATACAACAAAAACGTACAAATTTTAAACATCAAAATGCACTCCTTTCACCCATGTGTTCGTGCCTGTTTGCAATCACAAAAAAAAAACGAAAACACAAAAAGAATTGGATTTTTCAACCACCGTTAATACATGTGTGTACGTGTGCTTGCAAAATAAATTAAAACGATTTTTAACACTTAAATTCTATAGATTTGGAAAATAAATTTATATTGTGCATATCTACACAGAAATTCCTTAAAATCGGTGGACGATAAGATACCTAAAAATCAACTACAAAAAAATTGTTCCCGTATTTATATATAAGATTTTTTGTTTTGCTGCTGCCCATCCCACTAAGTATGCAACAATATTATTTTTAAGTTCTTTGTTAGGGTACAGAAAATCTATAAAAGATTCTAACACAATTTTTCTGCTGTTCAGTTTGTGTTTTATTGTGCTAATGCTACTTCAACATTAAGTTTTCTTTTTTAATTTTTTTTTTGTGTGTTTATTTTCTGTACACAAATTCTCTTGAGTTCATCAAAAAAATACTCTACTGGTAATAATACAGACAATAACTGTATTATATAAAACCAGTGCATATTTTATGGTGCACAGTGGTGGTGAAGGTGGAAAACCGATCTAATAAGAAATATTTAAAATTACTGTATTGATTTTAAGAGTACTGTAGATGAAGGTTTTAAAAGGGCAACTTTTACTTTGAGAACGTGAAAAAATATGTTATTTAAGTTGGGGTGAAACAACGAATGTCGAAGTTTACATGTTGATATGCGACAAAACTTTCAAATAAATCTATGGATAAATGGAAAAAATGCTTAATTTGACTTAAACTAAAATAAAGTTAATGGCACCTTTGAGATCTTCACGTCCAAAAGTTCACATGGGTGAAGTTTCATTTATTTGGTACACTCACAATAATCTGTACGTAAAATTAACTGAAATTGTAATATAAACTAAATGAATATTCAGTTAAAAACCGGTCTACTTATTTTTCATTTATTTTTAACGAAAAGATCATTTAATTTTTACTGTCAAAAATTCAACGGCGAATTCAGTAAAAACATATAAATTTCCAGTTATTTTATATAATTTAACTATAAAAAATAACCGAAGAATTCCGTAAAAAGAAATGAATTTTCAGTTATTTTATGTAATTTCATTATTTTATATAGTACAGTTTTACTCGAATTTCTAAAAAATACCAGACACCTGTCCGCTTGTATTTCTAATGAGAGAGAGGGAATATTTTGTTTTTATCTACTTACCCTGTAATACATGTTTGTTGAAGTACTCTAAATTATAAGACACTAGCAGCACGACCGATATGGTATTCGCAATCATTTTAAAAATTTGATGTATAACAAAATAATTTTAGCAAATAGAATATGGGAATATCTACACATAACAAGCAAATCGTTTTTTACCTTTACTTTTTGGCACAGATCTATAAATAGATAACTTAAAATAGTTTTTGGTAGTTAAATTATATAAAATAACGGAAAATTCATTTGTTTTTACGGAATTCGCGGTTGAAGTTTTAAAAGTAAAAATTAAATGAACTTTTCTTTAAAATTAAATGCAAAATAAGTATATCGATTTTTAAGTAAATTAACAGTTGTCTTAAATTACATTTTCATTTAATTTTTCATACATAATACTTATATAGAATACTTATGCAACCGAAAATCTGTACTAATGTACACTTGGCTTTTTGAGTTGAAAGCTTGTTGACAAAGGCTTGCGAGTTAAAGAAACCATACAAAAGGACCCATAGAACGGTTGAACCGGGTTATCTTGCCTTCCAGTGGACATCACCAAAACTAGAGATAAGTCGATACGGAAGTTGTTACGCCAAAAATTCGCAAAATTATTCCGCACACAACGTATCCCTCCGGAATTTTTGGACGTAAATTTTATATCTGTCTACTTCACAGTTGTGAAAGCAGAGCTGACATTTACGGCTATTTGGCACCTGGGCGGGGGGTGTAGGGATCATCTTATGATTATTTTACCTTTTAGTATTCCATCCTCCCGGGTAAATCAGATGCAAGCATACCTCTTGATGAGACAAACATTTAATAACTGTTGAAGTTTTTAAATTTCTTGAGTCCACGGTGCTCACCAGAATACCTTTTTGACTGGTTCTACGGGGTAGTCAGCAGCACCGGGTGAGTGCAAGGCACCATTCTTACTATTGATTGAGGCCCCCGTTAGTATGTTAATTGCCAGAAATGCTTCCTTTCTTTCAGGATGATAAACTTTGCACAAGCCTTGCTTTTCTGATGGCAGGCTGCCTTTCTAGCAATAGAAAGGTACTTTCTTGACAAATGTACACTTTCGGGGATCTGGTGGTTATCGCTTATACCCAAAACCGCGGGAGAGGAGCTGATTTTTCACTCTTGTGGAAAGGTTCGGCTCGTAGTTCTCCGCAGGTGCTTGTGTTATTCTACATTTTCCGATAGAGTTATGACTTTTGAACCACAGGTGCTTATTTATGTACTTTTGCAGATGACAGCAACTTTTGCCATTCGTATTCATTTGATTATAAACTAAGCGTTTCCGAAATTGGTGCTTTAAGACAGAACATAAATGATTCGCTTGCCCGAGACCTTGACACAATCTCGGAATGGGGTCGTGCGAGTATGGTCGATTTTAATGACGCATAAACGAGCGACGAATCAAGGTGCCTCATCTTTATCTATGAGTAGAATAATTATTGAGGAATCGGAATATCCTGATGTTCTGGCCATAAATATACAATGTAAAGTCAGATTTACGAAAAATATATATTCAAGGTGTCGAAAGAAGCATTCAAGTGTTTCAGTTTTTTAAAACGGTGTAAGATATACTTCGCACCATCTGATCTCCTTACTTTTTATAGCACCAATATCCGACCGTATATGGAATACAAGTCTCAGGTGTGGACCAGTGCTTCAGAGTGTATTTTCGAGTTTCTAGACCTCGTGCAGGAGGGGCCGAAGGTTCGCGTTGGTGACAGAAGGGTATCAAATTCTATTAACTCCCTTGATCGGCATTGCAATGAAGGTTGTATTTGCCTGTTTTATCGTTACTATACTGGGATGTATTCCGAAATCTAGTTCCCGAACCCCGTACGTTTGTTCGTAATACACGTTTTTCCTCAAGAACTCATCTTTTTGTGGCATTATAGGGAAAACAATTTTTTGGCCGGACTGTTCGTGTGTGCAATAACCTTCCTGCGGAAGCCTTCCCACTCACTTTCAACATGAATAAGTTTAAATCGAATGATCACAAGCACTACTCCCTCTATCCTCCTTCCCATAACGTATTTTCCTAGTGCCAGCAGAATGCAATGCATTTGTAGGGTTCATACCCTGAGTGATGGTCATAAAAAAAACAAAAAAAAGCCATTAAAAACCAAAAATAAAACAAAAAGTTCGAAAAAAGTTTTTCCTCTAACAAATAAAAAAAAAGAAAATCAGCCCTTAAAAACAAAAAAAAATGTTATTATTTCCCCTCTTAATTCTTTTCACCATTTGCACTTCGTACAAACCCACTGGTCTTGTTCTGTGCATTAACGTTATTGAAACGACTTGTAAAATCAAATTAATATTATGATGATGATGATGTTGATGTTGATGCGAATGGAAATGATAATGACGACAAAGCTGGTTGGTTTGTTGCTGCTTCAGCATTTTTTCCCCCTTATATGACGGATAATAATAATAATTTTAATAATGTTAATTTTGTTGGTTTAAAAAAAATTTTTTTTTTAAAATAATATTTATTTTCAGTTTTCAATTCAATTTGTTTTAATAGCAGAGAACCCCGGAAATATTATCTTAAAAATGAATAATAAAAATATAAAAGAACGGTACTGCAGACTTGGCAGAGTTTTTATCTTTGGTTCTCTAATTTTGTCTTAAATTTCTTATTTTTACACTAATACAAGGAATTCTTTAAGTGTCAAATAATTACTTTAATAAAAGAAGTTTATTTTGTCACGTATGCATGAATTTATAATCAAGGCAAGTTTTTAAATACACACAAAAATTAAAAATTTGCAAATAAAGAAATCAAAAACAAAAAAATATATATGCTTAAAACAGTAAAAAAAAATCCCTAATAAAAAAAAAAAAAACTTTGTCGTTTCAACTTCAAGATATAAGTCCCCATATGGCTACTTCAATTTTTTTCAATAAATGAATTTATTGGCAACACTTGCATCATCACCTAAAATCTCATGGTCACAGAAGGTACCATTACGATTTTATAGCAAAAACAATTTTAATTTAAGCGCCAATTTTCATACAAAATTTTTATGAAATATAATAGAAAAAACCTTCTCCTTTAAAATTTTGTTTTTGTCGCTTGAGATTTTTTTTGTGGTTACGGCTCAATATATATTGAGACCCTGATTTGCCCGGTATGTGAAATAGTGTTTTTCCATCGAACTGTTTTCAACTTAATACGAATTTTGCACTGTAATTTTTTTTAATAGCTTATGATATGCCATTGGCTTTTTGGAAGGTAAATTGGCTTGTCATCTTCTATTATAAATGAAAAATTCATCAGTACACTTAGAGAAATCAAATCGCATAGCGGACATCGTAACAATGCAAAATTTCTAATTTTTTATTAAAAATGGCACAAAAACGGCTAAATAGACTTTCCCATTTATACGCTTGGCGATAAAATGGTTGTTTTGTTGGCAAATTGAGAAAAACTTAAAATGACAAAATAAGGGGTTTTTTAATATTTTTTTCACTTAACTCGAAGACTAAAGCTATGGTCACACTTTTTAAATATTTGACCAAATAGGCGTAACCACTCCTTTTGTAAATAGTTAGTGTAATTTAACATGGTGTTTTTATCAGAAAAACAAAATAATTATACTGCTAGACATAGCAGTATAATTATTAATATTTTTTTTGTGGTATCATTATCAAAATAAATATTGGAATTATGTACTAGATTACCTGTTGCTCACGTTTTTTTCTTCAAATATTTGCCAAATGTGACCATAGATTAAACGTCGAATCGTAAAGCGGTATGTCAAATCTTTATACTTTCATGTCATTAACTGGAAAACAAAAATTCGAATAAAAATCTTAAGCAGTTTTTTGCCGTTTACAAAAACCAAAAACGAGTAAATTTTAGCCATTTTTTTGCTATTCCAAAGAAATTTATGAAATCATGTCACAATGAAATGATTTCAATATTGTAATAACACATTGTCGATATTGAAAAAGTTTGTAACATAATTTCATATAAAATATGAAGATGTTGGTCTATATATTACAAATGTACCAAGTCACATGTATTAGATGGCTAATTCTGGCAGTCGTGATCAAATACTTTTCCGATTTGAAAGCAATTTTATTTCTAATTCTTTCAGTCGATACTTAACGAATCGAAATTATTTTTTCATTGTTGTAAAGCACTTATTGGAATTTATACAACACTGAAAAAAATAATTTCGATTCGTTTAAATTTGATATAAAATTTGATAATTTGATATAAAATTGTTTCGAATCGAAAAATTATTCGATCACGACTGCCATAATCGTGATCGTCGTGATCCTATATAGCGCCAAACAGCGGCTCTCCCTGTTGGTTCTTTCCTCTATGTGGTATTTCCATTTCAGTTTCCGATCAAGGATCACCCCCAACTACACTGGTTTCGTCCTGCCTGTGAAGAAAGGTTTAGTATATGTAAGAATTTTTGTCCTTCTTGTGAACATATTTCCATCTTCGCTGGATTAACGTTCAGCCCACTTGGTCGGGCACAGCCGAAGAACGTATTTAGGGCTTCTTCAGCCCTTGTACACAAGTAGTTAAATCCTTGCCCATTAGAAGTTTTACGACATCGTCTGAATAACGGATGGGTGCAAATCCTTCCCCAGTTAAGGTCTTTAAGAGACTATTTATCGTGTTCACCCATAGCACTGGTGATAAAATCCCACCCTGCGATATACTCTTCTCTTAATGGTCGCATCGTACATTTCGCAACTTATCCATATATTCCCTAGCATGTGGGTGATCCAGTCACTGGGCGCCCGGTCAACCCGAAACTGGTGTCGGTCAGTACGTTGTTAAACTCCCTCGATGTCAATACACACCATTGTGTAAAGTTTGCCATCGAAAGATTTCTGTATATAGTGTACGACCTCATTCAATGCGGTTTCCACTTATCTACCCTTTACATAAGCGTGTTGCCTATATTTCAGGTGGTTGTTCGGTATTCTGCTGTTAACCATGGTGTCGACTATCCGCTCCAAAGTTTTAGGTAGAAAAGACGTTAGGATAATCGGGCGATAAGCCTAGGGTCGCATAGTCCGGCTTTCCAGGTTTGGGTATAAATACTACTCTGGCCGCCTGACATCCAACCGGAGTGTACGCGAATTTCAAGCACGCAGTCTATATCACTAACAGATGAGTTGACGCCATGTCCACCTTCATCTGCAGGAGTACCGGGAAAAAATCATCCGGCCCCGCGGCCTTGTATGGTGCAAAGCTCCTGCTTGCATTCTTGATAATCTCAGTCGTAAAGACCGCCTCTTTACCAGGATCTCCGTACCCACTTAACCGTTGCTCTATTCACGATTATGAATCACGATCACGATCGTTTATCTTGTATAGTCCTTTTTCGTCTGCCATACAGAGTCAAAGACTTGTTTAGTAAAATATCATTACATTTAGTTTGAAAGACATAATTTTCTTTGATCGGATAAAAACGCGTGAGTCATAGTGGAGCCAATTTTCAACAATTATTCTCTTTTTCAAAGATGTTTTGTACCACAACTTATAGGAATAGTTTTATAATTTAGTTGTAGAGTCCATTTGATTGCAAATATTTGAAGCTGTAATGCGGCAAAATCTGGTTAAAACTGAAAGTCCTAAAAAAAGAAAACGAAAATATCACTCTTTCAAATTCTCCACATTTAATAATTTTCGCACTTTAATAGAAATGTATGCACGGAAAACAGTCTAGTGAATTAAATATGTAGTGGTTTTTTTATTATGGGTAAATGCACTTAAAGGACTTATCCCGTGACCAGTGAACAACATTTTATATTTAAAAGGAACGAATTGTGATAAGTGAAAACAAGACCTATCATATAACAAGATCTATAATATAGACATGGCTCATTTGGGACAATATCTGCGACAGGCATTATTTTAACCGAAATTGTATGTGTCCATTAAGGTTATTTTAGAGACCTGTTACAAAGTGTCAAAAAGCTACCAATTAACCCTCTCGTAGGACATCGCCATGTTAAAGTGACTTGTTACGTGGCAAGTTTAGTGTTGGTTCCCTTTCCCGTAGGGGTTTTTAAATAAAATAAATAAAACCATTTATAAACGTTTGCCTTTAGCTGCCAAGTTTTGTATTCGATTTTCATAAGTAAGTGATATTTTTTTGTTAGCCTGATCGACATTTCAATGGCTCGCTGTAATATTCTCATTAAACGTGAGTCGTACAGAAGGAATCAGAAGAGATGGCAGGGAGCGAATACTTGCTTGATGACCAGGACTCCATGGCCAGACTAGAACGCGGCGAGAACCCGCGTGCTTCTTGGTTTCGGTAGGGATCGGATTAGGACAGTGATACGGTCATGATAGGTCCCTCGGTGATAGGGACTCATGCGCAAAGAATGAGTCTGGATTATAATGACTACTGTAATAATTGTAATGATGCCAATGCCCCTCGAGGCTATAAGGATTAGGCATTTTGGGAGACCATAATTGCCATGTTTAGACGCTATGTCTAGTATATGATGAAATTGATCTCTCTGATTTGCAGGGCGACGGGGTGGTTCGAGACTGGGGAATAATCTGTTGGATACTGTCTGACTCTGGTCACTGGCTAAGAGAATCACAGAGGGGCCGCTATAAAGACCCAAGTGAAGCGTCTTCATGTCGGCAACGCATTGAACCTAACCTATCCTACCTTTGTATGTTGTTGTTCTTTTTTTATTTATTTTTTTTTTCTTTGATAAAACTGTTTTATTTATATTAATTTACATTGTCTTTGCTCACAAGTATTAGCAACAATTTCTGTCGCCTATAATTTCAAAAAAAAAAAAAAAAAAAAAACTGAACTGATTTTTATAAAATATACATTGTGTACTTCTGCCAGAAATATCTTTCGAAAGATGTATCCTTCGTTAAAATCCGTTGTCTTCTGTTGGCTTAAGATGGATAAGAATTAATCGTTTTGCCTATAAATATATATATGCGAATGATGATAATTAAGTATCTCTTTAATAGTTACAGGCAGCTCTATAAGAATTTTACAAC
The DNA here is from genome assembly GCA_943735925.1 of Pollenia amentaria. NCBI lineage: Eukaryota > Metazoa > Arthropoda > Insecta > Diptera > Polleniidae > Pollenia > Pollenia amentaria. The sequence continues at coordinate 165,938,408 of OX031009.1, forward strand.
AAGTTTGAACTAATGTTTACCAGAGTAGCGAAAAATCATTAGCGAACATAAACGCTTAAAAATTGTACTGTTCATTCATCCTCACTTCATACTCACTAATGAAAAGTGAGTAAATCAACAAATTCATATGTGAATTTGTCAGATATGAATAATTTAATTTATTCATATTAAAATTCTTTACAAGGAAAAAAGCAAAAAAAACAAAACGTGTCTACAATACGCACACTTGCTATTCGTGCTGTGGTCGTGCAAATTTTCGAGCAACAACAAGACTAATAAGAACACGTTGCTTAATTTATTTGTTTGCTTATTCCTTATGATTGAGGAAATGCAAGATATTTTTAATTCTTCACGTTCATGAGAGAGTGCGTAAAAAATTACCAATTCATGCTTGACTGTGAAAAGAGGTTAGAGATTTTTGATTTTTCATTCATGAGGAAATTTATGACTGCGTTAGTATGAACATTTCTGAGCTCTGTTAAAAACAGCATTTTTCACTCATATTTGTTTTTTTCCTCATAAATGTTGTGTGCCAAGAACTGCCAAACAGATTCAAACATCCATGTGTTTCATATGTACAGGTAAGTTTTACATTTTGAAGAAAAATAAAGTGTGATCGGTAATACATTTAACCCGTCTGGGAGAATTCTAGGAGCTGTGGATGCAAATTTATAAAATTATCAACGTTGTTCTTGGGAATACTATTATTTATTAAAAGATTTGTTTGTTGTGCTTAATTCCCTTTTTTAATAATTGATAAAAAAAAATACTGAAATTTATTGTTTGAGGATAAGCTGTTCCTATGCGCATTTCACTGGTTGCTTAGGCCAGCTCATCAGGAAACTTCCTCCTAAATAATTTTAGAAAAGCCAAAGCTATCAGCAAACAAGACTACAGAGGGAATGAGAATTACCTACATACATAAACTCAAAAAGTCTTATTTGCAAGGATGCCAAAGCTTAAACAAAATACCAAACAATAAATCAGTGATGAGCTTTTTATCTTTTCTTACATTTCCCGCTACAATTATTTAGAATTCTCCCAACATTAATTGTAGTTGTAAGTGGGTAAAGAAAAAACATATTAAAAACAAAAACAAAGTGCTTTTATTGTTTTCGCAAGAAATCAAAATAAAAACATTTTGCCAGTTCAGTTTTTTATGCACGTGCACTTGCAAAAATTTATTATCAAAGTTGTTTTTGGGAATACTATTATTTATTAAAAAATTTTGTTTGTTGTGCTTAATTCCCTTTTTTAATAATTGATAAAAAAATACTGTAAGAAGAGATACAAAACTCATCACTGGTTTATTGTTTGGTATTTTGTTTAAGCTTTGGCATCGTTGCAAATAAGACTTTGAGTTTATGTATGTGGGTAATTCTCATTCCCCCTGTAGTCTTGTTTGCTGATAGCTTTGGCTTTTCTTAAAATTATTTAGGAGAACGTTTCCTTATGATCTGGCCTAAGCAACCAGTGAAATGGCATAGGAACAGCTTTTCCTCAAACAATAAATTTCACAAAACCTTTTAATTTTATAAAATTTTAAACTTTGTTCCCTTAAGGAAAGGAGATACGGGCAAAGTATGTTCGGGAAAAATTAAGGGGGCAAGTCCTAAATTTTACCCTCTAGGAGTGCCGTTGTTGCAGTTCTGGAGTTTTGTATTAAATGTGCCCCTTTCCGCCCCCTCAATTTGAGTTTGATGGTGTGTGGGAAGGCGCAAAAAATTTTTTGGTATTCATTAACGACTGTGAAAAATAAAAAATTTAAGTTTTCTCCTCCTATCAAAAATTTATTTATATAAGCGCGCATACATGAGCAATTCTGAACTTTGGTATATATGGCACCCGTTGTGGGTATGGCTTATCCGTTATCATGCCAAAAATCGTATCCCGTGTAACATTTATATATTATGCAAAATAATATATATGTGTGGTTCCTAATCAAACAAAAATGTTGTTAAAAAGTATTTCTTTTTTTTACAATTTATCTTTATGAGCCTTCTATTGCGAGGTCTTCAGTGCTTTAAGGAGACGAACAGATGGATGGATATGGCCAGATTGTCTTAGAATTTTACAAGGATTCAGAAAATATATGCCTTAAAGGGTCACCGAAAATAATTTTGATGGCACGGAATGACATCATTAAAATAATCCAAATTTTTTGGGTACATAAAAAACAGAAAAAAATTATACACATTTTTTAAACATTTCGGCATAAATTTGAATATTATTTAAATTATTTACTAGAGATTTATATACAGCATTTCTCTTTTTATTACTGATGTGGACGTTTTTAGCGTTTATATTCGTAAATATTCAAAAAAATCTTAAATTAAAATATTTTTTTTTGTCATTTAACATGTGAAGTCATTTAAATTAATTTAACATTTATTTTATGTCTTTAAACACAACCATTTTATTACTCAGTGTTTAAATATTAATGTAAAAAAATTGTGAAAAAATTAGCATAAATTTTAGAGATATTACAACATACTCGTTCATATGTCATGGCATTAACTTAGATTTAATAACACAATATTTATATTTGTGGTTACTTATTAATATTTCACTGATTTAAGTGTAAAATAAAACTAACAAAAAAAAAAAAAAAAAAAAAAAAAAGGAGGCGACATATTTTGCTGCCATTAGAGCATTAAATTTAAGTCAACATTCGTATCTAGAGAATAAAAGCTTTCATTGTATTCTAAAATAAAATCTAAATAGATTTTACTTGTGTATCTTGATTTTGTTGACATATTTTTGGCAGATTACCAGACATTTACAAGATGTCTATCTATTTATTATTCTGTACAGTTCGGGTGACAAAAAAAAAAAAAAAAGTAAACAAAACTGTCCCATATGTTGAAAATAGCCCGACGTTGGCCACCGAATAAATCAGAAGCAATACATATTAAATAAGGTCAGAAGTTATTAGTTTTAAATTATATGGGGGTTAAAAGTAATAGTCAATTGTGACTAACAATTTTAAAACAAAGTACGTCATGACTTCGTTTTAGTCTGCAGCTTTTTTTGTAATTTCATGTTTCGACTTTGAAATTAAAAATGTGTTTAGTTTCGAATCAGTTTGTTTTAGACTTTTTTTGCACTTATTCCCTACCTACAACAATGCTGAAGACAGAAAAGCAAAATTCTAATCGTTTTACGAAATAAATATTTCGTTTTTTGTGAAAAAATGCTCAAACGTTAGTCAAAATATTAATGAATCTATAAAATCTAAAATCGAGCTAAGGTAAGTTATTCGTTAATCGAATGTTTTCAGAAGCTTAAACTCGTAATCGAAACGAGTAGTAAAGTTAATCGAATCTTTTCCTTTTTCAAATAGAACACAACAAGTTGTTATTCGTTTATCGAATATTTTCACAAGTTAAAATTCGTTAATCGAATTTTGAACTTGGCTTGCAAGTAATAAAGTAAATAGCATATTTTCCTTCTTTAAATAAAACACATCACTGTATTTATAAAAAAATATTACTTTATCACATCACCTTATTTACTTAATAATTATAACTACCACTCTTCACTACACTACGGAAAATCAATTACTACCCTTTTGTAAATTTTATATTTGCTTATATTTAATTTTTAATATCAATCCTGCCCGTAAGCAATTCTATGGAATTTCTGACCGATTTTTGTTTGTGACAAAAATTAATGGTAATTTTGTATGTGTGACCGGAAACAGGAAAATATTTTTTTGAACTTGTTTGTGTGCATCACGAACAAGTGCAGTTGCAAAATATTTTAAAATTGGTAATCATTTCATTAGTTAACAATTCTATGAAAATGTTTATTGTCATTATATTTTTTGACAAAATTATTAATAATTTTGGCTGTGTGACCGGAAAGGTAAAAGATAAATTGTAAAAGTGCAAATTGCATAATTCTAAATAATTTAAGGATGGCGCGTGTAGGGGACCATAATATTAGGGGTCACCATAACTCTAAGCCTGAGAACCCCAAACGGTTTTTTTGGGGCAAGTTTCATTAAGTACCATCAGAAGCTGATATTAAAATAAAGTGCACTTTTAATGATCTTGAAAATGTTGCAGTGGGTAAGCAAAGCTTCGTTTTTGCACTCATAACTGTTAGTTATATCTAATAACTGGGACCAGTGTGACTATCTTAGCATTTGTGCAGTTAATTTTAGCATTAAATTTTTTTTATTTAGTTGCGAAATTTTCATTTAGCACTTTTATTTAGCATATTTATAAAATATTTTAAGCTTTTTTTTAGCACTTTTAATTCTTAAAATTTGGACGAATAGTTTTATTTATACAGCTTTACTTTTTTTTATAAATTATTAAAAAAAAATTAAATTTTGTATAAAAATAGATAATTCTTATCTTAAAGAAACATCTTACCAGTCTTGTAAAAATTTAATATTCAGGGAATATTAAAAATGCCCTCGTCATGTTGATTGTAAATATTATTTGCCTTTGATATTATGATATAAAATTACAAATAAATTTCCCTTTGTATTTAGATAAAAATTCTATAGTGTGAATGTTTTGCTCTAAACTGCTGCTAAAAATATAAATTTAAATACTTCAATTTCTTAAACTATAAGAAATAAAATTATTTAAAACATTTTGTACAGCATAGAAATAAAATCGTTTTAATTTTGCATGTATCAGAAGTTTGCGGGCCACCTTAATTTAAAATTTAATATCAACTACCTGTGTTACATATTTATATGTATCTGATATTTTACCAAAATTTGTTAAAATATATATAACCCACATTCATATGAAATATTTTTGGTTAATCAAAGGCTTATTAAACAAATATTCAAAGAAAATTCGTTACATAAACCTGCTTTAAACCTAAAATATTTTTTATGAATAGGGGGGAAAATGTTTATTTAAATTTCGTTAATAAAATAAAATGTACGTAGTTTCGAATATAATTTCATACTGGTAATATATTTTTAACAAATATCTTGAAAGAATTTTTGCATTAATTTTAGCATTTTTTAAAACCATTTTAAGCATTTTTTGTCATATCTAATGCCAGATTTAGCTGCAAAATTTTTTAAAATCTGGTCAAACTGACTGGGAATGCTGTATATATTTACAGAAAAAATTATTTAATATCTCCAATCAGCAAATTTATTTTAAATTCATAATATCAAGCAAACAAGTTGTTGATTTTGCACCTATTACCAAAATGATTATATTGATTACTAAAAATTTTAAAATTTTGAAAAAATATATTCAATAAAGAATTTTTAATTTTAATTAAAAAAGTGATCAAAAAACTTTGCCTTTTTAAACAATGTGTTAATTTATTTAATTAAATATTGATAATTCCAAACAACAATTCTACATGTTTAAATTTTTATATTTTAAACGAAAAACTTCAATTAAGATTTTTTGTTATTTAATTAAAATTTTAATTGAAAATTTATTTCAAAACCACTAAAATGTTAATTAAATCAAAATTTAATTTTGAATTTTCTTTCAACTAAAAAAATAATTGATTCAATTATCACATTAATTAAATTTAAATACTTTTTAAACCATTTTTTTAATTGATAAAACACTTTTTTTTGTGTATATATATTGATTTTTATGGTTCCAGGGTGGAACAAAGGGATATAACGAAATCTTTCCATTGACTTTGCTTCGATTCAACTCATCGCTGCCAATTTTGTTACGGATTTGATTTGTATTCTCTACATTTTGTCGAGCTTGCTCCTCCTTCTGCTTCCTAAAGGTGCCCGTAGACGACATGTTTTTTTACATCTTGTCAAATTTCCCACTGTAAAATACATACATGGCGTGTGTTACCTTTAAAACATTGCATCCGTTAAAATCAGACGCAAATTTCAATTAGAGCGTGTTCTATTTTCTTCTGACAAACCATCTGACATCAGCTGTGTCAGAAATCTATGCCTGTAAGAAACCGATAGCGGCGATGCACTATTGACGGAATCATTAGCCGGCTGAAGTTAATATTTTACAATACCAATATATGTATGATAATTTCAACATTGAATAGAAATTATGTTCAAATATATAAAAAACATTAAATTATAATATCCTAAATTAGTATCTTCAAATTTAAAGAAAAAAATGTTAAGATGGCTGCACTCTTTTACGGCGCAAATAAACATTATTGTGGCGGCAGCGCGCTATTTTAAACCAAGAGCTACATTGTGTTCTGCAATAGCTATACGAAAAAAACTGAGACAATGTCGGAAGCAAATTATATGTACGTGTGTGACCAAATATTATAAACCTTATTTAAAACAGCAATTTTGACAGACATGAAAAATTACATGTGACATGAAAAGTTGATAAGGGTTCTGTTTTATATACATCTAAGCTAAGTCATTTAGTCTATTAAGTAACCTATCCAATTCTATTTTCTTTTTGCTATTTCTGGACGTGCTTTATGCCACAAACTTCTGTTTGATATGACGTTCGGCCGGAATATGTTTTCTTCATCCACCGTAATGATCTGGCAGCGAGTTCGTGTATCGCTTGTGGACCTTCAGCTAAGATAATCCCCCTTTAGCTGGGGTATAACAGCATGAACTAAGTTTAGTAAAATAAACATACTCAAGTGGCATTATTAGTGAAGCAGGCAAACCAAAAAAAAATATTTTGGCGACATCTGGACTAACTATATTACTAGTAATGAATGTGTGTGCCGAATACTTTTTTTTGGATATTTATCTGTCGAGTTATGGGGTGCTTAATTGTTGCCGTTTTGAAAAATTATTGTGTCGAACTAGAAACATATAAAGCAGGAAAATTCAAATAAGTGATGCTTAACAAATTTTTCGCCGACCGGTGATCAGTGTTGCCATTAGGATACGAAAGATACATTTTTCGTATCTTTTGATAACTTCAGGTACCATGTATAATCCTGATATTTTTCGTATCTTTTGAATCTGTACGCAAAATGTACAGAAATAAAATATTAAATTTTTCGCCTTTGACAAAGTTTTTTAAAATTATCATTTCGTTATGAATACTAAAAAAAAACAGTCACAACTAAATACAAAAATAACATGTATTATGTTGTTAGGTTTCTAAGTTCTTCTGTCGCATGTTTATTCTTGTGTATGTGTGTTAAGATGAAATCTTAGAAGAAAAATTTATATGAACTTTTTGATAAATCGCCTAAGTATAAATGCATATATTCAACTTATATTCATTTTTACAAAAATGAATTTGTTTTGACATATAATTAATTTTTGTTTACTGTATTTTTAAAAATTACATACGTAATATTTATGACTTAAATAAATATAAAAATGAATTTATATCATATAATTTTTTTTTAATAATATTCATTCAATATGAAATAAAAATGTTATGGTAATAAATGTTAAACGTTAAAAATGTATTTTTTAAATTCTTTTCAAAATGTATATTTTTGGGATAAAGTGTATCTTTTTGGAATCTAAAATGTATCTTTCTCGAAATTTCACTGGCAACACTGCCGATGCTTTAAATTACCATCACTCTTACTCTTTCTTCAATGTTTTATTCTATTGGTAACCTACTACACAGAAAAAATTATTAAATTTCTCCAATCAGCAAATTTACTCCAAATTTATAATATCAAGCAAACAAGTTGTTGACTTTTCACCTATTACCAAAATAATTATATTGGTTACTAAAAATTTTAAAATTTTTAAAAAATATTTTCAATAAATGATATTTTTAATTTAAAAAGTGATCAAAAAACTTTGCCATTTCAAACAATGTGTTAATTTATTTAAATTAATATTGACAATTCCCAACAACAATTCTACATGGTTAAATTATTTTAATTTAAACGAAAAAATTCATTTAAGATTTTTTGTTATTTAATTAAAATTTTAATTGAAAATTTATTTCAAAACAACTAAAATGTTAATAAAATCAAAATTAAAATTTTTAATTTTCTTTCAACTAAAAAAATAATTGATTTAATTATCACATTAATTAAATTTAAATACTTTTTAAACCATTTTTTTAATTGATAAAACACTTTTTTCTGTGTAAGATTCTCTTTTTGTTATTATCGCTCAACAGCAATGCGGAGAAAAATTGGTTAAGGGAAATCGTTTGATCATAAAAAAAAATTAATATGTCAAATAGGAAATGACCAATTTAAGCTTGAACTTTTTCAACTTCGACTTATTTTGTTTCCCTTATCTTTTTTACCAAAATTATCCCAGTGTGTCCTCATTAAACTGTAAAAGTTTGAGAATAAGATCTCCACGCATAACCTCTAAACCGGAAGTGATAATTTCGAATATACATTTTTTTAACTTAGAGCCAATTTTCTTGAAGTCTCTAGTTAGCTTAGAGTATACTCAAAGTACTGCAAACTTTTGGAAGAGGGATATGCATTAGCTTAAAATACACGTAAATAAATGTTCTGGGTTGTCGATCTATGAAACCGGAAGTGATCATGTCATTAAAATTTATTTTTCTAATTAATACCCAATATTTCTTATTTTTAAATCGGAATAAGCCTACAACGACCTAATTTTATTGTATTTATGTATATAGTAAAATTATGCGAAATTTCGGCCAAAAATTTTTTTCGGGTTTTCTGCTTCACGAAAAATACCTCTTCAACTAAAAACATTTAGTTAATTTAAATAAAACTGTTTTAATTGATTAAATTTGTACCAATTTTAATTAAAAAAAATACCTGTTGATTAGAATATTAATTATTATTGAGTTTCAAATAAAAGTTGTCGTTGACATAACGACAATATTTCTTTTAGTAAACAATTGTGCCAAAGTCTAAGGTGTATTCTAATACCACTTTATTACATTAGTTATACACAACAATAAATGGTTTTGGATCAACATGCCACCCACTTAAAATATACATATATTCCAACTTCTAATAAAGTAATCGATTTATATGTGTATGTACGTATGTTTAAAAATATACCCTGTACTTCATAAAACAAATTAAGTAAATGATTTACAGTAACAGTTGCTGAAATAAATAAACTAATAAAAAAATTAAACCTGGACAAGAAATATAAATATAATAAATTAATCAATCATGAATTTTATGAACACCGCCCCCACCCCCTTCCCAGCAAAAAAAAAAAAAAAGAAAAAAATACGGTAAACGGTAACAATTGGTTAAACTTTATTTCGTTTATATATTGAAACGCCCAAAGGGGCTGTAATCGATTCAAGGTCATTGTCAATAAAGTTAAATATTTGTTGCTGCTGAAGGTTTCACTATAAAATTTATTGACTTGGCAATTCTTTGGCATGTAAATTATTTGTCTGTCTGTCTGTTTGACTAAATTAATGACTTGGCAAGTGAATGAATAACTTACAGGTCGTTTCTTCCTTTGCAGGTTTGAATGGGAGTTAAATAAAAGGAAAATTGTTCAATGAATTGTTGTTAACTTACATTTACAGTTCCCATAATAATTTGTTTGTGTAATAAATTTTTTTTAAAATGATTTCTGTGACGATTTATGTTAGTTGTTAATTACAGAAGACGGCAATTAACTTTGGGGGAAATTAACTAAATGCTATTGTCAAGCATGTATAACGTAATTAATTTTTGTTCAATTATTTTCGGGTTTCAAAAATACTTTGGGGCATTTTATAATACTTACAATAAAAACTGTGCCAAGTGCCAACGTTAGTTTTGATTAAGTCTGAGCTAATAAAAATGTCGGATGTAGGTCTAATGTATTGGAGCCAGTATTAATTGTTAACTGTTATTTACAAAATCTGTTTCCGGAATTGTTTTTAAAGACTAATTTTCTGTATCTTGTACTATTTTTTTTTGTCTTTGATTTTTTTCTAATTTTAAATTGAACTAAAAAGAAAAAACTTTTGCTTTCAATTGTGGTTTGTTTTTTAAAATGGCGAAAAGCTTCAAAATAAGTTAATATTGGTACATATTATAAATCATTTGGGGTATTCACAAGGTGTGCTATCATGGTTTATTGTCATAATGTTTTAACATTTTACAATGGTTTAAAAATATTGTTGTTGGTTTGTAAACAAAAAGTGTCTTAAATAAATAGAACGTTGCCTGCTATGTTTATTGTGCTGTCGTAATTAATAGCACATTAAATTATGAGGGGTTGCTCACAACAGTCGTATTTTTTCATGTTATTTTTTTAAGACATATGACTTTATGGCACCTTGTGAGTCCTCCAATTATGTAATAATTTGCAATTTCTTATGTTCGTCCGTCCGTTTGTCCGACTGTCCATTTAAACCTTGTGCGCAAAGTACAGATCGCAATTTTATAAATACATGGTTTAGTGTAATTTAGTGAAAAGGTTTTAATCGTCACAAGAACAAAATCTATTGAAAATGGTGAGAGTCAGTCAATAATTTCATATAGCCCCCAAACAAGCTTCTTTCCGGAATAAAGTCTTTTTGCCCACAAACCATTTTATTTTATTGGTATTTAGATTAAATTCAGTCTAGACTTATAAGATTATAATCTAATCATCTTACCAAATATTATTGGAATCGGTTCATATTTGACTATAGCTCCCATACAAATAATATTCCCGAATACAACTTTTATTGCCATAACATCTATATAAATGTTGTTATTGACATACAAACTGGTGGCAATTGCTTTAACGAAGTTATGACAAAAATGTTGTGTTTGAAGGTCTAAAAGTATCTATGGGTCCATATAAACCTCCATCCTAAAATCACTTGAAGGTAAACAAATCTCATATAAGGACGAAATCACGTGAAATTTAAATCGACAAAATTTGGAAAACTTTCCAATGTTCATAAGAAAATTTCCTTTCATATACCTCATCCCTAGAGGGAAGCAAACTGACACCATAGTAGTCCCGTTATAGGCCTTTGGTGGTAGAGACCGGTTCTAGTGCTAACACTTTATATGAATAGGACCTATCTGTTTTACATGGGGTTGTCAGTAGAGGGGGTAAATTGACACTATTTGACAAGTCAGACATTTGACAAGTCAGACATTTGACAAGTCAGACATCCGTTCTCAATAAACGTCCCAATAAAAAATGGAGCTTGCAACGAAGCAGGTTTGTAAGGGAGAAACGTAAAAGTTTCGCTTACCATATCGCTTACGGAAGACATGAATTTTATATGGCGAGTTCCCACTTTGAGGCAATACATTTTTTTACACAGAAAGTGCTTTATTCAGCGCATATAGAAATAAACGAATGTAACGATACGCTTGGCACATTGAATTTTTTGTTACCGTTATTCTTTTATATTTTCCCTTACAAACCAGCTTCGTAGTAAGGGAATGTCGAAATTTTATATATATTTTTTTTAATTTATTAAGAATTCGTTCACTTACCTTTCTTTATATCTGTATGTCTTATTGCGAAGCGCTTTTTAAAATGTACCATTAGTCCTTCGCAAAATAGGAAATTTTTTGATTGGGGTGTTTAGTGTTAATTACTTAAATGGAGTATTATTTCAATAAAACAAGTCCTAGAACTAAATTTAAGCGCCAAATTTTAGAAAGTCCCAAAAAAATGTGTCACACCACCGGTGAATACTGTACTGCAATTCATTACTTTTTCTACCTTTTGATTCTTTATATACAGTTAAATGAATGGTGCTCCTTTCACTGGTCATGAGTTTTTTCTTTTTGTACTTGTTCTATTTTCACAAATCCCAGGACCAGTCTGTTGGAACAATTGAAACAAATTTCTCGCAGGGATACTACGTTTTTACAAAATTGAAAATTTTTTAGGGATTTCCATTTCATACTCTCTAAAATTTCTTTTTAAATACTGCGGTTTAGGGTAACCTATAGTCGGCCTTGACCGAATTTACTTTTTTACGTGCTTATTAATGATTTTGTATTCAACACTTTTGTTTTTTTTTTTTTGGAAACAAAAGTTTTCCGGTGTTAGGAAGTTTAGAAGATTTGTTGTCGATTTTAATTATTAGTTTTTTATTCAATAAAAATTATAATAAGCCTTCAAGGCCAATCTTACACTTTTCTTAGGAGCATAAGGCAATAACACAAATTGAAAATTTTTAATTAATTCTATACGATAAAAACTAACCAGAATTCATTCAATTATTATGGTTCCTCAACTTTAATGCAAAACAAAAAAAAAAAAAAAAAAAAAAAAAAGGAAGTAATTAAAAGACAAGGTCCAAGCAAATAATTAAAATGAATAAAAAAATTCTTAAAGCACTTTATTTTAAATAATTTAAAAGTCTAAATATTGTTCGAATGTGAAAAATAGGCATTTCAGTTGGTCAGTAATTCCAACAACAAGCAATACGAATTGAAAAAGATCTCTCATGGATTAACATTTAAGGATTACTAGTAGATCGGCAAATTATAAAGGTGTTGAGCGGTTAACCCTCTAATGCCCATAACCGCCTTTAGACTTGGTTCATATATGCAATTGTAAAATTTTCATTTCTTACAATATATTACCATCAGGAGACATTTTCCCAAAAATGTTTAGAAAAGCCGAGGATATCAGTTAATAACACTACAGAGGGAATGAGAATTACGAGCACTCAAAAAGTCTTTTGCAACGATATCAATGCTTAAACAAAACACCAACAATAAAACAGTGAGTTTATCTTTTCTTACATTCCCCACTACAATTAGATTTTCTTACAATTAGGGATTTCTTACAATAATTTATTAACTAATTTCTCAAAATATTAGTGTTACCCGAACTTTAGTTTGTAAAAAACTTGATTTATGGCAACACAATAGTTGGTTTGACTAAAATTTTAATATTAATTTGAATTTGCTCACAATGGTCCATTTCTATTAGTTTGTGAAAAAAGTTAAATTTGTGCATCGGAAGAAGGATATTTGGAAGTGATAAAATAATTTAACAATTTTCAATAGTTTGTTTGAAAAGTATTTCAATTCAATTAATGTGATAATTGCGCAAAAATTACAATTTTAATTTAATTAACATTTTAGTTGTTTTGAAATAAATTTTATATTAAAATATTTATTAAATAACAAAAAATCTTAATTGATTTTTTCGCTTAAAATAAAATAGTTTATAGCCAATCCCACGATGTCACACGTTAACGTTCGCCTAGAAAATTACATTTAAAACAAAAAAAAAAAATTCTAAAAATTGTTTTTGTTTTGAATGTAATTTTCTATGCGAACGTTTACGTGTGACATCGTAGGATTGGCTATTAATCTTATAGAATTGTTGTTGGGAATTGTCAAAACTTGAGCTATATTTAATTAAATCAATTAACATATTGTTTGAAACGGCAAGGTTTTTTGCTCATTTTTTTTTAAATTAAAATTAAAAATAATTAGTATTGTGGTTTTTTTATTGAACTTTTAATGGGCTTTAATCCAAATTTCGATATTGTAATCAGGCTTAATAGATAGTTTTTTTTAAGAAAGGAACATGAAATGAATTAACATTTATTGATAATTTTTTCATTCTTGACTGAGCTGGGAATTAAACCCAGGTTTTCACTAGTTTTACTTGTAACCACACAATCTCTTCAGAGGGGTTTGCTGTTTAACACTCACCGCCATTGACGACGGATGACGTCAATAGTCAAACATCAATCTTTAAACTAAATGGTATTTCGCCTTGGTAGATTTTCTTTGAATGAATGATAACCTATTTTCATTGATCTACATGTTCTTCCTTAATTCTGTTTTTCGTAGTTTTTGTCAAGAATTCTTCATGAAATCCAAAGTACATTTTTTGTTTTTAATGTTTTTTTTTTTTCTTTCTTTTTCTTGTTGACTTTTTCAGTACAACTTAAAGGACAAATGTAAACATATAGTTCGTGCCTTAGCTGTTAGCAATAATTAGTATTGTGTTTATTTTATTGAACTTATTTTATTATATTTTTATTATTTTATTGAAAATAAAATGTATAATTTATTGAAAAAAAAATTCAACATTTTCAATTTTTACTATTTTGGTAATAGTTGCAAAATCAACAAATTGTTTTCTAAATTCTATGAATTTGGTGTTTAGAGACAATTTTTAAAGTTTTCTTTTTAGTCAAGGTACTATATTCAAAGTAAAAAAAATCAAAATGTTATAGTCAGCAGTAAAATATACGGAATAACTTTTTCATTCTTGCTGAATTTGTTTTTAAATTAAGTTATTTATTTCATTTAACAGTTCAATATACAAATAAAAAATAAAGGAATAAAATAGTTCATATTAATGTTTTAAAACATTTTTATTTTGAAAATAATTGTTAAATTAACTGTATATTTTTATTTTTTTAAAACAGGCACTTTGTTATTTGGCCATGACGCTTTTGCAACACCCATCTACAGACGTACTGGGGCGTTAACGCAGAAATTTTTTAAATGTTATTACGTTCATATGATATAGTCAAAAATAAAGGTTAACTTAGAAAAACCACTTAAATATTAACAAATTAGAAATTTCGGCATTTCCATCGTTATAAGAAACTGGAACATGGAACATTCCGATTTGCTTTGCCCTGCTGGCAAAAAAGAATCAGCTCGCTTGGTCAATTCTCCTTGGCTTCTGAAAAATAACATATATGTTATAATAAATTGTATAATATTATTTAGCTTGAGCACTGTTTCATATTCCTGAAACAGTGCCGTTATTGTCTTCCGCTAAAAACCCTCATGCCAAAAAGCGACTTAGAATAGTGATGATACATTTTTGGCTTTAACTTCAAAGTATTATGATGTATTGGAACTCAGCCAAAATAAATTTCAACCACTTTAATGATATTGTAAAAATTATATATCATTTTTATATAAAGAGGAACATTTATGGTAACACTTAACTATTGTTCTTTAGAATGTGTTGTTTGTACACACAAAAATTTAATCTTTCAAAGTCTAAAGGACTAACCTTAAAGAGGATAATTTTGAACATCCTCACAGTGATGTGACCCTAATCAAATGAATAAGATTTTTGTGTAGATTAACAATCCAGAAAATATTTGAGGGCCTTTAATTAAGAGACTAACACAAGAAATGGTGTAATTTATATAAATATTTACAGCCTTGCCTCCGATGTCGATCGCTATCGGTCGCTTGCATATTTAACAACATGCTGACCAACAGTTTTCAGCACGACAAGTCGATTGACAATGCAAGCGACCGATAACGTAACAGTTTTCATACCAATTTGCGGCCCACTTAGAAATATTATGCGAACACAAATGTCATAATCAGTCATTTGTGTTGAAGTTGTCGACATTGACATTTTGTTAAACTATTTAACAAAATTTTCTTTATATACGGGTTAATTCCAAACACAATGCTTTTTTTTCGTCTCAAGCTTTTTATTTCTTTCATGTAAAAGAAAATAAAAAAACAAAAACGGCAAGTAAGTTCTAAAATAATTAGCAACAAACAAAAGTAGTTGTTATTATTGTAAAACTTTCTGCTAAATTGTGCAAATGGTGCTTTAACTGTATATCATGCCTATTACATACAAATATACCTGTCTCCACACATGTTATTCATTAAGCAACATGGAAAAAGAGTTGAAAACAATAGAACAATAATAAAAAATTCAACTGTTTTTCAATGATTGTATTTATTTTTATTGCTTTTTCCTGGTTTTACCTGAAAAATGTTATCAATGTCATTTTGACGTTCTAATTTTACTTTGTCACTGCGTTTTTTCCGTAATGTCACATTTTTTTTAATTAAGTCATAATCATTACTTGAGCGGTTTCGTTTGCTTTATGTGCATCGCTATTAAAAAGTGCAAGAAGTGATAAATTGATTAAGATAAAAAATAAAATAATAAAATCAATTATTTGGTGTTTTCAAGTGAATTTATAATCGCACGATGGTAAGTACAGCTAAAAATTTCCGTACTGTCACACAGTTATTTAATAAAAAATCGTAAAAAATAAAATAAATAAAAATGTATATTAATATATTACGAAGTTTTGATCACTTTTTCTTGTTTTTATTTTCCGTGAAATAACTTTTTAGAAGAAAAAAACAAAAAAAATATCACAAATTTCTTTACTGTCACTTTTAAGTAAAAAGGTTTTTTTTATTTTAAAAGCTTATTTCTCGAAAATTCTGATTGATTTCAATACTGTAGTTCTTTTGATGTAAAGATAAAAACAAATAGAAAAAAAACCAATCGGGAATCAATTTTTTATGAAATATTCACAGATTCCGATGAATAGATTTGTTCATGAATTTTTTGTTAATATAATTGGATTACTTTTATTTTTTGTTTCGTTTTTATAAAAAAGAAAAAACAAACAGTAACCAAAAACAAAATAATGAATAAATGTTTAAGTTTTCGTTACACTTGAAATTTAAATTGGATTTTCTTTACTGTCACAAAAAATACTGTCACTTATTTATTTTTTCAAGTTTCCAGCAAAATACAACAATTTCTTCCAAATTGTTTGAAGCAAATTTGTTACTTTAAATGTAAGCTGCACAAAAACAAATTTTTGTAAAAAAATTACTTTGTTTTAATTCTTGAATTATAAAAGGAAAAAAAAAATAATTGGAATCTCTTCGAAAAATAACTTTTTGCTATTACTAACCCGTTTTTTTTAAGAAAAACATCCAAAGCTGGTAAATAATAAGTGAACGAATGCGATAGTAGGCTTTGTTCTAACATTTTTGCATTAATTTCTAAGTTTTGTAAATTTTTGTTAAAAGTGACATTCCGGAAAATATTTCACCAAAATGCAATAAAAAAGCAAAACAAATTTTTTTTAAAGAAACTAAAAGTAATTTCGCAATCTGCACAAATCTTAATGCAAGTAAACAATTTCAGAGAATGAATTCCTCAACCTTAAAAAAAAAAAAAAAAATGCTCATGTACACTACTTTTGGAATTAACCCATACACACACAAAATAATTTTTTTAAAACACCACCACTTATAAAATTATATTCATATGTAGATTTTTAAAATATTTTTATAAAATTATATTCTATATATTTTGTTTGTTTACACCTTCGTTTTCTGTTCTGATTTGGTTGTAGCTAGAGTTCTATTTTTTGGCTTAATGTATATGTTTTGTCGATTTTTTATTCCAAACTAGCGTTTTGTTTATGGAATTGATGATGTGGCAATACAGTCATTTGACAATAAATAATGAATTACGTTAGATACATCAAACCTGCCGAACGACAAGTCGATAGTTAGCGGGCCGCTTAAGAGAACGATAATGACTGACTTGTTTTCGCTCGCTTGAGTTGTCGATCGACATCGCGGGCCTGGCTGTTAATATCGCTCTATCTTCAACACTTAAACTGCTAGAAAAAAACTAATGATGCCATCGTAGTCAACACCAAAAACAATGGACAGAAGTCTGGAAAATGTTTGTGTGATGACCTGTGTTATTTAAAGAAATTCGGACAAAATTATTAAAATATATCATACAAACTAAAAAATTATTAACAATTTCACAATTACTATTAAGTTTTTTAAAATATTTAGCTGTTAAATATTAAATTTTTTAAAACCAGAAAGATTTTTTTTTTTTTAAATCCAAGAAAATTTTAAAATAATACAACATTTTATTGCTCTTAAATCTTGATTAATTTTTATGTTTATGTTGAAAAGTTATTTGATAAATAATTCTTGTAAAATATATAAAAGTTACATGGCATGAATGCAAAATTCAATTTTAATTCAATTTGCTGATAAGAGTCATTGTAAATGAAAATAGATTGTAGATTCGATAAATGAAAAAGTTAATTATGTTTAGTAACCCACAAATACATTACTGTATTTTATTTGTTCTCATACATTAGAAAAATTCACAATTGTTAACACTCCATGTGGCATGTTTTGGAAATAAAGAAATTTTTTTGAAAAAATCAACATTAATTTATTTAAGTGTATAAGTAACGAAAACTCAATTAAACAGCTCTGTGTGATAAAAATAGAAATGGGCTTACATGACGTTATACATATCTTTTTAATTCCATTTAATATTTACATTGTCGCACACATACACGCGCGAGTATTTAAAAGCGTACCTTCGAAAGAATGAATTTTATTTGGAATTAATTCGCTACAAAAAAAGGAGAAAAAAATCAACTTGAAATTTGTTTATTAACGATTATTTGAAATCAATTATGTTTAAATAAGAATTAAACTTTAATTTAGCTTAATATTTTCTTAAATAATTTCCTAGATAACTGCATAATAATGGAGGAGAACAATTTGAATATTTTGGCGGCGACTTGAATATTTTTTTTTTCAGCCATTTGTGAAATTTCAAATGAATAACAAAAATAATTATTTACTCTTTCGCACTGTTGCCAATTTAGTATTTTTAATGCTAGATCTAACATTTTTTAAACTCATTTAGTATGAAAAAACGCTTCTAGAATATAGCACTTTTTCCATCATTTTCCCAAAATAAATTGTCAATTTTAGATTAAACGGAAATCGTTTAATCTGCTTCGTTAATCATAAGGACGAAGAATATATGTATATTAGGCATATAATAGGGATGCCAATTGGTACTGGTTTTCGCAAATCCCGGGATTCGGGATTTCAAATATAAAATTTTTCGGGATATCGGGATATATCGGGATTCGGGCTTTTTGAAAGTCAAAAGAAAATGCTTTTTATAGATATTTATTAAAAAACGTCTTTAAAAGAAGTTGACAAACAAAAGTTTTATAATTCATTTAAGATTACAAAGTTATATATAACTTGCATTTAACCCGCTACTTCGTTAGCGTCTCCTTTTCTTTCTTGGACATATTTTTACGCCAAAGTTTATGTTTCTAGGCTTTAACAGTACGAAATAGTACCAAAAGACCACTCTTACAGATTTAATATATAAATTTAATATTCTGTTTATAGGTCTAATTTTAACGGAAATTAAAAAAGTACCAGGTAAAAAACAAAAAGTACCAAAAAGCCCCTCTTACAGATTCTCATTCACTCAGGGCCTTGGATGTTCAATTTCATGTTTCTATGGCCAATACTAACGGAAATTTAAAAACTACCAGTTAAAAAACAAAACTGTACCTCAAACCCTCTTACAGATTCTCATTCACTCAGGACCATGCATGTTTAATTTTATGTTCATAGGTCCAATACTAACGAAAATTAAAAAAAAAACAGTGAAAGAACGAAAAAGTACCAAAAAGATCCCTCTAACGAATTCTCATTCACTCAGGACCTTGCGTGTTTAATTTTATAATTATATGTCTAATATTAATGAAAATTAAAAAAGTACCAGTTAAAGAACGAAAAAGTACCAAAACTAACCCTCTAACAAATTCTCATTTACTCAGGACTTTGCATGTTTAATTTTATGTTTCTATGTCTAATACTAACGGAAATTCAAAAAGTAACAGTTGAAGAGCAAAAAGTACCCTTATAGGGTCCAATATTAACGATATTTAAAAAAATTGCCAGTTGTACAACCAAAAAGCTAAAGTAAGAAATTAAATTTCCCGTATTTCCCCTTTTTGGTAATTTTTTTTCTCCCCATTGAATACGTTTATGTCAATAAATAAAAAAAAATATTTTATAAAAAAAGTTCCAAAAATAGTTACGCTTTTTACCCCTTAAACGTCCGAATTTCTAAAAAGTACCAAGCTTGTATTTGGATTTTTTAGCTAAGTTTCAAATGTGATATAACACTTATTTTTATGTTTATGGGTTTTAAAGATAGGTGGGGTGACAAAAAAGTACCAAAATACAGGTACTTTACTCCCTTTACTCCGTTAAAGGGCTGAATTTCCAAAAAGAACCAGACACCTGTCCGCTTATTTTTCTAAAGAACAACGATAAGTATTAAATTTTTTTTGTATCTCTTTTAATTTTAGAGATATAAGGTTACCGAATTTACCCGTTTTTACACCCTAAACATTCGAATTTCCAAGAATCCCTTCTTAGTGGATCGGTTTGGGGAGAGACCAAGCCCTGGTCCAAATTTCAAGTTTAAAACTTCAGTCGTTTAGGCTGTGCGATGATGAATCAGTCAGTGAGTCAGTCAGTAACGTTACAATTTTATATATATAGATGACTATATTGATATCTAAAATTTGTAAAAATTTTAAATTTGACCTTTTTCTTAATTATTAATTTAATTAAAAATATGATAAACAAAACGTACAATTTCCAACAATATATTTATTGATTCAATTAAAAAATAATTAACATAAAATCTATAGTTTATTCAATTACCTCAGTTGATTTAAACTAAACAAAAATATAATTAATACAGTAATTTTATAGAACAAATCAATTACTAGAATTTATTTGTAAGATTCTATTAAAATTTTTGTAATATGAATTAATTCATCTTTGAAATTTGAATTCGAAATTAATTAACAAAATCAATTTTTAACCAAAAAAATCTTATTTTAACAAAAACACATTTGTATACCCACCACCACAAGTGGTAGGAAATATATAGTGTATAAGTTACGCTACTTAATTTCGTGAAATCGCTCCATAAATTATTGTAGGCCCATGCTCACTCTCGGAAAACACTTTCATGAGCCTAAACCAATGAAGAGTAAAGTTAAAATTTTGTATTTGGTGCACCAGTGGAATTAAGTAGAATATTAAACCACATGGAACTTTTGGTTATTCTTTTTGTTTTGTGGATTTCAAAACACATTTCTTTCTTTAATTAAATTTCTTCCTTAAATATTTTCAGCACTTCTCACATCAAAATTTCTTTATACTTGTTGGGCACGCTCAAAAAGAATAACAAAGTTTTACTTTTTCGTTTCGTTTTCAATGACAGTTTTAACAGAGTTAATCAAATTAATATAAAAGATCAATTTTGTGTTCCCTATCCTCTCAAGTGAGAATGTCATGATGAATTTCTTTTTATAAAAAAGGTAAAACATTAAATAAAGTTAGCGATCCCGACATTTTTCGGGATCGGGATTCAGGGATTGGCATCCCTAGCCTATAACTAAATTTTACGAAAAATTTGACATGGTGGCAAATATTTTACATGTAATGAATATCACTTTTTTTAGGTGTTTTAGGTTCAAAAATTTTCCGCACCAAACGTAATTTCTAAAAAAAGACAAAGTTGTTTTTGAAATATTTTTATTTTGAAACACAAATGTTTTCAATGGCTTAAAATTAAAAGTACACCTATCCGTTTATTCGACTCTTTGTTTTGCACGATTTTACTCTTACACGATTTTTTTGGTTTTGGCTTATATCGAGGGATGTGAAAATAACCTCAATTACACGATTTTTGATCTTTAATGTTTTTAGCAAAAATTATTTTTTTTTAGAAAATATATCCTGTAGAATTATCCAGAATAGTTAATTCATAAATATAATATTTACGTTCACTACTCTTTATTTTTCGAATTTATTCTATGAGCTAAATTTCAGCTATGTATTTTTCTGTACATAAAATACACTTCGTTGCTATCCAAAGGATAGCTAAGGTAAAATGTTATAAGAAGATACAAGATAATAGTCTGATAGTGTATTAAGTCATGCCTGAAAATTTAAGGAATAGAACTATTACAAAAAAGCTTTATAAAATACATAACTGAAATTTGGCTCATAGAATAAATTTGAAAAATAAAAAATTTTGAATATAATAAAGTAATTTATGAAAGAGAAATAGTTCAAGCTTTTAAACAGAATTTCAAATTAATGTATATTTCCAAACGTGTATTTTCGTATGGTACCACTGGCCTTAAATAAAAAATTGTTTTTTTTATTAACACACAAGCATAAAAATATATCAAAAAATCAAAACAATATTTATCGCTTATTTGCACACCCGTTATAAGCATTTTACGATTTTATCCATCCAAACGTGTGTTTGCTATTTAAACTAGCCGAAATTGATTTAATTATAAGCATTTGTGATAAAATTTTAATAAACTTCAATGAAAAAATTCTTATATAAGCATCGTTTTAAGTTATTTATTCAAAACTAAGTTAACAAAATTTTGATTACACTATGAATTTATTCATGCACTTTTGATGCAAGTAAAATAATATTTTTCATGATGCTGATGAAATTAAGTGAGTTTTCTTTATTAGCACAGAATACGCATATGAGCGAGTTTTTATAAATGCATTTCTTGTTTTAAAACACCGGGTACATTTTTTATTCAGAAATAAAAAAATATTTGTGGAGTTGGTTTTTGCAAACTGTGTATGGTATAATTTAGTTAAAATTTTAATAAAAACAAAGCGAAAAAAAACCAAAATTCAGAGACCATCTAAAGACTATGTAAAGCGGATAGTTTCTAAATTTATTTTCATTCTCAAAGCGACAATAAAATCTATAAAAAAAAGGAAAGTATAATTACAAACATTTTTGCAGCTGAAACTATTTAAAAAGAGCACGAGAACAACTTCGTTCGTTTGGGACACTAAAATTTTAAATATGGAGAGTAAATAATGATGTCAGTAGAAGATCAAACTCAAAAACTAGTCCCAATTGATACCATAGCAATTACAAATAAAGCTTTGAGGGTTTCTATAATCTAAAATGAAAAGGTGAACAAACTTTAGCTTATATACTATATGCGGCTAAAGAATATCTCAAAAAATTTGCTGCAATTATTGCTGCCAATTTATACATACACTCCTCGTCAAGTCTTCAATGCAGTCGAATTGAATTTAATTTGCTATAAAATAAATAAATTTTCTAAACAAAATATCAAATATATTCGTATTTGGGTCTATTTTAATATACACCATTTCTCATACAAAAATTTTTCATTTCGATTTACACTATTTTTTCAGGAACACATCTATCGTGTAAATCGAGCGATAGGTGTAACTGATGATTTACACAACAGCAAAATTTCTTGAACAATTTTAATTGCACGTACAATTATAATTGCAGTGATTACTTCGCTGAACTTTCTGAATAGCTGATGGTTTTTTGTCCCAATGTCTGGTAAAACATTCAATTGCTTCTGCAAAGCCGAACAATGATTTTTGTAGGGTGGTGAAATTATTTTTGTTGAAAGTATAATCAGAAAACCATACTACGCTTTAAGCATCACTTACAAATTTATAAATAGAAAAGAAGAATTCTTGGCAAAAAGTATGAAAAAAAAACAGATGTAAGGAGGACAATCAATCAATTAAAAAAGATAATCATTCAAAAACTAATTTGGAGCTATCAATTTGGTTTAAAGATTGATGTTTTGTTACTGACTGCCAGCCGTTGTCAATGGCGGTGAGTGTTAAACGACAAAGATTTCTAAGGATTTCTGTGTGGTTACAATCGAAACATGTCAGGGCAACCTGACCGTGAACGTGGGTTCAATTCCCAGCTCAGTCAAGGATGAAAAATTGTCAAAAAAAGCTTTAATTCATGTTGTTAAATTCCTTTCTTCATAAAAATAATTAAATGTAAATTAATTTTAATCAATTTTAGCCTGAATAAAACATTAATAATTTCAACATTTATTTTTTTATTTTTCGAATTTATTCTATGAGTTAAATTTCAGTTATAAAAGTCATTCCTAAAAAATTCATTGAATAGAACTATTACAAAAAGCTTTATAAAATACATAACTGAAATTTAAATCATAGAAAAAATTCGAAAAACAAAAAATAAATGTTAAATATAATAAAGTTGCTTATGAAAAGAAATAATTCCCAATACCTATTCATTAAAAATTTTTTAATTTAATTATTAAGAAAATGGCTACATGATGTTATAATAAAAGTTAATGCGTTTGTTGGAAAATTTAATACGAATTCGAAAAAAAATACTCTTTTATGCTCTATTCGGCTAAGCTATGCCATTTTTCTTATTTGCATAAATTTTAAAAAGTTATATGCCTAATATATAAACTTTATAGGGTCTTAGATCTAAATTCTAGAAATTTTAAACGGAATGAAAAACTTATATATAAATATATATATATATATATATATATATATATATATATATATATATATATATATATATATAAGTTTAAGTTTAAATTTATTCAAACTGTACTGGCTACAAATGTTACACAGTGCAAATGAAAGTACAAACAAAGAACAAAAAATTTTATTTGTTTAGTAAAGGATGTGCAAAAAAGTGGAATAAAATTTATATTACGTTTATTATATCGTGTTTAGCAGCCAGAGATTTTCATCTTAGACCTGTGTCCTTGCGTAATTATACATTTTGCCACAGTTGTAAAGGGTATATATATATATATATATAAGGGCGGGTCGTTTTCTAGGGACGCAAAAAAAATCGCCCAAGTAACAAGGAAAATCGTATTCTAGGGAACAAAATAAGAAACTTTGCCCAAGGAACCATAACTTTACAATGAATTGTGGTGTTCCTTATTTTGATCCAAAGTCGAATTTTGAAAAATCCCGCTTTGACCCATGTAAAATGCCCCAATCGAGTCTAAATGTATGACCGTCTCCTACTAACTATGGAGGCCCGAGCCACCCTTGACACCTAGGCGTTATTTAAATCGACCCGCCCTAGTGTACATATTTGCCATCTATCAAGTTACTTGGTTACGTATGAGTATTATTGAATTCCAATTTATTAACATGCCTACGCCATGTGGTACAACTAATGAATCAAACTTTTAAAAAAGCAATAAGCTAAAAACTTTTTGTAAAAGTGGGGCTCTTTCTGAAGCAAGTCATGTAAAATGAGTCTTTTTTCTAAAATCCTTGGGTAAAGTTTCTTATTTTGTTCCCTAGAATACGATTTTCCTTGTTACTT
The DNA here is from genome assembly GCA_943735925.1 of Pollenia amentaria. NCBI lineage: Eukaryota > Metazoa > Arthropoda > Insecta > Diptera > Polleniidae > Pollenia > Pollenia amentaria. Next base: position 165,963,048 of record OX031009.1, read on the forward strand.
GGGCGATTTTTTGCGTCCCTCGAAATCGACCTGCCCTAATATATATATATATATATATACCCTTTACAACTATTGCAAAATGTATTATTACGCAAGGACACAGGTCTAAGATGAATATCTCTGGCTGCTTAACACGATATAATAAACGTAATATAAATTTTATTCCACTTTTTTGCACATCCTTTACTAAACAAATAAAATTTTTTGTTATTTGTTTGTACTTTCATTTGCACTGTGTAACATTTGTAGCCAGTACAGTTTGAATAAATTTAAACTTGCGAAAACTACTTACAATTGTTAGGCAAAGTGCAATATTATAAAGTTGAAGTGAATGAAAAAACATTGTTATTTATATTTATTTTTTCCTCCTTTTTCAGCCAAGTTTAAGGAAAATGTGTTAATAAAGTCTTAAGCCCAGAAAATCTCACAATAAACAGAAAATAGCAACTTTAACAGGAAATGAGAGCAAAATTAAAAAAAAATTTTGGAGTGCTACAGAAGGCAGTGTCGAATCTATGATACCCTTTACGGACAATTAGAATATTTAAGAAGTGGGATTTATATGGGAACTATGGAAAGTTATAAGCCAATCTTCGCGAAATTTCACAATATGATTACTAGTCTTATAAAACTATAACTGACCAAATATTATTTCAATATTATTATTCGTTACCGTTTTATGCGCACTAAAGTGTTTTCCAAGGGTGAGCTTTATATGGGACCTATGGTATACTACGCACCTATACACAGTGCTCTGTCCCCATATAGTGAGTCGGCAAAACTAGAGTTCTTATCGCAGAACAAAAAAATGAAGTATACTGAAACTTTTTGTCTAAGATAAGAAAATTTTAAGTTTGAGAAAAGTCGCTGCAAGGATATGGTTACCTCCCATACATCCTGAATTAAAACATATGATTTTTATTCAGAAATTGTACAAGAATATAGCACAAACTTGTATCTTTCTGTAAAATATCACAAAATTTAGCATTGCTGCGAACTTTGCTGCATTCGGTGCAAGGACATACCAACCTCCCATATATCCTTTTTTTAAAAAAACTACTTTTTAGCTGAATTTATAATTGGAATGCAATAAAAATTAATAAGTTATTCTAAAATATTGCGTTATAAATCTGTTGTAAATTTGGCTGCATTCGGTGACATTAATTAAAACATTAAGTAAAATTTAAGTTAAATGCTTTTGCTTTTGTTTTCTTATTATAGAATTTTTAGCTTTCATTACTCAAATATGGCTTACAATTTTTGTAAAGACTATACAATTAAATTATAAAACTATGGATCTTGTTATTTACTGTGGGACAAAACATCTTCCAAAGAGACAATAATTTGTGATAAGCAATAAAATTTTTATAAAAACTTTGCTTTGATCCGCTATAACTCAGGTATTTTTTTTATCCAATTAGCCACTATTCGACGCGTAATTTAGCATCCTTTAAACAAGATATAATTAATTTTAATTGAACTATAAATTGAAAAACACAAATGTACCGTTATATGATATATTGATGTTTTTTTTCCGCAACCACGTAACTCGATTTTTCCGATTTTTTTTAACCGGAAAAGTAATCAGTAAATACCGCCTTACAATTTTACAAAGTAATAAGGGAAACTGTTTGGCGGTTTCTTTTTTATTCAACATTATGTAAACTCGTATCACAACTGTGGATAATATATCATGCACAACCTCGTATCTTAAATTAAAATATAGCGCACTGTGATGCCTGCTAAATACTTTAGGTTTAGGTGAATCTCAAGTATTGCACTGGGTTAAAGAAATTAACGACAATTGTTTAACTAATAAAACTCATTAAAAAAATATAAAAAACTCAAAAATAATAAAAGTAAAACAAACAAATTTAGAATACATTTTAAATAGATTACACAAAATAGAGTCACACTACTGTCGCCAATTCACTAAAAAGCTTTATATAGATAATTTTTATAAATTTGCAAAAGATGTTTATCGTGATTGTTTAAAATATATGGACGAACGTAAAATTACAGCCAATGAAAGAGCTATTTATGGGTTGTTAGTAAAAAAAAATGCAAAATTATGAATATAGCAAATTTCCAAACTCGCAAAGATTTTTGTGAATTGTGCTAGAGACAAAAAAAAACTGATAAAATAAAGGCTATTGCTGGAGAAATAAAAGCTTTCACGGTAGATGTTCAAGCTGTGCAGATGATAACATATTTACCCGCAAGTGCTCTTTATTTTAAGCAAAAATTAAAGTGTCATCAGTTTACAGTATGCAACTTATCTAATGGGAATGTAGTATGCTTTGTCTGGCACGAGGGCCAAGGCGGAATGGATGGAAACTTTTTTGCATTCTGTCTGATTGGCTTGTTAGAAACTGCAGTTGACTGAACCACACCAATTGTATTTTACAGTGATGGCTGCTGTGCTCAGAACCGTAATGTAACTATAGCTAACTCTTTGTTTAAATTCGCAGCAAAAAACCAGGTTACGCTCTATCAAAAATATTTAGTGAAAGGTCATACACAAATGGAATGTGATTCAGTACATTTTGTTATCGAAAGGCGTAAGAAAAACCGAGAATTATACGTACCTTGTAACTTCGTTAAATAAATTGAGGAATCGAGACAAAAAACCCCATACAAGGTTAAATATCTTGATTATACATTTTTTTAAAACTATTCTGAGTTAAACAATTCGGCCTGGAAATAAAACTGTATTACAGATAAGAGGATTAAAATAGAACAACGATAAGATAATGTTTAAACTATCTTTCGATAACGAATAGCTAGTTTTTCCACAACGTTTAAAGAGAAAATATTCCATCGAAAATAAAGTTGGACCCCCTCTGGAATAAAAAAAGAAAAAAACCAAAACTAAAATTTAAGGGGGCTGAGGCCCCTGGGACCCCATGGATCAAAAAAAGCGGCCCGCCCACTTAGTGTGTGGGTATTCAAATTAAAGGTCATTGTGTAAAAAATACGAAATTAATAAAATTTAGGTCGAGCGGGACTTCTGGGTCCCTCTGGGGGTAAACATATTGCCCCTCCCACCCTTATAACTATGTGTGGGTACTCAAATGAAAGGTATTTTGCTTACGATTGTAAATATTTTGTTTTTATATTGCTTTTTTAATGTTATACCTATGCGCTAAAGTTTTTAAATGAGTTTTATTATTTTTTATTTTTTTGTAACTAAAGCTTCTTTGTATAGACGGCCTTCGGCCGGGCGCAAAGATTTTCTCCTCTATGGTATAACAAAGACCGGTTTCGCTAACTAAAGCTTTTCTGTATAGCCGGCCTTCGGCCTGGCGCAAGGATTTTCTCCTCTATGGTATAACAAAGACCGGCTTCGCTTACTAAGCTTCTCTGCATAGCCGGCCTTCGGCCGGGCAAAAGGATTTTCTCCTCTATGGTATAACAAAGACCGGCTTCGCTAACTAAAACTTCTCTGCATACCTATAAAAGATACATAAATTAACCTAGAGAGGAAAATATTAAACGAATACAAAAACAAAATACATATTTGCAATCGTGAGCAAATTACCTTTACATAAGATATACATAAGAGTTATGGGGGGACACTTGTTTTGCCCCAGAGGGCCCTAGAAATGCCGCCCACCCAAAATTTTATTATTTTCGTTTTTGTTGCACAATTACCTTTAATTTGAGTACCCACCATACCATTCAGTAAGCGGGGCGGTTTTTTGGACCCAGGGGTCCCCACGGGCCTCAGCCCCCTTAAATATTAATTTTGGTATTTTTTTTTTTTTAATTCTGGATCGGGTGGCATATGTTTTATATTTTTTTTCGTACGCCCCGTAAAGTGCACTTCAGCCCAAAATATTATTAGAAATACATAATTTCACTTATAAATAATAAAAATAATAATAATAGTAATACTGATGTACATAAAAATCATTAAAATTTATTTCCCAAAAGAAGTTGGAAAAGTTTTGTTTTGTTATAATTAAAAAAATATGAAATTTTATTTAATTAAATGGAGTTAATAATATGTTCTAGGAATAAAATTATTAAAAAAAAAAAATCATTTGTGTGACTTAAATTGAAAATAACGAAATCTCGTATGTCATGTTTTCTAGCAATTTTGCAGTGCAGAAAACTCGTATCTCAAAAAAGGGTAAATATTATATCCTGAATTAATTTTAACACAATTGTTACCTTAAATATTTATCGGAATTTTTCGTAGTTCTTGGATTATAAACTAATATATAGTAAACAGTTTCAAATATTTGGTAAAAAAAAGTATCTTGTCTCTCCTGAAAAGCAGTTGTTTTTGAGTTACTAGGTTGCGGAGGAAACATATCGATATGTGCACAAAAGTTGACAGTGTGATTTCTAGTCTTATAAAGCTGGGATACACGATTGCCACAATGCACCAATTTTCAAACTTTTAATTACCCCCAAAAAAATGACTCATGTGCCAATCGAGGACAATATTGTGTTTACCTTTACCAATAAAATGCAACCCTGGTGCGGCAATCGTGTGACTACTTGATATGCAACCGCGCGTCAATAAAAATTAAAAAAAATGTACCAATATTTATTGGGTTCTTGTGCGGCAACTAAACAACACAATATGCGCCAATATTTGCCTTTTGTTTATAAATGTACTTTTGTGTGTTTCTTTTAGTAGAAATAAATAAATACATATTTATTTATTTTTCATTATAATTATACAATTTTTTTTTAAAATTAGTGCAATAGCTATTCAGGATGAATAGTTTTATTGAAGGTATTAAATAAAATTAAATAAAAATTAGTGTTATTTCTTTTTAAGGTATATTAAGGTATGTGAAGAAAATCGCTCGCTTTCAAAACGATAAAAATTGATCACTTTCGAGCGTTTTTAAGATTTAATTTTGAAATATTTTATAAAATCCTAATACAACTACAATTCGAGTTGAAAAAACCAGCCAATTGTAGGGGCATGTAAGAAAAATAAACTCACTGTTTATTGTTGTTGCTTTGTTGAAGCTTTGATCTTGTTACAAGTAAGACTTGAGTGTTTAAAATTCTTATTCACTTTATAATCTTATTTGCAGAACATTTTTAGCTTTTCTAAAGTCTTTGGAAAAAGTTTCCTGACGAGCTGGCCTAAGCATCTAACCGAAATGCACATAAGAAACCAAAGAGTACACACAGATATGTTAAAAGTGACGTGTGAAAAAGCCCTAAATCAGTTGCGTGGGCAGCTTTCGAAGTAAGAGACAAAAAATCTTCCGTCTCGTGACATATCTGTGTGTCATCTGTGAGAGAAACTAGCCTTCCCTTAACAATAAATTTCAGTGTCTTTATCAAAAATAGAAATTGGGAATTAGCACGTTATAAATTAATATTATTAATAATAAATTTTTTATCTCCGAAAATAACTTTTGATGTTCTTAATTTTTTGTTCAGAACATAGTTTTAGTAATATATATAATGAACAATTTAGAGAATACATACAGGGAAACGGAGGAAAATGTGCTGAAATTCGTTAAAGCGAATTTAATTTATTTTTTTTTAAACAAATATAATGTTATAATTATAATTATAATAAGTCAACTGTTTATCGTTTTCTTCCAAAAAGTATATATATATATATATTGATTCCTATGATTCCAAGTTGGAACAAAGGGCCGTTAATTTCTGCCGATGGTGCCGATGGTGGTTATGTAACATGTAATATGTTAAAGCACATACTACATGGTACTTGCTGCCCTTGGATGCACAGCTGAGTGCAACCAGACGCGTCCACGGGTTGCGGATAGTGGAAACCCCAGTAGATATGCTGGGATGCTGCGAATTAAATAAGCAGTCGCGGACAATTCAGCGGTTTCAAGGGGAGAGTCTCGGGTTAAAGTCTCGTTTTAAAGCACCTGTAAATACCCGAGTTGCCAATGATCCTTGGAGCGACGTGGCGAGTAATTGGCGCCATTTAAAAGCCAATCCCAACAACCAGATGGGAGAATATAAAGCATGTCTGGATGCTTCAACCGGCAATCCCGATACCAGAATCGGATGCGATCGGCTAATCACCGGTTCATCTTAAACTTTCATGATTACAGAAACTACAACGAATGAAATCCAAAATGATCCCCAACTGTTGACGACTTTTAGCTTTAAATCAAGGACACGATTCGGAACATGAAATATAAGAACGCTTCTAGAGCCATCAAGAATGGCCCAGATTTGCAGGGAATTCGGAAACTACAACCTTCTCTTCCAAAAAGTGAAAATTGAAAAATATTGAGTTGACGCTGTTTAGACGAACAAGTGCGACTTGTATTTATTAAAGAAAATATTTGTTAACTTAAAAACGAGAATAGCAAATTCATTTAAGTATCCGAGATTTCTGGCAACTTAACGATAGCGGCAATAAAATTCAAAAACTTGGTGCTTTGAGGAACTGGTATTTAAATAATATTATTTAAACTGAATTTTTAATCAACTTAAGCGAAAAAAGTTTATTATCATTTGAAAGAACGTTATTTGGCATTTATTTTTTGAAGATTGTGTCTATCAAGTGTTGACCGTTGCTACGTCGCAGAAGGTCCATCCGTTGAGTCCAATTTTCGATGAATCATTCGAGCATTTCGACTGGTAACTGGCGAATGACACGCGTGATGTTTTCCTCCAAGGCCTGAATCGAAGCGGGTTAGTCCGCATAAACTTTAGACTTTATATATCCCCACAGGAAAAAGTCTAACGGTGTGATATCACACGATCTTGGTGGCCAATCGACCGGCCCAAAACGTTAAATTATGTGCTCACCGAAGTGTTCTCTCAATAAATCCATTGATTAATGCGATGTGTGGGAATTGGCGCCGTCTTGCTGAAACCAAATGTCGCCGAGATCACAAGCTTCAATTTCAGGCATCAAATAGTCGGTTATAATGGCACGATAACGGTCGCCATTGAAGGTTAAATTCATTCATTTTTAAAGAAATATGGACCCATGATTCCACCGGCCCACAAACCACACCAAACCGTTGTTTTTGGATGAAGTGGCAGTTCTTGAATCTCTGCTCTTCGTCCCAAATGCGGCAATTTTGTTTGTTTACATACCCATTGAGCCAGAAATGGGCCTCATCGCTTAACAAAATTTGCCTCGAAAACGTCGGCTCTTCTTGGAACTTTTCAAGAGCACATAGAACGAAGCGATGTCGCTTTGGAAGACGTAAGTCTTTCCATTATAAAATGCCAAACAAAAATAAAAAAAAAATAGCATGACAGCATGACACGACTCACACGTAATCTGTCAAGAAAAAGGCTATTGAAAAAAGTATCTCTACTTGAATCATATATTCTGGAATATTATTTTACTTTGTTAAGTTTTTTGAATTTCATATATTTTCCTTAAAAAATTTCAAATAAAGCTTTTTAACAAAAGTTTGTTTGAATATATGATACAATCAGTGCTGCCAGGACTAATGAAATTTTTACAACCAAAATTTTTTAAAAAGTTACCAAATGTGAAAAATATAACCAACTTAAAAATGTAGTTTTTAATTATGAAAAACATTAAACATTATTTTAAATTTCAATGTAAAGCAAAGGTTATTTGCACTTAATAGGAAAATATTAATTACAAATTAAGAAAACAAAACAAGAACTGTAATTCCTTTTAAATTAACTGCATGTTTTCCAAAATAAAATAAAAATAACAAATTTGAGTTTTTTTTTTATTGTTGTTTCAATATTAATTTTCAAGCGAAAATATTTATATTGTTTTGAACCAATCCTTAAAATTTTTTTATTTATTTATGGTTCTTTGCATAAAATATATTTTTATGTATCAGAGTTAAGCCCGTCAAATTTCCATACAAAATTCAGTATATTGAAAGTAAATAAATAGATTTTTTTGAAAATGTCCTTTACAATAAACGAAATTTTTACTTCAAAGTCTTAAATAATAAAGAAGGAAAAATTAAATTGTTTTCTGCTTTTTAACTATCAGAGGGAGGGTTGTAAAATGTGGCGATTTTTTAATTCTTTTAGCGATCGAAATTTACGTTTAGCGATATGGCGTTTGTTTTGGCGAAATTGGAAACTGTTGACAATATACGAGATGCATTTTTTTGTGAGTACTAGTATTTTCTAATTAACATTTACGGTATGTATATAAAATATTATAAAAATGGGTAACACTTGTTTTTCTTGTTTGTAAATTGTATTTTAAATTTATAATTGTTATTGTTACTGTTTCAAAATTGCTCTAGTTGAAATATTTTGTGAATCATTGCATAACATAATGGCGAATTCGTATTTTAGAACGTACATTCAACGAGGTCAAAGTTTTTTTTTATTTAAAAAAAAAAATTAAATAACTATACATATCGACAGGATATAAAAAGTTTAATTTCAACTTTCTTAAATTCACGCCATTTTCTTACAGTAAACTCCATAAATACTAAAATTATTGATTATATATCAATTTATTTTTCAAAAATCTTTAAAATTCCTATGCGTATTTCAATATATCAAAATATAATACTGGAAATAATGTAAGTTTAGAATATTTTATTTCATTTCAAGTTTTTCAGTCATATTCTGAAATCGAATCCGAGTGATATGATGCACTTTCTACTTTAAGTTCCACTTTTCTTTACTACTAATAAAATCAGGAAAAAATACGCTCATTTAAAAAAAAAATAATTGAAAATATCCATCGATTAAAACTTCATTTGATTTCAATTCCAGAACATGGCTGTTCTAGTTTAAGATCACATATGCCAACTTTTTCTTAACAGAAATATCTGTTAGCTTTTTTGACCAGGATTTTTTAGTTTTCGATAAAGTATAAAATCATCCGTTCATTTAAAACAAATAAAGAGAAAATCGTAGTGCAAAGTACACATTATTTGAAGTCATAAATAATTTCCTTCGAATCGAAATACGCGATAATTTAAAAAAACGTAAATTGCAAGTGTATCAAGTAAAACATATTCATACGTATTTTATATTTTAGAAAAAAGTAACCAAAATGAAAAAAATATTCACATCTACACATTGAGAAAAAAAATTACCAATTTTAGTGAGAAATAACCAAAAACGGCAGCTCTGGATACAATTTTTTTTTTTTTTTAATGACTAAACCAACTAGAACAGGGATTTCCAAAAATTTTTTGGTTGTGTAGTAGTGAGTACCAGAGAGTAAACAAATTGAGAGAATGCATTCACTTACAGCCGAAATAAAATGTTAGTAATATATGTTATAAGTTGTATAACACAAAGGTAAAATTAAAAATTTTTTGTGTTGATAAAAAATTTGTAGCAACTCTTTACCAATTCAATGTTGCTGATTTTAAAACTGCGCTTTTTTTTATTCGGAGGCTTTTTGACTCTAAATCAGTTTCAAATATCTTATCAAACAATTGTAAAAAAAATTAAAGATTTTTATGTTTTAAAAATTCATAAAAAATAAATATTGCACGCAAATCACAGCTGATAGAAAAAAAAGTGCAGTTTTAAAATCAGCGACATTGAATTGGTAAAGAACTGCTACAAATGTTCTATCAACACAAAAAATGTTTAATATTGTTCTCTTGTGTTATACAACTTATAAAATAAAATCTTCTAAATTTATACTTTTATGGCAGTTTCGTAATAGTAGAATGCTTTCAAATGGGATGGACTTAATTTATTACGTTGCTTGGAACAAATAAATTTTAAATCCGAAAAAATTTGTTCGCATAGGTAAGTAGTGCCGAATAAAGAGAGGCACTTAAATTAATTTTTTTGTAGTTCAAGATAGAACTCGCCTTCTAAATCTTTCCAGAACTCTACAATATTATTTTCGTCTGGAGCATTTACTTCGTTTCGTAGTATGATTAGTTCTGATTGAATATCAAATTCGTAGTTGCTTACATCGCAACGAAAAGGTTTTTCAAAAAGATCTAATAGCGGTTGTAAAATTACAAAATCTTGAAACCTGTCTTGAAAATTATTGAAAAGTGTTTCAAATATTTCGGCATATTCATATCTTTTGTCGATTTCAAGATTTCTATAAACAAGTGAAGTTTTTGGAAAATTGGAAAAATCACCAGTCTTAATTTGGGAAAAAATTAGAAAAAGTTTTGTTTTAAAATTGTGAATGATTTTTGACAAGTCGCATATATTGCGTTCCTTTCCTTGCAATTCCAAATTAAGTTCATTTAACATACTTGTCGTATCTGCCAAAAAAGCTAAGTCTAAAATAAAATTATTGTCTTTTAAACACTGTATTAAAACTTTTTCTATTTTCTCAGTTTCTAGGAACTGCAGAACTTCTTCTCTTAAATCATAAAGTCTATTCAGGCAATCACCGCGACTTAGCCACCGAACTTCTGTATACATTTTCAGGTCACAATTCACAGCAAAAAGGTTACAAATTTTCGGTGGGTAAGCGCTTGATGTCCGCCTCGAATTTTATTATATTTATTATATCCTCTGCTGTCTTCATAGCTGGGGTATCATTTATGAATTTCGATGCAAGAGCGGTCTGATGAATTATGCAGTGAAAATTATGAACTGCAAATTCGTGTTTTTTTAATCGGCCTATAAGCCCATTATATTTGCCCAACATTACATTGGCTCCATCTGTGCATACTCATACTTCAAACATCTGTGCACACATTTTATTTTAGCTAATGGTATATCATAACTTTTTACAAAATACCAAATGTGCACCTGAGTTTGCCTGCAAAAATTTATAAAGTCATTATAACAGGTCAAAGTTACGTTAAATAAATACCATAAATTAGTAAGGTTAACTCTTTGGACTCGGTCATATAATTGTAGCATCAAAAAGTAAGCAATAAAAATAGTGGCAAACAATAAAGTTTCATTAATACATCAATAAAACACATCTTTTTACCCAAAAATTTTACCTGCTGTCACATTTGCTTTTATGTGTATAGGTTTACACATAAATTGTAGGAAAACAAGACTGTTTTAAATTGTTTTTTAAATATTTTTACTTACTTAAGAAAAGTGTTTTCAAAGAAAAAAACCTACCGACGCGATTGGTACAGAAACAAAAATATTTTTACAAGCACAAAATACCAACAAATTCTTGTGTTTATTTTTTCTTAATAATTTCTGCATTTAGGTACGTCTTTTTTACGAAAGAAAAAGGGACCCTTTTACAGGCATCAAAGAATTTTATTCACAAACAAAACACATATCGTTAGCTTAAATGCAAAACAATGTAGATATTATTTGAAAATTTGAAATTTTTGTTGATTAGGATTCACGTTACATATGCATTTTTATATAATTTTAAGTTATTTACAAAATTAAAAATGACGTATCATCAAATACATATATAATTTTTTTTAACAGCATAATGTATAATCACACTCAAGAAAAAAATTAGCAGAGTTTTTAATTCTTTTTATAAGAACACATTAATATTTTTTAACAAAAAAACTGGGTAATCTGTTTTATAACTATTACCACGGTGTTAGTGGAATTAGTGATCAGATAATAATTTATAATAATAATAAAGTATTGCATAAGAAAAAATAAAAAAGTGCTGTAAAATTATAAGAACCGAATCCATATACGTATCTAAAATAAAACCTATAATAAATGTGACTATCAGCTTCTTCCACATAGGACTGTTAGACATTTTGAAATTTTTTATCTGAAATATTAAAAATTGCTTTTAAATCTCAAATAATTACCATTTTAGAAGTTCTTTGCTTTGCATGTAAACTTATGAAATGTTACATTATTCTACATTTAAGTCTTAAAATTTAAACTCTAAATAAAAATTGCACGCAAGGCATTGGATGTTACCAAAAGCATTTTTGACCGCACAATATTTTTTGAGTGTAAGCTGAAACAAAATAATATAGCATCTTGTCGAAGTCACATCGACGACTAAATTGAAGAGTATAAAAATGTGTGTTAGTAGTGGTGCGCACAATTGTGCAAAGAAATGGAAACCCCTGTTATAGATTCTCTATTGCCACGATCACTTAACAAAATAAGAAAACTTGTTAATTTGTGAAAGAAATCTAAAAAAGAAGAGCTTGAACAGAAGAAGAGGATAAAAATAAACTAACAAAAGTTATTTAATAGATCAACACACGCATACAGTCAGAAAGCAAGTTGTATCGCTGGATACCATTCAAACATTTTTTGTGCTTAAGAACGTCTCTAAGAAGAAGATATAGTCAGTTTAAAGCAGGGATTTCCAAAAATTTTTTGGTTGTGTATTAGTGAGTACCAGAGAGTAAAAAAATTGAGAGAATGCATTCATTTACAGCCGAAATAAAATGTTAGTAATATATTTTATAAGTTGTATAACACAAAGGTAAAAAATTAAAAATTTTTTGTGTTGATAAAAAATTTTTAGCAATTCTTTACCAATTCAATGTCGCTGATTTTAAAACTGCACTTTTTTTCATTCGGAAGCTTTTTGACTTTAAATCAGTTTTAAATATCTTATCAAGCAATTGTAAAAAAATTAAAGATTTTTATGTTTTAAAAATTCATAAAAAATAAATATTGCACGCAAATCACACGTTTAATAACATATTCCGTTCCTTCCTTAAATGTTGCATACCATATAAGGCATTGGATGTTACCAAAAGCGTTTTTGACCGCACAATATTTTTTAAGTGCCATCATAAAGTTTTTTCTGTTAACCTGAAACAAAAATATGTATTGAGGTACGTTCAGACTAATGAAATATTTGACGAAAATATTTGTTCTGATATTTGCTTCAAGCTGTGTAAAACAAAAGTATATTTTGTTTAATGTTCAAACTAAGCTCAAACATTTGACAATTTTTGTTTGATGAAACAGTTGGCAAAAAGTGTTAAATAAAATAAATTAATTCATGTTTGCCATGCGTTCAGACTAAAATAAATATTTGCATCAAATAATTATTTAATGAAAGTGTTCAAAAATAATAATATATTTCACAAATAGTAAAAATGAGCGCAAAAGCTTATTTATTTTTTTTATTCTGTGGAGCAGCATCTTTTATAGTGTTAGAACAGGAGAATGTAAAATATAAAAAAACTGGAAGACAATGGGTAACGGGAACATGGCTAAAATTTGCGAAAAATTGCAAACTTGGATATAAACCTTTAAATATATTTGAAGTCTCTAAATCAGTTAAAAAACAAAATGTCGGGAAAAAATTTTTTTGCAAAAATAGCGAAAATTCGCGAAAAATTTAGATATTTCAAACAAGCCATAAAATTTATTAAAAGTGCCTAAAACTAAAAGGAATGGCAAAAATTCGATAAAAATTGCTAAATTAGCGAAAATTCGCAAAAATTTGATAATAGCGGTATGATAGCAAACCCTAATAATTATTAAAAATCGTTAAAGCTCTAAAGATTTACAGTGAAAAATCGCTTCTTCGCGAGCATGGCTAAAATTCGCGAAAAATTGCAAACTTGGAAACAAACCCTAAAATATATTTGAAATTGCTAAATCGGTTAAAAAACAAAATGTAGGGGAAAAACAAAAAAAAAATGTTGCAGAAATAGCGAAAATCGCGAACCATTTTAATATTTCAAACAAGCCATAAAATTTAGTAAAAGTGCCTAAAACTATAAGGAATGGCAAAAATTCTATAAAAATTGCTAAATTAGCGGTAATTCGCAAAAATTTGCTAATAGCGGCACGATACAAAGTCTAATAATTATAAAAAATCTTTAAAATTGTAAAGAATCCGAAAACTTACAGGAAAAATTGCTTCTATCCGGAACATGGCTAAAATTATTTGTCGTTGTTTGCTCTTACAATTTTTTTGTAATATCAAATAAATGTTTGCTCAAAAATGACTAAAATATTTGATTTTTTGTGTTCACACTATGTTCACATTGGACAAATATTTGTTTGCCGGCAAATACTTTTATTTGCTCAAAATCAGCTGTTATTTTATTTGATACTCAAAAATATTTTGTGTTCAGACTACGTTAATGAAATATTTGATGTTTGCTTTCAAATATTTCACCAGTCTGAACGTACCTTTAGTAGTGGTATACACAATTGTGCATAGAAATGGATTTCCCTGGTCTATTTTTTCAAAAATAAAATAAATTACATGAGAATTATAACGTGAAAAAGTTATTTAAGTAAAAAGTTAGGAGGTTCATAGTGGTAAGTAAAATAGAAAGGGTATTCACGTTGTTGGGTTACTCATACTTCAAACATCTGTGCACACATTTTATTTTAGCTAATAGTATATCATAACTTTTTACAAAATACCAAATGCGCACCTGAGTTTGCCTGCAAAAATGTATAGTCATTGTAACAGGTCAAAGTTACGTTAAATAAATACCATAAATTAGTAAGGTTAAGTCTTTGGACTCGGTCATATAATTGTAGCACAAAAAAGTAAGCAAACATCAACAAAACACATCTTCTTACCCAAAAATTTTACCTGCTGTCACATTTGCTTTTATATGTATAGGTTTACACATAAATTGTAGGAAAACAAGGCTTTTTTTAACTTGTTTTTTTAAATATTTTTACTTAAGAAAAGTGTTTTCAAAGAAAAAAAACCTACCGACGCGATTGGTACAGAAACAAAAATATTTTTACAAGCACAATATACCAACAAATTCTTGTGGCTATTTTTTTTCTTAATAATTTCTGCATTTAGGTACGTCTTTTTTACGAAAGAAAAATGGACCCTTTTACAGGCATCAAAGATTTTTTTTCACAAACAAAACACATATCGTTAGCTTAAATGCAAAACAATGTAGATATTATTTGAAAATTTTAAAATTTTGTTGATTTGGATTCAAGTTACATATGTATTTTTATATAATTTTAAGTTATTTACAAAATTATAAATGACGTATCATCAAATAAATATATAATTTTTTTAACAGCAGAGTTTTTAATTCTTTTTATAAGAACACATTAATATTTTTAAACACCAAAACTGGGTAATCTGTTTTATAACTATTACCACGGTGTTAGTGGAATTAGTGATCAGATAATAATTTATAATAATAATTTTTAGTATTGCATAAGAAAAAATAAAAAAGTGTTGTAAAATTATAAGAACCGAATCCATAAACGTATGTAAAATAAAACCTATAATAAATGTGACTATCAGCTTCTTCCACATAGGACTGTTAGACATTTTGAAATTTTTTATCTGAAATATTAAAAATTGCTTTTAAATCTCAAATAATTACCATTTTCCAAAGTTCTTTGCTTTGCATGTAAACTTATGAAATGTTACATTATTCTACATTTAAGTCTTAAAATTTAAACTCTAAATAAAAATTGCACGCAAGGCATTGGATGTTACCAAAAGCATTTTTGACCGCACAATATTTTTTGAGTGTAAGCTGAAACAAAATAATATAGCATCCGCTAGACATGCACACTTGTCGAAGTCACATCGACGACTGAATTGAAGAGTATAAAAATATGTGTTAGTAGTGGTGCGCACAATTGTGCAAAGAAATGGAAACCCCTGAACTAGAACTTCCAAACAAATAAAAAAGCTACCACTACAGCAGTTTTCGCAGCTGACACAAGTAAGAGCAGTCGTGTGACTGTGCTGCGGCGATTATTTTACCCATTTCGCTTTGTAACAATTAGCGGCAATTAAATTTGTATAAAACAGGGCAATCGTGTGATTTCAGAATATTTGATTGGGTGCAATTTCATTATTGTGCGTCAATAAAGAACAATCAAAATTGTGTCATATTGGTGCATTTGCGGCAATCGTGTGATCCCAGCTTACGACTATGACTGACCACATTTTATTATAATAGCAATAGTGGTCTTAATATGGTGTAAATTATGGACCGATTTCACGAAATTTGACAGTGTGATTTCTAGTCATATACAACAATGATTGACAAAATTTTAAGTTGATATCATTGTTCGTTACGATATCACGCGTACTAAAATGTTTTCCGAGAGTGGGCTTTATTTAGGACCTATGGTAAATTACGCAACCTTATTGATAAAATTTTTTGGTATGATTTCGAGTCATATACAATAAATTTGCATTCCGCCTCTATCTATGCTAGTTTTTGTAACAAATTTATCAATTTTAGCTGGCTGTTCCACATTTTGATTCATAACTTTTTTCCGACTGAACCGATTTTGCTTGAGCTCATCATAAACTGCTTAAGAGAACTGGAAACAATGTGACGCCCAAATTGTTATACCCTCCACCACCACTGTGGTGAATGATGGTATACAAGGTTTGTCATTCCGAGTGAAATTTTTTTATTATACATCTAAGACCCCATAAAGTATATATATTCTGGCTCCTTGAGTAATTCTGAGTCGATTTAGCCATGTCCGTCTGTCTGTCCGTCTGTCCGTTTGTTGAAAACACGCTCACTTTCCAAAAACGCAAAAGAAAAGAACAAACTTGGTCTCAAATTGCTTTAAGTTATCCTAAGCAGCTTGGGATTGAAATCCAGCAACATCGGTTTAGTAGGATCAGAACTATGAATCAAAATGTGGAACCACCACCCTAAAAAAATTGATAATATTGATACAACAACTAACATAACTGGTGGAATAATGCACGGAATGACCTAAAATTTTGCACGAATTCGCCTTGTATGACTGAAAATCATACTGGTAAATTTCGTGACGATCGGTCCATAATTTACCATTGGCCCCATATAAACCCATTTCGCGGAAAACAGTTTATTACGCCTAAAACCGCAATAAAAAACGCTAGCATACTTAAATTTGGTACGTCACAGTTTATAGGCCCAGAAATCACACTGTAAAATTTTTTGAAGATCGGTCCATAATTTACCCTAGGCCCCATATAAACCATACTTTCGGAAAACAGTTTACTGCGCCCAAAACCAAATAAAGCTCACTTTGGGAAAGTAATTAAATTCGCCTAAAACCATCACATATATAGATATTGCGGTGAAATTTCTTACTTAAATTCATGTGGCCACAAAAAATATCATGCAAATTTGTGAAATTTACTGTTAACGCTAAAACTTATTATACTGCTGTATTAAAATTTATTCTAATTTATTTTTTTGTAATACCAGAAATCAGTCTTCAAAATTTTGGTCCAATACAAATTACCCTCCTAAAAATTATTTTAGTTCGGCTAAAACTTTTACGAATCATGATATTTTACTCAAGCCAGTTCAAAGTTCTAACAAGAAACGCATAAAATTTTCTTATTGTTGGTCAATAATTTAATTCAGGTCTAAACCGCAACTAATTTTAATGCTGACGGTCATTTTTGTGAAGCTTTGTTAATAATATATATGTATTTATTTATCATATAGAGCCCATTCCTGTCGGTGGAGGGTATCAAAGATTCGGCACAGCCGCATATAGCACTCTAACTTGTTTTTTTCTTCTTTTGATTCATAACTTTTTTCCTACTGAACCAATTTGATTTCAACCCAAGCTGCTCAGGAGAACTAGAAACAATGTAACAGCAATATTGTTCTTTTCTTTTGAGTCGTTCGGAAGCGAGCGTGATTTCAACAAACGTACAGACAGACGTACATGGCTAAATCGACTTAAATAACTCAAGGACCCAAATATATATTTACATATATTTTGTAAGATCTTAGATGATTATTTACAAATTATTCACATGGAATGACAAACTTAGTATACCCTTATTCACCACTAGTAGTGGAGGGTATAAAAACTTTTTAAAACTACTTTTGGACTTAAGATAGAATATTTAAAATAACAGCAGGAAAAAAAGTAAAACTAGAGATCCAGAAGAGAAACTAGACACAGGTGCTACAATAATCCAATCATTTACTTTGTTACATTTTTAACTTTTAATGCCTTTTATACTACATTTAAGCTAAATGCAAAAAAAAAGGATAAAGTGTAGAAAATAAGTAAACAACTGACAAATTAGCTGGTTCTGCATAATCCAGCTAAGTAAAAAGCTTTAACCCCTTTTTTTGTAAAACACTTCACCTCTGAAATATTTTCATTTACATTAGGGCATCCCAAAAAAAAAACATTTTTTTTAGATTTTCATGGGTTCTTAAGCATAATTTTAAAGAATTTTTAAGATTGTTTGGAAAAGATTTTAAGTTCGCACAAGTCGATTTTTACCAAAAAAAAATAGATTTTGCGGCCGTTTTTTGAGTTTTCTTCATAACTTTGTCAAAAATCAAGATTTTCTTTACTTTAAAGGAAAAAATTAAAAAAAAACCAAAAAATTTCCGAACTTAATTTTTGTGAGCAAAACTAAAAGTTTTGGCAATGAATTTGCTCATTTAGAATTTTTTGAAATTTGTCCATACATTTTGTTAATATCACTTTATAACTTTTAAAATATCTTGGAAAATGAAAAAACTAACGATGCAGTTTGAAGGATCAATTATTTCTAAATAATATAGAAAAATAATTTTTGAATACACGGAAAAAAATTATCAGTAGTTTTTTTTTTATCAATTAAAAAAATTGTTTAAAAAGAATTTCAATTTAATTAATGTGATAATTGAATCAATTATTTTTTTAGCTTTAAGAAAATTGAAATACAATTTTGATTTAATTAACATTTTAGTTGTTTTGAAAAAAAAATTGTAATTAATATATTAATTAAATAATAAAATATCTTAATTTATTTTTTAGTTTAAAATAAAATAATTTAATTAGTATTGTAATTATTTTATTGAACTGTTAATGGTTTTTAATCCAAATTTAGACATTTTTAATTAGGCTTAAGTTCATTGAATTTTCATTAAATTATTTTTATGAAGACAAGAATTTTACAACATGAAATTAATTAAAATTTTATTGATAGTTTTTCATTCTTGACTGCGCTGAGATTTGAACCCAGGCTTTCACGGACAAGTTCCCCAGACTAGTTTCGATTGTAACCACACAATCTCTTTATAGGGTTTTGCCATCTTTACTTACTCGGTTATTGAAGCCTGATGACGTCAATAGACAAACATCAATCTTTAAACCAAATGATATTTCACCTTGGTAGATCGAAATTTACCTCTAAATGAATGATTTTCTATTTTAATTGATTTTTTATAATTTAAGTTTGTAGAATTGTTATTGGGAATTATCAAAACCTGAAATATATTTAATTAAATCAATTTACACATTGTTTGAAACGGCAAAGTTTTTGATTATTTTTTGATTAAAATTAAAAATATCATTTATTAGAAAAAAATATTCACAATTTAAAATTTTTTACAATTTTTACTAATCAATATAAGCATTTTGGGAATAGGTGCAAGATCAACAAAAATTGTTTGCTTAATTCTATGAATTTGGTATGTATCTGGTGATTAGAGACAATTAATAATTTTGTCTGTGTATGTTCTTCCGTTCTTGAGTTATACCGGTTTTCAGCTTTGTACCCAGTTTATGATATTATTATAAGCTGTGTGCCAGTTTACCACTCATACCAAACAAACAAATAAAAATCATGCCTCTTGTTTTGTTTAAGAGTCATTTATTGCGGTTCTAACGATGTAGTTCTTTGTCCTGCAATAAACTCCGAAAATCTGTTTCAGAAGTTGTGACATTGATGTAAGTGTTAGCCAAAGCCGCACTCCGTTCTGCCACATCATTTACAGCTTTTAAGTTTTTAAATTTATTATTTGCATCTTAAAATGATTTGTTGGCTTCCCAATTTTCTTGATCTGTTTTAAGAAATCAATTGAAATATCGCAAACTTCAAAAAAATACTGGTTAGTGAAATGATTATTTGCATGTCATTATTTTTATTGATGTCTTCTGTTATAATTGTGTTTACTATTTATTTCTTGTTATTTGGCGAATGTATATTTTGTACAAATTAATGCAAAGTTTTAGTCTCGATACGGTCATCAAATTGCTACATAAGTTATTTTGTAGTTTTCCAACCGCTTTAATAGAATAAGACTCAGGGCTGTAGAGTCGGAGTCAGAGTTGAAGAGCCGGAGTTGAGGTTTTTGAACCGGAGGCGGAGTTGAAGTACCCACAAGACCTCGCGACTCGGCGTCAAAAATTTTTTACTTTACATATGAAAATAACTATATTAAAGTTCAAGGCGGCACGTGTTAGAATTAAAATATCGATTTGAAATTTTTCCTGCTACATTAAACCATTTAAAAGGTACTTCACTAAAAAAAGAGTTTAAACTTTAATGTCAATTAAGGATTAGTCTCATATACATTTTGCATCAAGGTGAGAGTAGGAGTCGGAGTTTCGGCTATCACTATCACTAAACGAGGATTAAATTAAAAATCTGCATTCAATTCAAATAGTGCAAAATTTGTACTTGCAATCAAAAAAGTTGCATATAAACAGACTCTCACGAAAATTTGAAAAATTTAATTTTGTATGAGCATAATTTTTGTTTCTTGTTATGATATGCATAGGAAATTAAACAACATCTCAATAATTTGTCAATAACGGAATACTAATGACTTTAATCATGAAAAAACCAGTTTTTTGTTTGTAAATTTAGTGCAAAATTTTAAGCTGCACTCAAATGAATGAAGAGTAAAAAAGTTGCAATAAACTTTTTTTCTTAACTAAAACTATTTTTTTTTTTTGAGTGCAAAATTGTTAAGCATCAATATTACTCATGTTTAGTGAGTCTGCTTATTTTCAATTCAACACTCAACATCAAGAAAATGATTGCAATAATTTTGCACTAGCACTAACTGTGAGTTGAAGTGCACTACCCCCATCTATGATATATATATTTATACATATCGCCCTGGTTCCTCTAAAGAGAGTTAACTCAAAATGTTTCAATATTTACTTTATCTAATAAATCGATGTACAGTGGTCATATCTACCCACTGTAAAAATCTTACATCATTTTCTCTAGTATTTAAAAAAAAAAAAAAAAAATTCAATTGTTTTCTTTCTTACATATAAAAAGAACAGTTTTTTGTCTCTACTGAAAATTTATAAATTTTGAGTTAACCCCCTTTAGTGCGATATATTTAATTTCTTGGACTATGGTAATACCAAATTCCATTTCTTGAATTGCTAAGAATCTATCCATCTATAAAACTGCAACAGCAGTTTTTATAGCTTTTATAGAAATTTTAAAAGGTATAAACATTTTTTTTAATAGAATTTGTCCAAGAGGTCCAAAAAAATTCAATTTATGGTACCTTAATGGGCAAAAATATTGCGAGAAATTATGGTTTATGCTCAAAGAAGTAAAGTTTGGGCATTTTTTTCTAAAAATATTTTGGCAAAAAATTAAAAAAACGTGGCTATTGACCAAGTTATGAGTAAAGTTAGAAAAACAGCACAAAACTCCCATTTTGAATGAAAAATCAAGTTGTGCGACTTCTAAAACTGTAAAAATCTTTTCTTCTTTAAGCTTTTAAATTATGCATGACCCCGAAAAAAGATTTTTTTTTGGGACACACTAATATACATCTTTAACATTTCAAGAATTTTATATGAATAACTGTTTAATGCAAAGTAAAGGGATTTACAAAATAAATCTTCATCATTTAGAATAATTTTAAATTTAAAACCCTTTTTATGTAAAATGTAAAAACATGCATTTCTTACTAATTCTCAGAGATTTTCCCATATATGTAAACCTTTTAAACAGATACGTCTTTCCGTTAAACGTTTACATTACAAGAAGTATAATTGTATACCTCTTAATGTTTTAAAATTAATGTGAATTGCATCTAACAAATTTTAATCGCAGAATGTTCTCATTATAAACATTCTGCTTTTTCTTACTGGCAAACTATTAAATTTCTCTTAGTCAAATGTCAACAGGAAATACGCTTGTTTGTACCCTTCACCGTTTTGATAAAATAAATAAAAGTTTGTCATTACGTAGGAAACTTCGTGTAAGTGATTTATTTGTTCCATGACAAATCTGTTGTTGGCATGTGCGGATATTTTTATCCAAATAAGGGATTCAAGAAATTTGTTGCGACAGATTTTTAAGAAAGGTGTTTTAAGAATTTTTAATTTTACTTTTAAGAACTAAATTTTTCTATGTTGCAGAAATCCCAGGAATTTGAGATAGAAGCAAGTAAAAGTGATAATTTCGGCTCTGCCGAATCCGTTTATTCATTTGGACACTTAATGTATGATTAATTTTAAACAAAATATACTATTTTCAAACACTAGGAAATTTTTCGTTGGTTAAAAATATTACCGTCTAACGAGAAAAAGGCCATAAATGTTAAAAAGTTTTGTGAATTTGTCAAATATTGTGTCATGTATTGCAAAAGGTTTTATCGATTGATCAGGTTTTGTATCATAAGAAAAAATGTATTGAGTGTTATCCAAAATTGTTCAAATAAATTGAAAATAATTAGTGTATTATTAAGGATTTTTATATTAAAACGGATCGAAAATTAATATATTGTGAAAATATTTGAAAATTATGGAAAATTATGAAATTTGTTCAAAAATGTATTGAGCGTTACATTGAAAAATTTTTTAAATATTATTTATCCGTAAACTTTATGACGGCGAAAAAGTAAATACCATCAGAAAGGCAGAAACGATATATTTTTTTTAATTACAGCGGATTACTTTCATGCTGTTTTTTATTTTATTTTTTTTTTTTTAATAATTTTATTTTCTCTCCCAAATAATTTAAAAAATAAAGAATTAATTGAAGTGGGCTACTATCATGTTTTCTTTAATATTTTTTTATAAAAATTCACTAACTTTTAACGATCCGACAATCGTTATTTTTGTCTACATATATCTGTGGTTTTCATGGGTAACCGCGTATGTCCATTTTTTTCGATATTGAGATGTTGATGCCATACGGCTTAATTTTAAACGCTTTTTATATGGTTCTTAAAATTTTTCGGAAAATATGTACTAATTCCGTTTTTTTTTACGTAATGATCAATTTCAAAAAGTTCAATACCTCGCCAATAGTTCGATCTAGAATGTTTTTTCCGCTCTCCTGAAAATTTTGATTTTAAGACATACGTGGATACCCATGATAACCACAGACATATTCGCTTGTTGTGATAATGAGATTCTGTAATTTATTATTAACGATTGTAAACAGCTGTAGTTTTTGTAACATTTCTTTCTACAAAATGTTAAAATGGACGAAAAGAACAAAAGAGAATAAAGAAAAAACAAATGAAATTGTGCTTAATTTACAGCTTTTGTATATTAATTTGTGAATTTTACATTTAGAATTTTGTTTTTGTTCATTTTGAATTTAGAATTTTGTTTTTGTTCATACATATACATATGTATGTTTGTATGTATGTATGTAAGAAGTCGGGCCTCAGCCATATTATCGATTAAATAGACACAACGTAAATTATTGTCGTTAAAATAACGAAAATAAAAATTGCTTAAAGTAACAGGTGACTTTAATCGGCAGCGAATATCGGAAAAAAATGTTACTGAATAGCAAATTCGATAGATTTTCGTTATATTTATTTTAACGATACGATTATCGTAAAAAAAGTTACTGAATCGCACTACAGGTTTATTCCAAAACGTTTACAGCAATTTTCGCATTTTGATACAAATAATTATTTGAAATTGACATCAAGTTTTATGTGAAAGAAGATTTGGTCTTTTATTTAATCATTTAAAGAATTTTGGAAAGAATTATTTCTAAAATTTCTAATTTCTTACTTTTCCGAGGGATCCCAGGTAAAAATTAAAAAAAAAAATGGTCATAGCTTCTTCTAGTATCCCCATAAGATTATTTTACATTTTTCAAGAGAGTAGAGATAATGTGATTCTAAACCCTATTCTCAATTTTTGAGGACTATTTTTTCGTAAAAATCATTCCCAGAACAACCATTAAATAAAATGTAACGCTCAACACATAAATATATAAGAAAATTTAAATATATAATTTAAATTCTAGAACCTTTCGTTTTTTTAATAATTTTTTTTAATATTTTTTTAATTAGGCTTAAGTTCATTGAATTTAATTTTCATTAAATTATTTTTATGAAGACAGGAATTTAACAACATGAAATCAATTAGAATTTTTATTGATAATTTTTCATTCTTGACTGCGCTGAGATTTGAACCCAGGCTTTCACGGACAGGTTGCCCATACTAGTTTCGATTGTAACCACACAATCTCGTCAGTGGGGTTTGCCGTTTTACTCACTCGGCTATTGTGGCCGGGCGACGTCAATAGTCAAACATCAATCCTTAAACCAAATGGTATTTCACCTTGGTAGATCGAAATTTGCTTTTTATCAGCTAAGGCACGAGCTATGTTTACATTTGTCCTACAAGTTGTGCTGAAAAAGGTCAACAAGGAAAAAGAAAGACAAAACATGAAAAACAAAAAAAATGTACTTTGGATTTCAAGAAGAATTCTTGACAAAAGTTACGAAAAAAAACAGAAGTTAGGGAGAACATGTAAATCAATTAAAATAGATAATCATTCATTCAAAAAAGCAAATTTCGATCTACCAAGGTGAAATACCATTTGGTTTAAGGATTGATGTTTGACTATTGACGTCACCCGGCCTCAATAGCCGAGTGAGTAAAACGGCAAACCCCACTGACGAGATTGTGTGGTTACAATCGAAACTAGTATGGGCAACCTGTCCGTGGGTTCAAATCTCAGCGCAGTCAAGAATGAAAAATTATCAATAAAAATTCTAATTGATTTAATGTTGTTAAATTCCTGTCTTCATAAAAATAATTTAATGAAAATTAAATTCAATGAACTTAAGCCTAAATAAAAAAATATCTAAATTTGGATTAAAAACCATTAACAGTTCAAAAAATAACCACAATACTAGTAATTTTTTTTAATATTAGCGAAGTTCAGTATTAGGCTTAGGGCAAATGCACAACATCGTTGCACTTTAATGAATTTTAACGGAAACTATGTGTATTTTGTTGTTGGATTTAACAAAAGAGCTACGATATATTGCAATTGCACTTTTGCAAGCCTAATACTGAACTCCGCTATTAGCTTTTTTTAATAATAAAATTTGTTAAGTTAAAGTTAAAAAAACACAATATGAACACTTAAAATAAAAACCACCCATCTCTATATCGTTCAGCTGTTTTGCTTAATAATTTGTTTCTTTTTTCAGTGTAGGGTATGGAACAGTCGAAATATTTTATTTGACTAAAACTCTGCCACTTGTTATTTTTTTCAAAAAATGTCTACAAATAATAGAAATTTTAGTTCCATACAAAAGAAAGTAAGAAACTTAGTAGTGAATTGAATTGATTGACTGAGAAAAGCCTTGAACAAAGTACATACAACAAATATTCCAACAAAACGAAAGACATGAGCACTAGAAAGAGGCTTAAGAAGATTTGAATGAAACTAAAGAAATTTATTTGAAGTTGAGTGTATATAAATGATGTTCACTTTTTGAAAATAAATAGCTAACAATACATACGTGAGGTATTAGACGAAAAAAAAATACTTTTTTGTGAAATAAGGCAGCACATTGGGTTGGTTGTTGACAAAATAAATTCCCTTAAGAAATAAATTGTTTGCTTTTTGAGTATACAATATTTACTTTGGTATGTTTAATCTAGTTTCAATTAAAATTAAATTTATGTATTTTATTTAATTTCATCTTAAGTACTATAGCAAATAGCTTATTATTTACTTACCTGCATACCTTTAAAGTTAAATCGTAAAATATGCTAATTAAATACACACTACAAACAAAAACTCTAAAAAAAAAAACGGAAACACACACTCCCAACTTGTACAAATTATTTCTACAAATTTATTTACTTAAAAACTTATTATTACATGATATTTTTCTTACCATTCCTGTGCCTTCTTTACCTATAATTTCAGTTGAACTCCTTGTTGCCTGGTTTCGAGTTACTTTTTTCAAATTTCAAACGAATGAGACGGTGGGAAAAGGAGCAAAAGAGAGGAATATCTTTTAAAGCACCCCAACATTTAAAAGGCATTTCACTTAATTCGATTTACTCAGTATGGCCGTTAATGAATCTCAACCGCTTTACTGCGGTTCTGGAATGGATAATTTTCATACGAGGTAAGTATTTGAGTAAAATTCTCTTGGGTTTTGTGTGGATATTGCCATACTTTTCACTTTGTATTTATACAGAATTTTTTTGATTGTGTTTGGCTGTGTTGATAAGGGATTTTTTTCTGTGTCTTCAGGTGAGTGCATAAGCTTAAAAAGGAAATATTAGTAGAAACCTTTTTT
Source organism: Pollenia amentaria (assembly GCA_943735925.1). Lineage (NCBI taxonomy): Eukaryota > Metazoa > Arthropoda > Insecta > Diptera > Polleniidae > Pollenia > Pollenia amentaria. The sequence goes on from OX031009.1 coordinate 165,989,141, forward strand.
CTGTCAAGCAAAAATTGTGAGGAGGGTAAACACATTCGTGCCGAGTCCTTGATATCCATATCCATTGGTTCAAATAGAAGGACAAAAAAAAAACATTCAGTTCGAGATATTTTTAAGATACATTTTTAACTATTAGACATTTTAAATGCTTGTAAACTGACGCTTATTTAAATTATGTGTACGTTTGAGTAAAACGTGTAGTTGAAAACTGTTATACTACTTACATTAGCAGGTATTAATTTTATGGATAATTAATCACTTACTGCACCGATTGGCTTTAAAGAGTATGTGATAAAATTAATGAATTTAGCTTTTTGACAATACCAAACAAAATTAAAAAAGAGTAAGACAAATTTTGTTACACCACTAGTTGCTTTTTGTATCCGGTATCGCGTCGAAATCCTCAAACAAACGTACAATTTTTAAGGGGGTTATATATATTGATTTAGCCCATTTGTAATATTAAGCAAATTTTTTATCAGTGAACTATTTGTAATAAAAATAGATCAATGTGACCCAATTTTAAATAAGAACCGAATCTTTTCAAAGGTAAAAGAGGTGACGCTACAACCGGAAATTTTTGTAGTTTTAAAAAAAATGGCCCCAAATCGGAAATGTTTAATAGTATAATTTAAATAATAAATAAAAAATCGTATTATAAATTGTGTAGAATATTAATTATAAAACAGTATAAAAGCTTTTAAAATTTTTTTGATAGTATAAAAAAATGTTCAGTTGTAAATGAGTTAAACAAGCGCCTAAAAGCACAAATATATATGAATTTAAAAAAAAAAAACTATAGAAGTGTTTTGGAAAATGTAATAAAAATTATGTAAATCTCTATTAGAATTGTTTAAAAGTTTGAGGAATCCTTATAAGCATGATAGCATATAATATATAATTAAGAATTATTATTTTTAAAACGGTTCTATCTAAACTGTATCAGATTTCTTGAAAATAAGAAGTAAAAAAAAAACAAATATTTAGTTTAGATTAAAGGAAACTGTATAAGAATTTTAAAAAAAACTTTAGAAGCCATATAAGTTGTAAGAATGACCAATAAAATTGAAAGGAAATCTTTAAGAGTTTTAAATAGCTGTACATTTATCGAGTTCGGTAACGCTAAATCGCAAATCTATTCGAGGCTTATTTATATTGTTATGTAGTACAGCTGAATAACTGAAAGATGGGTAACCGCACGCAGAGAAAAAATATGTTTAGATATGGTCACCTCCAACAAAACTATTTTTAGACGAAATTTTAAACATATTATGTTTAAATTTAACCATATTATTGCCACCGACAAACATATAATTGTTAAATTAGTCCTCTATCAAGAAGCCACAACCATATTGCCTCTAAGCATGTTATGGTTAAATATGACAATAATTTGTTTTTAAATTAACAATAGTATTTTCCTCTTTTCTAAGAGCAACATGCTTTGGTTGAAAATCAACCATGCTATTATAAATGTTAAACATATTTTAGTTATTACTAACCAAAAGATGTTCGGAGGCAACCATAATATGGTTGTGCCATGTTGATGTAGGACTAATTTAACAATAATATGTTTGTCGGTGACAAAAATATGGTTAAATTTAAACATAATATGTTTAAAATTTTTCTTTTAAAATAGTTTTGTTGGAGGTGACCAAACTTAAACATATTTTTTCTCTGGGTGCGGATTGAAGGTTTTCAATTACATTCTAATATTACACCGTCCGACACTCAATATTAGGCACGAACCAGATGATGTAGGCCTAAAACTAACTATTAAATGGAGCAAAACTACTTTCACAGTTTTTTATTTCGTGATCCTGTTTCCTTTTCAAAGGACTTCAAAATTTCAAAGGAGTACATTTAAAAAAAAGTTTTAAAATACTTCTACTCATCCTACTATGCGAAATTTGGTGTTAAATGATTAATGAGAGTTGTAAAATATTTTGAATTATTTTTTTATCCTTTTAGGATTCAAAGATGTCAAAAATTTTCTTTCAAACTGTTATCCATTTCCAATAATTTTTTTTTTTTTTTCAAAAAAAAATTGTACGTTAAAGATCCAAATATTGAATATTTTTTAAAAGGAATTTATTGGCAATCTTAAAGGATATTAAAGGATAAAAATTTTAATGGAAATTTTTGACATCGTTTTATCCTGACAGGATAAAATAAAAATAATAAATACAAAATATTTTACAACTCTTTTTGGTCTTTTGACACCGAGGTTGGCATCGTTGGTTCAGCAGAAGTATTTTAAAATATATTTTTAAAAGTGTACTTTTTGAAGCTTTTAAGTCCTTTTAAAAGGACACAGGATCACGAAATGAAAAACTGAAAATGCAGATTTTCTCCATATAAGTTATGGCTTCATACGTATATTTTTTGGTTCGTGGCTAACGGGTTGTTCTTTTTTGTCGGACGGTGTTATTATACCATTTTTATAAGTCTTGTATACTTTTTTTCTAACTCTTATACATTTAATTTAAAACTCTTGTATATTTTTTAAAACACCAACGGCCAGCCTTACCAAGTTCGATTATAATTAACTATCAGTTCTAACTGTCAAAAAGAAATTGCTTACTGAGAGTTAAATTAATGGTTAGTTTAACTGAACTTGGTGAAATTGGCCGTTAAAAGAATACAAATTTAAAAAATTTGTATCCCTAAAATAATTTTTTATGTATTGTTTTTATGATCTACTTCGTGTGCAAGAGTAATTGGAAAAAAATAAGCAAATTCAATAACGATTTCAATCATTGGAATTATTTAAAATAATGATATACATTACATGCATACCAATACACAATCTACAAACATGAGGGCTTTCAAGGTAATGCGATACTACATTGAATTTAAGAATAAATTGTAATCAATATTTGCTCATGTCATCAATATAAACACGACAACTTGAAGAAGTAAAATTTGTGTATAAACAAATTATTGTTTATTGGAATTATTATACACGCATTGAAGTACAATTACTCATAAATGTAAGAGTATATTGTGAGCTAAGAGTATGAGTCTGATAAGTATTATTGCCATTATTTAAAATATGTGTTGAATGGTAATAATAATACACTGATTTATTGTGAACTTAATGCAATTTAGTGTAGAGTAATAACAGCTTTTATTTCTTAATAAACTTTTTATAAAATTGATATGAGATCATAAATTCCATTAGTATTCAATTGCTGCTAATTGAATATAAATGGAAGTTATTTATAGTTTAATTTTAATAACTTTTTCATAGAATGCAAAAAAGGGTTTTTATAGCGAATAATTATTGCCTTCAATCACATTTGAGTCATTTTAGTTATTTTCAAACATCTACACAAAAAAAATTAAAAATTGTCTATAATCACCAAATTCCTAGAATTTGTTGATTTTACAGCTATTACCAAAATTATTATTATTTAAAAAATTTAAAAATGTGAATTTTTTTTTTTTCAATAAATGATTTACGTAAGAATGGGTCTAACCACCGAAGTGTTCAGCCATCCCACAACTGACAGCCGGAGTCCCCAGCTCCTATCTATCGATTCATCCTCCAGGAAAAAAATGTGTAAGATCTTCAAAACCTGCATTAGATTGTTAAAGTATACGAGTTTTTAAAAGTTGTATAAGAATTTTAAAAAAGTATATAAAAATGTCAAAATCTTTATTATATCAATAGAAAAAATGTAGCTGAACTTACATATCATTAATATTATTTAATTTTAAATGAGGGGAGAAAACTTTATCGAGATGACCCATACAAAAGTTTTTAAAAAATCTGTAAAAGTAAAGGAAAACTATATAAGTATTTTTTTGAAAATTTAAAAAACTATATAAGAGTTTTAGAAATTGTAAATATTAAGAAAGTTGTACATACATAAATTTAAGTAAACTGTAACGGCCATGTCCATAAAAAATTAATAAAATTTTTCTTAAAATACAATTAAAATCCATTTTAATTTTTTATGAATACGGCAGTAAAATTACAAAAAGTTGTTGAAAAAAAATTAACAAAACTGCAAGTGGAGTCGACAGTATAAGAGACTTAGAAAAGCGGTATAGTTAAAAAAATCTCTGACACTCATTGGGGACGGCAAAGGTGTTTTTGAATACTTTAGATCTGCGATCGGCAAAATCAGGGCGCCGCGTTTTCTCTTTTCTCTTTTATGCTCTTTTGTTACGTACGTGTGCACACACATTGTAGAGAATTAAACAACATCAACAACAACATATGTAAAATACATACAACGCATACAATCGCAAAATGTAAAAGTATAGGTTGCCGACCGCAGCTTAAGATGTACGTCAGAAACAGCTGCCAAAAAAAAAAAATACTAAATAATATCGATAACTTAATCTATAGCGAATAGAACCTACCGGTACGCGACTTATTTGACGAACGCATTCTGATTGTACAGCCACTCCTTTGATTTAAAATTTTTTTAAATTATCGCATTCTGAACTTGTTTTAAGACAGTTTTATAAAGTTGAAGAGCATCTTTTTTTTAAATTTAGAAATACAGCACTTAAAAGTGATTTAAAATTGTATCGGAAGTGAGGCGATTTAGGATCAAAATTGGTAAAAATAATTGAGAAAATTGTACGTTTTTTTTGACTCGATATTACCTTAAAATAAACAAGTTTTACCTAAAACGATTTCAACAAAAAATAAAAATAAAAAGTCTTATTATCAAAAATAACTTTTGAGCATACATAATTTATTATTATAATTTTTTTTTCTTTCATTTAAAGACTAAAATGTTTATGTCTAACTATTAAAGTAATATTGCCAGGCTAACACACGAATACAATTTTTGGCTAATGCCAGGGTATCACACATATTTTAGGAGCCTTAACCACAATTCGTCGTTTTCACCTTAACCTTCGTATAGGAAGGCAAGAGCGTTCAGAATCTGCTCCAGAGTATTTTGTTCTCCACCAGTCACGTTGAGTTATTATTAGTTCCCCACCAGACAAACACGCTGAAACATTGCGGCTAACAACGTTTTCTATAAAGTTAATTGAAAAAAACTCCAAAAACTGTAATTCGGTACAGTTATAAGACGCCAAGCCATTAGCCAATGCGAGGTGACACCGCAAAACGCATGAAAAGTAGATAAACAAGAGTGAACTGATTGTCTTTAAAAAATAAGGACAACGAGTGCCAGCTTTTTCTTCACTCATAGCAGTTTTACGAGTGCTTGTTATTATTAAGACTTCTCTATGACGTGCTTAATTCAAAATTTTTATTTTTGATAGATACACTGAATGGAACTGTTAGAAAAGATAACCTCACTGTTTATTGTTGGTGTTTTCTCTAAGTTTTGAAATTGCTGCAAGTAAGTCTTGAGTGTTTTTAATTCTCATTAGTTTCACAGTCTCATTTGTATAATATCTTCAGATTTTTCAAAGCCTTTGGAATGGATGTCCTGATGATCTGGTCTAAGCAACTACTGAAATGCGCACAGAAACTAGCTTTCCCCCAATAATAAATTTCAGTGTATTTATCAAAAAGAAAAATTTGCAATTGGCTTCTGACGATTTACAAGTGACACCAAAGGCTTTCTACATACCCAGAAGTCTGAATGGATACTAAAGTAGGTATATCTTGATATATTTATAGAATATTTGCAGCCAAGCGTAGGCGAATTGATCCTGGGTAACTATTACATGTTTTAACAATATTCCGACCCAAAGCATACGGCTCATAATTCGAAGCTTTGGCTACTCTACAATGTCCCACAACAGCTTAAAACCCCACCGCAGTTTCCATACATAAGCCCCATAGAACATTTATAGCATTTATTGTATTCTCGTATTCGACAGCACATATTTTATTCCAAGCAAACATTAAAAATTCAATAATTGAAGAATGGAACAACATTTCCGTTCAAGAGACGTCGAAGGTAGTCGATTCTATGTCAAAACGTTTAGCGGATGTTCTCTAACGAAAAGGAATTTAAACCTTATATTAATTTATTTTTTATTTAAAAATTTGAAACAAAAAACATTACAAAAAATGTTTGTACGCAGACTTTTGCATATGCTTTTTGAATAGACTGTTAGTTTCCTGTGTAGTTATCAACTATCGTTCTTATTTTTGTTAAAAATAAGTACAAATATTTTTAGAACTAGTCCTAATACACAAATACAATTGATGTTTTTTTTTATGGAATTACATAAAATGGTTTTACTTTTTAGTTCTGAAAAACATATCATTGGCTTGTATGCAGACTTTTGGTGCTGAGTGTATCTTTTGTAAAAATCAGATATATACTGTAGCCTTAATAGGGATATAAAGAAATCGTCTTGTCCACGAATAAATGTTGATGATGGTTTGAAAAACTAATAAAATATCGTGATTTGTTTCAGGATGGGATTTTATATTGGACCAATAGTAAGTTATGGATCGTTCTTAGCAAAATTCGGTAGAGTGAATTCAAGTATTAAAATAACCTAAATAAGACCAAATTTCAAAACAGTAATACAGTAATTTTGTAGCATTTTATAAGTTCTAAAAAGCTTTCCGGAAGGCCGCTTTATATGGGGCCTATAGTATTCTTGACGAAATTAAGCAGCGTGATTTATAATCTTATGAAACTATGACTGACCAAACTTTACTAAAATAACATTATTCTTTACGGTTTTAGTCGCACTAAAATGTTTGCCGACAGTGAATTTTATATGGTCTTTATGGTAAATTTTCGACCTTTCACAAAATTTAGTAGTATGCAAAGTTTAATAAAATCGGTGTATTCTGTCACCAATTTATGTTATGTATGTTAGTTTTTGTAAAAAAAAAATTTCAACCTTTTAAGGAGGTTGTTTCGTCATTGGGAGCATTAGTCTTTTCCTGCTTAACCGATTCCACCAGATTTCAACTCCAAAATGCTTAGGAGAACAAGAAACTATTTGACACAAAATTACTCTTTTATGTTAATTCTTTCGAAAGTGAGCGTGTATTCAACAGATGAACAGGCAGATAGATGGACATGGCCAAATCGCCTTAGAATTGATCAAGGACCCAGGAATACTTAAATATATATTATATACACGGAAATAATTATTTACTAATTCGTCAAAAAAAAATGGCTTGAACCTAGAAAATGTTCATGATCTCGTCCAAGCTAAAAAATGCGTGGTTTGGTTAAGGCAATATGTTTCTATTAATAAGATTTTTTGTTTTTTCTTTTTACCCTTTTACAACTACAATCCGAGTTAGAAACCTGTCAATTGTAGGGGAATTTTAGAAAAGATAAACTCACTGTTTATTGTTATTGCTCTGTTGAAGCTTTGATATTGTTACAGGTATGACCTGAGTGCTTAAAATTCTTATTCACCTTATAGGCTTATTTGTATAATATTTTTAGCTTTTCTTAAGTCTTTGGAAAAAGTTACTTGACGAGCTGGCCTAAGTACCTGCGAAATGCGCGTCGAAACTTGATTTCCATCAATAATAAATTTCAGTGTTTTTGTTAAAAGTAAAAATTGGGAATTTAGCACGTCATAGAGAAATCTTTTAGTTATACATTTTGTATTGCCGAAAATAAATAACTTTTTAAAATGTTTCTTTATTTAAGAAAATTTTACAAAATACGAACGAAATATTAGACAAGGCCATAAAAAAACTTGACGTGATAAAAAAAAAACTGAAAACCAGGGACCATAACGGTTATAAGTGATATCAAAACAGTTATTTTATAACAGTATTTGTGAATTTAAAAAAAATCTATCTAAGACAGTTATTTTGCAACGTAAAAAAGGTCGAAACAAAAACTCTTAAAAAAAGAGTTTAATTTCATCGTCATAATATTAAACTCATTTGAGGAGTTTTATTTTTTTCGTCATAAAATAAAAATCATTTGTTTATTTTGAATTATGTTATGTTTTAATTAACACAAACTCTTAAAAAAAGTTTAATTTTATGACGACAAAATGAGTCTTATTTTAGTAGGAAAAAATAAAACTTCTCAAATCAGTTTTATTTTAGACGTCAAAAATAAAACTCCTTAAACGCGTTTTATTTAAGACGGAATAAAACTCCTCAAATGAGTTTTATTTTAGACAAAAAAAAAAAAAAAAAACTCTTCGATCTCTTATTTTTAAGTTGAAAAATAACTCTTAACTGTAAAGTTGAGATCGTTTTTCTAAGATCACCATAGATTCTAAAAGAGCTAGTCAGTACAAATATCCGTTGACTCTAACATGAAGAGTTTTTAAGTTTAAATTTTCTGGATTATTGTTAGTTACGATCCTGAAAATAGATGAATTTACCTGCTCAAAAAATGATTTTTTCGGCAGACCAGTGTAATCAAGTCTATATAATTCCAGTTTGTAAACACTAGACGTGATATAATCAATCCGTGACCATATTTTGATTAAGCACGCTAAAGGGAATTAAAATCACATAACAAAATTTTTTCTCCCGACTTTTTTTTTTTTTTTTTGTTGAAGAGTGTAATATAAATATTTGAAAATTATCCAGGAAATTTTGGTGTATCGAAAACCTGTATACTGGTACCAGAAGAATTTAAATATAGGACATTGATTTAAGACTCATTAAAAAATAATTTTAGTGCTTTGCTGTTGAAAAAGAATTTTTAATTTGTATAATCTTCTTAAAAAATATGCCAATAAAAAATTCATATAATTGGCATTTTGGTTTAAATATCACTTCTAATTGACGCTTCATTATGACAATGAGAATTGTTAATTTGTTTTGTGTAGATGTCTTGATATTTATTCTGTATTCTTGAAAATAATTTTTTATTTGTTATTTTATAATTTTTTTATAATAATCGTAAATAAATATTTAAATTGTGGGTGTGAATCTTAAATTACTGTTACAAAAAATATAAATAATATTTAGCCTTTTCTTTAAATAGAAAAAAGATGTTTTCAAACGGAAAACATTTTTTTTTTTTTTTGGTTTTTTATACATTGGCTTATTGTTTCTTTATGATTTCCTTAAATATTTCATTTTATAAATATGAAATATTAGTATGTGTCGATTATGTATGGCAATCGAACTTTAATTGAGTTGCCAGTGGCCGATAATGTACTACAGATGGCAACTGATATCGGTTTCATAAATATTTGGGTAACCGTAAAGTCTTGGTTGGTCTAAATTTACACGTTTCATCTTTTGATTGTCAACTCCTTTTAAATACCCTTTTGAAGGTGCCAATATGAATACACGCAGCAACCGCTTTCAACTTTTTTCTATTCTAAACAACAACAATTTTATTCACAGCGAATCAAGGAGAAAGAGAAAAAAATGTACATGCAGTCATCGTTGCGCATATAAGCCTGGTACTCTGTTCAACATTTCACGTGAAATGCTGTCAAAACTCATATGAAAAGAACTTGCGCGCAATTTCTATGAAATTATGTTGATAGAGTTGTACTCTGTTTAATTTGTGATAAAGTTGCGAAATGTTTCTGGCAACATTTATTTTACAAATGCGAAATAATATAAGCTGCACTTATTTCACGTGGAATTTTAAGCAAATGAAAAAAAGTTTAAACTTGACATTAAAATGAGAACTGAAACACTTAAATAACACAACCGGTAACAGTTTTTCATCCATATTTACTTTCATTTTTACTTAATTTTTTATTTAAAACAATACTTTTTAGTAAAATACATGTGGGTTTTGTTTACATATGCAAAACAATGCCGCATGCTTTGAAAGATTAAAAACGTCAAATTGTGCAAACTCTCGAGATAGGTAACATTAATACATTTTTCACAAATTGGAACAGAGTACAAGGCTATACCTACGAATAAAGACGTAAAGCATGCTGACCGAGTACAAGCGTCTCCGTACCAACCCCCTTTGTTTCTTTCTTCTCACTCCTGGACAAACAATTGTATCAATAGATGAAACGTGTGAAACCAGACTTACTGTGTAGAATTTTTATGTAGAAATGCACCAAAAGCTAAAAAATATTTTTTATTTTGGCTAACAAAGTGGTTAAAATTACCCCGAGGCAACAAATTGTCTTACTAGTGCAACAAATAGAGATATCGCTGTTGGCCGATGAATTTGTGTTCAGTTTTTATAGTAACTAGTAGATACTGTAGTAGATGCTCTCCACTTTATAAGTCACATCATCTTTGAGAAGAAAAAAATAATCCTGGAAGCAGTTCTAGCGTATTAGAATTGCTCCGCTAAATGACGACTAGCAGATGCCATGTTCACTCCTTCTTATTGGCCATCGAAAAAATAAATGCACCGAACTCTGCGTATTTTTTATTTATTCGCTTATTTTTGAGTTTAAGTTAATTTTTTTACAACTTTTCGGTTGCCGATTTCCAAAATGGTCGTAACATGAGCCTTCTTAAAAACAATAATTTTACAAAATAAAATTTAATAAGTTAAGTTTTAATTTTAATATTCAGTTAAAATCCTTTGCAATGAAATTAATATTCAATTGCTTTAGCCACAACAGTTTCAAGGCCAAAAGTATTTAATAAGATTCTCTTTTAACACTTTGTAAAATTTATTGATGCACTTTTAATTGGCTAACGATGATACTTATGTAACTCCAATCCCTTTAAAAGCTTTATAGTGAATATCATTTACATATTTTACTCATTTATTAAGTTTTAATTGCACTTATATTCAAAATTGCAAAATTTATTCTACATGCAGAGAAAAACTTTTTCTCAATATGGCCACAAAATAATTACATATCTTGATAGATACTTGGCAGGAAGTTTGTTCGATTAGTTCAATTATTCATTAGTTATGCCAACCAACTTACGATTAGATTTTTTACTTAGAAGGGCAATTCATCAGACACACATACGAGGGCGCATTAATAAGTCCTTAACTTTTCGAATTTCCCACCTCCCAACTGAAAGGGCAACACTCTTACTGGCAACAGGCATCTGCCAGTTAACTTCTTTCAAAATTTAGATAGGCTGCGTCATTTGGTTTGTGTGTTGACAGCCATTGACTACCTCACTATTTAAGCTCATTAAGCGTTCCATAGTTTAAATCAATGAATCAGCCTACGACTTGCTCTCTCTTTTGCCTTGTTTTCTGGACTTGGGCCTGAGTCACTTTTCGTTGTTTCCAAGCCTAAAGAATTGGGTTGGAAGGAAGATATTGGACTTCAACGATAAATCAGGCGTTGGGGTACTTCTGCTCTCCTGCAAGCACGAACTTTGGCAATCGACTATCGATATCGGACGGATATAACTTTAAAGGATTAAACAATTGAAACACAGTTGCGAATAACGTTGTGTGTTACAAAATAATTATTTTTCAGGAAGGCAAAAAAAAAAACGTTTTTAACAGACAGGATTATTTTTTCTTTTTAGTTTATCAAAAATAATGACAATAAAAACATTTATGCAAAATATAAACATAATCGAATTTGAAATGACATGCTAAATTACAGTTTATCATTATTTTTTTAGTGGAAAAACGTTTTATATCCACAGTCGCGATGTCATTTAAAACGTTTTTCCACTACGCAAGCGGATTTTAAAACGTTATTCCACGTTGTAAAAACATTTCGTTTGTATCAATTTGTTAGTAATTTACAACGTTCTTCCACTCCCTGACTCTTTGTATCGCATTTTGACGTCTTTACGGTGTATAATTTTGTGTGATTTGATGTTTAAAAAGTGTAAGAGAGTAATGTTAACGGTAATCTGCAAAATAACAGTTTTTGCAAAAAGTGGCTTTTAGAACGTTATTCGCGGCTTTGCTTCAATTTCTGTTAAACAACGCAATCATACTAAGAGGTTAATAAAACAGATTCTGCTTCTGCAACACAGACTAAAAGCTTTCATGGTTAACATTTTTGTTTAATGATAATTAGCGCAATTATTGTTGAATAATATTTTTCTCCTTGTGTATGATTAAAGTGCAATTAATATGTATTTGAAAAAAAAAAAATTTTAAGTAATTCAACAACATTATGAAAAAACATTGAACATGAAAATTAAACAATAAATAATAAATAATATTTTAAAGCATTTATTTTATTTTTAATATTTTTCAGTTATAAAAATCTTCATGGATATATATCACTAATCGTATGCATACTAGGCACTATAGCCAATACCCTTAATATCATCGTTCTGACACGCCGAGAAATGCGCTCACCTACAAATGCCATTTTGACTGGTTTAGCAGTGGCTGATTTGGCTGTTATGCTGGAATATATACCCTACACCATACACGATTACATCTTATGGGAGAGATTGCCACGCGAGCAGCAGTTAAGTTATCCCTGGGCCTGTTTTATAAAATTCCACTCAATATTTGCTCAAGTGCTACACACCATTTCGATTTGGTTGACTGTAACACTGGCCGTATGGCGTTACATAGCGGTTGGATATCCTCAAAAGAATCGTCAATGGTGCGGCATGCGAACAACCATAATAACAATAACAAGCGCATATGTTGTGTGTGTATTGGTGGTGTCACCCTCTTTGTATTTGGTCACATCAATAGCAGAATTTTTAGAAATGTTAGATGCAAATGGCAAGACTGTTAAATCAATAGCATTGTCACAATACGTGATTGATTATCAGCAAAGTTTAATGAATAATACAACATTGGAAGCAACAACAGCGGCCATAGCCACAAGAGGTGACATAAATAATACAGAGTGGCATAATGGCACACAAACAACAGCTGAAATGCTTTTGGCCATAGTAAATAATTCAACAAATACATTTACCACCGATAGAACGTCCACCACCACTACAACAGCACCCCTACTTACCAACAACACCCTAATGCCAGAAGTGGTACGCAACATAACCGTTTATCGTCTCTATCACAGTGATTTAGCTTTGCGTAACAGAACCTTACACAATGCCACATTTCTCATCTACAGTGTACTGATTAAGTTGATTCCCTGCATTGCCCTGACCATTTTATCTGTACGCCTGATAATGGCTCTGCTGGAAGCAAAACGTCGCCGCAAAATGCTCACCAGCAACGCTGCCAATGGTATGAAGCCCATGGTGAATGGTAAAGTCGTTGAACAACCCCGGCCACGTAAGAATAGCAAAACATTGGAGAAGGAGAAACAAACAGATCGTACAACAAGAATGTTGCTGGCTGTGCTGTTGTTGTTTCTAATAACGGAATTTCCGCAGGGTATAATGGGTCTGCTAAATACAGTGCTGGGTGATGCATTTCTCATGCAGTGCTATTTAAGACTGAGTAAGTAGTTGTACTATTTAGGGAGTATTGGAAGGAAATAAATTTAAACTATTAAAAGATATTTTTGTTCTTATTAGTAGGAAGAATTTTTGTATTTATATTTAAAGAATTATTTATTTTCATACACTTAACTGTCACAAATTTTGCATGAGGCTCATTTCGTATAGAGCATCAAGAAATTTTTTTCTTAAGTTTTTGCTTTCGGGTGATGTTTTATATCGTTCTTTTCTGTAGCAAATATTTCTTTAATTACTTTTTCAGTGAACGGAATCAGCTGTTTTTAAAGTAAAAGATAATCAAACTACAGAAAAAGTTCTCAGTAGTTTTTTTAATTAATAAAAAAATTGTTTGAAAAGTATTTCAATCTAATTGATGTGATAAATAAATTAATTATTTTTTTTATAAATTTTTATATTACTTCGAATGTATATTCTAAGTCTAATTACTAGGGATGAGAGTTCCATGCAAATGCATGTTTTTTGTCGATAGTCGAAGATGGATGTCGACCAGTTATCTTTCCGAATCAATAAGTTTGCGCTAAAATGGCATCGATTTGTTTTTGCATATTGTTGCATATTTTTGTTTTAAATGCATATTTTTTCATATTTTGACATTTTCGAGTGATTTTGTTTAAATGGTCATATTATAAAAAAAGTTCTTCAAAAAATTTATAAATACAACTTTACATTAGCAAGAGACGCATATACTACATATGATGTTACATGCTTACATATTTGAAGGATTCACAAGGTGTCATAAAGTCATATGTCTTAAAATAATAACATGAAAAAATACGACTGTTGTGAGCAACCCCTCATAATTTAATGTGCTATTTTGAATTTAAATCAGCTGATTAAAAAAATATAAAAATTTTCCACAATGCCAAAAATAAGTGAAAAAACTTAAATAATAGCCAGTTTGTGTGAAAAATACATTTAAGATGTTGTGATGGCAAACTCAAGTATTTTCCATTTTTCGGTTTTGTTGCAAATTACAAATAAATTTTATTTTGTTTGTTTACCAAACAGCAGAGTCCTAAGCCGATCTAATTTGACGCCGCAAGTAATTTGTCGCAAAAATTGCTAGCCGCAGGTTAAATACAGATGTTACCCGGATAAAACTATACCATCAACGGCAACGGCTACACAAAAAAAAAACGCGGCACGGCTCAGCCGCTCAGCACTGGACTTTTCTGATTAATTACGACAGCACAATAAACATAGCAAGCAACGTTCTATTTATTTAAGACACTTTTTGTTTACAAACCAACAACAATACTTTTAAACCATTGTAAAATGTTAGAACATTATGACAATAAACTATGATAGCACACCTTGTGAATACCCCAATTAATTGACATTACATTTTTGAGAAAAAACTGGCTTCTGGATTAATAAAATTTTAACATTCAAAACAATAATTTAAATGCAATTTGTCCATTAATTGTTCGAAACTTAATTTTGAGTATATTACACAGCTTAACACGTATCTTTTGTTTTACGAGATTTTTTTTTTTCCAGAAAATATGCCGAAGATAAAGCGATCAAAGTCTTCCATCATAATGAAATACGTTAACGAATATAACAATGCCTTTAAATCTGATTGTCGAATACTTCATTGCAAAGTTTGCAATAAATTTGTGAGCTACGAAAGAAAGTTTTTGTTTGAGCAACACTATAATAGTTAAAAGCACAAGAAGCTGCTCGAGCGTATTTCAGAAAAGTCGTCGCAGCCGTTGCTCTAAAATACAGAGATAATATATAAGTTTTCTGCGGACATACCCTTACACAAATTAAGTAACAAGAATTTAAGAAAATTCTTTAAAACTTACACGAATGAGAGCATCCCTTGCCAGCCTACTCTTAGAAAAAATTGTGTGAACAAAATATATGACTCCGAACTCGAAAGAATCTGTTCTTTTTTGAAAAGCAAATATTTATGGGTGCCGATGGGCGAAACAACGGATGTAGAAGAGCGTTCTGTTGCAAATGTCATTGTCGGAATTTTGGATAAAGATAAAAAACTTTGCAAAAATAAATTCTTGCTTAACGTTGTGTTATCGGAAAAGGCCAACCATGCTACGATAGCTCGTGCTTTCCATGACTCTGCCCCCTTGTGGTTGTTTTCATCTGAGGTGTAGGGTATGTTCAGCAACTTTGTAGAACATGTTATGGCAAATAATTTTGTGCAACATATTAACCCTTTAACTCCCCATCACAATGGAATTTTTCGGCTTTATTCTAACAAATCGTGAAGAACACCCCGAAAAAGGAGTAGAGCGGGTATGAAATGTTTTACAAAAATATTGGCCAGAAAAATTGTACTAGATATTTCGGAGCACACCAAAGCCAAAAACTCAACACAAATACCAACAACCAGTTAAATTCTAGATTGCCCATTAAGGGTTAATACTTTTGTATCTACGTCACTATGCCTTTAGATTTGTTCATTAGAGAATTCCTCATACACTTTCATTAATTTTTTAATTAAATTAGTATTTGTTTTTTAATCCAAATTTTTTACTATTTAATTAGGCTTAAGTTCATTAAATTTAATTTTCATTAAATTATTTTTTTATGAAGAAAGGAATTTTTACAACATGGAAGATTAATTAAAATTGGTATTGATAATTTTCATTCTTGACTGACCTGGGATTCGAAGCCAGGCTGGCTGGCGTGTGATTCGAACCCAGGCGGCTGGTTACCCTGACATGTTTCGACCTCAACCACTAGGTCTTCTCAAAGGGATTTGCCGACTTACACTCGCAGCCATCGATGACTGCTGACGTCAGTAGTCAAACATCAATCCTTAAACCAAATTGTATTTTAACCTTTGGTAGATCGAAATTTGCTTATTGAATGATTATCCATTTAATTGATCTCACATGTTTTTTCCTTTACTTCTGTTTTTTCCGTACTTTTGTCAAGAATTCTTCTTGAAGTCCAAAGTACATTTTTTTGTCTATCATGTTTTTTGTCTTTCTTTTTTTCTTGTTGACATTTTTCAGCACAACTTGAAGGACAAATGAACACATAGAGCTTGTGCCTTAGCTTTAACAATAATTAGTATTGTGGTTATTTTGTTGAGCTATTCATGGTTTTTAATCCAAATTTTTTACTATTTAATTAGGCTTAAGTTCATTAAATTTAATTTTCATTAAATTAATTTTTTATGAAGAAAGGAATTTTTACAACATGGAAGATTAATTAAAATTGGTATTGATAATTTTCATTCTTGACTGACCTGGAATTCGAAGCCAGGCTGGCTGGCGTGTGATTCGAACCCAGGCGGCTGGTTACCCTGACATGTTTCGACCTCAACCACTAGGTCTTCTCAAAGGGATTTGCCGACTTACACTCGCAGCCGTCGATGACTGCTGACGTCAGTAGTCAAACATCAATCCTTAAACAAAATTGTATTTTAACCTTTGGTAGATCGAAATTTGCTTATTGAATGATTATCCATTTAATTGATCTCACATGTTTTTTCCTTTACTTCTGTTTTTTCCGTACTTTTGTCAAGAATTCTTCTTGAAGTCCAAAGTACATTTTTTTGTTTATCATGTTTTTTGTCTTTCTTTTTTTCTTGTTGACATTTTTCAGCACAACTTGAAGGACAAATGAACACATAGAGCTTGTGCCTTAGCTTTAACAATAATTAGTATTGTGGTTATTTTGTTGAACTATTCATGGTTTTTAATCCAAATTTTTTACTATTTAATTAGGCTTAAGTTCATTAAATTTAATTTTCATTAAATTATTTTTTTATGAAGAAAGGAATTTTTACAACATGGAAGATTAATTAAAATTGGTATTGATAATTTTCATTCTTGACTGACCTGGGATTCGAAGCCAGGCTGGCTGGCGTGTGATTCGAACCCAGGCGGCTGGTTACCCTGACATGTTTCGACCTCAACCACTAGGTCTTCTCAAAGGGATTTGCCGACTTACACTCGCAGCCATCGATGACTGCTGACGTCAGTAGTCAAACATCAATCCAGCCAGCCAGCCAGCCTGGCTTCGAATCCCAGGTCAGTCAAGAATGAAAATTATCAATACCAATTTTAATTAATCTTCCATGTTGTAAAAATTCCTTTCTTCATAAAAAAATAATTTAATGAAAATTAAATTTAATGAACTTAAGCCTAATTAAATAGTAAAAAATTTGGATTAAAAACCATGAATAGTTCAACAAAATAACCACAATACTAATTATTAATTAGTATTTGTTTTATTTTTGTAATAAGCGAATTTTCATAAAAAGTAATAAAAAATATCATTTGGAAATTAAACTGCCCATTGACCATTTAAACACATTTTTTTACATTTTTATTATTTCCAATTAAATGCAAATATTTAAAACAGCAAATATTATATATTTTTTTTTATTAATTATTGTACAAATAAAGTAAATAATTGCAGCAAATCATGTGTGTAACACTACATATAACAACATTAATTTTACCAAACAATACTGCCTAATGAAAAGAAAATATTTGATTCAATTACTTGAAATATTGAGTGAGAAACATAAACACAACCACATAAATGCCAATTGCAATTAAATTTATTGAAAACAAAGTCAAATTGAGGTTATGTAAAATATTCAAATGTTGCTAGTGATTGTGTGGCTATAAGGAAAAAGGACCTAAGTCTGATATTTTTGATATTGCTTATAGATTTTTTAGCGGTTATTCCTAAATTAACTGAGAAATTGTTTTTTCAAATAATATTAGACTTTAAAAGGAGATAGGCAGAAGCTCATTTTGCTACAACATTCTGAAACATCGTATTAAATAATTGAAGTATTGGCCATAAGTATATATTTATTTATTAATTGCCTTTGAATTTTTCATTACACTTAAATGAAATAGACTATAAACTAACATTTCATAGTATTACATTAATTTTACTATCAATTAAGAAAAGCAATTATTAATCTTTTTGACTTTGGATCCCACGAAAAATCAATATATATATATAATTGGATAAAAGTGTTACTCTTTCTTCTAAGAGGGTCAGCATCACTATAAGTAGCTCTGAAAAATTTGATGTATAACGGTATGAAATTTCAGGATGGCTGTTGAGGAATATTTAATGAAATCTCATTAACCCTAGATACACTTTCTTATTTTTAATACACTAAACACTTTCTTCGTCGAAATGACGAAGTCCATTTATGATCTGGCCACAAACCTACCTAATAAGGAAACAGAAAGATTTTTGTTTAGTTTATAAAATACTTAAGTTTTTGTTCATTCTAACTAGTTTGTTATAGGTAATTTCAAAACTTATTACTACAAACACAACAAAATCAAACAAAGGTTTTTTTGTTGTTTTATAAAAAAGGATAAAAATATAAACTTAAAAAACAGTATTTCAGATACCATATTATTTAAAAAAATTAATTAAATCATAAAGTAAATGCATTTAATAAAGTATAATATCCGGTTTCTTAAAGATTGGTTCTAATTTAGTGCATGAGACACAAAGATCAATTTTGTGTTCCCCACATATATGTTTTTTTGCAATTTGCACATATAGATTTTGTCATTCTGCGTTTTAAATATGGACGGAATACGGACGGATGACCATTTATGATTATGACCATTTATGATTGCTTTTTTCCTCACAGGGAAGAATTGACGATTTGTTTCTCAAGGAACTTAGCGGGACATCATCGTCATCCAATATTTCTTCTGCGGTATCATTATATTCTTCATCAATCTGCTCCTCTTCTGCATCGCTGAGTATCTCTTCCTCTGCTTCAACAATCATTTCTTCTTCAATACCATATACACATTCGCTTTCCGAGTCTGTATTTTCATCACACAGAGCAAGAAATTTTTCAATTTCTGCGTCGTTAAGCCTAACGTCTCTATTCATTTTCTTTATGTAAGCTCCAAAAAATAAAATTGCAAAATATACACAAAACACTTTCTTCGTCACTTCGACGAACACGATCAACAAAAAATCCCACTTACAGGCAACTTATAAGCACGTACTTTCGCACACCTCAGCAGATCTGCAATAGCTGAAGTTACGTAAAATTTGAGAGAGTTTCAGTTAAAAACTGAGAAGATAAATAAGTATTATTAAACGGTATTCGTCGAAACGACGAAGAAAGTGTATCTAGGGTTAATAAAAAATCCAGCACAAATATCACCAAAGATCTACTGCCTTATTAAAAAAAGTTAAAGTTAACATTAGTTTACCAATACATTGAGCCCAAACGATTCTGCTCAGTTTAATGTATTGGTTCATTAATGTAAACTTTAACTTCTTTCCATAAGGGGGCTTATGTTCAGGTTTGCTTTCAATAATGAACATTTAAGTTTAATAAAGAAAGTGTAAAATATGTGAGCTGTTTTAGATTTTAATGCACCAATTATTCATATAATATTGTTAACGTTTATGTTTTATTAAGAATGTTCAATTTAGTAATATATTTTAATTTTTATATTAAGGCCGGGTTTTTGAGATGTGGATTAGGTTTAAGGCCCTAATCATGTAAAACGCAACGCAATGCCAAAGAATTATATTAAAAGCAAAAACAAAGTCATAAATATTTTGTAATTTTGTTGTTGCTTTCTACAGAAATTCACATTGCGTTTTAAGATTTCAAACGCTGCATAACTTGTGGCGTTGAAAATTTTAAAACGGTACATGAATTTCTGTAGAAAGCAGCAACAAAATTACAAAACATTTATGACATTGTTTTTGCTTTCAATGTAATTCTTTGGCGTTGTGTTGCGTTTTACATGATTAGGACCTTAATTTTGCTTAACGTGATTTTTTTCCTTATTCCATCAAAGACCAACATTAAGCTTAACTTAGATAATCCTTTAACATTTGGTATACAAATCTGTTTGGCACAAATCTGTTTTCAGATTAACTAAACCTAGGTTAACGAAGATCTCAAAAGCCCAGCCTTAGTAGTCAATATCTACTTGAATTATTTCTGGTCTTGAGCTTTATTGATATAAATTATTTCATATATTTTTTCAACTCATCAACAAAACTCATTTGAAATAATAAAAAAACTAAAAGTCATTTAGATAAAATCAAAAATAAAAACTTAAATAAAAAGAATAAAGAGTGCCTGAAATTACTTTTGAACTAAAAAAAAAGTTGTTGGTATGAATTTCGATAAAACTTCCTCTTCCTTTTATGTCGGTTGCAGTTGGCAATTTATTAAACAAAAATTTAATTCGTTTCAATTTGTCTTTCACCGCAAATGCAATCTTGAGAAATACCATGCACAATGGACGACTTAAAATCAAAAACTTAAATAAAATATGAAGTTTAAGAATATTTAAAATAAGAAACATACGTAATTGGGATTACGTAAAATACCAGTAACGAGTGATTGCCATAAGAAATTATGATTCATATTTTAAGATCATGCGCGATTTCTTGTGCACTCCCAAAGACTTTCCTAAGAAATTATTGAATGCATTAAAGTGCATAAACCTAATTGTGAAACTTTTAAGAATTTAAAGATATTTTATAAAGAAAAAATTGTTTTGAATCATCAAATTCATACCAAATTCATAGAATCAAGCAAATAATTTGTTAATTTTGCACCTAATACCAAAATGATTATATTTATTACTAAAAATTGTAAACATTAAAAATTTTTTTGTTTTTTTTTCAAAAAACTTTTCCTTTTTAAAAAAATGTGTTAATTGATTTAGTTAAATATAGCTCAGGTTTTTACAATAAACAACAACAATTCTACAGGTTTAAATTATTTTTTTTAAACGAAAAAATCAATTAAGGTTTTTTGTTATTTAATTAATATTTTAATCAAAACTTGATTTCAAAACAACTAAAATGTTAATTAAATCAAAATTAAATTTGTAATTTTCATTAAAAAATTTTGTTTGTTGTGCTTAATTCCCTATTTTTATTCTGTGGGTGGTCTTGTATTGTCATATTGCCAGGTAGCGTTCAAGTCCATTTGCGCCTGCAGATTTCGGATTTAATTGGCTTGCAGTAGCCTATCAATACCAGTTGTTTATTGGTCACCCAGTTCGGTCAGAAAATTCACAGGATTTCTTCAGGCACTACTTGTAGAAGGATTGCAATTTTCTTCATGTAGGTTGCGTTGTACTCCATGTGCTGCTGCCATACATTTAGCAGTACCGATTTTACTTTAGAGTTAAATATTTTTGGCTGTGTGGTGGAGTTTATTTTATTAAAAAAGTAGATCGTGGGTAAATTCGACGTCGTTATTGTTCAGTGAACAAAAAAAGTTACTGTTAAACTAAAAGATTTTATTTGTTGTGCTTAATTCCCTATTTTTATTCCTGATAAAACAACTGAAAATTTATTTTTGTAGGAAAAGCAGTGTCTTAGCGCATTTCACTGGTTGCTTAGGCCAGATCATCAATAAACGTTTTTTTCCTAAAAAAATTTAGAGAAGCCAAAAATGTCAGCAAATAAGACTACAGACGGAATGAGTATTACAAACACTCAAAAAGTCTTATTTGTAACGATATAAGCTTAAGCAAAATTCCAATAATAAAACTACCAATTAGTTAAAAAAAACAAATTGCTTTTATTGTGTTCGCAAGAAATCAAAATAAAAACAATTTTGCCAGTTCAGTTTTTTATGCACGTTCACTTGCAAAAATTTATTATAAAATTTGTTTTTGGGAATACAATTATTTATTAAATGATTTTATTTGTTGTGCTTAATTCCCTATTTTTATTCTTGATAAAACAACTAAAAATTTATTGTTGGTTGCTAAACTTTAATTGAGGGATGTAATGAATAACGGTATCGATACCGATATATTGGTGATACTTCACGTTTGCCGATTTATCGGTATCGGCGATATTTTACCGTCGATACACTGGGGCCAAAAGCCTTTTTTCGATGATTAATTCACAGCTCCTCAGCTACAATAGTGAGGCACACTAAATTTGATGGGGTAGCTCTTAGATAAAACTTCATGTTCTAACAAAATCTTGGGGATATAAAAGGGGGATACGGGTACCCTCCATACTAAAAAATTTTATTTTTTTTCTTATATCTGAAGAGCTACAATAGTGAAGAATACTAAGTTTGATGTGCGTAACTCTTAGAACAAACTTAATTTTTCAACAAAATCTTGCAGGTATGAGAGGAGGGGATACGGATAGCTCCCATACAAAAAAATTTGTTTATTTCTTATGTCTGAGGAATTACAATAGTGAAGCATACTAAATTTGATGTGCGTATCTGTTAAAACAAACTTCATGTTCCAATAAAACCTTGGAGGTATAAGAGGGAGGAAACGTGTACCTCCCATTCAAAAAAATTATTAATAAAAAAAATACACATGATTTTTTATTCACTCACACTCCTGCTAAATTGTCTGGAATAAATGACTTCACATACGTATTATGTAAAAAATTATTTTTCATCAGCTCTGTTTTAAATACTTTTATAATTAATCTAACCAAGTAGTTTTCCAGTAAAATGGTATATATTTTAATTAAAAAATAACGATTTTCAGTTAAAAAACTATGTGAACGAAAATATTATAAGGTACTTTCTTGCAGAGTACGAAAACAAACAAAACGAAACGTTTGCTTTCGTTTTCTTTTCTTTATTGCAGTGAGTAAAACAAAAACGAAACATAAACAATGAGAATGACTGTGCCATTTTGTTTTGTATTGTTTTTAGGTAATTTTTTCATTTAATGTTTTGCAATTTAAATTTTTCAAAATATCATACAAGCTTCCTGCAAACTAAAATATTGCATTGAAATATACAAAACAACATTTAAAATATATAAATTATAATATATAATATATATAAATTTAATCACGGTCAAGCGTGGCTCATGCGTAAGAAATCACGACATTTTCATATCTCTAATAAAAATTATAGCAGAAGTCGTGAAGCGCTTTTTGTTGGTAACACAACGCGTGTTTCTACTAATTCGTACATAACTTCTAAGGTGCACCGATGCGCACCCTAATTTTTTCAACGCTGATTTCCATTCAACCTTTAAAATAAAGTTAAAATCTCTACTTCATTAAGCCAAATTAATAACGTTATGTCCACTTAAATTGAGAAAATAAATTTTTTTTTGCATTGCCCATATAAACTTAAAAAATAAAAGCACTTCCACAAATAATTTTTTTTACAAATTTCAGCTACACATTTGAATAAATACCTGCGCTTGATGGTTGTATGGTTATATTTATTACATTTTGAATTCACTTTCGGGTAATCAGATTTATTTACGAAAAAAAATTTAGCTTTTATACCAATTTTTTAAAATTATTTTGTAACAATGTTAAATTTCAACGCGTCAGTAGAAAAGCACCGCAACATATTTTACATTTATTTTTTTTGCCTACTGATGCAGAATTTTGTGCACTTTAACCGAGTACTTTTAGTTTTCACTGTACTTGAACTTTTTTTTTTAATTAATCCATGAATTCACTGCCTTTGGCCCCTGTGTGCGCCGATACTTTTGTTATAGTTTTTTTAAACAAACAATTTAATTTTCAATGCTTATTTTTTGCAAAAACAACTAAAAGATAACTCATACAGAAAAATACAGTGTTTCTTTTAATTTTTAAGCTGGAGGTCGATCCACATCATGCGTTTTATGCGTATGTTTCTTTTTTGACCTTTTTTCGAGACACATGCTAAAGTAGAAAGTAATCCTACGTCATGCTTTCGATACGTATATGCATTCTACGCATTTGCTGTGTAACGTGTCTATATAATTTTATACAACGATTTTTTGTACTGATGCATAAACACATTGAACGCTTGATTTGGAACTGCAGCAGAATTTTCTGCTAATTTTTAATGATTTTTGTGAAAAAAAAAATCACTTCGCTACAACTTTAGGGTTACTTCGTAGAGACCACAAAATTCATAAGCAAAGTCACTGCTACATTATCAAATGCTACTCCGCTAATTAACAGTCTTCGAACATTATTAGAAAATACGAGAAATGAATAAACTCAGATGCAGAATAGTTCAGATTCCCAAAAATTGGCGATTTACCTAGCATTAGGACTGCATGAAAGATTTGAGTGTTTAGAGAATAACGAAATCGTTTATCTACAATTCTCTACCTTCGATAAAAAGCTAGACAATTGCAAAGACAATAGATCGAAAAAATGTATTATTGAGCTACTCAACATGACTCTACATTCCGAAAGTGTTGAAGACATGGTCACCCCTATATCTAGTAAAAGTTCTGATAAGTCTAAAAGAACTGACCATTGAAGCGTTTGTGCAAATTTAAAAAAAAAATTGGAGAAGGATGATCCTCTGCCGATCCTACGATGTGGCTCAGTCAAAGAAGAAGGTTAGTTATACCTTAGATTTTCTAATTTTTCTAGAGACGCGGATCCGCTTGTTTACTAGCGCAATTAAATGCTATACTAAAAATTTAAGACTAAGGCGCAGATATACTCAAGTTGTCGAATGAGCTCAATCACATCTGAGATACGATTTTTAACTGCAGGTCTACTTCAAACGGAGTTGCGAAATTATAACCGCAAAAGTTGAGAATACTTTCTGTTTTAAACAAAAATCTTATTTATATTAAATTCGAATACTTAAAATCTTTAACTCTGTTTTTTTTTTGTTTAAAAATTAATTAATTTTACCATGAATTTAAATTCATTTCGCTGTTTTTAAAATCCTAAATATTAATAATCTCTTACACCGTATAATTAAGAAATTACACTACTCGAGTTTTGTTAAGTTAACCTTGAATTTAAATTAAATATTCGTATTGGTATCGGTGATATTTCTCTGGAGTAGCGGTATCGGTATCGTATCGGCGATATTTCTCTTTGATTATCGGTATCCCTAATCATTCCCAAAAATGAGTTTTTCAAATTTTTTTTATTTTAATCATTCCCAAAAATGAGTTTTTCAGATTTTTTTATTATATTTTCAACCATGAAAAGCGAAGCTTGAGATTTTGAGATGGAAAATATATTTCATAGAATTGAATTTTTTTTTAATTTAAAAATTTTACTTTACAAAAGTCCCTGCTTCCAGTTGATTTGAGATAACCATAAATTAAGAGGTCTTAGAGGCCAGTAGCTCGTTTCTGTAGTTCTCGCATCGTAAAATTTCTCACATGAAGTGTGAAACAAATAATTCTATCGTTTCTCGATTTGTGAGAAAAATGTGTTTCTGTATTTATATGCGAGAACAGACAACAGATTCTGTTTTAACTGGAATACTTCCAGTAATCAAGTGTCAAATGCAAGCGAAACGTCAACGAAAGAAATAAATATAATAAAAATAGGTCTGCCAGACTTGACAATTTTTTGTTCCGAAATTGGCAAAGTGCCGATTTTTTCTAGTGACGATATTATTCAGTCTTCGAAATGAAACATTTTGAAATATTTTTATATGTTTGTGTATTAGCCACCACAGAACAAATATATCTTTAGAAACAAGGCAGCTTAAATTTTTATATTTAGCACTATTGTGAAAATTGTTTGTCTGTTCCCTAAAAAATGTATCGGCAAAAGCAAAATTTCGAGGGAAAACTGTTTAATTTTAATTTCCTTGGATTATTTAACACATTTGTTTATATGATCAAAGCATTAAACTATAACCCCATTTATTAGTCAATGCCCTATAGGAAATGTTTGCCTTTTTTCCAAAACTATTATTTTTAGTTCAATATGATATTTTGTTACGCCTTTGTGTGACTTCCTCAGAGAAAAATAACAATCTAAAATTTTAAATTATTATCAAATTAAAGAAAAAATTAGATAAAAATAGACCTCAATGTTAAGTATGTATGTATAAAATACCCATGAGTTTAACTATTATGTTTTAAAACAAATCGAACAAAATTTGTCAAAATTAATTTTTAATTGTCCGATTTTTTAAAACAAAAAAGACGATTTTTTTATATTTTTTCTTAGGAAATGAACCTTTTTTTTACAAATTTATCTGGCAGCCCTGCAGAAAACAAAAACAATGAAAGGCCAAAGAAAATTTATTTTCATTATTTAAATTCTTTTTTTTCAAATTAACTGCCTGGCCCACAATGTCGACAAGAACATTTCTTTCTTATATTTATATGGAAAACAAAAACAAATTTAAATTTTTTATTATTGTTTTCAATATAAAAATGCGAAAGAAATGTTCTTGTCGACATAGTGGGCCTGGCAGTAAAAAAATAATAATAACCATTATTGTGTACATACATGTGTGTATGTATATACATAATTATTTTTTCGGATAATTTGGGCTCCATTTCTTGAAATTTTAATTTTCTCGCATTAATATCAAATGTGACTTATTTTGACAGATCTTGTGAGAAACTTTTCGCAAAATATTGTTACAGAAACACTTTTTCTCACATCCTTCCAAGAATTGGTGGAAAATTATTCAAATGACACATAATTCTCGCAAAGTAAAGATACAGAAACACTTATGTGAGAAAAACCATTTTTTTGTTTCGTATTGCACTGTTTTTGCCCCGAATCACTTGCTTCATGCGGGAAATTTTACGATGCGAGAAATAAAGAAACGGGCTACAGATTGCTTTACAATTTAATTTCGTCAGCCCCTGAACAGCAATTTTCAAATAGAAAGATTTCTTTTTCCTAAATTCATTTGTGCCATACGGATAGCTCCCATACAAATAAATTTGTTTATTTCTTATGTCTGAGGAATTACAATAGTGAAGCATACTAAATTTGATGTGCGTATCTGTTAAAACAAACTTCATGTTCCAATAAAACCTTGGAGGTATAAGAGGGAGGAAACGTGTACCTCCCATTCAAAAAAATTATTAATAAAAAAAATACACATGATTTTTTATTCACTCACACTCCTGCTAAATTGTCTGGAATAAATGACTTCACATACGTATTATGTAAAAAATTATTTTTCATCAGCTCTGTTTTAAATACTTTTATAATTAATCTAACCAAGTAGTTTTCCAGTAAAATGGTATATATTTTAATTAAAAAATAACGATTTTCAGTTAAAAAACTATGTGAACGAAAATATTATAAGGTACTTTCTTGCAGAGTACGAAAACAAACAAAACGAAACGTTTGCTTTCGTTTTCTTTTCTTTATTGCAGTGAGTAAAACAAAAACGAAACATAAACAATGAGAATGACTGTGCCATTTTGTTTTGTATTGTTTTTAGGTAATTTTTTCATTTAATGTTTTGCAATTTAAATTTTTCAAAATATCATACAAGCTTCCTGCAAACTAAAATATTGCATTGAAATATACAAAACAACATTTAAAATATATAAATTATAATATATAATATATATAAATTTAATCACGGTCAAGCGTGGCTCATGCGTAAGAAATCACGACATTTTCATATCTCTAATAAAAATTATAGCAGAAGTCGTGAAGCGCTTTTTGTTGGTAACACAACGCGTGTTTCTACTAATTCGTACATAACTTCTAAGGTGCACCGATGCGCACCCTAATTTTTTCAACGCTGATTTCCATTCAACCTTTAAAATAAAGTTAAAATCTCTACTTCATTAAGCCAAATTAATAACGTTATGTCCACTTAAATTGAGAAAATAAATTTTTTTTTGCATTGCCCATATAAACTTAAAAAATAAAAGCACTTCCACAAATAATTTTTTTTACAAATTTCAGCTACACATTTGAATAAATACCTGCGCTTGATGGTTGTATGGTTATATTTATTACATTTTGAATTCACTTTCGGGTAATCAGATTTATTTACGAAAAAAAATTTAGCTTTTATACCAATTTTTTAAAATTATTTTGTAACAATGTTAAATTTCAACGCGTCAGTAGAAAAGCACCGCAACATATTTTACATTTATTTTTTTTGCCTACTGATGCAGAATTTTGTGCACTTTAACCGAGTACTTTTAGTTTTCACTGTACTTGAACTTTTTTTTTTAATTAATCCATGAATTCACTGCCTTTGGCCCCTGTGTGCGCCGATACTTTTGTTATAGTTTTTTTAAACAAACAATTTAATTTTCAATGCTTATTTTTTGCAAAAACAACTAAAAGATAACTCATACAGAAAAATACAGTGTTTCTTTTAATTTTTAAGCTGGAGGTCGATCCACATCATGCGTTTTATGCGTATGTTTCTTTTTTGACCTTTTTTCGAGACACATGCTAAAGTAGAAAGTAATCCTACGTCATGCTTTCGAGACGTATATGCATTCTACGCATTTGCTGTGTAACGTGTCTATATAATTTTATACAACGATTTTTTGTACTGATGCATAAACACATTGAACGCTTGATTTGGAACTGCAGCAGAATTTTCTGCTAATTTTTAATGATTTTTGTGAAAAAAAAAATCACTTCGCTACAACTTTAGGGTTACTTCGTAGAGACCACAAAATTCATAAGCAAAGTCACTGCTACATTATCAAATGCTACTCCGCTAATTAACAGTCTTCGAACATTATTAGAAAATACGAGAAATGAATAAACTCAGATGCAGAATAGTTCAGATTCCCAAAAATTGGCGATTTACCTAGCATTAGGACTGCATGAAAGATTTGAGTGTTTAGAGAATAACGAAATCGTTTATCTACAATTCTCTACCTTCGATAAAAAGCTAGACAATTGCAAAGACAATAGATCGAAAAAATGTATTATTGAGCTACTCAACATGACTCTACATTCCGAAAGTGTTGAAGACATGGTCACCCCTATATCTAGTAAAAGTTCTGATAAGTCTAAAAGAACTGACCATTGAAGCGTTTGTGCAAATTTAAAAAAAAAATTGGAGAAGGATGATCCTCTGCCGATCCTACGATGTGGCTCAGTCAAAGAAGAAGGTTAGTTATACCTTAGATTTTCTAATTTTTCTAGAGACGCGGATCCGCTTGTTTACTAGCGCAATTAAATGCTATACTAAAAATTTAAGACTAAGGCGCAGATATACTCAAGTTGTCGAATGAGCTCAATCACATCTGAGATACGATTTTTAACTGCAGGTCTACTTCAAACGGAGTTGCGAAATTATAACCGCAAAAGTTGAGAATACTTTCTGTTTTAAACAAAAATCTTATTTATATTAAATTCGAATACTTAAAATCTTTAACTCTGTTTTTTTTTTGTTTAAAAATTAATTAATTTTACCATGAATTTAAATTCATTTCGCTGTTTTTAAAATCCTAAATATTAATAATCTCTTACACCGTATAATTAAGAAATTACACTACTCGAGTTTTGTTAAGTTAACCTTGAATTTAAATTAAATATTCGTATTGGTATCGGTGATATTTCTCTGGAGTAGCGGTATCGGTATCGTATCGGC
This sequence comes from Pollenia amentaria, assembly GCA_943735925.1. Classification (NCBI taxonomy): domain Eukaryota; kingdom Metazoa; phylum Arthropoda; class Insecta; order Diptera; family Polleniidae; genus Pollenia; species Pollenia amentaria. The sequence continues at coordinate 166,018,618 of OX031009.1, forward strand.
GATATTTCTCTTTGATTATCGGTATCCCTAATCATTCCCAAAAATGAGTTTTTCAAATTTTTTTTATTTTAATCATTCCCAAAAATGAGTTTTTCAGATTTTTTTATTATATTTTCAACCATGAAAAGCGAAGCTTGAGATTTTGAGATGGAAAATATATTTCATAGAATTGAATTTTTTTTTAATTTAAAAATTTTACTTTACAAAAGTCCCTGCTTCCAGTTGATTTGAGATAACCATAAATTAAGAGGTCTTAGAGGCCAGTAGCTCGTTTCTGTAGTTCTCGCATCGTAAAATTTCTCACATGAAGTGTGAAACAAATAATTCTATCGTTTCTCGATTTGTGAGAAAAATGTGTTTCTGTATTTATATGCGAGAACAGACAACAGATTCTGTTTTAACTGGAATACTTCCAGTAATCAAGTGTCAAATGCAAGCGAAACGTCAACGAAAGAAATAAATATAATAAAAATAGGTCTGCCAGACTTGACAATTTTTTGTTCCGAAATTGGCAAAGTGCCGATTTTTTCTAGTGACGATATTATTCAGTCTTCGAAATGAAACATTTTGAAATATTTTTATATGTTTGTGTATTAGCCACCACAGAACAAATATATCTTTAGAAACAAGGCAGCTTAAATTTTTATATTTAGCACTATTGTGAAAATTGTTTGTCTGTTCCCTAAAAAATGTATCGGCAAAAGCAAAATTTCGAGGGAAAACTGTTTAATTTTAATTTCCTTGGATTATTTAACACATTTGTTTATATGATCAAAGCATTAAACTATAACCCCATTTATTAGTCAATGCCCTATAGGAAATGTTTGCCTTTTTTCCAAAACTATTATTTTTAGTTCAATATGATATTTTGTTACGCCTTTGTGTGACTTCCTCAGAGAAAAATAACAATCTAAAATTTTAAATTATTATCAAATTAAAGAAAAAATTAGATAAAAATAGACCTCAATGTTAAGTATGTATGTATAAAATACCCATGAGTTTAACTATTATGTTTTAAAACAAATCGAACAAAATTTGTCAAAATTAATTTTTAATTGTCCGATTTTTTAAAACAAAAAAGACGATTTTTTTATATTTTTTCTTAGGAAATGAACCTTTTTTTTACAAATTTATCTGGCAGCCCTGCAGAAAACAAAAACAATGAAAGGCCAAAGAAAATTTATTTTCATTATTTAAATTCTTTTTTTTCAAATTAACTGCCTGGCCCACAATGTCGACAAGAACATTTCTTTCTTATATTTATATGGAAAACAAAAACAAATTTAAATTTTTTATTATTGTTTTCAATATAAAAATGCGAAAGAAATGTTCTTGTCGACATAGTGGGCCTGGCAGTAAAAAAATAATAATAACCATTATTGTGTACATACATGTGTGTATGTATATACATAATTATTTTTTCGGATAATTTGGGCTCCATTTCTTGAAATTTTAATTTTCTCGCATTAATATCAAATGTGACTTATTTTGACAGATCTTGTGAGAAACTTTTCGCAAAATATTGTTACAGAAACACTTTTTCTCACATCCTTCCAAGAATTGGTGGAAAATTATTCAAATGACACATAATTCTCGCAAAGTAAAGATACAGAAACACTTATGTGAGAAAAACCATTTTTTTGTTTCGTATTGCACTGTTTTTGCCCCGAATCACTTGCTTCATGCGGGAAATTTTACGATGCGAGAAATAAAGAAACGGGCTACAGATTGCTTTACAATTTAATTTCGTCAGCCCCTGAACAGCAATTTTCAAATAGAAAGATTTCTTTTTCCTAAATTCATTTGTGCCATAATTTGTTTTTGGATATTAACATTTTATCGAAATTAAACCATTTGCTTAAAACCTACTTATATATACATGTTTTTTTTTTTAAAACCCACTGTGGGAAACTACTGCATAAAAAAGACCGACAGTCATTTATAATTAAAAAGGAATGTCATTGACATTGAAATGGCATCAGAGCTGTCTGCGTAAATGTACTTTTTACATTTGGTGACAAAATGAGTTTAATGTTTTAATCTAAAAGTAAAATGAAATTTGAGAACATAAAACACAAAAAAAAAAGAATTTATATGAAATACGTGTTATATTTCACACTTCTAGAGTTATAAACAGAGCTGCCACTACAAAATAATTATTGCAATCTAAATTTTTGGAAAAGTTACCAAATCTGAAAAATATAACCAAATTTTAAATGCCTTTTGTTAGTTAAAAAACATTAAAAGTTAATTTAAGTTTCATTGTATTTATAGTAAATCAATAATAAAAAAGCAAGAAAACAAAACATGAAATGTAATTCTTTTAAATATTGAAAACAAAAACGAGAAAGATTATTCATAAAAAATATTTTTGTTTTATGAGAGTAGTAAATTGCATCTAATTTCCATACGAAATTCAGTTTATTAAAATTTTATAAATTCGAATTTTAAAACGAAATTTGTACCTCAAAGCTGTTTAAACAAAAAGGGCGGAAAAAATTCGGCTTTTTAACTGTCCTTTTGGCGATGGACATTTACGTTTGGCATATGGGTAATTCTATGTCAAATCGACCTAGAGTGGGACCCGACCCCTTTTCATTTGAATGAAGTTTGGTGAAAAGTTGTCATATTAAAAATATCATAATTTCGCCGAATTAGCCGAATGTGTTGAGTTTATTTTTTTAATATATACTTGAGTGAAGTAGTTTTGGGGATATTTTATTTTAGGACTATTTTTTAAAAGTTGCGAAAGAAAAAAAATCATATCTTAAAAAACAAATACCTCCTTCAAAGTTTCCGGATTTTTAACAGACAAAAAAATTATGTTTTATATTTTACAGATATTACACTTAAAACAAAAATTTTTTTTTTTTTTAATATACTGTTTGTAGTCCCAAGTATTCTTTAAAATTATCCCTGGAACTCCCGTGACGAATTTCCCGGAAATTCCGTTAATGTTTTTATTCCCGCTTCCCGGGGTTTTTGTCAGGAATTCCGAAAATTAAAAACTACAAAAAATAAACAACTATGGGCATATGTGGAATTGATAAAACGGCCGAATAAAATATTGCAAAAAAAAAAAAAATAATTACTAGTTTGGCTATTTATTTGTTTTAAAAACAAAGAAGGAGAAAAACGATTATAGAAAATAAAATTATTTTGCTGAATCTGCAAGTACACTATTTTTCAATTATCATTATGTGGAACTTTGTTTACCTTTGTCATACAGAAAATGGAGCTGCGATCTTGCGTCTGGAAATACTTTAAAAAAGGACCAAAAAAGTTTATATCCAAGAGTGATCGCTTATAAATATTCTTCAACCAGTAGTTTGCTTAAAGATCTTTCAAATATCTATAAAACATATATTCTTCTAAACATGCATCCGACTCAGATTCCTAAACCGATCTGGTTAATAGTGATACTCTTCAAGAAAAGCTTAACAGTCCGCTATGAAAAATAGCAAAACAGCAAAGCTTTTGACAAAATCAGATATTATAAAAAGAGATATTTCAATAATTGAAGCAACTGGTAAAATTATTCTCTAATAATTTAATTTTTAAAAATAGGTGCAATTATTTAAAGGTTTAATTAAAAAATTTTCAAACTTCAACTTTAAATACAAATAATATAAAAACTACTTAAATTTCTTAAGTGTTTCAACGTTTTTATTTTTTTAAAGCGATTTACACGAGAGTACAAATATTCCTATATTACAAGATCTATAAATATTAATTTTTTTTATATTAAATAATTTATAATTAGAAATGTGAACTTTTAACGGCCTAAGTTTGTATGAAAGTCCCTTTTAAGTTAATTTTATTTTTTATAACTTAAGCCATAAGAAATTAACAATAAAAAACTTTAATTTTAATTGACAAATGTTATATCTTTTGAATATAATTTTAATTTACAGGTTTGCATTTGTAAAATAACTATAGAATGACTTTTAATTAAAAATAAAAAAATGAGTTCACATAAAACTTATGCGTGAAAAAAATTTGTCTATTCTATTTAATAATATTTTCCCGAATACCCGGAAAATCCCGGGAATGGTTAAAAATATCCCGATTGCCGGGAGCTCCAAAAAGTCGGGAATTTAAAAACTTATACGATGAAAGGAAACATCTCACCAAATTTCATTCAAATCGAAAGAGGTCGGGTCCCACTCCTGGTCGATTTGACATGGAATTACCCTTATGTACATTTTTTTTGTGAAATTGGAAATGGTTGGCGATATATAAAATGCATTTCTTGTAAATTATTTATAATTAACATATATGTACACTGCAGCGCCGATTTTCGTTCTTAATGAAAACCGGGAAAATGCGACGCCAACAGAAACGAAGCAAATCGGATAACTTTTTTCTATATTAACTGATTTTTTTACAGATTGGGTCATATTTTCAGCTTAAAATCTATTTTTGATAAAAAAAGTCATATGGTTAATAGTTTATTTTTACTTTAGCAATTGAGTTTAATTACACTGTGATAGAATTTGACACTTTTTTGTGACAAGCGGGGCACCTGACGCCTTAACCTAACTCGGGAACGCTGTATATAAGTACAGTGGTTACGGGTTTTAAGGTTAGCTCGAAATTCCGCAATAAAATTGCCTTTAAGTAAGTTTAAACTCTTTTCTAATATGCGCAGTCATTTTCGAAAAATAACAATAATAATATTTTAGCAAAATTTTGACCTTTTTGTTTATTAAAAATTAATAAAAAAAAATGGGAAAATGCAGATCTGCTTCTTATTCTTTTAAAACGTAAAAAAAAAAATTTCCAAATAAAACAAGCCATAAGTGATTCAAATCTGTCTACAACTTTTGATTTTATCAACAAAAGATGAAAAATGTTAATTAAATTTAAGAATTTAATAAAACGCCATATTTGTTTGTGAGCCCCCTAAGGGGTGGAGATAAAGGTCAAGTATGTTTTGAGAAAATGTTTAAGACTAAATACTAATGGAGGATATTGAAACATTTTATCCTCTAGGGGCGACTACTAGGAAATTATGGGACTTTTTCTACAATATATTTCTAGTCTGTATTAAAAATTTTGTATGGAAGCTCCCTTAAGAAATAAAGATAGCGGCTAGTATGTTAGAAACTACAGATGGGGATGAAAAGTAATGTAGGCGCTGCAGGGGCCAAATTGGGGAATTTCATTAATCCGGTATATTTTTATGAAAGCCCGCCTTAAAGATGGGGATAATGGGCAAGTATGTTTTGTGAAAATGTTAAGGACAAAAAAAAACTAAGTTAGGTCGGTCATTCACTTTATCCCCGTTAGGAGTGACTCCCGGCAGTTGTTTTTAGTATATATGAATTATAAAAAATATCTTGTTTTGCAAGTTTATAAAAGTAAGCGGCTTATACATTTCATGACACTCTTATAATCAGGAAAATCTACGCTCATTAAAGAAATAATTGAAAATCTACATCTCTAAATTGGATTTCCAGAACATGTCCGTTTCTAATATAAAATTCACATTTGACGAATTTTTCTTAAAAAAATTTTTATTTGGCGAATTTCGTCGAAGACTTTCGAAGTGCATTTATATTGTATTCATACTTATTAATTTATTTAAAAAAATGTTAACAAAATCAAAAAAATATAAGCATCTCCATTTAAAAAAAAATGTTTACAATTTTGGTTAGAAATAACCAAAAACGGCAGCTGTGGTTACAAATTCAAGACAACAATTTAATATTTTATGTGAATAAAAATTCGCAAAAATTATGCGTTTTCGTGTACTTTTCCAGATGTTTACAGTTGCAAACGATGTTTGCATTTGTATAATTTCCATAGTTATTTTCAACCCCCATTTCTCGTTTACATTTTGTTACATTAAACAAAATGTTTGGTGTGTTAAAATTTAAATTTTCATGTCTTGCCAGTTTGCTTGCCTCTTTTTCGTGAAGGTCGTTGTAAGTAATTTAAGAATTGTGTTTTAAAATATTTTTGTTTTATTAACCTCAATGTCAATTTACAGTGGGTATCAAATTAGTGTAAAATGTATTAGCTAAAAAAAAGATTAAAGGGGAAAAACGTAAATCTCAAATACACCTTTATTGTTATAAACCCCTTTAGATTTTGGTTATACTTTTAAAGAGAGAGATTTGTCACAACGTTTTTTTGAACCGTCAATCTCTAGTGGTAAATGAGGGTTTACTTAGTTTTTCAGTCCATAAGGTATAAACAATTTGGGTCCTTCAGTAATTCAAGATCTATTTATGATGTTTCAGTGATCATTCTATTAAAATTTATATCGATTTGCACTTCAAATTTCCTATCAGAACTCAATAAAAATAAATCTAATAAAAGACATACACACATCTTCCGAATTTTGGTTATGCAGCACCTGATTAAATTCAATTAGAGATCTTGTAAATCATTTTACAAGTTTTGTTGGTATTTGATATGGATCTTTTTTTGAGACAAAACTTTTTGCTCTGTTTTAATGAAGTTAACTTGCTTGTAAAAAATTATTTTAGTCAAGTATATAAAAAAGATTTTTTTTCTGTGTATAAAACAACAAGAGAATTCATCAAAGTACCCATAGATACGAGGCACATTGTGAGTTTGAGCGTCCATTATTACCGGTCCGTGGCGGCCATTTGACTGATATTATTTTCCATCATTCATACTCTTCTCTTTATAAAATAAAATAAATAAATATCCGATGATTTTGCTTAACAATATGCATTTTTTCATATCAAAGTAAAATTTTTTATTGAAAAACCTTTAATACCGATGCATTCCTCCCCAACTTTCCCCATCAACGATCGTTGTGGGTCCATTTGACCCAACTATTACTAAGAATTCTACGTGCCGAATTAACGACAAATGAATCAATTCGAACCGCATGTCCAATATACGACTAATATATCAAACATTTATTTCACATCCCTGCGTGATTTATTCCAAAGTTTTAATGAGTGTTGTACTCAAGGATTATTTAATTTTGAACACAACTGCGTTCTTAAAATATAATTTTGAAATCAAGCTTTTTACTATTAGCGCTTTCACTTCGTAGTTGTCTACGAAAACATCGAATAGATGAATTATTGGTGGAAAATTTATCATTCGTGTACCCAAGAGCATCGATATTGGCTTCAACAATAAAGACTGAATCCCTTAAAAGTTATTTGGCATCCATCTAATGCCATCACTAATTTTTTTGTTATAAAATAATTTCTTCCTCGATTTGCAATTGGTTGTTATGGTAGGGTTTCTGGATTAGTATACAAACTCCCAGGCAAGATGTTATTATCTGAACTGCTGGACAATAGTTTGGAAAGTCGGTTACTGCTGATGAAATTGGTGAAGATTATAAATAATTTTTACGTCTGGAATTCCTGATTATGCTCTATTCCTTACGTTGTTCTGCTTTCTAGTACGTTTTAATGTCAACTTCACTGTAACAATCAGGGCGTTTTCTCTCTGATACTGTAAACATTGTTTATCTTCATCTATTTTAATTGTTTCTAGACCGTTTAAGTGGACAATATGAAAAAGGTTATTTAAATAACTTTTGAACATATCCCGCCTGCGAACAAAGAGTTTTCTGCGTCTATTTTGTGTAGTTGTAAGTTATTGTTTGCTTAAATGTTAATTCGCGGCTGGTAGTTGGAACCCCCCAAGAAAATTTCAAACGTCACCAGTCAGAACGGTTCGTAACAGAATATTAATACACTAATAGAAAAGGCGTCATAACGCTGATGTATTTTGACATCAGTACTATGACAAGCGTCTTCATTATTGACCCCATGACACTTTTCATCATTGTGATGTCAGCCTTAACATTACTTGGCAAAATTGTCATTAGGGTCAAAAATTTAAATGATGTCATCAATGGTTTGACAGATCAGCATAACAGAAATGACGAATCGGAGTCAGTTTAATAAAACATGTCATCAGTGCAATGACTCAGTAACATCGAAGACATAACTCATCAAGCTCAATTTAATGACAGTTTGTCATTAAATGTTTGTTTAACTTTGCTGTATTCCGCCCTTTCTTTACAGAAAAACTCTCAATTATAAGATACCAGTAGCATGCCTTAAATTCTTTTTGTAATCATTCTACTTTGCAAATTTGATGTTTTTAACTAAATATTTAAAAAAAAAGAATATGGGAATTTGTTCTTCTCATTTTACTTTTTAAACATGAAACTGATGTTAATACACAATATAAAGCATCGAATTGATGTCACTGTAGTCATATCATAGATGACGCATAAATAATGACACAATGTTATGATGACTTTCGTCATTGGATTGATTTCACTGTTTGCTTCATAAGCCTGATACTCTGTTCAACATTTCACGTGAAATGCTGTCAAAACTCATACGAAAAAAACTTGTACGGAATATCTATGAAATAATGTGAAAAACATTTTTCACAAAATTTATTAAAAAGATTATCAGCAACCAGCAATGTATTTTGAAAATTACTTTCTATTTTATTTAATTTTTATAAAAAAAAAATAAACACTTTTTAGTAAAATACATGTAGGTTTTGTTTATATACGCAAAACAGTGTCGCATACTTTGAAAGATTAAAAACTTCAAATTGTGTGTTACCTATCTCGAGATAGGTTACATTGATACATTTAAAATTTTTCGTATGAAATAATAGATGTTGCTCAACATTTTTCACAGATATGAACAGATTACTAGGCTATGGATGTCATTTGTATTAACATTGATGTCATAATTCTGATGTTAGGGCATCATCAATATGAAGATGCATTTTTCTATATGTGTAGAGCATTAAAGTGGACATTGTGAAATTGGTTATTTTTTATAATTTTTTGCAAATATCCCGCCTGCGAAAAAAATATCCAGAGGCTTTTTGCGTCTTTTTTTTTTTATCAGTTTTGTTTTTTTTAATTTGAATACACGGCTAGTGAGAAGAGTTGCAACCCCCCAAGAAAATTTTGAAAAGAGCTAGTTGGAAACCTCGCCAGTCAAAACGGTGTGTAACAGAACATTAACAAAAACAGAGTATCGATATAAGTTCTTTCATTTTTTTGCACAATTGGGAAAGGATTTTGTAGCTATTCTAAATTTTTCCTGATTAAAAGCTTATGCATTAAATAATTCAAAGAGTCAAAGAGACATGAATAAGCTTTATATTTCACAGCAATTTAAATGACATAATTTCCAAAAATCCTGGACAACAAAATCTATATAAAGACCTTTACTACTAAAAACTTTCTTTAAACATAAAATGGCTAAAAACAACGCTTAAACACTCTATAAAATTTTATAATTTTGCCCAAACCATTATTTAAAGCAATAAGCACTTAATATCCAACATTTTAATGAATTAATAAAAATAAATTTTATTAAACCAGTAAACTTGAAATTATCTAAGTCATAAAATTAACATTTCTCAAATTAACAACCAGCATTAAAACCTGATTATAATAGTAAAGAAGAAATGTAATTTAATAAATTGTTTCCTAAATGTTATCGTTCTATTAAAATTCCATGAACGATGACATTTTGTTCGTCATTTATGGCAAATTTTCATTATTGACATTTAAATTGTTTTGAGAGACATTTAAATTATTCGAAATAAAAAAGATTTTCAATTATGCATAAGATGAAAACGAAATATTTACACACGAACATTGTAACACAATATTTATCCAAAATGTGTGTTCGAGCTGTGCACGGAGTGAAGGCTGGAATTAAAACACAAGGAAACAAAACTGAACTTTTCTTATGCCGCCTGAAACTTTATTTCATATTTTAATCTTATCTCCATTTTTCTCTATCGGCTCGACTTTTCGAGATTAACCGTTATCAATAATTAGTATTGTGGTTATTTTATTGAATTGTTAATGGTTTTTAGTCCAAATTTTTGATATTTTAATCAGGCTCAAGTTCATTGAATTTAATTTTCATTAAATTATTTTTATGAAGAAAGGAATTTTACAAAATGAAATGAATTAAAATTTATTGATAATTTTTCATTCTTGACTGAGCTGGGAATTGAACCCAGGTTTTCACGGACAGGTTGCCCAGACTAGTTTCGATTGTTACCACACAATCTCTTTAGAGGGGTTTGCCGTTTAACACTCACCGCCATTGACGACGGATGGCGTCATTATTCAAACATCAGTCTTTAAAGCAAATGGTATTTTACATTGGTAGATCGAAATTTGCTTTTGAATGAATGATTACCTATTTTAATTAATCTACATGTTCTTCCTTACTTCGTCTTACTTTCTTTATAAAATTAATTTAATGAAAATTAATTTCAATGAGCCTGATTAAAATATCAAAAATTTCGATATACCGTTATGTCCAAAATTAAGGCACTTTCACTACATATATTGGAATAACTTGAAACGGTTCACCACATTCAGTTAAACTAATTCGAAATTCGGCAACAATATTATCTTTAAGCCGTGTTTCATTGTTTTTAAATTTGCCCAGTAGTTTCATAGATATCGTTAAAGTTTTGAAGAAAAAATAACAATTTTTTTATAAAAAAAAAAATTTTTTGTTCCTTAAAAATTCATAATAAATAAAAATGCGAGAAAAATTACAATTTTCTTTAACCCTGCTGTTAGGTTAGAAAAAACTTACGAATGTAAGGTTAATGGGACATTTGGTCCATATAACAGCTTCTGTAAAAAACAAGAGTGGGACTCCCCTTTTTTGATTATTTTTTTAACTACCACATATTAAATAAGTTAAAGACAATTGTGGGATCCCCCTTTTTTGATTTGGTTTGTAAAGAATCGCAAATATATGCACTGCTTGGTTCGATTTGTGTGTTGTTTTCATAAGTTCAGATGAGTTTTACTTACGGCATGTCAAACTTGAGTAAAGATGAGATACGAGAACTGCTCAATGCAGAAAGTGACTCCGATAGTTCAGATTTGGAAATTGATTATATATCAGAAAATAGCGAAACAAGTTCTTCTGAAACAGATACTGAACGGTAACCCCTCTGAGCTGGAATTATATCTGTTGATCCGTTTTTATTGCTAAAAACACAATTGTTTGGAGTGCCACTTCATTACCCAAGCCTATTGGAGCTACGCGTGAGAATATTATTTCAACACAACCGGGACCAAATCGATTAGCAGTGGCCAAATGCACTGTCACACTGTCAGCTTTTAAGTGGTAGAAAGGATTAGCATCGGAAATACTAATATATACCTCAAGGTTAAGTTTGTAGAAACTGCTAATCAAATTGTTGGTGCCTACTACACAGAACGCAACACAATTCGGTGGCCAAACACTGTATTTGCAAACATACTTGATATATCCGCTTTGTATGTGTACAAGTTAAGGCGATAACATTATTTTAAAGTTTTTTTGGTTATTTATCTTTTCATTAACCACTTCAAATATCAATAAAATTAAAAAATTCTGCTGACGCTTGCCCCAGAAAAAAATGGTTTTGAATTATAATATCAAATTACTTATCACGCGCAATGTAGAATTGCTGAATTGCAATTCAACAACAATTATTGATTATTGCCGCGTAATCAAAATCATGTTTGCCGCTGGTAGAAATAAATAAGTATAAAATAAAATTAAGTTTAGTTTAAGGTTGGAGTTCGAAGGCAGTTGTCAAAATAAAAAAGTTTTCTTATTTTAAAAAACTAAGAACACTAATGTTTTAATTGACACACTATTTTCTGAAATTTAAGTTTCATGGGCTATAGCTTATCGGAATTGCATCAACATTTTTACGGCCACTATCACTTTTTCTGGCTAAGGCGTATATAATGAAACATACAAGATTGCCTCAACGTGAGTTCTCAGCACAGTTATTGACTGAAATACGATCACCATGCATAGTTCCAGTGGTCTTCAAATAATACTTCTAATTCAGGGGCTCGAACAATTAAAGTGCTAAATTTGCAGCAGGTTTATTTGAAAAACTAACCGAAAAACATTTTGCTCATCATGCAATGACAATTGTTGTAAAAAAAACTCATAAATACTTATTTTTTTAAAGTTAATGTAAAAAAATCAAAGAAAATATACTATAGACCGAATGGTCCCTTAACCTTAGATCCGTAATTTTTAAATTTTCGCAGTCCTGTTTTAAATTAGAACCTTGATTTTTTGTGTATAACATTGTTTTGTAAAAAGACCACTTGAGCTAAAAAACAAAGTCAGTATATATTACCGATCAAAAATTAAAAAAGGAAACACTTCAAAAATTGGACTAAATGGGCTGAATCTAACAGCAGGGTTAAAATATTTAGTTAAACATATCGAGCAATAACCGCAAAAAAGGCTTAAGCGACAACATTTTAAATTTTCGTTTTGTTTTTAATAAATTAATTTACTGGCAACACTTGAATTATCTCCTTAAATCTCATGGTCACAGAAGGTACCATTATGATTTTATAGCAAAAACAATTTTAGTTTAATCGCCAATTTTCATACAAAATTTTTATGAAATACTAGCTGACCCGGCAAACGTTGTTTTGCCTAGAAAAGTATTGTTTTTGTGTATACCGTCGGCTCATGCACAACTACTTTGATACAGATCAAAGCATGATCAATTGCATAGCTTACGATTTGATTCGTTTTTAATGGCACTTCTTGTCGGAAATTGTTCATACCAACATAGAAACCTTTGCCGGCTCATGCGCAACAACTTTACTAAAGACCATAGCATGATCAAATGATATAATTTATTTTGAGTAATTTTCAATGGTGCCGCCTATCGGAAATTGGTCATACCAACCTATAAACCTTTGTATGCTAATGCTCAACAGCTGTGCTAAAGATCATAGCATGATCAAATGCACAGTTTATGATTTAACTCATTTCGAGTCATTTTCACTGGCGCCACCAGTCTGAAATTGGGCATATCAACTTATAAACCTTCGGTGGCTCATGCTCAACAACTTTGCTAAAGATCATAGCATCGTCAAATGCACAGTTTATGATTTAACTCATTTCGAGACATTTTCACTGGCGCCACCTATTTTAGATTTTTTAACGCCACTTTCTTTTATATATATAGAAGATAATAAAAAATCCATTCTCCTGTAAAATTTTGTTTTTGTCGCTTAAGCTTTTTTTTGCGGTTATGGCTCGATAATTCGAATAAAATGAACTTATTTCATTGCAGTCGGTGCACAACTTTTGATTTTGTTCAAAATATAAAGTTCCAGTCACCACCACAAAAAAAGTTAATTTTTGTTCCAACGCACACATTAAAAAATGATTATTTTTATGGAAATCGCGATATCTATCAATTCAGTTTTCTTAGTTAATCGAGCTGATAGAGAAAATGGAGAAATCAGCGACCTCAAATTAGTAAAAATTTGCAATAACGTTCCAGGCCTCACAAAAAAGTTCAATTTTGTTCCCTTGTGTTATTGATCTACTTGAACAATAAAAACATTTAAAAACTTCAATTGAACATGGGTCTCGGTTCGTAGATTTACCGATACCAACTTCGCGTATCGTTTGCCATATTCTTTTATAGCAAATTGCGGGAGAAAACCAGCACAAAAAACGGATTTCGCCTTTTTAATCAATCTGCAAATCTTTAATTTGCTATAACTCCCTTTAACTGTTAGCTTGCGTGAATTACTTTAAAGACGTTGTATATCCTGGCTTTAAATTAACTTCTGTCTGATCTCGAAAATTTCGTCAATATTATAAATAAGTTAAGCTAATTTTCAATCCGTTAGACAATTGTTTGATCATTTCAGTAGCTTAAGCTAAGTAAAGAATCGATAAACACGTGTAAATGCTGCAGTATTTTATAAAGAATAAATGTATATCCCCTGTAAGTACTTGAGCGAATGCTACTACACTAATTCTGCAAGACAATAAGACGTGTAATAAAAATTTAAATCCCATTTGGCTACATGAGGTCGTATAAACTTAAATGCCTGTTGAAAATATATTAAAGTAAATAAATTCATGGCAATAATAAAATTAAAACCTTCTTGTGACTTTGAAAAGTAAATACTATATTGTCAGTATCGTGTAAATGTGTATGCTTGTATTTTTCTGTGTAAATAAGAGACAAATAAATGTGTTTGTGTGTTAAATTAAACGTAATGTTCAACTGAACAACACTATTAAGGACAATGGATGTAAATAAATCTGTACGCATATGCAGGGATCCCCAAAGGACATTAATATAATATGGGTAAACACACACACTTATATACATTCACTCTGTTAGTCGTTGTAGTAAAAATAAACATACTGACTTCTATCCTGCAAGCATTTGCTATCACAGGAGTGAGCAACAATCGTCGCCATTATCTTAATTCTAATTTTCCAGTGAAAAGGACGATACAAGAAATACAAAAATAATTGTCCAATTCACAAGCTCTGTCGTATGGCCATTCGTTTAATAGTATAAGATTTTTGTTTATACACTTGCGAACGCACAAAAATGGTGTGTCGTTAGTTTATCGTATTACTAAATGCCAAAAATTAAAAATGTCAATTTAATGTAGTCAATTCAATTTGAGTAAATTATTTAAGGAGTTCAACAAATAACTTTTTACGAAATAACAAAAAAAAGAAAAAATTAAAGGTGATAAAGAAAAAAATTAAATTAATTATTTTTTTTTGATTTTACTTAATACTAAGAAGTTTTTGGCTGACTATTTAAGTTATATTGCCAGGGTATCACACGAATTTTTGGAGCATCAACCACAAGTCCTTGTTCGACCAAAACCTTTGTATAGGAAGGCAAAAGCTTCCAGAATCCATTCCAGAGTATTTTTTTTGTCTCCACCAGTAAACGTGTGAGTTTTTTATGGTTCTCCACCAGTCACGTTTAGTTATTATTGGTTCTTCACCAGACAAACACGTTAAAACACTGAGGTTACGAACGATTGCACAAAGTCAATGCTGACAACCGCAAAAACTGTAACTCGGTACAAGACAAACAAGACGAATCTGATTGTCCTTAAGAAATAATGAAAACGAGCGCGAGCTGCTTCTCCACTCACAGCAATTTTACGAGTGGTAAATTAATTAAGCTCTTATGACACTACATTTTTTATTTATTGAATCGATATAGAATTGATAGAAAGAAACAGTAAATGCTAGAAAGAGCAAACTATAAAAAAAAATTTAAACTAACCTTTTGTTTTTTTTCATTTGTTATGGTCTTGTTTGTTTTATTAAATGCTGTCAAATTTTTGTTAATGCGAAACATTAAAACAAAACAAACAAAAAGTGGTAAAACGCTGAATTTAACCATAAACCACATATTCAGCAACACTTTTAATATTTCAAGCTTGAAATGTCAATTTTAAGTTAAGCAATTTTACTTTTTTTTTGACATAACTTAATTATTTATTGATAACTTCAGTAAAATGTTTGACAGTTTGCTATTTATCTTAATACAGCTGAACTCTTTGCACTTTGAAAATTTTTCTATTACATTATATTTGCGCTATTCACCAACACTTAAACAATGCATTAAAAATGTAGTGTCATAAGGGCTTTACTGCCTTATGCGACCAATATAAATTTGAAAAGTTAATGATATATTTTTTAGTTATATACTTCATTTTCATTATCCTGCAGACACACGATGATAGTCTTGATAGTCTTTTTCATATGCTGTTTGTCAAAATTTACATAAATTAAAAGTTGTGATATAGGCTCCACGCAATTTTAAAGCAATTCATCAAGAAAACAATTTATACAGACAATCGGAAAATTTGCTCTCTTAACTTGAAATCAGCTGTTATATTAAACGTTAAATTGCCAAACAAATGGGAAAGGTAAAATTGAAAGCAATTCCGCCGTCAATAAAAAATTAAAGTGTAATGCAAATTAAAGGGAATTGAAAGGCAAAGCTTGATCTTGTGGCTACCAAGTAAATAAAATTTGACATTTACATTATTTGATACCATGAAATTAATCCAGGTATGGGAGTTTCAAAATGAGATGAATTGTTAATAAATATTAGTTGATAAGCAATTTTAATTAAAAGTAGCTTAAAAAAAAATTTAAATGAATTAAATATATATTAATCATTACAAAGAATGCAATTTCTGGTTTCAGTTATCACATTCGTAAGAGTTCAACAAGTTCTCTTAAAAATTCCAGGCCTGGTATAAATTCAAAATTTTTTGAAACATATTGAACTCAGTCGTATTATAAGAATACATTTTTTTATAAAAATTACCAACAACAAAAATTCAACACTGTATAATTAGACCAGTAAAAAAAATTTGTGCTTTTCGAAGCACTAAAGAGAAAAAGCGTATAATCGAGCGCTTCAATAAGAGAACTCTTATACAGCAGTAAATGATAAAGAATAAAATAAAAAAAAAAGCTGCTATTTTTAGTGTTGACAACGAAGACGGTTATAAAGCGGAAAAAAATAAAAATATATCATTGTTTACGAAAATGCTTCAAAAAGGCATTTAAACCAGTAAAAGCAAAAAATTTATGAACATGTTAATATAGTTAGCCCTTAAAAAGGCACTTAAGGAGTGCTTTATTTGCATGTTTTATTATGTTAAAAGAAGCGCTTATTGTCAGCAGAAAATAGTCCTCCAAACCGGGAACGCCACATACAAAAATTAGGTATCCCATTAGCAGCTTTGAAGCGATTTTAGGTATGCATTCATACATAAAACCTGCTCCTTTTGGAGCACATTTTTTACTGATGACGATAAGACAACGAACACGATGTTAATACGAGCTTGTGAATTGGACAAATGTATTGGTTGTTCTGTTCATAATTTATAATTTATGCAAAAACTATTAAATTCGCAATATGCGATCGGAAAATATTTTTTTTTTTAAATGTTTGCTCCGTGAAATAAATGCTCTGATTGCTGCAACTCAGACAAGCTTGAAGCTTTGCGGGTCTACTTAAGAAAATTCATATACAAATGTTAATTTCAATAAAATAAAGTTTTTTTTCTTTTTAATCCAAATTTTTATAATTTTAATCAGGCTAAATTTCATTATATTTCCATTAAATTATTTTTATGAAGAACGAAATTTTACAACATGAAATTAGTTAAAATGAATTGACGATTTTTCATTCTTGACTGATCGGGGAATTAAACCCACGTTCACGGACAGGTTGATTTGACATGTTTCAATAGTAACCACACCATCTCCATCTTTGCTATTTGACACTCACCGCCATTGAATTTGGCTGGCAGTCATTAGCCAAACATCAATCTTTAAGCCGAATTGGTGGATTTATTTTTGAATGATTATCTATTTGAATTGATTTATATGTTCCTCATTGCTTCTAATTTTCATACTTTTTGTCAAGAAATCCTCTTGAAGTCCAAACTACAATATTCTGTGTTTGATGTTTTTATCTTTCTTTTTTCTCGTTGACCTTTTTCAGCACAATTTGAAGTACAAATGTAAACATAGAGCTTTTTTAAATTTGGTTTAAAAATCATAAACAGTTCAATAAATTAACCACAACACTAATTCGTCCCCTCAATATAACAATAGCGTATGTGCTCATACGCTTTTATTTTTCTATTGCATATTTAGAATCTCCATCATTGATTTTATGTCTGGTCAAAATTTCGTAAAATTCTACTTCCAAAAAGTTGGTCAAAATGTCGTTGGAAAAAATAGTGTATAATTTCTTGTTCAAAATTTTCCTTCAATAAATGTGTAAGCTCATATGCGCTATTTTACTTGGAATTGCCACTCCAAAGTTGTTAAAAGAATAATAGTGTATACGCATTATACTCCATTTCAGCCTGTAGAAAAAAATACAATTTATGAAAACTTTAACTCATAAAATAGCTTATAATAATATACACTATTGTTTGAGAAATAGTTCTATTCCGACCATTTCTATATCCCACATAAGCTGTTTTATTTTCAATACAAATTCGAAACTTTTATCAACAATTGACAAGAATAGTAGCCTATGCGATGTTTACGTTCTTTTGGCAACATGAATGCTAAGGAAATATTGTAGTCATTTGAAATTTCAGTTTGCTAATTCAGTTCAAAAATCAACGAAAACAATTATTATACAAGTAGGAATGGGATGGAGACTTGAAAGTAATTGATATTGGAGGAACGCGAAAAACAAAAGAGTTGATCAACATTTCGTTTACTGGAAAATATAATAAAGAGCTGCCAATTTGTAAACGAAAGCTGCGTGATCTCCAAAATTTGTTCAAGAAGAATGTAATTCCTTGTGACTCGCAGTCATTTTTTTTTTAACTTACAATGTGGAAAGAAGCGAAATTGTTTAGATGAGCCAGATGTAGCAGAGGAAGAGAGAGAAGACGAAATTTCTAGCTATTTTTGATTTACGCAATGTATGCCTAAATTTGTCAAAATTTTTGGTTAATAATAACCCAAATTGGAAAGTAATGAATATGTGCCACTGAATTAACAAAACTATGAATTAATCACTGTTTTATAAAGTTACAAATTGATGTTTTTGAGATCAAATATTTTAATAAAAATACCGTAAAATTATTGAATAAAACATCGTATACCATACAAAATAAAAAAGTGTAACATCATATGAATTCCTTAAAAAATAAAATAGCCTATATGGAGGACTTGCGCTTTGAATTATATAATTATGGTCTTAAAGGATGCGTAGAATAAAAAAATTGGTCAATTTAAAGACAAGAAACGGTATTATGTATTCGTCGAAGGATCCAATATGAAGAATTTTTATTTACCGCGATATTGAGGTTTTAATAGACATTCGATTTCAGAAAAACTTTAAAAAAGATTTTCTCAAAACCCCAAAAAAATTATACGCTATTGTTATATTGAGGGGACGAATGGTTTTTTTTTTATGTCAGAAATTAACATTCTCTTTATTTCATTGTCCAGAAGTGCAGAACAAAACAACAAACAACTGATGAAAAGACGAGTTCAATGTTATTTGTTTTTGTAGCTTATAAGATTTTTTTATAATCGTCCAAAAGTAAAGAAAACGTGGCACTATTTTATTTCGAACTTTTAGAAGTCTTCGAAATGCTTGCAGGACAATATGTTGTTGCTGCAAAAACCAAATGAACTTTTTGACTTATACAGGCATAACTGTAACTCTGTAACTTTTTGTGTGTGTATGTTGACAACTTTATAGACCTTAAACTTGTAAATTTATCCGATTTTGTTGGCCTTTTTTTATTATTTCAACTTTATTTATTGTCTACCTTGACCACGATGACAATGTTGTTTGCAATTATTTTGTGTTGTTAGAATGCAAAAGAACTTTTAAATAAAGTTAACAAAATCAGGGCTGAAAAAGAACTTGGAATTATTTCATATTATCTATGTAAGTATATCCATATTAATAGTTTGGCAAAATAAATTTGTTAAATTCCCAGCTTGAAATTGAAAATAGATGAGTCCTTTTTTTTCAAATAATGTATTTTAAAGAACTGGTGTGTTTAATATACAATTTTATAAAATTTCTAGCAATGCTAGTATTCAATTAAAAAGTGAGAAAAATATTGAAGTGAATTTGAGAAACGAGATATTAAAAAATGGGTTTAAGTATTTTCAATCAGAGTTTCAAGCAGAGTTTGGCACTTGTTGGGCTAATACATTTGCCAAACTTACCTTGATAATGGCAAAGGAAGGTCGCTCGAATTAAATAAAAATACACAAGGCAAGTGCTGCCAGCTTGAACACATATGTTGTGGTAAACATACTTTAAGAGCAACATATTAGTATAAGATTCATGATTGTAGTCAACAGATTACGATTATTATTGAATCATGTTATGGCCAAATATATTCGTAATATTGCATCATAATATTTTTCCTTTAATAATAATTTGTTTTTATTGCATCCTATAATAATTAAATGTAATCATATTAAATCTAAAACCGAAAAATATTTTTAATATAAAGGGTCCGCCATCTAACGTTTTTTTTTCAACTAGTGCTTATTTCGTGAATGGTAACACTTAGCTCATGTCTGATTTGACAGATAATTAGTTTTATCCTTCCGCTGAACGAATATGGCTGTGTATACGCTTGAACAACGCTGGAAAATATTGCGACATTATTTTGAAAATCATGGTAATGTTGCAGAATGTGTGCGAAAAAAATCATCTTTCCAGATGAAGCTCATTTTGATCTTGGCGGGTATGTAAACAAGCAAAATTTTCGCATATGGGGCACAGAAAACCCGCACGCATACATTGAAAAGCCGATACACCCAAAACGAGTCACTGTTTTGGTCCAGAGGCATAATTGGGCCATTTTTCTTCGAAAATGAGCAAGGAGTGGCCGTTACAGTCAATGGCGATCGTTATCGGGCCATGTTGAACGAATTTATGTTCACAAAAATTGAAGAGGAGGATATTGGCAACATTTGGTTTCAACATGACGGCGCTACGTGCCACACAGCCGAAGCTACACTCGATGTTTTGCACCTTGTTTTTGAAGATCGCATTATCAGCCGCAGATCTGATGTCGTTTGGCCACTTCGGAGCTGCGATTTGACACCGTTGGACTATTATTTGTGGAGTGTCGTTAAAGATAAGTGTTACGCCGACAAGCCAGAGACAATTGACGCTTTAAAGGACAATATTCGTGAAGCCATTGGTGAAATACAGCTGCACACAATCGATAATGTGCTTAAAAATTGGACCGATCGTGTAGGCTACTGCATGGCCAGCCGAGGCAGCCATTTGAATGAAATTATTTTCCATTTTTAACCGGAAGGATAGTACTTTCAAATAAAAAAAGAAATTTGAGAAAATATTCAGTAGTTTTTTTGTATAGCATTTTCAAAAAAAAAAAAAAGTTATTTGGCGGACCCTTTATATTTATGCTTATTTACTTACTAGCAACCTTAACGTAAAACTGTTACAGATATTTCAAATCATTATATGATGCACCATAATATTTTTAACCTATTTTTTTCGTAGGTAGAAATTATTTATAAATTATTTTATAGAATTTTCATTCTGTTTCTCTTAAATAACACAAAACAATGGTCAATATTTTTGCACCATTTTCAAACAATATTAAAATTTTTTAGCATGATATTTTATTTTATGGACAATTCAAAATTTTTTGTAAATGTAACTACAATTTCTTTATTTTTTAATTTCTTTAAACTCGGGTTTTTAACGGGTATTTTTTTAATTGTTTAACCACTGAATAACAAATAATTCGATAGGCATTTGTAAAATAAACGACACAACTGATGAAAAATTATTTTACAAATGGCGATAACAAAATATTTTTAGAGTACAGATATTTTGTTTGCATCTGAAACATATTATGAGTACACGTATAGAAAGTTATCATGTTATGGCTATTAAATATCATTAAATGGTTGTGAGGAATATAATATGTTTTCAAAGTTATAATTATTTATTTGTTATAGCAATGATTATTTTTCAGTGAACCATACTTGAACTTATAATTGCGATAAACATTGACATGTTTACAGTAGCTATAATATTGTTGATATTAAATAAAAATAACAATATTTTGTGTACGACAACAACATATTGTTACAATAAACATAGTGTAGTTGCCGTAACCATGGCCAACCATATTTTTTATCTGCGTGTATTTCTATCAATAATGATCTGATTTATTTTTGGCGACCTACTCTTTTTATAGAAAAATAATTTAATTCTAAATTACATAAAATAAGTTTTCCATTTCCCTTTATTTTGCAAATTGACCGATAAAAATAATTTACTGTTTAGTGTGTGTAAAATAACGTTAATCTGTGATGGAAACATATCAGTTGTGTGCGACAGTCACATGATAATGCAACGAAAGTATCAGCTTAACCTAAATAATGACAGCCAGCGTTTCTTTATATAAAACCTTTGTAATGCGACTTGAACACCAGATGGCTGGAAACTCTGAAAGACACATCGCTACATCGGCTTAGTTTATTACAAATATATTGACAATTGAATCTTTATATTAAAAATGCTTGACGCTTCCGTAAAACTTTTTGTCCAAGTTTTGTTAGAATGTGCACAAATTACCGATGTAGCATTAAACGACTGACCAAAAATGTAACTAGAATTTTGAAGGAGGTCGAGAAAAGGATACGT
Source organism: Pollenia amentaria (assembly GCA_943735925.1). Lineage (NCBI taxonomy): Eukaryota > Metazoa > Arthropoda > Insecta > Diptera > Polleniidae > Pollenia > Pollenia amentaria. The sequence continues at coordinate 166,040,656 of OX031009.1, forward strand.
TGTTAAGGTTGGCTTGTAGTTTATACGCAAACATTGTGTAATGCTGGGGAACACATACTACTCGTACAATATACATATAAAAATAAAAAATGTCTAAACCAATTTATATAAACAAGTTCAAGTCGTAAGAAAAACATTCGTTTGTGCTGATGTGTGTAAAACATCAAATTATTGGTTCTAGATTCACCATGCAGAATGAATTTTTCAATATCAGTCATTTATGGAGCGATCTGGCTGAGTTTCCGCAGCAAATTGTTAGAAAGTTTGTGACGGCTCAAAACTCCTAATTCCTACTTGTTGAAAAACAATGCTAACTATATAACTGGCCGTGCTCAGGGTTTGGGGGTGGCATCTGTGTTTTCAACTAAGTTGAATCAAACCAGTTCCATAAAATTCAATTTAGGTTGCAATATACCGTTTAATATTGACCATAATTTAGATTAAATAAAAAAAAAAAATAATAATGTATAAACTTATATATATATATATATATATATATAAAAATACTATCAAGGTGAAGTTTAGATAAAAGAGTTAAATGATGGTATACACTCGCGAGGTCATTACCCACCCTACCATGCTATCTTGTAATGTTTTAGATAGCCCGATTCTAAAATATCTATAAATATCTAAATTTTCATGGAATAAGAGCAAAATTTAAAAGTCCATTATAGAAGTTACATTTATTCAAGTAGAAAATTCAATTACTTTATATGAAGGGGATCTATCATATTCACATGGTTCATTTGTGACAATATCAGCGACAGGCATTATTTTAACTGAAATTGGAAGGTTATTTCAGTGACCTGTTACAAAGTGTCAAAAAGGTGCCAATTAGCCCCCTCGTAGGACATCGCCATGTAAAAGTGACTTGTCACGTGACAAGTTTAGTGTTAGTTCTCTTTCCTGTAGGGTAAAGCAACCTTAATTCCTAGCGGCCTTATTTATAAAAAATTAAACTGGTTTATCTCAGGTTTATGAAACAGACTTTCTATAAAAATTGGCTTAGAAAACCCTTTGAAAACCATTTTTTTTTAACCCATATGCGCTTTTCGCCCAATTTTTCTAACGGTAAGTTATTGTCCAGCTGTGTGGGTGTGCAGCGGTGCTCAGCCCCCCAAAATCGGGTCGTTGTAAATTTCTAAAATGATAGAGGTTTTATTATTTAATTTGTATTTTTTTTCATGTAGCTCAGATTTATATAAAACAAAAAATCCAAGATTTTTACGAAAAAACTTGAGAACATACGGGTTAAATAAGGTGGTAATTATTAAATAGATTACATTTGGAGTAAAATAATAATAAAACTTAAAAATGTAGCATATTCATTTCGAATAAAAACTAATTAGCTATGCAATGAAGTTTTTATTGACTTATCTGTTACTTAAATTTTTTTTAATATTTCTCTAAAGGTGACTTAATGATGTTTTCGAAATATACTTTTTGTCTTAATATGCACGAAATATGAAAACAAATAAAATTATTCGTTATTATTAAAAATTTGTTTTATAGATAAGTGTGTTTTTAATTTTACATAACTATATATTAGATTTTATCTTGTTGTGCAGACCGTGTATAAAATAAATAAATAAATGAATCAAACAACTATCCAGACATCTAGCACAATGAGGCAAATACAGGGTGGCTATAGTTCGGGTTTATTTTTTAATAAAATTTCTTTCGGCATGGAGTTTGACATTTGATATAATGATGCTCTAAAAATTACGTTTTTAGACCTAAAGCAAGATGAAGTCCAGCACTTATTTTTTCTTTTTTGTGTCACGGTGTGTCTTTATGATCTTTGTTTAATCGCCCTAATAAAAAAAATAATTTTATCAAACATTCCCCAATGAGTATGACTACTACATATATGTAAGTATTAGCCCCGTGAACATTTTTTGTTCACAATCGACTGAACGACTGACCGAAAATGTAACTAGAATTGTGCAGGAGTTCGAGAGAAGGATACGTCGACAAATTTCCAATAAAAAAAACGAAACTAAAAATTCACAATGATTAAAAAAATGTTCTAAACATAATTCAAAATTCTTTAAATACTAGCGAAAGGAATGAATAGATTCCCTTTTTTGATGATATGCATCTTTTGAAGGAAAAAAAAAACAGTTTTGTGACAAGCAAATTTAAATAAATTTCCTCTTTCGCCAATGTTCAGACCGGTTCAATCCGGTGTGATGATTTTTTTTTAAATAGTCTTTGAAAACGTCAGTTCATATCCAGAAATTGCTCACGAAAAAATTTTTAAGACAATTGTGTTAAAGGTCTAAGAGAAATTTCAGTTGAATTGCTGATAAGGTTGACAAAAATTGTTTGCTGGGAAAATGGAAAATATCACTTTTACGTTGAAGCGACCTTGGAACACAGACAGTCACGTTTGGTTATTGTCAACAGGGCGTATGATTTTTGTTAAATTGAAATTGAAGATATTAAAATCAAACACAGACATTTATTCAGACATGCATGGAAAGTAGAAATGTTAAAACGTCTTAAGAATGCAATCTATTGTAGAGAATATAAACAAGACGTATGATGTATATTAAATTTTTACAAAACCACTCATACGCTATGGAGACCAAAATCAAATTCAAAATTTACGCTCGTTTGAATGGGTAATTCAATAAAGTTAAAAAAACAAAGAAACTACACGTTATTTTAATATCAAATTTTATAAAATTATTTAAAAAAATTTTTTTTTTAAATCATTTCTATTAAAAGGTTTAAGAACTGTCAAAGTTTTGTGCATTTTTTCTGCGCCAAATTACTTTTAAATAACAGAAAATGTATTATTTTTTTTTGTTAAACATGTCATAAACATCCTTTTAGCACATTTAATTGCAGACATTACAATGAACTTTTTACTATGTGTGTGTGTACCTAATAACAGATAATATTTCCAAATACAATGTGGAATTTCATAATAAATTAACAATGTATTTACAAACAATTTTCTTATTTTCAATTTACAAAAGTTTAATTTACCATACAGTGTATATGATGTAATTGTTGCTGTGTGGCATTCGGGAAACCATTTATTTCTTAAGTAAATAACTGCACAATAGTATACTTTTGTGGTTAAATGTATTAAGTAAATATAAAAATAAATCAATACGTTTGTTAGTACGCAGAAAAAGTAGTGTATACATTATTAAACCTCAAACACACGAGTATTTAAAAAAAATACGAACAAATATGTTATACAAAACAACAAAATTTTTTACATTTTTACAAAGTATTTAATACGTAAACAGTTCATTTAGTTCGCTCTGACTGTGTTAATTTTAATCAAATTATGAATTTATCTGTTACTCTAATGGCCAACAAAATCGCAATATGTTTGGCCGCGTCCATTTTGTCTTCCATTTTGAAGAAAACTTAAAGTCAAAAACTAAAATTTGAAATTTTTGCAATATTTTCTATAAAATCAAGGTTTTTACAAATTGTCATCAGCAGTTATTTAAAAAATAGCAAATTTTAGCAAAATCTCGTATAAATAGAAAATTTTCACAATTCCTACAAATAGAAAATATCCACAACATTTCCTATAAATAGCAAATTTCTACAAAATATTCTATAAATGGCAAATTTCAACAAAATTTTGTATAAATAGAAATTTGCATAACATTTTAAATAAATAGCAATTTTTTTTAAAAAATTTCGTATAAATATATATTTACAAAAATTCCTCTAAAAAGCATATTATTACAATATTCCTATAAATAATAGATAAATATAAAAGATAAAACATTTTCACAAGATTTTGTATAAATAGCAATTTTTCACAAAATTTCCTTTAAATATCAAATTTTCACAATAATTCATTTTAATTGCAAATTTTCAAAATATTTCCTATAAACAGCAAATATTCACAAAATTTTTTATTAATAGCAAATTTCCACAAAATTTCCTATAAAAAGCAAATTTCCAGCAAATTTTTACAAAATGTTCTATATATAGTAAATTTCCTATATACGTTTATCAAAATTTCGTACAAATTTTGTATAAATAGCACTTTTCACAAAATTTCCTAAAAAATAAAAACATGTTCAATAAATTCCTAAAAAAGCTAATTTTCATAAAAATTTGCTATAGAAGGCCGGTTTTCACAAAATTTTCTATAAATTTTAGTTACCTTTAGGTCTTAGATAAAGTTGCGAGCCATCATGGATAGATAAAAGCTTAAACGACCTAAGCAAATTCTTCAAAATCCTATCTATTCTTTTGCAGATGACAGCAACCTTTCCCATTCGTATTCATATGATTACAGACCAAGCGTATCCGATGTTCGTGCAATGAGACAGAACATGAATGATACGCTTGGCCGATACCTAGACATAATCTCAGAATGGGGTCGTGCGAATAGGGTCGAATTTAATGCCCGAAAGACCCAATGTTGCGTACTGACGCCTAAATGCGCAACGGATCAAGGTGCCTCATCTCTGTATATTCGTGGTGTAATCATTGAGGAATCAGAACTTCTTGATGTTTTGGGCATGAGGATACAATGTGATGTCCGATGGACAGAACATATATTTAAGGTGTCGAAAGAAGCATTCAAGTGCCTCGATTTTTTGAAACGGTGTAAGACATACTTCACTCCTTCGGATCTCCTTACTATTAATACCACCTTTATCCGACCGCGAATGGAATACAACTCTCATGTATGGGCCGCTGCTTCAAAGTCTATTTTGGAGCTTCTCGACCGTGTGCAGGAGAGGGCGAAGGTTCTCATTGGTGACAGTAGGGTATCCAATCATTGTGCACCGTAGCGACGCAATGTGGGTTGTATTTGCCTGTTTTATTGTTACTACAATGGGATGTGTTCTGATGAAATAAGAGACCTGGTTCCCGAAATCCGTGTGTTTGTTCGTAATAAACGTCTTTCCTCAAGAGACCATCCTTTTGTGGTCGATTGGCCGATAAATCGTACAACGCATTACAGAGAAAATTCGTTTTTTGGCCGAACTGTTCGTATGTGGAACAACCTTCACAACCAGCACTCAGGTCCTAACCAAAAAAAAAAAAAAAAAAGTTGTTCTTGTTGTTTTTTTGATAGATACACAAATTTATGATATTTCACTGTTTCTGTGGGTAATAGCGTTGTTGACTGCAATAACGAATTATGTTTCTGTTCCTTCCGTTCTCTCTTCTACCTTATGAGTTGTAAATTTTAAAGCCAAAGTTTATTTAGTCAAGTATGTATGTATATGCTACAGTGTTGCCACTTTGTGGGTAATTAATTTTTACTATCGTGGGTACAGAAGGGGTAATTTCTTAGAGGAGCAGATCAGGTGTAATTCTTCATTTTTAATCAAATAATATAAAGATTTAATTTATACTACTTAAAATTTATTGATCTAAAAACTCACATTATTCTAAGCAAAAGTAACTGTTTCTTTTTAAGAAAACACTTGCATCGTTTAACTTTGAAATAGCTTGGCAATGAAAATGAAGATGATTAAAAAAAGGAATTTATACTAAAAAAAAACCTGGGGAAAATTATATTTTTAATATAACAAAAAGTAGTACATTTTATTTTGCCACTCTTAAAGTTGACGGCCCATTTAACTTTTGTAAAACTGACTTCAGAAACAGATTTTCATGTGAAATCATTTCATATACTAAAGAAGGCATATATTGGAACTGCAATAAGCATTTCGAACCTTCTCTGGATATATGCAACCAAATGTGAAAGTATTATTTGAAGATAATTTTATTCTCGACTGAACACGGGATTGAACTCGGGTCGAATTTACATGTTCCGAGAATAACCTCATTTTATTATTGAAGTTTTTATTTTATTATAACCACACCGCTGATGTTTGTGACACCTTAAAGTATTGGTCCTAGATCCACTTTTAAGAATACTAATCGACTCAGAATCACATTTTGTATTTGTCTAACAATGTCCGTCCGTTCGGCTGGCTGCCTATGTAGGCCTTGTGCGCCAAGTACAGCACGAAATTTCGGATTTCATTTGATGAAATTTTTACATACGTTCTAATTGGCACAAGGATCAAGCCTGTGCAAGCAAGTGGTGAGAATCAATCTCTAATTTCATAAAGTCCCCGTAAGCTTATTTCCGGAAAAGATTATCCAAGCTTATTTTATTGCAATCTAAAATATAATTGATTTTTTTTTGGAATCTGTCCATATTTGACCAAAGCTCTAATACAGATAAAATTGATTTTAATGTCAGCACTTCCTTTAAAGTTTGGCGACAGTAACTTTGATGATAATACATGTCGTGTTAAAATTTTGTGTTGGTAGGTCCATAGAAAACGCCTACCTTAAATCATTTATATGCAAATGAATCTTATATATGTATATTATTGAGATATATTTTTCTAAAAATTATTGGGCATAAAAGACTTTTTAGGCATAACGAAATTTATTTTTCTGTCTGGTCCATGGTTGGTTACGGGTCCCAAATAGGGTACACAAATTTGTCTCTAAATACTCAGGTGTATAGTTTCTTACTTGTTGTTATTAACTATATTTTCTTACTTGTTGTTATTAATTTAATTTTTTAATGTTATTTTTGCTAATGTATTTTAAAACTTTTACTCCTAACACTCGTAGTATGACGTCAATATGTCCTTAAAATAAATATTTTGTGTTTTTCTTTTTTGTAAAAGGTTTCTATGAAACAAAACGTTATTTTGATATCAGGTGTAATTTCATTTAAATCGGGTAATTTTACTTCATCTCAAGTGTAATTGTGAATTTTGCTGGTAGTAACACTGTTTGCAAGTAAACAGCTTTGAAAGCTTTTACAATTCGCTGTTGTTTCTTTGCAAAGTATTTACAAAAGCTCTTTTGCGAAAGCTCGCGATTTGTACATAAAGCTTGGCCGCAATTGCTATAAGAGAACCGAAAACTGACAAACCGTGATCACAATCACAGTTTTAATGAGCAGTGAATCACGTTCTCTGCTCGCTCATCACTAGTGCATATGCCCGAAACTGAAATTTTCAAATCTAAAATCCCGAATTTTAAAATCCCAGGTTTAAAATTCCAAAATGTCAAAGTCTTATTAATTATACAGTCTTTTGCAGAAAAGTTAAAGTTCATATTAGTTAACCAGAAGACAACCGAAGACCAGCAACAGTGTATGGGCTTAATGTGTTGGTTCACTAATGTGAATTTAAAATTTTTTTTCTAAAGGAAGTTAAAATATAGGACATAAAACTAAAAAAAATTTTTTTTCTTGAAAAGTATTTCAATTTGTAATAATTGAATTAATTATTTTTTTAGTTCAAAGAAAATTAAAAATATAAATTTAATTTAATTACCATTTTAGGTGTTTTTAAATAATTTTTTTAATTAAAAGTTTAATTAAATAACAAAAAATCATAACTGATTTTTTTCGTTTAAAATAAAATAATTTCAACTTGCAGAATTGTTGTAGGGAATTGGCAAAACCTGAGCCATATTAATTTTAATCAATTAACTAACACATTGTTTGAAATGGCAAAGTTTTTTGATCATTTTTTTAACTAAAATTAAAAATATCATTAATCAAAATTATATTTGGTTCGGCTTGAGGTCATTTATTATAAATTAAAAAACAATTTTGATTTTAATTTTTAATATTTTTATTTTTATACTCAATATTTCGAGGCAACTCCGTTGCTCATCTATAATAAATAAAATTTTAAAAAATATATAAACTGACTTGAGAGCTTTGAAGCAAATAGAATTAAAGGCTTGACAGCATTAATATGCACTTGTATTTTTACAAATTGTTAAAAGAAAGGAAAAGGATTTAATGTTAAATCTATACTAAATTCCCTGATAGTTTGACCCCGGATAACGCCAAGTTTTAACAGTTAGTAAATACATAAAATTGTCTAACTTAAACAGTTAGCCCTCATTTAAGCCGTTAGCAAAAATTTTGTTGTAATCATTAAGTAACCATTAAGATACTACCATTATTATGCCTTCTTCGTAAGTACTTCAATTATTGTTTAATACCAAATAGTATAGCTTCCCTCAAAAGGAGTGTTTGTTATGTCTTTGTTAGTTCAAGAGACCAATTGAAATAAATGGCCTTTTGTAACATTCAAACATTTACACTATTCGAACTATCTTCTAAATGATTATATGAATTAATTAAATTTTTCTTTCTTCCTGCATTCATTAACATTAATGTCCTTTTGTTTTACCAAAATTACACTAAACTTTACTACCGTTATAAAACAAGCAATCATTAAGCTGCAACCTTTTTTTACTTCACAGGTGATCTGATGGACATATTGGCACTCATCAATTCAAGTATTAATTTTATACTCTATTGTTCGATGAGCAGACAATTTCGTTCAACATTTACACTTCTGTTTCGCCCTAAATTCTTGGACAAATGGCTACCAGTGGCCCAAGAAGATGATACAATGACTGGCAGAGGAGGCGGTGCTGGTGGTGTGGCAGGTCGAATGGGTGGCAGTAGTCAACGTCAGGGTGGCAGTGGTTTTGGAGGACGTACGAATGGCATAGAACGTGATATGATTAGTAAGAGTGTAATGGGCGAACAAAACTTCAATACCACAACACAAGTAACGAATGTGTAGCAAGAACAACAATTTAAACAACAACGATATAAAACAATACCACAACCACCACCAGTAGCAATAACAGCTACAGCCATACCAATTCCAGAAGATGATGAGGCGTGGCAAGAAAACAAAGAGAGTGGTAAAGGTGTTGTTGATAAGCAACAACAGGATAATGTAATATTAGCTAACATAGTTAAGGAAGAAAATAATGCCATAAAAGGTATTTGTCATTTAGATATTAAGCTTAAACATAAGAATAGCGATTTTAAAAATAAGTGTCAAACACATTATAAAGATAATTACAGTACTGATAATAATAGCTACAAAGAAAAACATGAGTGCTCTACAACTGCTACAACAGCTAACAAAAAAGCTTTTGATGCTAGAAATAGCAATGAACCAGCAACAGCAGTAGGTAGTCAAGGGAATAGGCGACAGAGTATGAATAACATTAGTAACAGAAAATGGTTTAAGACAAACACAACTGCAACACCAAATGCAAATTCAACAAGAACATCAACATCATTATTATCATCACTGTTGCACAGTTTAAGACATCATCATACATTAAATTTAAACCAAAATCAACACCAGCTGCAGCTGCAACATGACCAACTTATAAATTCTTGTGATAAATCAAAAATGGTTTTGAACAATGCTGGCCTACAGGCATCCATAGTTGTGGCTGTTGTCAGACAAGATGCCACAATAGATCATCAAATTTATATGCCCCAAGAACAAAAAAATCTTATTAATTCACATGGAAATATGAACGATTATGATGATGGTGGTAGCGCAGCTGCTGCAATATTTGCTGGTGATTACTATTGTAACGATGATGTTAGTGACGATAATGATGATGATGATGTATCAATAATGCACCATAGAAGTTTACATTTATCAGCAAAAACAACTGCAGTATAATTGTCATTAACATCAATGACAACACTGTGTGTAATTATTTTGTTAAGTGTCGTCAAAGTTTCTAAACCATTTTGTATACTTAAATGTAAATTTAGATATTTATTAATACATACAGACATAAACGTAAACGTAAAAGTGTAAATGTTTTAGTTGTTGTAAAAACTACTATGACATTAAGGAGTTAGCATTTTCCACAATTGCATGTCTTTGTTTTATTTTAATTAGCAGAGCCAAGGAAAGGATTTGTTGGGAGGATTGTGGTTTAAATTTTGAAGCTTTTAAAAAAAAATTTTTTTGGATTTTATTTATGTTATAGTTGAAAGTAAGTGTACGAAATTTTTAATATAAGCAAAGTAGAGTTATTAGAATATATATGAGAAGAAAGTCAAAGAAAGTATTGATTATTTGTTATATTTTTTAATTTTTTTGAATGGATTTCTGTCCATTTAGAGTCGAATTTTTATAAAGAGCCTTTTTGTGAAATTTTCTTTGTTAATTTAATACTTAAATATATTTTATTTTTAGAGTCAAAAATAAGACCAAAAAATAACACTGTACAACAAAATGAAGTTTTTTTTTCAAAATAACAATGTTCTTTTAACTGATTCTTGTAGAGGGGACTAAAAAAAAGATAAACGTGTATTAGTGTTTTAAAAGTTTACATCTGAAACTCATTTAACAGCCTATCAAAAGTTGCACCCTTGTGTAGAAAAAAAACGTAGATAATCCTGTGAATTGTTTTTGCTATAAAGTGTCTTCAGAAGATTTAATCAGAATGTTACAGGCAACATTTTGTTGAAAAACATTAACTCTCTTGCACTTCTGGAAATGGGTCTTTTTTGCAAGTATTAAAAAAAACACCTTTAAGACAGGGGTGTAAGTAGTTGAGATATTCTGCGTAAATATTTGTCATGAAATAGGTCTCCGAACACACTTCAGTCGAAAATTCAACTTTAATACCAGAAATAAACAAAACCTTAAAAGATGATTTAAGAGTTAATTATATTCTTATGCCAACATGGTGATTAAATATGGGAGAAAAATTATGTTGCAACAAAACCAAAGCTTATAAAAACTGATTTTTGTTTTTTTTTCAAAAAAATTGCAAAAAGGACCATTTCCAGAAGAGGGTTAATGTATACTTTATACAAAAAACCAAAGTACCACACGTTTTTTTACTACAAAATGGTACAACTTTAAAAAGGCCGTAAAATTAGTTTCAGATGAAAATTTATAAGTCGACGTTACACGTATATCTTTCTTTAGTCCCCTCTTCTAAATTTAGTTGGCAGAACATTGTATTTTTTTTTTTTTGTGTGGACAGTGTAATTAATAAAATTTTTTATTTTTTTTTATTTTGTATATTTCATAATCCTTCCAGTCCATTCTTCTTTACTTTTTGCCTTTAATGTAAATTTTTTGCGAGAAACTATATTTTTTCAATCCTTCTGTATTCCATGGGTCAATTTGACCCAATTTTACATTTCAACTCACATTTTTAAGCTCATGATACAGTACCGACCCAAAATTGAAGTTTATATCAAACAGGAATGGAAATAACTAATAGATAGCAAAATAAAGAAAAAGTTTTTATTTTTGGTTTTCGTTCACATAAAAACTAAGTTTTATTTATACAGTGTTGGCAAAAATACTTGCACTGATGTATTAAAAATATAACATACATTCAGGTCATGTACATTTAATTTGTGTATTTATTTATTATCTTTTATGAACACTAAATTTATTATATTATTTAAATATAGAAGGTTTTTTTTTAAGCCCGATAAAATTTACGAAAGGGCTAGCTATCAAAGGACCTGTTTATTATACTCTGGCGAATCATTAGATTCACACTTGAAAAACGCTACCACGTTATTCCAATTTACTTCAACCCTCTGCGACTGACGTGACTTTGTAATAACAATTCCAATGACATGGTAGTAAACTCGACACCATTTTGATGGCTTAAATTTTCCAAGTTCTTTTTTGTTAACCTTCTGAAACTATTTTTTATTTTAGATTAATGTAAAAGCTATTTAAATAGATTGTGTATTTTATATTTAAATTTGTTTTTGTTTTCAATATAAATTTCTTAACAAAGTCTGTAAATATATTTTTGGTTTTAAATACAAGACTTAAATTTGTTTGTATATCAAAAATTTCAAATACCCAACCCTGACTTTAACCGTATTATTGTGATTTAGTTAAATATTAAATCATTAATTTGCCTTTTATAGAAAATTGAAAAGAGTTTTGTTCTACTTAACATTTTCAAATTTCTAATTAACCCATTCGGGGCCAAACAAAAACTACACGGACAAATTTAGAAATTTAATTTTTTATTTATTATTAGTAATACAAATAAACAAAGGAATAATAAACAATAAAAAAAAATAATTTTCTGGATTGGAACACGAAACAAAATTTTTCAACTTTGTGCAAGGACAGCAGCTTTTGTCGTGTCAGATGGAGCAACGCAAACGATGTGGTAGATTTTCAGGAATATAATAGCTCTGTCCAGTATTATATTCAGATTTATATGAGTATATTTATATCGGAAACTTCCCGTAGTTTAAACATTTTATAGGTGGTGTTCGGTTATTATTAACAAGGTGTAGATTTTTTTTTATATTCCCTTATACTTGTTCCTGGACATTGCCATTGACGTTACGTCGACTCCAATATATTCATCTAAGGACGACTACAATACATGCTCTTGGCAGTTTGTGATAATCAGACAGAATTAGTATTCCAAAGAGAAGCTTCAGTTCTGCAGCAGTTACACTAAAGTTGTGACCATTAGGGCAAATTGGTTTTAATTCGTGCCCTTTTGGCAAATAATGATTCATCATCACTGCTGCTATCGCAATCCGAAATAGTAACAAAGTTATGAACAAATACCTCGACTTCACCACTAACGTCATTTGGCAAGATTGTTTAAGTTTTATTGTCGTTAAAAGCTTCTTCTTAATGTTTTAACATTTAATTCTGGAGGAATTATGACTAAATAATATGCCAAGGCATCGTCATTATCGTCTATTATCATATTTACGGCTTCTTCTAAGCCACGGAAGTGATTTTTAAAATGTTGTTGCCGATTCATGTTTGTAAACTTACAACGCGTGTTAAAAGCTTCATACCAAATAGCAACTGAAAAATCAACCAATGAATGTAAATAAACAAATAGAGAAATTGCATTCATATTTCGGGATTCCCCGTTTTATGAAGCGAAGAAAACACAAGCTATAGTATACAGCTTTATTTTAACGTTATGGAGAAGCTTTATCACAGTTCTTGACATATGTGTACATTATGTTAGTTTATGTTATGTGGTCGTTTGCACATTCTGGTGCTTGCGTTTTGGCGAGTACAATGTGCAAACTGATGGCAAACTTATATTTTTAAATACGATTATTTCAAAAAGTAACAAACGGTACGGAGGGATAGTTGGAATTATCTATTATGCCGATTTGTCAGCCACTGCTTCGGCTATGAATGTCCTACGGCCAGGGCCCAGTCGATCTTCAAGGACTCCCGAAAACATTGAACTTGTTGAAAGCAGTTCATGTGAAAATCCTCGACTTTCAATACGGAAAAGAGCAGCCTCACTGGGACTTCCAAGAGCGATTATTCATGAAATTTAAGAAAAGGTCTAAAGTTTCATCCTTTTAAAATTCAAATCGTTCAAGAACTGAAAGAAAGTGACTTTGATTTAAGCAAAAATGTTTGTGAAACGATGTTAGACCGTTTTCCCACTGTAAATCTAATTTTTTTGGAGCGACAAAACTTATTTTCGCTTAAACAACCACGTCAACAAGCAAAACCGCTGTTACTGGTCTCCAAGAACCTGCAACCATCGATTGAAACATCAAAAACCATTGCATTGCCCCAGGGTAACTGTTTGGTGTGCCTTATCCACGCATGACATAATTGGACCATTTTTTCCGAAAATTCTAGAGTCCAAGCGACGAATGTCAACGTTGAAAATTATGGACGCATGATTCCGGAATTCTTTTTGCCAAACCTGCGAGCTCAGCCTTCGTACTCTTCACACTCGTGTTTTCAACAGGATAAGGCGACTGCACATACAGCCAGAGCTTCGATGAATTAGCTTCGGAAAAATTTCCCCCAAAAACTGATCAGTCGCTTTGGGGACATCGCATGGCCACCGAGGTCGCCTGATCTAACTCCCATGCTTTGTTTTATAGGGCTACCTCAAAGAGAGGGCTTATAATGACAATCCCCAATCTCTTGAGGCTTTAAAGGAAAATATTCGTCGAGAAATCTGCTCAATTGAACAATGTGTTCAACTCGACGGCAGACATCTGAATGACATAGTCATTAAAAAATAAAATCCGCATTTCCATTCTATCGTTCAATGCTCTTAATAAGACTTTGTGTGAATTATAACGTTTTTTATTTAAATTTTTAAATATAAATCTGCTACCAGACTCTCTGTACTTAGTACACTTGTGGCCGTTGTACCAAAATTGGCACAGTAACATTGTAGGCGTTATAAAAACTGTTTGATCTGTTTGATTTAAATAATTGCAAATGTTTCGTTATATATTGATTTTGTCAAATAATAAGTATTCTTGACAATATACTTATCGCACAAGTTATAATAATTACAAACGGATACGTACCTCCACAGGTGGCATTCTGATCATTGCCAGAAAACTAATAAACTTATAGCCAATCCCACGATGTCGCACATTAACTTTCGCATAGATTCAAATTCTTAAAATTGTTTTTGTTTTAAATGTAATTTTGGGAGTGGCTATTAATTTAATAGTTTTTTTTATTATATATAATTATTTCAACCTCGTCTACTAAATACCCAATAAAAGTTTTTCCTATTTTGCGAAGCACTTATGGTACATTTTAAAAAGTAAGCACACATTTATGCGCTACGTAATAAGACATACACAGATGCAGTAAGATACGTGAACGAATTCTTCATAAATTAAATAAAAATTGAAGAGCCACGACATTCCCTTACTACGAAGCAGTTCGTAAGATAGCTTATAAAAGAGTAACGATAACAAAAAATTCTGTGTTAAAAGCTGATCGTTACATTCACTAATTTTTATATGCGCTGAATAAAGCGCTTTCTTTGTCAAAAATGTATTGCTTCAAAGTGGGAACTCGCCATATAAATTTCATGTCTTTCGTAAGCGATATGGTAACTGAAACTTTAACGTGTCTCCTTTACAAACCTGATTCGTTGGAAGCTCCATTTTTTGTTGGGTAGCGTAATGTATTATAAGCTATTGCCAATATTTTTATAATAATCACTCAATTACCAAGTGTGCCAAAATTGGCACGGTGGCCACGAATGGGCTAATACGCTCTTTTTGGTCAAATGCGATATGGAAAATATGGGATTTAAAAATATTTTAAGGAGTGGTATATGCATGGGCCGATAAAAAAAATTTCGCAGGAAGATTTAACTTCCACTAGGACATTTTTGAAAAACTTTTACCTAAATACCAACACAATAACATATTTCTATGACCACAAGCCCAGCTAGAATTTGGGTGATTCATATCGCACTTGTTCAACAATACTATTTTAACTGAAAATATAAACATTTCTGTGGAAGAAACATAATTTTTAATTTTACTTTAAAGGCATTACCAAAAAGTTGACGAAGTAGCACGATATTGTTACATCGCACAGTGGGTTCGATGGTACCCAAAGTGGCGATTAATTCATAGAAGCCGTAGTTTTAAAATACTATATTTTTTTATTGTTGAGTTATTATAAGCACATAAAAACACAGCATTTTAAAAAAAAAGTAAAAAAAAAAAAAATTTTTTTAACCCGTTAAGCGAATTATTTTTTTTTTGGAAAATAAACCCCTTAGTTCACAATTTATGCTGTAACTTTGGAATGAAAAACGATAAATTACTGAATAAAATTGGAAGTTAAAGCATACTTAATGTGCTATTAAAAAATTTAAATAATAATTTTATTATATGTATTTATATTAGTATAAATTTAATTTAAAGTCCAATTTTTGTTTTTCACAAAATTGTATATATGTACAAATTTTTTAAAAAAAGTCACATACGAGAATATTAAATTTTTTTTTTAAAAATACATAAAACCACAACTTTAAAAAAAAATTAACAAAAACAATTTTTTTTGAAAAAAACATGATCAACAATTTTTGCTGTATCTTTGAAATCAAAATAAATTTAAAAAATAAGTTTATAATATGTATTTCTATTAGCTTAAATTTGTATCCAGTTTTTGCTTTCCCTAATTCAGTCAATGTAAAAATTAATCTGAAAAAATAAAGAATTAAAATTTTTTGGGAAGTCATTGTTTTCGAGAGTTTTTACACAAAAATCAATGTATAAAAAGGGCCGGGCATTGTCTGGACTTTTTTTTTAATATAAGCTGATATCCTACACTGTTCTAAAATCCATAAAACTTATTCGAACACTTACTAACTTAATAGTTGTGGCCCATTAAAGGCGGAAATTATGCCAATTTTTTACCTTTTCTAAAAAAATTATTAAAAATATTTACACCTAATTTAAAAAAAAAAAAATTACTATATACTTTAATACCTGATGTTGAAGTTGCCATTATTAAAGATTTGCTTTAAATTGATTTAACACTAATAATAATCTTCTGAATTGTAAAAATTTCCAATTGTTTCAATTTTTTTAAAGACAGGGGGCTAATTCTGGCAGTCAAGGCCTAATACTTTTTCGATTCGATAGCAATTTTATTTCTAATTCTATCAGCCGAATCGAAATTACTTTTTCAGTGTTGTAAAGCATTTATTTTACACTGAAAAAATTATTTCGATTCGCTCAATATCGACTGAAAGAATTAGAAATAAAATTTCTTTTGAATCGAAAAAGAATGCCATCACGATTGCCAGAACTAGCCCCCAGCAATAATTTGCTAATTTTAACCGCTCACTGAAAAGAAAGTAAGCAACTAACTTGATTGATTTTTACAGCAAGCTATGCAGAATTTTATCTACTTTTACCCCATAATAAAATTTATTATAAAAACTGTATTTCGAAATTTAAATTAATCGCCACTTTGATACCATTTGAACCCAATGTGCAGCGGTTAGATATGAATATTAGGTGTTGCTGTTTTGCAAAAATTAAAATTTTGAATTAATACACTATTGTTGAACTAGTGCGACATGTAAAAGATTATGCCAGAAAATTGTACCATAAATGTTTCTTTGAGGTGCTTTTTCGGTATAGTACCATTTTCTCCCAACGAGAGTATCATTAATGATTGCACAATGATCTCGTATGCGATTACTTCTATCTTGAAACTGATTCCTTCAAGATTCGATAATGATAAAGAATGCTAACAGGTAACCCAGCCAAATGATCAGTTTTTTTTTCTTGGTGAAAACCACCTAGATGAGTCATTGCCGATTACTTTTGATGATTAAAAACTGATTTATCACTTGAACGATTGAAAAAGGTGGTACATATGATTCATTCATATGCTCAAAAAGGAATCAGAAAATTGTATCATAAATGATTATTTTAGGTAATTCATCGGTAGCGTACCATTTTCTCACAACGAGAGTATCATTTATATTCGATAATATGAGCTCTTATGCGGTTATTTTGAAACTGATTCCTAAAAGTTTCGAAAAGAAATTTGTATAAGGGCCACGTAAGATTCTGGATTGTCGACTATTGTCAACTCTTTTTCCATACTGAAGAGATTCACAATGGATCGCATTGTTACGTGCAGGACGCCTAATATTTTATAGGTGTGAAAATAGCATTAAATACCTTGCAAGGGAGCTCTACTTTTAGAGACCAGAAATATTCTTAACTAACACCCAATTTTCACGATGATTTAAAAGACATGTCTTTTTTGTATATCTTTTTTAAAGAAACTTCCAAAAACTTGTTAAATTTTCACCATGTTTCGTTTTTTTTGCAGTCAGAGTAGATTTTTTCTGATTTCCTTAGTTTCTTATTCGTAACAATATTTAAAATTTCGTTATTCCACATAATTTTGATATATTTTGAATTTTTTTTTAATTAATTTTTTTTATTTTTCTATATTTTAATAAGCACATGTCATTTTGAAATAAGAATAAAACAGAAATTAAAAAACACAAATAAGTGCAAAGAGGAATGTCAAAAAAGAAACACAGAAATACGATTCATGTCTTTTTTTCTACCCTGCTTACTTCTCTACCCCGCTCACTATCAAACAAAAAAAGACATGATTTTAAAATAGGGGAAAAAATCATCGTGAAAATTGGGTGTAACGCTGTGAATGCTGACATGATTAACTTGAATAAAGAAAGTGAAAAAACAAGTATGGGAAAAATGATTATTTCAACGATAATAAAAACTTTTCTATAAACCAAAAATATTTTTTTTGGAATAAGGAGGCTATAGTTTTATATTTTTTTGATTTGTTTTTATTGATTTGTTGTATAAATTGTTAAAATTTTATATTTTTTTATCAAAAGGCTAAATGATTTAATTTTTTCGGTGAAGCAGTGGAAAATGTATTCTAAATAAACAGTCATTCTTTCAAATATTTAGCACCGCATTAAAAAAATGTAGGATTGTATGCCATATTTTCGTTAGTAGTAGGGCATTTATTATATTCAAATCTTTAAAAGTGTTTGCTGGGATTTATATGAAAACACCCATTTTCCTGGTGGTAGATAAAAATATTTTATAAATTTAGATCAGCCATAGACATTATGATGCTGTGTAACACTCTGCTGAAACTTATATCAAAAACTTGGATAAATTTAAATTTTTAAAGAATCTTTATTAATATATCCAATTAATTTAAAATTTTGGGTGAAAAAATCTCTACTTCTCGTCATTCCTGAACAATATTCCACATGATAGAATGAACTTTTTTATATCGGCACATTTTTCTAAAAAGTTCTATTTGGCAGGTAAATAAATTAAACTATTTTTGTCACCTTTAGAACTATGACATTTTCGATATTTTCATTAAATTGCCAATTAATCACCATGAATCCTTTTCCTTAAAGAGGAAATAAAAAGGCTTTATGCTCAACATCAGAAAGTGAATCGCTTTTTCCTTGTTACTGTACCTATGGTTGTTGCTTTTGTTGTTGTTTTACAAAAAAATTATATATACATACATATAATATTGTTATAAATATAAAACTTAAAATAAAGTTCTGACTTTTTCATAAAATATAATAAACAAATATTTCTATTCAATTGTTAACTTTAGTATTTTTTATACTTTAAAATTCAAATGAATTATATTAATTAAAAATTATAAAAATAAAAAAGAGAAAATAATATATTTGAAATTGTTGTAAAATATTATTCTAATGCATATGTATATTATTTTGTAATTTAGTAATACGACAGAGCTTAGTAATAAATATTAATTAAAAACAAGCAAAAACAAAATACTACTAATAGATATAACAATTTCAAATAAAATAATAAACAATTAAATAAAAAAGGCAAATAAAACGAGCAGAAAATAACAAAACACGTGTAATATTTTACAAAAATAATCCATTTATCACACATACACACACACAGACACAGTCAAACTATTGCAAGGGCAAGCCTGAAAGTAGGCTTTAATTAACTGACAGAACATTTTGTAAATGTGTGATAAATTTATGTGTAAGTTTTAAAATTCAATATTAAATTTGTTTAAGTGGTGCTAGAAAATGTTAATATATAATATAATTTTTTTCCGATTTGTAATTAATTATTGAAATCATAATCAAAATTGCAGAAATTCAAAACAATTTTAATTGAAATTTAAATTAAATACTTTTTCCCTTTATTTTTCATTAAATAAAAATTTTTTATTTGTTTTGTGCCAACGCCAATTTATACAACTCTTTGAGTTTTTCCTTTTGCAAAAACATTCGGTTTGATTTCTTCAGCTTGAAAGAATTACTGACAAATTTTAGCTTTGACCATTTATTTTGTATATAATTATTTTCACTCCTTTGAGCAACACAGAAAAATTTTGTAGAATAGAAAAAAGTAGTAATTAGCCATTTGACTAAATGCTACAAAAAACAAAAACTGTATTTAGTAAAGACCCTAAAAGCTTTAATTTCCTTAATGTTCCATTATTGCTACTGAGTAAGGAAAATATCGTTCAAAAGTAGAACACAGATTAATATTGAAATAAAAAAAAAAAAAGAAAAACGTTACAAAAACTGAAACTAAGTTAAAGAACTCATTACAGTAATGAATAGCAAATTGACACAAATTTAAATAAAACAAGAGAGTAAATTAACAAAAAAAAAAAGGGCAACAAATTTTTCATTAACAACATTAAGGGCGGTTCCATTAACTGGGTCAAATTTTGGTTTTTATTATAACTTTTGTTTAACTTCTTAACTAAGTTGTGTTTAAGTAGGACAAACATTTGTTCTAATTTGCTGGAAAAAAGTAAACAATTTTAGGATGTGCAAAAATCTTCGTAATATTTATTAACCACAATCAAATAAATAAATACGTTGCTTTAAGTCCCACTGAAGCATTGGGATTCAAATGGGAAATAGACTTGAAGACAAATTCATTAATCGAACTGTACACACAGCTAATTCTCTGTTAAATGTCAACCAACTTACCACTTAAAATAGACTTGGTTTCTCCTTTTGTCACGATTATATGATGAACGCTTTAAGGCGGTATAACGTTCAATGATACATGGATGAAATTCTGTTGCACTACCCCAGTCCGCAAAAGAGGAGGTTCGGATTATCAGTGAACACTATGTTGTAGCCAAGCCGCTCTTCGAGCACTATCTTCTTTGAAGGTGAAGTCCAAACTGGTCATGGGCCATCTAACATCTCTGAACGAGTTAGGGAAACTGAATAAATTGAAGTTGTGTTGGGTGCCCGGTCATGAGGGCCATGCGGGCAATGAAGGGGCCGACTGCTTCGCAAATAGCCCTGAGCCTTTCTTCGGTGTCCCTGTTGGACGTATTAGAGGGACGCCGCATAAATGGTCCGAACGTGAATTCCTTCACACATGGACGTCCCCATCTGGATTAAGACAGTCCAGGAGATTTGTGACACTGTCCCGTGGCAGGGCAGGTAAGCTTCTTTTGCTTGAGAAGGCGGAACTTATGGTGATTTCTTTTCTACAAAAAATGTGACATTTTATTTTAAAAAATGCAATTTGGTGTTCGTTTCTTAAAAATACTTCGCTTTCTAAAGGGGTAGTCTATTTTATTCTAAAAAATGCACCCTTACTAATGGCATAAGGCATTGCACTTTACGCCCCGTATTAATCGACAGTGTTGATAATGCCCTGTAAATGACTTCTGTTTATATTTAGGGTTACCAGACGAAGTTCAGAAAAAATCGCCTCTAATCAGGATAGCAAAAATTTAAAATTTTAATTTTTATTTTTTTTTTATTAATAGTAAAAACATAAGAAAGTATTACATTAATAATGATAGGTTGTCAGTGATATAAAATTAAAGTAGATTCGGTGTTATAAAATTGTTTTTTAAAAAGAAACGTCAAATCAATAAATCTAAAAAACTTTGTGTTAATAATTCAACATATTTTATAAAAAACCTATTTTATAAAAAAAATTGCAATTTTAATTTATGTACATATTTTTTTTATATTTTGAAGAACAAACTTTTTGTCAGCTGTTAAAAACAGGGCGGTCCAATTTTGTGTTCTGTTCTCTTCAAATAAAAAATTGCATTGTAACAGGGTCGGTATTTTATACATGTACCTTTTAACAAGGTGGTATTTTTTTTTTGCAGGCTTGTTGGCCTATTTACGGAGCACTGTGGTAGATACCACCAGTTTATAAAGTGTATTGCATTTACCAAGATATGCAGGCTTTGTGAGGTAGAAATGTTTCGGAGCAAATTAAGAGCCCAACTGATGTTTATGATCTTTCACCAGGCAGGGTAATAGGCTTTATACGTAGCCCGAACCGACATGGCGAGATGTATGTGCTGCACAAAAGATGCTCTGGGTCCTGGTGCTTGTAGCCTCCTTTCTTACATACATTCATCAGTGAACACTCTGAAACGCTACCTCTAATATTTATAGCACGTTTGGGTGCTCAGGCTGTGTAACACATGGTATAGCGATCGACTCAGAATCACTTCATAAGTTGATCTAACTTTGTCTCTCCGTCCAGCTGCTTGACTCGTTTTCTGTCCATGTAAACTTGTAAGCAGAGTAGAGGTCCCACATTTAAGGAGAATTTGATGAAATTTGGTACATATATTTTAATGTTATTGGGATGAAGTCTACTGAAAATTATTAAAAGCCGTCGAAAATTACATAAGTCCCTAAAGCGCACAGACGGTCTTTAGTTTTCTGGATTCACAGGAATTTTCAGTGCTCATCAAGAACAAAAACATATGTTTTGTCAAGATTTTCTAAAGCCCAACCATTATAATGTTTTAAATTAGCTGAAACAAATAAAAACGTTATCGTTTTATTTAAGGGTATTTGCTTGCTTTTTTGACAAAAAAATAACAAATAGACCCATTTTCAGAAGAAATAGAGGGTTAATGTATGCCAACAAAATGTTGCTTGTAAATCTATCAAAACTAAGTTTCCTATATTCTACACTCAATTATGCTGAGTTGAAATAGAAGCCCGTATCAACTCTTGTATGTACATATTTTCCTCTAATCTCAATACTCAATATTGAGGGGCTCAAAAGCTAATGTAACCTTTGTGCCAAAATAAAATTTTGAGTAGTTAAGCTAAAATTAATATTAATTAATATTAATTAATATTAACTTTAGGTTGATATAGCGCAATTTTGGGTCATTTAAATATCTTAATACTTGTACAATGAAAGACAGTAGTAAGTGTTGATTGCTGCAACTAACTCAATTTTTTAAGTTTTGGCGCTTGTATCCGTTTGCTTTTCAGCCTCTCCATGAAAACTTTAAAGACCTGACTCAAAACAAAAGCGTGCAGACTTCTTTTGTGCATATAGTATGTGGTTTTTGTATTTTATACTTCCAACCGGTTTTAGCAATTATAACAAAGCCGCCAGTAGCATTGTAAAGCAACTTATTGCAAAACTGTTTTTTTTGCAGATTACCGTTAACATTACTCTCTTACCTGTTTAAACATCAATTCACTCGAAATTATGCACCAAAACGGCATCAAAATGCGATACAAAGAGGCAGCCAGTGGAAGAACTTTTGTAAGTAACAAACAAAATGATACAAACGGAATGGTTTTGGAGTAACGTTTTAAAAGACACTTGAGTAGTGGAAAAACGTTTTAAATGATATCGCGATTGTGGATCTAAAACGTTTTATCACAAAAAAAAAAAATAGATAATAAACTGTAATTTAGCCTGTCATTTTAAATTCGATTTTCTTGATATCTTGCATATAAAAGTTGTTATTGTCATTATTTTTTATTATCTAAAAGAAAAATAAATAATTCCACCTGTTGAAACCATTTTGTTGCGCTGCTAAAAAATAATTATTTAGCGACTTACAACGTTATTCGCGGCTGAGCTTCAATTGTATTATTTTTATAAATTATTATTTATGGAAGTTTTAAGTTTTCAAGAATTGTTTTCAAAATCAACATTTGTTTTAGCGAATGTCGAAAATGTTGCAAATTTGAGCCTGAAACCCATACAAAATTTTCTACGAAATAGACTTTGTGCAAATAAACTATCTTATTATTATTAAATTTGGCTCAAAAAATTAAAAGATAAAAAAACAACATAAATCATCTTACGAAGTTTTTAAAATTGGCCAATATTTGACTATTGCTCCCATACAATATATATATATATATATAAAGAAACCTGTAATTCCTAGTTGGAGCAAAGGGCCAGCTGGTTTCATTAATCAATTTAATTTCGGATGAGTATGAAATTGACCATCTGCATGCTAGGCTGATGTTAGGGCTGCCAACTTATAGCCTCCAGCCCTACGTATTAGTTGCTTACACCAGCCAGCATTACAACAGGTGTTATAATACCATTGCCCGGTTTCCACCTGTCCCAAATGGTCGGACCTTGAGTCTGCTTAGCTGGTTACAATAGCAAGGATAGTTTCTGGGTATTAACAAGTTAAAGTCGATCAGTTTCGTTGCCTTGTGTGCCCCGCTCTGAACACCATACAATACATACCCCTCCCGAATATAGATTAAAGTGCCATAACTTTCTTATAAATGCTGGTATGGATAAAAAATTTGGTAACGATAACTCTTATTACAAATGTCAAAATATTGCACTGGTAGGTCAAAACCCATAAATTCTCTCTCCCAGATCGATATAAAATGGATCAGTCTCATATAGATATTGATATTTAAATAATATCCGCGACAAAAAACTTTTATAAGAATCCTTAACCCTAGCTCTGGCACCAATTTTTTTCTACGAATTCTGGCACTATTTACATTTGTAAATATGTTTACTGTCAAGTGCTTTTCGTTTGTGGCTTTGCAAACTATTTTGTGTTTTTATTAAAATGTGTTCCCGTATGACCAAAACTCTGTTGTTTCTATCAGGCGCGGAAGCAGGGGGGGGGGGGTGTTAAATGGGATATTCCCATTTAATTTTTTTTTAATTTTTTTTTTATTTTTCCACGAAAGATAAGAAATTAGTCACTGAGTCCAAAAAAATTCAAGATCGGATCAAATATATAAAAGTTATTGCGTTTTTAAAATCCATATATTTACATATGTAAATAGTGCCAGAGCTAGGGTTAACCATTTTGAACCAGGCTACATAAATGTTTAAATATGAAATCTTCAATGCTAGTAAAAGCCAAACATTATTTTAGATAATTTGCCGGTGATAACCTTTGAAATTGCTGGTCGAGATGATTAGAGATATTATTTTTTTGTGCGGCCTGATATGAAATATAATAAAATAAATGGTACGTTAATTATGAAACCGTAAATATGAGAGCTATAGCTAAAGATATATATATAAATAAAAAAAAAGTTGAACTTAGTTTTTATTTTTGAATAAAAAGAATTATTTTAAATTTTTATAGGAGGCCCTGAAACAACTATCCATATCGCAGTTGATCATAAAGAAGGTATTAACTCAAAATTTAAAAAAAAAAAAAACGATGCGTAATAATCTTGTCTACCCGCTGTAAGAATATCTTGTTATTTTGTAAACCTTTTGGTAACAAAACGGTTGGCTTAAAAATCCTTTTTCAAATAAATTTAATATGAAATTTGCTTCTTTTAATTTAATACCACTAAGCGCATGTAAAGGCCATGTGCTTCTTGCATACTTTGCATCGGCGATAGCAGCACTTGATGCACAAAGATATGTGCATACGTTTTATTTTGGGCAATGATATTTGGCGGACTATAACGTCGTCGTCCCTTTCATTATATCTTGCAGCTATACGCAGAGAAAGAACATGTTTAAATATGGTCACCTCCAACAAAACTATTTTTAAAGAGAATTTTAAACATATTATGTTTAAATTTAACCATATTATTATCACCGACAACCATATTATGGTTAAATGTGATCTCCATCAATTAGCTACAACCATATTATGGTTGCCTCTAAACATGATATGGTTAAATATGACAATAATTTGTTTTTAAATAACCAATAGTATTTTCCTCTTCTCCAAGAGCAACAAGCTATGGTTGAAAACCAACCATGCCATTATAAGTGTTAAACATATTTAAGTTTTTATTGATCAAAGCATGTTCGGAGGCAACCATAATATGATTGTACCTTCTTGATGGAGGACACATTTAACCATAATATGGTTGTCGGTGATAATAATATGGTTAAATTTAAGCATAATATGTTTACAATTTTCTTTAAAAATAGTTTTGTTGGAGGTGACCATATTTAAACATAGTTTTTCTCTGGGTGTATTAAAGATTTGTTTCAAAAACACAATTTTTTTCAATTAATAATAAAAAAATTTTTTTGGTCGGAAAGCCAAAACGCCAAACTAAATTATGAAGTTAAAAAGTATATATGTTGATTTTTCTACCTTATATTATTAATCATATTATAAAAAAACAGTAAAAGTTTGTGATCGAAATCTCGACCACTGGTACAAAATGGGTGGACGTCATAACATAATTTTTTTCTGCTCCATGATTAGACATGGGTTCCGAATAGGGTACAATCTGGAAAAATTTTCTGTATATACTGTGGTGTAGGTCTTCAAATGGTCGGATTTCAGTGATTATATTTTCTTACTTATTTTAAAATAAATATGTTAAGGAAATGTTTATTATGGATTGTATAATGTTTTGACAAACTTGAATTTAAATAATGTCAACGTTTTCCCTACTCCAAGAGAAAAACTTTACGTACTTTCTTACTTATTCATGACTCCTTCTACCTTGCAGTGTGGAGATACGACAAAGCCCTCGCCAGTTGCTTCGATGGTTTTTGCATTGTCAACACCATATTGCGTAAAAGTAGCTGTGATATTATCATAGCAGAGTACTCGTCTTCGTCCTCTTTTCCACGCATTCGCTTCCTTTTGTCAGGAACACCAGCTTTGGCACTCTAGAGGCTTCTTTCCTCATTTCATGTCCATACCATCTCAGTTTATTTTTTTCTATACGTTTATCAAGTGCTACAACTTCCAGATTGCTCTTTATAGTATCATCTGATTCTATCCCTACTGGGGTTTCCTGCTTCTTCGCGTTATCATTTAATTTTTGTAGCCTATACTCGGCTTTTCCTTGAACGGTACACTGAAAATCTAGTTTTCAATAACTTTCTTTTTCCTACGAAATTCTTATTTTAACAGTGGTACAATTTACTTGTTAGTTTGCGGTCTTCGCTGATTATGGCCCCCGATTATTAAAAATGTTGATCTTGTGTCAGGGGTTCTATTCAAATATATTTAAGGTGACGTTAAAAGCACAGCTGAACTCCTTTTTATTTTTAATTAGAAAGAAGAATGTCAAAAGTTGCTTGGGTTTTTGACATATCGAGCGACGAATGCAACAAATGAAATACAAAGTTGTGTCTTTGATGTTGTAGTATCGCAACCACCGACATGAATTCGCATTTGTTCTACCTATAACAGTTGTCTGAGTTATCCTAATGTTTATTCGCAATAGCTTTTAAGTTATGTTGTAGATATGTCAAGTCTTCTATCTTTTTCACGTTTATGCCCATTGGCTTTATTTTGCCGCAGTTTTGTAAGGTAGAACTAAAATTTCGTATAATATTCAAGCAATTTCAGTTATTTTTTTTCTATTTTTTTTTTTTTTTTGCTTAATTGTTTTACTGGATCAAGAAGTATTTATTAGTTAAATCCAACTTCTTTTTGTTAATTTTTATAAAACATGAACCGGCCATAAAGCAACATAAAAACATTTACTTAATACTCATGTTTTCTAGCTTTAAGTCTAATATACTCTTTTGCTGTACAACAATTTTATTTCACTAATAAAAATGCTTTGTTTTATATATTTGGAAAATAGTAAGAAGTTACTTGCCTGCTCTAGAAATGGAAAGGGGACTAGAAAAATTTAATTCGAACCTAAAAGTATGCAAATGTTTTTTAACACTTAATAGCAGAGTATTAAAGTCTATTTTTCAATAATTACACAAAGTAACACAATACTCCATTCCATTAAAATATATGTGGTTATTTAAAAAATGTATTTGTTCATCTTAATAAAAGCAATGGGGCAGAAAATATACCAATTGTTTTCAATACATGGCTTGTTTGAATAAAATGGTTAAAAAGAGAGAAATTAAATTAAATTAAACCGTTTTTGCTAATTGTTTTTTGCTGGATAAAAATCAGTTTTT
This sequence comes from Pollenia amentaria, assembly GCA_943735925.1. Taxonomy (NCBI): domain Eukaryota; kingdom Metazoa; phylum Arthropoda; class Insecta; order Diptera; family Polleniidae; genus Pollenia; species Pollenia amentaria. The sequence continues at coordinate 166,067,921 of OX031009.1, forward strand.
ACTAATCATATTAACAAATATACAACCACAAACCTCAATCATTACTTAGTAGTGGCTTTTTTTATTTTTTGCTCTAATACAATTTGTTTGTTTTATGTAGAGCTGTTGTTTTTCCTTTTTTATGAGGAGAGGGGTGGTAATTTAAATGGATAGTTGCAATGTGCGTGTTGATATTTTCTTAATATTTATTTGTATTGTTAAAAATACACATTAAAAATTTATTGGATTTTTTTTGGAAATTTAGTAGTCCTAATTAGAGTTTAATGTTCGAATTAATTTGGGAAAAATAAGTTAACCAAGAGAATATTTTTTCTGAATGGGTTATTGATGGGCTTCTTTGCCGTTTAAGTGTTAGAAATAGTTTATGTTTAAAATGAAGAATGATGTTAAAATTGCAAAAACGAGACCTTAACTATTCACGTGTAACTTGGAATGCCGTTTAGCCTATTTTGCTTGTCCATGAGTATTGTTGCTACTTAACAGAATATGTTATCCTTCTATCCTCTTTACCAGGATGTATGTCTACCGGTATCAGTAACTAAATTTATTACAGAGATAGGAGACAAAATTTGTCCATCTACAGTTGTTTTAAAAGCTTTCTACAACATTTTCTGTTTCTTGAATCCGGTGATATCAACTTGGCACTTTTCAGGCTTGACTAAGCCCTTTTCTAAGTACCTGAAACGAGAATAAAAATTTTAGCCCAGAGCTAAAAAAAGCGTGTTTTCAGCCGTTTTGGTATAACAATTTAGCCCTCTCGGCCATTTTTGCTTCGATATGGTTATATTTTTTTTTTTGAATTGTGAACTGTCTTAGAAATTTAAATAAGCGCGAATAGAAACGAGAAAACCGATAAGTTTGCAATTTGTTACAATCATTTAACCTTTATAGGTTTGCTATAAGTCTATTGATATATCCCTAATCAAATCCTTAAGTTGGGAGGACTTTAAGTGTCTAAAACGAGTTATTTTTAAAACTAAGTTCTAATATATAAAAAGTGAAAATATCATTAAGACATCGATTTAAGGAATGAAGGCAAGAAAGATCAAGAACTGCGAATTTTATTACACCACAACCAATTTTAGAATTTTAAAAAAGTGTAAATGCTACTTATAGCTGCTTTACATTATCACACAAGTCTTACGTATTTTGAAAAAATACAAACCTGACGTGATAAGTTGTTATTGTTTTTTGAAAATTTTCAAAAAATAATTAGATCAGGGGAGCATATTCGAAAAATACTTAAAACTTTGTGGGATAGTGTATAATGGCCTTTAAGGTTACTTTACACTATCACATAATTTTTACTTATTCCAAAATACTTTGAAATCTAAAAAATTTTTTACGGCTGTCAAAAAATCGAATTGAACGTTACAGGTTTGTGTTCACACTATCACATTTTGTTATTTTTGCATTTGCTTTTGTTTAAACGCAACCCTTATCAAATGAAAAATATTATTATTTAAAAAAATTTGAAAAAAACGATGAAGTCGTATGGGATATAAAATTTTTTCGTAATTAAATTGTACTTTATTTACTTGTGTTTTTGACATGTTTTAAAATAAACAATAAAAGTGCAGATTAACTTTTAAGGCCTCAGTTGTACAAGTACCTTAATTGAATTGATCTTAACATGATTCCATATTCATGTTATTTTTCGATAAATTGTTTGTTGTTTATTAAAAAAATTTATATTTTAGCCTTTTTTCGAAAAAATGGCACACAGAAAAAATTAAAAATTGTCTCTTATCACCAAGTTCAGAGTATCAAGCAAACAATTTGCTTATTTTGTACCTATAGCCTTGTACTCTGATCCAATTTGTGAAAAATGTTCAGCAACATCTATTATTTCATGCGAAAAATTTGACATGTTACCTATCTCAAGAGCTTGCACAATTTGACGTTTTTAATCTTTCAAAGTATGCGCATTGTTTTGCATATGTAAACAAAACCCACATGTTTTTTACTAAAAAGTATTTTTTTAAATAAAAAATTAAGTAAAAATTAAATTAAATATTGATGAAAAACTGTTACCGGTTGTGTTATTTATGTTTTGCAGTTCTCATTTTAATATTTAGTTTAAACTTTTTTCATTTGCTTAAAATTCCACGTGAAATAAGTGCAGCTTATATTATTTCGCAGAAGTAAAAAAATGTTGCCATAAACATTTCGCAACTTTTTCACAAATTAAACAGAGTACAACTCTATCAACATTTTTTCAGAGAAATTTCGCACAAGTTTTTTTCATATGGGTTTTGACAGCATTTCACGTGAAATGTTGAACAGAGTACTAGGCTTATCACCAAAATGATTATATTGATTACTAAAAATTTTAAAAATTTAAAATTGTGAATATTTTTTGTTTCAATAAAAGATATTTTTAATTTTAATTAAAAAAAATATCAAAAAACTTTGCCGTTTCAATCAATGTGTTAATTGATTTCATTAAATATAGCTCAGATTTAGATTTTGTTTAATTTCCCTTTAATTTCCTTTATTTCCAAGCCTAAAGGTTTGCTTATAAGTACCAATCTAAGGACACTTTGGTGTTTAAGTTGAATTTAACAATATCTTAAATGTCGAAATCCAGCCGATTGGAAGAAATGAGGCAATAAAGGAATTGACAGTCGGGTAAACACAGTTAGCGCATTTCCTAACAGTGCATGGTTTACACGTTTATAAATACTGATGAATTTTTTTCTTTTGATAGCTGGCGACCTAAGGTAAGATAAAATCTTGTTGTCCTAAAGTCGCGAACGGTCAAACTAAATATGAAAAATATTCTATTTAATTGCCAAATTTCTAACGTATAAATTTGACGTTTTTCAAGATAAACATAATTTGTCTCACACACAACCACATCTTAAACGGGACTCAAATATGTTCAAAAGTATGTGTAATGATAATAAATGCAGAAGGTAATAACATGTAATTTAGTTTTAAGGTATTTATATATTTATACACGTATAAAATATCTTTGATCTATAAAACTTAACACTTAAACATTGTAAAAAAAATTAATCATATTTATAAACTTGCTAAAGATAAAAATTAAAAAATAATAAACAAATTAAGCTATAAAAAACGAACCGCAAGAAAAACATCAAAAGAAAATTATATAAACGAAATTTTATGGCAACGAATCCATAAAGACAGGCCGACAGACAAGTTTACCCGGACATTCATGAATCTAGAGAAAAAACATTTTTGAATATACTCACCTCCAACAAAATTATTTTATACGAACATTTTTAATTATATAATAATTAAGTAAACCATATATTTGTAATCGGCAACCATATTATGGTTAAGTTAAGTCCTTTATCAAGAAGCCGTAATCATATTATGTTTTCCCCTGGACATTTTATGGTTAATAGTAGCAAAAATATGGTTATCACTTACATAAGCATGGCTCTTGGAAAAGTGGCAAATACTATTGTTAATTTAAAACCAAACAATTGTAAGTGGTAAACAAATTTTTGTCATATTTCATGATAACTTGTTAAGAGGCAACCATAATATGGCTATGGCTTCTTGATGGAGGACTTATTAAACTATTGAAATATGATTGCCGGCGACAAGAATATGATTAATATGTTTAAAAAATTTCGTTAAAAATGGAAACCATTTTGGGAAATGGGTTTTCTCTGCACGTAGAGAAAAACCATGTTTAAATATGGTCACCTCCAACAAAACTATTTTTAAAGAACATTTTAAATATATAATGTTTAATTTAACCATTTTATTGTAACCGACAACCATATTATTGTTAAATTAGTCCTCCATCAAGAAGGTATAACCATATTAATGTTTCCTCTAAACATTTTATGGTAAATATGACAATATTTTGTTTTGAAATTAACAATAGTGTTTTCCTCTTTTCCAAGAGCAACATGCTATTGTTAAAAATCAACCATGCTATAATAAGTGTTAAACATATTTTAGTTATTATTAATCAAAACATGTTCGGAGGCAACCATAATATGGTTATGCGTTCTTGATGGAGGACAAACTTTACCATAATATGGTTGTCACTAATAATAACATGGTGAAATTTAATCATAATATGTTTACAATTTTCTTTAAAAATAGTTTCGGTGGAGGTGACCATATTTAAACATGTTTTTTCTCTGGGTGTGCGTGTGTATTAATGCAGATACATGGATTTAAGCACATTTAACTTAAAGCTTAAGATTGCATTGTAAAACAACTCACACATTAGCATATAAATATATCCCCACATATAATATGCCTGTTTATAATTATATGTATGTTTAATATAGCATACATACGTATATAATATACCAATTTATTCTTTCGTTAATTTTTTGCTATAGTTTTTGTTATTTTTAAAAATGTATAACTACATTTCTGGCTAATTTAATTATTTTATTAGTTTGTTGTTAGATTAAATAGAAGAATATAAATTTCATCTTTAAAACAAGAAAAAATAAAACAAATAAATCCAAAATGTATATAGAAAATATTAAAAACAGACATACATATTTGTAAAGAGCCCCACAAATATGTAAGTCATTTAGTCGCTCACTGACTGTTGGTGTTGTTTTAATTTTTGTCATCACTGGCTTTTTTTATTTCTAGCTAGTGACATTATAAATACATATTTAATAAAGGATCTTAATGATAATTTTTTCTTTTCTTCTTCTAATTTTTTTTCTTATTTGGTTAGTAATTATTCTTTGAACACACATCTATAACAACATATATTATATAAACTTATATTGATTGTAATAAATGCCCTTGTCTTTTGTATATAATAATATTGTAGAACATTAACTGTTTTAATTTGTTTGTAAAATCAAAAAAAATTTATAAACATAGAAAGTTATACGTTTAAGTAAATATTAATAATAAAAAAATTGTTAAAAACATTATTTGGTTTCTATTTTAGTCTTAAGTTCACATATTATTGTAGCGATTAAGCCTTATACTTATAATAATTAAATCAAACAATTTTGATATAAATAAAATTAAAATATAAATATAATAAAGGAAACTGTGATGGAATATAATAAAAGTTAATATGTTGGTGTTTTTGTTATTAATTTCAAAGTAAAAGTTATGTAACAGTAGGTATTTTATTTGAAAATTATTAGCACTTATGTGGGTCTGAAATTGCTAACTCTCACACTTGAAACTTTTTGAGAACTCCTTATTTTTAATGCTTCAGTTATTTTTATACCCTCCATTTTTTTATAATTCCTACACCGAAAGCCGCAAACCATTTTGCATGTCTGCAGGAAACCTGAGTCTCTGGCGGGAATCGAACCCGCAACCCCGGTACTGATAGACTAGCTCACTACAGCTAGACTACCGGGGCACTACCACTAGTGGTTAATGAGGATATACTAAGTTTGTCATCCCGCAAGAAACTTTTTTATTATACATCTAAGACCCCATTAAGTATATATATTACGGCTTCTTGAGTAATTCTAAGTCGATTAAGCCATGTCCATCTGTCTGTCGGTCTGTTAAAAACACGCTAACTTTCGAAAAACGAAAAATAAAAGAACAAACTGGTCTCAAACTGCTTGTAGTTACCCTAAGTAGCTTGAGATTAAAAACCAGCAACATCGGTTCAGTAAGACAAGAACTATGAATCAAAATGTGGAACCACCACCATAAAAAAATTGATAATTTTGATACAAAAACTAATATAAATCGTGGAATAATGCACGGAATACTATAAAATTTTGTACGAATCTGCAAATCATACTGTAAAATTTCGTGAAGATCGGTCTATAACTGACCATAGGCCCCATATAAACCCTACCAGCGGAAAACAGTTTAGTACGCCTCAAACCGTAATCAATAACTCTATCATACTGAAATTTAATACGTCACAGTTTTATGGGACCTAAAATTACACTGTAAATTTTTTTTTAAGATCGGTTTATAATTTACACTAGGCCCCATATAAACCCTACTCCCTGAAAACCGTTTAGTACGCCTAAAACCGTAATAATTAATGCTATCATCATAGACGCCATATAAGCCCTACTCTCGGAAAACATTTTAGTACGCCTTAAACCGCAATAAAGCCCACTTTGGGAAAGTAATTAAATTCTCCTAAAACCATAACAGATATAGAAGATATTGCGGCAAAATTTCTTCCAACTAAGATTCATATGGCCAGAAAAAATATCATGCAAATTTGTGAAATTTACTGTTAACGCTAAAACAAATAATACTGCTGTATTGAAATTTATTCTAATTTATTTTTTGCAATACCAGAAATCAGTCTTCAGAATTTTGGGATGATTGGTCCATAATTAACCATAAGTCCAATAGAAGTTACCTCCCAAAAATCATTTTGGTTCTGCTAAAACTGTTACAAATCATGATATTTTACTCAAGCCAGTTCAAAGTTCTAACAAGAAACGCATAAAACTTTCTTATTGTCGGTCAATAATTCAATATAAGTCTAAACCGCAACCAATTTTAATGTTGACGTTCGTTTTTGTGAAGATTAGTTAATAATATTTATGTATTTATTATATAGAGCCCACTCCAGTCGGTGGAGCGTATCAAAGATTCGGCACAGCCGAATATAGCACTCTAACTTGTTACAGTTTTAAAAAACACAATTAATATTGCTGTATGTCTTCTTCTAACGTAATTCAGCATCTTAAGCTACTTACTAACTATCACACATTCCCAGTAAAAAATTTGTGCTTTTCGAAGCACTAAAGAGAAAAAAAGCATAATCGAGCGCTACATTTAGAGCACTCTTATACAGCAGTAAATGATAACAAATAAAATATACAAAAAAAGCTGCTATTTTATTGCTGACAACGAAGACGGTTTTAAAGGGAAAAAATAAAAATATATTATGGTTTACGAAAATGCTAAAAAAAAACATTTAAACCAGTAAAATCATAACATTAATGAATATGTTAATATAGTTAGCCCTTAAAAAAGCACTTTAGGAGTGCTTTATTTGCATGTTTTATTATGTTAACAGAAGCGCTTGTTGTCAGCAGAAAATAGTCCGCCAAACTGGGAACACCCCATACAAAAATCAGGCATCCCATTAGCAGGTTTGAGGTATGAATTTATACATGAATTCTGCTCCTTTTGGAGCACATTTTTTACTGGGTTATTGAACAGAATTAAAAAAAAACAATGCTGAGGACATTTTTTCGTTTCTAAGCCTTTTATATTGCAATAAAATCTAGAAAATTTGATTTAAAATCTTCCTCAAAATATAGTGCATTTACATTACACTTTTCTGACATAAGCGATGTTTTGCTTTCATAACCCCAACAGTTGACTGAATGTTTTTGTGTAACACATACACAGGGATGAAACGATACCTCTACTGTATCGATACTTTTAATCGATGTGATATCGCTCGTAAAGCATTGATACCTACTCAGTATCTAGAAAAAAAGTGTAGATACTTACTTGTATCGATACCTGTATCGGTTTGTATGATAAAATAATAGGAAACAGTATTTATAAACTTTCTTAGTACTGCAGATAAGGAAATTTTAGTCCTCTACGACACCATAAGAACTGCGACCCGTTGAATCTTTTGTGCAAAATGTAAAGGATACAAATGTATGTATTTTAAATGTAAATATTTTATTTTTTGAAATTTAAATGCAGTGTTTCCTTCGTAACGTTTGAAAAAATTTCAACTCTTTCAAGTCATTGTGTGGAAACACACAGAAATACAATTGAATTGCAAAGAATCAATAAATTGAAATGACTTGTAAGTAGTATTGTTGAAGGCCTCTTTATATACGTACATATCGTCGCCTTAGAGTGTTAGCCTGCTTACTAACTTCAAGCAAAATTTACGGGATGGACAAACAAACCTCAATGTTCTCTTTTTCTAGCTTAAAGAGCGAACATTATTATATTTAGTTTATTTTATAATATTCTATAGAGTCCCAAATTGAAGTTAGAGGAAGTGCGGGTAATGTTTTTAGATTAACAAATTTTTAATTTTTGTCTGATTAAAATATGATTAACCTATTAACATGCTTCGTATGTTAGGCTCCCACGAAGCCATTTGCGAAAAATATTAAACCCACACTTTCAGAGGAATATAAGAAAATATTGCAAATCTTATTAGATACGACTTCAAAAAATGTGCGGGTAATGTGGTACACCAAGTACTGGTAATGTGGTATAGTGAACTACATTACCAAATCATAGTATTTTCTTTAAAATTAGTCGTGTTATATATAAATTTTTACTTTATTGAAAAAAAAACAAGAAAACAACAACAATTATTGTAAACAAACAACAATTTCATTAATATTTTATTTGACAGGTAATGTGGTATACTATAACAAATTAGCTGATTTAAGGTATACCACATTAGGCGCACTTGAGGTTAATGCAGATATTTATTAATTTTAAATTATTTACTACAGCTATTGAGTAATTGCATATACATATTGTTCACTAATTTGGTACTTCCCAATTACTTAAGTTATACACTTAAAAACTTTTAAATGCACCTTTACAAGAAAACTTTATTTGTTAACAGCACCCAATAAAAAGTCGACTTCGCAGCCAATCGAATTTTTCGACACTCACACTAAGAATGACTTTCAAAAATAAAACAGATCAAAGTTTTCTTAATTTTTTGAGAGTGGCAAACCATTTAGATTGGTTTCATTACGCTTGATTTGTTAGTTTAAGAAAAAAGGCACTGTACCACATTACCCGCTCTTACTCTAATATTTTTCTTAGTTGATTAGGGTGTTCAGCCGATTAATTCTTGTTCGATTGATTTAGTGAGTAATTCACATACATGGCGTACTGCTTACTGAAAAATATTTCAGTAACCAGTAAATTTTTACGAATTTTACTGAAATAATGCAGTAATCCGCTTATTTTTACTTATAATTGAAACAAATGCAAAAAATAATTTAAACCCTGGAGCCACACGATCAATAAATAACTTTCAAGTTGTTCACAAAAATTGCTTTTCAAAACTTGTTTGAATTGAAGTTGTGTCGCAGGCTGCCTTCAATTTGATAGTCAATTTCATTTTAAAAATGCCCACGACGAAGAAACAACCCAAAATAGTAGCATGACTTAAAATATTTTGTAAAAAAAGCACAAGAATATTTTAGAACAGAATTTTTTTTAATAAAGCACATTTATTTTTTTAGGAATATATTTTTTATAAAGAAAGCGCCATAGTTGTTAAATTGAACGTAAAATTGGCAAACAAATGGAAAGGTAAAATTGAGAGCAATCTCGTGGCCAATTTAAAAAGTGTGAGTGCGTTAGTTAAAAAAAAAGTGATAGAGTATAGGAAATTAAAAGGAAAGACAAAAGTTGATCGTGTGGCTTCTAAGTAAAGCACAACATTTAAATAACATTTTATTTTTAAAAGATCTGTTTAATTGCTTGTACATATAAAATAATATAATCTCCATACATGTTTTTTTTTATCAATTAGTATGAATTGTTACGTTTGTTTTGTTTTTTTTTTTTTTTTTTTTTTAATAATATATTCAAATACTTGTAATTAATAATGTTTATTTACTCAAGTACCAATTTTTTCTGAAATTATCAAACAAAATACCGTAATTTATAAAATTTCTGGATCATGATTTATTCGACTAATCGATTAATTTTAAAATTTTATTTGTTTAATCGAATAAGTCGAAAATGCCAAATATTGATTAATCGTTTAATCGAACAAAAAAGCCGATTAATTGAACACCCTATAGTTGATGCAGTATCTATTTATCTTGTGAACTGTATCAAAATTTTATATAATGTATAAAAGGATTTAGCAGTTTTACATTCTAAGTCGACGATATGTCACAAAAAAAAAAAAACTTTAACCAATATGAAAATGTATTTATGTATTTACTTAAATGATTTAGTAGGGTGTGTTCTAGAATCCGAATTCACTCGAAAGTGCATTCGATCAGCATTTTTGGAATTCTGCCATTCACGTCCACATGTTTCGATTCCTTTTCAATTATAGTAGTAAGGGGTAAGTGAAAGTAAAACGAATCGATCTTAATTCTATATATGTGATTACATTTTCAACAAAAATAAAATTTTGGTTTTTAGTTTGAAATGTTATGCAACAAATATAGCAGAAAAGTTCATTAACTCATACAAAAACGGAACTCAAATTGATTTAAAATTAATTCATTTTTAAAACAGGCCTTAAAGTAGATGTTACTAGTAATTTATTTAAATTACACGAAATTTAATAGTATACACATCTGTGGTTTTCATGGGTAGCCGCGTATGTCCATTTTTTTCTATTTTGAGATGTTGATGCCATAAGGCTGTATTTTAAACGATCTTTGTATTGTTCTTAAAATTTCTAAAACAAAATAGGGAACAATTCCGATTTTTTTACGTAATGACCAGTTTCAAAAAGTTCAATACCTCGCCAATAGTTCGATCTAGAATGTTTTTTCCGCTCTCCTGAAAAATTTGATTTTAAGACATACGCGGTTACCCATGAAAACCACAGATATAACTTTTTATATATTAAAGTATTTTTAAAAAAATATCACACATTAGGTCAAGTATATATTGTATTATATGATTTTAACATTCATGAAAAAATTCAGTCTTTGATGTATTTGCTAAAAGCAATAACTTGTCGAGGTATTTACTGGTCAAACGGTTTCTCGATACCGGTGCTGCTGCGCCAGCTTTGTAAAATAATCTTTAGCACGGTACGGATGTGACAACACATTTTTGGCATAAATAACTTTTTTCATCCTTTTAACGCAAGATTTTGGTGGTCCCATTTTTAAAAAATTTCGTGTTTCACCTTCTTAATTTTAAAGGTTTTTTAATTGCTTTAACTTTTTAGTAAAACTTCCTAAAAACAGTTTCAATACCAAAGTGAAACGATTACTTTTGACCGATACCGCGTATTTTTCACTGATACTACTTGGTACTCGATTGCTTAATATCGATACCAAAAATAATTGGTACTTATATAAAAGTATCGAATATGTACTTGCATTTACTCGTATCGCTTCATCTCTACACATAAGTAGGTAGAAGTAAACTTCACACCCTCACCCAGAGACCAATATTGTCCATTGTTACGCCTTAATTAGTGAAAGAACTATAGTATGAAAGAATAGGAAAAGTAAAGAGTGCAAGCACAGGAAAAAAAGGTAGTTGAAGATAAAAAATCGGCCAGCACATGTAAACAGAACCCTACCAAACAGGAAAACTGCCCTTCATGTTCCCAGTCCCCAGCCTCCTGCCGCGCAGCCAGGTCATTCCTATTACGAATACCGTCAGATTCTCGAGCGCGGAGCCCGAGACATCTCCCAATTGGTGCAGGAATCTGCTACTCAGCCACCTTAGCCTGCCGTTCTGTAGCCTGGGACAGTGGCACAGAAAGTGCTCAACTGTCTCCAACTCCACTGGGTCCTCACTAGGGTTTTCATATAATCGGACTTTTGCTTTGATCGGTTAATCGCTCGATTAATTAACCGAGGTTTTGGCTTAATTGGTTAATTTTGTTATTGATTGGGTAACCGATTAATAAAGTTTTTTTTAAAAATTAAGTAATTTCTATAAAAAAAAAATTAATTAGTTATTTTAATAGTTTAAGGAGATCTTATTAAATAATCTGTTAAACAAATAATTTGGTTTAAATGTTTAGGAATTAAGCGATTCCTTTCATTGGTTTTGATAAAACTTGACATGGAAAAAATTCTTTCATTTATCGTAGATGTTGAAGAAATCAAAAGCCACCCATTATACAGAATATCTTACTTCTCAGTCCTTTTCCTGCATTTTTCGAAACAAATACAATTTTCCATTAATCCATTAGAGTCCTGTTATTATTTTTTAAACATTTTAACAGTTCTAATTGTTCCGGTTAATTCTGTTAAATATTGATATGAGAAGATAAGAGATGAAACAAATAACTTAACGTGTACATATAAAGTACATGAAATAAAAAGTTTGTTCACAGAAAACACGTTTTTGAAATGATAATCACTAAACACCTTCTTTGGTTGTACACAAAAATATTTTCTAAATACATACCTTTTGTATATAAGACGAAACAAATAATTAAAAACACAAAAAAATATGTTATAATACTACAAAAATTTAAAATTTTGTTGTGTTGGTTAATCGGTTAATCGACTAAAATTAACCGGTTTAGTCGTTAATCGAAAATAGCCAATTTAAAATTAACCGAACAGTTAATCGGGTAGTAATTAATCGGTTAACCGATTACCGAATGAATACCTTAGTCCTTACACAACCTCAATATATCTGATAAGCCAGATCCCATTCTCAAAGCTAATCTGCCTATCATACACTGGCCCGTGCTAGTACCTATCGTGGTTTTGACTAGAGTTACCAATTATTTGACTCTGGTTTTGTTCGAGTAAGGAGTTAATCGATTTCTAAATATTAATTTTGCTCGATTAATCAAATAAGACTTTTAATATGAACGCATAACTCGAATAATTCAAGTCGTTTTATCAGTTTTATTTTATTCAGTGAATAGTTTGCAATTATGTCCCTCCCGCTAAACTTAATACGGGAATTCAACATAGGCTTTCATCTTATATTTTTATTAATTATTTTTTTTTTTTTTTTTTTTGCAGTATTTATTTATTGAATCTTCATATATTAAACATGAACTAACAATAATTAATCAAATCTTATCCTAATATTTACTTAATGTCCTGCCAGTGCCAGACAAAAAGATTTAGTCATCACGGTTTCTGTTCACATATGTAGGTGTTTATCGCTCATCTGATTGGGTGAGTGCTGCAGTGTCTCTTCTCCTTAATCGAGTGTGGCCGCCATAATTAAAAACATTTCGAGCTAAGGGATTTGGGTGCAGTTCCAGCCTTTTTAAATATTTTACTGCATAGTTCGTTATCATAGTTTTTACCAATGGCACATTGAGATCCTTGTGGATATTTGAGTTTTTGACATACCAGGGAGCGGCTGTTATTATTCGAAGAAGTTTATTTTGGCGCCTTTGAATTTTTTCGATATTAGAAGCCGAGGCAGTGCCCCATAACTGAATACCGTAGCACCAAATTGGCTTTAAGATAGAGTTGTAAAGTAGAAGTTTGCAATCGAGACTAAGAACAGAATTTCTTCTACATGCGAGTGTTGGGGTATTATTTGATTATTGATTTTAATAGGGGGGCATGTTTCCCGACGCAATGTGAATGTTATATGTGCGCATTTTTGCTCATTGATCTTTATCCTCCATTGTTTTAACCACCTTTCCAGTTCAAATATGAGATCCTGTAAGTAACGAGATGCTTCTTGACAGTTTTCATGTACGCTTAGGAAAGCTGTGTCATCCGCAAATGTTGAGGTTTGTGTGTAGCTGTTTGTTGGCATGTCCGAAGTATAAATTAAGTACAATAGAGGGCCCAGGATGCTGCCTTGTGGGACTCCAGCGTTAACTGGCTGCGGAGAACTTAAAAAATCGCCTTCTTTAATAATAAATTGACGACCGACTAAGTAGCTTTCTAACAGCTTGTGTATGTTTGCTGGCAAGTTTTGCTGCAATTTCAGTAGTAAACCTTCATGCCAGACTTTATCAAAAGCTTGAGACACATCGATGAAGAGTGCTGAGCAATACTTTTTTTCTTCAAAGGCTTTTCTTATTACATTTACTATTCGATGAGTTTGTTCAATTGTGCTATGCTTTCTTCTAAACCCAAATTGATGATTAGGAATACATCTATTTTCATTTAAAATCGGCGTAAATTTTGCCACTAGTAGTTTCTCAAATAGCTTTGAAATATTAGATAATAAGCTAATAGGCCTGTATGACTCAACTTTTGTGTGATCCTTTCCTGGCTTTGGTATCATGGTTACTAAGGAAACCTTCCATTTATGAGGGTAGTATTGAAGTCGTAAAATAGCATTAAAAATAAAAAGAATAATTTTCTTTGCTGTACTTGGTAGCTCCAAAAGCATTTTATTACTGATCTTATCAATACCGGATGCCTTCTTGGTGTTTAAATTACAAATAGCCTTTTCGATTTCTCTAAACTCGAATCTTAGGGGAATAGCTGCTCTAACATTTACAGACGGTAAATCGACTGCTATATCGTAAAATATATTATGGGTAAATACATTTTTCAGATGATTAGCAAACAGATTTCCTTTTTCAATATCATTTCATGTCCAACTTCCATTCAAGTTTCTCAATGGTGGCTTAGAGATAACTGGTCTATTGAGGCTTCTAGCTACACGCCATACGAACTCTCCTTTTTTCAGTCAATAGACGCTCGACATCTGTAGAATATATGATTTTGTTTTTGGTTTTTTTGAGTGTTATGCTGGAATGTTGAACAGCTAGTTTGAGATAAATGTCAAAATTAACAATAGCGAGATCCACGTTCTCCGGTGTGCTAAGCGGAATATTTTCTGTGCAATGGGCACTCAGATATTTTTTATATTTTAACTAATTTATTTGTGAGGCTGATGTCAATAAGTAACCAGACGGAGATACAATTCTATTTGGATTCATTATAGTAACAATTGTAGGTGTGTGATCTGAAGATAATTCTAGGGACGCTTCCACATGAATCGTTTCTATGGGGATGTTATTAACCACGCCAAAATCTATGACATCTGGAACTTTTTGCTGATCAGTAGGCCAATATGTTGGTTGTCCGCTCGCGACCACATTTAGGTCCATTTTACAAATTGTGTTAAACAAAACACGACCCTTAGGTGTAATAAGTCGTAACCCCCAGAAAGTGTGTTTAGCGTTATAATCGCCAGCAGCCAGGAAGCAGGGTCCTAATGATTTGAAATATTTATTATATTGGCTTTCTGATATTGAAAATCTAGGTGGGGAGTATAATGTTGAATTACTATGTTTCGAGATAATTCCTCAACGCAAATGCTAGTTGCTTGGAGATAATCTTCACGATGATCGCACATTAGGTAGTGTTTTACTCGGTTTTTTATCAAAATGGCAGAACCTCCACAAGCTCTGCCTCGAGGGTCCTTGGTATCATATAATATATAACCATTGATTTTAAACGTATTTCTTGAGGTCAGATGAGTTTCAGAAACCATCATAACATCAATTTGTTTATTTTTAAGGAAGTATTCTAGTTCATTTTTATGTTGGCGGATGCCGTTTGCGTTCCAAAAGCAAATTTTTAAACAGTTCATGGCTTGTTTAGTACTGCTTGCAATAACATCGATTGCATTCTTAACATTTCCTGCATCATATTATCCATTGTGTTTGTAAAGTTATTTACTGTTTGTACTAATGTTTCCATGGTTTTCTCTAGACGACTTAAGTTAGAAACTGGAGTTTCATCATTATTTGGCAACTCACCTTGCATTGGCATATGTTTTGATTTTAGGACGTTAGCGTAGGATGTTCTGTTATTACTAGGCTGCGGTACCTGAACGTCATTAATGTAAACTTGATTTGTTGCCTGCATTTGAGGGGGATTAGGTTTCGGTCCAACCGAGCGCTTGACGATAGAGTATACAGGGCATCCTCTATAGTTGGCCGTGTGATTACCACCGCAGTTGCTACATTTTTTTACATTAGGGTCGTTTTTAGACTTATCGCAGAGAGCTGTACCATGTAATTCTCCACATACGACGCAAACAGGGGTTAAATGACAATATGCCTTAGTGTGACCAAATTCTTGGCAGTTTAAACATTGCACGGGACCATTCCTTTTGTGCGGCTCCTCTATTGTTATTTTTCTATACAGGATATATTTAAGATTATAAATGGGATGCGTTTCGTTCTTTTTGAGCTTAATGTCGCCGGGTTCTAACTCCACTCGAAATAGTGGCTGAGGATTTTTTTCTCTATTTTTAATGTTTATTACAGTTTTTATTTTGAAGCCCTTCTCTTCTAAAAACGTTTTTATCTCACCTGGGTCCACGCATGAGTCAATGCCCTTAATCACTACCTGAAGACCTTTACTGCTCTTCAGTTGATATGTATAAAAATTCTTATTAAGTGCTTCAAATTTAGTTATTACCTTACGAAAATCTTCTTCACGATTAACTTGTATTTTTGTCTCATTTATACTACCCCGCTTAATTGCAACTACATAAAAAGAATTTTCACCTATTACCGATATCAAATTCTTTATTAATTCATTTGAGTTTTGCTCTCTAAGATATATCGGCGGTGGCTTAGAAGATTTGATAACGTTTTGTGCTTCCGGGGATTCCTCATCCAGAATTGCAAAACGATTTTGTGAACTTGTTCTATCAGCTGTACCATCTTTTGAGACTTTTGAGACCGAAGCAACTGCTGAGAAGGTTGGGCTGCGACCCCGTTTAAGCACTGTTATGTACCTATCAATACCTACTTGTACTGGAGGCTTTTGAGCACTTTTTACTTATGGAGCTGAGTTTTCCATCATGCCTGATTTAGGGGTAATATTTTCATCACTTATTAAAATCGTTTTTGCCGCTGGGGCACCGCTTGCAGGTTTTATATTTTTTATTGTATTAACCGTATTATTAGACACCGAAGGTGATACTGAGTTATCTATTATGCCTGATTGGGGGTTAATATTTACATCACTTATTAAAATTGTTTTTGCTGTTAAGGCAACGCTAGCAGGTTTTATATTTGTTATTGTATCAACCGTGTTATTAAATACAGACGGTGAAAGGGATCGCGTGCGAGTAATAGGTTTAGCCGTTAGGTATTTGCTATCATCGATTCTTTTTTTTTATTTCTGCATTTGTTTCGTTAACACTCACTGTGATATATGCATTTCTACTGTTTGCACTCATAAAAGTTTTTTTTTTTTTTAGATTTCTCCTAGAGCCTTCCTGCAATCGTCCACTAGCCTGGAGCTCACAGAACCGCCCACCAAGGCCTAAAATGCTGCCTGGCGATCCACATATATAGTGACCTCCGAAGCCTTGGCAATGTAAGCCCCTAACCAGAGAAGTATATATTTAAACATTTGCATTGCCATTTTTTTATAATTAACTTCATTTATTTTATCAATATTCTTTTTCTATTTAATTTGTTCTTTTACTATTTTATCTATATTTTTAATTTTTTAACAGTTTTAACAAGCGACCATTGTTGTTTTTGACTTATTTTTTATTAAAATGTTATTTTTTTTCTTGTACAGGTAAGAATTTTTCAATGGTATATGGAAAAAACTACAGCTGCATCACTAAGTTCTACTGGATTTTCAGAAGAATTTGTCAAAATCTAGTCACGAAGTAGATTTTGTTTTGTATCGGAAATTTAGTCAACAGCAACTTGATTTTGCTCGAAATCTTGTAGTAGAATAAGTTATAGTGCAAATAGACTGAAAAGCAAATTTCTCGTTTACAGACGGATATGGCTAAATTTCTATACCAAAATTTTACGGAGCATAGGTTACCTTGGCCTTGGTTCTTTTGGCAGCCGAAATCCAGCATCACGTAGTTTCTGTCGTAACACAAATATGTCACTATCTTCCAGATGGCGTACATAACCTCGCTGCGAATAATTACTTTCGAACCAATTGGTTTATTAAAAGAATCCAATTGGTATCAGAGAGACTAGTTTTGCCTCTAAGAGTTCCGGGATCAAACAGTTTAAGTCTTAAGTGCCGTTCGATATCAGAGAAGATGTTCAGTTGGCTCCTCTTCTGCCTCGCCACCCCAATATCAACAAGGGCCATTGCAAGCAGCGTTGCCTTTGGATTTTTCCTAAAAGGGTCACAAAAAGGGGATTTCCAAAAAAGGAGGTCACAAATAGAATATTGCAAGGTAAAATAGTTAGGTTTTGTATAAGTAGTTGCAACCAATAAAGGGGTCACAAAAGAAGAATTTTAAAGAAAAAAATAAGACTAAGTTGTTATTAACTTAGAAATCGTAAAAAAATGTTGTGACAAATACCTTTCACACATACTAACTTCTTTTTAGGAATGCGAATTCTCTATTTCGCTATTTAATCTTCACTTGAAATAAATTCTCGCACAACCGACTGAGAGGTGAAAGCATGAAATTGCATGTTTTTATATTGAGAGTAGTTCTTAGCAATGCTTATCTTGAAAGGACTACGTTGCAATAAAGAAAAAAGATAGTACAACGCATTTATTTAAAATGGACTAAATATTTATTTTTAATTTATTTTTCAAAATTTCAGAACTGAAACTTAACTCCGCATTTGGTTTCACGCGTTTTGTTATTTATCTTAATTTCTTAAACTTAAATTCGTTGACAAAAGCCTTTTCTTTAAAATTTGTGTGTTCGTTAATAATTTCAAGACAATTGTATATATATATATATATTACAACCAGGTGTTAGATCACCAACGCACAGTGGCGCCCGTAGAGCAAGCGAGGTTGCAAAAATCAAAATTTTCATGAGTGCCGACGAAGTTTTGAATAAACCCATGTTATAGGAAACTTTTCAACGATTTCAAATATGCCACTCTTAATAATATCACATTTTTAGTTTAGAAGATATAACCGTTCAAAGTTGACCGACTTTCGGTTTTCAAAAAAACACACAATTTTTAGTCAATTTGTTGCGATTTCAGGTGTAATATCACGAAAAATAGGTAACGAATCGCCTTATTTTTTGTTTGTATTGATTGATGTATTTATTAAATGTATAATGATAAAAAAAAATTAACTGTTTGCTCTGTGTTTCTCCTGGTAAATCACTATTTAAAAACTATCCGTTTTTTCACTATTTTTCAACTTTGACGGAAAATAAAAAAAAACTATATTTTTCTATATTTGCCATATTTGAAAAACCTGTTCTTTGATTAGTTCTTTACATAATTCAAAATTTTTATCTGCCCGTACGTGCCCGTTTGGCTTCTAGAGGTAAAAAAGTTTAAAAAGACATGGTTGCAGAAATTGTATGGCGTCCATCCCTTATATGTTTTGACTGACAGTAGTTTGATCTAATAGTTTGAAAAAAACTACTCATTGAAATTAGCAGGTATGTACCTCACATAAACAATACTTTGGCGTACAAATGGTCAGGAACAATATTGACTTATGGTCCCTACAGGTAGGCACAAATCTTATTTGGACACGTGCATAATATCAAAATTGCATTATTCAGCCTAAATCCATATGTATGCAGGGAACAGATAAATTTTTAGGCATGGTAGCATAAGCCTATATATTGCAAAATAAGCATAATGCCTGGATTAGTCTACGCCTGAAAGTTGGCGCAACAATTACTGAAACCATTAAACAATTTAAGTACTGAAAACATGGCGTTGAACAATTTAAAATTATTTGAACTGTTTAGAAAGTCAACCACACCAAAGTTTTTCACGGAAGTGAAAATTCTTCCTGAGAAGTTGACATTGATCAGCAAATGGGGCTGCGATGGATCATCCGGACAAAGCGTTTATAAGCAAAGGATATCTTCCGATGACGCTACAATATCGGATGGAAATATGTTTATGGCATCTGTTGTTCCTTTGCGGCTAAAATCGGATGATTCCCTACACTGGAAAAATCCACGACCGTCATCAGTGCATTATTGCCGACCAATAATGTTTCAGTTTGCAAGGGAATCGACAGAACTCATAAGGACTACGGTGAAGGACATTGAAGAACAAATAAGCAAGATTAAGCCTACAAAGCTGCAAATTGGAGAAGGAAAATATATTGAATGCAATTACGAGTTCCACCTGACCATGGTTGACGAAAAAGTCGTAAACGAACTGACAGGAACAACCTCAACAATGTCATGCCCGATTTGCAAAAAGAGTCAGAAGAACTTTTTTCAATTCAATTCAATTTATTTCATATATAATATGTTACATCTCAATTTTATATAATTAGTTGTAAAGAATTTAAGATAAGTATCTTTTTCTGCTTAATTATAACATATTTCAATTAGTTATCATATACATATATATAGACAGAATTATTTTGGAGGTAAAAATTTAGCAAAAACCTATTTAAACCCTTTTTTTCGTTTTATTTTTATATTTTTTTTATCGATTTTATATTATTATTTGTCAGAAGAACTTTGGTAATTTAAACGATTCTACAAATGAGGAGAATTACGAATATGGAATGTCACCATTGCACGCAAGGATAAGGTGTATGGAATTCTTGCTAAAACTGGCATATACCCTACCACAAGAGGAAGAAAACTTCGATGAAAATACATCAATAAAGGATAAGGAAAAGATCAGAAAGAAGTAAATACAGGATGCTTTTTTTAAACAAGTTGGACTAAAAGTAGACTGTCCCAAGCACGGATACGGTAACTCAAACGATGGAAACACTTCTAGGAGATTTTTTGAAAATGATGAGGCAGTAACTAGAATCATTGGAATTGACAATTAAATCGTGAAAAGATTGGGAACGATCTTGGATGTTTTAAACTGCAAAGAAAATGTCAATTCTACAAAATATGGAGAATATGCGTCGAAAACTGCATCTCTTTTAGCAGAAATGTATCCACAGAAGAAGTTGACCCCGACCGTCCATAAAATATTGGCGCATGGCAAAGATATAATTGAGTACCAGTCTTTGCCAATTGGAGAGCTTTCTGAAGAAGCACAGGAGTCTCTTAACAAATTTTATAAAATATATATATTGCACAACACATTCAAAGCATCAAGGGTAAGGCAAAATAAGGACCTCTTCAACATGTTGGCAGCATCTTCCGATCCACTTATTTCTTCCCTGCGGCATGTGAAGTCACAAATAGAGTTACAAAATAATTATAGTTTAGAAATGGTTAGTCTTTTAGATATACCTTCTCTTACGAATTGTGATGAATATTTTACAGAAAATTTAAAAAATAAATTTAAAAAAAAAATAATTTTTTTTTTAATTTGTTGGGTAATAATTTAAAACATAAAACCCTTAAGAAAAAAAATAAAAACAATCTAAAAATGTAAAAATAATTTTTTTTAGTTACCATAAAATTGATTTTTCTACTAATTTTAACTTTGATAACCCATAAGTAGACCCCTACAAAGCGTAGCACCCTTTCCAAACGCTCATTTCATAGGCTGAACAGTTATCTATCATATGCTGTTTAAACTGTTCAATTATCTTATTCTGTTCAAAAGATATGATTTTTGCAACGAAAAAACTCAAATGGCGCCACTGTGCAACGCCTACAAGATGATCTAAGTTGTTTTTATGAATGGTGTAAAGCAAACTTAATGGAGCTTAATTTAAAGAAGTGTAAACTAATGCGTTTTTCAAGAAATAATCCAGCTATAGTATATTACTTCCTAGGTGGTATTCAAGTTGATGCAGTTGAAAATTTTCTTGATCTTGGAATACTACTTGACCCTAAACTTAGCTTTAATTCGCATATTACGTTTATGATAAATAAAGCTAGAGGAACACTTGGATACATAAAACGGTGGGCAAGAGAGTTCGATGATCCGTATATTACAAAAACCTTATATATGGCACTTGTAAGGCCGATTCTTGAATATGGATCGATTATATGGGACCCCATATACGAAACTTATTCAAATTTAATTGAATCTGTACAGAAACAATTTCTGCTCTTCTGTCTTCGCGGATTACACTTTAACCCACTAACCTTGCCCTCATACACATCTCGACTGGCTCTGATAAAGCTCCCTACTTTAAAAAGTCGTAGAACAATGCTGAATGTATCGTTTATTCTGAACATTATTAATGGTGATATCTGCGCTGGATATTTAATTAATGAGATTTCATTTAATATTCCTCAACGACCATCTCGAAATTTCATACCATTATCCATTAAATTCTTTAGAGCTAATTATGGTGATGCTGACCCTCTAAGAAGAATGTGTAACACTTTCAATCAATTATTTAGATTTATTGATTATTCGTTGGATCCAAAGTCAATAAGTAGATTAATAATTGCTTTTCTTAATTGATGATAAAATTTGTGTAATGTAATCAAATATTAGTTATAGTCTATTTTATTTAAGTGTAATTTTAAAATGTCTGTAAGGATTAATCCATAGACAATAAATAAATAAATAAATAAATATATCTTGTTTCGATTTTATAAATACGAGTTCTAAAAATCTTAAAAAATCTTCTTCTATCTTTTTTATTTATTCTTTATACAATTTCGTGAAATAATAATTTCAAAAATGGTGAAAAAAGGAATTGATTTTAAAGGGTACAACAATAAAAGGGCCATAAAAATGACAAGGACCTCGCAAAAAAATTATATTTTTTTGGCACTTTAGGTACATGCCGGAAAATAATGCGTTTAAAAATAGTTTTGTTGAAGAAGACCATATTGAAATTTTTTTTTCTGGTTGTGTTTTGAAAATTGATTAATCCCAGTTGGCCATGTCCTTAAGACATCCTTGAGTGCACGACAATGTAAATTCCTGCACGTCAACGACATTATCAAACAAGTGTCGCGAGAAACGTGTAGTACACAAATAAAGACATTGTCTCTCTTCATTTTGTTGATTCGATCGAAAGATTATATAGACGACAGTGTCTCCTATTTTGTCGTTTACGACCCCATGAATGACAATGTGGCTGATTTTGTCGTGCAGGACAAAAATAATATTAAAAACAATATTTTAGGCCTTATTAGTTTACATTTTTTGTTTTACTTTGAGGTACATAGTTTATTTAAATTTTAATATTTTTTTAATTAATGTTTTCTTTTTAGCTTTTGGTCTTGTCTGGCTTTAGTTTCAATTTATGTATTTTTCTTCCTTCTGAACTCCTTTGTAAAATAGTCATAGGTGTACCCCTCTTTCTTGGTCGATTCTATATTAAATAAATCATGAGATTTCTTGATTAATGTAAATGATTGTAGGTTTGATTTGTGACTACATAATTAACTAACAAAAAGATTTCCTTTTCATATTAATATAAAACAACAATTGTAATTACTTACTAAAATTAAATTGAGTTTTCTTAATCACTTTGAATAAAAAAATCACTTGAAAAACACTCCGTCTTCTTCAAATTTTCTCACTTGACTGTGTGATTTCTTCAGTTTGCTTTGGCTGTTTTTATTTATTTCAGTATTTGAGAGTTATTTTTGTTTTTTATTGGAAACAAATTATTTCTGCCTATTTAGAAGACAATGCCGCTCATATTGTTGTGTATACATAGGTGTTGATATAAGACACCTTACAAGACAACGTCGGTCATGTTTTCGCGGATAGGCTTGTATAATGACAGCTTGGAAGACAATGTCGGTCATGCCGTCGTGTATAAACTTCTTTAGAAGACAATTGCCTTCCAGAGATCCCAATTGCTAGAGCACATGTTGTGCATAAATCGTTGACGACAATGTCGTTGACGGCAGTTTTGCCAGGATATGTTCCGATTTTAGTATGTATTGTAATGTATGTCAGGCAAATGTCGACTTTTTCTAATATAACCTTAAATTAATTTAAAAGCTGACCAGCCTGTTAGCAACTCAAATGCAACAAACAATAGCGCAACTATTAAAATGTGATGCTGTTATATTTATATTTCTATAAACTTTGTTTATTAAACTTTTTATAAATCAAAAATATTTACTAAATTGAAGAGTTCGTATTCGATTTCTAGTAAATTGTTTGAATTAAGTCCAGTTTTTAGCCAAAAAATAAGGTTTAAAGCTCAAAAAGGTACAATACTTCCGAACCCCTGTCTATTTGATTAAACGTAAAAAAATTAAATTAAATTTTTTTTGTTAAAAATTTACAACAAAAATATTATGTAATAACAAAATTTCTTTAATTCATTAATTATACAAAACTTTGCTAAAAAGAACAGTCATCCTTAATTAAAGGTAATAAAATGTATAAATACAAAATACGTTACAAATACCATATAATTAATTAAAAAAAAAAAAATAACTGTTATTAAAATTTATATAATTTATTATTTATTAAGAAATCAACACTTCAGAGTAAATTTAAATGCTAACAAACATAAAAAATTATGAAATAAAAACTGTAATTTAAAACATTTATTTAACATATATTTTTTTGAAACACAATGTCATAATCAAATGTATGTAGAAAAACTGCTTTTATAAAAAGAAAAAATATAAAAATATGTAAAAGTAAATACAAATAAACTATAAGGAAATATTTTTATATTAATAAATTAAAATAGAAAAAAAAAACATAATAAATTTTAATGAATTTACATATTTAATTTTATTGATTGGTATAGAAAAAATATGTATATTGCATACAGCAAAAAAGAAAGAAAAAAAAAATATAGCAAAATAATTATTGTTAACAATATAAAAAGATATAAAAATTTTTTTTTATTTGTTTGAAAAATATTTACATACATATTTTCGATTGTTACTATAACTCTCTGTAAAGTATGCAACACGATTTACTCCGAATTCTAACAACACAAGTTTAAGCAACGTATGCGTGTTTTTTAATTCAACTAATATTTATCATACGCTACCTGGCATTCGAGTTCATTTAATATAAATAGCCCTTGAGAGTATGCTATGCATAATTGTTAACATGTGCAAATAAATAATACGATGGGTGCCGTATAAGTGTTATTTAACTAAAGTTATAATAATCATCCGCAATGCAGTAATGTTAAATAAACATGTTATTTTTTTTTAATATTTATGTATCAGGAGGCGCCAAAAATAGGTTTAGCGGATGCGAATGCAAAAAATTAAATTAAATATTTGCGATTGCGAATACGAATGCAAGTACTTACAATATGTTAAAAACTCTTCTGCAAATACAATTTTTATGTATCTTTAATATACCGTACATATGTATGTATATTGGAGGGATATATAAAATATATACTATAGGGAGATCGATTATTCGATTTTTGTGCAAACCCCGGTTTTTGAATATTCCGAATAACCACAGCTTTCGGTTAAGCATTTTTAAAATACCGGTTAACCGGCTTTAATTCGAATACATAAAAACACAAAAATCCAAGTAGTTTTTGAAATAAGATACAATTCACGAAGGCAAGGAACCAACAAAATACATAGATATGACTTACTGTATTGTTCAGACCTAACAAATATTTCACGATAAACTCCCAGAAAAGTGTGACCAGTAAATTGATCAAACTTTAGCTTTATTTTTAACAATTTCTATTTATTTACTAAACTGTATTTTAAAGTAGATATTTGTATAATGTAATTTATAAACTGTTGAATGATGTTTGATCTAGACAAACGTTTATTATTCTCCCAATTTTATTTTTAGATGAATTTTAATTTGGCAAAGTTTCATCCATTTGCATTGAGTAAAAGGCGGGTAAAAAAAGCATTTTACAAAAAAAAAAAATTCTGCCTCTCCCCCCTAAATTTCGGTGATAATCGGAAATGAAAGAGGCAATGGGGGGGAGAAAATTTGAGACGAATATCCTGGCGAATGCGAAGCCATTTGGGGCAACGAAGGCAGATTTGAAGACGTGGGCTAGGGAGACCAACAGGGCCTTTTAGAAAGGTGGGACTGTGAGTAGGACCACTTAGATTTTATGGGGTAACCCAGCCGAGGGGAGGGCAAGAAGCCTCGTCAACGGGAGTAAATCCGATGTTAGTATGATGGTGCGAATCAACTGCTCCAAATTGGACAGGCGGAATCTGATGAGTGTGCGTGTGGCGAGGACAGTGAGACAGTGGAACGCTTCCTCTGCTACTGTCAGGCCTTCGCCAAATTACGATCCAAACACTTCGGGAGCGATGTAATGTATGGTGTGGAGTCCCTGAGGAACGCTGACTGGAAAATCTTAAGGAATTACGTCCGGGTCTCTTAACGCTGGACATAGCCCCTCACTAATTTCTTCTTAAAGGCCCGATAGTGGCCTTGGTGTATATTGTTACAAATATGAAATTGCATCTTGATGCTTCGTCCTCCTTTCAACCCAACCTTACCTAACCTGACTTCTCTTATATGTGCTACGTATTTCTTGGTTGCATTGTATAAAACATTTTTATCGGATCGTCGTCTTTTATAAAACGGGCTTCCACTTTCGGAAACTTTTAATGTCTTAAAATAAAATATTTTTTGATTTTGATGTTAAAAAGGAGACAACAAATGTAATATTTTCTCTTACGAAGATTGTCTTCACAAAATAAACACAACAACTTGCGACGTTCATTATCAATTTATTAAGCTGATCTCTACCCAAATAATTAAAGGGATAGTACCGTTAATTTTTCCATAATTCGTGTATATATCAGGTTTTGCTTTATTTTTGCCCTTATTGTTTGAAAATTAGTTCACATTTTATTCCGGTTACGTTGCTTATCAAATTTAAAAAAATAGGTTCTTAAAAAAGTTTTTATAGAATAAATTGCATTAGAGATTCGCTTCCATGTTTTGGTTTTTAAAAATAGTTTCAGTGCATAAAGTCTCTAATTCAGGTATTCAGATCAAAGTTGAATTTTAAAAACATACGTTTTGATGCTTTATCCATCTTAAGAGTAGTGCGTTAAGAATAGTAAATTAAATTTGTTCAAATTAGGTTTTTAGTGTTTGCTGATATGCATTTTCGTACTCTTTTCTTGAAAATTTACATCACTAGATATTCATTTAAATACGATACGAAGGCGAATCCGAATATTGTATTTACCTTTTAACTTAAGTGGATACCTATTTGATGTGGCCAAATTGCCACCAGGGCCTGACTGAGACTCCTTTTATTCTGAACGGAGTATTATTGCTGCAGCAAGAACTTATTGTTGTCAACTAGCATAATTCCTGGAAACAATTCTTATTATGTAGCGAGTGCTTTTTATAGGTTTTGTTTTGATTTTGTTAACTACAGTCAATATATAATAGCGCAGGGCCTGGCCAGGCCCTGATGGTACAAATATAAATAAAAATTTCTTTGCAAAGATTTTCGATATCACAGTCACATCGATTGTGATGCATCGATTGTGCGGGTGGATTTCGGTCTAAATTTTTTCGCTTGTTTTTGACCAATGTTAAATAGACTTGCATGCATCAATTGCTCTGATTGTTCCTTATGTTTGGTCTCACATTATTCGGCAATTCGATTTCCCGTTACTTGAATTATTGCAAAATTCTCGTGTCGCATTTCAGTATTGACAAAATGAGCCGCTGAAGTTACATGTGTTTTCAATAACAAAAGTACTAACCCGTAAAAAATAGTGAAGAGGGCGTATTTTAACTGAACAAAATGGTAAATTTTAATGTTACAAGCCAATGGAAGTCAGTTGTTGCAATAAAAATGTGTTTCATCAATTGTGAATGTCCTAAAAATCCCTGAAGGATATAAAAATGGAAAAACCTAAGCATTGATTATTTTTCATACGCTATAGAGACTTTATCTTCCAAGAATTATGATAAAATTCCCAGTAGTTTAGCGTCAGGTCTGAAAGGGTTAAAGTAAGTGGGGTCTGCCGATGCTATCTAGGTAAAATGAAGGTAACTACTTTGCGATTAAAACAAAACAAATTGAAAATCCTTAATATTTTTTAAGGACAAAACGAAATCAAATTCAAGAAACTTATGAATTTTAGAAAAATTAATAAAAGGTTGGGAGGTTTAAAATGATGTTTTTCCGATATAATAAAAACGCAACGAGATTGATTTGTAGGTATTCAACAACTGTAACTAATTATTTATTATTTATTTCAATTGTTATATTGTATTTTCTTTTCAGCAAGACAGTAACATTTAACATTTTGTGGATACCATGTATAAGTGTTGCCATGTATGTTTAATTCACATATTAATATTAAATTCATTTTCATCCAATTTTCAAAATAAAGTAAATTACACAACTAATAATTAATTCATTAATCTAATGTAAAAAAGTAAGTATAAAAAAAAATTAAGGAAAAAAACAAATAAATTCAAATATGTATATAAAAAAACCTTATGTGGAGAAACCCATCCATCATAGGCCAAAAAACTCCACGTCCAAACACAAATAATAACTTGAATGACTGAGTATCTTCAATAATTCTATCTAACGAAAAACCCCCAGATACATTGTAGGGGGGTATAAAAGAGTGTTTAAACCTTAAAATCTTTTGGGATATTTAACATGTGTATATGATTCATTTAATGCTGATATATATAGTGCAATATAAAATAAGAGAACTTTTGTTGTATATTTTATCCAGATAAAGATAGTTCAAGCAACAAAAAAAAAAGTTTTTGTTCTGATCTTTGGTTTTTATTCCATATGTATTTGTTTATGTGTAAAACTCTCTTTATTAAAACTGTTTTTAAAGGAGGTTATATTAAAAAAAATTTTTTTTAATAACTGTAAAATTAAAAAAATTCTTCAAAGATTCCTTTGTTTGCGTTTGTCTTTGTAATTAAAAATGTGTATTATTTGAAGCATTCTGAAAAATAGTTTAGCAAAATCAAAATAAGCAAAAAACATAAAACTTAGTTTGTAAAGACCACTCGTTATATTCTCAAAGATAAGTAGAAGGTGTCACCATAAGAATATTGCATTAAATTTAGTTTACATTACCGTTAAACTAAATCCAACATTTGTTGGTTACAAAAGGAGATTTAATCTAAAGGACATTGTTTGGAAATGTGAGTTAAGAAAGGTGAGTAAAAGAAGATTTCTTAAAAAGGAAAAAAACATTAGATTTTAAACGTATATACATATACATATATACATATCGTCAGTTAATTTCAAAAAAGCCAGAAGTTACATTGAACCAATTTTACAGGAGAATGAAAAAACCCTCTACATTAATTTAATTAAACTCTCTAACTTAATTTTTCCAATTTTTTTTCATTAAAACTTAACAAAGGAAAAATTGCTGCTTTTAACCAAAAATAAGAATACAAAACTTTCTTTTTTAGTGTTTGTTATTTATTATTTCAAGCACAGCCGCGAATAACTTTCTAAGTTACAAAATTATTATTTTTCAGCAGAGCAAATAAAACTTTTTTAACATGCAGGACTATTTGTTTTTTCAATTTTTTTTTTAGATTATCAAAAATAATGACAATAAAAACTTTTATGCAAGATATCAAAAAATTTTAATTATAAACTATTTTTTTATTATTTATTATTTTTGTTGTTTATTTGTTTGGCTTAAAGGGCTCTGGAGACTTTCAAATAAACCCGTCAATCAGTGCATATGTGTTAGTGTCGTTTATTTGAGGCTTTTTCGGAGACGTAAAAATAAACACGGCAATCAACAATTGTATTTTGTAAAAAACCAAAATATTTATATTTTTCATGACAACAAACACAAAGAAAATTATTTTTTTTTTGTCAATCACAACAGGAGACTATCAAATAATCAGCCATCAAATAAAAAAATCAAAACTTTTTGATTTTCATCAAGCATTGCCGACAACGCGTATGTGTACCCGAAAAAGAACGACTGCACGCACACAACTATGTGATTGATGTATTTATTTGATAGTCTCCCGGGCGTTTAAGGTCATAAAAAATTATAAATAAAAATTTTTTTCCAATTTTTATATTTCTAATTTTGTATTTTATTTTTCATTCGATATTTCGACCATACATCAATGGTCATCTTCAGGGGCTACAAAATACACATGTATTTAATGTTTAAATTTTATAACATAAAAACATCTATCAATACATACATTTAAAACACTGTAAAAATTAATAAAAAATTACAAACAAGTTGATACGTCCTAACAGCTTAACATGTTTTCATCAACTGATATTGTCCTATCGATTTCGCCTTATCGACTTTGTCTTATTTGTTGTTTCCTTTGTCGGTGTTTGCTTATTGTGTATATGTATATTTGCGAAATCTTATCAGTTTCAGTCTTGTTTGAGTCTTAACCCTCCAAGCAATTGGTAGAGTGTTTTTCGAATGTCTACGAACTTTAACTACTTCGTCACATTTGGTAGTTATACAGTAGATTGTTCGGAATTTAACAACAACAAAATACGTTAGAATCGAATTATGAGTTCTTAAATTATAATTTTTCGTCACTTTAATGAGTTGTTCAGATAATTGTAACAGTTATATAATTACAACAATAGCACAACTGAGCAATTCCCATACTATATGGACTTCTTTGTAACGACTTTCTGTTTAATAGTGAATACTTCAAAAGGAAAATGCGTAAAGAGCACAGTTTGTATTTAAGTTGCCATGTGATCGGTGCTACGTGCGTGTGAAATAATATAAATTTATAAAATTATGTAAAATAAAATTTAATTTTTAATATTTGAAAAATGAAATAGTTATAGAACTGTACTTAAAATGAGGACTCCGCGGAATCCAAATGCTACCGAAAAGCGTTCTAGTTCATGAAAGTTGTATAAATGAGTGCACAAAACAGCCCAAACTTATTCTTCGGTTAGATTGGGTAAATTTTTAATAATTTCTCATAAAATGAAAATGAAATTAAAAAAAATTATTTGATAATTATCTTTTTTTAAAGGATATTAGTGATTTTTTAAACTGTTTGTTTATTTAATGACTTTAAAAATTTTTGTGTGAAAATGATTGTTTTTGTTCAATTTTTCTAGTGAATATCAACGTTATTAGTGAAGAACATTTGTAAAATAAAGCTATAAAAAGATATGCTAGTTATAATATGATGAAAGTTTACTAAGTTAGTGTTTGAACATATTTGTGATTTTCTGTAAATTCCTTTAACAAAATTTGTCCACATTAGGTTTTTAATTTTAAAACATTAACAGCTATTTTAATTAAATGTACGGTAGATTTTTTAATATTTGTTTAACTTTAAGCTCATTTATTTTATATTTTACTTAGATTTCCCTTACAAAATCAAACAAACTTAAACAGTAAAATGGCCCACTTTTTATTATAAAGAACAATAAGAAAAAATGTAACTTCAAAAGAGTGCTTTTAGGAGCCAAAAGCGATACAACTAAATTCGTATCTAATTCGTATTAAAATATAGACACTAAGTGGATTCTTGAAGTAAATATTACCATAGTGGGACACTTCTTCCCGAATGATGTAACTACATCAATAAGAATTGAATAGCAAAAGCGATAGATTTTTGCTACATGGGGAAACTATTAAGATTATTTTTCGATAGAAATTGTTTGCAGGGAAGTTTGTTGGTGTGTTTACATGTAACATTTCTAGTGTGTATCTCTTCGCATAATTACTCTCTTCTTGTAAAATGCTTACATTGTTCATTGTTGAAGTTTGGTTTTTTTTTTTTTTTTTGTGAAAAAACATTTCATATCCATAATCGCGATGTCATTTAAAACGTTTTTCCAGTACGCAAGCGGCTTCCACGTTATTTCAGCGTTATCCCACGTTGCAATACCAGTTCGTTTGAACCATTATGCTAGTAACTTACAACGTTCTTCCACTGACTTGCCCTTATTATCGCATTTTGACTTAACGTGTTGCATAATTTTGGGTGATTTAATGTTTAAGCAATGTGAGAGTGATGTTAATGGTAATCCGCAAAAAGCTGTTTTTTTTCAAAAATCGTATTTTATTTACAACATTATTTGCAGCTCTGCTTCATTTATCGAAATTCGCTTGCACCAAGGCCTTGTAGAATTTTGTTGATAAGAACGTTATTTTTAATTGCAGGAATGTAAATTTATCAAGAAATATGTATTTTAATACGGTGCGTAATCGATCATATAGTCTGTTTTTAATTTTTTGCTACTTATAGCTTTTTTGATATCATCTGACGATATGAATGTTTATCGAAAAGGGAAGCCTACAATTTTTGATGATGGTACAGAATAGGCCATTTCAAATAGACTGATTGATTTGAAATGCTTATAACGGTTTGTATTTATAACGCGTGGTTAAATTTTAAGGGCCGTTATTGAATATGAAGCACACCGAAACTTAAAGTTTTTTTCTGCATTTCATTTGACATTTCTCAATTTCAGACTAACTCAATTTGAACAATGAAAAGATACACATTCGAGCAACGCGTTAAAATTTTTCAGGCTTATTATGAAAATGGGCGTTTAAATCAAAATGCATATCGTCAATTTTCGAAGAAAATCATCTTCAGTGATGAGGCACATTTTCAGCTCATCAATTCATCAATAAGCAGAATTGCCGCTTTTTGGCGACTGATAATCAAAGAGTAATTGTCGAAAAACCAATGCACCCACAAAAAGAGACTGCTTGGTGCGGTTTATGGGCTGGCGGCATCAACGGGCCGTATTTTTTTCTAAAATGAGGCCGGTCAGGTAGTTACTTTGAATGGTGTTCGCTATCGTGAGATGATAACGAACTTTTAATGGCCCGAATTGAAAGATATGTATGTGGACGATATGTGGTTTTAACAGGACGGTGCGACTTTCCACACAGCTAACGTAACAATGGCTCTTCTTTCCGTTGGACTTCTTTCTTTGGGGTTATTTGAAAGAGAAAGTGTACGTCGATAAGCCAGCAATAATTCAAGAGCTAACGGATGAGATAATTCGGCACATTAACGGCATAGCACCTCAATTATGCCTCAGTGTCTTCGAAAATTTGTACCTTGGGATGGAGGTGTGCCGCCGAAGGCACGGCGGATTTGACCGATATTTTGTGCCATGCATAATTGAACCATACTAATATTATTATAATAAAAAGAAATGACAATAACTTCCTAAATAATTTGTGTTTTATTCAAAATCAACATCGGTCTTAAAATTTAACCACCCTTTACAATTTTTTTTTTCTTTTTTTTTTTGAGGTAAAAGCAATTCAAAAAAGCGTATAATGCCATTAGACTCGACGCAAGAGCCTGAAGAACTTGTTAAATTTTATTATATTTCCGAAAGATCTATTGTTACAATACAAGGAAAATACCGTCAACATTTATTTAAACACACGCGACATCCTTCAGTGCTAAAGAAGTTTAATTACTTGTTTTGAGAAGCAGGTTTCATTAGGTAAAGATCCACGAAAAACTGTTGGTCGACCAATTCGCCCTAAAGAAGCTGTTGATGCTGCACGATATAGTGTTCACACAAATCGACCTGAGTCTGCTTGTACGCTTGCTACTCAACTGGCAATCTCCAGCACATCGCACAGAGGGACTTTGGTTGCAAAAGAGCAATTTTCGACTAATAATTTTTAAAAAATCTAATGATATAGTTCTATAGAGAACAGTTTCATTAAAAGAAATCCATTATTGTTTTTCGTAAAAAGCAAGAAAAATCTAATGAAGTCCCACAAATATTTTACCGCAAAAACTGGTAAAAATTTTCATGCAACCCAGTAACTTATGCGTGTAAGACATTTTAACGATGACTTTATATAAAAACACCATTTTCTATTTTTACTAAATAACAAATTCTTTATATTGCACTTGTAGTTAAGAAGGTAGACCTTAAACAATTCAACGTGTGCCATGTTCATTGGGAAAAAAAGAAGTTACCTCCGTCTTTCTCCGTCGTCTTACTGCAACCAAATGAAGGTTGAGGGTGTACTCTTTGCATTTACCCAATAAAATATACGGAAATTTACTGATCGAAAAACAAACTTATACATTTTTTGGAAAAATTTTACAAATATTGCAGTGCATTTTTGAAATCTGTTGCATATGGTAAGGAGTTAAAATTTTTAATGATATTGCAATTATCAATTATACACCAATATGTTTTTAATTGGTTGACAACAATTGCAAAACGAAATAAGAAATAAAACCATATAATTTGTGAACTAAAGCCAAAGTAAAATACTTAGGCCATTTAAATTGATAAGAAAACTTCAGAAATAAAAATTATGTTAAATTAAAAAAAAAATTATTAAAATCAATTCATTTTCTGTGTCATATAATGAAAAAATTTGCCAAGAAGGCTATTGCATTGACTTTTACATAGAAATGGAATTTTACCTGACTCATTTGCTCCAATCGTATCCAAATTAGTTTCATTCGATTTAACAAATGTCATTTATAGAATTCACGACCCTGTTTTTTTTTTTTTTTTTTTATTTTGATTTTTTGTTATATTCGAAAAATATTACAAGCAAAACACAAATTTTGTCTGGCCAGACCAAGACGGTTATCTTAGGGTTAAACGTTTTTGTAAAGCAAAAAACTCGTTGCTTACGATTAGTGAAATAGAAAAAGGGCAAAAAGTAATTATTAAGAGATTTTTAGCCGCTATTGTAAACGCTGGTCAAAATCTGAAATCTTTCTTTAAAAAAAAAATATGTTTGGTTTCAGTTTTGCATCATCTGATTTCTATATAAAAACTATAAGACATCGAACTTATAAACATCATTTAGGAATGATTGTTGAAGAATAAAATGTTTGATTATTATGGACTCATTTTGCTGTTGCTTTTATATGGGCGGTGAGCGTTGCTGATGTTGGTAAAAATTGGCATCCATATTTTGTTTATTCTAGAAAGTGTTTTACACTTTTGCTTGAAAAGGAAACGTTTTATGCAAACAAATAAGTTCGCATTTCTTGCACAAAAATGTATTAGATCATCCTCCTGTACATCGCTGCGGAACAAAGAGTGTTGAAATTTACTGAAAGTCAGGATAAATTGAAAAGATGAACTTGATAATTCACAGTCATGTTTAACATTGCGTGAAAGTTAAAAGAGAGTCTACATCACTAACTGCTTTGAGCTTTCAAAGTCAAATAATTTTTTGAAATTTTGCGTTCCCTGGTTAAAATTTAAAATATTTAAAAAAAATATTATAATTGCACCATCAACATCAGGTATTTGAGTACATAATTATATAATTTTTATTGATAAATGTTTTTCAAGTTTTATTGATTGTTCTACTCTTCTAATAATAGATTTTTGATCGTTTATAAAAAAAAAGAAAAATTCGGCGAATTTACTGCGTTTTTCTACTAATTTTAATTAGGTGAAATAACTCCAGATGTAAGAAAACCAAAAGTGCTGGTCGTGACAAAAAAATTAAAAAAAAAAACAGAATACAATACGATATACAAGGGTTGGCAAAAAAAAACTAAAATGTATGTTTCTGGAATCGTTTTTAACAAATTTTTAGTCCTTGATGAAGTATACATCTGGACTTAGATTTTTTTCACAATTTTTTTTAATGTCCTCTTAAAAATGTTGGTCTTGAACGGATTAATTTAATAGTACCTAAATTTATTAATAAAACGTGTTTTCTGCACAAATATATGTCGCTTGTGGTTATAAAATGGGATTTTAATTGTGTCTAAATTAATATTAATTTTTGACTACTTAAAATCACAAGTAGTGGTCAACACCTTTCTAACGACGTATAGAAAATGAAAATCGGACAAAAATGGTTTAGTTATTTAAATTTTCATAAAAATCGAATTGAATAGCATTAACAAAATAACATAAACATCTCGCTATCTCGAGTATGTGGTTAGATTTTTAAAATCTTTTAATGCAGAATGCAAAATATCAACTATATTTCGTATTTTATTGGACAAAACACATTTACCGAATTTTTACCCTTTTGACGGGATTTAGCTCACGGAAGATAATCGCTAGAGCCAAATTATGTTGGGAATCTTCATAAAACACGTCAAAGTTAATTTTCAGGGGGTACAACTTTAATTTTTTTTTCTTATCCATTAAAGGTTTTCTACCTTTTTTAACAAAAAATATTTTATATCAATGAAAATTATACTGGTAAATATCATGAAGGTTGGTTATTTACCATAGGCCCGATGTAAGGCTCACTCTCGGTAAACCCTTTATTATGCCTTAACCATACCGAATAACGATATCGTAGTAAAACTTGATCTGCCATAGTTTCATAGGATTATAATTGACACTACAAAATTTAATAAGGAACTGTTTATAACTAACCATAGGTCCCATATAAAGCTCATTCTCGGAAAATACTAAAGTTCACCTACAGCAGCAGGCAATAACGCTATTGTACTAAAAATCAGCCTATCATAGTTTTAAATGACTTGAAAAGACTGTATTCCCTTAATATTTACTTGCCTTGTTCAGTGAGAAGACGAGTCGCTGTGGCGGTTTCAATGCCACTTATTCTATACTGTTGGGAAGCCTTTTCGGTGGCAGGGAATTATGTAAAGGAGAAATTAAGATAGCTATGTTAAATTTCATAAATATGTTATTTGTTTTCTTCCTTATTATATTTTTTATTATTAACTGAAGTTAATTGTAATTAGAAGCTTTTATTAGCCAAGAAAGACCCTAAGGGCTCGGTTATGTAATTGAAGAAAATAAAATAAATAAAAATGTCCCCGCAAATTTTGGTAGTGCTGCTCCATAATATACCATACACGCAAAGAAAAAACATGATTGATACAATCACAATCGCAAACTATCATTAATGTTTGTGGTTATGATTGTGTCAAACACGACTTCAGCAACAATATATGTTCAGACAGAATGTTTTTAGCTAATTATTGTCTCATACATATTATTATGTTCAGAAGAACAACGCAAACGATCTTTCAAACCATGTTTCTTTATTTTCCAACCCCATACAAAATGTTTATTTCAACATTCTCGCAATAAAAACAATAAAAAAATTAATTTCAAAAATTTATGTTTTATTACAAATATACAGAATATATTAATAAATAAGATATAGTTTATATTTAAAAATAAAATTAAATACATACATTTATATGTGTGTGTCAATTTATAAATTATAAATTATATTTTGTGGTACAAATTTATCCAAAAATAGGAGATCTATTTAGCCTTACTTCGGCATGCATTAACACTTTTCATTATTTTTATCCGCGCACTTGAGATTTGTTAAGATAAAGTCAAATTAAACTTACTTTTTATTTCTTTTATGAAATATACTATATAAATATGCTGTTGAACAGTTATTAAAAAAAAAAACGGCGCTAATGACAACATCTTGTGCCAAAATTTCTATGCTGGTTTCAGTGTTGTAGGTTCTTTGGCTGCAATAAAGACAAAGTAATTGCTTATTTATATATTTTTATAATTATATATAAATAACTTACCGGTTTCAATAAATGCATAATAATTTATATCGTTAATTTTGCAAGGCAGCATGGCATAACTAACGCTCGCGGATGGTTGGTTTCGACTGTTGTTTCGACAATAAATGTTTGCTCATTAAGAGAATGTACTTTAAAGCAAACAAAAATTATGGTATTAAAAATACCTTTTGTGTGCAGCAATATTATGATTTAAATTGTATAGTTGAAAATATATATATTATAGTAACAAACATATTAAATAATTTAAAATGTTAGCTAGATCAGAGTAACTTTTTATGTGTAAAAGACCATATAATATTATTATAGCGAATTTAAAAATGTTAGGGACAAATAACAATTTTAAGGGTTATATTATGACTATAATAAATTTATTAGGGTAAACATATTAGGTAAATATGAATAAAAATGGTCGTAGCGAACATTCCTTAATCATGTTTTTTCTTTGCGTGTAGCGACAGTATAAAGCGTATTTTTTAAGCACCTAAAATAGCAACTAATTAAAATACTGTTATGCCAGTTTTTGATAATATTCGCATATAGTTTTTACATGTAAAGCTCAATGCCGAGATATTCTTTCCCTTGATGAAGGGTGTCAAGGACTTAGCAGAGTAGAATATAGAACTTTTGCTTGTTAACATTACTATCGTCACGATTAATCAATTTCTGTGTATTTTTAAACATAAAATGTTTACCTGGAAAAAATATGTTTGGCTAGGAAAATATTATATATAAAAATATTTTAGGTGCAATCAGAGGAATTATAAATTTCAAGTAACAACAATTAGGGAAATTTGTGTCAATTGCTCTTAAAGCAATTATCCCGTGACCAGTAAACAAAATGTTATAATGAAAAGGAACAAATTGTGATAGATGAAAACAAGACATATCACTTAACTGGTGATAATGTGTTAAGAGTGTAGTTGGTCCAAAGGAAAGGTAATTGGCACCAAACTATTTATGTGACTGGGTTTTGTGCGGGAAGTGGCTATTTCTTTTTAGTTCTATTACTTTATATAAAGGGGATCTATCATATTGACATGGCTCATTTGGGACAATATCTACGACAGGCATTATTTTAACCGAAATTGGAAGGTCATTTCAGCGACCTGTTACAAAGTATCAAAAAGGTGACAATTAACCCCCTCGTAGGAAATCGCCATGTTAAAGTGACTTGTCACGTGACTAATTTAGTGTTAGTTCCCTTTCACGTAGGAAAATTAATAAAATAAAAGTAACGAATTTTTGATTATTTTGTTCTTTGCAGTTATTGAATTCTTAAAAATCACCTGCTTGTGTTGCTTTAAATGCCTCACAGTGATCTTTAAGCTGTGCCAGATGTTATTAAAATGTAGCCAAGTTAAAAAAAAAACAGTTTTATGACTCTAAAAACATCCCTTATATGATTTCTGGTTGAAACGTTTATCAGTTTGTCTGTTTGTAAAAATATTTGGGACATTATTGCAAGTTGTAAAAACTTCTTTTAAATAAATTGGAAAAGAAAGGTGCATTTCTAAAAAAAGAAGTTTTATTATTCTCTTTACTATCGCAATAAATTTATTGATGACGCCCCCATT
The DNA here is from genome assembly GCA_943735925.1 of Pollenia amentaria. Taxonomy (NCBI): domain Eukaryota; kingdom Metazoa; phylum Arthropoda; class Insecta; order Diptera; family Polleniidae; genus Pollenia; species Pollenia amentaria. Next base: position 166,106,300 of record OX031009.1, read on the forward strand.
AGTTGTTTGATGCAGCAGCTGGTGCTTTTAATCAAATAATCGAATCGGACTATTCCTGTAGAAAAATTTAAATCTTACCTAACGATAACATCTGCCGACACCATAATCTTAAAATAAATGTAACTTTTTATCAGTATTAGAAAATTTAAATTAAAAGATTTTAACAGTTTACTCGTCCTTTTGTTTTTATTGCCCTCTTTTTATCTTAGATATTGTTTTAGCCCCAAAAGATAAAAAAAATTTTTTTTTTTATAAAAAGGTTTTTATTTAAAATTCATAAAAAAAATTATATTTTTATAACTTATCTAACTGTTGTAGAATTAATAAAATTATAAATTAAAAAAATAAAATTATAAAACTCAATTTATTGCACAAAATTAAGAATGTACAAAGATAAAATTGTTTACTCTGCAATATAAATCAGAGACAACTGAATAGAAAAAAACTGAAATATACGAGAGGAAAGAGAAAAATCCATGAATTTTAGAATTTCCTGCTTCTAAAAGGACAATACCACTCCTATCAAAAAGCTTTTCTTAGTTATTTCCTGTCTTAATGTTTGAAAACTGTCATTTAGTTGGCTTGTTTACAGCCATTGATAGCAGACTAACTCTTGATTTGAAGAGATCATTAAAAAAAATTAATTTCGTAAGCTTATTAAGCATTTCATGGCAAAAATCTATAAATTAAGCTACGAATTGCTTTGTCATGCATCCTTCTCTTCGGATTTGGATCCGAGTGTATATTTAATGTTTTCAAAATTGAAGAAATATCTAGTTTTGACTTAAACGATTAAAGTTGGAAAAACGTTGGACAAAGTGTATAGAGATGAACGAAGATCATGTTATAAAATTAAAAACATTTTCTCTAAAAAATTTGCCTTTTACCTTTGTGCTCTTTGACGCGCTCCCTTATAAACTCTAAAATAAATTTTTTTAAATTAAATGATTATATTTATTTTTAAAGCATTTTATTAATGCATTTTTTATCATTATTATTTACATTATTTTTTATTTAATGTAATGATTTTTAAGCCCATTAATAGGCCTTGAAAAGTGAATGCATGACTTGTATTAGAGGGAGAAAAAAAGCTATTTCTCGTTGGATATATATTTTTCATAATCATGAAAATCATTAAGCTAAAGTTCAAGTCAATTAAGAACTGAAAAATTTTCAATAGGTTTTTGTTAATTAATAATTCGTTTGAAAACTTTTTTAATTTGATAAGTGTGTTAATTGAAACAATTATTTGTTTTTAATTAAACCAAAACGGGAGTTTTATATTCGACCTTTGGTAAATTATGGACCGAACATCACAAAATTTTGTAGTGATTTCCTGTACGAAAAAACTAAAGTAGGTCAAATGTTTATACAAATATTAAATAAAAACACTTTAAAACGTCAAAAACACCAGTAAAGTACTTTTTGGATGGCGGATTTGTATGTGACATGTGGTCAATTTTCGACCGATTATCATAAAATTCTTTTGGTGTGATTTCTGTCCTCACAAAACTAAATTAGACCAATTTTCACCAAAATATCATAGCTATTGAGACGCGCTTAAGTGTTTCTTATGAGTGGGCTTTATATGGAACCAACAGTTAAATATGAATGATTTGAATGAAACCAATAGTTAAATATGAATGATCATGAAAATATTACATATTGTAATTTCTAACCAAAATTAACTAAATTAATTAATTTTGAATTTAAATTTCAATTATACATTTTGTCATTCAATAAAAATCCTAATTAATTCTTAGAAAAAATTTGATTAGTAGTTTGCGCAATTTAATTATTTTATTAGTTATTATACCAACACCACAATAATGGAGAGGGTATTAAGCATTTGTACTGATGTTTGTAATACCTTAAAATATTATTCCTAGAACCATCTTTAAATATACCGAACGACTCAGAATCACTTTCTGAGTCGATCTAATAATGGTGGGGACAGCCAGCCGCCAAACGGTCGCAATTTTGGAGATAATTTGATGAAATTTGTTAAAAAGGTTCTAATTGAAATCGGTCCATAATTTGACATACCCCCATACAGCTGGAATAGGGTCTTTCTGCCAATAAAGCATTTTATTATGTTGGTATTTAGATGAAATTTGGTCCAAACTTAGTGCATTGCAATCAAAATCATCTTACCAGATTTTTTTGGCATCAGTCCGTATTTGACAATAGATAGAAATACCACTCCCGAAAATAGCTTTTAATGCCACAACTCTCTTATTAACTTACATACAAATTGGCGGTAATAACTTTTCCGATAGCTACTATGTCATGACAAAAATGCTGTCCTAGTAGGTGCAATATTAGTCATAGGTCGGTCCCATATAAGCCCCCATCCTTAAATGGCATATAAATGAAGAAACATTCGGCACAAAGAACTTTTACATGAATCTTAACCTTAAGCCCATGGGTCCAATTAGGGCACACTAACAAACATTGCTTTTGAATGCTGTGGTGTAGGGTATCCGACTGTATTTTCTTACTTGTTTTTTTTATTAATTTTTAATAGCCGGAGGTAATTGAAAAATATATAGATTTTTAAAAATTTTTTTAATTGAATAAATTTACACATTTTTTTTAATTTTTTGATAATTTTTTTAATCAAAATTTTACATTTGAGTTAAAACACGTCAAACCATCACGACAAAATGGAATTTTCGGCATCATCACCTCCGATTTCAATGAAATTCAACACAAATATCATACACTATAAGAGATTCTTTCGGGTTCCAAAATATGACGTCATAAAGATGTGAAAAATTTTAAAAAATCACAAAAGTCTCCTTACAAAAGGGGATAGAACTTCTAAACTATGCAAGATAATTTAGTTTTTTTGGTATCGTTTTTGGTAGCGAAAAAGTGCCATTCAGCATCGCATCGAAAATCTTCCTTATGATAGCACAAATTTACGAAATTTTTGATTTATTAAAAAAAACTGCAAAAACATTCGAAACAGAAAGTGTGCACATATACACTTCAGCTTGTACAAAACAAACAATCAATTGAATATGAACACAAAACATACTTAGGATCACGTTCTGGTCTAAAACTCTGACACCAATCGAGTCTCTACCTTAAAATTTTCTGCGCATGTAGAAGAGGGTCTAATACTTGGCATATATTTTTTTAAGAATTTTAAAAAATATACTTTTTCAAATATGGACTTTTAGACTCAAGACCCCAAAAAATTACCTTTGACCTCTTCTTAAAAAAACACAATATGTATATAATTTTAAAGGGTGCACTTTCACCTTTAAAACAATACCAAAAAAACTAAATTATCTTGCATAGTTCAGAAGTTCTATCCCCTTTTGTAAGGAGACTTTTGTGATTTTTTAACATTTTTCTTTTATGGCGTCATATATCGGAAGCCGAAAGAATCTGGGGTCTGAAAATTTATGTTTTGTTAAAGTCCAATAACATACAACAGTTGTGGTAAATTTCATTGAAATCAGAGGTGTTGTATCCGAACGGCAAGATGGCTTGACATGTTTTCACTCATTTTTAAAATTTTTAGTTATAATTCAATTGTTGGCTTCATTCTACGAATTTGTGATTAAAACCCATTTTTTATTTTTTCCGTGAGCTTAAACAACAAATCGTTATACATACATCTTAAAAAAAAGGGAAACATTATAGCTGACGGCCATGTTTTGGAAATCGAAGTGAGTGAAATTGAAACCTGTAGAAATTTTCCGTTAAATATTTTTTTTTTTTAAATACGGAAGTCTTATCTGACTTTAAAAGTACTTCTACTAAAAATTAAGGGATTTCTTTTGAAAATACTTTTTTATAATCTTTATTGAATTGTTTATTTTTATTTATGTTCTTTATTTTTCATTATTAAATTCTTTATTTAAGATTATGTATACAATTTTTCTTATGCTAATTCCTTAAAGCTCTACGCTTGTCTGCAGGAAATAATACATAAATCAAAATTGTGAATACATTTTCTTTATTAATTAAGAGTTACAAATACAATTACATATAATACTCTAACCTCATTATCCAAGCTATAGTAACTTCGATCTTCAGCCCGTTATAGTGAAACAAATCAGAGTCTCTGGCGGGAATCGAACCCGCAACCCCGGCACTGATAGGCTTAAGCATATATTTAAATTAGTTTTACTGTCGTGTTTATATACCGATGTCTCAATCTCAACTAAGTTTTTCCGTCTTGTCCTCGTCGATCAACCCCTTACTCTTCTGTTTTTCCATCACTCGTAAGTATATCTCGTTCATTATGACATTGTTGCATGTATAAAAAGAGTTCACAGGAAAAATTCTCACCAATTTTTTTTTTTGAATTCAACTATTGATGAAAAATAAAATCGGATTTAATTAATAATTTAGTCAAGTGAATTAAAAGTTAACTTAAATCAACAATATTACTGCAGAAAATTTTGTTAATATAAAAAAATATTTAATTGATACTATTAATTCGTTTACTGATGCAAGTTTAATTAATTGCTTAATTAATATCACAAATTTTTTAATTCACAGAACAAAGTGTTTTATCAATAAAAAAAATTGCTTAAAAAGTATTTAAATTCAATTAATGTGATAATTGAATCAATTATTTTTATTGTTGAAAGAAAATTACAAATTAAATTTTGATTTAATTAATATTTTAGTTGTTTTGAAATAAATTTTCAATTAAAATTTTAATTAAATAACAAAAAATTTTAATTGACTTTTATAGTTTAAAATAAAATAATTTAAACATCTAGAATTGTTGTTGGGAATTGTCAATATTTATTAAAATAAATTAACACGTTGTTTGAAATGGCAAAGTTTTTTGATTATTTTTTTAATTAAAATTAAAAATATCATTTATTGAAAAAAAATATTCACAATTTTAAAATTTTTAGTAATCATTATAATCATTTTGGTAATAGGTGCAAAATCAACAAATTGTTTGCTTGATATTATGAATTTGGTATAAATTGATTGATAAGTGATTGGAGAAATTTAATAATTTTTTCTTTGTCGAAACCAATTTTTTTCTCCTTGTCGTTCGTCTGGTACTGCTCTATCCAGCACAAATAGCTGGTACCCAAAAATGAAGTATATTAAAGGAAATACTTTAATGAACTTTCAAAACAGGATCGTTTCAAACTTTTTTGATTTCAGTTGTAGGCTTGATTCACAATGCCAGCAAAATTTTCACTTGGTGTTCACAATAAAGCATAAATTTCTTCCCAATAACAGGCATTTTCAATCATTTCCAATTATTTAACAAAATATATTGCTAAAGTTTTCATTCAAAACGAAATAAAAGCTATTATATGCTGTTTTCACAACACAAGTGATTGAACGTGTGGTAAAATTTATATGAAAAGCACTCAGTTTTTTTGAATGTTTTTCATATCAATTTAATCACACTTAATCACTTGTATTGTGGGAACCGAGCATATTAACGTCAATTACATGTTGAAGTTAAAGTATTGCTGAGGTAGAAGTAGTAGAAACTTTAGCTAAGTTTTTTTTGTTAAACAAAAGGAAAATAAATAAAATTCTTTGGGAAGAAATAAGACAGAAGTATAAATTTAATTGTTGCTGTCATTGTGAAGGAAGCTTAACATTTATTCGATTTCCAAAATATTGCTGTATCTTGACTTTTTCTCTTATCTAATATTTCGTGTTTATATTTCTATTACATCCTGTAGTCTACCTCCCAACATACTTATTTGTTTGTCAGCCAAAGTTCAAAAAACCATTATACTTTCATACGTTTTATGTTTTGTATTACAAAAGTTATAGTGTTTATTTTTATTTTCGATACAACATTATCACACACACACACAGACTCATTCATACTTAAAATAAATACACGTTTCAAATTCCTACACACTTATTTTGGTATTTAAGCAAATGCTTTAATGAGATTCTACCACGTTTATTGAGTTGTTATACCCTCCACAATGGCAATTGATGAATGAGAATATATTAAGTTTGTCATTCCGTATATACGTCAAAATATATCAGTGGTCACAAACCATAATGACCGTACTCCAGTGCAACAAAATTGAGTTATTAATAATAAGGATATTTTAGTTCAATTCAGTTCATTTAAGTTTTATATGACTATTTATATATAACCGCGTAAAATTACATAAGAACGGATTAATTTTGTTTCATAGTTTCCACATACTAAATCTCACTCACGCAATACATTTAAAAACGTCTTAAGCCGTAGCAAATAAAAACTTTGCTACGTCAAGAAATTTGCCACATACACAGAAAAAATTATTAAATTTCTCCAATCACCAAATTTATTCCAAATTCATAATAAATTTTAAAATTTTGAAAAAATATTTTCAATAAATGATATTTTTAATTTAAATAAAAAAAGTGATAAAAACAACTTTGCCATTTCAGACAATGTGTTAATTTATTTAAATAAATATTGACAATTCCCAACAACAATTCTACATATTTAAATAATTTTATGTTAAACAAAAAAAGTCAATTAAGATTTTTTGTTATTTAATTAAAGTTTCAATTGAAAATTTATTTCAAAACAACTAAAATGTTAATTAAGATTTTTTGTTATTTAATTAAAGTTTTAATGATGAAACAGAATTGAGTCTTCAACTTCAGGCAAAAATTTTTTAGCCCATAATTAAAACGTCGACCGTAACTGCAATTTTCTCTCATTTCTTTCGTTTTCTTTTGTTCTTTTTTTTCTTTGTTTACAAAATGTATGAAATTGAATGAAAGAATGGTAGCATTGTTGGGAGAATAATTGTCTCTATGTAAGAGCATGAGAAAAAACGTCTTCAAAATAAAATTGATTTTATTTCTCGACCGCATTCTCTGGCATAATTTTATGTCAAACTGTGTGGAAAACAGCGTTCAGCCCCAGTTCTGTTTCATCATTTAATTGAAAATTTATTTCAAAACAACTAAAATGTTAATTAAATCCAAATTAAATTTTTAATTTTCTTCCAACAAAAAAAAAAAAAATTATTCAATTATAACATTAATTAAATTTAAATACGTTTTAAACTATTTTTATAATTGATAAAACACTTTTTTCCGTGTATACATAAGTTTAATATAACTAAAAGTTGTGATTTCAGACTTGATGAAGAATTGTTCACTATCTGTTACAGATTCCATAGAAAGTTCGCTTTAAAAAAAAATTATAGTTCTTGCTGAAGGGTATCAAAGATTCAGCACAGCCGAATTTAGCATTTTTACTTGTTGTGGTTTACGTTTGAAGGGAAATACAATAAAGAAAACAAAAATACACAAAAATTCCTTAAATAAATCCATGAAGAGTTGTGTCATTTGAGAGTCACCGAGTGAGGGTTTGTGTTATCATATATAATTATTTGTTTATTATTTCTCGCAAAGAGATTTTACGTTTTGATAAATATGTTTGTTTTTGTTAACGTCTCTTTGTGCGATGACAATACAAATGAAGGTGTTACATATAATTTCAAGTAATCACTCATGCTTTTAACAAACTCACCGTCTTTCAGGAAAAATAATACACCTACAACAAACGTACAAACAGGCCCATTAAAATACCTTCAGAATCATGCCGACAGCTTAATAATATAATTTTGTTTTCCTTTTTTGGTGTTTGTGTATTTCTCATAACTCCTTTTCAAAACCAGAATTAGTGTAATTTTTGTTTATTGAGCGTTTACATAACTGTGTGTATGTAATTGTAATTATACTTATTTATTTTTATACCCACCACCAAAAAATTTATTAGAGTTTTGTCATTCTATTTGTTACACATCAAAGTAAATCATCGGTGAACTTTAAATGTATGTACGACCTGGATCCTTGTTTAATTCTTAAACGATCCTGCGATGTCCGTGTTGATGGCACGATTTAGCTTAAAAGCGATCAAATTACTGGATTTTGATCATTAAATTGCAATTTAACTCAAACAAGAAATTTGTTATATATCGAATGCCGTAAGTTGGACCGAGGACTTTGGGAAGTGTAACTCGGTAATACACCCAGAGAAAATATATGTTTAAATTTGGTCACCTCCAAAAAAACTATTTTTAAAGAGAATTGCAAACATTTTATGTTTAAATTTAACCATACTATTGTCACCGACAAACATAATTTTGTTAAATTAGTCCTCCATCAAGAAGCCACAACCATATTATGGTTGCCTCTAAACATGTTATGGTTAAATATGACAATAATTTGTTTTCAAATTAACAATAGTATTTTCCTCTTTTCTAAGAGCAACATGCTTTGGTTGAAAATCAACCATGCTATAATAAGTGTTAAACATATTTTAGTTATTACTAACCAAAAGGTGTTTAGAGGCAACCATAATATGGTTGTGGCTTCTTGATGGAGGACTAATTTAACAATTATATGTTTGTCGGTGACAAAAATATGGTTAAATTTAAACATAATATGTTTAAAATTTTGTCTAAAAATAGTTTTGTTGGAGGTGACCATATCTAAACATATTTTTTCTCTACGTGTAGGAATTTCTAAATAACGGATTTGGCATTGAAAATTACCCAAGTATGTGAATTTTTAAACATGTATATAAGGAAACGGAAGCAGGGGATAAGTTAAAGTAATGTAAATGTTTGAGGTTGAAAAAATAATTAAGTCCAGTGTTTTACCTGTGATCCATGCAAATATTCTAAGGGAATACGGCTGAACGGAATACGGGATAAACTGAAACAATAAAATTTCCTTAACCCTTGGATGTCCTACATGGTCTGGCCAGACCATTTTTGACTTTCATATGCAATATCTTTTTTTATAGCAAAAGTATTAATAAACGAAGTCTATGAATTCCACAAGTAAGTTGTCCTGAATCGAATAAATCAAATTTGCAATAATTTGGATCATATTGAGGGCAAGAAAACCCTACTACATGAAAAATTTCGCTAAGTGCACCTTATGGTCTGACAAAGTTTACTTTGCTTATTCTGATAATTCTACTTTGTTGCCGTATTTGCGGTGGTACCAGCATACTTCATTTGATTCAGCGTGGATGTTGGGAAAACGTTGTTTTTAACTCAGCCGCCTTTTTGACAAGTAAGCCGATCTACTGTTATAGTGTTGATTGTGCTGAAGATACGGTTTCTGGCGCAGAAACTGCATTGACGTTTGGTGAATCGCTTACCTCAAATATTTTGTTTGCCAGTATAGCTTATTTGTCAAGCGGTTCACTAATTGTTTAAATAACGATACGCACATATGGTGGTAGCCGGCTCCTTCAGACATTTTTGAGCATGTTGTCGTTCATTTCGTTGTCGGCTAAATCTTGCATCTCGCGCAGAATTTCTGCTAGGCGCATGTCGTCAAGTTTTAAATCCTGTAAAAGCTTTTTTATGCCTTTTTGCTCTGAGACAGCATAATGTCCCCAGAGGCGTGCCTTCATTGTGTCGTACATGTTATCCACAGATTTAGGTTGATGGCTGCTGAAATTGTATGGTATGGTGTGTTGCCGTAAGTTATACCGGCGGCAGCAAACTGAGATTCTATTTGTGCGATCCATATAGAGGGTTCGTCATGTCAGAATGTAGGAATACGTGCTGACACTAATGCGATTTGCGCAGCTGCGTTATTGGCAACATGTTGTTGTCTGTTGGTGTCTGCAGCAGCCATTTCGGTAGTACCCACAATATCGTCGTCACCGACTAATAATTTATGTATCTTCTTATAAATTAGTATAATTAAAGTAGTTGTGATCATCCATTTAATTGTTCGGCATTTTAAAGATCGTTTCTTTTGAGAATCACGTCGGGGTCTTGAGTATGATGTTACGTGGTTTTAACAGAACTTACTTTATTTACAAAACAAAACAAAAATTGAGCATGTTATAATTCAGGGTTACACTTTTAGCTCATTAAAATCCTAACTTGCAAGCGGTACCGTGCCCGTCAAATTCAACTAATTCCCGTTCGTTGTTCGTTATTTGTAAAACCACAACCAAACGTTGCGGCAACTGTAACAAAGCTATGTGCCTTCAACTTGGCATAAAGACAAAAAATTAATATTTGGAATGAGTGTTAAACAGAATAATTTCAATATTTTACAATTATATTAAAATAAGTTCATAATAAGACTGATTTATTTTAAATAATCACAAAATATGTCAAAAATTTTTATTAGTTTACTTATTTGGCTGTGTTTTTCAATTAAAATATATAGGCCCCTATTATAAGTTACATTCGATAAACGATTTTCTCTGGCTATCGAACATCGACTATCGAATGTTAATTTGGTATTATGAGTTGAAATTCGTTGTGAATCGAATTTTTCAACGTAAGCAAATTTGCTTTCGACGGTGTAAATAATTTTAAAAAAATTGTTGATAATTTAAGTTTTGGTTAATTTATTACTTTTGGTGTGCAAATTCCACATTCTTAATTATTTTTGGTTATTTTATGCAGGTCTTAAGTCGACAGTAGTAACCATCAGTTGGAAAAGCTTGTATCCCTTATGGAACAAAATCCTGTGTTGGCAAAAGAATTTTTACAAAAGTTTAGGCTACAGGTACAGGCCAGTTCCAGTAAGCGTTTATCTTCATCAGATGAATCATCGTACCATAATTATGTCGTTGTCATGATTGATATTAGTTTAATTTTTAAAATTTGTTAACAAAAATTTTTTATTTAAAGTGACATCTGATAGAAAATGTACTACTGTGAATAAACTAAATCACAATAGTACTTTTTTTTATCGAATGTGGGCCATAATTCCAAATGAAAATTCGTTCGATCAACTAATTCGACTGATGTCGAAAATCGAATTAAGTTCATAATAGGCACCATAAAGTTGAATTGTAATAAATATCAATACTTTGTAAATTTGAATTAAAAGTTTATGTATTAAAATTTAAATCCATGTAAATTAAGACTATTTTAATTAAAATGAACTGAAACTTATGTATTTGAATTAAAACCCATTTTAGTACTTACGGAATTATTCCGAACCTCTTTGGCTATTTGCGAACCGAAGACATGTTGACATCTAAAAATAAATTTGTGTATCGAGCACTTAGCCCATAGCGACAGAGCGAGCAAGTCTCTTATTATCCTATAAAAAGAAACTAAATACTGAAATAAAAATTGTAAATTTAATCCTACTTAATACGTACCTACTTAAAACCCTTAATCAAAATCAATCAGTTACTTTACCTTAAATCTATTTTACAGTAAACTTGGAATCATTAAACCCTAAGCATACTCCCCCGTATTTTATTTAAAAAGGTTGTATTTCTAGTCCACATAAAACAAAACGGTAAATAATACATAGCTTAATTAACTCTAACTCTAGCTCTAACTCTAACTCTAACTCTAACGCTAACTCTAACTCTAACTCTAACTCTAACTCTAACTCTAACTCTAACTCTAACTCTAACTCTAACTCTAACTCTAACTCTAACTCTAACTCTAACTCTAACTCTAACTCTAACTCTAACTCTAACTCTAACTCTAACTCTAACTCTAACTCTAACTCTAACTCTAACTCTAACTCTAACTCTAACTCTAACTCTAAATGTAACTCTAACTCTAACTCTTACTCTGACTCTTACTCTAACTCTAAATCTAACTTTACTCTAACTCTACTCTAACACTTTATCTGACTTTATCTTAAGTTTATTTCTTACTCTGCCTTATCTTCACTGTATCACTTATCTATCTAATTCATTTCAACTTTATTTATACACAAACTCTGCTCTAATTCTTCTATAACTATATTTGAATTCTTTTCTAATTACACTTTAACTTCTCACTAAGACTGATGTAACTCTACTCTACTGTAACTATATCTCTATTCTTTGCAATTAGCCTTCTCTAACTTTGCTCTATTAATTTAAATCCACATTGAGGCTGTTAACAATAAAACCATTTTTAAAGGAGTTTATGTAGCTAAAATATTTTAAATATATTGACAGGATATGTGAAATAAATAATACGTAATATAGTTATTAATTTTTTCCTAGAAATCTTAAATTTTATTTGTATCGATGCAAAAATCTTAAGTTATAATGTGTTGCGTATGAAAATCATGAGGCAGTCATAATATGGCCAATTAAAAAATTCACATATGGGTCTTTTGTTTCCTTCACTACACATAAATGCGAGAAATATCCTTATTCTTAATTGGCTTCTTCGCAATTATTTTTATACAAATATTTTTGTAGTTTTCTTGTTTAAGCCCACAACTTAAAAGCAAAAATTGCAGTGCTATATGTATTTCTGTGTCTTTACTTTCAGTCTTGTTTGCATCCCTACGACCCTTAACGTCATTACGGCCCATTGCTAATTACAAACCCATTTTCATTTAAACTTTTTTTAATTGCCATTTTGTAATCAATGGCTGTTGGATGGCAATTAAATCGAAATAATTGCACGCCTTTTCTTAATAAGTAAGAGCAAAGAGTATGAAAAAATAAGATATCTTTTTTGCATAAACGCAACTGATGAGATATTTAGTTAAAATTTAATTTGAGATAATTTAAATGTTGAACCCGTTATTTCGGTGCAGTGATGTTAAGAGAGATTACAGTCAATGCATAATGAATGCATTACACATTTATTTTGATTATTTAAGGTGAAGGAATTAACTGATTTTGTCTATAAGTTCTGCGTTGATATCATATAACTCCAACTGCTGAGAAGCACTCAAGTACGGAAACGATACTTAAACAGTTTCGAAGCATTTTTAGTTGCAAGAAATCCCATTCCAAGCGAAAACTTAAATTCAAAACTATATATTTATTTAAGTAAAAAAGTTTATGTGCATATATTTTGCGATTAAATATGTATTTATATGCAAATTTTCCAGATATTTTTTTATATTTTTATTTACCCAATCAAATGCGTTTTCTTCTTATACGAGTATCATAACATTTTATTAAAACACAAGTAAGAGTGATATAGTCGGCTGTGCCGAATCTTGGATACCCTCCACCGACAGTTTGAATATACGGACGTCAGTATTTAAATTCGTCGTAGTTTAGACCAATCCATATGTAAGATTATTACCGACAATCAGAAAACTTTGAGCTTTTATTCCTAGTCAAATTAAACTTAATTGGAACAAATTTGAGTAAAATATCATGATTCGTATCAGTTTTAGCCAAACAAAAATTATTTTCGAGAGGCGAATTCCTATTGGACTCATGGTAAATCTGCCGAGTGATTTCTGGTATTTAACATATAAATTCAATTATATTTCAATATAGAAATAAAATTTTTTAACACGTTGGCTGCCACGTCGCACAGTGTGACTTTTGTTACTTTTAGGATGCCAAAAGAAAAAAAAAATTGTTCTCCGATTTTAATAATTTTAGGCTATGTAATAGTAATATGTACAACTATTACGAATATGTACTCAAAAGCAATCAAAAAAACAACAATTAACATGATAACAGCTATCAAACTTGTGTCACTGTGACAAGTGTAGTAAATCTGTCTATAGTATTAATTTTTTGTTGAGCTTTGCGGTGGCATTACTTTTGTTTGGCAAAATATTTTTACAAAAGTCTTTTTGCTTTAATTAAGTTGGAACCTTTTCTATAAAGACTGGTAAGTTTTTGAAGCATTAACGTTATTATATTAATTTTTAATCAATGAAAATATGCAATCACTAAAAATTGAGTGATTTCCAAAATGTTTGTTTTTCGATAGAGAAAAACTTGCATGATTCTGTAGAATTATGTTAAGTGATTATATGGAGATTGAAGGTTTATATATCTAGTTTTAGATTCAACAATAAGTTTTTGCTTCTTTTTGCTCCTTTCTGCGATATTTTGAAAAACATCTAGAATTGAAAGTATTTTGGATTTGTTGCACAGATTACTCATATCGTCAGACACCTTTATATGCAGCTTGCGGAAAGCGACTAAGACAAAGCGACGAACATAACCAAAGTAAGTTATTAGCTTATTATCCGTACCGGAATATGTAAATGATATTGACGCGTAGCACGTTTTCATGCGACACCCAGATGTTACCCTGAGGCCACGTCGCACATTTTCGTACGACACCCAGATCTTACCCTGAGGACACGTCGCACATTTTCGTACATTTTAATATGGAATTTTACATGGAATTTTAATTCTCTGGCATGTGGTGAAAATTTTGGTGTATTTCTTATGGCCGCTGTGTATCTTTAATGGTATTCTTTTGGATAATAAAAAAGTGGGAAATTTAAATTTGTCTTTATTAATTCTTTTAAAAATCAATTCAATTATGAGCAAACAAATTTAAAAATATATATGTATTTAAATTCAAATGGCGATCAGTAAAACAATAAACTTAAAATTAGAAATTCAATTTGTTAATGGAAATCAGTGCAAAAATAATGAAAATTTATCAAAATTAATTCTTCTGGTGGGAATATTTAGGAAAACATTCTACACATAGTTGCGGTTTATTGGGGGCATATTGGCCAGTAGGTGGTGGTCCTTTTTAAGCTCTTTATGGCTGTTACCCTATCAGAAGATTTTTTTGACATGGCATAACACAATACGCAAGCACGCCTTATTGTTCTTCCGTTATCGTCCTTTCTTTTTTCTATGTAATGTTTTCCTTTTGTTATGGGTTCTGGAGACATGGGTCCTGCCGACACTTGGTTATTTAAATTTGTTTGTTTATAGCCATTTTATATATTATAGAGTCATTTACGACAGACAATCCAAGTAACAGTTGAAAAGCCACTTTGCGGTACAACTTAACACCTCTTCTGAGAGTGGTGGCGTAGGAGGTCATTTGATCGGATATGTCAACACCTAATTTGGCTTAATTGTAATCAATAACAGCAAGTGGTACTGGTGGATGGTTCATTACTGTCTACATTTGGATGCCTCGATGTGGCTACCATTACAGGGGGTGTTTCGTCGAAAGAATCCTAACATCTCTGGTGTACTTCCACTTTAACACAACAGCTCCATTTTCCTTCTCACGGGCTACCATCTCGCCTTTTTTCAGATTAGCTTTCATAACTTCTGCCGGACAATTATTTTTGTTGGACCGTAATGTTCCAACAAGGTGGGTATTTTGATGTAGCATGGAACGCGCAAGTTCATAGCTAGTATAATAGCTATCCACAAAAAGGTTACGGCCTTCTCCTTTCATAAGACAAGAAAGTTCTTCACAAACTTTTTGTGCAAGACCAGTTTCTCTCACGCCTGTGGCGATCTTGCCCGAGTACACTTTTGCTGGCCAACTAAATCCCTCCTGAGTGCACAACATAAAAAGTTAAACCCCATATGGGTGGGTCTTGTTCGGAAAGTATTGACGGAATCTCAATCTTCCTCTCCAAGGTATAATGCTTTCATCAATGACAATGTTTTATCCTGGCATGTAAACTTTCTGGAAATTAGCCTGTAGCATGTCTGAAATTGGGCTTATTTTGCCTAGTTTATCTCCTGAAGGAAGAGCTCGATTGTATGAAAAATGTATGAAGTTTAACAAAAGTCATCCTAGTCATGATTTTCCTCATGTTCATCATCAAAAACATTAAACCCTGGTAGCCAATTAATATCAATTTCAGAATCGTATCTTGAAAAATCTCCATCGTCGTCATCGCTGTCCGAAGTTATCACATCTTGCAAAATATCTGCAATCTCGCTATCTTTTACATTTCTTCGCGTCATTCTATAAATTATTTTAAAACTGAAAAAGAATAAATAAATAAATAATAAAATAAAACAAAAATATCAAATACAACTCAAAAACTACAAAAAATTACTGTCGCTCATTGTTTTATTTTCTCCCAGGCCATGTCGCACGAAAATGTGCGATACAAAAAAACCGTTATAACTGCAAAATTTGGGACCAAAATAAAGTCGCGAGTTATCAAAAATTATTTTCGGGAATGATATATTTTATTAATAATTTATTTAATTAATGATGTGCTAATAATCCCATCATGCGCATTTCGCTGGTTGCTTAGGACAGCTCGTCAGGAAACTTTTTCCCAATACTTTAGAAAAGCTAAAAATATTATACAAGTAAGACCATAAAGTGAATAAGAATTTTAAAACACTCAAGTCAAAACTTATTCTTAGGCATTACGAAACAAAAAAGAACAAAAATAAGATGTTGGCCTCAGGTGACCAAAATTGTTAAATGAAATTGCTACTGAACGATCAAAATTCTATAAAGGCTTTGGCAGCCAGCGTTTTAAAGTTTAAAAGTTGTTTTCAGAAGGCTGCTTAATATGGGACTCAGGTTAATTAAGGACCGACTATTACAAAGTTGCATGGTATTATTTCTGGCCATATGAAGCTAAATTGGACCAAATTTTACCACAACATCAATATCTGCTACGGTTATAGGTCCATTAAAATAATTTTCCAGAGTAGAAATTTAATGGACGATATGTTAAATTGTGGACCGAACTTTGCGACATATTCCATTGCAATTAAAGGCCTTATGAAAATACAAAAGACCAAATTCTGCTACAAAAAGATTATTCGTTACACAGAGAAAAATAAAATATTGTCTCTAATCACCAAATTCATAGAATCAAGCAAACAATTCGTTAATTTTGTACGTTATACCAAAATAATTATATAGATTACTTAAAATTTAAAATTGTGCATATGTTTTTAATTAAATGATATTATTCAAAAAAATTTGACATTTCAAATAATATGTTCATTGATTTAATTAAATAAAGCTCAGGTTTTGACGATTCCCAAGAACAAGTTTAAAATATTTTATTTTGAACGAAAAAATCATTTAAGATTTTTTGTTATTTAATTTATATTTTCATTAAAAATATATATCAAAACAACTGAAATTTTTACAATTAAATCAAAATAATGTTGTTCATTTTCTTTCAACTAAAAAAATAATTGATTCAATTATCACATTTATTAAATTGAAATTCTTTTTAAACACTTTTTTAATTGATAAAAAACTACTGATAGTTTTTTCTATGTACGGCTTAAGGCGTAAAAAAATCTTTTCCTAGAGTAGGCTTCGTATGGGCCGATTTTCTCAAAATTTGATAGTGTGATTTCTAGTCGTATAAGACGCTTACAGTCTTAGGCATACTAAACTGTTTTTCGCGACTAGGCTTTATATGGGGCCGATAGTAAATTATGGACCGATTTTCACGATAGATTTCCTATCGTACGAAAAAAATAAAATATTGTCTCTAATCACCAAATTCATACCAAATTCATAGAATCAAGCAAACAATTCGTTAATTTTGTACGTTATACCAAAATAAACGAATTTGTGCAAAGTCTCATACCATTCCGTGCATTATTTCACCATTGTGTTAGTTTTTTAGGGTGGTGGTTCCTTATTTTGATTCATATACTCACAATATTCTGTACGTAAAATTAACTGAAATTGTAGTATAAAATAAATGAATATTTTGTTTTTTTTTTCTATCCTCTTACAACTACAATTCGTGTTGAAAAAAACACAGCCAATTGTAGGGGAATGTAAGAAAGAAAAAATTCACTATTTATTGTTGTGTCTTTGTTGAAGCTTTGATATTGTTACAGGTAGAGCTGAGTGTTTAAAATTCTTATTCACTTTATGGTCTTACTTGTATAATATTTTTAGCTTTTCTAAAGTATTTGGAAAAAGTTTCCTGACGAGCTGGCCTAAGCAACCAGCGAAATGCGCATAGAAACTAGCTTTCCCACAACAATAAATTTCAGTGTTTTTTATCATAAATTGGGATTATTAGCACATCATTAATAAATGAATTAATTAATAAATATTTCATTCCCGAAAATAATTTTTGAATATCCATTTATTTTTAACGAAAAGTTCATTTAATTTTTACTGTCAAAAATTTAACTGCGAATTTCCTAAAAACAAATGCATTTTCATTTACTATCAAAAATTAACAGACAAATTTCGTAAAAATAAATTCATTTTCAGTTATTTTATGTAATTCATCTGTCCGCTTGTTATTCTAATGAGAGAGAGAGAGAGATAGAGAGACAGAGAATATTAATTTTTATTTACTTACCCCGTTAAACATGTTTGTTTTACTTTTGTAGTACTGACCACTTTGATTACAGAAGAAATTTCAATTATAAGACACCATCAGAATGCCCGATATGGTATTCGCAATTATTTTACTTTGAAAATTTGATGTATTTAACTAAATAATTTTAACAAATAGAATATGGGAATTTCCTACACAAAACAGGCAAATCGTTTTTTACTTTTACTTTTTGCCACAGATCTATAAATAGATAACTGAAACTTTATTTTTTGGCAGTTAAATTATATAAAATAACTGCAAATTCATTCGTTTCTACGGAATTTGTGGTTAATTTTTTATGGAATTCGCTGTTGAATTTTTGACAGTAAGAATTAATTAACTTCTCGTTAAAATTAAATTAATAGTTGTTTTGAATTTAATTTTTATTTAATTTTAAATACAGAATACTTTTACTTAATCAACAGACAATGTTAAATGCAACCGTATTATCCGTATTAATGTGCACTTAGTTTTTTTGAATAAATGTTAGAATCAGTTAAAAAAAATTAGCTTGGAGTTTTTAATGTTTATGTATTTCAAATTGACTAAACACGGAATACTTCTTGAACAACATACACTCCGTAACTGGAATAATATTGTGAGTGTAGCTCTGATCCTACTGCTCCGACTGTGCTGTATTTCAATCCCAAATTGCTACGGAATACTAGAAGCAATTTGACACCAAGTTTGTTCTTTTCCTTTAAGTTTTTCGAAAGTGAGCGTTTCTAAACTGATGGACAGACAGACGGACATAGACTAAGAATTACTCAAGGACCCAGAATATATATACTTTATGGGGTCTAAGATGAATAGTAAAAAAGTTTCACACGGAATGACAAACTTAGTATATCCTCAATCACCGTTAGTGGTATAAAAAATATGTATGTATATATTTCTGGTTGTAAGTACATTATAATTTATTTTTCACCAACATTGACGTGACTTTCAGCCGCAATACTATTAACAACATAAATATGGTATATTTTGATATTTTTTGCTGTTTTCACAAAAATTTCAGTAGTGTCATATATATTGATTGAATTTTTGCAAACATCCAAACCAGACATGGGCATTGCCAATTACTTTTCAGGTACCAATAAAATTACGTATAATTGGTATTTGGGTAATAACAGTGAGCAATAACAAATTAAATTAAATTTTTTAATTTGAAACTCGCAATTGCAAATTACAATTACACTCACAATTAATTGGTAATTAGTATTTGTCAATTACCAATTACTGTTTTAAGTAATTGCTAAATACCAATTAACAATTACACTTAATTGGTAATCGGACCTGAAAATAATTACAAAATTTAATTGGCTATGCCCATGTCTGATCCAAACCCAACACCGAATATTACAATTCCAATCGAACATTTTTTGTTTTTTTTTCTCTAATACAAACTAAAACTAAAAAACTACTGAAATTTGTTTAGACATTTTTCGCTTTTTTTTTTTAAGAAGATAAGAAATATGAATTATAAGTTAAAGGAATGTCATTTAATTTGCTTGAAAACTTAAAGATCCCTTATATATTAAAATATTGCAAGAATGGAATTGTTTTATGGAAAAAGCATCAAAGTAGTTTTGCATGCTAAAAGAAAAAACTTTGAGACGAAATCGTTTTCGAAATTAACCGGTTCGTCTTAAATTTCGTTTAAAAAGAAACTGGTTCATTTGAAATGTCGCTAGATCTGTATCGGTATATAAAGAAAACCTTTAGAGCATTATATACATTTAACCAGGTTATTTATTAGAATCGCATTAAAAATGTAACGGGCCAATAGGTATCGCATAAAAGCTTAGCCGGCTTATATATGTACTTAGAATAACATTACAATTGAACCGTCTGTTTTTGGATCGCAGTAAACTTTAATCGGTTCACTAAAAACCGCACGGAAATTAAATGGGTTATTTTAGAATCGCTTCAACGGGTTAATTAAGATTCACGTGAATATTAAACTTGAATATTGGGTTTTACAAGATAGTGTTACTAAAAACCAGCTCGACGACATATGTATCAGCAAGAAGTGGCTACGATCGCTTTTGGATGTTTGTTACAAGCTTTTAAGTCGCAACAATCTGGCTTAAAGTTCTTGCTGATAACAACAAGAGCGCATTAGGCCTCCTATACAGAAAAGATTTAGCTAAATATGCCGGGGCTTGCACTAGATTCAGATCATGATTTAAAAATTATGTCTTTTTAATTCCTTTTGAAAGTTGCTTCCAAAAACACAATAGATTCAAACCAAGATTTTTTCCAAATAATTTTAGGGTTGATTTTTTTCCCCATTATCGGTAATTCTTTTTTACTTGCTTATTTATAAAAACAAAAAATTTTAATGCGCTCCATGTTTTGTATTGTAAAGAGATGTTGCCGCATTGAAAATAAAATGAAGCAACATAACAAAAATACGAATGGGTGCAAAGAAAAATATAAGAAGAGGCACATAGATCAGAAAACGTGTTTTTTTCTCTACCCCGCTTGCTTCACTACACCGTTCGCCTACAAACACCAAAAATCATGTCTTAAAAAACATGGAACCGCGTGTATATATAACATAGAGGAAAAAATTCTTGCCAAGGCCGGTTATGCAGAGAAGTTTAAATGAGCAATATCGTACAATAGGTGTGCAAATTATGCACACGCCGTTGAAGGCCGATCTGAACAGAAGATTTAATTAGTGATTCTCGATTTTTAAATTTAAGATTTTCAAATTCGGGATTTTAGGTTTCGGGTTTATAACGCCAACCGAAATAATTACGTATGCGAAAAAATGGTTTGTACGAATTTTTAAATAAGAATTTCAAATTAAAATATTTTATTATGTTCTGGGCCTTTTTAAAATTTTTTGGATATAATTTCCATTTTATCTTTTGGGCCATTTTTCGTTACGGCAATTTTTCACACGTTCCCTTGGGCGATTTTGCTTCCCAAAAACAAAATGAAATAAGTCCCCAAAAAAAGTACAGAAAGAAACAACAACGTTTTTTGAGGAGTAATTTCTTGTTTATTTCATATGAAATAAGTCCCCCAAAAGGATGTAATGAAATAAAACTTTGGGGACTTATTTCCTTTTTAAATTACATATTTTAAAAGTCATAATGATGGCAAACTGTGTTTTGTTATATTCACAGCATTCATTTACCATACATAAAAAAGGGAATAGTATTAAAAACTGTAATTTCAGAATCCTAAAAAAATTAGGATTATGTTTAAGTCCCGAATTTCATAAATCGGAATATTCATGTCAATCTAACATTCCAGTAAAGTTAGAGAAAAACTGCATTATTTTGACCAAACACTACGAATTACGTTACATGAGAGTTATTTGAAGTTGAAACAACTTGAAATTGATGTAAAATCAATTTAATATGAGTGTGAAATAACAGTAAGGAGAAACTTAATTTTAGTATAATTCTAAGCACTTACCCCTCCAGAACCAAGAAGATATATATATATTACGGCCGTTCGATTTGAAAGGACGCAAAAAAATCGCCCACTAACTTTGTATGGCCGACCCTTCCTTGTCACTTGATCGATTTTTAATTCGAGCCGCATAGTGCACATATTTGTTATTTTTTTTTTTTTTTTTTTAAGAAAAATTTGCAAGGAAAACATCTGTCAATTTACTCGGTTACGTATGAGTATTATTTAATTCCAATTTATAAACATTCATACGCCACGTAGTACAACAAATAAATCAAACTTTTAAAAAAGCAATAAGCGAAAAAATAATACTTTTTGTAAAAGTAGTGATTTTTCTGAAGAAAGTCATGTAAAATAAGGATTTTTTCTAAAATTTTGGCTTGTTGTAGAATAAAGTGATTTTATTTTTATAATTAATCTAACTTTCTTGAAAAAATGTGCAGAAAGTTTACGGACTTTTGCCTTTTTTCACTTCTTGTGAAAGGTATGTAGAATCATCAAAGTTATGTAAAATCATCGCGATGCATTGTTGGCATTGATGACATTGACTGTTCGTCTTCTCTCAAAATGTTGATCGTGCATAAACACTTTGAGGCGTAAAAGTGACTATTTCCTAAAAAAAAGTAACTTTTTTCAAAAGTCCGTAACCTTTCACCACATTATTTAAAGAGTATTTATAAAAAACAATTTTTGTTTTACAAAAAGTCACTGTATTCTACAACAAGTCAAGAATTTTAGAAAAAATGAATAATTTTACATGACTTTCTTCAGAAAAAGCCCAAATTTTACAAAAAGTTTTTCGCTTATTGCTTTTTTAAAAGTTTGAATTAATAGTTGTACCACGTGGCGTATGAATGTTAATAAATTGGAATTAAATAATTCTCATACGTAACCAAATAACTTGACAGATGCTTTTCTTGCAGATTTTTCTTAAAAAAAAAAGATAACAAATATGTTATCCAAAGTTAGTGGGGGTCGGTCATACATTAAGACTCGTTTGGGGCACTTAAATTGTGTCAAAGTGGGATTTTTCAAAATATGACCTTTGGGTCAAAATAAGGAACATCATAACTAATTTTAGACGTATGGTTCCTTGGGCAAAGTTTCTTATTTTGATCCCAGGAATACGATTTTCCTTGTCGGTTGGGCGATTTTTAAATCGACCTGCCCTAATATATATATAATTATTTATTTTCCAGTTACACCTGTTTCGCTTTAATTGTATTCCCTCTTTGTTTATAGAAGCACTCTCAATTAAAAGTCACCAGCAGAACGGACCGAAGGTTTTCATCATCATTCTACTTTGAAAATTTGATGTATTTAACTTAACAATTAATAAATTTTTATAAATTATTTTAAACATGAAAGCATTTATTTTAAATTATTTTAAAAATACATTTTATGGATTCAATAATGAAGAATGTTATTCTAACATTATTAATTTAAAACTAATATGAAACAATGATAATTTTAAATAATTCCATACTTTTGCAGTATAGTGTCGAATTGATGCATATAGAATCCTTAGAAAACTAAGCGAATTCATTAAAAATCGTAAGAGAGCTAAATATTGGGTATGTTCGTAAATGCATTTGTTGAGCATCAGTGAAGCTTAATATTCGTAAAAGCATCACTCGTAAGAAACTTGGCATCACTCCCATGTGTCAAAAGTTTTTGATGCAGTGATGCCGCAGCTCTGCAGCAAATTTTTGTAATTATTGTATCAGTTTATTTTCTGATGCAATAACTTTTAACGTAAAATAAATCGTTTTATTTTTTTTTTGCCGATTTTTCTTATATAAGAAAACTGTCACATTTCGGTTCAATATTTTCAATAAAATTTGTCATCACTATAGTTGATAACATTTTTCTTATTATATTATGTTCGCTAATGAAACTTTTGCAATTTGGCTCGTGCTCAAAAATTCAAACTTTGCACAGCTGTTGTGCTGCAAAAAATCATCACAAGTACAACTGGTGATCACGCATCAGCAAAAAAATTCGCACCATTGCAGCACTTTTTATGCATTTACGAAAGTAGCATCGAACCGTCTTAGCGCTAGAAACTAAACAACATCAAATGGATAAAAACACAAATTTATGAGTACACTCCTTTGCATCTCTGCTGAAATTAAACAAAGATTTAAAACAAATACACTTTCAGTAAAACATGTCAGTGTTATGCTTATTGCTCTCTGCATATCAAGTAAAAAATATATTCGATGCCTAGCAATGAAAAAAAAACACAAAGCAAACCACTCTCCGAACCTTCCGAAAAATACTCTTAAAATTTGTTTGCTTTTCCTGGTAGTTTTTGGCCATATATTATTTACAGTTCATAGCAAAAAATTAAGCAAAACATTTAACAAAAACGTAAAAACTAGATGAGATATGAAAAAAAAACGTTAGGGGGATTTTGGAAAAAAAAAAAAAAAAACCAGTAAGAAATTTTAATCGGTCACATCGACCATGTGATACCTTTATTAAAAGAAATTAAAAAGAAATTTTCGATAGTGTACCCTATTAAGGACTCATTGAAAATCATGGACCCACAATTGCAAAATGATCTTATGAGGTTAAGATTCACATAAAATTTATTTGTGCCGAACATTATTAAGATATCTTCATGTATATGAGATTTGCTCACCTTTAAAGGATTTTCGGTTGGGAGTTTATATGGGATCTATGATTAATCTTGGAACTACTAGCACAATATCCTACGAGTATAATTTTCATAATATAAAAGCCATCGTAAATATATGTCGGCCAATTGTTATGTCAATACCAACATTTATAAGGAAGTTATGGCATTAAAAGCTATTTTCGGGAGCAGTATTTCCATGAGAGCTATGGTCGAATATAGACCGATTCCAGTCAAATTTAGTAAGATGATTTAAATAGCAATAAAATAAATTTGGACGAAAATTTAATCTTAATACCAACATCATAAGATGGTCTATGGGTACAAACACTCTATTCCGGAAAGAAGCTTATATGGGGGCTATGTGAAGTAATGGACCGATTTTCACCATTTCAGTAGACTTGGTCCCTGTAACAGTTATATCATATTTTTCAAATTTCATCAAATTATCACCGACATTGTGGCCTGAACTTTGCGCCCAACGTTTATGTGGACAGCCAGCCGGCCGGACGGTCATCGTTAGATCGATTAAAAAAGTAAATCTAAATTGATCGATTTACTAAAACATGGATATAAGAAAGGGGTGCCAGATAATTTTGATAAAAAAATCGGCATATTTAAAAATAATATCCATTTTAAGAACACTAAAACAAATTTTTATCAAAAATTATTTTCGGGAATGAAATATTTATTATTAATTAATTCATTTATTAATGATGTGCTAATAATCCCAATTTTTGAATGAAAACACTGAAATTTATTGTTTTGGGAAAGCTAGTTTCTATGCGCATTTCGCTGGTTGCTTAGGCCAGCTCGTCAGGAAACTTTTTCCAAATACTTTAGAAAAGCTAAAAATATTATACAAGTAAGACCATAAAATGAATAAGAATTTTAAACACTCAGCTCTTACATGTAACAATATCAAAGCTTCAACAAAGACACAACAATAAACCGTAAATTTTTCTTTCTTACATTCCCCTACAATTGGCTGGTTTTTTCCAACACGAATTGTAGTTGTAAGAGGATAGAAAAAAAAACAAAATTAAAAAAAAACAAGTTGCTTAAATAAAGCAGCTTGCCATTTCATATTTTTATTAACACAAAAAATGACAAAACAGAATAATTCAGTATTAACTTATATACACAGAAAAAATTATTGCTAAAATATTTTCAAGCAAACCCATGTTTAAAATTTTTTTTAATTTCAACAAATTTTGTTGACTGTTTCTATAAATATTTTTGTTTGATTTTTATTTTAGCAACAAAAATGTTGGCAACTATACAAAAATATGATATACGCGCTATTCGTTTCAAGTTTTCATTATATTTGTATGAAATATTTAACGCTCTTTGAAGTGGTCGTTTTTTTAATTATTTTTTTTTTTGATCGTATGCAACATTACTTTAAGCGAAAAAAATTAACAACAACAAAAAACAAATACAGTCTATTTTTGAACGCATTAAAAAAGTACAACAATAAAAGACATGATAAAATAGCGAGGCGAAGTTTGTTATTAAGGCAATAACAAAAGTAGGTAAAAAAGATCCAATGCTAGTGTTGCCACAAAAACAAAACTAAAAAAAACTGAATATTTTGGTTGGTTTCAAAGTCGATAAAAAAAATCCCGTATTCTATTTTATTTAATTTTTTAGTTAAATACATACATCATATTTTGAAAATAAAATGATGATGAAAACCATATCAGGCCGTAATGCTGCTGTTTTTAATTGCGATTTCTTCTGTAGCCAGGGAAAGAATACAGCGACAGTGAGGGGGAAAGAAACATTGTGTACAACAAGAAGAATGGTGTTCGGAAATTATTAAAAAAAAATGTGTCCCAAGGCTCTTCACTGATTCAGCAAAATTATTTGTTTTTAAATTTGTATAAAGTTCAGTAAACTTTTTTGTTTGATTCAGCTAAATTATTTGTTTGAAAATTTTTTTAATATCAAACACAAATTAAACCAATATTAACAACTATTTGTTTGAAAAAA
Source organism: Pollenia amentaria (assembly GCA_943735925.1). NCBI lineage: Eukaryota > Metazoa > Arthropoda > Insecta > Diptera > Polleniidae > Pollenia > Pollenia amentaria. Next base: position 166,132,362 of record OX031009.1, read on the forward strand.
TCCAACTTTTTTCAATAAACGAAATGCAAAATTAATTGTTTGAATATGGGCATTTCCATGAGAATGTCAACCACGACTTTAAAAATAAATAGCCTTGAAACTATTTTTCGAATATGGTAGAAAGTAAAAAAACACTCAAACTTTACTATGCAAAGGGGTTTACAGCTTATTACAATTTTTAAAGAGCAAAAAATAAAAGTTAAAACTGACTATCTCTTTGATTCATTTTTAGTAACTGCAATCAACAATTTTCACTTTTCTGCCGATTAAATACAGCTACTGGTAACATTGGTATTATACCTTAAAGTTAATGTTACAACAACAATGAACAAAATTCACGAGGAGAGACCAAATATATAGTTTGATTAGCGGTATATTTTTTGGTTTGCTGCACCCAAAGCATTCAAATGTCACGTGGTGCGAAAACATCGTTTGTCTATGTCATTGGAATTTGATCAGTCGTACGTGTTTCAAAATAAAAGTTCAAAGCAAGATATTTGTTGCAAAAAAATATTGACCGGAATTTTTTTTTTAAATAGGTATAAAAAAAATTTATAAGCTGTTAAACGTCGTCACGTACGATATTGTATTACTATAAATTCAACTAAATGTATCATCTTATTATGTTGGTATTAGGTTGAAATTTGATCAAAAATTATTTTTTTGCAGTCTTAATGATCTAAACAAATATAATTGGTATCGGTCCATATTTGATCATAGCACTCATTCAAATACTACTCCAGAAAATAGCTTTTAATGTTGTAACTTTCTAATAAATGCTGGTATTGACATACAAATTGGCGACAATAACTTTTACGACAAGTACTATGTCGTGATAAAATGTTGTGCTGGTAGGTCCAAAATTAACTATAGGTCCCATATAAACCCCCTTCCTAAAATCGCTGAAAGGCAAGAAAATCTCATATAGATGAAGATATCTGAATAATATTCGGCACAAATAACTTTTATATAACTCTTAACGTCATATCATAATTCTGTTCCGGCGACCATGATTGGCGATGGGTCAAAAATAGGGACACTCAAAAATTTGTTTTTAAAATATTATGGTGTATTATATGGTCGGGCTATACTTTCTGACTTGTTTGTTTTCAGTTTTTGTATGCACATATTTCCCAAAAATATATTTTATATCTTGTAAATACTATAAGAGAAAAATCTGTCACGTACGGTATGTCACGTACGACATTACATTTGGTTCATTATAATAACATCCAGAAATTTTTTTTTTCCAATTACGGATTATAACGGAAAAATATATGGATTAATGCAAAAAATTTAAAAAAGGAAAAATACATCCCACAATTCGCAGATTTTCGGATTTTTTAACATTCACCCCAAAATCACTTCCGTTTTATGTCACGTACGATATACACCTATTTTGCTAGGTATTTTGGACAACAAGGTTTCGAATGTAATAATTTTTTTTTCATATATAGTACCCTCTAAAAGAAAGATAAAGATTAATAAGTTTTCCAGTTACTACTATTTGCGCAAAAACTCCATCGCACCGAAGGCGTACAAATGTCACATACGATGACATGGAAATGCCCATATGCGAATTCGTTTGTAGATCCTGTTTTAAACAATAAACATCTGCATTAAACTTAATAATGATGTTCATGAAACTTTCTTTATAATTTTGTATTTGCTTCGATTGTATTCAGTAAAATGAATAACTACGAAATGAAAGCAACAAACATACGAAATTTAAGAGACAAGTAAGATGCAGTTTTTTGTTCACTTAAGCAAGAGAATATGAATACTAACAACTCTGAATCAAAACAACCACTGAATAAATGTCGAATAAGTTCATGGAAAAACACATTTATTTTAAAGTCAGTATTGCCAGTTGAAAGAAATGAAAAATATTAGGAAAGATAAAAAAACAAAAATAACCATGAAGAGTAAAATCAACAAGATAAGTAAGTTCATTAATATTAACATAATAAAAATAATAAAAATTTGACTTTGTTTTCAATGTAAATTTTTAAGCTTAAAAAAAATTTCATTTTATTTTCAAAAACATTTTTAGCAATGTGTTTTGCTTGGAAGCACATAAAAAAGTTGTTAGGAAAAAAATTAAAATTTAATTTAAAAATTGCTTTACAAATTACATTTATTATTGTAAAGGTAAAATAAAAGAAAAAAATTACATAAATTTACTAAGTGGCAACATTGCTATTGAATATTTATATATAAAAAAATGAGAGAGAGTGAAAACTTTAAAACAAAAGTCGTTTCATTGAACAAAGTCTTTGTGTTTGCCATATGAAACGAAATGTGTTTGCCAGTAGCACGAATAAAACAACAGTTTGTTCAGTGGTCTGAATTTTGTTTGAATACGAACTTCATTGAATAAATATTTCAGTATGTTCATGAATGAAGTTATTCATGCAGCCCTTTATTACACAATTAACATTTTTTTGTTTGAATTGGAAAAATAATTTTTTCTGTGTATAAACCATACAAAAATATAACAATGAATGAAAACGAATAGTCTTATAAATAAATTGTAGTTAATTTAAAAACATTTTGTAAATTAAGTTAAAATTGTTGTTATAGTTGAAAAAGTTTTTTCAACATTTTATTTTAACAAATATTTTGTTGATACTTATTTGAGTGTAATAGTTAAATTTAATCAATTTTAATATCAACATCAAAACAGTTTGCATTATTTAATTTTAAGTAACCTTTAGAAAAAAGATTTGCTTGCTTGGATTAATTTCGAAATTTGGTTTTATTAGGGTTGACATGGCTAAAAATTCTATCAATATTTGAGGAAGAATTTGGAAGGACCATAATGTGTTATATAAATTTTGAGAGCACTGGAAATACATCTGTAGAATCTCCTTAAAAATTTTAACCCTCTAAATTCAGAGTCTAAATTTTTTTTCCTTTTCAAAAATAAAGCTGGGCAACTTTTTCAGAATATCGATAAAGAAATATTTTCCTTTTTCATAATTTTGTTAGGGTCAATCATATTTAAAGATTTAGAAGATTTTTGTTCAAAATCAAAATTTTTTAATATTTGATTTGCAACTTCTCTATAAAAATTAATGCAAATATAAACAATTTTGTTAATATCGCTTTTGTTGAGTTTTTATTTTGATAGTAACTCATTAGCCAATAAGTCCAAATACTCCTCATCAAAGTTCAAAAAATTCTTTGTGTGCATAAATTCCGTAAGTAAATTTAGGGGCTTAACATCTAAATCACTTCACCTAGCGTTGAGAAATGTTTCATATAAAATTTTTTTGAATTTTTAAAAATTTGTATGAAAATATTTTTCAAGTGAAATTAGAAAATAACACCCTTAATTTTTTATCGTTTTGTATAAAATTAGTTAATATAGTTTTTAAAAGACTTTCCAAAGTTGCCCAAAATTAATAAATTACACGTTAGCAAGCAAAGCCATCGTGGTTTAGGTGTTTATCAAAAATTCGGACCATTATTTTAAGGTGTAACAAACATCAGCACAAACGCATAATACCCTCCCTACTATAAAATCTGTTATTTATTTATTAAACAGGGCATGTAAACACGAATAGCGGTGAAAAATCATAATGGAAACTCAAACTATGTCAAAACTACAAAACAGCCGCAGTGTGATAAAAAAGAATTTTACTATGCAAATAAATATAAAAAGTGTTATTGAAATCTATAACTACGATAAACCAATAGTAAATACATTTTGGCAGCTTTTGATAAAATAATTTTTCTAATATTTTATTTTTACTGCATTGCAGCTCACTGAGTATCAACTGATGTTAAATAGGAAAGATGTTTTAATACGTTAAAATTTTCTAAAACAGAGTAAAAAATAGAAGTACGTACATCAGCCAAATGTTAACACTTTTATTGTCTGCATTTGTTTTATTTGTAAACGTCTAACACTTTAAGTGTAACAACTTGTGTTATATTCATTACTTAGGTCGGGGTTTTGAGCTGTGGATTAAGCTTAAACTTAGTATAACGAACTCTGAAACTCGGATTTTTCCCGTGAAATATGATTTTTTTTTATTATTCAATTAAACACCAACAGTTTATGCAAACTAAGCTGTTCCGTCAAAATTTTGTATACAAACTTTGTAATGGCGGCACAAATCTGTTTTCAGTTTAACTAAACCTAGTTTAACGGAGATCTATCTCAAATGTACAAAATGCACCTAAAGCAGCCACGCCCACCATGTTAAAAAAGGGCCAAGCACCAGCTATTTGCTTTACGTTTAGTGCTATTTGTAGACACCATTTGGTCTGTAACATATACTTCGCCATTTTGTTTTGTTGTAATTATCATTTATTTCTGCCTTTTCGTTAAAAGCTGGCTCCCCTCGAGTATTGTGCATTTTTAATAAAAAAAAAAATAAACGCTTTTCTGCTTCATCGTTACAAGAGGCAAAAGGATCCATCTCTAACTGAAATCATAGCGTGACGGTTCTACATCATCGTTGGGCTTGGCCGTAGTTCTTTTGAAATATTCGCTTTGTGGTGGCTAATAGTACCTAAAAGACTTATTCCTCTTATTTGAAGCCGAATCGCCAAAGTGCCCAGGAAAAACTTTTTGAATTTTGTAATAGTAATTATGTCATATGTTATCTGGTAAGTAGTTGCCATTACAGTTGTCATTACTCTAAAGGCCTCAATAAGTATGTTTATGCGCGAATTAAGTTAGTGCCCATATTTAATTATTCGTAACTGTACAAAAGGCGAATTGGAATATTCCTGATATAAAGATCGTAGACAAGAAAATTGAAAAACAACCACCAAATTAAAAGGTTCGTACCATCAAATTAAATATTGAATTTTAACCCCCTCTAACACCCCGTTTGTTATTCATAAAAATATTAGTTGAAATAACACTTTCCCCCCCATCATTTTTTGTCCTTCAAGCCGGATATGAACCAGCGACATATGCCAAAGTACTTACTAGTAATAACCACAGTAAGTACTTTTCACTTCTATTATTTTTACTTCTGGATATTTGCTTACTAATAATCAGCTAAATAACTATTTATTAGTTGTCTTGTTTTCAGTACTGAATATTTACTTACTTGTAACTAGTTCCATAACTACTTATTAGGTCTATTACCTAGCGCCAATTAAATAAAAACTAGTTCTTTTCTGGCTTCTAGTAAGTATATTGTTAGTACTTACAATTTAACTTACTGGTAGTAAAATAATAACTAGATATTTTGTGACTTCTAGAAAGCGTGTTGTCAGTACTGGATTCTGTGGACAACTCGAACAAAAATAAGTAGTTATTCAGCCGAAAAATAAGTAGTGTTTATATTTCTCCAACATTACTTGCTAACTTACCAGGTAAGTAAAGTTTTTGCTGGGTGATTGACGTAAACAATTATTAGTGATTATATTTAACTTTTTCTATTTGTCGAATTTATTCGATGATCTAAATTTCGGTTATGTATTTTATAAAGCTTTTTATAATAGTTATATTCCTTAAATTTTTAGGAATGATTTTATACAATAAAAAGTAACTTATGAAAAACAAATAGTTCCCAGATTCTATTAGTTGTTATATTTGATTTAAGTCGAAAATAGATCGCCAGACACGCAAAATATGTGATGGCTGTAAAATGTCAATGTGCAACACGCATAGCAAAATAATTGCTCCACAATGCACACCATATTAATTCCAAAAGGTTTATTTTATGCAATGATACCAGTAAAAGGTTAGATATAAAAAACTATTAATTCTAAGTATAATACGAGTATAAAACAAAAATACTGTTATCTTTACGTTATCTATACAAAATACTTTAACTTATATACGGGTACCCTTATCAAAAGGCTTCGTATAAAAAAGTTGTCAGTGCGCTAAGCGTTTAAAATAATTTTTTACATAATGTATTATAATTTTCATATTTTTTGCCAGATCTCCTCGATTTTCAGTTTCTTTAATTCAGCACAAACTTGTTTTTAACGTGTAGGCTTAAAACAAATAATTAATAAAATTTGTTATATTAACTAAGCAAATTAAAATAAAATTCATAAAATTACTCCATTTTCCAGGGCTGGAAGATGGTTCACGAAAAGAAAAAACATGGTTGTGGTAGACATTTTCTAAGAGCAACATATTATGATAAGACTTATGATTGTAGTCAACATATAACGATTATTATTGAATCATATTATGACCAAATATATTCGTAATATTACATCATAATATTTTTCCCTTAATATTAATTTGTTTTTAGTACATCATATTATAATTTAATATAATCATATTATTATCATGTTAATCATACTAATATGTGGAATAAATCTAAAACCGAAAAATATTTTTAATATATATTTATGCTTATTTACTTACTGGTTACCTTAACGTAAAACTGTTACAGATATTTCACATCATAATATGATGCAACTTCAAACATAATATTTTTAATCTATTTTTGTCGTAGGTCGCAATTATTTGGAAATTATTTTATAGAATTTTCATTCTTTTTCTCTAAAATAACACATGGTCTATATGTTTGCACCATTTTCAAACAATATTAAAATTTTTTAGCATGATATTTTATTTTGTGGCATATTTTCAATTGTTTTGCCACTGAATAACAAATAATTCGATAGACAGATGTAAAACAAACGACCGAACTGATGCAAAATTATTTTACAAATGGCGGTAACAAAATATTATGAGAGTAAGAATATTTTGTTTGCATCTTAAACATATTATGAGAACACGCAAAGAAAGTTATCTTGTTATGGCTATTAAATATCATAAAATGATTGTGAGGAATGCAATATGTTTTCAAAGCTATCATTATTTATTTGCTATAAAAATGATTATTTTTCAGTGAATTATACTTAAATTTAAATTTGCGATAAATATTGACAAGTTTACAGTAATTATAATACTGTTGATATTAAATAAAAATAACCATATTTTTTGTACGACAGCAATATATTGTTACAATAAACGTAGAGTAGTTGCCGTAACCATGCTTAATCACATTTTTTCTCTGCGTGTAGATTCTGGAACTATTCAAAATCAGTTGGATGACTTTTTTCACATTCATACACCAATACACCACCATAATATATAGTGTCGGAAAAATAATAGCCAGATGCAATTTTCTAATTAATTCTTAAATTGTTATTCAAGTTTTCATAAATACATGCATATCGTTACCTAAAACGCAAAAGGCTCTATCTAACACTTTGAAAATTTTATAGGAGAAGCAAAAAACTATTTAAAATGGTAAATTTATAAATAGCCTCTTGCTAAACCTACCAGTGATTTTGACAAATAACAATGTTGCATATAATGCAAACTGTTAGTTATGTCTATTAGCGTTTATCTTAAATTTAGCTCACAGCATCCAGGGTTTTAAAACGGATCTTATGCTTATCACCCGGTTATTATTATTGGAAAATCAAACAATTTGATACCCATATTGCCTATATATTGTTACGTTTTTACTTTATAAAACGCGTTAAGGTTTATTCTCTTTATAATAAACCTTTGAGTTTTTTAATTGCAAATAAAAATAAATACACACGCGAATTCAACTTAACAAACTTTATTGAAATTAATTATAATGTTCACAAATTTTAACCACTATTGTAAGTATCGATTTGAACCGTTTAATGTCTCCAATCAAACTAAACTAAACTTTTATAAGTTAGCCTGTATTTATAGTTCAAAACTAGTCCTAGTTGGTTCAAGAACCGTCTAGTAGTTTCTAGAAAATTATGTTCGAATTATTTTAAGTCTAAAGTCTACAATTACAATTGCTAGAAAATTTAGTTACAGTGGCGTTCACAAAAATAGTAACTAATATGACATAAAACTATAATTTACAAGATAACTTATAACTAAAACCATAAATAAATATTGGAAAAATCTAATTTCGTAACAATATTTATGTGAATAATTACAAAAAAATAAATAAATTAACATTATTTTAAAACAGATTCAATTTGAAAAGCAGAACATTACTTCCACATACGTAGACTTTGTATGAAAACCCGAAACGAAAATATGTATTTAGTAAAATATCTCAATTAGTAGACCGCAAGTTTTCAAGTTTTATATACCATTGGGTGCTGCTTCAAAAACTCTTTTCGATGATACCAAATTTTATTTATATCGTCTTGGAGCAAAGTACAAAAAAATTCGAAAAACTGAAAAAAATACCTTTTTTAAAAATGGTCCAGCTCACGGATGATCAACACTAGAACCAAAATATTTTGGGAATCATCATAAAACATATCAAGCTTTATTTTCAGAGGGGTGACTAAAACACTTTTTTCGGCTCCATACAACTGGAGTCGGTCTAATATACATATGTAGTAAGCTAAAGACAATTTTGAGAAAAATTTCATAGATTTAAATCAAAATCTTGTTAGATTTCTAATTTTTCTTTTTAACTCTCACACATGATATTTTCCATTTCCGGTTTGATGTGATTTAAAACTTTGAGATCATATTGTCTTAAATTATTTTCATATCTAGAAAATTTAATATTAAAAAAAAAATCGAATAAAAGCTGATGTATAATAACTGACATGTCTTTATTAAGTAAAAAGACTTTTTCTTTGTGTCTCATCACTAGCAAAACACATTTGCGTGTAACAACTTCATTGTTTTTCTTATAAATAATCTGGGGGTAATTACTCTAACAACAGCAACAAGACTAACATTTAAGACATAAGTAAAAGCCCAAATTATGGTCACGTGTGGAATATTATAGTTCCATAATTCTTTTATATTTTTTTCTGTTTTGGTTGCGATGGGGAAATTTTATACAGCCATGTTCATATGCATGTTCTTATTGAAGGTTGTTAATTAGACGGTCAGCTTGTGTTCTAAATGGACTTAAAATTGTTTATTACTTATTGTTATGAAGGCACACAAAAGTTCATTAAATGTATTAAAAAGAAAATATCTTTATTAAAGATATTTCTTTAATTTCGAATAAACAGTAGTAATTGGGTGTATTTGAGTAAGTCTGCTCATTTCTTACTTCTGAATTAAGTGCGTATTTTTTTTTGTAATTGTTTTCTTTTTGTAAGAATCTTATGTTAAGAAAGTAGAATTTTGTTTTTATTATGGCTTTTTCTTATAAGAGGCTTACACTCTGTTTTAAAATATAATAGAATTTTAAAAGCTTTATGGTTTAACTTTAATATTTAAAGTAAAAACAAAAAAATTAATTTGTTTGTACTTTGAAATCGCAACATGGATGTTTTTTTACAGGCTTATGGTATTGAAGTTAAAAAGCGCTTTTATTTTATTTTTTTATTGTTCAAATACAATACCAAAAAATTTCTTCAAAATATTACGTTTTATTTTCAGAATCACTTTATTTCTCATACAATATATTTTCATTCAATATTCTTGAAAACTTAAAAGATTTTCATAAAAGCAGATTTTAGTGTAAACATGATACGACCGAGATACATTTGGCTACTAAATATTTTTCGACCTGTTCGCACTGAACGAGAAAGCATCCACTGGTCTTAAATATCTTTTATAGAGCCTTGGAGCGAAAAATATTTTTATGTAGAGAAATTTATATGACAACTATGCAAAGTTTTTTATAAATAAAACTTCTCCATGACGTAACACATTCCCAATTTTAAAGGCTCAGTTAGGCAAACGTTGCAGTATCCGTAACTTACTGTAACGGACTGCTAGCACGTTGGTGCACTTATAGAACATCTAAAATTGTGTCATATGTTTTTCACATACATAAACAAAAATGCAATAGTTTTCATAAAACAACACACCCAGTGATGGGAAATCAAAAGGTTTAAATGGTGACCGCTGTGCAGAAAAAGTACCAAGTGATTAAAATCGTATTAAAACAGTATTTAGTGTATATAAAAAAAACATTAATAAATTAATATCTGATTTTTATATTATAGATTTACAATAAATAAATATGTATTTTAGCATATACAATGTATATTATATTATATTATACATACACATTTACATGTATTATTTTGTAAATGTGCATAGACAAAACAATGTTTTGTAACCATTTAAAGCCTTTTATATATTTCTCATTTCTATTGTATGTGCATATGCATTTGTTTATGTTGTACATCTAAGTGTATGTATATTTATTAGAGCGACTCAAAAAAAAGTGATTTTGTTACCCCTTTGAAAATAAAGCTTTATATGTTTTATGATGTTTCCCAAAATATTTTGGTTCTAGCGTTGACCATCCGTGAGCTGGACCATTTTTAAAAAAGGTCTTTTTTCAGTTTTTCGAATTTTTTTGTACTTTGCTCCAAGACGACATAAATAAAATTTGGTATCATCGAAAAGAGTTTTTGAAGGAGCATATTAATCTCTTAATATTACTCCATATGACTGGTTACTGCGCTGATGTCGCAAAAATAACAATTGATGGATTATGTCACAGTTTGTCGGAAGCATAATTTTGTTCAGCTGGACAGTAGAAAAATCCATTTTTAGTGTTTTCGGAAATTTATTTTTAAGTCTAATATTATAAATTTGTCTGTTATTAATAGATTAATATGTTTTTAATTAAAAAATGAATATTTAAGAACTTAAATTGAGCTCACAGCATCCAGGGTTTGAAAACGGATCTTTTGCTTATCACAATTGAAAAATCAAACAATTTGATACCCATATTGCCTATATATGAAAAATATAAAATAGATTAAATATATCGCGATTTTCGCGTTTTATGTGAATAATTACAAAAAAAAAAAGTAAATTTACAATATTCCTCATACGTAGAATTTGTATGAAAACCCGAAACGAAAATATGTATTTAGCTTAAAATCTCAATTACTAGGTCGCAAGTGGTGAAGTGTTATATACCATTGGATGCTGCTTCAAAAACTCTTTTCAATGATACCAAATTTTATTTATGTCGTCTTGGAGCAAAGTACAAAAAAATTCGAAAAACTGAAAAAAATACCTTTTTTAAAAATGGTCCAGCTCACGGATGGTCAACGCTAGAACCAAAATATTTTGGGAATCATCATAAAACATATCAAAATTTATTTTCAGAGGGGTAACTAAAACACTTTTTTCGGCTCCATACAACTTGATTCGGTCTAATATTTATATATAGGGAAATATACTGTATTGTAAGTAGTATTATCGAAAGTCCATAGATATACTGAAAAAGCACCAAAAAAGACAGAAAATACCCGCATTAAATTTAACATAGAAGCAACCCATCACTCTGTTACAAATCTCACGTAACAACGGTATAAAATTCTATTTTATTCAGAATGAAACGTTACAACTACGGTACATTACATTTCGGTATGCTTTTGCATTGCTTTTCATATACAAAAAAGCGAACAGCTGATTGATACAGTACAGATATGTTACAGCAACGTAATAAATACTGAAATTTATTGTTTGTGCAGATTTATTTGTTTTAATACCCACCACTACTAGCGGTCATACATATAGATTCCTGTCGATCCTTTAAGGATCATAGAGCCATAATAAATCTGTTCCATTGAGTACTGTCCGCAGCTAATGCTTTAAACTCGTTCCAGGTTAAGTTGTTTCTTGCAGCTTTCATTTCTATTTGACGGCGCCAAGTCTGAGATGGTCTACCCCTTCTACGACTACCTTGTGGATTCCATTCATTGGAACTTCTTGTCACGTCCTCTAATGGTCTTCGCAAGGCATGTCCAATCCAGCGCCGCTTTCTTCTTAAGATCTTAATATTTATTGGGACTTTTTGCGTTTCTCTCCATAGTCTGTCATTTAATATAGTCTACGGCCAGAAAATTCTCAAGATTTATGTCCGTCTGTCTCTCTGTCCGTCTGCTGGGAACGCGCACACTTTCGAAAGACTCAACAGAAAAGACCAAACTATTAATAGCTCTCCTAAACCACTTTGGGATTCAAATCCAGCACAAATCCAACAAAAAAAAAAATCTTGAAACCAAATGTGGAACAGCCTTCCTAAAAAATTTATAATTCTGTTACAAAAACTAAAAAAATTGCTGGCGAGTGCACCGATTCGCAAACATAATTCGCATAATTCACCAATGGACCAATCTCGGAAAAGAGTTTAGTACACCCACAACCGTAAAAAAGATGTTGTAGTTCATGTGATTATAACCCCCTCCTAGAAATTTTGTGGTCCTTAACCTCAACGAATTAGAATGATGTGAGGTTAGATTAAATAAAGATTGCTTTACAGTTTATATGTAGATCCCATAAAAAACCCACTCCTGAAATATTCTTACTCTCGATAGAGTGTTTTCTTACTTGGGGGTTTTTATGGGTTTTGAAGTGTTAAAAAAAAGTATTTTCAGTTTTTGCCGACGTTTGCTTAATTTTTTTCATTAAAAAAAAAAAAAAGGGAAGCGTATTTCTTAGATACAAAAAATCACCATTTTTAAATTATCAAGTCAGTTTTATTTAAACCGCCAAGTGTTTTCAGTACAATTTCTATAAAAATATTAAGTTCCGAAATCTAAAAACGTCCTAGGTCAAATACATACTCATATGTTTTTCAACAAAAATTTGACAAATTTAAAACTTTGATTGCTACTTTTTTAAATATTTTTAACTCGTTATGTTACTGATATATTTGACGTGTTGCGAGAGTTCAAAAACTCTGTTGGATAACTTACAGCTTCGCTTAAATCGCTAAATATATCAAACGATTTGTATGATACTAAGTCTAAGTTTTTATTCGTTGACGTCCATAGTTTTCACTGCCAGGAAGTGCCTTTACGCTTTTTGCTTTATTAAATATTAATTTGCTTAGCCTTTATTTCCTTCAAGACTTGAAACTATCATCGGAGAATTAATTAAGAAAACATGTGGGGGTTGGGGGGGTGCTTTTACCGGTATTGCCCTATTTTACTCCATTAATGTTGCAATTTCCCAAAAAATTTGATCTTAAGATCGTTTCAGATGTTACAGTGTTACAGCTAAGAAGATATAGAGAGGGGGAGCTTTACCCCCTCTCATCCTATTTCACACCCTAAATAATTAAAACTATCGGCTATAGTCCCTTCCAGATGTAACACTATTTGCCTGCCAAATTTCAAGAAAATCCGATGATTAGTAAAGAAAATATAGGGAGGGGGAGTTTTTACACATTTTGCCCTATTTGACGACCTCTAGCGACATGAATATAGCTTGTGACCTATTATCATGCCTACCAAATACACATACATGATTCCATAAAAATCGGTCAAACCGTCTCGGAGGAGTTCAATTACAAACACCGTGACACGAGAATTTTATAGATTAATAAATATAAAAACTTTAGGGAAATATATATTAAGTATAAAAGTCTCTACGATCGAAGTTGTCAGCCATTTCCGATAATTTCAAAGTTTTCTTCTATTAATTTAATTTAATTTTTAAAGGATATAAACTTTTTCCCCTTGCTTGCAGTTTTAGTTAATTTCTTATCAGAAATATGTACATATATACATACATATGTAATAATAACACTATGCTAGTTGAAAAAACAGACAAGCCAGGCACATGGCATTTTAACATAATTCGGGTACGCTGAATCCAGTGGTGCCCACGGATTTTTAAGATTAGCTCTGGTTTTCGAGATATGCCGTTATTTTGAAAATGGAGGAGGTTGCACAACATATATTCGCGTAACTCAAAAACGGTTTAGTTTATTGAAATTACTAAAAAAAACTACTAAATTTCATTTAAGAAAAATAAAACCTTTTTTCTAATATGAGTGAGTATTCGTTATTGAAACATAATTTTTTTTTGAAAAAAAAATTAATTTTTTTATCAAAATTTCGAAATTAAAAAATTAAAAAATGCAGCTAGGCTTCTAATTTTTTGCAGACATATCAAAAACGAAGCTGCAAACAAAACAAGCCATAAATTATTAAAATATGTTAGCAACTTTTGATTTTATTCACAAAAGTCGACAAATTTTAATTAATTTAAGAATTTCATAACACGCAATATTTGTATGGGAGCACCCCTAAGAAGTGGCGATAAGGGGCAAGTATGTCTTGCGAAAATGTTAAGGATAAAATATTAATTGAGGTCGGTCATACATTATATACCACTAGGGGCGACTTCTTGGAATTTGTGGGACTTTTTCTTCAATATATTTCTAGTCTGCATTGAACATTTTGTATGGAAGCCCCCTTAAGGAATGGAGATAGCGGGTGGGTATGTTAGAAATAAATGATTTTTGAGCTAATGTATTTAATGCTTTAGCTCACAGTGGAACATAGGGCCGCCTACTAGCTAATAATGTGGAGTTAATCACCATATCGCTTCTTCATATTGTGTAAAAATTTCATACAAATATCTTCTATATTCAACTCTAGAGAGAAGAATTAAATATTTAGATGCTAGAAATTCAAATTTGAGTTAAAACTCTATTGCAGCAAATGGCCGATATGGAGAATGTGCCAATGCAGAAAATTTATTTTCAATGACATTTTGACGTAAAATTTTTTAAATGCGGTTTTTGTGCCATTTACAATACAAAACAAAAGAACAAATATTTAAATGTATGCTATTCCAAAGAAATATGCATGCATTATTACAACATTTCACTTTGCGGTAGGAATTTTGGAAAATCCACAGTTACCGATTAAAAAACTCTTACAATTAAGAAATAAAGTATTAAGTGCTCCACATCAAACTGGGTCTTGTAAAAAATTTTATAAAAGCATTGAGCCCAGATGGTGTTGCTTTTACCGAATTGCGCCGAATTTTTCCACGATTAAGCGGCATGAAAGTAAAAGAAGGTATGAACTCTAACTACTTTATTAAATTAGATTTATATTTCATATCATAATGTTTTTATTTTATAGGTATTCTTAATGGACCGGACATTCGTTGTCTTATGAAGGACCATCAATTTTAGGTTGCATTGAATGATGTCGAGCTATTGGCCTGGAATTGTTTGAAATCAGTAATAGAAAAGGTATTAGTAAATCATCGTTCTGAAAACTGTCGAATTTTAATCAAAAATATGCTAACCGCATTTAGAAACTTTAGAATGTCATTGAAAATACATTTTTTGCATTACCAGGCCGAAAAATTGAATGAACAATCACCAGCCGAGTCTGATGAACATGGCGAGAGATTTCACCCAGTAACAGCCAGGCTCGAACCCTGGTATAGCGGCAAACAACTTTATTCGCTATTAGGGGATATTTGTTAGAATCTGCAGGAGGAAGAAGAATAAATTTCTAGATAAAAACTTTAGATACCCCTAGACGGGCCAAATGTATGACCAGCCCAACTTTATTTTTCATTCCCATCATTTGTTTCTAAGGCCTAGGATTCACTCCTAGGGGGATATAATTAATGACCGACCTCCAATGTTTTTTGTTCTTAACATTTTCTTAAAACATAGTTGCAATATATCTCCACCCCTTAGGGGGGCTCCCATACAAATATGGCCGTTTAATGAAATTCTTAAATTTCGCCAATGCAGCGCGTCGGATGCCCCTAGATGGGTCAAATGTATGACCAACCCCACTTTATTTTTCATCTCAATCATTTATTTCTAACATACCCAAACGCTATCTCCATTCCTTAAGGGGGCTTCCATACAAAATGTTCAATGCAGACTAGAAATATATTGAAGAAAAATGCCCATAAATGCCCAGGAGTCGCCCCTAGCTGGATAAAATGTATGACTGACCTCCATTAGTTTTTTGTTCTTAACATTTTCTCAAATTATACTTTACCTTTATCACCATTCCTTAGGCTCCCATACAAATATTGCGTTTTATGAAATTCTTAAATTAATTAAAATTTGTCGACTTTTGTGAATCAAATCAAAAGTTGCAAACAGATTTTAATAATTTATGTTTTGTTTTGTTTGGAATTTCGTTTTTTATACGTCTGGAAAAAATTAGAAGCATAGCTGCATTTTCCAATGTTATATGAATTTTTAATAAACAAAAATTTCGAAATTTTGTTAAAAAACTTATGTTTCTAAGTTTTACTTTTCTTAAAGGAAATTTTGCGGAATTTCGGTTTTTTAAGTTTTTTCAATTACCTAAAGGGTTTTTGAGTTTACAAAAATTGTTTTTGTTTATCATACAAAATTCAGAGTTTTTAAAGAGACAAAAACTGACAGTTATAAACACAGAAAAAATTATTGCTAAAATATTTTCAAACAAACGCTTGTTTGAAAATTTCTTAAATTTCAACAATTTTTTTTTTTACTGTTTCTATTAATCTTTATGTTTGATTTTTATTTTAGCAGCAAAAATATGATACACGCGCTATTGGTTTCAAGTTTTAATAATTTTGTTTAAAATATTAAACGTTTTTTGATCGTCAGCAACACCACTTTAAGTGACAAAAATTAACAACATCAAAAAACACATAAAGTCTATTTTTGTACGCATTAAAAAAGTACAGCAATAGAAAAGATGATAAAATAGTGTGTCGAAGTTTGTTATTAAAGCAATAACAAAAATAGGTAAAAACGTTTCAATGTTTGTGTCGCCACCATAACAAAACTAAAAAATTTAATTTTTTAGTTGGTTTCAAAGTTTATAAAAAGAACGAAAAAAATCCCGTATTCAATTTGTTTTTATTTTTTAGTTAAATACATCAAATTATGAAAACCATATCGGGTCGTAATGCTGCTAATTGAGATTTCTTCTTCTGTAGCCATGTAGGATACAGCGACAGTGAAGGGGAAAGAAACATGGTGTTAGGAAATTATAAAAAAAGTGTCCCTAGGCCAGCCGCTCTTCATTGATTCAGCAAAATTATTTGTTTTGAAATTTCTATTAATTTCAGTAAACTTTTTTGTTTGATTCAGCTAAATTATTTGTTTGAAAATTTTTTTAATATCAAACACAAATTTAACCAATAATAACAACTACTTGTTTCAAAAAATCCAAGTTTTTTTTCAATAAACGAAATGCAAAATAAATTGTTTAAAAATGCAAATTCGTTTGTGGGACCCGTTTTAACCAAAAAATTTTTAAAAAAAATTTCTAGTGAAAATATTGTAAGAAACCCAAAAACCAGCATTAAAAAATTGCTGGGTAATATGGACTAGTATGGGCAGGTAATGTGGAAAACAAGAATCAAGGGTCCACATAACACGAAAGCATATATTAAATAAAATCTATATATTTACATGTACATATATATATATATTCATATTACTCCTCGAGGGAGCAAAGGGCCATAACAAGATGGTTTCAATAATCTTCATCTTCGGCTCGATGCTTGACTTCTTTCCCCTTCGTTCGCAATCTCAAAGTTCTGTTGTCAGTTGCCGCTTACAGGTATACGCTGATCTCCCGACTCGTCTGCTTTAATGCGGGTTCCAATCTAGGCATTTATTGGCAATATCATCTTCTGGGTTACGTAGGAAGTGACCTTTCCAACTATATTTCAGCTAACTTATTTCCATTCTAATAATCTGCTGCTTTGCCTTGATCCAGAGTTGATTGTTGGATAGTGTAACAGTGCAACCCGTAAGGTTTTGCGAATGTATTTGTTGAGAAATGCCTGAAGGCATTGTATGTCACGTGGTGCCATGTTTCGGGTCTCGCATTCATATAACAGAGTGGATTTTGTGTTGGAGACACAAAATTCATTAACCAACTAAAACAATTTTTAAAAGATAAATTACATAAATTTTAAATAACTTTTTTATTAATACAAACTAAAAGGACGCGTTCTTGGCATGAAAAATAGCAAAAGAAATTCAGTAAACAAACTACTTTAAGCAGTCCTCTTTAGATGAACTTGAGTTACAGTGGTAAAATTATTTTGCCTATTAATCTAAATGTACTTTAGTTCTTACCAAATAAATTCAAGACTACGGGTCAAGTTTAGCTGTCTACAATAAGCAAACATTAAAATCTACTTTGTAACTGTATCAACAATTTTTTGTTACTTGAGTCGAAAAAAAGTTGACCCCGAGCATTTACTCTCAACAACAAGCGTTTCAATCAAAAGGTAAAATAAAGGGTGGTTAAATTTTAAGGGCCGATGTTGATTTTAAATAAAACACAATTTATTTAGGAAATTATTGTCATTTCTTTATATTATGATAATATTGGTATGGTTCAATTATGTATGGAACAAAATATCGGCTAAATGACCTCGGCGGCTCATCTCCATCCGATGGTCCAAATTTTCGACGACGCTGAGGCATAATTGAGGTTCTATGCCGTTAATGCGGCAAGTTTTCTAATCCTTGAGCTCTTGAATTGTTGCTGGCTTATCGACGTACACCTTTTCCTTCAAATAACCCCAAAGAAAGAAGTCCAACGGTGTCAAATCACATGATCTTGGCGGCCAATTAACATCGGCACGGCGTTAGGCAACACGGCCATTGAATTTGTCGCGCAAAAAAGCCCTTGTTTCGTTAGCTGTGTGGAAAGTGCCACAGTTCTGTTGAAATTACATATCGCCCGCATCCATATCTTCCAATTCGGGCCATAAAAAGTTCGTTATCATCTCACGATAGCGAACACCATTCACAGTAACTGCCTGACCGGCCTCATCTTAGAAAAAATACCCGATGATGCCGCCAGCCCATAAACTGCACCAAACAGTCACTCGTTGTGGGTGCATTGGTTTTTCGACAATCACTCTTGGATTATCATTCGCCCAAATGCGGCAATTCTGCTTATTGACGAATCCACTGAGCTGAAAATGTGCCTCATCACTGAAGATGATCTTGGCGATATGCATTTTGATTTGAACGCCCATTTTCATAAAAAGCCTGAATAACTTTTACGCGTTGCTCGATTGTTTATCTTTCCATGGTTCAAATTGAGTTAGTCTGAAATTGAGAAATGTCAGATGAAATGTAGAAAACAACTTGACGTTTAGATTTGGTTTACATTCAACATCGGCCCTTACCACCCGTCATAAGACAAAGCAGTGTTACCATGTCTTCAATAGTTTCCGAAAAAAAACATGTCCACATTAAACGCATAGTCCAAAATACCCGAAATTGCTATACTATTTCATTATTTTGGGATGGAAATTTATGCGCCTACGAATGGAAAAATTTAGTGATGATGTTTTGCCATTTATAAAAAGTTTTCCATGCATAATTCCTTATTAATTTTTTTTCAGGAATTATGACATTTAATGCTATTTCTTTGAATCAGTGTTGCTTTTATGGGAGCTATGATTTATTTTGGACCTACAACCCATAATTTTACAATTATATTTTGGAATGTGTAATATTTATTTGTGATAAATTTTATTTTACCAAACCAAAATAGCTAAATTTTTAGCAGCTAAAGTTATGTTCAGACCTAACAAATATTTGAAGAAAAAATACAAAAAAAAACCATGACCAAAAAACCATGCAAATTTATCAAAATTTAGCTTTATTTTTAAGAATTTTTTTGACTTCCTTGTCTTTATATGTAAGAAAATAATTGTATAATTCAATTAAGAAACTGCTGAATGATCTTTGATCTAGCAAACGTTTTTTAAAAGCAAAAACGTTTTTTTAATAAAACTAGAGGTTACGTGTAGGACGTTAACTATTTAATAGGTGTGGACATAGCTTTAACATTTCTTACCCATTTAAAAGCAAATACCTTTTTTTTAAATGCCCATTTAAATTTTAATAATTTTTTAACATTCACCATAATTAAGAAAGTAGCCAAAACCACAAGTGAAAAATTGCAATTGTCATTTTAAGGTTTTCATATTAAAAAAAAAGACTTTCACAGGATGCAAATGGCAAAAATGTGTAAGAAAATTTACACAAGGTAACACATTTTTATAAATACATGAAATAAACAGTACTTAAAACTTTACTCGTATTTTCTTTAAAATAAAATTGAAACTTATAAAAATGATTTTGTCATTATGTTTTTAATTCAGCGAATCATGGCAGACTGTTTTTAGTATAAAATTGCAAAATTCAATACAAAATCGCACCCAAATCCGAAATATTCGCTGAAGCAAAAGAGACACTGCACAGTGGATTAGCAGAATTTTCGTCAGGCGTTCACATAAAAATGCTTGCAAATTTTTCACGAATAAAGACATTAACCAATTATCAAATCAATTTCAATAAATTATGTAATCAAGTAAATTAAACGTTTAATCAGATGAATTAAAAGTTTAATTGTTCCTATACATTTTGTCACTGCTGAAAATTTAATTAATTTTTTAATTAATATCACAAATTTATTAATAGAAATAAATTTTAACTTTTTTCTGCTATAAGATTTTATTAATTAAACGCTGCATGTTGAAAAACTGTCAAGGGGGCACCTGGCGGTGCTAGCCGCTTTTTTTAGGTAAGCTCTTGTTTTGAGATATACAGTTATTTAGAAAATGGAGGATGTTGCAAAACATATATTCGCTTAACTCAAAAATGGTTTCGTTTATTGCATAAACTTAAAATAAAACGAAATTCCGCAATTAAATTAACTTTAAGCAAAAGGCAAAACATTTTTTTAATATGCGCAGTTGGTTTAGCAACATATATTCCTTATTTTATTTTTTTTTTTTTGGCAAAAAAAAATTATTTCGAAAATTTTGTTTTATAAAACGGCATAATAAATTGGAAAATGCAGCTGTGCTTCTTCTACATGTATGGAAAACTTCATTTATAGAAAATTATATTATAGAAAATATATATAAATTATATCTTTATGTATAGAAAATTTAAATCTGTCTGCAACTTTTGATTTTATTCACAAAGGATATTTTGTAATAAGCAGGGCTGTGGAGTCGTCCAAAAAAAGTACTAACTCCGACTCCGACTCCAAACGCTGAAATTTTTTAAGTGCGACTCCGACTCACGACTCCGACTCCTACTCTAACCGTGATGCGAAATGAATGAGACGTAAAATTATTTCTCTTTTGTGTAGAAACATCTTTATCAAACGAATTATGGGAATCTCCGCTTAATGTGCATAAGAAAAACATGAGTGTTATCGTAGGAATTAAAGGCGGGCCGATAAAGATGTTTCTACACAAAAGAGAAATAATTTTACGTCACAATTTTTCTAATACATACTAGTATTTATGCGCTATAGCAACACTTATTCTGTACAATGTTGAAAATATTTCAGCGTTGATGGTTAAAAAATTCTGATATTTAAATTATTGGCAATTCCTGTCATTAACATTTTTTAGCATGAGTAAATTATTTAAAAAATCACACATCTTTTTCAACTAGATCAATAACTGAGTATAAGTTTTGCTAATGTAATTTAGACTTTTTCCCGCACGTATAAAAAATATACCTCAATATACTTAAATAGTAAAGTACTTGAATCAACTATTTCTCATAATATAAATTAAAATCTACTTATTCATATTGATCTGCAAAATATTGCATCGCCAATTTCGAAGAATTTTTATATTGGAAATTATTAGAAATTTTTTTAAATTTTTTATGCCGAAAAATTTTGGAGTCGGAGTCGCGCGTTTTTTTGGGTACTGCGACTCCGACTCCAGTACAAAAACCTCAACTCCGACTCTTAAACTCCGACTCCGACTCCACAGCCCTGGTAATAAGACAAAAACTTGTAGTAAAATTATTTGTGGCTTGTTTCACTTGGAACTTTGTTTTCTATATGTTTAGAAAAATGCATTTGCCATTTTTCATGCCGTTCTAATAAACAAAAATTATGGTAAAAAAATAATTTTTTTTGCAAAAAAAAAAAAAAAAAAAAATTTTATTTTTCTAAAACGGTTGTTTAGATTAGAAAATTTCGGATTTTCGGTTAGTTATTCAATAAGCTAAACCTTTTTTGTGTTACGCAAATATATGTTGTGCAACCTCCTCCATTTTCAAAATAACGGTATATCTAAAAAAAAAACTGGATTCAGCGTATTCGAATTAGGGAAACCTGTCAGGTGCCTCGCTTGAGAGGAAAAAAATTTCAAGTGTACAGTATTATTATTATTTCATATCTCAATATTTCGAACTTTCCTCGTAGTTATATGAAGTGCAACACTGCTCCCATCAAGAACCACCAGTTAATAGACTACTGTCAAGCTTTGCAACTTGATCCGTTTAGTCACTTTTGGACTCTGAAACTTCTTGTCTACTAGATTTTAACAAAAAATAAATTGTACGGCTTGAGGAAGACGATCAATGTGTTTCAATTATGTTTTTGATGATATCAATAATATAACCGGTTCTGAGGCATTGAGTTACGTATTTAATAGCTAACTTTTAGTTAACTCTTGAGAAATTTTTGTAGTGTAAAACTCCATATAATTTCTGTAGTCTTTATATCTTGATTCCATTGCTTCCTTAGTAAACAGATTTTATTTTTGCAACAACCTGAATTAAGATTTTATGTAGGCTGGAATGCATGTTGTAAGAAAGATATAATATAAAATATGGCTGAGTTATTTCACTCAGCCATATTTTATTTCTGTATAAGCAGCTAATCACAGGTTATGGTTTTCAAATATCAACAAGTATATGCATTTGCCTCTTAAACTCATCAATTTAATATTTAATTACAAGTTGCTTCGAAAGCAAGATACAACAATATCATATAATGAGGAAGGAGTACAAACGAGTAGGAATATTTTTAAAATTGTGTAGATAGAAAATCTGATTAAACCCTCTGCAACTGACGTAATAACAATTCCAATGATATGGTAGTATGCTAGACACCATTTTGATGGGTTATATTTTCCAAGTTATTTTTTACATATATGAAGCCAAAACATTATTATTTGCTGTAATTTATTTTTGAGAACAAAACTACAAATAATTTTGGACCATATTGCATGGCATGGCACAAAATGCCGCTAAAGAACTTACATATATACAAAAACCAAAAAAAAATTAAAAATTTCCCATTTGTTTTTTACAAGTATTAGGTTCAGTTCACATCTGACCTACCAGTATAGAAAAAGTGAGAAAATTTTAATGGTTAAATAAAAAGATACAACTGATTTTATCTAGTGCATTGAACCAGACATTCTTATTCATGGATATGTCAAATTATTTAATCCAAAGATCAGAATCTGCTCTTCGCGGTTATTAAAAGTTCAAGATGATGGACTCTTAGAACAATGAAGAATTTGTTTTGTAGAAGAGCGACCCATCAAAATAAAAATAATAAGAGATATAAAATATTGAAACAATTTTATTGACGTGTTGTTTAGGATACACTACAAAAATATAACAAAAATATTGATGTGGTTGTTTCTCAGACACCTGCCTTAATATTGACGTGGTTGTCTTGAAGACACTTTTCTGCTCAGCGCGAAGAGTACGCTCTATTTGATCGCGTTCGTTACACCAACGTACACATGAAAACGTATTGAGAAGATACTAAATGCGTGAGAGCCGATGTTTGAAAAAGAACGGAGAAAATCCCTTTTTTCTTTCAATGGTTAGACAACCACGTCAGTCGCAGAGGGTAAAGGTCCCATTCGTAATTCTCTGCAGATATTGTTTAAACAATATTACTCAATAATATCTATATTAAGGTTCCACAAAAATTTCAGGTATTCTAAAGTATACATTTTTGTATCTGTATAAAAATTTAGAAAAGTTTTCACAAGAAGATTTTTTTTTTTTTTGTTTTAACGCTTAATTTTTAACCCTAACTGAAACAATTGCACTTGTCTTCAAGCAGTGCTCTTCGACCCAAGCTCGTTCCTTAGCAAATCTTTTCAGCTGTTTGCTAATGTAACACAAATTTCTAAAAAATTAATAACTAATAGCCCTGAACATGACCGCCCAATTGCAGTATGTAACTAGTTAGTTTTCTGAATGCTTCTGTATCAGCAGCTAATCACATGTCATGGTTCTTAAAATAGTTCCATTATTTTACAGAACATTTTCGCCAAATCCTGCTATTTATTGATTAGGATATTAAACAGAAATGTCTGGCGGTATTGCCACTATTAGTAGTTCTTAACCCTGACTTAGGTGTATCAGCAAGTATACTGCCCTCCTAAGAAAGATAGCCAAATCCCCATTTTAGTAGTTTTGAGATATTTAGTTTTTATGTTTTTATCTTTCGCAGCTTAATATTAAATATTTTTAAAAAATCTCCAAAATGATCTAAAATTATATTATTTGATTCGATTCTATTACCGTAACAGACAGGGGAAATTTTGTTGATAAAGATAATCTCTCAAAAAAAATCTTACGAAGACCAATTTGTACAAATAAGTTCAAAATTCGGAGATGTTTTATATTTCTTTTTTAGTCAAGCAATTTTTTATCAGTTGAACATATATAGTTTCTTCTGAGAGTCGCGAAGCAGTATCTAAAGTTATAATTATATTTTGTTCAATATTAGGCAATGGGGACGGTGACGTTGACGGTATGTTTTGATCAGCAGTTGATAGCGATGGCATATCATGTTTTTCGGGGATGTACAATTTTGCACTTGTTCTTTTATGGGCTTCTTCTTACTTTTCTGCTGCTAACTTTAATCGTATTATTTTTTAGCGAGGTCGGAGTTTTTAATTGTTAAAAGTGCAAAGTTATTTTCTTGACCCATTGTCTGGTTTTATTATCATAAAGCA
Source organism: Pollenia amentaria (assembly GCA_943735925.1). Taxonomy (NCBI): domain Eukaryota; kingdom Metazoa; phylum Arthropoda; class Insecta; order Diptera; family Polleniidae; genus Pollenia; species Pollenia amentaria. Next base: position 166,156,849 of record OX031009.1, read on the forward strand.
TAAATCTGTGGTGTGGACATGGGCAACCGCGTATGTCTTAAACTCAAATTTTTCAATAGCGGCGAAGCCCCATTCTAGATCAAACTACGGGCTAGGTATTAAACTTTTTAAACTAGGTTATAAAGTTTAAAAATCGGAATTGGACCATATTTTTCAGAAATTTTAAGAACAATGCAAAGAGCGCTTATAACTTAGCAATATGGCATCAACATCTCAAAATTTAATAAATGGAAATACGCGGTTACCCATGAAAACCACAAAAAACGTATGTATTACTTATACCCAGTAACAAAAATTTGTGTTTTTTGAACCACTTAAGAGAAAAAGCGTATAATCGAGTGCTTCAATAAAAGCAGTTAATGATAACGAATAAAATATACAAAAACAACTGCTATTTAAGTGCAGAAAGCGAAAAATGCTTGAAAAAAGGCATTTAAACCAGTAAAATCATAACATTTATGAATATGTTAATATTGTTAGCCCTTAAAAAAGCACTTTAGGAGTGCTTTATTTGCATGTTTTATTATGATGAAAGAAGCGCTTATTGTGAGCAGAAAATAGTCCTCCAAACCGGGAACATCCCATACAAAAAGCAGTCATCCCATCAGCAGCTTTGAAGCGACTAGAGGTATGAATTCATCCATAAAACCTGCTCCTTTTGGAGCACATTTTTTACTGGGATAATTACACAAATAAAAATGAGTACATACATTTTAGTAAATTAATTAAAAATACCGAAGCACTCCAAACCCAAAAGCAGCAGCAATTTTGAAAATTAAGTATTTTAACCTGCAGCTTCAATGTTTATTGTATATTAACGGACGCATGCTGGCTTGCAATAATGTACATTTCCAAAACATGCTAGCTCGACTTAGCATGTTTTTATTTTTTCACGTTTTTGAATTGCATATTATTCAATTTAAATTATGTCAAATTTTGCTGTTGATCCCCTTATCCCAGCCAAAGTTATGCAAAAAAAGTAACTTAGTATACAACTGAATGTTAAATCGCCCGTAAATTTTAAAGGCTGCTTATGCAAAACGCACGTTTTAGACTTAGCATGTTTTGGAATTGAACTGTCGATACTATTTTTTGCTCACGCCGTATTAAAATTCTCTGGTTTCTTAAAGTTATTAACACAAAGAATAAAACGCATACCACCAAACACAAAATCATAGATACTATTGAAAAAAGTCTTAAGCGTTTAAAGTATTGGTCAATGTGACTTTTTATCATAGTATGTGGTATAAAATACTTTTTTGTCTAAGTAAACTCTAGAGGTGGTAGTTGTAACCATTTTGCTTAACGTTTTTCATTCATTTACAGAAGAACATTTGTAGGTCTTTTAAGCTTAACACAAAAATCAGATATATATTCACGGCTCCAAATCTGTCCTTATCTAAATTTTGAGATTTTGGCACTTGTGACTTTTTTCTTAGGGGGGCAGTATATGCATCTGTCTTTTTAACTCAACAATTAAATATTTAATTACAAGTTGTTTCGGAAGCAAGTTAAAACAAAATCATATAATGAGAAGAACAAATAAGTAGGAGTATTTTAGAAATTGTGTAGATAGAAAAACTGATGTAAAATTCGCATCCGTAGGTCTCTGCAGCTAATTTTTGAAACAGTATTACTATATAATAGCTTTATAAAGGTTCCACAGAAGTTTCATGCATACTATGGTATACTTTTTTTGTATCTCTATAAAGGTTTAGAAAAGTTTTCAAAACAAATTTTTTTTGTATTTACGCTTCTTAACCTTAACTGAAATAATTGCACTGGGAGCTGATTCGAAATCAATTTTTATTCTACTTCTTTTAGTCGATACTCAACGAATCGAAATTGTGAAAACTCAAATAAGTGATTTGCAACACTGAAAAAATAAGTTCGATTTGTCCAGTATCGACGGAAAGAATTAGTGATAAAATTGCTTTCGAATCGAGAATGTATTCGATCACGACTGCCAGAATTAGCCCCCAGGGTTTGAAGCAGTGCTCCTAGACTCGTGCTCATTCATTAGCAAATATTTTCAGTACTTTGCTTATGTAACACCAATTTCTTAAAAAAGAATGGCTAATTACCCTGAAAATAACCGGCCAAGTGCAATTTGCTCTGCACTATAAAGCTATGGAGAGTATGGTAAATCCCCATCGTGTCAAATTTCTAAAGCTAAACTACCTATTTAGCGACCGGCCGCATGCCTGTAGAGGATGCTCTACTGGACACTTACTGGCCCTGGTATCGGAAAAATGGTACCGTTCCATTCACTATTTAGGCAAAAGTAAAGTAATTGCTTTAAATATTTGCAAGGCATTCGACAGGGTTGTAGCATGATGACCTTTTGTCAAAACTTGTTGCATTTGGTGTTGGCTATAATTTCTTTCGATTTATATCGACCTTTCTCAGAGATCGCACTTTACGAATTGTTATATATGGGTTTTCGTCAAACGGATTCAATATTCATTTAGAGGTGCAGAAAGGCTTCGTTCTTCCTCATACTCTATTTATTTTCTCTTTCTAAATGACCTCCTATGCCAAACTTCCAACTCCATCAGTTTTGCAAATGACAGCAGCCTTTTCCTTTCGTATTAATTTAATTAAAGACCAAGCGTATCCGATGTTGATGCTATGAGACAAACCATGAATTTTGCTTTCTGCCGAAGCTAATCCCGCGACGCTCTACGCTTGTCTGCAGGAAAGAACCCAGAGTACCTGGGGGATTGAACCTGCAACCCCGGCGCTGATAGACTTGCTCACTACCAACTAGCCTACCGGGGCACCCAAGCTTAATCGAGATTGTAATCTCGGAATGTGGTCGTGTGAATAGGGTTGATTTTAATGCCAACTTATAGATATCGGTAGTATAATTATTGGAGATCAAGAATCTCATGTATTAGCCGGCACTTCGAAGCTTATTTTCGATCTTTTCGATCGCGTGGAGGAAGCGAAGATTCTCATTGGTGACAATTGGGTATCCAACTATATTGACTCCCTTTAGTACCATCGCAATGTGGGTTGTATTGGCCTGTTTTATCGCTTCTACAATTTCATGCGTTCTGATGAAATTAGAGATCTGTAGACAGATTCTGGCAGTCGTGACTGAATACTTTTTTGCTTCGAAAGCAAATTTATTTCTAATTCTTTAACTCGATACCGAACAAATCGATTTTTTTTTTATTGTTGTAAAAACAAACTAAAGCTTTACCACACTGAAAAAATAATTTTGATTCGTTTAGTATCGACTGAAATAATAAAAAAAAAAATTCCTTTCCCATCAAAGAAGTATTCGATCACGACTATCAGAATCAGCCCCTGGTTTCCGAATCTCGTACGTTTGTTCGCAATACAAGTTTTTCCTCAAGAGCCCATTCTTTTGCGAAAGATTGGCAGGCGCATTACAGAGAAAATACATCTTTTGGCCGAAATGTTCGTATGTAGAAGCAACCTTTTTGTTGAAGTTTTCCCTCTCACTTTTAACATGAATAAGCTCAAGTCGAATGTCCACAAACACTATTCCCTCTACCTCCTCGCCATAATTGATTTTCCTTATTCCAATACAATGCAATGCATTAGTAAGGGTCATCCCTGGGTGCTGGTTCTAAAAAAAAAAATAAACAAAAACGCTTAAAATAGCTAATAAAACCGTTAACCAAAAAAAAGTTACGAAAATGTTCAGCTTTACCGATTCAATACGGTGCTATACATAAAACTCAATAATGAATAACAGCCCAATTTGATCTCAATCTTAGTAGGCTCCACTTTCTGAACCACGTAATATAATGATTAATAGATTTTATTTTTAAATATAATTGTTTGTCCGCATGGATGCTTCGTTTTTTTTTAAGACAATGCTTTTTAACCCTAAAATGTATAGGGTCTCAGATCTTTGCGAAATATATATATTATATGTTAACCGACAAAAAAATAATAAATGCGCTTAAATTTTTCAGAAAAAATAATTATTTTTAATTTTATGAAGAAAAAATTAGTTATATCTTTTAAGATACACTATGCACTCCCCGCATAAAGAAAAATTATAAAAAAACAACGACTGGATTCGATTTTATTGACATAAATCTTTTTTTAATAGTTTTTATATATACCAAAGTATATATATTTATATGTATATACATATATATTTTTTATATATACATATATGTATATGGGGGATTTCATGTCAAGTGACCCAACTTTTGAAATCGATGTCTTCCGATTTGGATGAAATTTGCACCAAGGTTAGTTAGTCTTATTGTATAGTAGTTTAGACACAAATTTTCAATAAGATCGGTCAAAAAGTTTCTGAGTTAGAGGGGGTCAAAATTTGACATTTTGGCCAAACCGGTGTTCTTTCTCTTCCATGTAACTTATTATCTATTGGTGTTAGCAAAATTTGTCCCAAACAAATTAGATAGCTATTTCTTCAAGCTATTGAAAAAAATTTTTTTTGTATTTTTTAAAATTTTTAAAATTTTTTTTTTTAAATTTAAAATTTATTTTTTTTTTTTTTTTGCTCAAAAGAAAGCTTATGCATTTTTCTTGTATGTAGTTTTGGTCGCTTAGTGGGATGAGCGTGGGATATGTATAAAAAAAATAATTTCTAACTCAAGACGAGGGTTTTTCAATTTTTAGCATATGCACTATTTTGAATTTTTTCCTTTTTATGTGTAAGTGTTTCTAAAATCTTAAAAAAAAAACTTATGCTAAAAAACTAGATAAATTAACCTTTCCGACGGTATATAATATACCGAACTAGCATTTCATTCCTTCGATACTGTAATACCCACAATATGTTAATCCCAGGAATAAAATCACTTTTTCTATAGAGATGTTGACAAATTAAATCTTTTTATTTATTTGTAATAATAATTAAATAAATATAAAATAATTATAATAAAAACAAAAAGATAAATAATATAAAAAATTTAATCTCAATCACATAAGTCCTTTAATAAATTTTTTTTTTGTTTTTTTTAAATTTTTTTTTTTCTTAAATTTAAAACTATTTTTGCATTTTTTTTGAAAAGGGAATTTTTTTTTTATTTTTTGGCTCAAAAGAAAGCTTAGGTGTTTTCTTAGGTGTTTTGTTTTTTTGAAATCCGCACTCGTAAAAAAACAAGGAACATTTGCATTTAGTGCGGAATGCATAGTGTATCTTGAAAGATACAACCACTTAAAGTGATTTTAGAACTAAAGTTGTGCTGATATTTGTTTAAAAATTTATAATTCATCAAAATACAATATAGTCAACAATATATATATATATTGAATAAATCAAAAGCAACCATTACTAATAAAATGCGACTTTAAGTTTGACTATTTCTAAAAATGTAAGAATTTTTAAATTTTGAGTTTCCCGTTGTCTTTTTGCTCTAAATTGAAAGTTGTTGACTAAATGTTGATATAGTATGATAGAAAAAAGGGTTTTTAGCAGTTGTTTCTAATTTTTCTTTATTTGGCAAAAAAAAAAAAAATAAAGAAATTACATTGTTTTTCCTGGTTGTATCTTTAAAGATGCGTTTAAGGGTTAATATTTGTCCGCCTTTTTCCCCTCTGTGCCACACTACAAAATAACTTACATACTTGTTGGGCCTAAGTCTTACTCACTAATCGACGTTTCTATTATTTAATAGAGTGTAAACAAATATGTTTATAAAAAAATCACTGTCCCAATTAAAATTGAAACTTGAATATTTTTATCTTTTCTGATTTGGTTAAGTCTTGTGCTCTAGCCAACAGAGATACGTACATATGAAAATTACCGTGACAATAGCGCGAAAGTACTTTATAAATTAGTGAAATCTAGTACTCCTGGTAGCGATTAGTCTTGAAAGGTAATGCGTGAAATAAGTTCTCACATACGCATAGTTTTTGTTTAATTGTAGTATAAAAAATTATGTTGTTTGATGGGTACTAAAAAAATAGACATATGAAAATTTTCCAATTAAAAATTAGGGCTTAATTTGCATATTAAAAGCAAACCTGAGGCTGAAACATCCTTTATATCAGAAATGTATCTAAGAATGGGATTAGTGGATTATAACCTTTTTAAAATAAATTTTATTTTTTGCCGACCAGTGTTTGTCAACCGCAAATGTTTGCAAACTAAATGACACTTACGTTGACTTTAACGAGAACCATTGAGAAGGACATTACGTGAAGTTTTAACCCAAAAATATTCATACGAAATGGTAGGACTTTTAAATGTTAAAACCAATGAAATTAAAAAGTGACTGCGGGCAGAATAATGGTTTTTTTACACATGCACTGGCAAAGACCTGGCTAAATATGTAACAATGACGTGAAATGAGAAGTAGAAAAAAAAACCTTTAAACGACATGCTCGTTTATAATTTGTGTCTTTATTAAAGTGTTCTTTATATTAATTAAAAATAAAAACACAGCACGAGTCTTTTGCAAAGAAAAAAAAAAAAAAAAAATTAATTCAAAAAAAGTTTTATAAAAAAAAAAAAATATTAATAAACAAATAAGACCTTCGGGGTTAATAACAATGACTAACTTACAGTTAGGGATAAAAGGATTCACAAACATTTCATATTAATTCAAAAGAACAATTTAACTAGCAAAAAAGGAGTTTTATTGAAAAACTGTTATATTCTGCCATGTTATGACAATCGCTCGATTTGAAATCGGAAAACGCCAGATTTTTTTGATGGTGTTCTGAAACGTGTGCGTTTTGCTTGCGATCTGTCATAGTTTCTCAAAAATACTCTAGTTCCATTGAGCATACCTTTGCAATTTGAATTCACCAAACTTCTTCAGATTGTAATTTACAGAACATCTTTTATGCGACTTAAAGTCAGAATCGCAAAGGTTAAGAGTTTTGCGATTACCAGAACATGTCCCATTATCAAAGCAAAAAAACCTTCGCTAATGAATGAATTTGTGATTTTAATGTTTATTAGCTTTTGTTATTCACTGTTTATTTGCATTTTAACGCTTCTTTAACGTTGTGTAGGTGTTTAAAACATGTTTAAACTTTTGCAATGCTTCAGAGAAATTGCGAGTTTATTTAATACATCTGTGTAGGATTGACACGTTGAAAATAACAAGTGACAAGACTGAGAGTTTCTAAAATAATTAATATTTTTATTAAGAAAAGTATAAAAAGGAATTACATTTTGAGAGTTATTAGACAAAATCTAAATGAGGTGAGTGCAGATTTTTAAATAACTACAAAAAATACCTGAAATGCATCGTAAAAGAACACGACCAAATTTAATAGACTAGACAGCTTCCGGGGGCATATTTGTATGGACACTAGATGAATCAATAAGCCGAGTTCGACAATTTTTTAAACTCAACAAGTCTCATAATGGAGAATATTTTAGCTCTATTTTTTATAGACCCTGTTTAATATGTGTACTAGTTATTGGTATACACTAGTGTTGTGGTCTTAAGATGTATGGAAGAAAATTTTTTTAAGTTGTTGACCGTCACTCCCCCTAGAAATGTGTGATTTTGCGTAAAAATACGATATGCAAAAAATTTTGTATATCGGATGAACGGAAGGCGTGGCGCATTGCCCCTAAGGAGACCCCTGTTGGTAATATGAACAGAAATATATTTTTTTTATGTTATTAAATTTTTAAATTAATTTAACTTATAGCGTTTTCGTTTCTACAAAAATCTGCAAAATTTGTTTATCTTTTTTCTTTAATAAATACCACATAACGAATTTTTTTTTTTTTTTTTTGGTTTATATTTATTTATACAGCCGTTGATAACCCTTCTTTTAAGTTGCATCTCATTTTTTAAAAAGAACTGGGATTTTAGGAAAAAAGTGCAATAAATTATCCACATAAGAGAAGAGCTTTTTATCCCTGGTTTAAATAATCTTATGCGTTTAGGAAAAGTTGTCATCCCTGTTGCACAGAGCTTGAGAAAAGCAAAAAGGCACTTCCCTCGTAAAATTGTTATTGTTTAGGTTTGTCAATTAGAAGAAGATTACTTCAAAGAAATAGTGCTTATAATAAAGGCTTGTGTAAAAAGTGTAAAAATTATTGGTGCCAAATTACCATCAAAGGGCGTTTTGCGAGTATTATTTTACTAAAGTGACGTATGAGTCGAAGAAATTTATGGTGCAAGCTCTGGGCAATCCTACTGATTGCGAATTAAAAAAATTGATTGCAACTCCTCTCACAATAAGCCAATATCTTAATAAGCACATCAAATATTTTAAATCCCAAAAATCACGTAATTTTTTTAATTAGGTTTAGAATTCCAACTGATTTTCTAACAAAACATCCGAAGGAGTGGGTAAATGAATCTAGCTTTAATGTCGTTAATATCGTTCGAAATATGAATGTTGTAAATGACTCCGCTGAACGAGCAGTTAAGGTAATAAAAGATTTCAATTTAGTGTTATCCAAAAATGAAGAAGAAAAACAATTGATAATGCAAAGTATAGGAAACTTAGCCCCAGTGTCAACTAATATTCTCTTTTGAAAAATGATGTACCATATTCGTATGACCATATTCGTCTATTTTATAGATTTTATATTTCTGCTTTCCAAAAAACAGTCAAATATATTTTTTTTATTAAATTATTAACATAAATATATAGTATTTTCACAACGACCAAAATTTTATTATTAACATTTATGTTCCAAATTTCAAGACCGATGTGCCACGTCTTAACCTCGCCCAATCGAGAAAATTGTTTGCACATAGTATTTTTATACTACAACGAACATTTTAAGGTGTCGTGACGATCGAAACAACAAAGTTAAAAAATAAGGACCACCCTAGTATACACAATTTAAAATAATGGAAAATTAGAGTAGATTTAGTTTAATTAGCCCTACCGTTAGGTTGAAAAAAAATTAGGACAATAAAATGAGGACCCGCTGTAATAATGGACCAATGTCCATTTTTCCAACAATATTTTTTCTGCAACACCTCTTTTGGCAGCAAATGGCTTTCACAATGCATACCCATCTAAGACGATATGTTGCAGTTGTTTTCGCCTTCTCCCAAGTAAGATTTCACTGTCCTAGTTCTTGGATTATCGATCCATTCGGTATTGTTTTTTTTCCTTGTATCAGTATCGTTGTTCCAGCTAAGTGATGGTTGGTTTACTGTAGCAGGTTATATGATAAAAGGCCTGTCATCTCTTCTCGGCTAGAAATAACGCTCTCCATGTTTTTCGTTTAGATGTGGGGAACCTTTCTAATCTTTGTTTCCTAACTTTTTTGCATGCGGTGGCGGCTGCCTGATCTTTGCCATGATATTATCCACATTTCTTTGGGGGGGGGGGGGGGGGTCAAGTGGCTTCTTGAATGGATTGTTTGGACGGGGGTTTAAGGCACTTAATTTTGAAACTCGAAACCAGCGAGGAAAATATTCTTCGTCCTCCGCCAGGGATCGAGTCTGCATTGCTTGGGTTTGTAGGCAAGCAATTTAACCGCTTTCTTCCTTCATGTTTGCTATAATAAATTTTTCTTATATTTAAGAAATATCTGAGCGAAATTTGGTCTTCCTAGCTAATATGATGTGGGTGCTACTGTGCCAAACTTATTATTTTGAGAAGAAAAAAAATATATTATATATAAATATATATTGCCAGTAGAGACCAGTGTTGCCAAGACTTAATAAAGAGTAAATGCTAGATTTTTGCAAAAAAAAAGCTTATTACAGTGCTAAATATTTATAGGAATTTCTTGAAAAATGCTAAAAGCCCTTTTCAATCTAAATGAGTTTAAAAACTGATAGATCTAGAATTAAATACGCAGAATTGGCAACAGTGCGCCTGAAACAAAACCTCTTACGATATCTTTACACCAAATTTTTATTTTTGATTTGTTGACGTGTGTTATAGATTTTGATATTTGGTTAAATTTTTAAAAAATTAACACTTATATATTTGGGTTGTTCACGGAAAGGTGGTTATCAGGTTATATGGATTTTAATTTATATTCACAACAACAAAAAATATTAATTTAAATGTTTTTTAAATATATTTTGTTGCTGTTAATATAACTACATATCCATATAACCTGAAAATCTGGCTTTCGTGAACAACCCAATTCGACGGTCCCATTCTATAACATGCTAAGTCGACATAGCATGTTTTTCTGGGAATAACATTTCTAAATTCATTGTTTGCTAATTTAGATTCTGTCAAATTTTGATAGTAATCGGACTATCCCATCAAAAGTTATAAACAAAAATGTACTTAGCATAATTAAGCAATATACAAAGAACTTCCTTTTAAATGTTTTAAGTGCACTTAACATGATTTGGTTTGGAATTATTTTTTTTGTTGTTTTATGTTAAAAGTACTTAGCATGTTTTAGAACGAAAATATTTGTTTTTCGTGTTTTCTATGTATACTTAGAATGGAAGCAATACACTTTTATAATTTTTTTCCCATCTCTAAGTACACATAAAAGGTTTTTCCCCTAATTCAAAATAAAACTATCGCCGTGTAAGTGTACATAACATTGTTTAGTTTGGAGAAAGCTGTCAACAGAACAGGTACACATAATTGTCGTCTTTTCTAAAAACAATGAGTTCTCGCGCAAGAAAAATGCTGGAGTTGGTTATAAGCAATTTAAATGGTAATTATTATTACTTTATATAAAACATTATAAAATAATAAACCTGGTTTCTTTTAGATAAAGAAGAATTGGAATCAAAAATACATCCGCAACACATTGGTAAGTAATACAAAAAAAAACTGCAAAGTATTGTTAACTTAGCAAAGTATCTGATAATAATTTATTTTAATAGAAAATGAAGTGGAACAACATATTTCTGCATCCAATTTAAAATTATCTGGAATTTCACCTACCATATCAAATAAAATATCATACAATATGGATTGTAGTGAAACTGAGAATAATTCAACAGATTTCGGTAAAATCTATTATCAGTATAATATGTACATTTATTTAGTTTATTAAAATAAAAAAAGTAACTAATACAATTTCAGAACCATTTAGCGGAAGCTCAAGCGAATTTCAACCATCTGAAACAGAATCGTCTTCTGTATCATCTCCACCATGCAGTCCGATAACACCAAGAAATTCAAAACGAACCTTACACCCAAATTTGGATACACCAATTGAAAAAATTTTGCGTAAGAGACAAAAACGTACATTTCAGTGGCGCAAAAATAAGGCGAAAGCTCTAAAAAGCCAAGGTAAGCAATATTACAATTCAAAAGGTGTTTTGAAGGCTGCAAAAGTGTTAAAAAAAGGTTGTGGAGGCTTCTGTAGAATGCAATGTTCTCAAAAAGTACCCGAAGAAAGTAGAAAGCACATTTTTCAATACTTTTATAATATTGGCAATCAAGATCTTCAAAGATCCTATATTTCGCAATTAATTACATTTCACAAAAAAAAAGTTTGCAGAAATAGTGATAATTCAAGAAAAACTGAATCACGTAAGTACTTTCTAAGTTTCTTTAAAGATGGAAAAGAAGTAAAAGAAGCCGTATGCAAACCAATGTTTTTGAATACACTTGCGATAACAAATCAGACAATAGAAACTGTAGTACGCAAGAAACATTTAAATCCATTAAATTTATCTCCTGACAAACGAGGAAAGCATACTAAATCAAATGTCAAAAATATTGAAATAAAAGAAATAGTGAAACAACATATAAATGTGTTTCCCTTAGTGGAATCTCACTACTGTCGTCAAGAATCAAGAAAAATGTATTTAGGAGGTGATATATCATCAATAGCGCAAATGTATCGATTGTACGATCAATGGTTTTCAGAAAATAACCACGATTTAAAACTAAAGGCAACAATAAGACAGTATCGAGATACTTTTCATGATTCGTTTGATATATCATTTTATATACCGAAAAAGGACCAATGCGACTTATGCGAAAAGTGTAAGAACTTGAATGAGGATGAAAAGAAAGCTATTGAATCTGATATCAATCAGCATTTATTTTCAAAACAAAAATCTAGAGAACTAAAAGGTATTGAGAAACAAGAAAGTTGTGACAACAAAAATGTTGTTACTGCGTGTTTCGATTTCCAAAAAATTCTCTCGTCACCTTGTGCTGAAGTCAGCACCTTTTATTATAAGAGGAAGCTACATGCTTATAATTTTACGATCTTTGAACTCAGCTCGAAGCAAGCGTCATGTTTTGTATGGGATGAATCTATTGCAAAGAAAGGTGCTACAGAAGTTGCGACCTGTTTACACCAGTTTGTAACAACTGAAAACAAAAATAACGGTGTCACTAAATTTAATTTTTGGTCCGATAATTGTGGCGGACAAAATAAAAATAAAATTGTTTTTTCATTTTACGTATGGGCTTCTTTTAAACTAAATATTGACATAAGTCACAAGTTCCTCGAAAAAGGTCATACTCAGAATGAAGGTGATAGTGTACATGCTCTTATAGAAAAATCAAAGAAAAACAAACGTATATATACACCACATGAATGGTTCTCTTTAATAAGAAATGCAAAGAAGAATGATCCGCTATATAACGTAATTGAGATGGAAAATGAAAATTTTTTGGATTTCAAGGAATTTAGCTCTGCTTTACAGTGGTCAAAAAATACAATAAATGAAAAAGTAAGTGTATCCAAAATCAGAGATATTAGAGTGTACAAAGAAAAAAATTATAAATTATTTTATAAATATCAATTCGATGAAGATTTTAAAGAAATAAAGCTTTATGACGAAACCAAAAGGCGTAGAAAGACAAATTTACTCCCTCAAGACATACCGAGAGCATATACATCAACTTTTCCAATAACAGAAGCAAAACATAAGGATCTGCTCTATTTATGCGACCAAAACCTAATTCCAAAGTTTTACCAAAACTTCTACCGAAACCTCAAAAGCGTTGCTGGAGACGAAGATGTTGTCAACTCAGAATGTGACGATTAAAGACTTTTGCATTTTATTTTATTGTTTTTGTATATGAACTGTATTTCTTTAATTTCCATTTTTTTTTTAATAAATGATATTGAAAAATTATTCGCCTTTAATAATTTTAGTATTTTAAAACAATTTTAGTATTAAGTACTTAAAAAAATTAAAGTTTTGAGTTTTTTCCAAACTAAATAACGCTATATGTACTTAGATGATCAATGTAAGTAAGAAAAGACCACCCAAAAGATGCTAAGTCCACTTAAACGACTAGATAATAAATTTCTGTACATGCTTAATCATTCTAAGTCACTTTTAACTATGATCTACGACAAGTTTATAAAGTTAAAATATATTAAAAAAATGCTGTTATAATTAGATAAGAACACAAAAAGTCTCAAGAATCTATCTTATACCGTTCTTGAGATATCATCAAAAAACTTTGAATGCGATTTTCTCAAAACTAGCTTTTTTGACTTAGCATGTTTTAGAATGGAGCCGTCGAATTATATTTACGTCGTGCCTTTAATATTTTTTTTTTCTCTAATTATAACAAATAAATATTATTTTTAAATTTAACTCTGCAGTTGTAAATTATATATGAACATATTTTTCCCCTCTATAATTTCTGTAATCTCTATAATTAAGTACCTCGTAGTTATAAAAATAAGAACAAATATAGAAAGTTACACGAACCATTTGTGCAATAAATTTATTGGTGGCTAAAGATTCAGTGGAGAAATGCATAAACCCTGCGGGAAATTTGTGTCAATTGATCCAACAGACAGGTCCTGGGATTTGTGTAAATAGAACAAGTAAAAAAAGAAAGAACTCATGACCAGTGAAAGGAAAGCCAATCCTTTAGCTGGTTTATGAAGAACCAAAAGGTAGAAAAAGTACTGAATTACAGTAGAGTATTCACCGGTGGTGACCAACATTTTTTTGGGACTTTCTAAAATTTGGTTTTTAAATTTAGTTCTAGGACTTGTTTTATTAAAATAATACTTCATTATAGGAACTAACACTAAACACGTAAATTGAGAATATATGTTTGACTTGTCAAATGGTGGCTGTTAGGTGACAATTGACCCCCACCAACGACAACCCCATGTTAAAGTGATAGGTCACATTAATATAAAGTGAACCGGTCCCTACCACCAAAGACCTACCACGGGATTACTTTAGTGCCAGTTCGCTTCCCTTTAGGGTAATGTCACATAAAAATCCACTTTTATCCTTCATTATTATCATGCTAATGTATTTTTATTTTCTTATTAAAAATTTCTACTTCTATTACAATTTAAAAAAAATATGTTTTGTTGTGCTTTGTATTGTGCGCGTAATGAAAGTGCTATTGTTTTTGAAATAAAGGCAAAGTTACACGTTCATTAACTTTTATATGTTTGATATCGTTGGCTTATATTTAAAACATCCTATCTGCGTAAATTAAATTATTCAGAATATTAGTGAAGAATTAAAATTTTAATTCATTATTTTTGTAAGAATTTTTTTTGAAAACCTAAGCAATTTTCGTGAATCAAATTTCTTTTAATTAACCCTTAAGTGTATACCTGGATCTGGCTAGGCATTTTTTTAAATTTTTCCTGTTTTTTTTTTCATATAATTATTAGATATATTAGAACGAAACTTTATGTATTCCTCAATCAAAGTGTTTTGTACAAGAAACCGAGAAAAAAAAATGTAAATTTAATTACCGCGGGCGTGGCAATTTGCCTAATGAAAATGGTGTACATATTGTACCCACCTGGGCCTGGTCAGGCTCTGCCCTATTTAATATGTACTGAAGTAAATAAAATCAAACCGAAACGTATCAAAAAGCATACGCAACATATTAAAATTCTTTCTTTACTTTAATTTCGAAAAAAAATTCTAGTTGACAACAAAATATTCTTGCTACAGCCATAAAACTCCATACATATAAAAGTAGTCCCAGCCAGGCCCAGGGGCTCGTTAGTGTGAGTTTCTTCGATAGCCACAAAAAACTCCATACAAAATACAAGGGGTCCCAGCCAGGCACAGGTAACAGTTTGTGCCACACAAATTAGGTGTCTACTTAAGAGTTAATAAAAGTACTATGGTCTTTTTAATGGCAAATATTTTTTACACCTAGTCCACTATAGAGGAGAGGGTATTAAGGGTTTGTTTTTTTTAGCATAAATATTGACTCAGAATCCCTTCCATATCTATCGACCGATGCCCGCCGGTCCACCTTGTTGCCTGGCTGACTGTCTGTCCATGTAAACTTTGTGCGCAAAGTACAGGTCGCAATTTCGAAGATAATTTAATCAAATTTTGCATATACATTTCAAGTGCCATAAGGCCCTATTCAAATGATGAATATCAGTCTTTAATTTGAAATGGCCTAATACAAACTTCTCGCCTAAAAAGAGCCTCTGTGCACATAAAATATTTTATTATGTCGATAGTTAAATTTGGTGCACAAATATCTTACTACGAACTAAATCATCTTGCCAAATTTGGTCTTTAATAGGACTATTTTTGACCATAGCTCCCATACAAATACCATTCCCGAAAATCATAACTTCCATACAACTGATGGTATTGACATAAAAATAAGTGTAAATAGCTTTTTCGATTGCTACTGTGGCATGGAAAATGCTGTTTTTGTAGGTCCTCAATTGACCACTGGTCCCATATAAGCCCCTCTCTAAAATCATATATGGGCATTTCTTGGGTTCACGAACGTACGTTCGTACGCTTTTGATGTACAAATAATATGGAAAACAAAACTTTTTCCTAGCATTTTTTTGCAATTCGATAGCATTTTGGTAGGTTTACTTTAGTGCTAATGATGGATTTCATCGACTTAAACTTTTCATAATGATAGTTATAAACATGTGGTCACGAACGTACGCAAAATAGAAGTCAACTTTGGCTGAAAGTAGTCAAATGTAAAAATCTGCGAAATGGAACGGAATATTCAAACGTGGTTAATTTATTTTAAAAGTGTATTACGTCCAGTATTTAGACAAAAAAATATCTCTATTGGTTTTTGTTTAATGGGCTTAAGTACCGGTCGCGAACGCACGATTTTTCCATTTTTTCCATTTATCCGTCAATTAACCGTTAATCGAACTTATTATCTTCTCTTTACACTTTTCTCTTCTTAATTGATTGTAATAGAGAGATTTTAAAGAAAGGGTGCAAACATAACAATTTTCTTTGCATGTAAAATAATTAAATATAAAAATGTCTTTAGAAGTAGCTTAAAACGAAAATATAAAATTTTCCAGTTTCCAGCCCAATTTCCTCAAGTAAAACAGCTAAGATATCGTAGAATATCAGATATAGCATTCCTTTATAAAAACATAGACTTTTTTTATAATTATAAACAATAAAACACGATGAATATCAACATATTATTTTTCCATCCTGGTTGACCATTCGGAGGAAATGCCCATATGTGACCTTCTCCGAGAAAAGGGACCAAGTGTGTCAAGAACGGGTTTGGACTTAAGAGTGGATTCTTGTACCTAAAAGGGTGTAGAATAAGAGGAAATGAGTTAGATTTCTGATAAAAATTTATTTCTGCAAACACTGTAGTGTAGGATATCAAATCGTCGGGCTTGACCGACAATACTTTCTTGCTTGTTTTGTAACAAATTATTTAACTTCTCTGCTTAAGTTATTTAAAATTACATTGTAATATAAGTCTAAAAAAAAAAACATATCGCACTGGTTCCTCTAACGGGGGTTAACTCAAAATTTATAAATTTTCAGGAGAAACACAAACTGTTTTCTTTTCATATGGAATTATGACAAAATACTAGAGGAAATTATGTAAGATTTTTACAGCGGGTAGATATGACCACTGTGCATCGATTTCTTGCATAATGGGAAAGTTGAGCAATTTTAATCTGACTCTCTTTAGAGGAACCAGTGCGATATGAAATATTGTTTATTCTCGCAAACTTTCACTTGGCGGAAAAGCAAAAAAGAATTTTAAATTTTTTGGGATCTTGGGAATTAGCGCTCTTAGGAATAAATAAATCACTTATTATGTTGTTTTTAAATATTGTGTTGTGTTTATTAGTTTTAAATATTTTAAAGTATTCTAAAAGTTTAAGGAATTTCAAAATTGAAGATAAATCTTTATGCTTCACTTTATTTTAAAACTATATACAATATCTTAAAAAGTAAAAAAGTATAGTCGGCCAAGACCGACCAATTGATACCCTCCACCACAGTATTTACAGACATATTTTCGAGAGCGTACACTATTTGGGACCCATGGGCAATAATGGACCCTGCAAGCAAAATTATGTTATGAGGTTAATATTCATATAAGAGTTTTTTTTTGCCAAATATTTTATATAAATGTCTACATGAGATTTTTTCATTTTAAAGGGTTATATGAGACTGTTGGTATATTATATACCAATCAGCCTATTGTTCTTTTGCCTATCCACGTGAATATACGGGAGTCCAAGCCAAAAATAATTTCCTACACTCATAGAAAAATGCATCTTCAAACTGATGCTGTCCTTACATAAAAATTGTGACATGTATGTTATTACAAATGAGGCAAAAAGTGACCAATCGAACGACGAAGGTTATAATAAAATTTTGTCGTATTTTATGCGTCATCTATGCTATGACTACAGGGATGTCTATTCGTAATTCGTAATGTAACAAGCTTGTATAGTGTATTTTAGGAAGAATGTAATTGTTTCATCAACAATTTTTGTTTCTATATACATTTCTAAAACCTACAAATGAGGCATCGCATTGATCCACATTCGTAGTCGAATTACAATTTATACAACATATGAGGGTTTTCATGAACAAGGTTAAAGTGCCTTTTTTAAAAAATTGAGATTGAGTGCTCATATATCCCGTGCACTGCCAGCGAAACAGGTATTTTAATGACAACTGCTAGAATTGGTCGCCATATCTTGCTACCATATGAGTATACCACGTTCATCTCTTGTGCACTGAACTTCTCTCAACTTCACCTACTAATTCCATATGTTATCTCAATTTAAATAAAAGCACTTAAGCCCCTTGTGCTTTAATCCCCTCATATAGTATTCATATTGGTGACATTTAATCTTTACATTTGGCATCAACATCAAAAAAATTGAGAGCGAAAAGAGTAAATTGTAAAATAAAGCATGTAAAAGTTTGTTGTATAAACAACAACAATACTACAAGAAGAAAAACAGGTATCGCACTGTTGACATTTTTTTATTAAGCTGACTCCGATTCGTCATTTCTCTGATGCCGATGTGTCATCCAATCGAAGGCACAATCTAAATTTTTGCCCCTGATCACAATTTGTCCAAGTGATGTTAAGGCCGACATCACAATGATGAGAACTGTCATGGGGTCAAAGAACAAGCCACTTGTCATAGTACCGATGTCAAAAGCATCAGCGTTATGATGCCTTTTCTATCGCTATATTATTTACGTGACTACATACGAATTCGATAGTTGCAAAGAATTTCAAAGGGATAGAGAACACCTTTTTCATATGAAGTACGAAACTTTTGTAAAATGTAAGCATAGATTATTTTTAATGTATACAAAAGTTCAAATAGCACTAAAAGTGCAATCTGTTGGCTGTAATTAATTTCGTAGAACTTTACAAAATTAAGCAGATAGAAACTTTTTTTTATAAAAAAACTCTATGTATTTAAGCTTTAATGAAAAATTGAGGATAGAAATAGTTTACGTGTTCATAACTAATACCGTAGATTACTCACTTAAAACTTTAGGGTTTAACATTAAAATATCGTTTTTTTAATGTGTCGATAGCAAGTATTAAATACAATCCCTCTATATAGCATCATATTATTTTTTTTTTTTTAATATTTAATTGCACAACTGGTTGTTACAAAAGAACAAAGTTTACAATAGATGTAAGATGTACGAAGATTGTTAAGGGGAGATATGAAAAATAATAAATGTTGTATTAAAGTTACGTAGCAGTACATAAAATGCATAACTAATATAAATGTAAAGTTGCATTATAATTTTAACGACCAGGTGGTTTAAAAATGTTTAACTAAAGAGTTTCTTAGAGAAAAGGATATAGTATAAAAAAAAAAAAAAAAAAAACACTAACGGCTTTTCATACAAAATCCGTTTCATAAACCCTTTATTGACATGTTTTATTTTGTATAACTTAGGCGGTAAGGGTTTGAAGGCATAAGTAAGCGGCTAGACAAAACAGATTTACGCCATTTAAAATATTTAAGTTTGAAAAACTTTAGCCAATATAACTATACAACATTGTAGCAATTAGTCGGCCAATTCTGATTTGCCCGTATTTTTCCTAGATACCATAATTACTAATTGGTTGATTAATGTATGCGTCAACGTCGACTCTACTCTCAGACTGGTGCCGTGTCACCGGAGGATATTGACTCCCGCGGTACCACATTACCGTGGTACCACATTACCACGGGTACTCCGGTGAATACTTTGGACACATATGCATGAACCAATTTTTAAAATGTTTAAGAGACTTGGAATGCCGGTACATTTATGCGCTTAAGTAAGTTAAATTAACCAACCAGATTAACCGCGGAAGATGTAACACCAAAAGGTCTGACTCCTAAAAATTTGAGTAAATGGGAGAAAAATTTTTTAAACGAAAAATTTACTCTCTCGTTGCAAGTTTCTGTTAGTACGATAAATGAACACACCTATTACTTTTGCTTTTTGTCATATTTTACAGGCATACAGTATAAATTGAAACAATATTATTAAAACTTTACCAGACCTTTTCCCGTAACAGAGAGTTTAAATTAGAGCATTTTTTTCGTAACGATCTTGGTATCCAAAATACCCGAAAGTTTGAATTAGGGATGCCAATTCCGAAAAATTCTGCGAATCCTGAATCCCGGGATTTTAATTTTGTAGTCGATAACCTAATTTTTTTTATAAAAAGAAATTCATCATGACATTCTGCGTTGAGAGGATAGACCACACAATATTGATCGTTTATATTTCTTTAATTAACTCCGTTAATACTGTGACTGAAACCGAATGAAAAATTTTTAACTTTGTTTTTCTTTTTAAGCGTGTTTAACAATTGTAAAGAAATTTTTATGTGAGAAGTGCTGAAAATAATTAAAGATTAAAATTATTTAAAGGAAGAAATGTCTTTTGAAATGCACAAAACAAAAAGGATAACCAAAATTTTCGTGTGGTTTTTTTATTATTGATTCCACTTGTGCACTAAATGCAAGACTTAACCCAGATATGCCGACCATAATACATGTAGTACACTTGTTATGTTCAGGTTTCGACGTTTAATGTGCTTTAAATTTTCTAATCTGCTTGTTGTTGTGCTACAAAATATAACGATCACCAAAGCATGCTTTGATAAGTTTTGTCTAGGGTTATTGCTTATGTGTATTTTTCGATCAGAGATTTCAGTTTTCTAAAATTGGCAAAAGTGTGAAGATGTCCCGTAATCGGTGAGAAAAAATTTAATATGCATATTTTATTGTTGTTGTATTTCTATGTTTTTTTTAATTATAATAGTTGTAAAAACGAATACGTAGCAAAAGTATATGTGAAAAATTAAATTATATGTGTACATGTAGTATTTTCGGCTTTAGTGTGCAGAAATTGTGAATACAAATACTTGGTTTTTTTCCAGATTTTTAACATTTAATGAGATCATAAATGCCTTAAAAGAAAGTGATGAAGAGTTTTTGCAAAATTCTTACGACATCGCAATTGTGCCCACTCAACTATGAACAACTACGTCACAGATGAAGATTCTGGATAAGAAGATGAAGTGAATATTGAAAACTTACCACCCCTATTATTAAATTCTGAGGCTGAACTTTTTCGAAATTCATACTCTATTGATTCGGAATGAATATGACATTCCACTTTCGTTATTGCAACAGGCCAAGAAACGTAAATGCATGAAGTCGTCAAAAAATGGATTAACCATGATCTGGTAGAAACGGAGCCTATTGTTGCAAAAAAGAGAAAGGGTGGTATGACTATCGTAAAATGTTTACCAACAATATAATTGTATGTTCTATGCAGTAAACGTTGCATCAAGCGTCCATCCAGTTGAACCTTAAAAAAATATTTCACGTTGGTCTGGTAAAGAGAAAAAGCGTATGTATGTATATTCAACAACCACGCCTTATTCATGAATATAATCGCTACATGGGTGGCGTTGAACGAGCAGATGAAAATATCAGCTTGTACCGTGTATCTATTCGGGCTAAAAAATGGTATTTTCCAATATTCACACACCTCATTGATCTTGCAGAGCACAATGCGTGGCAACTGCATAGACATATAGGAGGTAAAGTGGACCATTTAACTTTTCGTCGGCGCATTGCTACATTGCTAACATCTACTTATGGGAAACCCATCAGGATCATCATGCGACATCAGATTTGATCGAAAAGATCATTTACTTACTGAGAACACACTCCTAGCCGATAGAAAATGTAAACAGCTACGTTGTAATCATTGCCACAATTAGACCACTACACGCTGCTTATGTGTGATGTGCCGCTCCATGTAAAGTCTAATGTGGAGTACCACACCACCAAATAATTTTTTTTTATTAATTTGTCTTTCTTTACTTCTATACACAAAAGTTGCTGAATAATAAACGAAGAAAATACTGTCTTTTGCTTTCATATGTTCCGAGCGTACTACATCTAGTACGGACTCAAAATCCAAGTTAAAATATATTTTTTTTATTCTTTGCTCAGTTTTGCAATATAATATGTTAGAATAAAGTTATTTTGGAAAACTACGAAAATTGTTGCACTAGAAGGCCCGTCGGCATATCTTGGTTAAACTTTTCCCCTTACAGGTTTAGGCTTATTAATGTGATTTCCGAGAGTTTATGCAGCGATTTCTCAAAATCTAAGCACTACATAATTCCTACTACTAGTGGTGCTGGAAATAAAAATGTGTTGTTGTTAAAATGCGATTTCTATGGTTAACTAATAAAATTTATTTTGGTAAATTATTTCGAATTCAATTTCAATTATTCATCTTAATTAATTTAAGAAAAATTTTAATAGAATCTTACAAATAAATCAATTACTAGTTTGCTCTTTTCAATAACTATATTAATTATTTTTTAATTTAGTTTGAATCAGCTAAGGTAATTAAATAAGATATAGGTTTTATGTAATTAGTTTTTAATTGAATCAATTAATACATTTGGAAATCGTACGTGGTTTTTCTCATCATATTTTTAATTAAATTAATCATTAATTAAGAAAAAAAAATCAAAATTTTCAATTTTAACAAATTTGCATTTGTACATTTAAAATAAATTTTTGAAATATATATTTTATAATCTTTATAAATTGTACTCATGAGTTAATATCTGAAGTATCAAATTTGCCTAAGGATCCGTTAATCTTTAAATATTTTTACGATCTTTACTCACCACGAATATTATCGTAGATTTACTGTAAGTTCCCTTCCCCGCACTGCAAGATTAATACTCGTCGCAAAATTTCCAATTCTCAATTGTAGCGAACTTTCGTGTACTTCAAGCTAGTGTAACTTATCTTAGGTTTTGCAACCATTGTGTTTTTTTTATCTTCTCTCAAGAGCGAGGCGAACAACACAACCACTACCCAGCAGAACGAACAGCTCACTTTAAATTTACGGTTTTTTTTATGAAATTTGGAATTGTAGACCCAATACGTATGTTTTAAGTTAAGTGAAATTTTAATCTTAACAAACCCAACCATAATTGGAAAAAAAATATTAAGATTCGGTTTTCACTTTCTCTTCTTTAGCCCATCTATTATAATTACTCAAAATTGGGGTTTTTTTATTTTTATTATAATTCTTACAATCAAATAAAAAGACTTTAAACTAGAGAAACCAATCTAATTACTTAACATGGCGTTAATTTAAAGCAAAATACATTCCCTGTTATTTTGCTTGACTTTTTTTTGTACGAACAAAAATTATTATCAAATGTATATGGCTATTGTTTCAGAAATATATTTTATATATCTCTATTTCCGTCGTTCCGAACTGGAGCATATTCCATCGTGATCTATTACAAGCTATTCATTTTATTTCAGTTCAGGTCTTCCCCGTTACCGCTACTTTAGAATTCAGTTGTCTTCGTCACGTGTGGGCAGGTCTTCCTCTATATTATAATTACTCCAGAGGAGGATATTATGTGCTTGTGCAAATATGTGTAACCTATCTAAATATAGGTTTAAGGCCCATCTTTTAGTATACCGATTGACTCAGAATCAATATCAGAATCGATCTAACGTGGTCCGTCCTTCCATCCGGCTGGCTAGTTAACATTGTGCCCAAAGTACAGGTCGCAATTTTGGAAATAATTTGACACTTATGTGTTTATTATCACAAGGTCGAAGCCTATTCAAAGTGGTGAAAAGTGATTCTTAATTTCACATAGCCCACATGCAAACTCCTTTCCGGAATAGAGTTTTGTGCCAATTAACCATTATGCTTTATAGATACTTAAGTTTCTTAAGTTAAGCCACAGCTCTCACACAAATACTTTCCCGAAAATAGCTTATCATAAGTAACCTTTAAAATAGTTTCTATATTATTTCATTATAGTAATAGAAGTAGATAATATTATTAGATAATATTTGAGACACAAATCTCTTATGTGAGTCTTAACCTCACAACATACGAAAAGATGATCGCCCATGGGTCCACTCTGCTTTCTTACTTTTATGTGTTAAAAATTGGCTTCTTTATAATATATTTTTTAACCGTTAACAAAACATTTATTATCGTTATTTTTTAACAACAACTTTTTCTTTGTCTTTAGCTACCGATATTATTAACCGACAAAAATTGTTAAAATGTCACTACAGAATAACTCTTAATGACAATTATAGTTAACTAACGAATTTTGACTACTTAACGACAAATATTTGTCATTAAAAAGTTACAGAATTTTAGTACTGGTATAAATGAATTGTTGTTTTATTGTATTTTTATTATATTGTATTTTTCTTCTGTTTATTAATATAATGAATCTATCAAATCAATTATCCATTGGATAAAATTATTTGAATTATTCGAGTTTTTCGAATATATTAAAAATCTTATTCGATTAATCGAGCAAACTTAAAATTTAAAAATCGATTAATTCCCTACTCAAGCAAAATTAAATGCCAAATAATTGGTTACTCTAATATTTACTCTTAAAATGCACGAAACCTAAAAGTCAGCTAGACTTTTATCGGATATTTAAAATCAACGATATGAAAATAAATGCAGCTTTATTAACTGTGATTTCGATGTTTTCTTCAAGAATTAAATGGATGAAGATAAAATCACAAAACACATTTTTTTTCAAACAGAGTTTAATATCTTGTGGTTTTCCCCATTTGCCCCTATTTGTTGCTAATGTTTCAGTTACGACAAATATAACCTTGTAATTATCTTAAAGTATTCCATTTGGTTTTTCTTTTTATAACAATTACACTGCATAAAGAAAGAACAGAAGTAAAATTAAGAGAAAAAAACCAGAATGTACTACGAATTGTAGTACAAAGGGCGGAGGTTAGAACTACTCATCCAATGTGGTATTTGTTGCCTTGGGTATGAACTTTCATTTCGGGTTTTTCTTTCATAAATATCTTGTTTTTATGATTCTTGTTTTTTTTTTACTTTAACACAAATTTGTACACACATGGTTGTAGAGTAGACAACAAATGACATATGTTTTTTTTTCTTTTAACCCACAAACGGAAATTAATTTTTGAAAATTTTTTTTGGGTAAAGGGAAAAAGGATGGGTGTAAATAATAATTCTTTAAAAAATCAATATCTAGATAAAAAAAAAATAATTAAACTAGTCAGCTGTAAAAAGTCTTGGGAGTTTTAGGAAAAGCTAAATTGTATTGCGGTTGAAATTCTATTAATTTTACCCAACAAAATGGATGGGGAGCAAATTTCTTATAGTTAGATCACAAATAAGGGCTCTCCTAAAAAACATTCATTAAACAATTGTGAGCCCGTAAGTGATTGCGGGTATCATGTGGTCGGGAAAGTTTGTCTAAACTTTCTTATTTTTTTTTTCAAATTTTCTTTTCTTTTATTAAATTTTTCTTATTTAGTCTGTTTAACTTTTCGGCCAATGTGTGGTTTAGATACCACACATAATTTCTGTTTTTCATTCAATGACCAGTGCCTTTTTAACAAAAACATAAATTAAATAATAAAACTTAATAAAAAAGAACAAAACCGAAACAAATTCAACTTCATCACTACTGGCAATTACAGCATTATTTCAGTTTTTTTTTCAAGGTTAAATTGAAAATTGTTCAGGGTACTTTAAATGAAGTTATTGTTATTTAATCTACAAAAATGATGAAACAAATTGGCCACACGTTGTGCTTAACAAATTAGTCCAAATATGTCTTAATAAAAAAAAACACCAATTTGTTCTCCTATTACGGTTTACAACTCATCTCAGTTGAGTTGAAATTAAAACATGAGTTGAAATTAAAACATCAGTTGTAATTTTTTTAATTTTTGTTAACCGTATAACTATAACAGAACAGTGATGCCAATAATAGGGAATTTCCCCTTTTTGTAGGGATTTTTTTTTAAAATTTCAAGTGTAGGGATAAAAGGACAGATTTTTTATATTAAGGTAAATGTAGGGAATTTTTAAAATATTGTCTCATTTTCAATATATTGTGTAAAAATAAGTAAATATTCATATTATTTTCATTAAAAAAATTAAGTTTTTCATATACAACAGCATTAGGTACAAATGTAGTTTTTTTTTAACAGAAACCCTATAACATGAGTCATAACCAGGGCTGTGGAGTCGTAGTCAGAGTTGTAGATTCATAGTTGAGGTTTTTGTACCGGAGTCGGAGTCGAAGTACCCACAAAAACTCGCGACCCCGACTACAAAATTTTTCGGCATAAAAATCTAAAAAAAAAAAAAATTCTAATACTTTCCAAATTACAAAAATTTTGAAGTCAGTAAAAAATGACATATCGTCAGCTATATTATATTATACTAGCTTAACCCCTTGTGCTTCGCTTCCCCAATCGTTATAAAATGAAACAAAAAGTATTTATAGAAAAACAAAATTTTTGTTATTAAATTAGGCGTGCCACCGCCCCTTTGTCCAACCACAACTTTACATAGCCTAAGGCTCATTAATTCATAACAACAGCCTACCAATCCAATCTCACAGGATGACGATCGGTTCAGTAGTTAATTAGATATAATCAACATAAGGGGCGTGGCCCCTCCCACTTTTTTATGCAACGTATTTCTATTCATAACAATACCATATATACCAAATATCATCATCCTACGCCAAATAGTGGCTAAGATATGAGGATTTTATGATTTGGGTTGTACGGGCGTGGCATCGCCCCTTTTCCAACCACATCTTTATTTAGCTTAAAGTTAAGTAACTCAAGGCAGTCGCCTACTGTCGAATTGTTGATAACGATCGGTTCAGTAGTTTATTAGATATGGTGGTTTTTTCTTTTTCTTTGAAGGGGCGTGGATCCGCCCTCTTTTTTCATAGAGCTTATTTCTATTCATATTAACACTATATGTACTAAGTATTATCATCCTATGCCAAAAAATGCATAAGATATAACGATTTTAAATTTTGGGCGATGCCTTTGTCCAATCTCAACTTTATATAGCATAATGTCTCTTCCAGGGTCACAGTTATATTCTGTGAAAATTTCAAGATGATCGGTCAAGTGGTTTTTCCTCCTATAAGGCACAAATATATATATATATATATATATATATATATATACAAACATACATTCACTTTTATATATATATAGATTTAAAAAAAAAACATAAAAAAAATATTTTTGGGGAATGTCGGCTGTTTTTGGGGAATTGTGTAAGTTTTGTAAGTTAAATTTTTTTATATAATATATATGTCGCTAAACATTTTTTTCTTTAAATAAAAGAGTTAATTTTTTAGATACGCATTGCAAAAAATCGACTTTTTCAAAATTTTAACTTCAAATGCATTAAACTTCTTTATTAAAAAAGCTTATATTCAAATAGGTTTATCTGCAAAATCACAGTTTTACAGGAGAGCAAAAAAATGATTTTTTTTTCGATAACTGTAGGAATAATAACTAAACTTTATTTTGCAATGTAATTTAAGAACATCCATATGGAATTTTTTTTTAATTCCAGATACTCGCGCTTATATTTGCACTAATTGCAAATTATAATTTTATCGATTTGAACATTGAAATAAACAGAAAGCACCACTATTTGAACAAAAATAAAAATGAGTTGTAATAAAAACTATTTGAGACTTTAATTTAAGTAACACGAATTTTTACAAAAATAATTAGTCTTTTTAACAAAATAATTTGTAATAAATTATGGAAAAATGAAATATTAAGAAACGCGTTATCACGTTAAAAGAACTCGAAATTAAGTTATATTGAGAAGCAATAAATAATTTGTCTGTATCCGCATTTTTTAAATTATCATAAAAATAATGATATTCTTGCAAAATACTAGACTTCAATGTTTGCAAATGCTTTCATTTTCTTATTTGAAAAGGACGTGGACCAGATTGTAAGGGATTCGCTGCTATTTATATGACCGCTGCACAGTGTGGAAAATTTTTAAAAAATGAAAATAGTTCCATATTTTGAAAACGGAAGATCCGATTGGTATGAAGTCTGAGGTGACATTTAGAGGGTTGTAGTCGAGTTAAGGTTTTGGATTTAAGAAGCGCCATAGATTCCCAAGTAGGACACCTCGAGTATTACAAAAACTAAAAACGATCCTTTATTATTAATTTTAGCTAAACATGATTTTTCAATGAAATGCGCTTATCAAGTTCTTCATAATTTATTTCTTAAAGTTTGAAAACGGAAACCTTGTTAGATATAAGCGAATCTATTTTGTGCTACGGCCTCTTCTACAATCCCACCCCTTGGCTATTGCCATTCTCAACCTATGGTATCAAAAAGAACTTTTCTTGGCCAAAAATATTCTCACATTCTCTTTTGGTTTTTTATATTCTTACCACTGCTGGGATTTGTGATACAATTTTAGCAAATTTGGTACAATTGAAACTTTACTGGTACACTGGTACAATTCATTTATTTTTGATACAATTTAAAAAAAAATACCCTTGAAGTTTAATAATTTCTTTGAGGTGGATAAACTCATTTTTCTTTTCAATAAACAAATCTTTAATAACATATCTCCAGCCCTGACCAGACTTACCAAAAATTGCATTATTGTTAATTTGTCTTCTTGATGTTGTACTAACATACGGAGAACATGCATATATTAGTCGCGACCTTAGGACAACAAAGTTATATTTGGACCAAAAGTACATGTAAGATAGAACCTTGTTGTCCTAAGGTCGCGAGGAAGCTTGGGATCAAGTGTCTCCAAATCGCCACTTTTGTCGATTGTTTTGGCGATACTGTCTACAATTTTGTCTGCCTTTGCCAAAAGGAAGAGATATAGAGACTATTTTGCTTCTTCTTTATTTTGTATACCCCCACCACAATAGTCCTGTGGAAGTAAAATGCCTTGTAAAAACTTCGCCTGCAAAATTATATGTTGAGTAATCAGAAAAAAGCAAAAAGACCAATTACAATTCTACTAAAAGAACCAACGAATTTCACTGGGGGATGCACCAAAATTAACGCATTCATATTTAACTAAATGATACTTTAAAAGTATGACATTATTGTTATATTTACATGAATCTGGAAAGTAAGTTGTTAGAAAAATTTCAACAAATTAAAAAATTTAGCAAACTTGTCAAAAATCCATTTTCATTAAAAAATATTTTTTAATATTTTCCTTTTTTTTAATCACTTTTGTAAATCATTAAATGTTAGTGATTATTTCATTCAATATAATCATGACTTATACATATAAAACGTTATAAGTAGTAGTTATGGTATGTACGTTATAAGAAGCAATTTATTTTAAAAAAGTAAGCGAAGTTTTTAACGGGTAGTAAAATTTTGTACATTGGTTTCAATTCATAAGGATAAAGTCTGCTGAAAATGGTGAGAATCGGTTCATAGCTCCAATTCAATCTTCTTTCCGGAATAGAGTGTGTACCTACAAGCCATTTTATTATGTTGGCATTTAGATTAAATTTGGCCCAAACTCTATATATTACAATCTACATAATCTTACACAATGCTATTGGAATCGGTCCATTTTTGACCATAGAACCCATTCAAGCACTACTTCCGGAAATAGCTTTTAATGGCATAACTTATAAATGTTGGTACTGACATACAAATTGGCAAAAAAAAACTTTTACGATAGCTACTATGTCATTAAAAAAATTATGCTGGTAGGTCCAAAATTAACGGTAGGTCCCTTATAATCGCTTTTTTTATTTTTTTAATTTTATTAATTCAAAATTACAATTTTACAATTAAATTTATACTAAAAAAAAAGAAATAAAATAGTCAAGTTACACTACATTAAAAGCATTTCAATATTATTAAGATAAAAATCTTTTAGCTTCTTCTTAAATAATGTTATTGATGTACAATTTTAAAAAATTGGGGCAAATTATTGTATTCCAAACCACCTGAGAATTCCATTATTTGTTTAGTGATTTCTAGACGACATCTAGGAATCCTTAAATTCGAATTGTTTCTTGTATTAAAAAATATTTGATTGACAGAAAAACTGATCGTGTGATGTCCAATATTATGTATGGTTTCATAAATGTAAGTTAATCACGGACGATTCCTTGATTTAAAAAAAGTACGGTCAGGCCGCCCAAGGGGCCTGACCGGATGTGTACTCACACGGCAAAAGTAAAAGAAAATTCCGGTTTGAAATTAATTGACTTTATTTGACAACAGCTAGAATTGAATTAAATTAATGAAGACTAAACAATTATAAAAGAACTTAGATTTAATTAATAAAAATGCTTATTCTAACTTAAATTAATGGGAACGGATGAACAGCTATATTCCCATGATTTTGCAATGCAAGCGCAAACAGGGTTTCACCTTACAACACACTTATCCACAATAATTGCCTAGTTGCAATTTATAGTATGCGCGTGTACAAGTTGGGTCGTTGCACTCACTTATGTTGGTTGAGGTGTAGTGTGTTAACTCCCCCCTCCTTAAAAATCAGCGTCCCGCTGATCAATTTGCAACAGGTTTGGTATGATCTGTAGTGTTCAAGGCTGGCATGGTAATACGACCGAATATTTTCTTCCAGATCACGACTAAGATAAATACTATAGCAACAACACACAAGAAGGTTGCAGCATTTGACCCAAGAGATAGGTTTACATGACGCACCAAACTTTGAATGTGCTTGATATTCCTTTCGTGGAGCTCGTGCAGAAGGTTAGTATCAAGTTTGCGTGTTTCTTCATACACATTAGTTAATAGCGGAGGAAGCGCCTGTAGGCTCGTGATTCTTTTATTTGTAAAATTCCTCTTACCGACCACAGTGTTCTCCTTAGAAGAAACATTTCCTTCGAAATTAGTGACGTATATGAGATCATCTTCTAATAGTTCTATCGTAGTTTCTTCATTTGAACGGAATGTACAATTCGCGGTGATTCCTCTTAAAATTTTCGACAAACAATCTTCTTCTTGTAGCTTTTCTAGTTGTTCTGGTGAACAAATTGTGACATTGTTAAGTGATGAGCAGTGATCCTTAATACCATAAATTTGCCCGTGGTTAAGGAGAACCGTATTGAATTTTAAATCAAGCTGGCGATTAAGAGATGCGGCAGCTCTAAGGAGAATTTTGTTGTACCTAACAGAATCTACCTTAGGTATTGATATAACATATAGTAGTGACGTCCCGTTAGAGAATATACTTGGTTTCCCATATTCTATTGCCTCGATCTCATTATTGTAGGGGAGCGATTCAACTTCAGAAACAATCTGATGAATTTCTTCCATATTTAATAAATTAGTATTCACAATGCCTCCTTTAGCAAGTTGACAAGCCCGTACAATTTCTTCAATGTCCTCTTTGATTGCTATTATTTGATTTAAAGATTCGCGGCCGATTTCTTTTGATTCCGACGCTACTACCTTGTTATTAAATCGGTCGATAAGGTCGTTCATTTTTCGCACTAGCTCATTTGTTGTGGCAAACAAATCTTTATTCACAACGTATTGTTGCTGGTTATTTTCTATTAGTTTCTGTTGGCTGTCCAACACCTTGTTCCAGTCAGTCGAATCCGGGTTACCGGCTATCAATTTCCATGCAGAGCCAATCCAATCTATAGATCTCTTATGCCTTGCGATTCCTTTTATTGTTGTTATTCGGTCGTATGCCTTTTTTAGCTGATACCTGAACATCTCTGTGCCCTCCTCATTTTTTGTAGTGGCCATGAATACGTCTGCGGTTGTTCGAAGCATCTCCTCGAATTTTTCCAGTTGGATCACATGTACGATGTTCAGATGCCCGTTAATAAGCCATCCCTCTCCGGCTTTAATCGTTACGAGCGGTGACCGATACTCAAAAATGTGGAAGCTTCCAACATTTGTTGAAAGTAAAAAAATACTTATGAATGTAAAATTTTAAATATGGGTTAGTACGGGTAGCTTACAATAATTATGATTTGCTTATCATGCATAGCATTGGACAAGCTTAAGAGTTACTGACTTTTTTGTATCTTTTTTATTACTTAATAGTAAGGGTGAAAATAAGATATAAATTGGCAAAAAAAAAATTATACTTAATTTGTAATTAATAAGTTTTTTCTTGGTTTTGGTTAAATGTTTTAATATAAGTTTTGAAATTGGGAAACAAATTTTATAGAATTTTGTTAACAATAATTTCCAAATTCAAATTTTCCCTCTTTTCTCTTAGAAAAATTAAAATTTTCAAATGAGGAAATCAATATATTTATTACTTTAGCTTTAGACCTGGTTAGGTTTGTGCTTAATGTTCTAAGATTTCCGGGGTAACTGCAAGGGTTAATATTTTTATGTTTTTACATTTTTGATCTGTGCCTTGTGGTATTTTCTCCCTGTTGAAGTGCAAATAGTAACTCTATTATTAGTAGATATTTTGTGCCGTTTGTATGGAGGTTTGTGCTTCGGCTTAATTTGCCTATCCTTAATAAAAACATCCTGATTCTCACTAAGTTCGACCGGATCGGACCTATTTCTATTTATTCGATCGTTCACCGTCTTCTGATTATATTCGATAAGGCCGCGAATGTCTTCATTGACCTGATCGCGAAAATTTATCAACCGCTGATAATTAAACCGTTGAGATCTGTTGAAAAAAATATCTGACGGTTTCTTCTTAATTACCGAGTGTATCGTGTTATTATAACGATCTACCGCTAGATTAATTAATTCTTTTGGACCAAGATTTTTTATATCCCTCGACAAACAGCTATATATCTCAATAAGAGTTGAATGAAATCTTTCCACCTGTCCATTTACCTCACTCCTCTGTACGGGTGTAAAATATATTTCTATGTTAAGTGATCTTATAAAATTTAAAATAATTGGGCTTAAAAATCCCCTTTCATTGTCCGTCACGATCATTCGAGGCACAGTAAAATAATGCAAAACCTTTGAATGTCTATTCCTGAGATGAACAGCTGATCGATTCTTTATGTGGAAAAGCTTAGCAAATTTAGAAAACTTGTCGATGCAACTGATAAACTTCAACCCCTGAATTTCAAAGATGTCAATATGTAAAATTTCGCATGGATAACTAGGAACAGGGGTTGGCTGAAGTTTAGGTTTACTTGGGTGTCTGTCATATTTATTCAGCTTACAAACTTCGCAGTTCCTTGTGTACTGTTTGACCAGACTTCCCATGCGAGGAAAGTAAAATTGTTCTAAGATCTGTTGCCCATTCTCCCTCGGATTGCGGTGAGCTCGTTTATGCTCATTTTCAATTATGCTACAGATCCTCTCAGGGTCGCTTATATCCTGTACTAATCGCTGAGTAATCCTCATCAAATGAAGTGAGCCAAATAGACTTCGTTTAATAGTTGGATAAAGCATTCAGGTATCTTGATACCATTAATGCAGTTTGGATTTAAACACCTTTTGAGTGTTTCCGAAAGCGTTTCTGAAGTTATCTGTTCAATGTTCGCATGGTGTCTATTAAAAGCAGGATGTGGCTGTATGCTACTGTGTAAGTCCTTGCCCTGCTTGATTACTATCTGGTTCCTAAAGACGTTCAGAGGAGCCTCGACATGAGGGATCAGGTCACTACCATCCTGATCAGCACTGTGTACCGTAGCGTCAGACTGAAATGATCTTTCTTCTAAACCCTCGACCGCCGTTATGGTTTCAGAGCCAATTTCAGACGCTGTTACCGTGCTAGCATCGCTAGGAGTATCAATATGGTTCAAATTGGAACCCAGTCTCGAAAGCGCGTCAGCCACTACATTGGACTTGCCAGGTTTATATATGAGTTCATAGTTGTATTCCTCTATTCTGGCCTTCCATCTTTTTAATTTAGCGTTATGGTTCTGATTACCAAGCGCGTAAGTTAGCGGTTGGTGATCGGTGAATATTTTAATTTTCTTCGCACCGTAAAGATAAGAGCGCAAGTTGTCTAGAGCCCAGACGATGGCTAACATCTCCTTCTCATTAGTTGCATAATTTTCTTCAGTTTTATTCAAAGAACGGGAGATATATGCTATTGGTCTATCGACATTCATATGGTCCTGAGACAAGACTGCCCCAATTGCATAATTAGAAGCATCGGTAGTCAGTATAAATGGCTGATCAAAGTCGGGGAATGCTAGAACTTCAGATGACATTAACAAAGTTTTTAATTCATTAAAAGCTTGCAATGCCTCTTCAGTTAGAGTGATAGAAACCTTCCTGGACATATTCGCTTTAATTTGTGCGTTCTCCCCTCTCGTGAGATTCGTCAATGGCTTGGCGACCTTCGCGTAATCTTTAATAAATTTCCTATAATATTATGTCATACCTAGAAAACTTTTCAGGTCCTTAAGTGTTGAAGGAGGAGCTAACTTCTGGATGGCTTCCACCTTACCTGGGTCAGCTCGTATTCCATCACCGGAGACTATATACCCTAAGAATGATACCTCCGTTTTTAGGAACTGAGTTTTCTCCAGATTAACCCTGAGCCCTGAAGCTAACAATTTCTCAAATATAGTTTCCAGGTTTCCCAAGTGATCATCAAAATTTTTCCCAAAAACAATTATGTCGTCAATATAGACGTAACAGATTTTCCCAATGTATTCCTTGAGTATATCATCGATCATTCTTTGGAAAATAGACGGGGCATTCTTCAGGCCGAACGGCAGGCGTAGAAATTCAAACTTTCCATTTAAGGTAGAGAAAGCGGTGTTCGGAATATCGGAATCCTTCATTGGAATTTGATGGAATCCCGACGTCAGATCAAGGGTCGTAAAGTATTTTGCCTCACCCAAGCTAGCCAGAGTGGAGTTAATGTCCGGAATGGGATATGTATCAGATATTGTAACAGCATTCAACCTTTTGAAGTCTATCACCATTCGATACTGTTTCTCCCCATTCGGCTTGGGTTTCTTGGGCACCACCCAAATCGGCGAGTTATATGGACTATTAGAGGGCCTGATAATTTCTTGTTCTAAGAGTTCAGAAACCTGTTCCTCTACCACAGACCGGAGGTTTGCAGGATAAGGGTAGCTTTTTGTATATATAGGCTCATTAGTAGATGTTCTAATCTCGGCCTTGACTGAAGTCGTAGCCATTTCTCCGGCTTCATGGGGGCCGAACAATGGAGCGAATTTCTCCAGAAGATTTCCTAGTTTGTATGTCACCTCCTCAGGCATGTTTTGAGTAATATTATTAACCTCCTGCGAAAATTTCTCCCTGAGTGGAATGACCATACCGGATTTAATGGTTAGTGTATTGTTCTTCCTATCAATAATGGCTTGCATCTCTTTAAGAGTGTCGTCCCCAATAATTCCGTCGAAAGATTTTAGTTTAGGCAACACGTAAAATGTTACTATGGTATCTACTCCCGCTGATTCGAAAAATTTGCCATTAACTTTTTGACTAATGATAATATTTCCCGCCGCTGTCCTTACAGAGAAAGGTTTAAGGAGCGGTATAGCGCTACCACAAATGTGAGACCCTATAAAATTCTTGTTGGCTCCCGTATCAACTAGAAACTTTAGTAGCGCCCCGTTAGTTTTGTATTCTATATATGGTACGCTTGAAGGGAGGCCTCTGACATAAAATTTATCTCAGCGTCCTCAGCGTTGTCACTTTAAACACCGACGGATTGTACAGGAACATGGTCCTGACTTAAAGAGGGTTCTAACCAATGTTGTTGTTCATAATTATACTCAGGTGCGTTTTCACGTTCCGTATAGGTGTGAAACAATCTTTGCTGTTTAAAGGGATTAGTTACGTTTTCTGATTTCGCATTTCTCTTAAATGTACCTGGCCTGTTCATATAATTTACTCTTTTTGACCTAATGGATTGGTCAACTTCCATTTTCTCTTGAGGTTTGGGAGCATAAGGTCTTGATGGAGCATCCTGTTGTTTTGGAGAATATTTCCACTGCCCGAAATTGCCATTACTATTAGGAATAAAAGGTCTAGGCGGAACCTGAGGTATTATTTCCCTTCGAGACATCGTATTAATTGGAACGCTAATCTGATTCCGAATATACGGGTGAAGAGTCGTACTCCTCAAATTGAGGTTTTGCATCTCCATACACATTGCGTATGCCTCTGGAAGGGTT
The DNA here is from genome assembly GCA_943735925.1 of Pollenia amentaria. Lineage (NCBI taxonomy): Eukaryota > Metazoa > Arthropoda > Insecta > Diptera > Polleniidae > Pollenia > Pollenia amentaria. Next base: position 166,192,435 of record OX031009.1, read on the forward strand.
TTTGGCCTTTGAATAATCAGAAGCCTGGACAGATCACCGTTCAGACCTCGAACAAATCTAGAGCTCGGTTCCTATACGTTTCGACCAGTACGTCCACAGTCTCTTTTGAGTAATTTTCCGTTTTTATCTTATTGATAATCAAAGAAAATTGATGATTCACCGCCGCATAGAACTCATCCACCTTAGATCCCCTCTGAAGCAATTGATTTAGCTGATGCTCGAGAGTTCTAATATCTCTCTTGTCGGCATAATGAAGCGATAAGCACTCCTTAATTTTTGTCCAGTCATTATCAAAGATATTATAAGAAACTAAGGCAGAATCTGCGTCCCCCCTAACTTTCTGTCTAATACTCTGCAGTATTGCCCTATATATTGGCTTATTCCTAACAATTTCATAGTCGCTAAGGATCGCCTCAACGCTATGTATCCACGACACATATTGTGTGGGATTCCCGTCAAACGCCTGCAATTCCTTTACGCAGTCCGGAAGCCTGCTTAATTCTCGGAGTTCTAATTCACTCCTAGGAGGACGAGGTGGTTCAACTTGGCTAGTTTCCGTGGAGGAGGAGCCAGTTTTGCTTTCAAGCAACCTTATCTTAGCTTCCATGGTCTTCATCTGATTAACGGTCGCGTTTAAAGCTCCTGTCATTTCCATTATGGTTTTTTTTAGTTCCTCCATTTTTTTGGTACGACAAATTAAGTGAAACAACCTCAACAAACAGATCCCAAAATATTAATCTTTCTTTTTTGTCAACTAGCAATAATACCTTTTGTATGGCAAAAATAAGGGAGTTACCACGCAAAATATTGAAAGTTAAATTTAAAATGGAAAACAAAACCTTGCACTTACCCTTGAAATTATCCAATTCTAGGCTGTATTTTTAATATCAGTTAATTATTTAGTATTTTTTTATCGTACGTTACAATCGTTGCAACCGCGTACATGTGATCAGATTTCTAAAACGATAAAATTTTATTCACGTTTTATTATTTAATTTTATTTAATTCTTTTTATTTTTTTTATTATATCTTGGCTCACGACCTTTAACATTTTTATATATTACTTTTATATTTTTTATTTAATTTGTACATTGGGATATTTATTTATTTATTAAAAAAGGAAATGCACATTTAAACTTCATACGAGTTTTAAATTTATTCAAGAATATATTTTTTATAATTTTTCCAAAAATTTCTTTATATTCAGACACCACACGTGATTTTTTATAAATTGTAGGGAATTCAGGTAGGAAAAATTTAATTTTTTCCGATTTTTTTTTAAATTTTTGCTTTTGTATTGTGCTGTTAATTTTTTTTATTATTATTATATGTATTTTGTTATAATCTTTTGAGTGGAGGATCGCATGGTCCTGTTTCGACGGCAGATGCCGACGTACTGAGGTACGATTGGTCTCACCCTGTGAATCCTCCAACCGTCATCCCCAACTACCAGGTAAAAAGTATGACTTAGTTCCCATCAAGTAGTGCAGGTTCTAATGTTAACTACAACTAACAGGATTTCTACTAAGTAGCGCAGGATCTTACGTTTACTACGACTTGTAGAAGAAGCCATCTTTAACCTTCTGTAATCTCATTATAATGAAAAGGATGTTTTGAAGGAGAATTTCACATTTTCCCAAAGATTAATTATTACTATTTCATTTGTGGCAATTAGTTTTCTTTTTAGGCGCTGGCGAGCTCGGAGTTCGAGGTCGCACCGCGCTGAAACCATTGGGGCATCATATTAGTCATGTTTTTATAATAGCACAATACTCACCTGAATAACCTTATGTACTAAACAAGAACAATTTTTAATTAATTTATTTTTCCTTTCACTTTTTTATTTTTTTTATAACTTTTATATCATATTGTGGAATTCATTTAATGAAACTATTACGACCTCAATTTATTGTATTATTTCATATATTTCGTTATGGTCCTTAAGGATGAGGATCGTTTTGTCCGGTTTCGAACGGTGATCACCGACGTACTAAGGAACGATTTATCTCACCACGCGACTTTTCCAACTTTTTATTAAGCGAAAGGGGAATGCTCCATCCGTACTAAGTAGTGTAGGTTCTTAAGTTTACTACAACTTGTAAGGATCTTTGAGCCTATTTTCGCCCTTCGCAACTTCACTAGTTGATGATAGGGAAATCTACGCGTTTTTCAAAAAGGACTAATGTTATTAGATTATTAAGGTGACATTTTAAATTTTTTACGTACTGGAGTGCCTGGAGTTCAGGATCGCAGTACGCTGGAATCGGTTTAGGATTCCATATTGGCCACTTTCACATTTTTATAGCACGATAGATTTCTTAACTTCCACACTTATTAAACATTTTAATTTCACCGTTCTTTAGTGATTTTTTTCCTTTTTAAATAATATATCATAATTTTCTTTTTATTATTTTTTTAAAAAAGATTTTAAAATATCATCATTTTCTTTTTATTATTTTTTTAAAAAAGATTTTAAAATATCATCATTTTCTTTTTATTATTTTTTTAAAAAAGATTTTAAAATATCATAATTTTCTTTTTATTATTTTTTTTAAAAAAGAATTTTCTTTTTTGTTACAGGATTTTTTATCCTTATTCACAACCAATTGATTCTTTTATTTTTTTAAATTATTTCACTTTCGCGAGCCAAGATATATTTTTTATTAAGGACCCGGCACGTCCTTTATTCCGACTGGCCGGTCCCTGCTCGGGCGCCAGTTAATCAAGGACGATTCCTTGATTTAAAAAAAGTACGGTCAGGCCGCCCAAGGGGCCTGACCGGATGTGTACTCACACGGCAAAAGTAAAAGAAAATTCCGGTTTGAAATTAATTGACTTTATTTGACAACAGCTAGAATTGAATTAAATTAATGAAGACTAAACAATTATAAAAGAACTTAGATTTAATTAATAAAAATGCTTATTCTAACTTAAATTAATGGGAACGGATGAACAGCTATATTCCCATGATTTTGCAATGCAAGCGCAAACAGGGTTTCGCCTTACAACACACTTATCCACAATAATTGCCTAGTTGCAATTTATAGTATGCGCGTGTACAAGTTGGGTAGTTGCACTCACTTATGTTGGTTGAGGTGTAGTGTGTTAACTTGTATATCAATAACAGCTGTTTATAAATACCATATATTGGTAAAACATTTTTTGCAATATCCTTATAAAGCAGCGGCAAATTAAAAACAGCCTTTAGCGATTTGTTTTGTATATCTAACCTGTAATCTTTTTAGGTCAGCATTTCTTTTAAATCCAAAAACAAGCGTAAGATAATTATGATGACTTTCTATAAGAGCTTGAAATTTCAAATATTTAGTTTTTTCATCAAGTTTATGTCGTAGTTTGAATAAAACGCCAAAAGCAGCAGATATTTTTGATCGAACATATTTAATGTGATGATGCCAGGTTAAATTGTTTTGAAATTTATTTTCCATCTATAAATAATGGATGCTCTCCAGAAAAACGACTTGGTTGAGGTCTAAAACGTACGAGTTTTGTTTTATTATGATTTAGCACTAACTTATTAATTCACGCAAATTCTGCAATTAGTGATGCATTTCTTTCTTCAAATGTTTAAAAAACTTAACTTTCCTTATAAGGACAAAGTAGGCATAAGTCATAAGCGTACATTACAATTTATCCATGCAGTCCCAAGTTATTGATATCGTTAACATAAATATTAAACAATAAAAGGCCTAGCACACTCCCTTGGGGAACTCCATGTCTAATAGCACCCATTGAACTTATTCTTTTGTTTATTTCTACATATTGCCTGCGATTTTCTAAATAACTTCTAAAAAAATCGAGTTCTCTTTCTCTTACACCATAAAACTTTAATTTTTCAGGCAGGATTAAATCATTAACTAGATCGAAAGCTTTAGAAAAATCATAAAAAATAGCACCAACTCCAGTGAAAACTGTATCCAAACCATCACAAATATAATTGACAACATTCACCACCGCTTCATCTGTACCGCACCCCTTTCGAAAACCATCGCCCATGTTCTGTAACTTCCGCGTCGAGAAACTTTTCGATTGAAATGTCAGGAGTGAAACAAAAATGCCATAAATTAAAACAAACAGCTGTTTTTCTCACTTAACTGCGTCTGTAACATTTTTGGCGAGTAATAGCTGTCACGTAACTAAATTACTTGCCAATATACTGAAAACGTGTGTCTATAAAATTTTTGTGAGAAAGTTCCCGTTTTAAACTGTCGAATAAACTCACGCATAAAAACGGGGTGAGATAAAAATTTAACACTAAAAAATATATTAAAAATGCAAAATGAAATTAACATGAACGAGGAAGAGGTAAGTATTTTGTTCTTGGCAGATTTTTCATTGTTTAATTATTTTGCTTTTGATATTTTGAAAAATAAACGAATGTTTTCAAAGCAATTTTGTAATCAACAAACATTAAAGTCGCACTTTACATATTTTGGTATAACCGACGGCTCTTTTTTCGCCGTCGTCATTGAAAATGTTTCAAGTTTAGTCTATTTTGGTCGCCGTCAACGATATATTTGACTGGCGTTCGCAACATCAGCAATTTCATATCGGCTTCGAGTGGAATATTATGACATTTATAACGTAACGACGTAATTTCTTTTGATAGTTTTCGACATGAGTTACAGACACACTTTTTTCTCACTTTTCGAGAAACGATGGAATATTTTGTTTCACTTGTTTTCAATGCGAGAAGTTCTCACTAAAGTTACAGAACATGGGTACATATTGATTGGGATATTTTAAATCTTCATTGTACAAATATGTTGATAATTGATTATGTACGATTTTTTCAAAAATTTTATCAATGACAGATAAGACTGCAATAGGTCGAAACTGATCTAGTGTATTTCCATTTACTTCTTTAGGAATCGGAATAATTTTGTGAATTTTAAGTTTGTCGGGATATATTGAATGATTAATACATGAATTAAAAATCTTAGTTAATAAAGGTGTTATATACTCTTTACATTCAACCATACACTTTCACGTTATTCCATCACTCCGTGGACTTTTATTGATATCCAAATGCGTTAGTAGGTCATAAACTTAATTTTCATAAATATGGCAAACAAACTGATTGCGATTATAGTTTAAAGATCGAAAAATATTACAATGAACCTTAGAGTTATATGTGATTCCATTATTTAAACTTTCCACAGATTTTAATAAGTGCTGATTTAAAATTTCGGCTTTATCATAATCATTTGCAATTATTTGGTTTTCATTATTTTTTACAATAATGCCAGATCTAGAACTTCTTCCAAGCGTTTTGTTCACGAATAGCCAACATTTCCGTGGATTATCACGGGTATTATATAAATCGTCTTGATCATAATTTATCATACTCTTTTCGAATGCTAGTTTTAATATTTTGCTGATTCTCTTAATACTGTCATTTACATCAGTTTTATTTTTCTCTTTTCTTCTTTTTCTTAACTGTTTCTTTTTGTATTCCATAAGATATTGTAAATTGGCATTAACCCATGGTGTTAGTTCAAGTTTTAAATCTTTTTTTGTGCTAATTGCAACTATTGAATTGATAGCAGCATTTCTTATAGACTCTATTAAGTACGTAGTGTCAACATCGGGATCATTGGTAAAACTTGAAACTGTTAGTGTGCGACTTAGATTTTGACTTTCTGAAATATCTTAAGGGCAAACAGAACCCATATAGATGATATTTTAATAGTATTTGGCACAAAAAACTTTCACATGAATCTTAACCTTCTAACATAATTTGGTTTTGGCTGGTCCATGATTGCCCATGGGTTCCAAATAGAGTAGTCTCTCTCTTCATATACTATCGTGTAGGGTATTAAATAGTCGGGCTTGACAGACGAAACTTTTTTACTTGTTTTGTTTTTTTTTTTTATTGAAAAAAATGTTATGAATAATTCGGTATGTTTTTTTTTTTATTTTATAGCGAAATTTTTTTTTTTTAACAATTTATGTCAATTTGGTACAATTTTGTCACTGAGACGGTACAATTTAAGAATTATCAGATCCCAACTGTGATTTTTAAAGTAAGCACTCCAAAACAACAGAAAAACATTTTTTTTAATAAATACTGCATAACCATTTCAATGCAACAAATAAAAAAGGGTATTCATTCGGTGAACCGTCAGTTTTTATCAGTTAACAGACGAATCGCTACCCGATTAGCTGATCGGTTAATCTAAGATTGATTAAACCGGTTAGTTTCAGTCGATTAACCGATTTTTAAACAAAGAAGGCGTTCAGGTGTTAGGTTAGGTTAGCTTAGGTTAAGGAGGGTTATGCACCCAATGGCGTTCGTCCGCCACAGCGTTATTGCGAATGCCAACATGAGCTCTCTCAGAGCATTCCTACACCGTGCAACCAGGCAGGATCGCACCGTAAAATTTGACATTGCTCTTAGCGCAGCCTGACTATCGACATAGATTGTCACCATAGATCCTCCTACGATGTGACCCAGAATCACTTCCGTCGCCCTCCAGATCGCTATGATCTCAGCCTGGGAGACACTGCACTCATCCGGGTGTCTGAATGATCTTTTCGTTTTAAGTGTATTTTTTGTTGTACTTACCTACGCTTTACTGCATTGTCCATTAACATTTATTTCCCTTACAAGGTATTATATAAACTACATTTGACATTTCGAACTTATTTATTTTATCCTTCATATTAGTGAATAATCTACCTATTGTGTTTACGTATCATAAATATCTGATTTTTCCAATCAGGACATAAGTCAGATCAAAAATATAGAAATATTAAATCACAAAAAACAGCTTTATCAACCCATTGTGCAAATCTGATTTTGAAAATGTATCAGTTTTTAACACGGAAAATAATTATAAACGAAGATTAATGTTAGAAATGTTGCAAATTATAAAGGTATCAAGAATTAATTTTAAGTCAGATACTGAAAATGTATAATTTATAAAAATAGAAACGGAAATTAAAAATTAATTTAAACTGTAATAAATAAGGCTTGAGTTGGAAAAAATTTTTGTATTAAATTGAACATATGACATTTTTTTTATGTGTGTTAAATTTATTAAAAATTCAACATTTTTTATTTTTCGAATTTATTCTATGAGTTAAATTTCAGTTATGTATTTTATAAAGCTTTTTGTAATAGTTCTATTCCTTAAATTTTAAGGAATGACTTTATACACTACCACAAATTTGAGGAAAACCCCTATTACAAAAAGCTTTATAAAATATATAACTGAAATTTAACTAACTCATAGAATAAATTCGAAAAATAAAAAATGTTGAATATAATACCGTTGCTTATAAAAAGAAATATTTCCCAATATTTATTAAAAATTGTTAATTTTGTCAAATATTCAAGAAAAATTCCCTGAAGAAGGCACACGAATTTAACGCATTCACGACCGAAGCGATCAGGCTGGGAGGTCGTGTGGTCGTCAACGCGTTAATATTTTTTTATAAAAAAAGAAAAGATATCTCAAGCTTAATTAGAAGTATTAATAAATAATTGATGTTTTTACAACTGCCACATCAAGAAAATGGAAAAATATTCGTTACCACCATTTCCGGCTTTTTTTTATCCAGCTCTCAATGTTTTTTTTAGCTTATCGACATTATTCATGTGCATGTTATAATCATATATTATATCAGGCTTATCGATTTCCTTTAGAGATCCATCGATTTGGCGTTGTTTTATATTAGCAAATTTGTTTGGGTCATGAAAGTTTGATATGGCTGTGATTGATCTTATGTATGTATATAATGCGTAGTGGGTTGAATTTTGTACCATCAACACTGAACGCTTACAGAAATTCTATTTTTTTTTTATTTTTTGAACAATTGTTGCCTAACGCACTAACTGATTGGTATTGAGCAGATTTAAAGCCAGCAGAAGCTGCAGAATGAATTTTTTAACTCAAACACACTAAATAATGATAATGTTGGTGCTATGAGACAGAACATGAACGATGCGCTTTACCGAGACCTTGATATAGTCTCGGAATGGGGTCGCGCGAATATTGCGTGCTGACGCATAAACGCGCGACGGATCAAGGAGCCTCATCTGTATATATGGGTGGTATAATCATTGTGGAATCAGAATCTCTTGATGTTCTGGGCATGAGGATACAATGTGATATCCAATGGACAAAACATATATTTTAGGTTTCGAAAGAAGCATTCAAATGCCTCGGTTTTTTGAAATGGTGTAAGATATACTTCACTCCATCTGATCTCTTTACTATTTATGCCACCTATATCCGACCGCGAATGGAATACAACTCTCATGTATGGGCAAGTGCTTCAAAGTCTATTTTGCAGCTGCTCGACCGTGTGCAGGAGAGGGCGAAGGTTCTAATTGGTGACAGTAGGGTATCCAATTCTATTGACTCCCTTGAGCACCGTCGCAATGTGGGTTGTATTTACCTGTTTTAGCGTTACTACAATGGGTTGTGTTCTGAAGAAATTAGGCATCTGGTTCCCGAAACCCGTGTGTTTGTTCGTAACACAGGTTTTTCCTCAAGAGCCCATCCCTTTGTGGTCGATTGGTCGGTAAATCGTACAACGCATTACAGAGAAAATTCGTTTGTATGTGGTACAACCTCACTGCTGAAGTTCAGAAACACTACTCCCTCTATCGTCCTTCCCACAACCGTTTTTTCTAGTTCCAACACAATTCATTGCATTTATAGGGGCCATCCCCTGAGTGCTGGTCCTAACCAAAAAGAAAAAAAATTGCTTCTGGCATTTCTCTGGCGTATACCTTTTGTGTCTTATATGAACTATTTTTTTTTATTAAATATAAGCCCTACATAACACATAGAAGTGGTATTCGTAAGAAATATTTAGATTAGTGGCCCAGCAAGAGTTAAAGAGGGGAAGCAAGGCGTAACGGGCAAAGTTAGATTCTTATAATGCAAAAGACTTTGGCAAAATTTCCTATATTTATTTAATTTTTTTAAAACATTTCCTGTGAAATACTAAATTCTTCTTAAATTTTCCTTTACAAAGAAAATATTTCCTGCCCATTGACCTTGTGTTTTATAAAATAAAATACTAATTTTCTGTTAAATATTTTTAAATGCCATTAACAAATCAAATATTTTTTATTTGAAATTTCATTTATTTATTTAAAAATTGATTGATGTTTTCCAAATTCGTCTATTCGTTACTTTGAAAATAGATTAGGTGTTGTATTTACCTGAAAACAGAAAGTTTGTTAAAATAAAATAATTCGCCTGATGAATGCAAATAAAATAGGAATGTGTACAATCATAAAAAATGTAAGAAATACCGCAGCAAAATTTTGGATTACATGACACTGTTCTTTTATGCAAAGTTCGGAAACTTTGCTCAAATAATTGAAACGTCTGATAATTTAAAACAATAAGATTAACCTTAAAGATTCTACTAATCCACTTATTTTTAAAATTTAAATGTTAATTTATTGTCCTTAACTTGATTGATGTGATATTGATTATAGGTCAATCCAAAAAGGTAATTTACTTATCTTTTTATTTCCATTATTATTGCTACAAAAAATAATCATCTGTTATTTGCTGGCTGTTTTTATTTCTTCCATTTTTTTTCATGCTTGATTTGTCATTTAAAACTTTTAATACAAAGTAAACACGAAATCAGCGCATTAGTGCCCTTAATGTCTTCTAAGCGCCACAAATAACAACAACAGCGACAACAATCATAACAGGTAGGAAAAAAAGCGAACAGACGAAAGTTTTATAAAGCAGGCACAAATATGAAATTACGGTCGGGCAGGTCCGGCTATAGGATATCACTACATGGACACATTGGCTCAATTCCCGAAAGACATTTGTGTTCAACCTTTGTGAAAATATAGACCGACTTTTAGCATTTTCAATAGGCTGTCGTGTCCTTGCACAAATTGCATGTCATATACCAAATTTTATAAAATTGTCGTTAAAACTGCTGCGACAAGATAACTGACATCAATACTGATGGACAGAAGAACATGTTTGGTTAAAATCGGAAAATGCTCTCAAGGCAATCGGTAATAAAATTGTTTGAATTTGGAGCAATAATTTTGTGCGTTACGACCTTCAGCAGAAACGTATAATACCCACCCTACTTATTGTGGTGTAAGAAACGAAAGCCCTTAAGAGAATTTACAAAAACTCCCACGCAAACATTCATACGTAAATGGAGACAAATTCCCCCGTAAGCGGCAGATAAATTGCCAGATAATTTTGAGTTTTTAAAATAAATCTAAAAAGAATATGCAGGTATTTGTGTTGGCATTTATGATTGAAAAATAAAAATGGAAATTAAAGGAAATCACCATAAAATTAGAAGGGAATAATGGGATTTAAAAAAGAAGGGGCTAAATGATGGAATGTTACTGGGGTATTCAAACGATTAATCGTTGTTCGCTTAATCGATTAATTTTGGGCGATTAACTGTTCGAATAATTTAAAATTGCTTATATTCGATTAACGAATAATTTATGTCGATAAATCTAAATTTTTTTTTTCTTTATGTAAAAGAAACAAGACGTTACGTTTTAAATACTCTTTTAATGCTTCTTAACTTTTAGCTGAGCTGTAACTGAATTATTCACTTTTGATTTTAATTCGTAAAAAAATTGGCTTAATTTTAAATTAATTCTTTTCACAATAAAAAAGAATTCAATGAAATTTTAATAAATTTTAGCTAATTAGGCAGAAATGCACTTCAATTCGTTTTCAATTCAAATGAATTTGTTAAAGTGAATTGCAATTCATTTCCAATTCGTTTGAATTGAATAGATTTTGAATTCATTAAAATGAATAAGGAAATCGAATTTCAATTCAAATGAATGAAATCAAAAATGAGTTGCAATCAATCAAAGTCATGAGCAGATTTAGGGGCAATGAAAAATGGAAATTTCTCCTACTAAAATAAAATTTTCCACAATATACAAATATGAGATTATTAAAAAAAGATGATTGTTTTTGGTTGAGTATTTGATAAAAATAAAAATGTAAGTTTCTTTTAGCAAATAAACAAAATGTTCCCATTTTGAAAGGATTTTCGCCGACACCTAAAAATGAAATTCCTATTTTCCGCTACCTGACAATTCCAGTGTATCATGGGAATATCAAATCTAAGAATTTTTTGTCTTTGGACTTTACTAGGTGATATACAAACTCTGTTTGACCTTGCGAAAAATGTTGAGCAACATTGATTATTTCACACGAACATTTTGAAATGTATCAATTTTATCTATCCTGCGATTTTTCAAAACTTAACGTTTTTATTAGTTACAAGTATACAACATTGTTTTGCGAAGGTAAACAAAAATTATGTTTTTTTTAGTTGTCATTAAAAAAGTACAACAATTTTTTTTTTATAATTTCCCAAATCAAAAAACCAAAAAATTTGATTTTATTATTAATTTTAGCACTTTTCTCCATTTTTCTTTGTGAAACGCTTGTTACAAAACCCACTTTACAAATACAAAATAAAAAAATTACAAAAAATTATAAGCTGTTGCTTAAAATTCAGTGCGAAATGATATGAGCTGCACTTGTTGCTAGAATCATTTGGAATGTTTTTCGTAATATAAATAGAGTACAACTCTATCGACATTTTTTCGTTTGTATTACACAGAAATTTTTTTTATATTGAGTTTGCCAACATTTCGCACGAAATACAGAGTGCCAGGCTTTACATAAAAATAGTTGTTGAATAACAAAACGACATTGATGCTTACTGTTGATTAACTTACAAAATCAATTCAAACTTCAATCAATTCAATTCAAATGAGTTGGAAATAAGTTGCAATTCACATTGGCAAGTTCATTTGAATTAGAAACGAATTGCAATTCATTCTACAAATTCATTTGAATTCAAAACGAGTTGCAATACATTTGAATTGGAAATAAATTGCAATTAATTTTTTTTCATTTGAATTGATTAAAATTTCATTAAATTAACTTGCTGCTCTGACTTTAAGAAGATTAGCTTAAATTTTTATGGTATTTTTTATTTAAAAAGTTTTCATCTTTTATAACATGAAGTACCTTATGTTAAATTGTTGTTACTTTTTTAATAAAATTTTTATGTTTAAAAATATAATTTTGGGTCTTATTTTTAAACTTCTAAACTGAACAAAATTGAAATTATTTGATTAATCGAATAATAATAAATTGCTCGATTATTATCCTATTAAATTTTTACCTCGAATAATTATTCGTGCGATTATTCAATTTGTTCTAAAATCGAACCGAACATTTTTTAGTGAAAATATACCAGAAGTCTTATTTAAGCCTCACAAATTATATAACGTCACTAAGTATTAAACAACACTTTGGGTTCTATAAGTGACGTTATAAGTTTCAAAATGAATATTTGTTAAGAAAAAATTTTCATTGTTCCTTGACCATATCCCATCCATTTGGTATCAAGATACCACCTTGATTTACTAAAGTCAATATTATAAATTAATCCCAATTCCTTAAAAATATTTTATTGTGATTTTATGCCATCTATCCTTATATACTTCCACAACTCCACACACATTTCCTCTCACACATATCCTTTCTATAAAATTTTCAATTATATTTTTAGTAAATTGTTATTACTTGCCCTTTAAAAATGTGCTCAGTAACTTTTTACTTTCACTTCAGGGCGTTTTGTAACTGTGGATGAAACATGGATCCATTACAACACTCCGGATACCTTCGAAGAAGGCCAAGATAAGTTTGTCGGCCAAAAAGGTGATGGCAACAGTAAGGATGCACGCGGGATAATCCACATCGATAACCTTCAAAAGGGAAAAACAATAAACGGCGAATATTATGCCAACTTATTGGACCGATTTAACGAGGATTAAGAAAAACGACCCCATATGGCCAAGAAAGAACATCTTTTTCATCAAGATAATACACAGGTGCACACGTGTGCAGACTCAATGACAAAATTACATGAATTGGGCTACGAATTGGTACCTCATCCGCCATATTCTCCGGATTTTGCCCCCAGTGGCTATTTCCTATTTCCGAACCTAAAGAAGTGGCTCGGTGGAAAGAGATTTAGCTCCAACGATGAAATTATTGGTCAAACAAATACCTATTTTATGGACCTTGAATAATCCTATTTTTTGGAAGGGATTCACAAATTGGAGAAACGTTGGACTAAGTGTTTTGAGCTAAAAGGAGATTATTGAGCCGCCCACGTAAATTGCATAAACAGGTAATGCTATAATTAATTTAAATTTTTTAATATATTACCTTAAGCCAACAACATCTAAATAATTTTCCAAAACAAAATGTTACTTGTTCAAAAACGAAGATATCCCACTAGTTCAATAATACTATTTAAGCTAGAATTTTTTATTTTTTCACTTTTTGTAAAAATCGACACGTAATATTCATATCTAACCGCTGTAAAAATATCCTGCTATTTTGTTTACCTTGGTTGGTTTAAAAGTTATTTTTTATATGCCTTTAATGTAAAATAAAAAATGGTTTTCCTTCTACTGAAAATTTTTTAAATTTTGAGTTAATACAGTATTGTTGAACAAGTGCGACATAGTTAAATATTCAATATGTTTAATCTAAAATCTTGAAATTTCGAAACAATATACATACCAAAAACCATTACGATTATATATTTTCAAAAAAACCTAAAACAACTCAATTAAAAAAATATTTAACATTGTGAAAAGAATATTTAAATATAGAATTCAACAAGTTTTCACCTAAACAAGTAGAAATTGAAAGTCAAACCCAAAAATTGCTGCAAATATTCTACTTAGTTTATTATTTATATGTGAAGGTTAAACAAAGAAAGTTCATAAATTAAGAGAAGACTAACTGACTGTTTTTCAAACTAAAATAAAAAATTTCGTTTAGAAATTTATACTGGAAACAAAAACAAATTTGAGTTATTTTATTGTAGTTTCAATATAAATTCTCAAGCGAATATTTTTATTTTGATTAAACAGTCAGTTAGTAGTAGAGTTTATAATAGAGAACGTCAAACTTTAATAATATTTTGTATGAAGAAAATGTTAAACTATAAAAAAAATCACAGAGTTGTTTATACAAAATAGTCGTAATGTTTATTGTTTCATCATATAAAATAAACACCTTAAAAGAACTGATGTTTTATGGGTAACAATTAAAGACAGTGGTGTTTTTTCGCTCATTTCTCAGCCATTTCTTAACATTTGAATAGCAGACTTCACCGAACTATATATATGTGATATTAATATAGCGTGATCCATTTCGAGGTTCCCTACTTTTTTAAAGAAAAAAAAAAAAACAGAAAATTCAAATTAAATGAGGAATGTTTATTATCATATGTCTATCAAATGTTGGCCGTTGGTTCGTCGCAGATGATCCATCCGTTGAGTCCAATTTTCGATGAATCGTTCGAGCATTTCGACTGGTAGCTGGCGAATGACACGCGTGATGTTTTCCTCCAAGGCCTGAATCGAAGCGGGTTAGTCCGCATAAACTTTAGACTTTACATATCCCCACAGGAAAAAGTCTAACGGTGTGATATCACACGATCTTGGTGGCCAATCGACCGGCCCAAAACGTGAAATTATGTGCTCACCGAAGTGTTCTCTCAATAAATCCATTGATTGATGCGATGTATAGCCAGTGATGCAGTCTAACTGAAACCAAATGTCGCCGAGATCACGAGCTTTAATTTCAGGCATCAAATAGTCGGTTATCATGGCACGATAAATATGGACCGATGATTCCACCGGCCCACAAACCACACCAAACCGTTGTTTTTTCTGGATGAAGTGGCAGTTCTTGAATCTCTTCAGATTGCTCTTCATCCCAAATGCTGCAATTTTGTTTGTTTGCATACCCATTGAGCCAGAAATGGGCCTCATTGCTGAACAAAATTTGCCTCGAAAATGTCGGATCTTCTTGGAACTTTTCAAGAGCCCATAGAGCGAAGCGATGTCGCTTGGGAAGGTCGAGCGGCTTCAGTTGTTGCACAAGCTATATTTCGTACGCTTTCAATTGATCCATACGTCAGTCCGAGTTGTTGCGAACGGCGCCGAATCGACTCTCCATGGTCTTCGTGTGCACTCTCAGCTACGGCCGCTATATTTTCTTCACAGCGTGCTGGACGTGATCTATTCGGTCGAATATTATCCAATAATGAACGCTGGGTCTCAAAATGGGTGATGGTGTTGCGAATAGTACGCTCAGTAGGCCGATTATGTTGACCATAAGTTCAGCGAAGTGCACGAAACACATCTCTACTTGAATCACCCATTATATAGCAACCCCATAACATTTGAGGACTTCAGAAAACTCACTTCAACCAACACACGGACAGACAATCCGCGAAACGGGCAGACAGGCATCGTTAAATCGTTTTCTTTAGGTCCCTTTTAGAACTACAGTATGTCGGATTTTAACATAAGATACAATTAAAAAGTTATTTCTTCTCAAAAAATCGAATTATTATATGAAAACATACAATCGCATTTATGTATTTCCTAAACTACAGGTCCTAAGCAAAAAGGATAAACATCTGTGAACAATTACTCTTTTTGTTAAGCTAAGAAAAAAAAACTAAATTCTATAATCGATAAATTCTTTTCTTCATTACGCTTCAACACTAAATTAGTTTTAAGCGAACGTCTGAAGTACCTACTTTAAGGCAAATATAAAATTATCTGCCCAGATTTGCCGATAAAAAAAGAAACAAATAATGAGTGAAATTTTTGATATATGGCTAAAAACACCCGAAAATGAAAGGCTTGACCGTTCCGTTAACCATGTTTGTGGAAGTACTGAAGTACTACATTTATTGCAATTTCCAGAAATACCAGAAGAACACCATTAATATTAAAATTTTATTCTTACTTTAATTTCTATATGCATATGAAATATATTCTTATTTTAAAATGAATGAAAAAAAAATTAAACACTTATTATTACTACCTCTTTATTATTTATTTTAAACAATTTCGCCCATTTTTTTGACAATGTAACATAGTAGCCTATTAACACCAAAATGCGTCTAGTTTAATTTTTTTCCAAAATATTATGGATAATAGAATGGATAAATCTTACACTGTGCGTTGTTTATTAAAGGTGTAAATATTATGCTACGAGTATATAACCTTGGGATATAGACTGCAGTTTTACGCAGACAGCACCGCCTAAAGAACGAGCTCCTCGACACGAATGTGACTTGTTTTTCTTTTGGGTTTTCTACTTGGTAATGTGATAAGGAACCAGCGCAATAAAAAATTAAATGCAATTAAATACAAAAAAGTAAAATTTCTTTGAAAAAAAAAGAACTTATTATGTAAAAAATTTTATAAAAAATTAGTTTTTTAATTGTTTATTGTTTACAAAATATTTGTCAAACAATTTAGATGAACTTTTACAAGTGTGTTGAATTTATACAGTTCGTACCAAGGCGAATTCATACAGGCGACATTTTCGAGTCATCTGCTTATTGTTTATTTATTTGTGTGTATCCTGAATGTCAAGATTTGTTAAAATTTTTGAAAAAATTAGTTAAAATTTAAAATTCAATA
This sequence comes from Pollenia amentaria, assembly GCA_943735925.1. Classification (NCBI taxonomy): domain Eukaryota; kingdom Metazoa; phylum Arthropoda; class Insecta; order Diptera; family Polleniidae; genus Pollenia; species Pollenia amentaria. Next base: position 166,208,975 of record OX031009.1, read on the forward strand.
AAAATCTATATACTTGAAAAAAAACTTATTTAAATTGTATAAAACAAAAAAGTAAATATAAAATCAAGGAATAAAAAGTGCGTAAGGAATAAGTGGAGCCACAATAAATTTGCAATACAGGAAAAAGATTTACCTTCTAAATCAATTGTGTATATTTTATAATCAAAAAAAATCTCTTGTTTATGTTATCAACAAATAATTTTGACATTCACTCCAACTTTTTACAAAAACAAAATCAAAGTATTTTTTTTAAAAAAGGGATAGATAGCATAACTCTGTCTCATGATGCGGTCACCTGTATGAATTCGCCTTGGTTGCTACATGTGTAAAGAGGTAAATATATATATTTTTTTTAATTTAATGGGAGTTTCATATCTTTGTAGTATATGGCTATAACTTTCTTATAAATATAAGTATTAGTATAGAATTTGGTGGCAATATTTTTATATAAGATTTCTATGTCATTGCAATTTCGTGCTAGTAGGTCCAAAATTGACGTAGATTTAACGATCCCCGTTCGTCCATCCGGCAGGCTGGCTATTTGCCTGTCTATTAGGGAGATCGATTATTCGAATATTCCGAATAGTTGCTATTTATAAAAAAACCAGTTTTCAGTTAAGCATTTTTAAAATAACCGGTTTTAATTCGAATACATAAATTACAAAAATCAAATAAGTTTCTGTAATAAAACGTAAATTTAAATAAACACAAAACAATTCATAAAGGTAAGGAACCAACAAAATACAGAGCTATGACTTAAGGTACGTTCAGACCTAACAAATATTTGACGGTAAAATCAAAAATACCGTGACCAGTTAAGCTTTGTTTTTAACAATTTCTATTTATTTACAAAACTTCATTTGTTAGAAGATAATTGTATAATGTAATTTAAAAACTGTTAAATGATGATTTTCTGGCCAAACGTTTCGCAAATGCAAATAACAAATTATAGGAATTTAATAAATTTATAATTTGAAATATCCTCCCAAATTTATTTTAAATGAGTTTTAGTTTATTGGTGGTTAAGCATGTCTATGTGAATCTGTAGACTTCAAACATATTTTTGAAAAGTTGGAAACAAAACCTCTTAGCCAGGATTATACATATATTTCAAATTATTTTGTTTCAGCATTATAGAAACGAATAGCAATATGAACATGATTTTTCCTCAATTAAGTTTTGTAGTTATTTAAATAAAACTGATACATTTTTTCTATATCGTTGATTCCACCGGAATGTTGTAGTTTTAAGCATGAAGATATGCTAGAACTACTTAAGAGTTTTTAGTGTCTTAACGGGCATTCCGGGTAACACAACGGGCTAATATTTTACCCAATGATTCATTTTTGCCAGCTATTTTAGTAAAGTATTATATGTCGTCTCTTTAAAACTACTTCGTTTTGTTTTATTTGGAGCACATAATTGTCAAGCATGTGGACAAATTTAAGGTGATTAATAAGTCGTGAGGTTTAAGAACCTTTGCAACTTATCATTTTAGGGCACTTCAGGTACCCATTTTTGCTTTTTTAATCCCGTTCGAAATATCTCCATAGATAACATCTTAATTAAAATACATATATTTTATTTAGAATACTCTCGCACTAATTAATATTTACTTTTTAACTGAACACTTTTTTGTAGAATTTTGTAGTATTTTGTATTGTTTTTGGTTTTTTTTTTTTCTTTGTTACAAGAACACACGCTTTTATAAGCGATTTTTATTATCATTGTTCATAATGCAGTTTGACTCTTGTTACATTTTGTTTTGACATTCGGCATAAAAAGTTCAAGTTTGCCCAATTTACATTTACAACAAGAGTAAGGAACACGAATATAAATTACACATTAATTAAAAAACCGGTTAATTGTACCAAAATAACCGGTTTATTCGATATTCGAAAAACGAACATTTTTAAATAACCGACTTGGGCAAAACAAAAATAACCGGTTAAAACCGGTCGAATAATAACCGCCCGATCTCCTTACTGTCTATGTATCCTTGTAGTCAAAGTGAAGGTCGAAATATTCAAGATAATTTGATGAAATTTGGTGAATGTGTTTTAATTGCCAAAAGGATGAATGAAGTCTTTGTGCCCATAAACCATATTATTATGTCGGAATATACATTAAATTTGGGCCAAAAATATCTCTTATTTTTATTTTTTATTTTGATAAATGCCAAGTTAGCTACTAGGCTATACCAATTTTGTGCAAGTAGGTCCAGAATTGACGTATGCCCCATAACAGTACGAACACATTTTTTTATTTTGCCAGTTTCATGATTGCCTAGGGATCGCACTCTCAAAAATATGCCTGTATTAACTGTGGTATAGGGTATCTAATGGTCGGGCTTAACCTACTATAGTTTCTTACTTATTTTTGTTGCACATGTTGAATTGTTTTCCATGCTTGTCTTGTATTGTGAAAATATAAATTTTTACCCCAAAATAGAAATAATATTTAATTTTCAAATTCAATGCATTTTAAAATTTACAAAGATGCATTAATCAAAATACTTTCATGCTCCCTTATTATATGTTTTATTTCAGTTTCCTTTTGCTTTGCAACAATATGAATAATTAAGTTCTCAATTTGTATTTGTTATTCGTTATTTGGTCTGGTAATGTTGCAATTGGCAAAAAGTAACTGAGGTTTTTGGTAAAACAGCTCTTTGTATCAAAAGCCTTAAACCGACACCAGTGAGTGTTTAAACACTGGTTTAGTTGAACTAAACTTAAATTAATATGTAGTTTAAACTCAGCAGTTGTAAATCAGTGTCCCATGTATTATAGGTAATTTAAAAAGCAACATTTGGTAGGACTACAATAAATGTTGTCAAATTCATATGGTCTGCATTTGTAGTTTAAACGCTTAATTTTATGGGTTTAAAGATGGTTTACTGACTTAAAGATATGTTGGTTTAAACACATTTGAAACCAAAAACAGAATTTAACTTGCTTTGATTTATTAGGCCTTGGTATCTCCTCATATCGTGGTCGTTGTTACACGCAAAGAAAAAACATGATTAAGGAATGGTCACTACGATTATTTTTATTCATATTTACCTAATATGTTTACCCTAATAAATTTATTATAGTCATAATATAACCTTAAATTGTTATTTGTCCCTAACATTTTTAAATTCGCTATAATAATATTATATGGTCTTTTACACCTAAAAAGTTACTCTGATCTAGCTAAACATTTTAAATTATTTAATATGATTGCTACTATAATATATATATTTTCATCTTTACAATTAAAATCATAATATTACTGCACACAAAATGTATTTTTAATACCATGATTTTTGTTTGCTTTAAAGCATATTCTCTTAAGGAGCAAACATTTATTGTCGAAACAACTAGTAGATCCGCGAGCGTTAGTTAATCAGGAAACATGAATGATTACAAAATAATTAAAACATTTTTCGGGGAGAAAACGCCATGCTGCCTTGCGAAATCAACTATATAAATTATTATGCATTTACTGAAACAGGTAAATTATTTATATATAATTATAAAAATATATAAATAAGCAATTACTTTGTCTTTCTTGCAGGCAAAGAACCTACAACACTGAAACCAGCATAGAAATTTTGGCACAAGATGTTGTCATTAGCCCCGATTTTTTCAATAACTGTTCAACAGCATATTGATATAGTATATTTCATAAAAGAAATAAAAGGTAAGTTTAATTCGACTTTATCTTTACAAATCTCAAGTGCGCGGATATAAATAATGAAAAGTGTTATTGCATGCCGAAGAAAGGCTACATAGATCTCCTTTTTTTGGATAAATTTGTACCACAAAATATAATTTATAAATTGACACACATACACATGTATATAAATGTATGTATTTAATTTTATTTTTAAATTTATATTTATTAATATATGCTGTATATTTGTAATAAAACATAAATTTTTGAAATTAATTTTTTTATTGTTTTTATTGCGAGAACCATATTACATGTTGAAATAGACATTTTGTATGGGGTTGGAAAATAAAGATACATAGTTTGAAAGATCGTTTGCGTTGTTCTTCTGAACATAATAATATGTTTGAGACAATAATTAGCTAAATACATTCTGTCTGGACATATGTTGTTACTGAAGACGTGTTTGACACAATCATAACCATAAACATTAATGATAGTTTGCGATTGTGATTGTGTCAACCATGTTTTTTCTTTGCGTGTATTAACTTGTGTTTTGGCTGAGCTCGACTTAGCACGAGCGGAGCTTCGAACATGCTGGTGTAAAAATTACCACTCGTCATCATTTACGTAATATATTCTTTGAAAATATTTTACCACCACGTCAGCGTTAGCGTAAGTATTTAGTAGAAAAAAATGTACCCCACATCAAAATTAACGTAATATTTTCATGGAATTGTTTTTACCACTCGTCCCTTTTTTTGTAAGTAAAAAATATTTTATATGATACGAGCTAAGCTCAGTGCTCTTAGCTACCCTAAATGAAATAAAATAAGTACATTTTTTTTAAAACAGGTCTCGTGTATTTTTTAGGAAGCTGTTTGTACCAAGTTTGAATAATCTTACTGTTACCATTTTTCAGTTATACATAAGTATATAATCTCTTTGCACGGTAGGTGCCATACACACTTCTCCAATCCCACCCATTTTTGTAGAGGCTTTGTAGCCCAGCTGTGTATACGAAATATGCACAATATTTCTCTTACCGTTCGTAAGATGTAAAAAAATTATTTTGTACCACGCCCAATTCTCTAATCCTACCCACATATTATTGTGTATTGCTAACCAAGTTGCATGTACCTTATTGCGAAACTTTAACTCTTCTTCAGATATATAGAAACCTATAAGGTCTTTGTGTGAGAGGTGCCACGCGCACTTCTCCCGCCTAGATATTGTCAGATGTTGTGTATTGGTAACCAAGATATTTCGACCAAAGTTGGAAGCTTCAGCTCTTGCCGATTTGTCTGCAATGTAGTAAGCCAATGTGTATGGGATGCAGCTAGAGTTTGTTCCCGGGATTTCCCGTCCCGGGAATTCCGAATTGAACACTAAAGAACGGTATATAATGTTTATTTTCGAACACTGCTTATAGAAATGACAAAGTAGACTTTAAAAAACACCAAAGACGTTAATACAGCAACTAAATTGTTCAGAGTACAGTTCGCTGAAATAACTGTAATAGATTTTCAGCTCTTAAATCGATCCTGGATAGATGTCATTCTTAAAATCGTAAACTGTACAGCGTTGGAAGTGGTTCTGAACGGAATGTTGTTACATGCAAAGTGGGCGTAATTGTGGGATGATTAAAAAATTATTAGCACTAATATCATTATATCTTTATATAAAATTTAATACAAATCTGCTTAAGTTAAGTATCAAAATATTAATTTTATAAGCTTTAGCTATATGGGAAGTATCACGCCCAAAAACAAAGTTTTATTCGAATTTTATTTATCCATATAAGATATTTCTTATTCAAACGCTTATAGACTGAATTTCACGTTTATAGCTCAATCCTTTCAATGGTTATCGTGTTCACAAATGGGGGCTCAGACTGAAGTGTATATGAGCAGAAATAGCCTGAAATGTATATGAGAGGAAATGGGCGGATTTGTCTAATTTTTAGCACAACCTTTCTCCTACACTCTAAAAGTACTTGTGTTAAAAATCAGCATTCTTCCTGTTTTATTTGTAGAGTTGTGTTTTTGTGAACACTGTGCAACGCTAACACTGGGATCAAATTTGGAGGATGCGAAATGATAAATGTTGCTGGTTTGTAATCTGTTCTATGTGTTGTAGTCGCACTTTCTTTATTATTAAATACTATTTAGTGCGCTAGTATAATAATTTTTTTTTTCTTTATTATTATTTTTTTTTTTTCTTTTTTTTTTTTGAGCAAATTTCCTCTCCATTTTCCCATTTAGTTTTTGTTGTATATTAACTTTGTACTTTATGACATTTTTGTCAGGCTACAGGTGGAGTTGTAGGAAACTTTAAAGCTTTTTGAAAACTTTGTTGCACATACATATGTAAATATGTATGTATTGTGTTTTTTCTGTTATACATTTTTCAAATATGACGAAGTGTTTTTTTGTTATACATTTTTCAAATATGACGAAGCATATTTCTAGAATAGGATTTTACCATGACGTAAATAAATAACGAGCAAGAAATTTAAATAATTTTAATTTAAAAAGGAAACAATTTAAAGATATTTTGTTTTTATTTTTTTTTTTTTTTTCTAAAATTTAATTTTTACCTTATTTGTATTTTTCTGACATTTTGCTCCACTTTTTCTAAACACAAATTGTAAAAAATGTTATCCAAAATAATTCTTACATATGATAATATCTGCTAACTTCTTCTTTTATCTATTTGGTTTAAAGGAAGCAAATTTTGTTCCAGCTCATAAATCATAATACTTTTTAAATGAAATGTCTTTGCTGTAATGTTTTTTCTTTTTTTTTTTAAATTGCAACTGCTGTTTATTTTAACATACAAACATTTCTGGCTTTTGAATAATGTACCAAAATTTTTCCTAACAATCAATATTTCGGCAGTTTAAAGTTGCTTGTTAAGTATAAAATATACATACAGTGAGAGACTAAATTATTGGCACAGCAAGCAGTTTCAACCTACCGCTTAATTTAAGGGCCTTATTAAAATGACTTTTAACGGACAAGAGCTCGTTTCATTTAAGAAATAAAATTTTTGTTTATGCACTTTTGTGTCCATATTCTGTAACTCCCGCGTCGAGAAACGATTGAAATGTGAGAAATGAAACAAAAATGCCGTATATTGAAACAAACAGGTGTTTTTCTCACTTAACTGCGTCTGTAACATTTTTGGCGAGTAATAGTTGTCACGTAAGGAAATTACTCGCCAATTTACAGAAAAAGTGTGTCTGTAAAATTTTTGTGAGAAAGTTCCCGCTTTGAACTGTCAAATAAACTCACCCATAGAAACGGGGTGAGAAAAAATTTTTACACTAAAATATAAATTAAAAATACAAATTGCAGTGAATATGAACACGGAAGAGATAAGTATTTTGTTCTTGGCAGATTTTTTCATTGTTTAATTATTTTGCTTTTAAAATTGTTAAAATATGTGGGAATGTTTCCAAAGCAATTTTGTAATCAACAAACATTAAAGTCGCACTTTACAGTTTTTGGTATAGCCGACGGCTGTATTTTCGCCGCCGTCGTTGAAAATTTTTCAATTTCAGACAATTTTGGTCGCCGTCAACGTTATGTTTGCCTGACGTTCTCAACATCTGCAATTTAATATCGGCTTCGAGTGAAATATTATGACATTTATAACGTAACGACGTAATCCCTTTTGTTAGTTTTCGACATGAGTTACAGACACACTTTTTGCCATTCACATTGGTTGCTACCTTGAATTGAAGCCTTGTATGGGAGTTTTAATTTAAGATGAAATCGCAATGTACATAAATTGATAAGCAAATTTAATTAAAACATTTTAAAAAAAATATAAATGAAAAATTGTGGTGGCATTTAGTTATCACATTCTAAAAAGATGTTTACAAATTCATCAAAAAAAATTTCAAGGCTTGGCATAAATACAACATTTTTCCAAACATATAAAACTCAATCGTATAACGAGACAACACTTTAATATGAAAATTAACAACACCATATGTAAAGATGGGGTCTGAGTTGGCCGCATAATGGCTGGAGGAGTCACCAAATGTTGAGCAGTGATCAAGTTGGTCAAGTCAATGGTTTCGAACTGGATCAAGTTAATCAGCGAACTCTTCCTGTGGTTGGCACAATGAAAAAAAACACAATTCAATTTCTTTGGTATACCGAGTTTTATCACATATGGGCATCTCCTGGGGTTCCGAACGTACACGTTCGTACGCTTTTGATGTACAAATAATATAGAAAATAAAACTTTTCCTAGCATTTTTTTTGTGACTCGATAGCATTTTGGTAGCTCTATGTTTAGTGCTTAAGATGGATTTCATCGAGTTTAACTTTTCATAATAATAGTTATAAACATGTGGTCACGAACGTTCGCCAAATAGAAGTCCACTTTGGTTTAGAGTAGTGAAATGTAAAAATCTGCGAAATGGAACGGAATATTCAAACGTCATTAATTTATTTTAAAAGTTTATTAATGCAGGTCTCTATCCAGTATTTACTCAATAAAATATCTCTATTGGTTTTTGTCTATTAACTTAAGTACCGGTCGAGGACGTACGATTTTTCCATATGTTTTCACCGTTAATTAACCGTCGAACTTTTTTTGTTTCTTCTTACATTTACTCTTCTTAATTGATTGTGATAGAGAGATTTTAAAGACAGAGTTTAAGCATAACTAAATTTTTTGCATGTAAAATAATTATATAAAAAAATGTCTAGAAGTAGCTTAGAAAGAAAATATTAAATTTTCCGGTTTCCAGTCCAATTTCCTCAAGTAAAACAGCTGAGATATCTTTTAATCTGTTCTATACAACACATAGAACAGATTAAAAAATAACAACATTTAACATTTCCCATCCTCCAGATTTTATCCCAGTGTTAACGTTGCACAGTGTTCACAAAAACACAACTCTGCAAATAAAATAGGTAGAATGCTGATTTTAAACACAAGTACTTTTTAAGTGTAGGAGAAAGTTTGTGCTAAAAATTAGACAAAACCAGCCATTTTCACTCATATACCATTCTATTATAAAAAGACAGACTTTTTTGTTATTATGAACAATAAAACACGATGATTATCAACATTTTGTTTTCCCATCCTGGTTGACAATTCGGAGGAAATGCCCATATATTAAACGTCTATGAAGCTGAAAAATTGAATGGGTCTTTTACTCTGGCTTCTGTGAGAGTTCCGCTTGACGATATGTTCTTCTTCGATATTTGTTAACAACTGAACAACTTAATTCATGGTCAAACAAGAAATTATCAATAAAAAATTTTAATTAATTCCATGTTGTAAAATTCCTGTCTTCATTCTTTTATATATTTAAGGCTTTTTGTACCAATTATACCCTTTTTAATGTGTTATTTGCAAACAAACTAACACATTTTGTAAGTTTTTGTTAAAATTTTCATTTTGTATTTGTTTTCTCTTTTCGCTTTTTACGCTTTTTATACCTTCCACCACCACTTGTGGTGAATACTAAGTTTGTAATTCCGTGTGAAACTTTTTTTTATACATCTAAAGCCCAATAAAGTTCACTTTCGAAAGATTCGAAAAGAACGAACTTGTTGTCAAATTGCTTGTTACCTTATGTTACCCTAAGCAGTTTGGGATTAAAATCCAGCAAAATCAGTTCAGTAGGATCAGAGCTATATAACATTTTAACAAAATTCTTTTTTTGAGACTGGAAATCAGAATATTAAATTGTATGGAGATTAGTCTATAATTAACCCTGGGCCCCATACAAACCCTGCCCCTGGAAAACAGTTTAGTACGCCTAAAACCGTAATAAATAAGACAATTGTAATAAAATTTGGTAAATCACATTTTCATCGAATTAGAAATCACATTGTCAAATTTCGACAAGATCAGTCCAAGGCGAATTAATACAGGTAACCGCTATCCCTTTTTTAAAAAAATACATTGAATTTTGTTTTTGTAAAAAGTTAGAGTGAATGTCAAAATTATTTGTTGAAAACATAAACAAGGGATTTTTTGTTTGTTTATGAAATATACACAATTGATTTAGAAGGTAAATATTTTTCATGTATTGCAAATTTATTGTGGCTCCACTTATTCCTTACGCACGTTTTATTCCTTGATTTTATATTTTATATTCACTTTTTTTTTTTGTTTTATAAAATTTAAATAAGTTTTTTATTCAAGTATTTTGATTTTTATTAAATTTGAAACTTTAACTAATTTTTTCACAAAATGTAAACAAAGCTTGACATTCAGTATACACACAAATAAATAAACAACAAGCAGATGACTCGAAAATGTCGCCTGTATGAATTCGCCTTGGATCAGTCCATAATTTACTTTAGGCCCCATAAAAACCCTACTCTCGGGAAACGGTTTATTACGCCTTAAACCGTTATAACTTATACTATCATAATAAAATTTAATACTTCACAGTTTTATAGGTCTAGAAATCATACAAATAAACTTCGTGATTGTCGGTCCATAATTTACCGTAGGCCCCATATAAAGCCCACTCTGAGAAATAACCTAAATACGCCTAAAACCGTATCATATAAAGATATTACGGTAAAATTTGTTCCAATATCGCTTAATATGGCCAGAAAAAATATCATGCAATTTTGTGATATACGGTCCATAATTTACCTTAAATCCCATATTAAGCAGCCTTCTGAAGTTCATTGTAAACGCTTAAACTAATTTTACTGCTGTATTGAAATGTATTCTAATTTATTTTTTTTTAATTCCAGAAATCACTCTACATTTACCATGGGTCCAATATAAATTCCCCTCCTGACAATCAATTCAGTTTGGCGAAAACTATTACAAATCATAATGTTTTACTCAAGCATAAAAAAGCATAAAACTTTCCGATTGTCGGTCAACAATTAAATATGTGTCTAAACCGCAAACGTCCGTCTTTATAAAGATTAATTTATAATGTATAGATATCATATAGAGCCCATTCTTGATATATTCGAAATGTCGGTGGAGGATACCAAAGATTCGGCACAGCCGATTAAAGCACTCTAACTTGTTTTTCTTAATTATTTAGCCTTTTTACATGTTTTTGCAAATGCCCTTGAAGCTTTTCTATATTTCTAAAATGGCAGCACTTTTTGTTAAAATCTTTGCAAAGAACAAAAAAAAAAAATGAAAGCAAGACAAACGTTTCGGTTTGCTAATTTTCGTACTCTGGTTTAAAAAGACTGAATATAAACCAAAATTTACTTTAACATAATTTCGATACATTTTATAGACATAAAGCCAAATCTCTGCAACAATATAAAAATATGCAAAGAGATTTTTTTTTTGTATTCCAAAAGAAACGAATATAAAATACTATGATGAAACTTTTATATGCAGTCTATAGGAAATTTAAAACAAAAGTTAAAAAAAAAAATATAAATGCCATTGATTTTTATTTTTTCAACAACATTAAATTTATGGTCTTGCAAAAAATAATTCGTTATGTTTAATAAATTTGTATAACGAAATCTGTTTAATGACCCTTAAACAGTTGTCTGGTAGTGGCTTTAAAAGAAACATTTTTTCTCCCAAAGAAAAAGAAAAAATCACATTTTTTTCTAAACTTTTACTACAGGGTTTAAAAAAAAAAAACTTTTATTGACTGGTTATGGGGTGGTAACACGTTTTGCTTTAGTTAGTGAAATTTCTTTTTTTGTTAAACAGTTAAGAACTATTTGTTGGTTTAAATTGTGCTACCAACATTAGCTGTAGTCAATATGGTGTTTTTAATGGTTTATTGGCTTTGATGTTGTTGGGGGATGTTCCTTGCGAACAATATGCGTGTCATGACTTGCAAATAAACAATAATTGTAAAAAAATAAAGGCAACACGACTTTATATACACGAAAATATAGTGGCATAAAGTTTAAATTTTCAAACCTTACGGTATAGTATGTCATCATTGTGACATAGACATCCATTCATCTTTTCAACCAACCACTCATTCACTCACTTAATCGTGTGTCTATTAAAAATTTCTTTCTCTTCCTTTATGTCTGATAATATCAAAACAATTTTTACTTTTTCTGACAGAACTGGGTCATAATCTTATAGAATGTATGTGGTACTCCTACGGATATTTCATATGCGTGTAGTTGTATGTTTAAGTTTATTGGTTAATATTTATACCAACACTACAATTGTGGAGAGGGTATAATGCATTTTTGCAAATTTTTTTAACACCATTTTTTTAAATCCAAGATCCAGATTTAGGTATACCGCTCGACTCAGAATCACTTTCTGAGTCAATCTAAAGATGTCCGTCCGGCTGGCTGGCTGTCCATGTTCACTTTGTGCGTAGAGTGCTGGCTGCAATTTCGCAGATAATTTGATAAAATTTGGTTCAAAAGCTTCTAATTGGCACAAGCACCAAGTTTATTGAGAGTGGGGCGAATTGGCCCATAATTTCGCATAGCCCCCATATAAGCTTCTCTCCGGAAACCATTTTTTTATGTTGGTATTTAGATAAAATTTGGTCCAAACTTATTTAATTGCAAATTAAATCTGCTTACTAAATTTTATTGGAATCGGTCCATATTTAGCCATGGATCCCATACAAATAATACTCCCGAAAACACCTGTTCGTGCCATAACTTCCTTATTAATGTTAGTATTAAGAAAAAAATTGGCAATAAGAACTCTTAAAATAGCTACTATATAATGACAAAATGCTGTTCTGGTAGGTCTAGAACTAACCATTCACTCAAAAGAAAAATCAATCCAGCCATACTCCAATCAATCCGAAGTGGTATCAATAGTACGGTGAGTACGAATTTTTTTTCAATCAAGTACAGAAAGATTGATTCAAGTACGGATTATTCAATTGCGAAATACTCAACTTATCCATACTCAATCCCTTATTCGTACATGAAATAATCCGTAGATGTGATTGATTGAAGTAAAACTGAGACTGAAACAATCCCAAAATGCGCAGGATTCATGAATTATAAAGTTGATTTAATCCCAAATTCGTACTTGAAATAAACCAAAAGCAGTGTGACCATTTTGCCATTTTTCCTGCTAAATTTAGCATTAAAAATTTCTTTTTAGCTGTAATATTTTCATTTAGCACTTGGCATTTTATTTAGCATTTTTAGAAAATGTTTTTAGCATTTTAAGCATTATTTATTTTAAATAATTGGACGAATTGTTTTATTGATTTTACTAAAAAATTTTTATAAATTATTATAAATTTTGACTAGAAATAGTTGTACCCAAAATTTAATTTCGCATGAAAATGGATAATTTTTATGTTAAGAAACCTGTACCCATGTTCTGTAACTTTGGTGAGAACTTCTCGCATCGAAAAGATGTGAAACAAAATATTCCATCGTTTCTCGAAAAGTGAGAAAAAAGTGTTATTACGTCGTTATGTTATAAATGTCATAATATTCCACTCGAAGCCGATGTATCTGACGGCGCACTGTGGCGCCATTTGAAAGGGTGCTATGCTTTGTAGGGGCCTACTTATGGGTTATCAAAGTTAAAATTAGTAGAAAAATCAATTTTATGGTAACAAAAAAAAATTAGTTGTACATTTTTAGATTGTTTTTATTTTTTTTCTTTAGGGTTTTATGTTTTAAATTATTACCCAATAAATTAAAAAAAAAATAATTTTTTTTTTAAATTTATTTTTTCAATTTTCTGTATAATATTCATCACAATTCGTAAGACTATAATTATTTTGTAACTCAATTCGTGACTTCACATGCCGCAGGGAAGAAATAAGTGGATTTTCAGTACTTAAATTGTTTAATGGTTTCAGTAATTGTTGCGCCAACTTTCAGTCGTAGACTAATCCAGGCTTATGCTACCATGCCTAAAAATTTACCTGTTCCCTGCATACATATCGCACTTAATCAACAAGAGGGTATTAACTCAAAATTTAAACATTTTCAGTAGAAGCAAAACAATTTTTAATTTAACATTGAAGGCATATGGAAATGAATTTTTAAACCAACCGTTTCATTACCAAAAAGTATACAAAATAGCAAGATATTTTTACAGCGGGCAGATATGAATATAGCGTGTAGTTTGTTTCGAAAAAGTGGAAAAATAAAAATTTTGAGATAATACCCTCTTGTTGATTAAGTGCGATATGGATTTAGGCTGAATAATGCAATTTTGATATTATGCACGTGTCCAAATAAGATTTGTTCCTACCTGTAGGGACCATAAGTCAATATTGTTCTTGACCATTTGTACGCCAAAGTATTGTTTAAGTGAGGTACGTACCTATTAATTTCAATGAGTAGTTTTTTAAGGGATGGACGCCATACAATTTCTGCAACCATGTCTTTTTAACCTTTTTACCTCTAGAAGCCAAATGGGCACGTACGGGCAGATAAAATTTTTTGAATTATGTAAAGAAATAATCAAAGAACAGGTTTTGCAAATATGGCAAATATAGAAAAATATAGATTTTTTTTATTTTCCGTCAAAGTTGAAAAATAGTGAAAAAACGGATAGTTTTTAAATAGTAATTTACCAGGAGAAACACAAAGCAAACAGTTAATTTTTTTTATCATTATACGTTTAATAAATACATCAATCAATACAAACAAAAAATAAGGCGATTCGTTACCTATTTTTCGTGATATTACACCTGAAATCGCAACAAATTGACTAAAAATTGTGTGTTTTTTTGAAAACCGAAAGTCGGTCAACTTTGAACGGTTATATCTTCTAAACTAAAAATGTGATATTATTAAGAGTGGCATATTTGAAATCGTTGAAAAGTTTCCTATAACATGGATTTATTCAAAACTTCGTAGCCGCTCATGAAAATTTTGATTTTTGCAACCTCGTTTGCTCTAGGGGCGCCACTGTGCGGCGGCCAAAATTACTAAAATGGAAAAATTGTTAATGACGGCGGCGAAAATACAACCGTCGGCTATACCAAAAAATTTAAAGTGCGACTTCAATGTTTGTGGATTACAAAATTGCTTTAAAAACATTCGTATATTTTTTTAAAAATTTTAAAAGCAAAATAATTAAACAATGAAAAAATCAGTCAAAAACAAAATGCTTATCTCTTCCATGTTATTATTCATTGCATTTTGCATATTAAATATATTTTTTTAGTGGTAATATTTTTTCTCACCCCGTTTTTATGCGTGAGTTTATTTGACAGTGCAAAGCGGGAACTTTCTCACAAAAATTTTACAGACACACTTTTTCTGTAAATTGGCGAGTAGTTTCCTTACGTGACAACTACTACTCGCCAAAAATGTTACAGACGCAGTTAAGTGAGAAAAACAGTTGTTTGTTTTAATTTATGGCATTTTTGTTCCATTTCTCGCATTTCAATCAAAAAGTTTCTCGAAGCGAGAGTTACAGAACATGGGCACTGTATTGTTAACAAAAAAATTTAATATTCTGGGAATATTAGAAATGCCCTTATCATGTCGATTGTAAATATTATTTGCCCTTAGTTTTACGATATAAAAGTTCAAGGAAAATTCACATTGTATTAAGCTAAAAATTCAATGGCGTAAATATTTAAAAAAATTGTTTGCTCTAAACGGTTGACAAATAAGTATTTTAAAGATTCGACTTTTCTTAAACTATAAAAAATTAAATAATCTAAAAATGTCGTATATCATAGAAATAAATCGTTTAAATTTTGCAGTCCACCTAAATTTAAAATTAACTACCTGTGCTACATATTTATATGTATGCCTTACCAAAAAACTAGCCACTTTACCAAAATGTAGTCACTTGCTTAAATATAACAATTTATTACAATTTCGTTACAAAATTAGTCACTGAAATGTATTTAGTTTCGAATAACATTTTATACTGTTAATGCATTTTTAACATTTTTAGCATTTTTTGGCCATGTCTAATGCCAGATTTACATATTTGACTAAAAATATAAACTAAATGAGAACTCTTGCCTTCAATTTTACATTTTTAACATGAAAATAATGTGTTTTCTTCTTGTTCTGCTGTTTTTGTTGTTTCTACACACAACAAGCAATTCGTTTTTTAACTACTTGTGTGTGGTGTTGTTGTAGTGGCTACAACAAACTTTGATTAGTGATATGAGATTAAAAATTTTACTCCCAGAGTGGCACTACCAACGAAAAGTTCAATCTTTTTTGCACTTGGCTTACAAATTTTGTACTTATTTTAAGAAATTCCGGGATTGATTTTCGAAAGATATTCCATTTAGGATAGTTTTTAATAAGTTTTTGTGTTATTCGTTCTTGAATTTTGAGTACGACTCGTACATAAAGTAAGTATAAAAAGCTTAATTCATCCCGAATGTTTTTCTTTCTGTGTAGGCCCCATATAAACCCACATCATAAAATCTAATATTGATTTCGATATTTAAATAATATTTGGCACAAAGATCTTTTACATGAATCCTAACCTCATAATATAATTTTGTTCAGGCATAATATTATTTTTTTAGGCGGGTCTATGATTGCCCATGGGTCCCAAAAAGAGTTCACTCGCAAAAAATTTTTTTATATAATGTGGAGTAGGATATCATATGGTCCGACTTGACCGACTGCACCTTCTGACTTGTTTTTTTTTTTTAATTCTTTCGTAGGTGTAATCACTGTGGATACTTTCAAATACTTACTACATTAAAACTTTATGCAAAGAGTGATGGGCAAGTGATGAAATTGAGTGATTTTTTTTTACTATAAATCATCACATGTTCGGAGGCAACCATAATAGAGTTTTGGCTTTTTGGTGGAGAACTAAGTTAACCATAATATGGTTACCGGTGACAATAATATAATTAAAGAACAAATAATATATTTAAACATTTTTCGTTTAAAATAGTTTGTTTGAGGTGAACTTTTAGAAAAATTTATTTTCTCTGCGTTATCCCTACAACATAAATTAAGAAACAGTCCATTTTAAATCTTGTAAGTAACCAGGGCTGTGGAGTCGGAGTCAGAGTTGCGGAGTCGGAGTTGGAGTCGCAGTACCTACAAAAACTCGCGACTCCGACTTCTCCTACAAAATTTCTCGGTACTACACGTGCATGAAAAATTCGAAAAATATTTAAATATTTTCCAAAATAAAATCTTTCGAAACTGGCAATGTAAGATTTTACAGTTCACTATGAAAATTTTTTATATGAGAGCCATCTCATTCATCTTCTCAAATTAAATAAAATAAAAATCTGTATTAATTTAACTAATTTTGGTATTTAATTTATTAGCGCCGGCAAGATTATAAATTGCATTAGCAGAACTTACACTCGGTTATTGATATAGTTGAAAAAAGAGTTTTATAGATTGTTTACGGTCTTTGACAGTGATGCAAAATGTGACACAACTGGTCCATTTGCGGCACTTTTGAATGTTAAATGGTCCTGTGGTACTTTCTCATCTGTTTACGCCCTAACTTTCAGTTTTATGTAAATACAAACATAATAATCAAATATATTCCAAAAAGTGTTTCGGCCGTGCTAGAGTTTTTTGGCCCTTTAAAATAGCCAATTTGATTCAAACCAAAAAAAAAAAAAAAAACTTTAAATGCATCACTGGTCTGTTGTCAGTTTAACACGCTCGGCTGAAATGCGGGAATTTAGCTTTTTAGCAGCAACAATTGTGCATAATTAAGATATTGATAGGAGTTCCCGCTAATTTTCAAATCAAACTTTTTAACCATCAACACTGAAATATGTTTGCCATTGTATAGAATAAGTGCTGCTTTAGTGCTAAAATGGACCGTTCTTAAAATGTAAAGATAGAATATACAATTCCAGGGCACCCTGAGAAAATCCAGAACACTTCTTTAATCGCCAAGGCATTTTCACCGACACAGTCTGCGTAAAATGACTATTTTCTGTACTCAGAATCATTGACATGGTGACCAGAATGGGGCAGCATATTCGACGGACGAGTAAACCAATGGGGCTACTCTCTATTGCGATGCGAAAGAAAATTGAAGCAAATCTAGAAATTTACTTTTGAATGCGTTTGCGCATTTGGCTTTCGCATCTTATTATTTTTTTTTTTTATTTCGCAAATCATCACCATTTCTCTTATTAAAACTTTCCAATTTAAAATTTTTTACATATTTTGACATTTCATTACTTACAATCTGCGCCATCTGTGATTTTTGTTACCAGTATTGCTTAATTTTCAATCAAAATTGTGAAAGAGATAGAGAGTACTAAGTTGACATTTAGCTTTCGCATCGAAATTGTTTTCGCATCGCAATAGAGAGTAGCCCCTCAGAGCTAAGACAGACGTTCATATTCAGTAGTTTTGTCCATGTAGTTGTTGAACGATAACGTTCAGTCATGGGTTATATCCAGATATTTCGGAGTGGATACTAAAAGTGAGTCATTAACAAATAATAGCGCGGTTGATTTCGTAATACAAAAATAAAAAAAAACATGAAGAAATTGCGCACGCAGTGAAGACAAGAAGCAAACATTTTTTAAGGGGTCTCAAAAAAAGTTTTTGCAAGTGTGTGATATGTGAATGAATTTCTAAAGTACATTCTGAGGAGGACAAATTTCTAAAAGGCCAACGAGATGAGCGCTAAAACAAATCTGTTCGACGTTAGGAAGTTTGAAAACAAAAGTATGATGCATTTGTGGACTAAAATGGCATGTGAGACATCATAATGAAAAAATAAGAAACTTCATAAGACAAAAAGAGGAGGGAAATAAGCGGATGAGACAAACGCAGTTGCCTTGCTACAGAAAGTGGCAGGACCGAATTCCGGTCTGCCGCATTGACTGTAAATGTGGTAATGCTTCATTTAAACGTTATAGGTGTCGAAAACTCATCAAGCGTAAAAGATTGAAGTAAAAACGCCGAGAAAGAAAAAAAAAATTGTGCAAAGAATTGAACGTTGCTAGCAATGGGAAACCTTTGATGTGTATTTATTTTTAAGGTCGTAAAGACAAAACGGAACTCTATTACCGATGAACAGATCTCAATGATATCTCAACCAGATTCTGAATATATTGGACATTTCTCGGTAAATTCAGGAATAGCAGTTAATATTGTGAAGAATATTTTTCTCTTAATGACAGGAAAGTATGACTGTAATTCGCCTTTGATGGCACTTCGATGTGTTGGAACATCTATCAACGGCTTATAAAAATATATGGCTTTATAAGAAAAATATTTGAAACGTCCTTTAAGATGGCCCAATGTCAATTAAATATTCCAATACCGAAAATTCAAATTTTATTCATTCGGAAAATTTTTTGTTTTAATTGAAGAAGTTTACTTGCCAAACCCAAACAGTAAAAAGGTGTGTTAAACTTGTTATTGAAGCTTCAATAAATGTATGTAGAATGAAAGCAAGAGGTTTCATTCGCTCTAGAAGACAAAATATTCCATTGTTAGAGACGAAATCTTAATTTTATTACAAACGAGATTCATCTTAATGGTCAAAAGTGTGATTTTTTTTTCGTTATAAATACAATCTTATATTAAATTTGTTTTATGTGCAAAATAAAAGGCTGCAACAATTTGCATTATTTAAACATTGAACTATTCTAAAACAAATTGCTTATATTATCATGTGAGATATAGTTTAAGCAATTAAAGAGCTTTGCCCACCTCAAGACCTTAACCTAGGAATCCTAAATTTTTTCTTCATATGCTTCAGTCTATAGAGCATTAATTCATATAATACACGAAAACCAAAATGAAAAAACAATTGCACTCCACCCTAGTCAATATATCAAGAGACTTTTTTCAGGGCTTTACAAGCTTTCTTCACACATATTAATGAACTTAATATAAAATATTTTTTTGATGCCATTAATGCTTAAATACGTTTTGGGCCGTGTGGACGCCACAGATGGTGCGTTTGTGGCACAATCTAGAACTGCAATTTTCACTGACTTTTTCCAGCACTTGGTTTATTTCGCAAATAACTAATCGAATGTTGATTTTTAGATGTTTAATTTTCTCTGGTTGATCGAAATAGTCGAGTGGCTTTGCAAAGCTTCAAAGAATGTAATTCAATGGGGTTAAAGAACACAATCTTGGTGGCCAATTAACAGGAACATATTCATAAAAAATATTTTAGGTTTATAGCAGGTTTATGAAACGTATTTTGTATGAAAATTGGTTTAATAAACCTTTTGTTAATCAAAAATATTCTTTATGAATATGGCAGTTAGTATATGTTCGTGTATTTAAAATTCAACATTTAGTGAAAACGTGGCTGCCAGATTTTATGATTTGTCGTAGGTTAGAAGATTTTAGGCGTTTAAATGATTTGGTGCATGTTTTGTTATTTATTTTATGGATGAAAACTAGTAATGCTTTTTTAAAGTATTTTATTTATTATTATCTATAAAATTACACTACGCCATGATACATACATATATTGAACCACCTGCTGTCATGAAAACTGATGAACTAAATATTAGATATTAAAACAATTTTCTTAAAAAAAAAACTCAATTAGCCAATAGTTACCGTTTATAAAGAACGCACTCAGCCATTTAAAAAAATGTTCTTATGTGCATCTTTAGCATCATAGAATATAATTGTGTGTTTGTTGTAAAATTTGTTGTCAAAAATGTATAAATATATAAAAAGTAAATTCTGTGTCTACGTCGCACAATGAAATAACGAACTGCGCTGCGTTGTCATTGGTCAATATTTTTGTAAAAATATTTTCATATAAATGAAATTGACGTATAAAAAAATTGTGATTAATAAGCCTGTCGCATTCGTTATATATTTTACTTGAAATTTTCCACAAAAATTTTTCTTATAATAACTTTTAAACTCATTTTATTTCATAATGATTTTAGCCCTACATGTTTACTTAAATATACGATCATTGATTTTTTCCTAAACCGTCTGGCAACGCTGCTTTAAGTATTACTACGAATGACGAATGCTGCGAGTAAACCAGCGCCCACCGCTGCTCTAAGTAATAATGTACAAGTGTGTTTTCCAATTCATACACAAACATTTCTTGTGTTGTTTATCAGAAGTACGAATGCTATTGCCGAATGTTGGAAAAATATATTAACGAAACAATACTAAACAGAACCCATATAAAAATCATTGCGTTTGCTAGAGGCTCGTATGTTGCAAACACAATTTCTTACGAGCCTGGCGAGCACATACAAAAGCAATAGGCTGTATTAACTACACCGCAACTCGTTTTAAGGCGAGTATCATAAATCATAAAAACGGGTGCTCGTTGCAGTTCTCTGATCTACCCCGTTCAGAATTGACCATCCCTTAGCATCGCTATTTGTATAGATATAAGGACCAATAATTCCACTGGCCCATAAAGCTCATAAAACATTGAGGTTTTAGGGTTGGTATGGAGTTTCGTTAATGGCTTTTGAGTTATCATCGCTCTGTTTTCTGACATAACCATTTAACCATATGTGGGTTTTATCACTGAGCAAATTTTTCAAATGATACACTCACAATATTATTACAGTAACGGACTGCTGGTGTCTTATAATTGAAAATTCTTCTGTTAACAAAGTGGTCAGTACAACAAAAGTAAAACAAACATTTATAATGGGGTAAGTAAATATAAATAAATATTTTTCCTCTCTCTCATTAGAATAACAAGCGGACAGGTGTCTGGTATTTTTTAGAAATTCGAGTAAATCCCGTATAATATAAAAATACTGAATTACATAAAATAACTGAAAATTCATTTGTTTTTACGGAATTTGCAGTTGAATTTTTGACAATAAAAATTAAATGAACTTTTGTTAAAAATAAATGAAAAATAAGTAGACCGGTTTTTAACTGAATATTCATTTATTTTATATTACAATTTCAGTTAATTTTACGTACAGAATATTGTGAGTGTATTTAACCATGACTTTCGAAATAAATTTAAGCAATTAGCAAAAATTTCTCTTGACTAAGTGTTTGCATGATGAACTTCAAAAACAAACTAACTTTCAAAATAACTAAAAACTCTTAAATCAGCCATCGTAGAAGACATTGGTGCCAATTTTAATTTCTTCGCCATTAAAAAATACCCGACATATATATTGAAACTAGATGAAATAATGGACCGATTTGGTCTATATGCTTGATTGGGTTCTCATTATGAAAGTTTTCTGTCAGAAAGCCTGTGCTTATTAGTAAGAGAGTAAAAGGACATGCTGTTATTGTCTTCCCTCTCACCAATAAACTCACACTTTCTGAAATAAAACTTTTGTAGCGTGAACCCAGGCTTTTGGTTGGAAATTTTTTGCTTGCGTTTATTAAAAAGCCGAACAAAAATATTCCAAATTTATATCTTGTATAACGAAAGCAATAAATATTTTGTATTTAATATTTTTAATCGGACGAAATTTTTATTTTACTCACCTGATCATCCCCAATCAAAATTTAACAAAACAACATCAAAAACAAAACAAAAAAAAGTTTATTGAAGCACATTTTCCTTTCGTTTTTGCTTGTATCATGTTGAGTATTTAAGTTGAATATTTTCAATCTTAATGGCTTTTGCCGTAGCAATATTTTGCAAACACGTTTAAAGTTTAATTTCATGTAAAAAGAAAAAAAAAAATAAATAAAAATTCAAAAATTATAAACATTTTTGCACAATGTACTCGAACTTCATCGTTGCTTTTTTCATTAAAACTTTTCAGACTTTTCGATACCCAGGGGCACAATTCGAAAAAGTATTGAGTACTTTTGTACAAAAGAATTGATTTTTAATTGATTAAAAATGGAAAAAGAACATAAAGAACTCTGAACATTTGTTTCAGCACTTAAAGTCATTTTATCTTATGACAAAAACGGCTCTTAAAGAAATACAAGAGTCAAAAGACCTAAAAAAGTAAAGAAAGTGTCATATTGAATATCAAGGATTAAATACTTAATTGAAACCTTAAACTTAGTTTTATTTAAAAGGTAAAAATTAATTATAATTACTTAGCGATTAGCTTAATTTGCCTTCTAGTTGAGTTCACAAAAGGTTTAACTACAAAATGAAATCATGGGTGTCTATGGGAATATTTTAGTTAAGAAAGCATTTTAAATTGCTGTAAGAAGAGAGCAATTAAATACTTAATTGCAATCTTAAGCAGTTAGGTGTTTTATCTAAAGGCTGTCTAATCGAAATGGGTAATAAAAAATACGTTTAAATAGAAACTAAAAATTACATTATAATCACAAATCAAATATTAGTGGTGTAAATAAGTTTTCGAAGTTCCTCAACAGAGTTCCAAATGTTGCTCCTTATAATCCTTTGCATTAAATGCAATACGAATACTTTAAAGTCTTTATAATCTTCAAAATGTTGTTTATCATTTTAAAATTTACTTATGCTATTTTTATGAACTCATTTTTTTACGTGGAACTTGAGACTTGAATACAGAATAAAGTCAAAGAGCATCAACGGGCTAATACAGCTTGAATAACAGCATTACCTGGGGTTCACACTTGCAAGTGTAAGTTCGACAAGCTCAATACACTCACACTTTTGCACTAGTACCAACAGCTTGCAAGAGAATTTGCTTGCAAGTGAATATTTGACATTTGGAGCAAGTAAAATGACCATAGAAGAGTTACTTAGTAAAAGAAAAATTATGTTTATAGCTGATTTTCTGTGTATTTATAAAAATAAAAAACAAAACAAAAATACTACTTTACAGTAACACTTCTTAGCCCTAGAAAGATAATCTGCGTAAATTTTAAACATGCACTTTCAAGATATTGCTATTTATTTTAATTAGCAGGAATACATTGCTGTGTACTTTAGACATTTCATATATAAACATAAAATATAATCGACATCAGTTGGTTCTTAATTACACAGAAAAAAGTGTTTTATCAATTAAAAAAATAGTTTAAAAAGTATTTAAATTTAATTAATGTGATAATTGAATCAATTATTTTTTTCGTTGACAGAAAACTAAAAATTTAATTTTGAGTTATTTAACATTTTAGTTGTTTTGAAATAAATTTTCAATTAACATTTTAATTAAATAACAAAAAATCTTAATTGAATTTTTTCGTTTAAAATAAAATAATTTAAACATGTAGAATTGTTGTTGGGAGTTGTCAATATTTATTTAAATAAATTAACACATTGTTTGAAATGGTAAAGTTTTTTGATCAATTTTTTAATTAAAATTAAAAATATCATTTATTGAAAATATTTTTTTAAAATTTTAAAATTTTTAGTAATCAATATAATCATTTTGGTAATAGGAGCAGAATCAACAAATTGTTTGCTTGATATTATGAATTATAACAAATTTGGTGATTGGAGAAATTTAAAAATTTTTTTCTGTGTAGTCATAAAATACAACAATAAAGCAGGTTAAAAGAATGCGTCAGTTTACCGTATGATTATTTTTAAAGTATGTCTTAAAATGTTTATCTTTTTAGGGTTAATGGTATTTTAAGACATTAATTGCAACCAATTTGGAAAACAAAAAAAATATTAATCAAAATATATTCTCAGAAATTTTACAAAATCAGTAACTACGGCAATACTGGATTCACATATTTTAAAAATAAACATAATTTGCCCATCAAGATGGGCCAAAAATAAAATGAAGAATAAATTATTAAATTAATTTCGGGATATCGTTTACGTGAAATATCGGTATTTAAACCAAAAAAAAAAAGGTTTTTTCCTAAGATGATTTCGCTTCGAGAACAATTGAAATATAAACTTACAATTGACTGAGTGAACACTCAAGTTACTTGCAAGACTAACGGCTATTTCTTCGACATTTTCGATGATAAAACCGATACCCTACTTGCAAGGAGTTACTTGCATGTGTAAAGGCAGGGTTAAATATGTTGTGAATAAATTTATACTAGTATGAGCCAGCAGTCGACACAATCGACTACTATCTAGAAATAACTTATGTGTACCGTTATTTCTAATATTACCCATTCAAACGTCTGGGTTAAAACTTTATTTGATATATACAGATGTATGTAGATATGTATTTATTACATTGTAGCCCAGCTAGTATAGGCTGTTTGTTAGACGATTATGTTCAATATACAGCTCCTAAAAGAGTCTTCTGATGATTATCTAACGAGTTACAAAAATAAGATCATCTTCTTTTTTATATATTTTTGACACACTCGTTGTTTAATCTTGGAATGAACCTTTTGCGACTCTCTGTAAGAGTCATATAACAATTACTGAGCTACATAAATAAGAGCGTTTTTGAAATATGAAAATTCTATTGGCAAAACAATTTCAATAAAGCAAACCGACCTAAGGATCTGTAAAATAAGATTTTCCGACAGGATGGTGTTGATTTCGCGACCTTAATGCCATGTTTCCACGACGACTTGAATCACCTGCTTCGCTCTCTGAATCATGCGAATGAATCATGATGTTTACACGACTTGTCTACTTGCTTCGACTTGACAGTTGTCTTTAATAAAAAAATCAGCGTTGGTAACTGTGAATTTTTGAAACGCGCCAAAATGGAGAAAAAGCACTTAATTTAAAAAAAGCAGCAAGTTTAGACTTTTTTTTTTATTTTAAAAGCTTATTGAATTCATTTTGCATAATAGTTGAATATTAAAAATACAGTATAATCGCGAAAAAGTTAATCTCACCAAATGTTAGCGCCCCTGTGCCGCTCTAAAAAGACCGAAATATAATGTGCTTAAGTTAGCTTAAGCAACTGTTCGAATACATGTATATCATATGGGTAAAACCATATTGAACCATATTTTTGTTAAGTTTTTTGAAACTGACATTTGCTTAAGCAAAGTGCGAAACCGATCGCACATTCCATAAGGAATCAAATGTTATTTTTTTTTTGTTTTTGTTTTTTTTTTTAAATACATTTTAGAGACTTTTTGTTAATTTTTGACAGAAGGTTAACCAAGATTATGTTTATTATGGTTGGCCCTAAACTGTAACTGCTTGTTTTAGAACACGAGCGCACAACTCATTCGTTTGACTTACATTTAAAACAAAAATCTGAAATTTTGTTTTAGTTCCAAACACTTTTCTGAGCGTATTAATAAAAAATGTCAACAAAAATGGGATTAAGAGTGTATTAAAAAAACTTCAAAATACTTGCGTTTTTTCGATTTCCAGACCACCCCTGAATATATTTAGAAAAAAATACCAAAAAAACTTAATAAGAAAGGTGATACATTTTCGTACATTCATTTAATAAATTCTGTTTAGATCTTTTTAAAGAGAGATCACAAATTTATAATAATTATTCCAAATTAATAAAGCTAATATTTTCATCATTATAAAAAGTATAAAAAAGCACCAACAATGGTACAAAACGCACCGAGTTGACAACGCTAACACAAACGATTTATTCAGCTAGTTCAGATAAACTTGCGATAAATATTAGAGAAGAGAGGAATTTTTCCTGCTTCGCAAGTAGATTCAATATTAATCTACCTGATTGGCTCTCAATATTTTGTATGGCGAAGCAAGTTGTTGCGTTCATGATTAGGGTGTGAAGCATGAATAGAGAGCGAAGCACGTACCGTGGACACATAGCATAAGGTTTGTTTGATATAAATTGTATGAAAATTAGAAGGATTAATATAAGAGTCGTTTGCTGTGTTATAGAAGAATCTCTCATACGAATCAGCACGTGTAACAGTTTCTCCCGTGCGAGGAATCGTCTACAATTAAGAAATGAGCTCGTCGACGATCAAAAACACTCGTCATGAGATTCCCAGTAGACTCCTAGACGATTGAAAATGCTAGCTGGGTGGTATTACCTAAAAATTTTATAATTCTCAGTAAAGCAAAACAATTTTTAATTTTATGATGTATATTTCTTTAAGCATCCCTCAGAGAACCACTGAAATACCCTTCAACCTAAAAAATCATCACAAATCAGCCAAATCGTAAATATAAATTAAGTAAAATTATGGAACACTTAATTGGGAACATTATCTATAAAATAAGGTATAAATCACCCTTGTGGGTCTCCCAGTTTGGCCACAGTGGGTTAAGCATCCCTCAGAGAACCACTGAAATACCCTTCAACGTAAAAAATCATCACCAATCAGCCAAATCGTAAATATAAATTAAGTAAAATTATGGAACACTTAATTGGGAACATTATCTATAAAATAAGGTATAAATCACCCTTGTGGGTCTCCCAGTTTGGCCACAGTGGGTTAAGCATCCCTCAGAGAACCACTGAAATACCCTTCAACGTAAAAAATCATCACAAATCAGCCAAATCGTAAATATAAATTAAGTAAAATTATGGAACACTTAATTGGGAACATTATCTATAAAATAAGGTATAAATCACCCTTGTGGGTCTCCCAGTTTGGCCACAGTGGGTTAAGCATCCCTCAGAGAACCACTGAAATACCCTTCAACGTAAAAAATCATCACAAATCAGCCAAATCGTAAATATAAATTAAGTAAAATTATGGAACACTTAATTGGGAACATTATCTATAAAATAAGGTATAAATCACCCTTGTGGGTCTCCCAGTTTGGCCACAGTGGGTTAAGCATCCCTCAGAGAACCACTGAAATACCCTTCAACGTAAAAAATCATCACAAATCAGCCAAATCGTAAATATAAATTAAGTAAAATTATGGAACACTTAATTGGGAACATTATCTATAAAATAAGGTATAAATCAGCCTTGTGGGTCTCCCAGTTTGGCCACAGTGGGTTAAGCATCCCTCAGAGAACCACTGAAATACCCTTCAACGTAAAAAATCATCACAAATCAGCCAAATCGTAAATATAAATTAAGTAAAATTATGGAACACTTAATTGGGAACATTATCTATAAAATAAGGTATAAATCACCCTTGTGG
Organism: Pollenia amentaria; assembly: GCA_943735925.1. NCBI lineage: Eukaryota > Metazoa > Arthropoda > Insecta > Diptera > Polleniidae > Pollenia > Pollenia amentaria. The sequence goes on from OX031009.1 coordinate 166,236,398, forward strand.
GTCTCCCAGTTTGGCCACAAATCCTCAGAGAATCGTTTAGTTTATCCATATTCTACACATATATATTTCACTTTTGGCGTATTCTGATACTTTTGGTGTATTTGATTAGTGGCAATTATTCTAAAAATTTATATATAACATAAGTTCCCTAATCTCAATGTTTATAACAAGCCTTTTATATAAAGCGTGATCCATTTCGAGGTTCCCTACTTTTTTAAAGAAAAAAACACAGAAAATTCAAATTTAATGGGGAATGTGTATAATCATTTGAAAGAACATTCTTTGGCATTTATTTTTTGAAGATTATGTCTATCAAATGTAGGCCGTTCCGACGTCGCAGATGGTCCATCCGTTGAGTCCAATTTTCGATGAAAGTCGAACGATGTGATATCACACGATCTTGGTGGCCAATCGACCGGCCCAAAACGTGAAATTATGTGCTTACCGAAGTGTTCTCTCAATAAATCCATTGATTGATGCGATGAGTGAGAAGTGGCACGATAACGGTCGGTATTGACGGGTACGTTCGCACCGGCATCATTTTTAAAGAAATATGGACCGATGATTCCACCGGCCCACAAACCACACCAAACCGTTGTTTTTTCTGGATGAAGTGGCAGTTCTTGAATCTCTTTAGGTTGCTCTTCGTCCCAAATGCGGCAATTTTGTTTGTTTACATACCCATTGAGCCAGAAATGGGCCTCATCGCTGAACAAAATATTGGACACTGGCCTGGAAATTGTGTGCGCAGTCGGTGTAAAGTGTATGGGTGAAAGGGATACGCAAACGAAGTGTGAGAAGTGCGTAGTGTCTCTTTGCTTCAGCAAGGAGAAAAATGTTTTAAGAATTTTCATATGTAAATAAACAATCTTTTTTTTTGGTAAATGCATAATGTTGCAGAAACACAACACAACATTTTTTGATAAATTTTACTTAAAAAAATAAAAAATTAATTTTTAAAAATTTTTTCTGCATAAGGATCTATATTTCTACATAATATAATTTTTTCAAAGCGAAAAAAATTCTTGCATTTAAGGGTTAAATTAGTTCAGTCACATCTGAGAGACGGTTTTTTATTGCAGGTCTGCAGTTTTATTTTCTTTCGTTTGAACTTTGACTTTTAAACAAAAATCATGTTCTTTTTTTTTTTTTTTTTTTTTTTTTTTTTTTTTTTTTTGTTTAAGAAATTAATTAATTTTACCATGAATTTAAATCATTTTATTGTTTTTAAAATCAATTAAAAACAAATTATAATATCTTAGGCTGTAACCTTTTATAATTTTACTTTGAATTTTATATTATTATCGGTATCGGCGATATTTCTTCTTGAGTATCGTATCGGCACTCCCTGTCCCCTTCCAGTGCTCGCGGTTATCCCTAACCAATTGTGACATGGCGTCGTGAGGATGGCAATGAAATTGATTTAAAAGACAGTGTGGGCACTAAAACTTTGGGTAAGTAATTAAATAAAATAAAAGCAATGACTGCTAATTTTATAAACTATTTTATTAGTTTGACCACTTTTAAATGTGTACAAGTATTTGACTTGAAGTTTTTTGTTTTTTTTTCAATTTTCTTTTTGCTCTTTTAAGAACTTGTACTGACCTCTTATCATTGAGAGGTTTTAAAACTAACAAATATTTCTCGCAATGAAATGGGTTCATATCTCTGCATAGTATCAAATGGTGTACCACCATCGGTTTCGAAAAGGATATCCCTGAGTATACATTGTAAGTATATAACATTAAGGTACGAGTAATATTTTTTTGTATATATTTACATTATATTCATTTCATATACATTTTATTATGAACCAGTAAAAACCACATTTTAAATACATGTTGTTGGTAAAAAAATTAAACACACACACATATATAAATTGTGCAATAAAAAAAGTTAAATACAGTTCATTAATTATCCCTAAATGCAGAGACAATGACACGTAAGAGCAAGTATCAAAAAAATATGACGGTTAGTTACCTTCATTGAGGGAAAAATTTTATTTTTTCTAAGTGGCAAGATTTACCATTGGTATGGTTTTTTCTCGCTCTCGTATTTCCTTCTTTTTACGAATTTTTCTTAACATGGCTAAACTTCTTTAATGTCCAGCCAATTGTATGTAGAAAAAAACTGTGTAAATATCAAACAGTTTTTGCTATTCTGTAGCAAAGCAAGAGCACGGAGACGTTATTATTAAGATACGTTCGTTTGTTCGTTTATTCTTATATCGAGTTTTTGCTGCAGTAGAGTCATAACTCAAAAAACCTGATTTTTTTAGCTAATGTATTTAACTCCCAGTGAAACATAAAAATGTGGATTTAATCGCCATATCGCTTCTTCATATTGTGTGCAAATTTCATACAAATATATTTTATACTCAACTCTAGAGGGAAGAATTAAATTTTAAGGTGCTAGAAAATTGGAAATTGAGTTTTGACTCTATTGCAGCAAAGGCTCGATATATTTTATATCTATCAACATGAACCATTATAACACTGATAAGCACGACCAGTCGACAAGAATTTAAGCCTCTTGTCTAACTAAACAAGCGCACAATGCCAGTGTGACTTGGAACAATATTATAAGTACTTTGGGTGATAACTTAATTCATTCATGACCCACACTTAGACGATTCAATCCACTATTATAGACTAACAGTTCACCCGATTTGCACTAGCATGAGGAGCTTATTTAAAAGAAACAAAGATAAGAAGGCTCTAATCGTTACTTCCCTACTTAATTTCATTGTAATCGGTGCACAACTATTGATTTTATTCACAATTTACTGAGAAAACTCAATTGATAAGAATCGCAATTTCCATGCAAAAAAAAATAAATTTCTTAATGTGTGTGTATTAATGGACGTTTTTTCCTTCACTTAAAAATTATGCACCTCCACTTAATTGTGAATAAAATTAAAACACGTTCATTGATTTTTATGATCTATGTCTCATTCCGTTAATTGTTTAAGTGACTTTACGAGAAATTAGTAACACTAACTTTTTCCCGTTTTGGATTTTTCATGATTTTAAAATACAAAATTTTTAATTTCTATTTTTACGTAAACAACTTTTCAAAAATTTGATTGTTTTTCAAAGCCAACTCAAATTTTGAAAATCGCTTATTGAAGAGTAAAGTTATGATTTTTTGAACTTTTATTTTTTTAACAAATAGAATCTGGGAATTTTAGTTCTCATGTTGAGTTTCATTTTTATTAAAAATTGTTATAGTAACAAAAATATACAAAACAAATAAATTCTGATTGTGCATAAAAAATATTCCTGGAAACAATTGAAGGAATAAGACTATTAAAGTATGAAAGATTTATAAATTGTAATTTAGCTTAAAATAAACATTCAAATTAATATAAGACTTTTAATCTTTTGAAAAAAAGTAAAAAATACGATTAGTACGATTGAAACGTTGAACTAAGTGTATTGAGCTAAAAGGAGATTACTTGGACTTATTGATCCGCCCTGGTATATATATATATATAGAATGGACTATAACATGGTAATAAGAAAATTTTTTGTAAAAAATTATTAGTTACCCTAATGTTAATATATTGGCTTCGCCGTAATTTTATTCTTCTTATTTACCGCTAACTAAGCAAATAAACACCGACATGAACTAAATGTTAGAAGAGTATCGATCCGAAATTTGTCATCGATCTTAAGCGATCTTAAAACGATATATTTGGAAACTATTACCAAAAAATAAATTTTCAAAATGTTCAAGGTGTAGTATTTTGAAATTCTGTTTAAAACTTTTTTAAGAAATTGAATATCATAAAATTTTTTGCAAACTTTTTAATGAATCTTTTTATATCATTTGTGTGTGGGATACTTGAGCTCCTGCCTAGAAAAAATTTTACATAAAAAAAAATTTCTTACACTTTTTCAATTTATTACTTTTAAACATTTTCGAGAAAAAAAATTTACATCTTTTCAGTAATGAGAAATGCTAACTTGGAAATAAATTTTTCTAAAAACATTTCAAATACAGAACACTAAATTAAAAACAAAACACTTTAAGGTTTTCCACTAAAAAATAATTCATACGGAACAAAGATCCAAAGCACAGTACTGTTCTGTAGAATACAGAACGAATGGTCACCGCATTTATGGGGTCTTAAATGAATATTCAAAAAGTTACACACGGAATGACAAACGTAGTATACCCTCATACACCATCAGTCCGCCACCATTTATGGTGAATGACGGTATAAATAAGAAATAATAATAATAATTTAATGGAATTTTTATTATACGTTTCAATAGTAACACGTTTTATTACAACTGGCTTTAATGGCAGAAATTTAAAAAGGAATAAAAATTATAATACGCTGTTTATTTTATTTTTTTTTTACTTTTTACTGTGAGCCTGCATGTTCTTTAAAATGTTTCTTGACATTATATTAATAAGGATGTAAAATAAATAAAATCAGTCAAACATAGCAAAATGAATAAACAAAAAGATTTATATTGTTATACTCATAAGTAGAGCGTGGAATTTCTTGCATTTATTATTCGAAAATATGCGCATAAGACGTGCAAAAAAAATTTTTAAAATGCTTTAAAAAATAATAGAAAATATGCATTTGCTATTTAAAGAAAAAACGAACAAAAACTTTTACATATTTACAGACTAAACATTTTTTTAATGGTAAAATTAATTTTTATTGGCTGCACTAAAAATTAAAAGCCATACACAGCGAATTGTTGTTCTCTAAACCCTAGTACTCTGTTTCAATTTGTGAAAAATGTTCAGCAACATCTAATATTTCATACGAAAAATTTTACATGTCGACATGTTACCTATTTCGCGAGTTTGCACAGTTTGCCGTTTATAATCTTTCAAAGTATGTGACATTGTTTTGCGTATGTAAACATAATCCACATGTATTTTATTTAAAAGTATTTTCTTAAATAAAAAATTGAATAAATCAAGTTTTCTATTTTTTCGATATTTAACTTTATATGGGATCTGTCCAAATTATGAACTTAACTTTAAAAAAATAGCCGCCATATTTGAGGACTATACGGAATTGGAAACAGATCATATAGTTAGAAAATGACTTGATATAATTTGAATCTTAAAAAGTCAAAACGAACAGCATTAGTGGCAATTTTTTTATTATTATTAAATTATTTTTCTTCTACCTATGATAATTCCGCGAAGGTATACGCTTATCTGCAAGAAAGAAACCGTAGTCTCTGGCGGGAATCGAACCCGCAACCCCGGCGCTGATATACTAGCTCAATACCAACTAGACTTTCGGGGCACCCTCATGTCTTTACCAATATTCATGCACTAATGAAGGATTTTGTGTGCGATTCAAAAATGTATTGTACTAGAACAAATATAAATCGCCCGGACATTGTTGGTTTAGGGAGGTTGGTCCATATTTGGATTCCGCAAAACGATTTTTTTGACTTTTCTCTCAAAATTTACAGAAACAATTTTACTCTCAAACCAATCTTTACTGTAGTGTGGTCGGAAGCGAGACATGGGAACCACTCTTCTATAGCATCTTCGATAAAAATTTCTTGATGTTTCATATGGAGACGGTGACGGGTTTTAAACAAAAATGTTTACTTTTTATTTTTGAAGGAAAATGCGATTTGAAAGAATTTCAAATATAAAAGATTTTAAATTTTGGGCGGTAAAAGATGGAGTTTTATTACCTTTATTGTTATAATGTAAGTACTATAAGTTATTGTAAAAGTAGAAATTGTAAACAAGTCTATTTTTCTTATTTTCGATTAATAAACTAATTAAACTTATTTAATGACTAAGAGGGAACATTTAATGAGTTTTGTAGCGTGATTACTTCTGGTCTAATATTTTGTTAAACAAATTCGTATTTATACAACTTCTTCATCCTCGTATTTTGTATATTACTTGTATGTATTATTTTTTTTTATTTCTTTTCGATTTTTTCACTACATATCAATTCTACAATTTTAGGGTTTCATGCACGCAATGAAAATAATAGGGCTATTCACTGTAGATTGAGTATAAGTTTATATAATTAAAAAAAAAAAAAAAAAAAAAAAAAAAAAAAAAAAAACAATAATAACCTGTGAATATCGTAAATACCATTAATTAAATTCTTGCCTGCGCTTTGAAATTAAAAAAATTCATTGTTTGAGTATAAATTCCCACTTTATTTAATTATACTCATTCATAACATGTTAAATAATAAATCATTTGTGGTCTATAATAAGAATAAAGTCAGTACAAAGGATTTTATAATAGTAAATGGCTTGCAGCAGGGTACAGTCAATTCTCCGATACTTTTTAATATATTCATATATGATCTTTTAATCAAGATTGATAATATAATTAGATTAGCAGATGCTATCATCATATATCATGCTGATAACAAAATTGAAAAAATTAATGCAAAATTAGAAAATTATTTTCAAATTGTTGAAGAATATGCTAATAATTGGCAATTAAAAATTAACACTAATAAATGCGAAACTATACTTTTTCGGCCCCCGGTGGGAAAATGCAACCACAATATTAAAAAAAATTGAAAAACTTTTGGTATAAAATCTGATTACAATATTTCTATTCCAAATAAACAAACGGTTAAATATTAAGGTATTCATCTAGATAAATTCCTTTATTTCAAAAATCATATCAACCTTCAGTTAACAAAAGCAAGAAATGCGTTCTTTATGTACAAAAAATTGTTTTTCTCAAAGCACATTACGCCTAAGGTTAAACTTCTATTGTACCAATCCTTAATAAGGCCTATTTTAGCATATGGTTGCAAATATGGTTCAACATATCTCCATCTTATATGAAAAAAATAAGAGTTTTCGAAAGAAAATGCCTGAGGGCCTGCACATCCCTTTACAGATCTTCAAATAGTTACTAAGTACATAAAATATATATCAAACAAAATAAGCAGAAATAAGCAGAATTGATAATTTCATCATACACCTGATAAGAAACCACATTATCAAAAGTTTAGAATGCTATGAAAATAATTTAATCATGGCTCCTTATTATGCCAATGAGGAATATATACATTCATTCTTATATACAGGCATTCTTATACCTCGATAGCAAGGGTTTTATACAAAACGAAAGTGGCATTCCTATATTATACCATATTTATAGACAGGCTAATATTAAAGCTATATATAGTAATCAACTATCAAATGATAATTGCAGATTTGACACTAGCATTTACCTAAGGGACAAAAATATGATTCCAAACCTGAATATAAAAAAATATTGGTGGCTCACCGAGTAATTTTGTAATTCTTTTTACCACTTGACTGTAGCTTTTTATCTTCTTGCAATAACAAAGTAAGGTTTTTCAAGCTTTTTTCTTTACATAACATTTATATTAAATGCAAATATTAACACAAATTCTAAAAATTAAAATAATAAATTCCAAAAAATTACTAATATATTATATTAATATACAAATGTAATGTACTTGAGCGCCCGTATATGGGACAGTGTATAATAAGTTGTAAATATATATACTATTTGTTTATTTATAGTTTAAGTATATTAAGTTTATTTAAATAAACGTTATTAAAAAAAAAAAAAAAAAAAAAAAAAAAAAATAATAAAAAAATTCAAAATAAATTTTCAGCTATAATTAAATGTTAAATGCCTAAGCAAAGCTTGGAAATTCAGTGTATTTTTTATTATTTGTTGCTAATATTAATATTCTTAGTTTTTAGAGACAGTTCATCTGGACTGGTGCCGATAAAAAGGAAATGAAAAATATATTTAAAAAAAATTAGGGAAATAGTTTTGTTTGACGAAGAAATACGCTGATTAAATCTAAAACCGAAAAATATTTTTAAGATCAATTTATGCTTATTTACATACTGGTAACCTTAACTGTTACAGATATTTCACATCATAATTTGATGCAACTTTAAACATAATATTTTTAACATATTTTTGTCGTAGGTCGCAATTATTTATAAACTATTTTATAGAATTTTCATTCTTTTTCTCTAAAATCACACAAAATAATGGTCAATATGTTTGCACCATTTCCAAACAATATTAAAATTTTTTTAGCATTGATATTTACTTTTGTGATACTTTACAATTTTTTTTAATGTACCAACAATTTCTTTAAACTTGGTTTTTCTAATGGGTATTTTTTTAAATTGTTTAATCACTGAATAACAAATAATTCGATAGGCATATATAAAACAAATGACACAACTGATGCAAAATTATTTTACAAATGGCAATAATGGCGATATTATTAGAGTAAAGATATATTGTTTGCATCTTAATTAAACAAATTATGAGAACACGTATAAAAAGTTATCATGTAATGCTATTAAATATCATTATATGGTTGTGAGGAATATAATATGTTTTCATAGTTATTATTATTTAGTTGTATATAAAAAGACTATTTTGCAGTGAACCAAACTTTAATTTATAATTGCGATAAGCATTGACATGTTAACAGTAACTTTAATATTGTTGATATTAAATAAAAATAACAATATTTTGTGTACGGCAACAATATATTGTTACAATAACTATAGCGTAGTTGCCGTTACCATGCCCAACCATATTTTTTCTCTGCGTGTACTTCGTAAAGTTGCGAAATGTGTGTGATTGTTAACTATGCATTTTACATGCAGATGTTATACCAAAGTATGTGCTTAGCAAATTAAATTTTGGAACAAATGTCAAACGCTTTTTTAGCTGAAAATAACTGATTTAAAACAAAATAAATTCTTTAAAGTTTTTCAATAATTTAAGCATTAATCCAAAATAAAATGGGTTTTAATTAAAAATTTAATCAAGTGAATTAAACGTGTTATAAAGTGAATGAAACATTTAATTGATACTATTTATTTGTTAACTGGGGCAAATTAAATTAATTTTTTAATTAATATCACAGATTTTTTGAATCAATTTTTATTTATTTCTGTGTTGGCGATTTAGCATGCGAGTCGTCAAAACGGGTAACCCTCCTATGAGTGAGTCATTCGTTACCCTTATACAAAGTACAAGGTCCGCAGGGACGTATTTCTATTTGTATGCAATATTATATGAAAACTCCATTTTTTTTTTTTTTTTGCTTTATTATTATTTACATGTACATTATGGTGATAACTTTTTTTGGACAAAATTTCTTCATCCCACCACGCGATGGCCAATTTAGTATTGAAAATAAAAAATAATTTTTTTTGGACCATTTTGGGCAAAAAAGTTTCCGCACCAAATGCACTTTCTAAAGATCTTCAGAAAAAAAATTTTTTTTTTTTTATTTCCATACACATTATATATCGTCGGTCACAGGTTGACAACTCTTAACTCAATTTTAAATTTTTTGAAATTGTCAACTCGAAATTTTTATTTGAATTTTTTTTTAATCTGAAATTATTTCACCATCTTTACACCATCTTACAATATATATCTCCTACTAATTTTGGTTTTTTTTTATTTACTTCCAACACGGTTTAGTAACGGAGTAATAACGTTTTTTTTTTGTCTCCTGAAAAGTACAAAAAAACATGTTAAGAGTTGTCAACCTGTGACCGACGATATGGTACATTTATGGTTTATATACGCTATATATTTTAAATATATTATATAAGTTACTGTTAAGCTATTTTTTGGGTTTAATCAAATAAATTTTAAATTTAAAGAACGAGTTGATTTATATAATGGAATAATATCTTGTGCAACTTTAATAGCTCGTTTCGCGCATATATTACTGCGCTGCTGATTTGTAATTGTAGACGATTCACTCACACAGTGTTTAAGAAATAACATATGGGCTCTTTTGTATTTTACTATAGAGTTGTTTAAAACTGAAAGATTATTTTCGTTGAAACAGTGATCTGAAAACCAAACATTGCACCATGCATCACATATAAAATCACAAATAGGTTGTAACATTTCTCTATATTTGGGTATAAGAACAAATGCTAGAATAGCGAGAATAGCTCTTGAGTTCCATCTAGCGTTGTGTAATTGCTTACTAATTCTGGAGCAAAATCATATTCAATGTTAGGAGAAGATGTTGCGGCACCTTGTAGTTCGTCCATCCATAATAAATCCAAGACATGATGCAGGCCACCAATGTATTGTGGTTATTGCAATAAAATTTATTGTTGTGTCACATACTATCATTTTTATAGATCCCCACAAATTGAACTTATTTAAGGTTTCTTCGAGACCGTTGAAAATCGTTAACGCTCGTCCATGGTTGAGGACAAGTACAGCTGATTTAATTTTTACCTATTTTTTCCCCATCTAAATGTAAGCACCATTTTTTATTCTGCAGTGTTGTTATATAAAATTCGTCTAAATTTTCGGCGGTTTTTATTACCGCTTTATAGATACCAGCTTGTAAAGGTGTAGAAATTCCTATTCCCGACTCAGCCAATTGTTCACATACCGCTGCTGCTTTGGAAGTACTCAAATTTCCATTATTAACTAATGTAACGGCTGGCTTTAAGGACATTTTGGTAGGTTTTGTTCTTCCAGGAGCTGTAAAAGTGATGTCTTCTTCACCATCATCACTATAAAACGTTGCTGATGAATCAGAATCAGAAAGGATCTCCGATTCAGATTGCAGCATATCTGATACGGTAGTTATATCAAACATATTATTAAAATTATCACCATTAGGTCGTTTAAAATTTTTTTTTAAAAAGTAGTATCAAAGTTTCAACATTTCGATTTATATTGTGCATATGCGTTTTTTTTTTAAATTTAACTTAATCCAGAGGGCAAACAATTCTTCGGAAATTTTATCATACCTTTGCTTTTTATTTTTGTTGTCTTTGAAGGCATTGTATATGCCTATAATAAGTTTTTTATTTGTTTCATTCTGTTTAGCAGAGATAGCGATAAAAAAAAAAGGAAATTTCGCCCCCTAAATTATAAAAATATGTTTTGCTTATTTCGATAATACAAAATTTTTGGAAATCCCATCAAGTTTTTTTTTGTTTTTTATAGAATATCTTATCAAATTTTCAATAAGAATCCAAATATTTATCCTAATAGTCATTTATTATATATTTCCAATGAAACATCTAGTTTACTGTATTTAAATACATATTATTCTACAATCAATCCCAGCAAGTGCCATTTATTTCCGAAAAATAAACGTTTGGGTTGAAAATGCGAGCGGCATATAATTGGTAAATGCAATATTTTTATTTGTGTTATGATAATTATTTATTATATACATTTGAATATAACCGTTTTTCGTATCATATTTTCATAATAGTAGGCTTTGAATTTGAATTTTATATGCATTGGCATTCTACCTTCCCATATATACATATGAATATATGTATTGGTCTAGTAAAAGTTCACCAAAGAAGAATTATATAACTGTCAAATTTCAAGTGCATTAATAAGAAAAGTTCTTTGATATACCAAAATACATAAAAATTAGTGAAACAATGGTGAGTCCGTAATTTTTTTTTTAATATAATGTACCTATATAAGTATATATCATTACCTTCAGTCGAAAAGGATGTAGTCCAATGTATAAATTTTATAGGACAGAGAAAAAATTTTCTAAGGTCTTTAGTTCTGAATATATTTTAAGTCTGTTAATCCAGTTTTGCTTCATTGCCCACTCTTTATTGGCTTGCAAACCAACTAAAAATAATACATTTATATTTTACATAGCTTTTTGTGACTTATCACCTTTTCTATTATATATTTTATACTTTTAATGTACATTTTAGCATGTCAATTTGCAAAAAATTAAATATACTATAAAATTATTTTATTTATTTCAATGTTGACTATTAACAAATATTAACAATTTTTTTTTGAAATTTTCTCATTTTAATGGGCCCTAGCGCTTTTTCTTTAGCATTTTTGGACTTAGAACTTTTACATATCGTTGCAAAACAAGAACTTTGTTATTGTTGTCTTTCCATTGTTATAAGCTTTAAAATTCCTTTCCAAATAAAAATAATTTAAATAAAAAATTTTGCTGTAATCAACTTAAACCAGAATAATTATATATCTTTATCTTTAGAATAAAACCCAAACAGTTCGACTAAAATTCATAACATAATTTTAAAATTAGTGAAGCATATTCCTTCTTCCAAAATTTTGTTAACAATTGCATATGTATTTTTTTTTTTTTTTTGTCGAAAAATTGGTCAAACAATTTAATATGATGTAGACAAATAAATTTTTTCAAATTAAAAAAACATTAAAAATAAATAAAATTATTTTTATAGCCAAAACGTTATTAAAAAGATAAATTTATTTTAATTTATATGGAACTGATCTTATATTTTATTTTACTTTATTGTTGAGTTTTTTTTTTAATATAATATAAACATATCGTTTTAATAAGCTTTTAAAAAAAATTTTTGTTACTTGTTTTGTATCATAAAAAATTCCCCCCCTAAGGCACTTGTAATAAAAATTTCGATTTTTTCCTGAAAACTGCTTCATATAATATCCGCCAAACAACTCATCTATAATTTGACATTAAAATTTAGTTTATTAAAAAAAAAACCGCGAAATAGTCAAAATATCGCGATTTTTTTGCGCCCCTCTTCCGTAAAATGGTAAGACCTTGTTATATTCATGAAATTGTTAGAAACCACTTAAAATTTTGCTATTATATGTTAATTTTGTATACTTAGGAGAAGAATTGAAATTCAAAACTTAATCGCGTTTGTAGCGGAAACTTTTTAACGATCACCAAAAAGTAATACATCATTTTTTAATGTTTTTTCATGGTATATACGGCTATGCGATGAAGAATTTGATATTCGCAAATATTGCAAAAAATTATCACCCTAATGTACATATTATGAATTTTAGAATAAAAATTATTTTATAACGCTTTTAATTTTTTTATGAGTTTTAAATTCAAAAAACAAAAATCAATGTAAATTCAAAGGACTCGTTTGAAATGTTTTCAAATATAAAGCAGGTAACAAAAATTCAAAAAGGGACGGAAAGATTATTATGTTTCAAGGAAAGGTACAATACAATAATCCAAAAAGTAACTAAAATTCAAAGAACACGTTTGTGATGTTTTTAAACAATTTCTTGAAATTTCAGTACCAGGTCCAGCGGAGCCTTTCAGAAGTACTCGTACTAAACACCTTCAAATCTCAATAGAAACTAAACTATCGGTCGGATCGCCTTTAACTTTGTTTAACTGAATCTATATAAAACTTTCTTGGAACACATGGGGGGGGGGGAGGGGGTTTAGTATACTTCCCATGGACCATGAAGGAGTAATTCCAGTTTGAAAATGAAAAAGGGACCTACTCACCCATTTGAGGGTTAATAACACCATATTGCAGCAACATACCCTATATGTATGGAAATATATGGAAATAACGTTTTTTAATTGTGGAGAATTTTGTTATTCGTTCGACACTAAAAAAAAATTCCAACAATTTTAATTAGTTTGCTTGAAGAATATTGTACTACAATTATGATCAAAAATCAAATAATAAGTCAATATGCGATTGTAAAATATCTCGGTACGAAAATACAAGCAATTAACAAATTTAGCCATTAGTCTTTATTGTAAACTCTTACTTTACAACAGCGTTTGTGCTGATGTGTGTACTACCTTAAGAAATTGGTCTTAGACCCACCTTTAAGTATACCGATGTCCATCCGTCTGTCTGTCCATGTCAACTTTATGCGCAAAGAACAGGTGGTAATTTTGGAGATAATTTGATGAAGTTTGGTATATATGTTCTAATTGTCACAAGGATTCAGAATCGGTTCACTAATATGGAGAGAAAAATAAAATTATTTTTGGAGAAATTTCATTAAAATAAACAAAGTGATTTGCAGGCCGGTTCAAAAGTATATATTCTAACCCTTTTCATATGTATATATATATATATATATATATATATATAATGTCCTGTGGTTCCTTTATGAAACAAAGGGCCGCAAAGGAGATGGAGTCTTTCACAGAGCCGCACTTGTGCGTAAAGCAAGCTGTGTGTTATCTTCTTTTAGATGACAAAAAGCAATTACTTTGTTGCGAATTCCCCAAGCATTTAACTTGGTTTACCCCAAGTACACCCTGGTAATGTGGTTCAGACATCCGTCTGACACAAAAGTGAGAAAGCGGATACTTGAGTAGCCTGAATGGCAGACTAATGTGCATCCGGCAAAAAGGTAACAGGCGACGTAAAGCTTTTGGCGTTTTAAGGTTACTTTGCGTAGAGCCTGTATACAGCCTAAACACTCGCATCATACAAGTTGGCATAATAAGTCGTTTAATCTTTCATTACTGAATTCACAATACAAAGATTTAAGTATGTTCCTTGAAAGCTTGAATTTATTTAATTATATTTCAAGAAATAAAATAATAATTAAATTTCAAGGAAAATGTACGAATACATTTCATTATAATGTCAATTTGAGGGGTTTTGCATAAAACATTTTATGGCTTTTAACAATGACAATTTCAAAGCAAATTTAAGTATCTAATTAATTGTTAATGGGGCTAATTTTGATCTTTTTTATGAAATTCAAGCAGCTTACGGCCATAATATTCGATACCCTTTATAATATTTGCAAAAAAGTTAATATAATAATTTTTTCATTTTTCTTTGATTATTTTGTTTAAAAACTTTAAAAAGTTATTTATCGCAAACGTCAGCTTGATTTGCAAAGAAATTTCTAAAGATTTTTATTAAAAACATTTCTTGTTGGCAAAAGGGGTGAAACAACATAACAATAATCAGCATTATCATTATAATTATCATGATTATCTACTAATAAGGGTTGTTGCTTGAGCTTCATTGTCTCTTTACTTTTTTTAGTTAAGTTGTTGTTCTTGTTTCCATTTCGTGTTTAAGGAAAATTTAAAGAGTACTTAAGATTAATTAGTTCAGATATTGAAAACACTTAACGTTTACTATAAAAATTGTTAACTAAATTAAAAATTTGCCTTTCTAAGAAAGTTTACAAAGTTCAAAAAGATTAAAACAAAAAAAGACATAAACAATTTAGTAAAATAAAAAATGTTTCTAGGTAAAAAAAAATAGATGGATGAAAAAATATTTACAAAAAAGAATGGAGTTAAGGTGAAAGCAATAAAAATTAATTATTTGAATAAATTGTGCGTTCTAAAAATAAAAATTATAACGGCGGACCAGTGATGCCAACTTAGCTATTTTGGGGCTAGATTTAGCCCTTTTTGATTACTCCTGGCTCGTAGTTTTTCATGGCTCTTTTCAAATGTGATATTGGCACGTTTGACACTTTTTGCATCTGTTGGTAAATAATTCCATTTTTAGTTCATTATAAAGATATTATTTGTACACATACATGCTGTATGTTGCGATGCTGTTCAAGTTGCGAATTGCCACCAAGTGTGTTTGTAATATAGTATCCATTTATTTGACTTTTGGATTTCTTCAAGTAAGGATTTAATAGATTTTCCAATTTCAATTTTGCTCGATTAATTGAACAAGAGTTTTAATGTGTTCGAATAACTCGAATAATTCAAATTAATTTATCCAAAGGAGAAAACATACAGGTCTATTTGATTTGATACTCTTATTAAATTAATAAACAGAAAAAACAATAAAATATAAATATAGTTAAACAATAAAATAACAATTCATTTATACGACGTATACAGTTTTAAAACTTTTAAATAAAGTAAATAATTACCCGTAGGAACACAATTGCACCGTATGAACGTATAAGCATATGACGTAGATACGTTGTCAAATAAAAACGTAAAAGCGTATCTACTTCGTAAGTCTACATAGATCTAATTCTATTTCATACGCCGTTTATGGCCGTATTGTCATATTAAATGAAAAATTAAAGACATACACAGAAAAAAGTGTCTTACCAAATAAAAAAAATGGTTTAAAAAGTATTAAAATTTAATTAATGTGATAATTGAATCAATTATTTTTTTAGTTGAAAGAAAATTAAAAATATAATTTTCATTTAATTAACATTTTAGTTGTTTTGAAATAAATTTTCCATTAAAATGTTAACTAAATAACAAAAAATCTTAATTGACTTTTTTCGTTTAAAACAAAATAATTTAAACATGTAGAATTACTGTTCGGAATTGTCAATATTTATTTAAATAAGTTAAGACATTGTTTGAAATGGCAAAGTTTATTGATCACTTTTTCAATTAATATAAAAAATATCATTTATTGAAAATATTTTTTAAAAATTTTAAAATTTTTAGTAATCAATATAATCATTTTGGTAATAAGTGCAAAATTAACAACTTGTTTGCTTGATATTATGAACTTGGAATAAATTTGGTGATTGGAGAAATATAATTATTATTTCTGTGTACATATCGTTACCTTAGTCGGAAAAAGTGCTACTTCCATTTTTTTAAATTATTCAGGAGAGACAAAAAACTGTTTAATTTTTTTTTTAGTAGACTTTTTAAAAATCTGTAAATGCAGTTCTTTTCTTTAGTCCATCATCTTAAATTACCAGTAGTCGTAGGATTTTAAAATAAATCATTTGCAGACTTATAGGCTTTTTTGGACTTAGCACAATTGCTCTTTGAAATTTCATTATTTTAGTAGGGACTTATCATATTTTCCTTAAATATTTTTTCTTTTATTTCTGGAATTTAATATAAGGAATTGCTCCTTATGAAGCATAATTCGTTACAGCGGTGTTCGCTGTAACTAAAAAAGCGCAATAAACTATTAAAAAAGTAAATGTATTTGGTGTTTACAAGAATGTAGTTATTTTATTGGTATTGATAAAAAAAAATATTTGTGGGTTAACAATAAATAAGAATATGAATTATTAGTTTAAAAAAACAGAAATAAATAATAACAAAAAGGTATATTTTTGCGATATAGGGGACATCCAATTGCTTAAAATTATACGATTATGTTGAATTCAATAGTGTATTTATTTTAAGCGGAAGCTTCTTATGTTAAAAAAAAATAGGTACAGAATATTTAGAAAAACAAATCATAGATGAGGTAGATCATCATAAAAACGGTGATGGTCCTTGGGTTAAGTTAGTTTTAAAAATTGCAGGCCTTTATATTATCTTGCCGTTACTTTCCTTATTTCGTTATAGAGTGGTTCCAAACTCGAAATATTTTATATTTTTATTTATTTTCTGTGGTAAATTTTTCCACTCTTCGCTGAAACGAAGTTTATACTTTGTTTCACAATTTTTACCTCGTCCAGGCGAATAAATAATACAATACAATAAATAGTTACCTTCGGCGTCAAACAACTGTATAATTATGGTATTTTGCAATATTTTGTATAAAATTAACAAAATTCGACTGAAGACAGTAAATACTTAAGATTGTATTTAGATGTGTGGTTATAACAAGGACGAAAAAAATTTGGAAAATAACCAAAAGCATTTTAAAATGTAATCACTTTGATATAACGAATTATATTAAATGCAAATATTGCAGCTATTGCCAAATTGCTGAAATTCTTTATAATCCAACTTGAAAAGAAAAGACTTTATTAAAAAAAAATAAAAAAATTTGTTCCTTTCAACTGGACTTGGCATATTTTCTTACTTTTAAAATTTTTTTTTTTGGACTTAGCATATTTGCCTACCACTGCATTCCAGCAAGAAAAAAGAAAATAATGGTATTATTTTTGCTTGTAAATGATGTATTTTGAATTAAACTAGCAAGCTACATCAAAATCTCAATTTCGACGAAAAGTGGACTTAGCACTTTTTCCGACTAAGGTAACGATTTATAAAATTTTATAATTTTTGTGTTTTCAAATTGAATATTTGAAAACAAATAAAAAGGAAGAAAAAAAACAAATAAAAATTTCAATAAATTTGAATTTTTATAATATTATTTTCAAAGGAAACCCAAGTACGTATACGATGAAATTGTGGGTAAATAGAGCGTTTATTTAGATTTACCGCGTTACGTCCTATGCTCTTACGACGTACGACCCAAATGTGTTCCTAGCATAAAAAATTAAAAACCCTGCTGCAAAACATTCAGTTTTAAATTCTCTTAAAAGAACGAAACAAGATTAAGGAAATAAAATAAGAATAAACTATAAACAATGTAAACACTACTTTGGTTAAAAAGACTATAAGATTATCTGAAAGCCAAAGCTTAATACATGCATAAGGCTCAGCAGCAATAGGTCTTCATTAATTTTATTTCAGTGTAGAGTTTGCAATTATGTCGCGTCTGCTAAACTAAATACGGGAATTCAACATAGGCTTTCATCTCATATTTTAACACTTTAAGCCCCACGTGTCCCACCGGTGAACATTTATATTTTGACGGTTTGGGACAATGTGACCACCCGTGGTGATTGGTGGATTTACTTTATGTGACATCGTGACCACCTGTGGTCACACGTCGTGTGTTATTTCCCGACATTGTGGTCACCATTGGAAACGTTCTGCATACACTTACTATTAAAATAAAATTAGTTCGGCCCTAGGATGTAAACCTATTTGAATTGGACTTTGAAATTTGGTCTGCCAATGCCTAAAAAATAGTGAGTTACATTTAGGTAAGAAAACTTCATTTTAGCATTTAAAAAGTAAGGTATATTTTATTTTGCTTGTAGAGCATTACAAAAAAGAAATAGATTTTCTCAACTAAAACAAGTCCAATTGAATACAACTTTTCCAAAAATTCAAAAAATATAAAAAATCAAAAAGATAAAAACATAAAAATATAAAATTAGGGTATGCCCACTGGTGGCCACTTGGGCCCAAGATGTATTTTGACATTCTGTGGTCACAAAAAAAAGGACAAAAAACAACAAAAATACATTTGGTTTATCAAAAATAAATATCACAAAGTCGCACCAATTGCAAAAAATTAATAAAACTAAGTAAACCAATTTTGTCGCCGCTTATCCACTCAGGAATAACCACTCGTCAGCACGCGGTCCACCGGTGCAGAAAAAAATGACCACAGGTGGGCACGTGGGGCTCAAAGTGTTAATAAATTATTTCTTAATTATTTATTTTTGTCGCGGTATTTTTATAAGAGTAATTAAGATCAGTTAATGTATTATTCCTGAAAATAAAGTAAAATTGAAATCAATTCAAATTCACCGTATTTTTCCTGATTTTAAGAGAAGTTATGGTTAAGATAAGAACTTAAAGAATGAAGAAACTTTTTAAATTCGACCATTTTCAAAGTTTGTTCGATTTCAATTTCACTCATATGTATTCGATTTACCGAACATGGCTGATAACTTTATTTTTCTTAATTTTAAAGCTCTACTCTATAGGTTTCGGTAATTTGTTTCTTTAGCGTATTACTATTTTGCGCCAACAATCCGTGCTTTTGTTTTCAACTACCTATCTACCGATACATCAGTTTTTAAAACGAATCTAACAAAACCTAATATGCCGTTTAAATGGAAAAAGGTACTAAAGAAATTGAAGGTCGGGTAAATACAGGTAACCCATAATCTGTACATGATTAACATATTTATAAATGCTTATGAGTTTTTTACAATGAACGTCAAACTCAATATCAAAAAGTGATATTTTATAAAAATATGTTCAGAATAGATTTAGAATATGTGTTTTCTTGGTAAGAAATCTAAAAAAAAATATTTTTATATTAAAAAAGTAGAATTTTCTAAGAAATTAATTTTAATCGATTGATTGACATAAATTGTTCGAGTTATTCGTTATTTGAAACTGGATATTTTAATTATTCGATCAAATAAAAAATTATTTCGATTAATCGAATAACGATAAATTTAATGGATACTTTAGTTTGTAAAAACAAATTTAGTTGAAACCATAAAAGTCACCATATTATATAAAAAAAATTTAACACTTTTTGAAAATGTTTTAATATTTCTATATATACTTATTGAAATGTTACTGTGTGTATAGATATTGTAATGTAAATATTCAGCCAAATTATGCACAAGAATTTCCCGGGAATTTCTCTGATTCCTGATATTAAGATTCAATTGAAAAAAATGGGAAAAGTAGAAAAGCTCCCGCGGAATTTTTATTCGTAGTTGGGATGATTTGTATACAATTTTTGAGTAGTAACTTTAATACACATTAATATGTAAATTGAATTTTTGAAATATAAATAAGTAGTTAAGTACAAAATCGAATAATAAATGGATTAAAAACCGAACAATTTTTGATTTTTAAGTTAAGCACTTTTAGCTCTTTTTGACTACTGGTTGCCAGTGGCACGTTATGCCACTGAAAAGTTGGCATCTCTTTGGCGGACCTTGAATTTTTGTACATAAGTTTTGATACTTTTTTCTACGATTTTTTCACCTTTATTAAACAATTTTTTTTTTAATGAAAAATCGTTTATGAAAAATAAAAACTTATCAGCCGATTTTATTTAGGCAAAGAGAGAATTTGCAGAGAATTTGTCCTATCTTAATTATTGCCACTTGGATCTCTTGTAACATTAGAAAGTTTTTCTGAATACCAAAATAAACTCAAGAATCTGCTGTCCATATGAACTAATCATCACAATCATCATCATCATCATCATCTTGTTTATACATAAATACGGGCACAATTATTTTGTAGTTGATTTTTAATTATCTTACCGTCCACCGATTTAAGATGAAGCATATATCGTTTTAAAGGTATTTGTATGTATTTATACACAATATAAATTTATTTTCTAAATTTTAAGAATCGAAGTGTTTAAAAGCGTTTTAATTTATTTTGCAAATACTGTGTATTAAGGGTGGTTGAAAAATTCAATATTTTTTGTTGTTGTAAAATGTTTTCTTTTTTTGTACTTGCAAACACACGCACTCACATGGTTGAAAAGAGTGAATTTTATTGTTTTCCTAAAATGTATACGTTATTGCTGTATAACGCACTGGATCTAAAGTATATACGAGGGCGGATCAATAAGTCCGTGACTTTTCGAACTTCCCTCGCAGTTATATGAAATGCAACACTGCTACCTTTAAGTACCACTTGTTAATAGACTACTGTCAAGTTTTGAGCAAGTTCCGTCATTTACTTTGCGTTTAGCAAAAAAAAGTGAATTTCGAGTGCTCATTTAATTTTGCGAAAAGAAAACCGTCAATCAAACCAAGAATAAGCTTGATAAATACTATGGGGACTCTGCACCATCGATTTCAATGGTAAAAAAGGGGTTTACTAATTTTCGTTGTGGTCGTGAAAATGTGAAAAGTGAAAATGACGCTGAACATTCTGGACTGCCAATTGAAGTCAATACAACCGAAAATGTCGAAAAAATTCACGATATGGTGTTGGCCGATCGAAAAGTAAAAGTGCGTGTGATTGTTGATGCCAAAGGCATTTCATATGGCAGTGCGGTTTCGATTTTAAATGATCGTTTGGGTTTAAGAAAGTTGTCTGCAAGATGGTTGCCTCGTTTGCTCTCAATTGACCATAAACGTAATCGTGTGACAACTTCAAACAATTGTTTGGAGTTATTTAACCGCAATTCGAATGAGTTTTTGCGGCGTTTTGTAACTGTGGATGAAACATGGATCCATTACAAAACTCCGGAGACCAAGCAGCAGTCTAAACAATGGGTTTATCCGGGTGAACCGGCTCCGAAGAAGGCCAAGGTAAGTTTTTCGGCCAATTAGGTGATGGCAACAGTTTTTTGGGATGCACGCGGGATAATCCAGATCGATTACCTTCAAAAGGGAAAAACAATAAACGGCGAATATTATTCCAACTTATTGAGCCGACTTAATGATGACAAAATTACGTGAATTGGACTACGAATTGGTACCTCATCCGCCATATTCTCCGGATTTAGCACCCATTGACTATTTCCCATTTCCGAACCTAAAGAAATGGCTCGGTGGAGAGAGATTTAGCTCCAACGATGAAATTATTGTTCAGCCAAATGCCTATTTTATGGACCTCGAAAAATCCTTTTTTTTTTTTTTGGAAGGGATACACAAATTGGAGAAACGTTGGACTTAGTGTAATGAGCTAAAAGGATATTATGTTGAAACATTTTTTTTTTGTAAAAAAAATGCCACACAATAGAAGCAGATGCTATGTTTTTGTGTTTGCATAGTAAAAAAAAAACAGCAACATGCAGAGTTCTCTGAAATGCATTTAATTGGAGATCAGAATAAGAAACAAAAAAGAGAAATAAAATATTAAGTATTTTGTTTTCTTTTTGGAAGATTTGTTGTTTTTAAGAGTTTTCGTTGATTTCTTAAATTTTTTTGCTTATGAATAATTTTAATGTTATTAAAAAAATACATTGTAAAGAATATGTTAATTGCATTTTTTTTTTTTAAATAAAGTGCGATCATTTGATTAGCGAATTTATATTACAGACACTACCGATCAGGGTCATTAATTATATGATACTCATGTATTAACAAAAAATATCCATCCATATTCATAAAAAATATTTTTGATTAATAAAAGGTTTATTGAACACATTTTCATATAAAATTCGTTTCATAAACCTGCTATAAACCTTAAATATTTTTTATGAATATGGGGGATAGTCTATAAAGAGATTATAACAACATAATGCATCACCAAAATAAATATATAAATATAAATATAAAAGCCTTTGTTATAAACATTGAGAAAAAACATGGTTGTTGTAAACATATTCTAAGAGCAACATATTATGATAAGATTAATGTCAACATATTACGATTGTTATTGAATTATATTATGACCAAATACATATATTCGTAATATTGCATCATAATATTTTTCCCTTAATATTAATTTGTTTTTATTACATCATATTATAATTTAATGTAATCATATTATTATCATGTTAATAATAATAAGTAAAGAAGTAATCATATTATTATCATGTTAACCATAATAATATTGAAATTAAATCTAAAACCGAAAAATATTTTTTTTTATATATTTATGCTTATTTACTTACAGTTTTACGTTAAGGTAACCATAACGTAAAACTGTTACAGATATTTCACATCATAATATGATGCAACTTCAAACATACTATTTTTAAACTATTTTTGTCGTAATTACTCACAACTATTTATAAAGTATTTTATAGAATTTTCATTCTTTTTCTCTAAAATAACACTAAACAATGGTTAATATTTTTGCACCATTTTCAAACTTAACAATAAACAATATTAACATTTTTTAGCATTGATATTTTATTTTGTGACATTTTACAGTTTTTTTTTAAAGTACCTACATATTCTTTAAACTTGATTTTTTATGGGTATTTTTTAAATTGTTGAACCACTGAATAACAAATAATTCGATAGGCATTTGTAAAATAAATGACACAACTGATGCAAAATTATTTTACCAATGGCGATAACAAAATATTATTAGAGTAAAGATACTCGTATTTTGTTTGCATCTTAAACATATTATGAGTACACGTATAGAAAGTTGTCCTGTAATGGCTATTTAATATCATTAAATGGTTGAGAGGAATATAATATTTTTTCAAAGTTATCATTATTTAGTTGTTATAAAAATGACTATTTTGCAGTGAACCAAACTTAAATTAATAATTGCGATAAACATTGACATGTTTACAGTAACTTTAATATTGTTGATATTAAATAAAAAATAACAATATTTTGCTTACGACAACAATATATTGTTACAATAAACAAAGTGTAGTTGCCGCAACCATGTCCAACCATATTTTTTCTCTGCATGTGGATACCTTTCTTAGAACGAACCCTAAGGGCCTACGCTGATGGTTCAAAGAAAGGCAGTATAACTGTTATGGGTTTTTCCATAAAGAAACTTGATCTGAAGGTTCGATTTCGGCTGCCGGATGATTGTAGTGTCATGCAGGCTAAAATTTCCGCTATAAAGCGGACAGCAAACTGACTAAAAGTCCAACTATAATATGATTAAGTTAACTTAAGGAACTGTGCGAATACATGTTAATCAAATGTGTCAAACCATATTGCCTTAAGAAAAATTTTTGTTAAGTTTAATGAATCTGTCAAAACTGATCGCACGTTCTGTACGGCATAAAATGTTTTTTTGGCTTTGTTTTTGTTTTTTTAAATGCATTTGAGAGGCGTTTTATTAGTATTTGACAGAGAGTTTAAGCAAGCTTATGATTATTTTAATTGGGCCTTAATGTATCGTCATCTATCGAAGAAGTTTATATTAGTATATTTACTAAGACCCAGGCTTCCATTGAAGCTCTAGCGGATGCCTATGCGAAATCTATATTAAATACAGAATATCGGAGGTATTTAAATGCGATTGTGAGGCATAATAAAGTAATTCTTATGTATATAAGAGGCCATATGCACTGCCAGCGTAACCAGATAGCAAATGAGCTTGCCATACAAATTGGTGGTCTGGATAACAGATTTCTTCATCACTTTGTTGGCTTTCTACTGGCTCACTGCAAGTCGCTTCTTAAGCACGAGATTTTTTTCGACTGTACGCATGTTCTGTTGCTTTGGTGAGAAGTTTCCGCGTCGAAAAGATGTGAAACAAAATATTCCATCGTTTCTCAGAAAGTGAAAAAGAAAATGTGTCTGTAACTCATGTCGAAAAATATCAAAAGATATTACGTCGTTACGTTATAAGTGCCATAATATTCCACTCGAAACATATTTAAATTGCAGACGTTGAAAACGCCAATCGCACATACTTCAAATTATTTTATTTTAATTTACTAAAATTGAAAAACATTTAAACGACGATAGCGAAAATATATCTGTCGGCTATACCAAATCATCTAAAGTACGACTTAAGCGTTTGTTGTTTACAAATTAGCCTTTAAAATATTCGTATATTTTTCAAAAGTGTTAAAAGCAAAATAATTAAACAATGAAGAAATCAACGAATAACAAAATTTTTACCTTTTCCGTATTCTTGGATTTTGTTTTTTTTAATATTTTTTAGTGTTGAAATTTTTTCTCACCCCATTGTTGTTCGTGAGTATATTTGACAGTTAAAATATTTTACAGTTAAAATTTTTCTGTAAATTGGCGAGTAATTTGCTTTCGTGGCAGCTTTTACTCGCCAAAAATATTACAGACACAGTTAAGTGAGAAAAACAATTGTTTGTTTCAATATATCGCATTTTGTTTCATATCTCACATTTTAATCGAAAAGTCCCTCGACGCGGGAGGTACTGAACATGGGCACTGGATTTCAATAGGGTAGAAATAAATAATAGTGATCTCTGTAATAACTAGGCAGTGGCCTGTAGAAACCCTTACGAGTAGAATGGGTCTGAAATTCAATTACTACTGCAAAAGTTGTCCTCGTTATGACAGAAAGATGAAATAGTGTGTTAGTTGTTTTTATTTGGCTGCAGTCCAAGTAAATAAAAAATATAAAAGCTCATGATTTCTGTTTCTTAAATTTTTATATTTTATATAACCATCTTCAGGGGTATGTAAACAATTAAAAAATAATATCAAAACTTCCAAACAACACTTATCTCCTTTGCTATTAGACTTTCTTAATTGTGTGTAATTTTCTGTGTCAATGTCCTGAAACTCAGAATAATATATCCCCTTATTACCTGGGTAATCGAGGGTTTTTCTTTTAGGATGGTCACTCTAGGATAGAGCTAGAGTTGCTTCTTTTCTTTCATTAGGAAAATGAACTGGTTAAAAGCTGCTGTGACTTCTATTGAGTAGCTGGAACCACTGAAGGACCTAAGTGATCTGTCTTTTGCAATGGCTTGCCGAGGAAGCTACCGTAACCTAAGGGTAAGGTAAGATATATATCTTAATTTTCTTTTAATTTTTATGCTTGCACATTTTTTAGTTTTGTTGCTCCAGCTAAAATATACTTATTTTTTAAATGCGTATATGCTATAATAGTCTATTTATTGGTGATTTAGTCTTTTAACGTAGGAATTTTTGGTTAGACTCCCTCTTGCGATTCTGATGCCTGAGTCATTACAATGATTAAAAGGAAACATTTTGATTTATAAAACTAAGTTACAATACATATGTTTTGAAATTATGATTAGAATATATAACAAATAAAAAAGGCTAATAAATAAATATGTATGTATGTATTTAAAGTCGAAGATACAAATGAGCGTTAAGTCGTTACTTCCCTGTTATAAAACACTGTTCAATTTATATTCTATATCCAGTAATTTTTCTTTTTATCGTACACCTCAGTGATTCAAATATTCTTTTATTGACATAAAATCGTTAATCAATTTCGTTTCCTGTTTTCTAAAGTCCTTTGAGAGACAGTTAGTGGTCTCCTAATGTTCACCATCGTGCTTGTGGCATGTTTAGGCATAATAATTTATTTTTTATATTTTTTTTTTCTCCTTTTGCTTAATTTATAACGTGTTGTTGATTTAAAAGTATACGCTTGACAATTTTGTCCTGTCTTGTCTTAAATCATATTAATATTTTGATTATTGTAATATTTTCAAAGTTAATGCCAGGGCGTGGTCTTATTTTGATTGATTAAGTTCCTTTACTTGGTTTTTTATTAAAGCGTTTTTGGGGTACAAATATGCCTTAATTTATTTATTTCTTATTTTTTCTTTATCAACTACATAAATGATTGAAAACAATGTTAATCGCTAGAGAAGAAATAAATATTTACTTTAAATTAAATCAGTTTTCTTTTTTAAGGGCTTCTTAAAAACACCCACCTTGAAAGCAAGAAGTGTAAATATAATTAAGGGAGGTTTGTTTTTTATTTTTTTTTTATTAGGAATGCTATAGTTCTATTGAAAGTTATGGGAATATTTTAGTTTAATAGTTAAAATGAAGAAATACCCAACCCACGTTACGTATGAGTATTATTTATTTATTAAGCAAATAAGAAGAACATTTTGATTCTTGCTTATTTGTATGGGTATAATTACACGCCTTCTTATAACTAGGATTCATTTATTTGTATTAGTAAATGTTTTTACAACGCCTTACGTGACATACTACGTATTAGTAATATTTATGAATTTAAATATTACTCATACGTTTAAATGGTGAATTTTAAATTGATTATACGAACAAATAATGAAATTACATTAAAAATTTAAATTTAATTTAAAAGTAACGTTAGTAATCTATATATTATTCATATATAAAATTATCGCATTAAACTTAAACTATGGAGGTAAAATTTAGGGACATACTTAATGACATGGTGGTAATTTACGTCTCTCAATTGTAATAAAAAAATTTTAGTAAAGAATATTTTTTTAAAATTATTTGTTTTTGAAAAATAAGGTACTACATTTTAAATCACCAAAAATAAAGAAATGAAAAATTGTTTTTTTGTTTAAACAGGTACTTTACTTCACAAACCCTTTTTTTAAATATAAAAAACGATATATCAAAAACATATCAAAAAAATAGGAATTAAAAAAAACAAAAGTTAAAAGGCATTTTTTACAGCCAAACGTATACACTTAAAAATATAAAAGAGATCATGAAAAAAATATTTAGGTGTAGAATCTACAGGTCAACCTCTTGGAGGTTTTTTACTCATAAAAATCTGGATCCCATTCCCATTGGCTTACTACATTGCAGATAAATCCGCAAGAGCTAAAACTTCCAACTTCATCAAAATACCTTGGTTATCAATACACAACATCTGACAAAATCTGTGCAGTGGAGGTGGGCGTGGCACCTCTCATACAAAGATCATATAGATTTCTGTATATCTGAAGAATGGCAAAAGTCAAAGTTTCGCAATTAGGTACAAGCATACACAATATCCGTAAAAATTTGGGTGAGATTAGAGAATTGTGCGTGGCACAAAATAAATTTTTTTAGTATCTAATGGGCGGTAAGAAAAAAATTTCCATATTTGGTACACACAGCTCGGTTATCAATTAACAACCCCTCTACGAAAATGGGCGGGATTGGAGAAGTGGGTGTGGCACCTACCATACAAAGAGATTATAGATTTCTGTATAACTGGAGAATGGTAACAGTAAGAGTATTCAAACTTGGTACAAACAGCTTCCTAAAAAATACACGAGACCTGTTTTTAAAAAAATTGTACTTTTATTTTAATCAGGGTAGCAAAGAGCACTGAGTTAAGCTTGTATCATATAAAATATGTTTTACCAACAAGAAAATGGACGACTGGTAGAAATAATTCCATGAAAATATTACGTTAATTTTGATGTGGGATAAATTATTTTCTACGATATACTTACGCTAAGGCTGACGTGGTGGTAAAATATTTTCGAAGAACAAATTACGTAAATGATGACGAGTGGTAATTTTTACACCAGCATGTCCGTAGCTCCGCTCAAGCTAAGTCGAGCTTAGCCAAAACACTGGTGAATAACAACAACTACGATATGAGAAGATACTAAGAGAACTAAATTGATAGAGCGCAATAGAAGAGATTATTTTACAAAAAATTTAAGGAGAGGGTAAAATTTACCACCAGTTCCACAGTTAAAGGTTAAGAACTCAAAGCCAATTTCCTAAAATTTTAAACTAAAACAAAATGCCGTGCATAGTGCAAATTAATTTGGAGATTAAATTAGACAGCAGCAGCAAAGAGGTGGATTGAACTAAGGGCAAGTTAAACTCTCTTTTTGGTTCAAAATGTGTTTAAACAAACAAATCTAACTATAAATCAGTAAACATATAAACCATCTTTAAACCCATAAAATTGGGCGTTTACATTACCAACATGTGGCAACATTTATCGTAATGATGCCACATGTTATTTTTTAAACTACATATAATACCTGGGACACTGATTTACAGCTATTGAGTTTAAACTATACACAAATTTGAGTTTAGTTCAACTAAATCATAGTTTCGACATTCACTGATTTTTAAGCCATAAGAAACATATTAAGAGTAAATCATTTTATAGCTGAAATTATTTGTTTAACTATCTCGAGTAACACTTCAAAATAAATACTGTATTTAAAGTGGCACGACAGAAAATAGTTCAAAATTATTAAATCTGGAAACCTTTGGGCGAAGGAATTGCTCTTGAATATTCTTAAATCACTATTCCCCATATTAATAATTTAGATTCGTACGTAATAATTTGGGTGCGTACATTCAAATTGAGAGCTAGCTCTCTACTTAGACTCAATAGAGACCAGATAAGAATAATGGTCTCGGTTGTGACTGGGCATTGGGCTGTGGGGATTCTGGCGAGGATAATGGGTCAAGGATTCAAAGACTACTACAGAACTTGTCAAGACGAGGAGGAAAAGGAAACTGTGTTTCATTTTTTATAACAATGTCCTGCTATGTAGAACATTAGGGAAAAATACCTAGGAAGAGCGGTTTTCACTGTTTGGAGGATATATCTAGGAAAGAATTAAAGTTGCATCTTCCATTCATTAGAAAGACGAATTGGTTAAGCTCTGTGGTGAAACCTACTGAGTAACTGCTATATAGGATGGTCATTAGCGGTGGGTATCACGAGGGGACCACTGAAGGATCCAAGTTAGCTGTCTCTCGATGGCTGCCTAAGGAACCAGGACTAACCTGCCAATTCAAATAAAAATAAACTTTGTCCAAGAAAACTATTTTCTTCGGCAAAACAGCCCGGTTGTTCTTCAAGAAAACTGCTGAATTGGCGACGTTGCTGTTGGTTATTAAACTTCAATCTTGGCACTAACCCGAGCTTAAAAAAATCATCAAAGTTTTATTTTTTGCTTCGAAAATTTGGAATTTTATACCAACAAAACATAATTTGCGAAATGATTTGCTTTATTTATTATTAACAAGATTTCTCTATGATGAGCTAAATTCCCAATTTTTATTTTTGATAAATACACTGAAATTTATTGTTGAGGGAAAGGTGGTTTCTATGCGCATTGCACTGGTTGTTTAGGCCAAATCGCCAGGAAACCTTTTTCCAAAGACTTTAGAATAGAAAAGCTAAAAATATTGTACAAATAAACCTGTTAAAAGAATAAGAATTTTAATCACTCAATTTTTACTTGTAACAATATCAAAGCTTAAGCCAAACAAAAACAATTCTCTACAATTGGCAATTGGCTGTTTTACTCCTTCCGTATAAAAAAGTGAAGGACAGTGATTGCACAATGAAGCTTCTTCTAAATATATTCAGTCTATCTGACCGTGCATACGATGGTTTGTATGGTCCAGAAGTATTACTTTTGAAACAAAGGAGCCACTGCTTAGAAAAAAAGTTTGAAGATAATGGATGGAGTCTATTTTATTGATGTCAAACTCAAGAGGAGATTGCAGATGCATTTGAAGCCACTTAACCTCCATAGGGTTTTTGGATGCATTTTGATCAATCTAAGGAAAAAACTGTTTTTTCTGAAATTTAGTGATTAACCCTTCGTCTTACACATGAGTCTGGCCAGACCTTTTTCAATTTGAAATGTTATTTTAATATATTTAACACTCAGGTAGAGACTTGAAATTTCAGGTACCCTTCTAGAATTTAGTTAGCTATAAGCATTTAAAAAAAAATATATCCTGAAAAGGATATAGAAGGACACTTATTCAAATATTCTACTGCACACATCACATTCGTAACACATATGGTGTAGCCACCCCATATATAGTTTGTATTGAAAATGATGTATTTTTTCAATACAAACTATTTTTTTTAAAAAATTTTTGGTACAATTATCTATTATTATTATTTTAAATCTATTAAACACTCAAACGAGTCACTCCATCTAGTGCTCAATTTGTAAAATAAACCAATAAACACACTAACTAGTAACTCAAGTAACTCGTATTCAGATGCCGATTTTTACATGCGAATAGTGGAGGCTAATGGTTTATAACATAATAAAGCTGT
This sequence comes from Pollenia amentaria, assembly GCA_943735925.1. Classification (NCBI taxonomy): domain Eukaryota; kingdom Metazoa; phylum Arthropoda; class Insecta; order Diptera; family Polleniidae; genus Pollenia; species Pollenia amentaria. The sequence continues at coordinate 166,267,086 of OX031009.1, forward strand.
CGAAGGAGGGTTTAAAATTCAACCGTTCATCCGATACTAAAAATAATTATGTCATAAAACCGAATGAACCGTATGATTCTCCGAATGATGAAGAAGAACTACGTGCACAAAAAAGTCAACCGAACTCTGCCGATGTTTATTTCTATGGTAAAGATGGAACAAAATCGAATAAACAGTACGCAGATGTTGGTATATGGTTTATGGTTGGGCCAATGGTAGAATACTCTATTCCAACTGAGGCGTTGAAGATATTTTGCATACCAAATATTGCATTTATAATCATCATTAAAACAAATTGGGATGGAAAAACTGAAACCGAAGCCACTGATGTTGATACAAGGCCAAAAGATAAGGATGACTTGACCTCGAGAAAATTAGAAGCATTAATCGCAATTTGGCTGGCAGTTGGTATTCCCCACAACAGTACTCTAAGATTTTGTTGCGTTCAGACATCTTACAGAGGAAAGATGTCTTATCACCGCTTCATTACACTGACACTTTGACGATGGAAGAACATACGAACGTCGACTGGCTGATGATAAATCAGCACTAAATTGTCATATAGAATTTTTGAATGAAAATCATTCAAAGCGGAAATGTTATCTTTCAGCTCTCAAAGTCGTACTGTAGTAGTGGTCGCACAATTGTTTCAGTTATTTTTTCATATTAGAGGGCTTGGCAAGACGCTTCTAAAGTTTCTACTCCTACTATCATCATTGTTTGGATTCCATGGAGATTTTTTTTCAATTTGCAGCAACATATGTGCCAAAAAAATAATAAATGTGTCGTTTTACTTTTAACTGTCCATAACTTTAAATACTGTGAAGACGATCGATTGAAGGCAATCTCGTTTGAAAACGAGATTTGAACTAATGTTCAAAAAGATAAGAAAAAAAAATGTTATCCAGCTGAAACAGAAATCACTGAGATGCATGCAAAAAGATTACTCCAGTCATTAGTGAATCATTCTATTGAAGGGCTTTATTTGGCTCAAAAGGAAGTTTTACTCGTTTTTGATGAGCTGAAAACTGATAAAACTCTTCTTAATATTTTGATAAAATGGGGATGCGATGGGGCTCAGCAAAAGCAGTATAAACAGAAGTTTTCTTTGGAGGAGGGCCATACAGATGAAAGTTTATTAAGTATTTCAATGGTTCCTGTTCAAATGAATTTTAGTTCTACATAAAGAAAAATAACTGTATGTTAAAATCCTGCTCCTTCATCTACAAGATGTTTTATCTTACATTTTTTTTTTCTTGACAGTGAGAGTTGTTTATCTTTTGCCTCATTTTATTAAAAAAAAAATCTTCTGTTTAAAAAAGAATTGATTTTTTATAAATAGTTATATATTTGAACTAATTGTTTATTTAATTCATAAGTGAGAAGTGAACCGAACGTGATTTATGAATTTTGTCTAGTTAGATTTGCGATCTACCACACTGTGTATCGTCCAGGTCCATGCCGTTCAGTTGAGGCCACAAGAACTTGGTGATCATGTTCCTGTCATTCACAGAACGATGCCGAATTGATGTTTCGGATTCCGCGACACTCTCGTCTACAGGAACAATGCTTGCAAGATACCGATCGGAGTGTTGACACACAGGAGTCTTACCGTCCATAACCGATCCGGATTCTTCTAAATTTTTGACCGCTCTTCGAATGGTTGACACATTAGGTGCACTTTCTCGACTGAAAATGGGTCGAAGTTTGTGAGCGGTCTGCATATGCATACCTTGCCAAATTTTAGTAATTAGTTTTCATAATACGTTATTCTTTCGTAAAGCGCTCCATTATTAATATCTAATTGAAGTAAACTAATGTGACAGCTGCATAATTTCAAAATTGCCACTTGCAAAAAAAAAAAAAAAATTTCACTAAATTTAAAAAGTACACTCTTACGGAGACACCCTTTATTAGAAAAAACCATTAAATCCTAAAAACATAAACCATACACCATACACCCTGACTAGTTGTGAAGAGTGTATACTCAGTTTCTCATTTCGTGTTAAACTATTTTAATATTCATCTAAGACCCCATAAATAATATATCGAGCCATAACCGCAAAAAAAAGCTCAAGTGACAAAAACAAAATTTTATAAGAGAAGGTTTTTTTACTATATTTCATAAAAATTTTTTATGAAAATTGGCGCTTAACCTAAAATTGTTTTTGATATAAAATCGTTACGGTACCTTCTGTGACCATGAGATTTTAGGAGATGATGCAAGTGTTGCCAATAAATTCATTTATTAAGAAATCGAAAATTGAAAATGTTGTCGCTTAAGCTTTTTTTGCGGTTATGGCTCGAGTCCTTGACTAATTCTAAGTCGATTTAACCATGCCCATCTGTCTGTCCGTCTGTGAAAATCACTTTCAAAAAACTCAAACGAAAAGAACAGTTTTGGTGTCAAATTGTTTATTGTTCTCCTAAGCAGTTTGGGATTATAATCCAGCAACATCGGTTCAGTAGGATAAGAGTTATAAATCAAATGTGGACTAACACCCTTAAAAATTAAAAATTTGCTTACAAAAAACTAGCAAAAATAGTGGCGGAAAGCACATATTGATATGAGATTTTGCACAAATTTGTCCTATATGTCTGCAAATTATATCACATTTCGTGAAGATCGGTCCATAAGTTACCATCGGCTCTATACTAAGCCCACTCTCGAAACACACTTTAGTATACCTTTATCCCTAAGAATAATGCTATTGCAATAAATTTGGTCTCTAACAGTTTTATATAAATAGAATCATAATTTACCAGAGGCCCGTTTTTTTCTACGAGATTTGATTCAAAGTAACAACCTTTAATACTTTTTAAAAAGTTTTGGTACAATTTCGAAGATTCTTAAAGCTCACATACGAGTGCATATTTATTGTAACAAAAGGTAAAGTAACAAGCAGCCTGTGCTAACATATTGTTGAATTTGATGCTTTAAATTATCTAAACTTTTCTTTTTATTGTTGTCTTTGAGGCTCAAAAGCCAAATGTTATTATATTTTTTTTTAATTTTAACCAACACATCATTAAACATTTGTTTCTGCACATGAGCGCACAATTAATTATGAAGTATGCGTCAAAGCCACCACAGCAAATACTAAACTGTATTTGTGGGTGTGTGTTTGTGTGAATGTCGGAATATGTAAATCCTTCAATCTTATTACAATTTTGATGCGTTCGTTCAATTATCAAAATGGAAAACATGTGTTAAAATAAATCTTCATGTATTGATGGCAATTAACTTTTCTTCTAGTCATTAATCATTTTTTGTATTTTTATGACGATTATTTTATGTTTCATTATAATCAGACGCAGATATATAAAGGATTTAAGGACATTTTCAAGGCAATATTTTGATTGACATCCGCGTGATTTGTAACTTAGATGGATATGGTATGTTAAGATATTTTTGATAAGAAGTAGATGTAATTAATGGCGTTAACTTCTTGCAGTGGATGATCGATTATGGTATCTAGAGGATTAATTATGGAAGCATAATATTTTAAATTTTAATGGATGCATTAATTGGTTAAATAATACAAATTTAATAATTATGCTAATACACGGAAAAATGCGTTTATGTTTTATTTGAAGATTAAACCAATATTGCGAAATTTTTTCTATTACCAGCCAAACAGAATTTCTCTATAAAACTTAACATTTGCCAGATAATTTTCGTGTCAAATACCCTACAGTATTGTAATTGAATTTTCCGTAACATACATGCCTTGCAATGTTTACATACCAATAAAAGTAATCAACACATATATCGCTTCAAATTAATGTTACTAAAACCGTTAAATATCGATTGAGCGACTTGTCATATGTATTTAATCAAGCTTAACATACATATCGTCCCCTTAATAAAACAATAGTGTATAGTGTATAGTGTATTATACACTATTGTTTTATTAAGGGGACGATATAGTCGTAGTTAGAGTTATTGACAATTATGTAACAAATCATATTCAAGTCGTATTTGAGCCAAATTACAGTCAAGACGTTGCCAAATCATAGCCAAGTTATGGTCAAGTCATAGTTAAGTCATAGTCAAGTCATAGTCAAGTCATAGTCAAGTCATAGTCAAGTCATAGTCAAGTCATAGTCAAGTCATAGTCAAGTCATAGTCAAGTCATAGTCAAGTCATAGTCAAGTCATAGTCAAGTCATAGTCAAGTCATAGTCAAGTCATAGTCAAGTCATAGTCAAGTCATAGTCAAGTCATAGTCAAGTCATAGTCAAGTCATAGTCAAGTCATAGTCAAGTCATAGTCAAGTCATAGTCAAGTCATAGTCAAGTCATAGTCAAGTCATAGTCAAGTCATAGTCAATTTATAGAAGTTCATAGTCAAGTCATAGTCAAGTCATAGTCAAGTCATAGTCAAGTCATAGTCAAGTCATAGTCAAGTCATAGTCAAGTCATAGTCAAGTCATAGTCAAGTCATAGTCAAGTCATAGTCAAGTCATAGTCAAGTCATAGTCAAGTCATAGTCAATTTATAGAAGTTCATAGTCAAGTCATAGTCAAGTCATAGTCAAGTCATAGTCAAGTCATAGTCAAGTCATAGTCAAGTCATAGTCAAGTCATAGTCAAGTCATAGTCAAGTCATAGTCAAGTCATAGTCAAGTCATAGTCAAGTCATAGTCAAGTCATAGTCAAGTCATAGTCAAGTCATAGTCAAGTCATAGTCAAGTCATAGTCAATTTATAGAAGTTCATAGTCAAGTCATAGTCAAGTCATAGTCAAGTCATAGTCAAGTCATAGTCAAGTCATAGTCAAGTCATAGTCAAGTCATAGTCAAGTCATAGTCAAGTCATAGTCAAGTCATAGTCAAGTCATAGTCAAGTCATAGTCAAGTCATAGTCAAGTCATAGTCAAGTCATAGTCAAGTCATAGTCAAGTCATAGTCAAGTCATAGTCAAGTCATAGTCAAGTCATAGTCAAGTCATAGTCAAGTCATAAAAAACATGTTGCCAAATATATTACAACTGAACAGTGATGTTATACGTAGAGAAAAATCCCTATTCGTGGGGATTTTATTCTAAAAAATGGCCACAGAAAAAGGACAGACTTTTTGAAATCAATAATCAATGTAGTCACTTTGGAGTAGTGTGGTAAATCTGCATACATTTGGTCACTTAAGCTTTGATTTCAACGTAAATTTGTGAAAATATCTTTTACAAGAATGGATATCTGCTGAACTTAATTTTCCAGAGCAAGAAATAGATAATTTTCAAAAGACAAGCACAGCTCTTTTTAACAAGACAATTGTAATAATTATTATACCTTTCAGTGTACCGTCTATAAAAAGAACTGGGGGCTAATTCTGGCAGTCGTGTTCGAATACCTTTCCGTTTCGAAAGAAATTTATTTCTAATTCCTTCAGTCGATACTGAACGAATCGCAATTATCTTTTCAGTATTGAATATAATTTTTTGAGATTTAACAGTACTGAGAAAATAACTTGGGTTATTTCAGTATAGACTAACACAATTAGAAATAAAATAGTTTTCGAATCGAAAAAGTATTCGATTCCGACTGCCAGAATTTGCCCGCTGATTGAATAGTTCATATACATAAAAGAGTTTTTATTAATATACATATGTATGTATGTTTGCAGGTATAACCCAGCTAGCATTTTGTATCATAATCAAATACTTTAGGAATCAGCTTTTCGAACAAAATAACGGCATATGACCTTATTTTTCGATCATAAATGATACTTTACTTGTTACTTGTACGCTACCGACCAATCGCCTCACAGATTACATTTCTGACTCCTTTTTGAGCAATTCAATGAAGGTTTTTATAATCATTTTTAAGTATTTTCTGTCCAATTTTTCAGTCATAAATTATATATCATAGTACACAACTAGTATGCCGACTCTTTGAGATGTACCTAACCCAAATGTCAAGGTACCTAGTAGATGTTTGTATTAGTAAGATTTGTTAAATGAATTGGTGCTAAAAACTATTTTCACCCCTAAACATAGTTGTATAAAATCGTTTAGAATGTGGCAATAAAAATTTTCTAAAATTAAATTTTCTTAATTCGAAAAATGTTCCATTTATTTTATACTGTCTGCATTTATAAACTTTTAAAAACAAGGTTTGCTTAATTTTTATTCTCCAATATCGGAAAATATTTAAATAATTTAAGATTTCCAATATTGTTTTCATACGACAAAATGCTACTCTGATGGCTTTAATAATATTAACAACAGAAAAAAATTAGTGTCAAAAAAATTTATTTAAAAATTTTTAGTTTGTGACATTTTGAATAAGCAAATAAGCAAAATGTGTTGGAAAAAATTATTAATTTTGTGTCTGTTTCATAAAACTAAAAAAAAATGTTATATTGTGAAAAATTTTAAATAGAATATATTAAATTTTTTTTGCTTGTGTTGTTTTTATGTGTTGAATTCACAGAGAACCTGAATTGAGAACGCTCTCTCGAGTGGGCATACTAGTGGTATACTAGGGTGTTCAATTAATCGGCTTTTTTTCGATTAAGCGATTAATCGATATTTGGCATTTTTGACTTATTCGATTAAACGAATAAAATTTAAATATTAACCGATTAATCTAATAATTCAAAATCCAGAAATTTTACAAATTAAGATATTTTTTTCGATAATTTTAGAAAAAACTGATACTTGAGCCTTTAAATATTACTAATTAAACGAATTTTAATATTTTATTAACAAAAAAAAAAAAAAAAACAAATAAAACGTAACAAGTCATACTAATTGATAAAACCTTTACAATGATAAAAAAAATAAAACATGTGTTAAGATCATATTATTTTATATGTACAAACAATTAAAAAGATCTTTTAAAAATAAAATGTTTAAATGTTTTGCTTTACTTGGAAGTCACACGATAAAGTTTTTCCTTTTAATTTGCCATATTCTCTCACTTTTTGCTAACGCACGCACTAAATTTTACGTTCACTTTAACAACTGACCACAAACACACTTTGGAGCTTTCTATATAAAAAAATATATTTCTTAAAAAATAAATGTGCTTTATTAAAAAAAAAATTTTGTTTTCAAAAAAATTCTTGTGCTTTTTTACAATATACTTTGAGTCATGCTACTATTATGAGTTATTTCTTCAGTGGGGGTCATTTTAAAATGAAATTGATTGTCAATTTAAGTGCAACCTGTGACACAGCTGTCAATACATTAAATTTTGACAAACAGTTTTTGTGAACAACTTGAAAGTGATTTATTCAACGCGTGGCTCCAGGGTTAAAAATATTTTTTTGCATTTGTTTCAATAATAAGTAAAATAAGCGGATTACTGAATTATTATTTTAGTAATTAGTAAAAGTTTACTGGTTACTGAAAATGTTTTTAGTAAGCAGTACGACCATGTATGTGAACTAAAAGAATGAGTCCGGAGGCCTTCTAGAAGGCCTCTTTACCCCTTCTTTAGGATGTACAAGCCCTGTTCGCTCCAATTTATACGCATATCTTTTTCACACGTTGTCATTGCGGGGAAAGCCTTCCGCTTTCCCTTCTTTCTCCAGAGCTTTTGAAAGGCATTAAAAAAAAGGCCTTTCAATCAATGGCTCTTAAAAGGCCTTGTAAAAATGCCTTTGATGAAAGGTCATATTGTAGGGTTTTTAATAAATAAGGCCTGCAGATTAATCCTTGCTTATATGCCTTCCCGTAAATTTCAAAAAAGTATAAAAGTTTAGTGTTTTATAAGTCTAGTTTAGTATACATATGTATTTATTAACAGAATTACACTTACTATAATTACTATATAATATACATAATTTATACATACTTCATAACTTTTCCATTATTTAGCACAAATATCTATCTTCTTTAATGAACAAAGTTCAACTAAAATGATTAACATTATGGTTTTCATTTGGTGTTTTAATATGTTTGTATGTATTGTGGTGAACGATCTCAACAATCTATCTTATTATTTTTATAAATTTTTTTTTGTATATAATAAAATTTTAAATCTAATAAACTAGGGAGAATAACTTTGATATTTATTTTTATTTTCTATTGTCAAATTTCATAAGTTAATACCAATAACAGCAAAATACAAAAAATATTACAACTATAGTGTTGCAGAATGTTTTGTGTTAACATTTGTGTGTATAATTATTTTCTTTGTATACATTACTACGTATGTGTACAAACATTAAGCTGTAACTTCGTTAAAATGCCCTAAACAAATGTTGATAAACGATCAGATGTCCATATACACCACGAAAATAAGTGAGACTGTGGTTTGTATATGTTCGAACAAATTTTTGTCCCAAGATTTTAAATCTTATGATATATTATTCGGTGGTACACAAAGTTGATTCGTTTCGTATGAGAACCTTTTAAGTTATACCCTCAGATACAACGCTTCGACATTTCTTCGTATTCGGGTTTTATAAGTGGAAAACGTGTCCATTACTTCCTTTTTTAATTGAATTGTGTTGGAGATCAGACGGATTTCTTCTAGAACCTAATCGGTAAAAACATTGATCATCATTAGAAAAACTGAAAAATCTAAGTTTTAAAATATCGCTTTAATAACACCTGAAAGCGATTACATTACAATTCTTTTGGACTATTCCCACAAAAATTTATTGTTACACTTTTCGGGCGTTTGTTTTTACGTATTGGTGGTTCCCAGTAACCCACAAAAAATAAACGTGCCAAACTAGTGGGTACACCACTAAAACTAAAATCTTCATGGTCGATGCTTAAGCATCTCCCAAAACTTGGATCACAACTTTTGTCACACGAAATCGAACTATTGGTAAGTGTTACCTTTTAAAGAACGTGCTTCTGTTTTTTTAAGTCAAAGTTTTCTTTAATAGATTGTGGCAGCTTCTTTTTGGGTAGAACATATGTTTCCTTAATTTCTTTATTCTAAACTTGGATTTAGAGTAACAAAAAGATTTAAAAACTGCTAAAAATTGTACAAAGAAACTTAACTTAACCTACCAATTGGTAGGGGGTACACGATCAACATAATAATAGCGGCCGCAATATTGAAACATCAGCATTCGAATATCGCTTGGCCCAAGTAGCCAATACTGTTGTTCTTGGAGAACCCGTACCTAGGCATTAAGCTAATAGAATTCAAAATCACCTGCCTCTAAAATACCCCGAACAATATACCATAATTATCCTGGACAATACACCTGGTTAAAAAAAAAAAAAAAGTTAGAGCTCTGCAAAATTTAGGTTAAGCCTAAAAAAATCTTAGGAAATAAGTAATATATTACTGATTATATGCAAGAAATAACACCATTATTTAAACCAGCAACAATAATTAAAGCAGCACCAGTGATCGACGAGGCCTCATCTTTCATCTTAAGGTGGTGAGTAAAACTATATTTTTCTTTTTTAAGTCATTAATATTTTCTTGCATATAAACTTTGATTACAACTAACAAAAACACACAAGAAGAACAAGCAGAATAACCCATTCATAACTTCCACAAAAATTATCAATGAATGAGTCTTACTTTTTTTTTAAATAATGTGAATTTCATTGCTCGTTCGTTTATATTTTAATACTTTAAGTAACTGCATTCATTAATGATTTTTGTTGGTGTTTAGTTATTTTTGCCAAAACACATTTTTATTTAATTCATATAAAGAATCACAAGAACAAATTTAACCAAAGCAATGTACATAATATTTAGTAGTGATAGGTACTTTAAAATTAAACAAAAAAAACAAACAAGACAAAAGTAAATGATAAAATAATCTTGTTCTTCTTCTAAATTTATATTTTGCGTAGATTTTCGACTTCTTATTATTCTCTTTCTTTTTTTTCATATTCCTTTTTATATTATTTCTGTTTTGATAAAACCATGTAAAAAACCATGCAACGTAAATGTTAAAGTTACCCAATCGAGAGATTTGATAAGTAATATATTTTTAAATTTTTTCTATATAAATAAGAACCCTTAAGGTATACCCCGAATTAATGAATTTACTTACATTTTCTATAATTATGTTCTTTGAATAAAAAAACCTTGAAAATCGTAAGGATGAATCTGTAAATTTAGTAATTTTTTTTCGTCATGGGTTGATTTGTTAGGGGAAATATAGTTTTTTGTGGGATCTTAGACCAAATAATATTCACTACTAAGATCATGGTGGGGCGGGTTATGAAGTGTATTCCCAGAAACACCAGGGAATAGCTTAGGACACTGTAATCAATACCACTTTTTTTTGTATGCTCAAACTAATAGCATTGCAGGGGCATTTAGTTTTTTTTTATACAATGCTATTACGGCCCAGTTAGTTATTTTTTTTTTAGAGTAGAAAATAAAAAGGGAGTCTATATAACTTAATTTGTAGTAAAAGAGAGTTAAGAGAGAGAGGGTCACGAACCCCCCTCCGACTGATCGCTAGCGATGTAAGGCTCCCACAGACCTCTTTCTATCTTTTCCGACCTTGTTCCTGTAATTTCGATTTCAGTTGAGCATGATAACTTTGATATTTTACAATATCAGTAAAAGTATACTCGTACTTGTACATTACAGTATGTAACTTTGTTTTTGTAAAAAGATCTGAATTCTTTTGCTTTTGCTTGTGCATAAAACAAAATAAAAAATTTTACTGGTTCTCTTTTCGCTTCTCATAGAAGCGAGTCTGAAAGGTGTATCTTATCTTTTATATCAAAGAGTTTATGCCTTCTATGGGGCATTCTTTAGCAGTTTGATAATAATAGTAATTGAATCAAACTAATTTTTAAGAAGGCCTTTAAAAAGGCCTGAAGTAAGAAAGTCTTCTGAGTTTTCCTGCTGGGTTTTTTTTTTTTTTTTAATTCCAACGGACACAGACATTTGGTTTGTTTATTTGACTTAAAACTAAAAAAAAATTATACATTTGACATAAAAACCATATATGTATTGTTATTCGATTAATCGGCATAAATTCTTCGATTAATCGAACAATAATTAATCGGCAGAACACCCTGTTGTTAACTATGTTATGTACATATGTAAATAGTTTTTTTATTTCTTTCAAATAAATAAATTCTTCGATTAATCGAACAATAATTAATCGGCAGAACACCCTGTTGTTTACTATGTTATGTACATATGTAAATAGTTTTTTTATTTCTTTCAAATATTTTTAATCGTCATGTTTTTAATTTTTCTCCGATAAAAGTACCATCATTATGAATTTTGATTACATATTTATTATTTTAAAGCAAACAAAAGTTATCGGGTTCGCGCAAAGGAAAAATGAAACCATTCGCACTTACATTTATTTTCATTAATTGCCAATAATTTTTGGGCTGCTTTATTAGCAAACATTTTTTTTCGGTGGATGCGAAAATTTCATTTTTTTTTAATTTGGCGTGACGAATGTACAACAAATTAAAATTTTTAAAAATCATTATTTGAACATATCGATGCATCATATATGAATCCATTTTCAATCACGCAAGTGATAAATAAGTTTTCAATCATTAACAGTGATCTGAGAAGATATTGTTAAGTGCTAGCTGGGCACAACCTTTACCCTCTGCGTCTGACGTGGTTGTCGAACAGACACCAATGAAAGAAAAAAGGGATTTTCTCCGTCCTTTTTCAAACATCGGCTCTCACGTATTCAGTAGCTTCTTAATAAGTTTTCATGTGTACGTTGGCGTGACGAACACGATAAAATAGAGCGTACGCATCGCGCTGAGCAGAAAATCGTCTTCAAGACAACGAAGTCAATATTAAGGCAGGTGTCTGAGAAACAACCTCATCAATATTTTTGTTATATATTTATTATTTTTTTTACTCCTTAGCAATACGTCACTGAAATTTCAATATTTGATATCTCTTATTATTTTTATTTTGAAAACTGAAACTTTTAAAAGCCGTAAAGAGCAGATTCTGAGCTTTTGATCAAACAATTAGACAAATCCATGTTAGAATTTCTAGTTCAATGCACTACCTAAAATCAGTTGTATTTTTTATTTAACCATTGACATTTTTTGGTTAGTTCAGATGTGAACTCAAATTAGTGTAAAGCTTGTAAAAAAAATAGAAAATTTTTAATATATTTTTTTTGCCATAAAATATGGTTTACAATTAATTGCCGCTTTGTTCTCAAAAATCAATTACGGCAAATAATAAGATATAACATTAATCTTAAATAAAAATAATTTCAGAAGGTTTACAAAACAGAACTTCGAAAATATAAGCCATCAAAATGGTGTCTAGCGTACTACCAAGTCATTAGAATTGTTATTATAAAATCACGTCAGTCGCAGAGGGTTAAACAAAATTTATATATATGATCTAGATACTCGTATATTATCATTTTAAAGTTGTGGGGATTTTTGTAGAGAAAATTATTTTAACGCGTAGGGAAAAATAGGGATTTTCTGCGGCCTGCGTAAGGACTTTTCAAAAAAGTGTGTAACATCTCTGCAAGTGAAACACACACAAACCAACACACAATTCAAATAATTTTTTTCTTACTTCTGTATCATTACAGTCGTACAATTTTAATTCCAACATTCTGCAAATTGAACGATTTAAATTTTGTTTATTATTGTTTCGCTTCTCAGGAATAAAATATGAGCTTAAGGTGATTTACCTTAAAATTCATTTGTTGTTTTTTTTAATATTTCTATTGTTGTCTATAGCCAACTTTAGCACTTAACTTAATGTCATGATTATTACAAGTTTTAAATGAAAAAAGTTTCCAGCAAAACGACCACAGACAACAGTATATAAATAATTAATTATAGTTTGAAATAAAAACTGCGTTGTTGTAAAATATTTACCAAAAACGTAAAACTCACAAGAAAAGCACATCAGACTAGAGTGCTGTAAGCAAATTTTATTTGACATCTTTTTATGCTGCTATCACATCAATTTTGAATTTAAAATTATAAAACATATTTTGTTTAATGTTGCTTAGCTGTATTTGAAGTAAATGTCCTTTAAAAAAAGTAACTTTTTAATGGGTTAAAACATTAATTTACCAAAATATGTAAAAAAAAAACATATTCTGAAATGAAAAATGGTCATCTATCTCTTGCTCCATATGCTTTTATGACCTTTTTCCTATAATAAAAATAATTTTCCGAAATATTATAAGGTTCAAAGTTAAAAAAAAAACTTTGAAATAACTTCCTACTAAATTTATGACTTTAATGACTTTTTAAATCTGTTAAAACAATTTAACGACCGTGCACAGTGTGAAATATGAAGTAGGAAATAAATTACGTTTTTTTTTGAGGGGGAGGGAGTAAGAGTTTAGATTTATGAATTTGGCAGTTTAGATTGTTGAGACATGAAAAGGGAAAATTGGACAATATAAAAAAGCAATTTTCTTTGACAATAAATGAAATATTAAAAAGTTTAATTATGTTCGTATATTAAAATGATGCACAGTGGGAGTTGGAAATATTCAGTTTGATAACGATCCCCAATCAAAAAACTGCCAACAGGTTTCCTTACTAAAATACATATCAGCTTTCATCATATCAACAAATGTTATTCAAATTAACTTAATATGTTAGGTTAGGTAGAAAGGCTGGTGCGAAGTGAACTTCACACCCTCACCCAAAGACCAATATGATCCATTGTGACGCCTTATTTAGCGATAGATTTTTAGTAAGAGAAGAATAGAGAAAAAGCACAAGAATAAAGACTTTTAATTAACTAAATAGCTTTAGTTAAAAATATATATTTTACCAAATTAAGTGAAAATTAAAAAAAAAAAAAAATTATTTAAAGCTTATTTAAATTTGCGTTGATTTTTTTTTTATATATAAAGAATAAGTTATAAAAAGTTTGGTAACAAAAAAACATACAAAACATATTTAAGATTTTTTACATTTTTCAACTTTTAAACGAGTTCAAGATTCATTAGGGGGAATCGCAAGGCTCCGTTCTTTCTCCTACTCTATTTCTTATTTTTCTAAATGACCACTTATGTCAAACTTCCAACCCTATCTATTCTTTTGCAGATGACAGCAACCTTTGCCATTCGTATTCATTTGATTACAGACCAAGCGTGTCCGATGTTTGTGCTTGGCCGCGACCTAGACATAATCTCAGAATGGGGTCGTGCGATTAGGGTCGAATTTAATGCCCGAAAGACCCAATGTTGCGTGCTGACGCATAAACGCACGACAGATCAAGGTGCCTCATCTGTATATATGGGTGGTATAAATATTGAGAAAACTGAATCTCTTGATGTTCTGGGCATGAGGATACATTTAGTCAATTCACAAGGTATCCTAACATGTCATATTGTCAAAATGTCCTAATATTTCACAATGGTTTAAAAATATTGTTGTACGGCTCAGCCGATCAGCGCTGGACTTTTCTGATTAATTACGACAGCACAATAAACACAGCAAGCAACATTATATTTATTTAAGATACTTTTTGTTAACAAACCAACAAGAATATTTTTAAACCATTGTGAAATATTAGGACATTTTGACAATATGACATGTTAGGATACCTTGTGAATTGACTAAATGTGATGTCCGATGAACAGAACATATATTTAAGGTGTCGAAAGTAGCATTCAAGTGCGTCGGTTTTTTGAAACGGTGTAAGACATACTTCACTCCTTCGGAGCTCCTTACTGTTAATACCACCTATATCCGACCGCGAATGGAATACAACTCTCATGTGTGGGCCGGTGCTTCAAAGTCTATTTTGGAGCTTCTCGACCGCGTGCAGGAGAGGGCGAAGGTTCTCATTGGCGACAGTAGGGTATCCAATTCTATTGGCTCCCTTGAGCACAGTCGCAATGTGGGTTGTATTGGCCTATTTTATCGTTACTACAACGGGATGTGTTCTGATGAAATTAGGGATTTGGTTCCAGAAACCCATAGCTTTGTTCGTAATACACGTTTTTCCTCAAGAGCCCATCCTTTTGTGGTCGATTGGCCTGTGAATCGTACAACGCATTACAGGGAAAATTCGTTTTTTGGCCGGACTGTTCGTATGCAATGTCGACAAGAAAATTTCTTTCGAATATTTATATTGAAAACAAAAACTAATTTTAGGATTTTATTATTGTTTTCAATATAATTATGCGTATGAAATCTGTCGTTACGATGATAGTCATTATAAGTTCCTAAAACAACAAAATTAAAATATTTAAAATAAATTTTTACAAATTTATTTGTTTTTACGATATAACTGTATTTTTAATAAGTATTTATATTTTTGTAGTAATTACTACTATTGTGGTTATTTTATTGAACTGTTTATGGTTTTTAATCCAAATTTCGGTATTTTTAATTAGTCTTAAGTTCATTGAATTTAGTTTTCATTAAATTATTTTTATGAGACAGGAATTTTACAACATGAAATTAATTAAAATTTTATTGATCATTTTTCATTCTTGACTGCGCTGAGAATTGAACCCAGGCTTTCACGGACAGGTTGCCCTGGCTAGTTTCGATTTGTAGGCTTAAACTAAGTTAGTATACGAGTCTGCAGTTATGCACAATATTGTTCCGTTCATAAAAATAGTAGCATAATTCGTGTATCCTGCTGTGGTGAATGTGTTTAATGCATTATTCTATTTTCACCAATCCCAGTATCGGTTCGAATGGAACAATTGACGCACATTTTCCGCAGGGAATGATCTGCCAAAAAAATCGCCTTTAAATAAAAAAATATTATATACATATAAAGATTTTAAGTCGCTTAATTCAAGTCCGTGTTCAATTATAAATTAAAA
Source organism: Pollenia amentaria (assembly GCA_943735925.1). NCBI lineage: Eukaryota > Metazoa > Arthropoda > Insecta > Diptera > Polleniidae > Pollenia > Pollenia amentaria. The sequence goes on from OX031009.1 coordinate 166,282,790, forward strand.
GAAAAATATTTGCTTATTCTTCGCCTTAATGAAGTTACATTATTATTCTATATAACTTTAAAGTCTTTAAAGATGCTGAGCATCGGTACCTGAATTAACAAAAATGTATTTATGCTCAAACTTCCTTTATATCTTTTTTCTCATTGGCTTGTACCAAAGAGAAAAACATCTTATTTTCAATGCAAGTGTCTATAAATATATTTGTTGTTTTTATTTATTATAGAAACTACAAAAATGGAGGTAACCACCTTTATTCCTATACCCCTCAATTTCCTTATTTTTGGAACGAAATTATATAGGCCCATAAAAAAATTTTATCCCGATTGAAGAAAACTGAAGATATATGCGAATTTAGCACATTAAACTCTATACTTCACAAATTTTTATTTAAAGGTTCGAAATTTGTTGCTTTCTTTGTGGTACTTTTGAATGATACTCTATACCAAACTAAATCTATACGAAAGTGTATTTGCCGCTTTTTGAGGACGTTACATTTCCCATAATCTGAAATCTTATCCGTTGCGTATAATCAATGATGGTCGGCACTGTCGAATCAATTACTCTAGTTCTTTGATCAAAAGCACACATTTTCATTTTGAACTTCCCTAGTTTTTCCAAGCCTTGCTTCATTATTTATGTAGTCCCTTTGCAAAGGATGATAATTATCTCTATATATCTTAAAATTATACAAAATAATTATCTCATTTATTTTTTTTATAATTTTTTTGTCATTTTATTTCAAATTAATAGTGCCGAAGAATACCCTCTCACTTGTTTTGCTTAACAAATACGTAAATGTTTTATACCACATTAGATATTGTATATTTTAATTTTCTTTTTTTATACAATTTAAGTTGACGCGCATAATAAAATTTTATAATTTCCACTTCATTAAGAATAAATTATAAAATCCTGCTTCCTGCTGTTTAATTTATGTTAAAATAAAATATTTTGCCCAGAATTTAATATTATTAACAATAAATATAAGAATATGTTATGGTTTTTATGGTTTAAGGCGAATTTAATTATTTTCCCAAAGTGGGCTTTATTATGGTTTTAGGCATACTAAAATGTTTTCCGGGAGTTTGGTTTATATGGGACCTAGTGTAAATTATGGACCGATCATCTAAAAATTGTACAGTTTGATTTCTGGTCCTAAAAACCGGGACGTAGCAAATTTTAGTATGATAGCATTATTTATTACGGTTTTAGGCGTACTAAACTGTTTTCCGGGAGTTGGGTTTATATGAGGCCAATGGTCAATTATGGACCGATCTTCACAAAATTTAACAGTATGATTTGCAGTTATATAAAGCAAATTCTTATCCTACTGAACCGATGTTGCTGGCTTTCAATCCCAAACTGCTTAGGATAACTACAAGCAATTTGAGACTAAGGTTGTTCTTTTATTTTGCGTTTTTAGAAAGTGAGCGTGTTTTCAACAGACGGACAGACAGACGGGCATGGCTAAATCGACTTAGAATTACTCAAGGAGCCAGAATATATTGTCCCCTTAATAAAACAATAGCGTATAATACACTATACACTATACATTATACGCTATTGTTTTATTAAGGGGACGATATATACTCATACTTTAATACTTTATACTTTAATCATTTGATTCTAAATAGTTTTAGCCGAACTAAAATCATTTTTAGGAGGGTAATTTGTATTGGACCTATGGTAAATTATGAACCAATCATCCCAAAATTCTGAAGACTGATTTCTGGTATTACAAAAAATAAATTTAAATAAATTTCAATACAGCAGTGTATTTAGTTTAAGCGTTAACAGTGAATTTTACAAAATGACATGATATTTTTTCTGGCCATATGAATCCAAGTTGGAAGACATTTTACTGCAATATCTATATCTGTTATGGTTTTAGGGGAATTTAATTATTTTCCCAAATTGGGCTTTATTTGGTTTTAGGCGTACTTAACTGTTTTCCGGGAGTAGGGTTTATATGGGGCCTAGGGTAAATTTTTCACGAAATCACGGTAGTGTGATTTGTAGTCACACAAGGAGCCAGAATATATATACTTTATGGAGTCTTATACCAATAATAAAAAAGTTTCACGAGTAATGACAAACTTAGTACACCCTCATTCACCACTAGTGGTGATGGATGGTATAAAAAGCTTTAATTTTAAATTTAGTTTAACTTTCTAATCGTTTTGTTACGGAAATCCTCATATGTTCTAATGTTTATACAATTGCATATATTTTTAGCCTATATACATATACATTTGCTAACAATTTTTTGGTTAAATCAAGTATGACCCCCAAATTTTTTTTTTGTTATTGAAAAAAAATTAAAGAAAAACTTAAAAAATTTGTTTCTTCTAACCAAAAAATCTTTATTATTTCTGGTTCTTATACTATAATATTTATATCATAAAATCTTAAGGATTTTATTATTCATAACTACAAATACAGTAAACAATATACATACAAACAAAAAAATATGCATATATACATATTAGTAAGCCAAAAAAAAAATATTTATCTGTTTGTAGCCCGCACCAAAATAGTGGATAGGGTATTATGCGTTTGTGCTTAATTGTGTTACAATAAATGTTGGTTTTAAGCCAGAAGTGGGCACAACTAAAACTGTGCTTGTATTGATGCTTATTAGTATTAGTGAGATGGCAGAAGTACCCACCAAAAAATAATATAAAAAAATATAAAAAAATATGTAAGCATCCGCTTCATGTGCATTCGATGCTGTCTCATCGAAGACTTAATTAAATAAGCTAAGAATACGTGTGAAATCTCTCAGCACAATTGTGCTATGGAGTGCCCACCATCGTTTTAAGCCCTTCTTTTAGTATACCAATCAGAATCACTTTCTAGACCAATTCAACGATGTCCATCCGTCCATCCAGCTCGCTGACTGGATGGTTGTCTGTCCATATAAACTTGTGTAAAAAGTACATGTAGTAATTTTAAGATAACTTGCTAAAATTTGTTACATACGTCTCAATTCAATTACGTGCTTTTCATTTGTCATAATTTCACAGGACCCCCATACAAACTTTTATCCGGAATAGTCTTTGTGCCCATAAACCATCTTATTATATTGGGATTTTGGTAAAAATTGGTCCAAACTTATTTTATTACAATTTTAAAAAATCATTCCAAATTTTATTGGAAACGCTATATATTTGACCACAGCCACTATACTAATATTACTCCTGATAACATCTTTAAATGCAATTACTTTTTTATAATGGCTGGCATTGATATTAAAATTGGTGAAAATATCTTCTACGATAGCCAATATCTCATGACAAAATTATGCGCTGGTAGGTCAAATATTAATAGTAGGTGCCATAAAAATCCCCTTCCTAATATCACTTAAGATTAAACAAATCCTATACAGATGAAGATATCTAAATGACTATTGGCACAAATAACGTTTGCATGAATCTTAACCTCATAACAGAATTTCGTTCTGGCGGGTCAATGATTGTCCATGATTCCCAAATAGGGTGTAGGGCATCAAATGGTCGGGATTGAACGACTAAGCTTTCTAATTTTTTCCTTCTGTTTTTGGTTATTAACGAAAGTTCTTAATTAACATAATTGTGTATGTTAACAAGGAATTGTACTACATATTCAGTTCGATGTAAGTGTGTATTAAACTTTGTTAGCGAAACTAATCAAAACTCGTTGTATTATTTTTGCTCCAATTAAAAGATATCAAACAGGAAATTTTGCTGTGAATACTGTTAATCATTTAGAGCTTAATAAATAAAGTTATTACTTTAGGAAATAAGTTCGTGTGATATATCAAATACAAATACAAGCCGAATTAGTAACATGGCAGGGTTTGCAAGTCAATTATAACCATATCCTGTATCCCGAATAATCGCATATTTTAATCGTCTGCGATATCGAGAAAATTATAATCCCAAAGTCCTATAATTCGTTAGTATTTCTTCGTATTTTTTCTAAGATTTTCACTCGGTGGAGTTATCAGGTCACATCCATATCCCAATTATACCAAAATAAAACTGAATGTGTTTTTAAAATATTAAATACAAAATAATTACATTTATATTTATTTATAGTTTTTATTTTCGGACGAACTAACGATTTTTCAGATACCTTTAAAGATTTATTTATTTTATTGCACGATCCTTTGGTCTTTTTATTTAGCAGACCTGACTGACACCCCAGCAAAAACTTTGCTTACAAAATAAGCAGAATAATAATGAGAACTTAAGGCAAGGAGTACTTATTTATCTACTAGAAAATGTACTTATTTTAGTTTGCGATGTCCCAAAAGTAATCCTTAATAATTTGGACAAAAAATAATACCTTTATTTTATACTTAAAAGTTGTATAAAAATATGTAGTTACCAAAAGAGACAAGAAAAGAGTACTTTCAAATTAACTTTGAAAAAGGTTAAAACACACTAATTAGAATTGCTCTGAAATCTTATGCAAAAAAAATCAAAAATCAAAAATCATTTATAGCTCTAATATTATAATAACAATGTGTGTAATTATACGGGCCTGTCACAGAAATAAATTTCGATCGAAATTTTTTTTAATTTTGAGAAAGCTTCTTCAGAAAACGAAAACCGATAAATTTTCTCCGAATGAAATCACTTTTAATTTTCAATCGAAAAAAGTTCTTGTTTTGGCTTCTACAATATTGCCACATTCAACTTAAAAATAACAAAATTAAAATTTATCAGAATTACGAAAATCGATCGAAATGAAAATACGGATTTAAAACAATTCCGAACAATTGCTATGACAGGCCGGATTATGTTCTTCAAAAAAACATCGTTAACATTAGATTGATATCACTAATAACGAAAATATGTTGTATTGGTAATTTTGGAACATATTTATTTATATATTTACATACATTTGATTGATTTTTGGATTTTCCAAATTTTATATTATAAATACTATTTATAATATAAAATTTAACTCTAGGATTACCATATTGGTCTTGCCGGACCAAATTTGTGTTTGCTTGAAATATCCTTCAAATAGGATACAATATCAAAAAACAGAAACGTGAATTGTTGTTGAATCAAGTTTGAATAAAATTAAAATATTTCGGCCCACTATACGGTTAGCTCAATTATACTACGAAAATAAAACGCAAACCTCTTTGTCGCTGTGGTAGATGCGAAATATGAATGTGAGATATTAAATTGTCATTTCTTTTTATTATGATAATATTGGTATGGTTCAATTATGTATGGAACAAAATATCGTCCAAATGGCCGTCGCGACCTCCATCCGATTGTCCAAATTTTCGATTACGCTGAGCAATTGTTGAGATTCTATGCCGTTAATGTGCCAAATTATCTCATCCTTTAGCTCTTGAATTGTTTCTGGCTTATCGACGTACACCTTTTCTTTCAAATAAGCCCAAAGAAAGAAGTACAGCGGTGTCAAATCACATGATCTTGGCGGGCAATTGACATCGACACCACGTGAGATAACACGGTCACTAAATTTGTCGCGCAAAAGAGCCATTGTTTCGTTAGCTGTGTGGCAAGTGGCACCGTCCTGTTGAAACCACATATCGTCCACATCCATATCTTCCAATTCGGGCCATAAAAAGTTCGTTATCATCTCACGATAGCAAACACCATTCACAGTAACTGTCTGACCGGCCTCATTTTGGGAAAAGTATGGTCCGATGATGCCGCCAGCCCACAAACCGCACCAAACAGTCACTCTTTGTGGGTGCATTCGTTTTTCGACAATCACTCTTGGCTTATCATTAGCCCAAATGCGGCAATTCTGCTTATTGACGAATCCACTGTGGTGAAAATGTGCCTCATCCCTGAAGACGATTTTCACGATATGCATTTTGATTTGAACGCCCATTTTCATAATAAGCCTGAATAACTTTAACGCGTTGCTCGATTGTGTAACTTTCCATGGTTAAAATTGAGTTAGTCTGAAATTGAGAAATGTCAAATGAAATGCAGAAAAAACTTGTCGACATCGGCCCTTAAAATTTAACCACCCGTTGCATAAATAAAGTGAAGATGATGTGAGTCAGAAATTTCATCGGAAATAAGCTTACAAGTGTAGCCTGCTAGAACCCACGTGCGTAATATTAATTAATTAATGCACGTCAGTTGCAGATGGTTAAGAAAACTAAAAATATTCCGAAATACACATAAGCTGGCAAAAAATTACAACAAAATTTACATGTCCTTTTTTCAGATCGCAAAATACCGCTTAAAAGAACATTGAAGGGTCCTTCGTCTTAATTATTATGTTTTAAATTAAATTTCGACTGATCTCTTTTTGCCTGCTTAAATAATGCTCTTTTTTTGGCTTATTGAATTTTTTACAATTAAAATTTTGATTCAAGTTTTTATTGTAATTTCTAACCAAAATGCAAAATCAATAAAATTGCGATTAAACGATAATCAAGATTAACTGAAGTCTTTTAATCTTAATAGCAATTATACCATTAAGTGCGAACCCTAGTAGCCAAGTTTTGGAAAGTTTGAACACCTTCCAAAACTTGGTTGTACTCTGATACTTCAACTTTTTCGAAGTGTGTGCAAGTCGACACATCTGCTGAAAAATATTATAAAGGGTATCCTTACACGAGCGCCGGAATTAAATTTGCCACCCTTTTGTTTTAATACAAATTGTACGGGGATTTTTTTTTTTTTTGACAGTTGTCACGTACAGATTTAAGAATATTGACAAGTGTTCAAACGAACAATGTGGAATTATTGTAATAACACATTAAAAAATTGTGACGGCCTTTTTTTATCGGGAAATTTTTTTTTTGTTTTTGCCTTTGTTACTTTTCCTCTGTTAGCCCATAAAAAATATTTCGATTACGATTTTTGCTAATTGCTTTATTCATAAACATTCTATCATTTATCGGCTTATCTTCTTTCTCTGAATTAAGGAGGCATATATACGGGTAGTGTTCGTGGTGTGGTTTTCCTGGAATATAAATGGAGAAATCTCAATCACCAAGAAAATGAGAAACACGCAGTTATTCTATAATTAAGGCAATAGACCAATTGTTGTCCTTCCATTTAACACACAGCTTATTACTTTATTTAATCCGTGCTGGTTAGTTTTCGGTTTTGGTAAGATCGTAAGAAAACGTAGGCCAAGAACCACACCCCATCCGACAAGTTCTAGTCTGTTACGTGCCGCCTATAGTGAAGATTTCTAAAAGAACCTTCAAATAGTTGTGTTGAATTACAGGAAGACAGAAAAAAAAACACAAAATGTGCCTCCCATGAAAAAAAATTTCCTTAACATAATCCGCAATAATTTGATGATGCTCCAAAACCCAATTTGCAAATCCACGGCGCTGCGTATAATCTTTTGGCTTAATTTTATGCACCAATTAAACCATGTATGAGCGTATTCATTTAATCGGGCTTTTGCTTTAATCGGTTAATCGCTCGATTAATTAACTGTGCTTTTGGTCAAATCGGTTAATAATCGGTTAATTATGTAATTGATCTGTTAACCGATTAATAAAGTTTTTTTTTATAAATTAAGAAATTTCAATACATAAAAATGCATAAATTATTTATTATTTGGAGTTAATTTTTTTAAAAAAAGCAATAGCATAACAAACATAACAACTCTTGAACTAACACGCAAACAAAAAAATAATTCATAAATACATATTTTTTAATTAATACATAAAAATTATGTAGTAATTAAAAAATAAACTGTTTGATCATTTAATTAGTTATTACATTAGTTTGAGGAGACCTTAAAAATAATCCTAGAAAAATGTTTAGGATAGTTTTGATAAATCTTGACTTGGAAAGAATTCTTTCACTTATCGTTGATGTTGGAGAAATCGAACGCAATCCATAATACAGAATATCTAATTTCTCAGTCCTTATCCAGTATTTCTCTAAACGTATAAAATTTTCACTGTCATTAGTGTTTTAGTTTTTTTAAAGTTTCAACTCTTCTAATTGTTTCGGGTTATACTGTTAAAAGATTGATATGAGAATATATGAGAAGAAACAAAGAACTAAACACATACATACATATGGGAAGTTCCAGCAAAAAGTCTTCTTTTTGTGACGTAACGCCAGAAGTAATTTAAATTGTTTATCAAAAGTTGTATATGTATAATTTACTTTTTTGTATGTTGTGTAAAGCGCAACTAGCTCTTCATTAAGTTACAAAAAGGGATAACTTTTAAAAAAAAGCTTATTTGCTTTCTGGCGTAACATTACAAAAAGTAGACTTTTCGCTGGAAATTCACATATGTACCTAAACCGAGCAAAGAATTTTAAATTTGATAACTTGGAAAATAAATCTTTTTAAGTCCAAAGATCATTAAAAAAAGATTTTATACAAAAAGTCTTGCTCAATTCGCAGACTTATGCAGTTTTGTAGTGCAAGTCAAAATCCACTTCTTTTTTTTGTAACGTCACACCGGCGCACATTTTTTTACATTTTGTCGTACAAATATCATGTCGCGTCACAATGGAAATGCCCATATAAAAAGTACGTGAAACCAAAAGCTGTTGACAGCAAAGACCTATTTTAAATGAAGATCCCTTCTTTGCTTGTATGAAAAAATATTTTCTAAACGCATACCTTTTGCATATTAGACGAAACCAATAATTAAAAACACAAAAAAATATGTTATAATACTACATAACATTAAAAATTTTGTTACGTCGGTTAATCGACTGGAATTAACCGGTTTAATCGTTAATCGAAAACAGCCAATTTAAAATTAGCCGATCAGTTAATCGGGTACTAATTAACCGGTTAACCGATTAACGATTAATCGAATGAATACCCTACCATGTATGCATACAAATGCAGATATTTTACCAAAATTCTTTGTGGAGTGCTTCTGAAAATTTTTTAATTTTTGACCACGACGTCGAATAGAAGTGCCTGTACTTTCGGCCACACTTTCCCTTAGTATGGCTACATTTCCAAGTGACCGACAAGGACAATCAGCAATTTCTGAAGCTTTTTAAAATTTATAAAAGGCGTTTGTTTCGTCTAGTTCAAAGTTATTATGTCTAAACTCCTAAAAAGCAGCTGAAAACATAAATCATGACCATAATCAACGTTATTTTGTTGTTAACATCTTCTTAAGTTGCTTGTCAGTTCGCCTAAACGAATGAGTTTGGCGTAAGACGATAAATCGTACGATCTTACTATACAGAAAAATTTTTTTATCAATTAAAAAAAGGTTTAAAAAGTATTTAAAGTTAATTATGTAAGATGATAATTGAATCAATTATATTTTTAGTTGAAAGAAAATTAAAAATATAATTTTGATTTAATTAATATTTAATTTGTTTTGAAATAAATTTTAAATTAAACTATTAATTAAATATCAAAAAATATTAATTGACTTTTTCGTTTAAAATAAAATAATTTAAACATGTAGAATTTTTGCTGGGAATTTTAAATATTTAATTAAATAAATTAACATATTGTTTGAAATGGCAAATTTTTTTGATAATTTTTTAAATTAATATTAGTATTGTGGTTATTTTATTGAACTGTTAATGGTTTCTAATCCAAATTTAGATATATTTTAATTAGGCTTAAGTTTATTGAATTTAATTTTCATTAAATTATTTTTATGAACACAGGAATTTTACAACATGAAATTAATTAAAATTTTATTGATAATTTTTCATTCTTGACTGCGCTGAGATTTGAACCCAGGCTTTCACGGACAGGTTGCCCATACTAGTTTCGATTGTAACCACACAATATCGTCGGAGGGGTTTGCCGTTTTACTCACTCGGCTATTGAGGCCGGGCGACGTCAATAGTCAAACATCAATCCTTAAACCAAATGGTATTTCACTTTGGTAGATCGAAATTTGCTTTTGAATGAATGATTATCTATTTTAATTGATTTACATGTTCTTCCTAACTTCTGTTTTTTCGTACTTTTTGTAAAGAATTCTTCTTGAAATCCAAAGTACATTTTTGTTTTTCATGTTTTTGTCTTTTCTTTTTTCTTGTTGACCTTTTTCAGCACAACTTGAAGGACAAATGTATGCATAGCTCGTGCCTTAGCTGTTAACAATATTAGTATTGTGGTTATATTATTGAACTGGTAATGGTTTTTAATCCAAATTAAGATATTTTTAAATTAGCCTTAAGTTCATTGAATTTAATTTAAATTACAAATATCGTTTATTGAAAAAAATATTCACAATTTTTAACATTTTTAGTAATCAATATAATCATTTTGGTAAAAGGTGCAAAATCAACAACTTGTTTGCTTGATATTATAAATTTGGTGATTAGAGACAATTTTGAATTTTTTCTGTGTACCCATCCGACAGGAAATTTCAAAGAAAAATTGCGTTTACAAATTGTTTCATTTAGTAAATCGTAAGTAAATTGTAAGTTTCATTTTGGGGCACAATAGTTCCAAATAAATTTTTTTATTAAAATTGAAAAAAAAAATATTTTGTTTGGTAGACCCAGTAAATTCCCACGGGCCAGAAATAAAACATGACTTTCGAGATTTGCAATTAACAAAAAAGGGTCACTTTGTTTTTTTGTATATATTATTAAAAAAATAATGGTATTTTATAACTGTACAAAAGTTATTAAGCAGATTATGAATACCCTAATAAGTGGAGAAAAACTTAGATCCCAAAGTGTTGTTCAAAGAAGGTGTCCGATCTTTTTTTAAATCATACTATGCCATTTGTCAAAGATTTTATTCAAAGGTAAACCTTCATTCAGTTGATTACAGTCAAAGGGAACGTTGCGTAAAAATTCCTTATAAACCAAAAACGACAATTAGGTCGCTAAACAAGTTTGAAAATTGCCACGTTTGGCGAGAAATCGCCACATCTGACAGCCCTGGAGCCAAAGCCTACTGACCATTTCAAGCGTCGTCAATACGCCGAATGGTTGGTCTAGCAGGCACGAGTGAATGGTAACTCTATAAAGGAAATTATCTTCGTCGACGAGGCACATTTTGACCTCAGTGGACCCGTTAACAAGCAGAACTGCCGCATTTGGGCAAACGAGAATAAACGAGTGGTTGTTCAAAAGCCGATGCATTCACAAAGAGTGACTGTTGAGTATGTTTTATGGGCTGGCTGCGTCATCGGGCCCTACTTCTTCGAAAATAAGGCCGGCCAAGCAATTACCGTGAATGGTGCTCGCAACGCGAGTTGATAACGGACTTCTTGTGGCTAAAAATTAAGGATATGGACCTGGACGATATGTGGTTCTAACAGGATGGTATCACTTGTCACACAGCCAACGAAACAATTGCTTTTTTGCGTGAGGTATATAGTGGCCGTGTTATCTCACGTCGTGGCGATGTTTATTGGCCGCCACGATTATGTGATTTGACCCCGTTGGACGTCTTTCTTTGGGGATATTTAAATGAAAAAGTGTATGTCAATAAGCCAAGAACAATTAAAGAGCTCTAGGATGAGATAATTCGGCACATTAATGACATTGAACCTCAATTATGTCTCAGAGTCATTGAAAATATTATAGTACATTTCGATAATTCAGACCTTTCTGACGTTGACGATGAAGAAGAAGAAAATGCTGCTCTGGGGACGTTACTGGAAACTTTTTTTCACCAGTCGGCTTTTGATTTTGTAAGCGGAACGTAGTGAAGGCCCGTTTGAATGGGTTTGTTTGTGGATGCCTTAGAGGCTGAGGGAGGAACAGCAGAGGGCATAGAATCATTCTTAGCATGCTCCCTTTGAACAGGCTGTGGCACGTGGGAAATTGGTTTTTCGGCAGACTTAGTCTGTACCATTTAGCCAACACCCAAGGAAGGGGTGTTTATAGGTTTTTCTACCGTCCGGAGCTGGGAAGCCTTAGAGGTACCTGATTTCAAAGAACCCTGTACCAAGCTTTACGACTGCCTGAAGGCTAAGCCTATATGTATTTATGCGCACTAGTAGGAGACTGTCTAGCAGAACTTGGCGCTAGCACTTTGCTAGGCGAAATCTCAGTAGCTGTCAACATACAACAGCCTAATACCGATGCTGTAGTAGTTGAATATCCGGTGAATATGAAACCCTTTACCGGATATATAGCGCATGAGTTTTCGGACATTCGGGGTTTGAAAGGGGGGCGAAAGGTTAGCTGCGCGGCTCCCTTGGAGACTGACGCACACCATCAGCCACTCAATATGAGAACAGACGCTGGTATCTTTGATTGCGGACAGGCATCATTCAGAAGGTTAAATAGTTGACCACTGACAGCCAGCGGACGCATTGTAGTTAGCCGCTCAAACTAGGAGAAACAGACTCTAATAGACAGGGGGGCTCGTTCTTGCTTCGTACTCGGTTAAGGCCCTTCTGGCATGGGAGGCCCTGTCGGTCTTGACTTACGTCACTACTGCTAGCATGACTCTAAAAGTCCATGTACTTTAGACTTCGCATCGCGACAAGATGATTACAAGATGATTTTTGATAAAACAAAATCTTGTATACATCTTTCTGGTTATAAAATGTTTGAAATTTCATTAAAAATTTTTATTTACTGCCAGGCCAACAATGTCAACAAGAACATTTCTTTCGCATTTTTATATTGAAAACAATAATAAAAAATTTAAATTTTATTTTGTTTTCAATATAAATATAAGAAAAAAATGTTCTTGTCGACATTGTGGGCCAGGCAGTTAATATTTCTTCTTTTTTCCTTTAAAAACATTCTATGCCATATGGCATGATGCTCAAAAAATTCCAAAAATATGTACCAAAAGGGTAAAAGCGATAAGCTGACTTTAATAGACATCCCTCTAATTGACAATAACATCTTATTTGCTCTAATTTTTTAAGATAACAAAGACTAATGATTCTTTTGACCTATAAAAATGATTAAGGATACTGATTTAGGATTCTTTTGCCTATTGATATTGCCATTAAGACATAACTGAGTATCGTCATTGATAAAAAACAATTAATCACCCATATCGTGAAAAACCACTAAACAAGTTGTTCCATTTTCCCTAACAAATGTATGGGGAAATGCAAAATTTCGAGGGTAATTTTATTCAGAATAAGCGATTTTAAAAATAATGTTTCATTGCTATTATTGTGTAAGTCTTTCCATGATGTAGTAGTTATTCAAATTAAGCAAAATTTAATAAAATTTGACATGTAACGCGATATCAATAAAAAACATTTTTATTGAAAACTGATGCATGCACATTAGGGTTATAATTTTTCAATCTTTTTTTCAAATATCAGCTCTTCTAAGGTACAATCGTGTAGGGAAAAATATTAAGAATTGCATTTATAGTTGTTCGCTATCGTTAAAAAAAACTATACACAATGAACTATGAACTTTTTAATTTTAAGATTTTTTTTTACTGAAATTATATAATTTTTAATCCAAATTTCGATATTTTAATAAGGCTTATTTTCATTGCATTTAATTTGCATTAAATTATTTTTATGAAAAAAGGAATTTTACAACATGAAATGAATTAAAATTTATGGATAATTTTTCATTCTTGACTGAGCTGGGAATCGAACGCAGGTTTTCACGGACAGGTTGCCCTGACTAGTTTCGATTGTAACCACACAATCTCTTCAGAGGGGTTTGCTGTTTAACACTCACCGCCATTGGCGACAAATAACGTCAATAGTCAAACATCAGCTTATAAACCAAATTGGTAGATCGAAATTAGTTTTTGAATGATTACCTATTTTAATTGATTTACATGTTCTTCCTAACTTCTTTTTTTCGTACTTTTTGTCAAGAATTCTTCTTAAAATCCAAAGTACATTTTTTTGTTGTTCATGTTTTTGTCTTTCTTTTTCTTGTTGACCTTTTTCAGCACAACTTGTAATGATATTATATAATATTTATTAAATATTCGTATTAATTCGAAAGTGTATTCCAAGACAAATTACAATTCATAAAGTTTTCATACTTTAATAGTCTGATTCCTTTAATATTTTCCAGGAATATTTTCTAAGCACTAGCAGAATTTTTGGTTTTTCTTTTTGGTATTTCTGTTATGAGGCTTCCTTTAGCTATCCTTTGGCTAGCAACAGAAATATACTAACATAAATTTTAATAGAACATAGAAAATATTCCTGGAAAATATTGAAGGAATTAAACTATTAAAGTATGAAAGAGTAAATTTTAATTTGACTTAGAATGATTACACATTGGAATTAATATGAAAATTTTTAATGAATATTTTACTCAACATGAGAACTAAAATTCCCAGATTCTATTTGATATAATATTTATGTGAAAATACTTTGCTTTTCGTGGCATTTTGTTACATGATTTGCAGTTAAATATACATCTTTATAAACATTTTTCAAAATTAAAATATTACCTCTAATTAGCAATGCCAGGTGGAATTCAAGAGCAATATTTGCTATTTTGTCCTATATTCTTTTCCAAATTAAATTTTAGAACCTATGTGGGTAATTCCATTTAAAATCGAACAAAAGTGGAACACGACCCCCTTTTATCAAAGAAAAAAAAATATTTTTTATTCAAAATATCATAATTTCGCCGAATTAGCCGAATGTGTTAAGATTATTTTTTCAATACTTCAAAAACTACTTTACATACGAAGATGTTTTGTATGTAATTTAAAAAAGAATACTTGGGGCTACAAACAGTATATTGAAAAATTTTCTGAGAAACTCGAAGAACTAAACACATTGCCTGCTTTTCATTTCTTGTAAGTAAATTGCTTCCGAGCGAGGCCGGTGCGGTCAACTAGTATGCTAAAAACTCATTTAATTTCTTGGAGACGTAACGTGACAAAAAGTGTTCTTTCCTTTGAAAGTGCCCACATTGAGCTCCAACAAAAAATTCAACAAATAACCAAATGCAATTTTATCAATGTCGTTACTTTTTTTAAACAACTTAAATCGAACAAATCAGATTTAATAAATAATTATCGCTTCAAATTACAATATTAAAGGTGTTATGATACTTGCTATTTTTTGTATTTTTTCTATATTGGATAACAGTGCAAATATATTTGCATAGGAAAACTAACTAAGTGTAAAGAGTTTGATTATACCATAAAAAATCTTGAAATGTCAAAAAAATATACGTGTGTTATCGATAAATAATCTTAAACTGTCAAAAAAAATATAAAAATTTGTAACTTAAAATTGACATTTCCAGATTAAATGTTAGCACTGCTGCTAACTTTTTTAGTTTTTGATCGAAAGTAGCGGGTTTTAACTTTTTTTTGCGATTTATAGCTTTTTTTGACGGTTTTGTGGGAACAACACGTGGGCAATATTGTTTGTTTTGTTTACATTTTATATTGTATTGTATTTCTTGTTCTTTCTCGCATTTGTTGTTTCATTCAGTCAATCCTAAAAAAAATCCAATACAAAAAATAGCAAGTATCATAACACCTTAAGGATTTATATTGAGATTATTTTTTTAAAGGTTGCGAAAGAAAAAAATCATATATTAAAAGAGAGAAAAAACACCTCCATCAAAGGTTCAGGATTTTTATCGAACAGTAAAAAAACAAGTTTTTGACTTAGTCCATTTTTATAATTTAATATTTTGCAGATATTACATTTTTTAAAGAAAAAAATCATCTTCGTATGTAAAGTAGTTTTCGAGATATTGAAAAAATAAACTTCACACATTCGGCTAAATCGGCAAAAATATACCATTTTAAATATGACATAACTTTTGAAAAAAGTTTTTAGATTTTTTCATTAGTATATATTCTTTATATGATGAAAGGAACCTTCTCACCAAATTTCATTTAAAGCGAAAGGGGTCGGGTTCCACTCTTGGTCGATTTGTCGTGGAATTACTGGAGTATCCAATTATTTGACTTTTGGTTTTGTTCGAGTTAGGAATTAATCGATTTTCGAATTTTAATTTTGCTCGATTAATGGAATAAGAGTTTTAATATGTTCGAGTAATTCGAATAACTCGAATAATTCAAATAATTGTATCCAATGGGAAAAACGCACGGAAGAAAAAAAAACAGTAAAATAAAAATATAGTTAAACAGTAAATAATAAAATAACAATTCATTTATACTACGCACGCAGTTCTAAAACTTTTAAATAAAATAAATAATTAAAAAATCAAAAACCCTGCCGCATAACATACAGTTTTTAATACGCTAAAGACACCGAAACAGGATTCAAGAAAAAATAAAACTATAAACAAAGTAAACACTTCTTCGATTGAATAGACTATAAAATGATCTGAAAGCATTTGCTCCAGCAGCAAATGGGGTGAATTAATTTTATTTCAGAGAATTTGCAATTATGCCCCGCCTACCATACTTAATACGGGAATTTAACACAGGCTTTCA
Source organism: Pollenia amentaria (assembly GCA_943735925.1). Lineage (NCBI taxonomy): Eukaryota > Metazoa > Arthropoda > Insecta > Diptera > Polleniidae > Pollenia > Pollenia amentaria. The sequence continues at coordinate 166,299,089 of OX031009.1, forward strand.
TCTCATATTTTTATAAATTATTTTTAAATTATTTATTTTTTTTTAGACTTTTTATCGCGTAATTTTTATGAGAGGTCTAGCGTATATAAACAAATTTATTATTCGTAATTCAATTCAACTAAGTTATTATTCCTAAAAATGAATTCAAATTAAAATCAATGGAGATTCTCAGATAATTTTTTATACACCGTATTATTATTGATTTAAGATAAGTTTTGGGTAGAATAAGAACTCAAAGCATGAAGAAACTTTTTAAACTGGATCGTTTTCAAAGTTTGTACTATTTCAATTTTACTCATATGTATTCGATTTACCGGACATGGCTGATAACTTTATTTTTCTTCATTTTAAAGCTCTACTCTATAGGTTTGGTAATTTCTTTCTTTGACGAATTGTGATTTCGTTTTCAACAACCTATCTAAGGACACTTCAGGTTTTAAGACGAATTTAACAATACCTTAAATGTCAAAATTCATCCAGCTGTTTGGGATGGCCATAAGGAAGGTCTGATAAAAACAGGTATCCCATAAAAGATTTTGTTACAATGAATGTCAAACTCAATATGCAAAAGCAATATTTTAATACGAAAATTCTTACGTATGGGATTAGTAGGTAATCGTTTATTACATGATTTGTCTCACACACACCTACATCTAAAAAGGGACTAAAATATATTCAGAAGTGCGAGTAATACAATAGATACAGCATATAAGAACATCTTATTTAGTTGTTATGTTTTTTATTAGTTAGAAATCTAAAAAAAAAATATTTTTATATCAAAAAAGTAGAGTTTTTAAAAAATTAGTTTTAATCGATTAATTGACATAAATTGTTCGAGTTATTCGTTGTTTGAAATTGGCTGTTTCAATTATTCGATCAAATAATGGCGAAAATTTTCTTCGATTAATCGAACAACGATTAATTGAGTGGATACTCTAGGAATTACCCATATCGTCGGTTGATAATTTAAATGTCGTATGTGGATTTTTTGCGGTTTTGAGTTAAAATCGATTCCTTAAGTTTTGACTTAAGTACTAAAAATAAAAATATTTGTGTTTTTCTTTATTTAACACATAACAAAAGATGTTATACTACCTAACAAATAATGCATAAGCCCAATTTTATTCGTATTTTGGCTATAAAGTGACTACATTTAAGACAAAAGAACATTAAAAGTGCTCTCTTGTAAAATTTGTTAAATTTTAGTTAGGTCGATTAGTTAAAACAGTGATGATATATGGGCAGAACGTGCAATTGAATAAGTGAAAAACATATATCCACTTTGTAAAACTTTTAATACCCAGTCATAACCATATATTGTTATAATTTTAGTATACAGTTATTTAAAAAAGTTAAAAAAATTTATGAAATACATGATAGAAATCGCTTTTGGGGCGTGTAGTTTTTTCACTAAAAATATGCTTTTTATTATCAAAACAATATTGACCGTAAGATAGATCCTTGGGATAATGACGTCCAAAAAAGTTATTACACTAATGTAATGGGTGATTCAAGTAGAGATACTTTTTTCAATAGCCTTTTTTTGACAGATCACGTGTGAGTCGTGTCATGCTGTCATGATATTTTTGTTCAGTATTGTTTGACATTTCATAATGGAAGGACTTACGCCTGAACAACGTTTACAAATGGTTCAACTTTATTACGAAAATTCACGTTCTGTGAGGAATGTGTTTCATGCTTTTCGCACAACGTATGGTCAGCATAATCGGCCTACTGAGCATTCGATTCGCAACACCATCAGCCATTTTGAGAACCAGCATTCATTATTGGTTAATATTCAACCGACCACGTCCAGCACGCTGTGAAGAAAATATAGCGGCCGTAGCTGAGAGTGAACACGAATACCATGGAGTGTCGATTCGGCGCCGTTCGCAGCAACTCGGACTGACGTATGGAACGACTTGGCGCATTTTACCTCGAGATCTTAAATTGAAAGGGTACAAAATACAGCTTATGCAATAACTGAAGCCGCTCGACCTTAACAAGCGACATCGCTTCGCTCTATGGGCTCTTGAAAAGTACCAAGAAGATCCGACGTTTTCGAGGCAAATTTTGTTCAGAGATGAGGCTCATTTCTGGCTCAATGGGTATGTTAACAATCAAAATTGCCGCATTTGGGACGAAGAGCAACCTGAAGAGATTCAAGAACTGCCACTTTATCTAGACAAAACAAATGTGGTTTGTGGGCCGGTGAATTCATCGGTCCATATTTCTTTAAAAATGATGCCAGTGCGAACGTAATCGTCAATGGCGACCGTTATTGTGCCATGATATCCGACTATTTGATGCCTGAATTCGAAGCTCGTGATCTCAGCGACATTTGGTTTCAGCAAGGCGGCGCCACTTGCCACACATCGCATCAATCAATGGATTAATTGAGAGAACACTTCGGTGAGCACATAATTTCACGTTTTGGGCCGGTCGATTAGCCACCAAGATCATGTGATATCACACCGTTAGACTTTTTCCTGTGGAAATATGTAAAGTCTAAAGTGTATGCGGACAAACCCGCTTCGATTCAGGCCTTGGAGATAAACATCACGCGTGTCATTCGCCAGTCGAAATGCTCCAACGAGTCATAGTAAATTGGACTCAACGGATGGACCATCTGCTACGTAGCAACGGCCAACATTTAATAGACATAATCTTCAAAAAATAAATGTCAAAGAATGTTCTTCCAAATGATAATACACATTCCCCATTAAATTTGAATTTTCTGTGGTTTTTTCTTTAAAAAAGTAGGGAACCTCGAAATGTTAAAACTCAAATTTTCAAGCACCTTAGAATTCTAGAGTTGAGTATATAAGATATTTGTACGAAATTTTTATACAATATGATGAAACGATATGGCGATTAACAGCACATTATTTGCTAGTATGCGGCCCTACGTTTCACTGGGAATTAAAGAATTAAATACATTCATTATCTCAAAAATCAGGCTTTTTGAGTTATGACTATATTGCAGCAAAGGCTCGATATGTATGTATGTACATATGTATGTACATACTATGTATTTGGTTAGTTATTTTATCTCTACATTCTATTGACAAACCATCCCCTTTAGCATAATTTTAAAAGAAATAAAGATAAATGATTCTATCGCGCTTAAAAAAAAACAGCAAACATTGATTTGGGGTAATTTTGCTTGTTGACAGTGTCGTTCATCATCGAAAAAAATAAAAAAAATAAATATTTCCATAATAATTTTTGACAAATATCACAAATTTAGTAATTTTTTTTTTTTTGAGAAAGTAGAACATTTGCATTTTAAGGACCCACCCTCTTTCTTTAGAGTTCTAAGCAAACGCTTTGTAATATCTACAGAAATTTACATTTTGGTCGGATATATGTACATAATTACAATTCATGGATATTGAAAAAGTTCATCAGAGAACTAAAAAAGTTATTTATAGTGTGTTTGTTTCAGAGACTGAGAATTATCTTCTATGGCAGCTGATTTGAAAAATCTCCCTTGTTATAAGGTTAGTTTGGTTTAGCAATGCATCATGAATACACTCACTCTAGAGCAACGTTTGCAAATTATTCAAATTTATTCTGAAAATCCTGATTTAAATTTAATGGCTTTATCAATTAACAGAATTGTTGAAATTGGGGCGATGATAAGCCTCAAGCCATTGGCGAAACACTATTTCTTCCAGAAAAATACTACGTTTTTTGGTCACTGGAATCATTTGTCCATATGGCAGTAACGATAATCAGAGCATTACAGTTAACTGTGAACAGTATAAGGATATGCTTAGTCGTCGCACACAGGGATACTTTGCTAATCTAGCCGGACATTAATTTTTGTTTTAGATTATATTGCTTCTTAAAAGTTATTGAGTGCCCCTTGAGAAATAAATGCTATGGTCATAGGCAGGCAAAGCTCAAAAATAAACACCACCAAGGAGGAAAAAGTTCCCCCTAGAAGAACTAATCCAACCTCTGTAAAATTAATTTTTTTTTTAAAGATTTCTTATACTTTTGTTTAGCAAATGCAACTTTTAACGTCGCACAGTGGCGCAAGTAGAGCAAGCGAGGTTGCAAAAATCAAAATTTTCATGAATGCCGACGAAGTTTTGAATAAACCCATGTTATAGGAAACTTTTCAACGATTTCAAATATGCCACTCTTAATAATATCACATTTTTAGTTTAGAAGATATAACCGTTCAAAGTTGACCGACTTTCGGTTTTCAAAAAAACACACAATTTTTAGTCAATTTGTTGCGATTTCAGGTGTAATATCACGAAAAATAGGTAACGAATCGCCTTATTTTTTGTTTGTATTGATTGATGTATTTATTAAATGTATAATGATAAAAAAAAATTAACTGTTTGCTTTGTGTTTCTCCTGGTAAATCACTATTTAAAAACTATCCGTTTTTTCACTATTTTTCAACTTTGACGGAAAATAAAAAAAAACTATATTTTTCTATATTTGCCATATTTGCAAAACCTGTTCTTTGATTATTTCTTTACATAATTCAAAAGGTTTTATCTGCCCGTACGTGCCCGTTTGGCTTCTAGAGGTAAAAAAGTTTAAAAAGACATGGTTGCAGAAATTGTATGGCGTCCATCCCTTATATGTTTTGACTGACAGTAGTTTGATCTAATAGTTATTATATTAGCAGGTACGTACCTCACATAAACAATACTTTGGCGTACAAATGGTTAGGAACAATATTGACTTATGGTCCCTACAGGTAGGCACAAATCTTATTTGGACACGTGCATAATATCAAAATTGCATTATTCAGCATAAATCCATATGTATGCAGGGAACAGGTAAATTTGTAGGCATGGTAGCATAAGCCTATATATTGCAAAATAAGCATAATGCCTGGATTAGTCTACGCCTGAAAGTTGGCGCAACAATTACTGAAACCATTTAACAATTTAAGTACTGAAAACATGGCGTTGTACAATTTAAAATTATTTGAACTGTTTAGAAAGTCAACCACACCAAAGTTTTTCACGGAAGTGAAAATTCTTCCTGAGAAGTTGACATTGATCAGCAAATGAGGCTGCGATGGATCATCCGGACAAAGCGTTTATAAGCAAAGGATATCTCCCGATGACGCTACAATATCGGACGGAAATATGTTTATGGCATCTGTTGTTCCTTTACGTCTAAAATCGGATGATTCCCTACACTGGAAAAATCCACGTCCGTCATCAGTGCATTATTGCCGACCAATAATGTATCAGTTTGCAAGGGAATCGGCAGAACTCATAAGGACTACGGTGAAGGACATTAAAGAACAAATAAGCAAGATTAAGCCTACAAAGCTGCAAATTGGAGAAGGAAAATATATTGAATGCAATTACGAGTTCCACCTGACCATGGTTGACGGAAAAGTCGTAAACGAACTGACAGGAACAACCTCAACAATGTCATGCCCGATTTGCAAAAAGAGTCAGAAGAACTTTTTTCAATTCAATTCAATTTATTTCATATATAATATGTTACATCTCAATTTTATATAATTAGTTGTAAAGAGTTTAAGATTAGTATCTTTTTCTGCTTAATTATAACATATTTCAATTAGTTATCATATACATAGACAGAATTATATTGGAGGTAAAAATTTAGCAAAAACCTATTTAAACCCCTTTTTTCGTTTTATTTTTATATTTTTTTTATCGATTTTATATTATTATTTGTCAGAAGAACTTTGGTAATTTAAACGATTCTACAAATGAGGAGAATTACGAATATGGAATGTCACCATTGCACGCAAGGATAAGGTGTATGGAATTCTTGCTAAAACTGGCATATACCCTACCACAAGAGGAAGAAAACTTCGATGAAAATACATCAATAAAGGATAAGGAAAAGATCAGAAAGAAGCAAATACAGGATGCTTTTTTTAAACAAGTTGGACTAAAAGTAGACTGTCCCAAGCACGGATACGGTAACTCAAACGATGGAAACACTTCTAGGAGATTTTTTGAAAATGATGAGGCAGTAACTAGAATCATTGGAATTGACAATCAAATCGTGAAAAGATTGGGAACGATCTTGGATGTTTTAAACTGCAAAGAAAATGTCAATTCTACAAAATATGGAGAATATGCGTCGAAAACTGCATCTCTTTTAGCAGAAATGTATCCACAGAAGAAGTTGACCCCGACCGTCCATAAAATATTGGCGCATGGTAAAGATATAATTGAGTACCAGTCTTTGCCAATTGGAGAGCTTTCTGAAGAAGCACAGGAGTCTCTTAACAAATTTTATAAAAAATATAGATTGCAGAACACATTCAAAGCATCAAGGGTGAGGCAAAATGAGGACCTCTTCAACATGTTGGCAGCATCTTCCGATCCACTTATTTCTTCCCTGCGGCATGTGAAGTCACGAATAGAGTTACAAAATAATTATAGTTTAGAAATGGTTAGTCTTTTAGATATACCTTCTCTTACGAATTGTGATGAATATTTTACAGAAAATTGAAAAAATAAATTTAAAAAAAAAAATAATTTTTTTTTTAATTTGTTGGGTAATAATTTAAAACATAAAACCCTTAAGAAAAAAAATAAAAACAATCTAAAAATGTAAAAAAAATTTTTTTTAGTTACCATAAAATTGATTTTTCTACTAATTTTAACTTTGATAACCCATAAGTAGGCCCCTACAAAGCGTAGCACCCTTTCCAAACGCTCATTTCATAGGCTGAACAGTTATCTATCATATGCTGTTTAAACTGTTCAATTATCTTATTCGGTTCAAAAGATATGATTTTTGCAACGAAAAAACTCAAATGGCGCCACTGTGCGTCGGTGAGAATTAAAAAACTTAAAATTTGACCCAGGAGATCGTAAAATTACACTTTTTATCCATGCCCCCTTTTGTAGGCGCTTACATAAAATAATATTTAAAAAAAATAGATTACTAACGTCTTAATACGAATTACTTTTTTGAACTTTTATGGGCAGGGGAGGTTTTCCTCCGAACCCACCCTCCGGAACGACCTTTTAAAAAAATGTTTTTTTTTTATTTTTGGCTAGTTTATACAAAATATTAACTTTTAAGCTTTTATGTGACTTTCATGTATTTCATAGTATTTAATTTGTCTGTTGTTTAATTTATTCGTGATTATAACTTAGTTAAAATAGTAACAATAAATTTTATTTAAAATAATAACAACTAATTTATTTAAATAACTTCTCTTTTGCACTAAGATGATGATGCTGCTACAAATATAGAAAGAGCATTTAGAGTGGTTAGCTGTTTTACTTTATCCTCTTGTGAAGTTTTGTCTTTTTTTTAACTTTGTAGGTCTTATCGGAGGAGACACAATTTCTTTAAACAGACCTGAGGCATCTTTTTTCCACACGTTTGTAATTGTGTTTGGACAGCATGCATCAATAACTCACCATCACATTGAGTTCGCAAGATTTCAGTTTTTCTTCTCTTACTATCTTCGGTCAATTCAGCGAACGGCTTTTGTAGTCGTTATAAAGGCGAACTACGAAATATATAGGTATTGTTACTGTTCCTTCCAGCCATTTAGCAGGCATGCTTAATAATTGGTCCTTTTTTGTGCTGAGTGCCAAAATATTTGAAATTCTTTAAGCACAGATTTACTACTGATATGTCACTCACTCCTTGAAATTTTTTTGATATTTCGCACAATTTCCTAACTTGAAATTGTAATTTCTCTTCAACAAGTCTACTATTTGGAATAACTCTAATCTCGTATACACTTTTTCCATTTTACGCTCGAAGCTTGATGCAATAACCACAATGTATAGTAAAAACAAACTAAGTACCTGTAGCCCACATTTGATCTTTTACATATTATTTTTGTTGTTAATAATTTTTAAAGTTATGCAAAACAGATACATTTATTTTACTCCGAAAAATAATGTCATTTAGCTGCCGCACAGGTGGTTAAAAATCGTTACTTTCTGTTTCGCACATTCCTTTTTTACACAGGTAGTATTCGGTCCTAATCATCTAAGCCCAACGTAACGCCAAAGAATTACATTTAAAGCACAAACAAAGTCATAAATATTTTGTAATTTTGTTGTTACTTTCTACAGAAATTCACATTGCTTTTTAAAATTTCAAACGCTGCATAGCTTGTGGCGTTGAAAATTTTAAAACGGTACATGAATTTCTGTAGAAAGCAATAAGAGCAGCAAGAGTTTTTTATGTAAAAATATCTCATATAGTACCCATAGAGTATGGTGACTCGAAAAAGCGTTCTCAATTTTTTAGTTCATCCCTCACACATACGGGTCCTGTGTGAATTCAACACACATAAAAACAACATTTTAAATTATAATATTTTACATTTTTCACAATATAACCTTTTTTTTATTTAATGACACAAACACATAATTAATAATTTTTTCCAACACATTTTGCTTATTTGCTTTTTCAAAATGTTATTATTTTTCACAAACTATAAATTTTTAAATTAATTTTTTTGACACTAATTTTTTCTGTTGTTAATATTATTCAAGCGGGCAGAATAGTATTTTGTCGTACGAAAAAAATATTCACAACCTTTAATTATTTAAATATCATTCGATATTGCAGAATAAAATTAATGAAATATTGTTTTTAAAAGTTTATAAATTCAGACGGCATAAAATAATTGAAAAATTTTACGAATTAAGAAAATTTTATCGTAGAAAAATTTGGTTTGCCACATTCTTACGATTTTATACAACTATCCCAACAAAAACTTACATTGAAAAGTAATAAGTTAAAAAACTAATATAACTACTATTCACTACTTATACATTGGCATTTTAACTCATTATTTTAACATGGTGATGTCATTGGAGGCAAGTGCTTACCAACCTCGCTTACAAATAGGGAGTTAAATAAGTCATTACCACATTCGCTTACAAATAGGGAGTTTAATAAGTCATTACTACGTTCGCTTAAAAATAGTAACTTTACATTGGTATCAACAAAACTGAATTTGTCAACCAAATTGTGTTTTTAATTTAATTTACTTTCTAATTTGACTATCCTGCATTTAGTACATCAATTAAGTATTTAAATTATTCATATTCAATTCTATTACAAATAGTTCTTCATTTATAAGAAATAAAAAAAGCAAACTGTAAGAACAAGTATGTATTTAAAATCAATTTGTATTAGATTTAAATAAATAAATAAATTAAATACATTTTAATATGAATTAATTATAAATTTCGTTAATCAGCTAATAAACAAGTGCTTATGTGTCAGATTATATGTCGGTCATTACTAAACTACTTCTATATAATGCAGATGGTATTGAAAAGTAAGTTGTTCAGTAATTGCAAGTCATTACCAAGTTTTTGCTGGGATGTTAAGGGGTAAAAATAGTTTTAAGCACCAATACATTTAAAAAAAATCTTACTTATACAAACATCCACTAGGTATCTTGACAATTGAGGTAGGTACCTGTCAAAGAGTCGGCATACTAAATGTATACTATGGTATCCATGTTCTGTAACTTTGGTGAGAGCTTCTCGCAGCGAAAATATGTGAAACTAAATATTTTATCGTTTATCGATGTAATATTTAGTTTCATGACTGTAACTCATGTCGAAAACTATAAAAAGCGATTATGTTGAGAACGCCAATCACACGAATCGTTGACGGCGACCAAAATTTACTTAAATTATTTTTTAATATATGATGTATATTTGTAATAAAACATAAATTTTTATAACACGTTGAAAAAGAAATTTTGCATGGTGTCGGGAAATATAGAAACATGGTTTAAAGGATCGTTTGGGTTTTTCTTCTGCACATAATAATATGGTTGAGCCAATAATTTTCTAAAAAGATTATGTTTGAACATATATTGTTGGTTAAGACGTATTTGATACAATCATAACCACAAACATTAATAATAGCTTGCGATTGTATCAATCATGTTTTTTCTTTGCGTGTAGCAGTTTGGTCATCTATTGTTATACATTTTGGAATGTCACAGTTTGTTAGACTATAAATCACTTTGTCAAATTCCATGAAGATCGGCCCATAATTTACTGTAGGTCCTATAAAAAGGCTACTCCTAAAATATTCTGACTGTCAGTGGAGGGTATCCAAGATTCGGCACAGCTGAATATAACACTCTAACTTTTATTACTCTTCTTTGAAATTAAATCTGACTAAGTGCCAAAAAACAATGGTCAATATGGTAAAATATATCTGTGCAATGTAAATCTGCTATAATTATCTTAGAAAGAGATTTTAAGTCTTTCGGTTTACTAAAGTGTAGGTCTAGAAGTAATATTTTTATGCGCTACAAACTTCAGCACAAACGCTGAACACCCTCTCCCGCTTATGCTGGTGTAGGGTATCAATACAAATAGCGTGTTTTTATCTGTTAGACCCTTCCTTCATATCATGTTTCTATCACACAAATCTTTGACGGCGACCAAAATTTACTAATATTAAAAAATTTCAACGACGGCGGCGAAAATACAGCCGTCGACTATACCAAATAATGCAAAAGTCGACTTTAGTGTTTGTTGTTTACAAAATAGCTGTGAAAACATTCCTATAATTTTCAAAATGTTAAAAGTAAAATAATTAAACAATGAAAAAATCAGACAAGAACAAAATACTTACTAACCTCTTACGTGTTATTATTATTCATTGCATTTTTCATTTTTAGTATATATTTTTTTTATAAATTAATTTAAATCGTGAGTATATTTGAGAGTTCAAAGCGGGCACTTTCTCACAAAAATTTTACACTTTTTCTGTTAATAGAAAAGTTACGTCTATACGTGACAGCTTTTACTCGCCAAAAATGTTACAGACACAGTTGAGTGAGAAAAACAATTGTTTGTTTTAATTTATGGCATTTTTGTCTCATTTCTCTCATTACAATCGAAAAGTTTCTCGATGCGGTAGTTACAGAACATAAGCACAGTTTTTACAAAACAAACTTTTATAACTCGAACTCAACACCACCCGGTTGAAAAATCTTCTTTGAGATATCGCTATGTCGGTTTGTTTTGTTGAAAATGTATTAGAAGTAAAATTTTCATGTATAAAAAACGCTTGCCGTTCTTATTTAAGTCGCTCAGTATAAAGATTTAATTAGAAAATGTTCTTGAGAAGTCTACTGAAATGTGTATAAACAAAATGTTAATAATAATAAAAAATAGCCCATTCTATGTCTCACAATTCTTCGTGTGTTCTAAATCTGTTCTTTTTGTTTTTTTTTTTTTTATAAATTATCTTTTCCCATCCTTAAAATACTTAGAAAAACAAAACTAACTTCTTCATCCTTAAAACATTCTGATGTTCAAATGTCATATTGACATTTAAAATTTTAAGCAATTTATCTCTGGTAATATGTCAGCTACAGTAGACGCTCCTTTTTAGGGGAGGATACCTTAACTTTTTCCTGTTGTGATTCTATTCCCCCATTTTGCTTTTGTTTACAAAACGAAAAACTTAAAATGTTGTTTCTAAAACCATTATAAATCATTTTAAAACAACGTTGAATAAAAAAGGAAGTAAACAAAAGTTCAACGGAAATGAAAATTCCATGCTTCGGGTTTTTGTGTTTGTTTTTTTTTTTTTTTGTTTTTTTAACAGTTTTTTTATTTTGTTTTATTATTTTGCGCTTGAGGCTACGTTGATTGACTGAGAACAAGTTGAAAAATATAGTTGGGCCAACCCGACCATACATTTTACACCAATTAAAAGTATAGATATAATGATGATAAGTGGATTCTGTATCAGTTATACAATCAAAACGTGACGTTTAGGATAATGTTATTGTTATGAGACTCATTTTTGATAAAGTCATTTTAAAAAAGGACTCCTAATGAACATGGATCAAAAAGATCTTGTCATGACAAAGAGCCATTAAAAGTAATTTAAGCCCGATTTTAATCGGCTACCAATATTTTGAAGATATAAAAATGATTTTCGTATAATGGTTTTCGGAAGTTTTCGGAAGGAGCTTTGTATGAGGGCTTCGAACGAACGTGAAAAGGCAAAAGGACATCTTGGCAACAATAATATTAAACTATGGCCGACGAATCAACGCAAATAAGATAAAATGTTATACCAAATGAAAGTCCAATTTTTACACTCAACACCGCGCCAGTACAAACTATTCATCTATTACCCCATAAATTATCGGGAATGTTCTACAAAACGAAATGAAGTGGAATTGAAATCTAGCGAAATTTTGATTTCCATTATCTTCAAAACGACAGCAGTTTTTCCTGTTTTTAAGAGTTGTTCTCGTAAAAATAATTGGTACTTAAAGTATGAAGTACACAAAAAGGAATATTTTTATGAACATTCTTTACAGGCTCGCTTTCAAAATTTGTTCGAATTTAAATCCACTTCATTTCGATTTAGAGAACATGCCCGTATAAAAATTCTGGATGTTTGAGTAATTCCAAGTCGATCTTGCCATGTCCGTCCGTCTGTCTGTCCATCTGTATGGCCATCTGTCTTTCCGTCTGTCTGTGCGGCTATATGTCTGTCTGTGCCCTCACTTCTTAACGATTCAAAATAAAAGACCAATATTGCTGTTAAATTGTTTCTAGTTGTTCTACTAAGCCGCTTGCGGTTGAAATCCCGCAAAATTAGTTCAGTAGGATGAAAGTTATGAATCCAAATGTGGAACAACCACCCTAAAAAATTTATAATTTTATTACAAAAACTGACATAAATAGTAGCAAAATGCACATACTGATAAAAGATTTTGCACAAAATTATTTCTAGGCATATGCCTATAAATCGTACCACAGAATTTAATGAAGATTGATCCATAATTTACTACAGGCCTCATATAAAGCCTACTCTCGAAAAATACTTTAGTGACCCTAAAAACCATAACGACTAACGCTGATGTAATACATTTTAACATGTCACAGTTTTATATGACTAGAAATCACACTGTCAGCTTTCGTGCAGATCGGTCCATAATTTACCATAGGCCCCATATAAAGTCCACTTTAAAAAAAAAAAACTTTACTAAGCGTAAAACCGTCACGAATAACGCTTTTATATAGCAATTTGGTCAGCTATTGTAATACATTTTGGTATGTCACAGTTTTATTAGACTGTAAATCACTTTGTTAAATTTCGTGAAGATCTGCAAATAATTTACTATAGGCCCCATAAAAAGCCTACTCCTGAAATATTCTAACTGTCAGTGGAGGGTATCCAAGATTCGGCACAACTGAATATAGCACTCTTACTTTTATTACTCTTCTTTGAAATAAAATCTGGCTAAGCGATTTTAAGGCTATCGGTTTACTAAAGAGTAGGTCTAGAGGTAATATTTTTATGCGCTACAAACTTCAGCATAAACGCTAAACACCCTCTCCCGTTTATGCTGGTGTAGGGTATCAATACAAATAGCGTGTTTTTCTATTTTAGACTTTTCTTTCATATCATATTTCATATGTGAACATACACAATAGAAATTATATTAAAGTTTAGCAAAACAACTTTGTAGAAAATGTTGTGGTTTATAAAATATAAATAAGTTCTGGAAAAAGACTTCAAAATTAAGGGTGTAAAAAAGAACATATGTGTTAATGGCAAAAACAAAAAAAAACATATGTGAAGATAAGTTAAATGCGTAGCGATATCGATAAGAATGAAATTTAAAATTAAGGAATTTAATAAGAATCTTAATGAAAACTTCTCTTTAAAATTTTCATTTTCTTTTAACATATTTATGGTACATTAGTTTTCTTTGATATTCCACATTAAGGTCGTCATAATCAGAGATATCAAACGCTAAAACAAATGTTAAGCTATTGACATTTTTTACAACACTATGACTGATTGTCTGTTTCGCAATTTCGTAAGTAAATGTTCGGACCTCTACACTGGGAAAGGTAGACAGAGGTTAGGAATAAGTGAAGTAAATGTTCTCATTAAAAATATGTATGGAAAACACTAACTTATGAAAAATTCATGAAAAACAAAACAGGTTTTTAATTTAATTTCATTGTTAATTTTATCGAAATCAAATTCTATGGAAACGGTAATGTTCGAAATTGGGAAACATGCAGTTAATAATAGGGCATTTAGGTAGTTAGTATCCTATAACTACACTGTGCTATACAAGAAATATGAAGGGGTTTCTAAACATTAACTGAAATACAAAGATTACATCAGTAATTTTTTCAATAAATTCGATTAGTCCATTTATTAGCGAAATAACGTTAATATTGACCAAAATATGGTTAATTAAAAGCAAATTATGGTTAATTTTTTCCATATTATGGTTGATGTTTACTATTTACGAAAGAAATAAATAAACCCTTTGAGCATTTGTATTTTACTGAAACTTCATTTTAAAAATTTAACCTTAAGAACGAACTACTTTTACAAATCTTAAAACTAACTAGAACGAATCCATCTACTGGTCGTACACATGCATACCAGCTGTTGATAAGCGCATTTTGTGTTATCACACTGCGTGATAAACACATTTAGGATTTTCCTTATCAACAAAATATGTTTCTTTATTTACATAAAAACCTTAAGACCAAATCTTAAACTAAAACCAAAATAATCTCTTTACTGGTCGCACACATGTGTACCAGCCGCTGATAAGCGTATTTTGTGTTATCACACTGCGTGATAAACACATTTAGGAGTTTGAACAGTTAATTTCGGGAATTTTTTTGTTAATTTTAACCATATTATCTCCTTCATCAAAACGTGACAATATGGTATATTGTTAAAATCCAACAATAGTATGTTGCTCTTAGAATATGGTTACCTCCAATCATATATTTTTTCTGCGTGCGGTATTACAATTTGATACAATTGCTTTTTGGCAGCTATACAAATGATCTCTCAGAATAAGGTGTTCAAACTCAGATTTGAACAATAAATTTGAATCAAAAGTAGAAATCGAAATATGTAAAATATGAATTAAAATTAAAATAAAACCCTGTAAATTTATATATATACATAAATTAAACTATTGCATTTAAAAAAGAAAAGAAATCTTAATGTAATATCAATGAAATAATATTTGAATTTTAACTGAATATAATTATGAACTATGAAATGTAAACTCTAATTAATGTAAATCATATTACAGTTTAAAAACTACTGTATTATAACTAGCTGAATTTGTAAAGGGTAAATGAATTTGTAAACCCTTTTTAGTACTTACGAAATTATTCCAAGCCACTTCGGCTATCTGCGAACCGAAGATATGTTAAATTCTAAAAATAAATTTATGTATCCATCACTTTTCACATAGCAACAGAGCCAACAAGTTCGAATTTAGACCATTACGTAAATCTAAAATATTTAAAATAACTTAACCTAAACCTAAAATACTTAAACTACCTATTTACAATAACTTAATTTAAAACTACCCAAAACCTTATAATAAACCGTGTGTTGGAAAACTTACATCCTCAAGTGTCAACTTATTATTTGTGGCTACGTCGGAAAGCCCGAAACAAAAGGTAAAGCTCAACTTTTCTTATAAATACGCCATAAAAAGCAATACTCTAATATCTCATTTCATTTCTGTTAACTCCAAATCGCTACAATTATAATCACTCAATCGCAACAAAAGATTACTCCATATCTTTAGTACCCTACAGTTCTGGGATCAAACAGAGGCGATTGTTTAAAATTCTTTGTGGAAGCTCAACCAAAGAATTACATAAGGAGACAAAGCATGTGGTGAAGATATGATTTAAATTTAGTACATAAAGAATTTTTGGCAAGGACATAGCCCATTTAAATTGAGGATTGTAGGTACATGATTTCACCTAAGCTTCCATTCAAATGATATCACAGATACGGATGGGCAATATATATCGATTAGGGATGCCAAACGGGAAATCCCGGTTTATTAATCCCGAAAAATCCCGGGATTTATTATTATGAGTCCCGGGATTTTTAACATATTAACTTTAATGTACAAAAATGTTCGTTTTTTTTTTTTGAATTTTTATACTCTATACAAAAATATTTTTAAGAATTATATTCAAGTATATTTTTTATTGCAAATACTTCTTATTTTTGAGTTTAATTTTTGTTTTCGGAACACAGCGAGTATTTAAAATTTTCAATTTTTGCTTGTTATATGACGACCATTTCTGGATTTTTGTATTTTGCTTAATAAAAACCATCATTTTAAGTAGAAACGAAATTTGCAGATTCACATCTCAAGCCTTTTTTACAATTACGTTTAGCAAGTTCAGCTTTGGCCTAAGACATAATACCAAAATAAAAATGATTATTTTTATGCAAAATATAGAAATCAATAAATAATTGTTATATACCAAGCAAAAAATAAAAATTATTCACGATCCAATTAAAGTACATTAAGAAACTAAGGAATAAAAGTTGATATAATTATAACAATTAAGTCGTTATATTTCTGAAATATCTCATATTCCTTCCGGTCCAATAATAATAAAAAATTTGCTTAAAAAACATACGGCAAATAAAAGATTATTTTTTATAAATAAACACTATAACTATAACTACAATTCGTGTTGGAAAAACCCCAGCCAACTGTAGGGGAATGTAAGAAAGAAAAATTGACGGTTTATTGTTGTGTCTTTGTTGAAGCTTTGATATTGTTACATGCAGGACCTGAGTGTTTAAAATTCTTATTCACTTTGTGGTCTTACTTGTATAATATTTTTAGCTTTTCTAAAGTATTTGGAAAAAGTTTCCTGACGAGCTGGCCTAAGCAACCAGCGAAATGCGCATAGAAACTAGCTTCCCACAACAATAAATTTCAGTGTTTTCATTCAAAAATTGGGATTATTAGCACATCATTAATAAATGAACTAATTAATAACTATCTGACGTATTCATAAAAAAAATTATTTAAACACGAAATCTGTTTTAAGAGACATTTGTATAAGCATTTTGTTTTAAAATAAATTTCAAACGTACTTAAATTATTGATTATGAATGTCGCCATCAACCTGGAGGTGTACTGCACTGCAGTCGACAGAGGGTTACACTTTTTGACTCAGCTATCGATCTCGATGAGGGACTATACTTTGCCGTGTTTTAATGTCGTCACAACTTAATTCACATTAAAAATTGAATTGCTGTCAAAACCCCGAAATTAATTGATCTAGAAAAACTAAGAGATACGTATATTTTTTTAAGCTTTTTTCAGAATCTGATCAGTTTTATCATGTGTGAGGCCAGTGTTATAAACATATGTATAAACTAATTTGATTTGTTGTTTTCTTTTTTTAAAATTTGTGTTATGTATATAAAATCTTTTGAAAATTCAAAAAGTGTTGTTTATTTGAAAAAAAAACTCGTATCTTAAAGAAACACATTGATCCCGAATTCCGAAAATCCCGGGACTGATTTTCAAAAATCAATCCCGATTGGCATCCCTAATATCATCGATTTTTAAAAAAAATAATAATCGATATATATCGCCGATATTTAAAATATCCATATATCGATACATCGATATTTATTTACTACTATCGAATTCGATAAATTTAAGAACTCTTTATAATAAAATTAAACATTTTACCCTTTCAACTGCTTACAATACTGTTGTTTTTTTATGAATTATTTTGCCTAATATAAAGAAAGAAAGCGGCCCTTTTCCATTGACATATTCATAGTTTTTTAAGAGATGAGAACAAAATAATAAGAGGGGAAAAATATTCCGGGCAAGCTTTCTAGAATTATGCAAATAATCGCCTTATTAAAAGCAGAAAAAGACTAATGAAAGTTGGAATGTTAATAAAAAAGAAAGCAATATTTTTTTGTTCTTAACTTATATATTGGAAATAAAATATCGCATGTTTACCTGTATAGTATGTGTCACAAGTTTCGTTTACCGGCATTTCATAATCCCATTTAAATTATTCGTTATTTATTTTTTTAATAGATTTCATATGGCAAATAAAAAAGTGGGAATAAATTCACTTTTTTTTTATTAAATTTTATTTAATTGTAGAATTAACTGCCTGTCCCTCAATTTCGAACGAAAACTTCGTTCGCATATCTTACATTAAAACCCAAATTTTAAAATTTGTTTTTGATTTAAATGTAAGTAGCGCTCGCTTTCTACAAATAGGAAGTTCGAATAGAATTGCTTGTAAAATGTTTGTACATATGTAAATATGTATTGACATAGGTAGATATGTTAAGTTTTTAAATTTGGTAATAATTTCAGCTTAATACGTTCGATACATCGATATATCGATATTTTTAATTAATAAATATCAATACTCTTAAAAAATATAGATGCGATACATATCGATATACTTTTTCAATTTTCCAATCCCTTATTACAGAGTTTAATTTTTATTAAAGGAACTAAGTGAAAAAACTCTAAATTTTTTGTCCCGTAACAGATTCGCTTATCAGTAGTTAAATCTTTTTGGAAAGCGGTTATTTTACACTATTTAACTTGTATTTTTTGGTTAACTTTAATATGCCCTAAATTACGAAAGTGAAATACATTCAAGCATTACGAGCTATTATTAGAAAAATATCGATTATAACTAACTTAAACGTTTTGAAATACATACAAAGTAATCGAATGTGTGTGGTGGGTTTTTATCTTTATCAAACTGTGCGATAATCTCCTTCATCAAAACGTGACAATATCTAATTGATTGCTCTTTTTATTACTTACAACAAATATTTATATAAATAATCATAAAACCCAAACAAAAATAAAATTATTTATAGTCTATGCCACTAGAATCGACTACAAATATCTAAAGTCTAACAAAAAGCAAAGAAATTCTTATTTATTTAATTTATTTTTTGCGAATTTATGGTTTATTTTTTTTTTAATCAGAATATGACATGTTTTATTTTCGTTAAACTATTGTTTCTTTATTTCACATTTTTGTCTGTGTTTGACATGAATTTAGAATGATTTTTCTTTGTTAATTTGTGTTTGCTCTGAGAATATTTTTTTATATTTTTGACAGCAAAAAAAAAAAACAAATAAATATTAATTCACAAAATACTAAAGCCTTAAAAGACAGACAAAACAAAAAACCGCAAATATAATTAACCCTGCTGTTAGGTTAAGCCCATTTGGTCCAATTTTTTTACTGTTTCCCTTGTAATTTTTGAACGGTGATATATAATGACTTATATTTAAAGCTCACGTGGTGTTTTTATAAAACAATGTTATAAACAAAAATTCAAGGATCTGACTTAAAACAGGACTGAGAAAAATAAAAAATTACGAATCTTAGGTTAAGGGACCATTTGGTCCATAGTATATTTTCTTTGGTTTTCATTGATTTCTTTACATTTATTTCAAATAAATAAGTATTAATTAGTTTATTTTATAATAATTGTCATTGCACGATGAGCAAAATGTTTTTCGATTGGTTTTGCAAATAAACTTGCTGCAAATGGAGCATTTTATGTCAGACTTAGACTTGCAACAACTACAAATTCCACGCTTTCGAGCTCCTAAATTAGAAGTATCGTTATTATAAGAGGCCACTGGAACTATGCATCGTATTTCAGTCAATAATTGTGCTGAAAACTCTTGTTGAGGTAATCTAGTCCGTTTCATCATATACGTCTTAGCCAGAGAAAGTGCTAGTTGCCGCAAAAACTCTGTTCTCCTGCGATTCCGATCAGCTGGAGCCCATGAAACGTCGATTTCAGAAAATAATATGTACGCATTCAAAGCGGATATATCAAGTATGTTTGCAAATACAATGTTTGGCCATCTATTTGTTTTGCGTTTTGTGCTGTAGGAACCAATCATTTGATCAGCAGTATCAACGCCACCTAAAGAGATGAAGCATTAGAAATTATAGGAGAAGATAACACTAACATACCTTTTGTTGAATTGTAATACGAAACAATCTCTGGTTTTTTCTTCAATCCACTCTCATCAACAGCAGCTGTCTTATGCATTGAACTTATCAATATTGTTGCTTTGTTCTTGTGGCTAATGTATGATACTAATGTCGCAATGTCATTGAATGCAAATGTGGAATGGTACAAAGGAAGTTTTTTGACAGTCAGCAATTTCGGAGGAATGAATGTTTTATTTTTGCGCACTGTTCCCACATATGTAAGTTTTCTTTCCTGAAGTTTTTTTACCAACTCAAAAGTGGAAAAAAATGTCGCCTGTTATATTTTGCCCTTTCAAGCCTTCTGTCAAGTCCAATACAACGCGTTGTCCTTGGTTCTTTTCAGGCTGTGCATTTCTAGGCTTACCAAGGTATGGTTGTATTTTCCATACATAGCCTGACTTAGAATCCACTGATAACCAAAATTTCAAACCATATTTTGCTGGTTTTGAAGGCATAAACTGCCGAAAAGAACATCGGCCCCTGAATGCAACCAGTTGCTCATCAATGGTCACATTTTCGTGGCAATTGTAAAACATTGGAAGAAGTTGTTGCCAACGGTCCCACAGTTCACGTATAGGAGCTAATTTATCGCAACTACGCATTTGTCGTCGACTCAAAACATCATCGAAACGGATGGCACTATTCATCATATGAAATGTATCTTCAGACATAATTGATCGGAAAATGGGGCGACCAAATTTTCCATCAAATAAACCATGAACATCTTAATTTTTTCCACTGTCAGTAATAGACTTTATATAAGCCAACTTTTTTGCTAAAATAAAAAATATACTTACCGACATACGCCTGCAAAAATGAGTACTGCTATATATGCGCGCAATGCGTCTTCATCAATATCTTTCCATTTGCCACCAAACTTGACCCTGCCGTACTTATTTGTATTTTCGATTATAATTCTCTCTATTGGAGGCGGAAAAAACAACAAAAAAGCTGACAGCATGTCAGTGCATCTGGACACCGCAAATCGAGTTGGTCCTGGTTGTGTTGAGATAATATTCTCAGCCGTAGCTCCAATAGGCTGCGGTAATGGAGTGGCACTCCAAGCCATTTTGTTTTTAGCAATAAAAAACGGATCAACAAAGCTAGCTGCAGCAAAAATGGGTTCCTGTTCAGCA
Organism: Pollenia amentaria; assembly: GCA_943735925.1. Classification (NCBI taxonomy): domain Eukaryota; kingdom Metazoa; phylum Arthropoda; class Insecta; order Diptera; family Polleniidae; genus Pollenia; species Pollenia amentaria. The sequence continues at coordinate 166,320,060 of OX031009.1, forward strand.
TCTGATTCAGAAGAACTTGATTCGCCATTTTCTGAAATATAATCAATTTCAGAATCTGAAATATCTGAGTCACTTTCTGCACGGAGCAGTTCTCGTATTTCATCTTCGCTCAAGTTTGCCATGTCGTAAGTAAAACACCTCTGAACTATTTAAAACAACACACCAACTGAACCAAGCAGTCAAATATGTGTGCTTCTTTACAACAAAAATTTAAAAGGGAAATCCCACAATTGCCTTTTACATATTTAATCTATGTTGATTAAAAAAAAAGTGGTTGCCATACTTGTTTTTTACATTTTCTGTTTATATGGACCAAATGGTCCACTAACCTAACATTGGTAAGTTTTTTTTAACCTAACAGCAGGGTTAAGATAAAGGAATAACTTTCAATCGATTTAAAGAAGTAAAAAACTAAGACAAATTCTAATACAAACTGTAATTCATACATACGCAGAAAAAATGTTCACCAAAATTTTTTTCAATTAAATCCAGAAATTCTGTTTCAAACCATTTTTTTAATTGTTCCAATTAATTTGACTTTATTGAAAATAAAAATTCTATATTTGCAAATATGAAAACATACACCCAAACTACAAAATATTTTATGTGGTATTAAAGTTTTAAGCAATTTTTTAATTGTTTCAATTAAATGTGTTTATTTAAAAAAATATTTTGATTTGTGTTTACGTTGTATCTTTTGCGGATGGACCAATTTCAATTGAACCTGTTGATTGAAACTCAATAGCAAGAAAACCTCAATCTTTCAAAAATTTTAATTGATATGTGCAATTTGTTTGCAGGTTAAAAATCAGTACGGAATTTAATTAATAGTAAAAATTTCTAACTAATATGTTAATTGAACTTGTGTAATTATTTCCAGTGTTTAAGCTTGATAAAAAATTTTTTATAATAAAAATAAAAATGTTTACACCTTCCAAAAATTTATATATAATAATAAAAATTTATATGTAATAAAAATAAAAATTCATATTCCATTCAACGAAACTTTTTAGTAAAAATTTAACTACTTTGTAATATTGCCATATTGACCACATTACTCCAAGTTTATTAATGATATATTAAAAAGCAAATTAACTTCCCACACAAAGACTTTTCATAAATTCAAGGAAATATCTTCAATTTAAACAATTCTGTTTAAGTATACCTATAGCATTATGGAGGGTATTGTGTGTTGACGGTGATGTGTGTAACACATAAAAATATTGGGTATTGATCCACCGGTTAGTTTATAGATCGTCTCACACAGAAAATATTAAAATTTTTCTCTAATCACCAAATTTATTCCAAATTCATAATATCAAGCAAACAAGTTGTTGATTTTGCACCTATTACCAAACTGATTATATTGATAAATAAAAATTTAAAATTTTTTTCAATAAATGATATTTTTAATTTTAACTAAAAAAGTGCTCAAAAAACTTTGCCATTTCAAACAATGTGTTAATTTATTTAATTAAATATTGACAATTCCCAACAACAATTCTACAAGTTTAAATTATTTTATTTTAAACGAAAAAAATCGATTAATATTTTTTGATATTTAATTAATATTTTAATTAAAAATTTATTTCAAAACAACTAAAATGTGAATTAAATCAAAATTATATTTTTAATTTTCTTTCCACTAAAAAAACAATCGATTCAATTATCACATTAATTAAATTTAAATACTTTTTAATCCATTTTTTTTAATTGATAAAAAACTTTTTTCTGTGCAGAATCACCGTCTGAATTGATATAAAAATTTCCGTCCGCTCGGAAGACTAGCTGTATGGCTGGCTGGTTCTCTAACCATGAAAACATTGTGCGCAAAATACAGTTCGCTATTTTTGAAGGTAATTTGCTGAAATTTAGGACGTTAGTTCTAATTGTTAAAAGCCAAAGTCTACTGAAAATGGTGGGAACAAATTTTTGTTATTTTACGTACACAGAAAAAATTATTAAATTTCTCCAATCACCAAATTTATTCCAAATTCATAATATCAAGCAAACAAGTTGTTGACTTTGCACCTTTTACCAAAATGATTATATTGATTACTAAAAATTTTAAAATTTTGAAAAAATATTTTCAATAAATTATATTTTTAATTGTCATTAAAAAAGTGATCAAAAAACTTTGCCATTTCAAACAATGTGTTAATTTATTTAATAAATATTGACAATTCCCAACAACAATTCTGCATGTTTCAATTATTTTATTTTAAACAAAAAAAAGTCAATTAATATATTTTGTTATTTAATTAAAACTTTAGTTTGAAATTTATGTCAAAACAACTTTTTCTTTCAACTAAAAAATAATTGATTCAATTATCACATTTATTAGATTTATATACTTTTTAAACCATTTTTTAATTGATAAAAAATTTTTCTGTGTAGTACTCATATAAACTTTTTCCCATTATAGAGATTTACAATTTTAAGTTGTTTAGCGATGAAGCTCACTTTTGTTAGAATGGATACGTCAATTAACAAAACTGCCGTATTTGGAGTCATAGATGGGGGTAGTGCACTCATTTTACAGTTTCAACTCACAGTTAGTGATAGTGCAAAATAATTGCAATCATTTTGTTGATGTCGAGTGATGAATTGAAGATAAGCACCTCACTAAACATGGGTGATAGTGATGTAAAAAAATTTTGCACTCAAAGATAAATAGTTTGATTTAAGATAAGGCAATCATCAGTTAACTACAACTTTTTTGGTCTTCACTCATTTGAGTGCAAATAAAAATTTTGCACTAAATTTACAATCAAAAAGCTGGTTTTTTCTTGATTAAAGCCAGAAGATATTCCGTTATTGACAAAATGTTATCTTGTTTAATTTCTGTTGCATATGCATACCATCACAAGAAATAAAAACCATTCACACACAAAATTAAATTTTTTAAATTTTAGTGAGAGTTTGTTATACGCATATTTTTTGATTGCAAGTAAATATGTTGCACTACTTGAATAGAGTGCTGATTTCCTGCATTCAAGCACCGTTAGTGATAGTGAAAAATTTGCAATATCACTCACTTTTTTTAGTGGTAGTGAAAAAATAGCAATCATCATCGTGGGTGGAGAGATTCCGAACAACTGCTTCGGCTGTGATTGTCCCACGGCCAGGGCCCAGGCAATCTTCAAGGACTCCCGAAAACATTGAACTTGTTGAAAGCAATTAACGTGAAAATCCTTCACTTTCAATACGGAAAAGAGCAGCCTCAGTGGGACTTCCAAGAGGAATTTTAAAAAAGGATCTGAAGTTCCATCCTTTTAAAATTCAAATCGTTCAAGAACTAAAATAAAGGGACTTTGATTTAGCAAAAATTCTGAAACTACTTTGGAGCGTTTTCGCACTGCAAATCCCATTTTTTGGAGCGACGAGGCTCATTTTCACTTAAACGGCCACGTCAACAATCAAAACTACCGTTACTGGTCTCCAAGATCCCGAAACCCTCAATTGAAACATCAAAAACTATTGCATTGCCCCAGGGAAACTGTTTGGTGTGCCTTATCCACGCATGAGATAATTGGACCATTTTTTTCGAATATTCTTGATGCCAGGCGACGAATGTCAACGGTGAAAATTATCGACGCATTATTACGGAATTATTTTTGCCAAACCTGCGAGCTGAATGGGGCGACTGCAAACACAGCCAGATCTTCGATGCATTTGTTTCGGGACAGTTTCCCCCAAAAACTGATCAGTTGCTTTGGGGACATCCCATGGCCACGGAGGTCACCCGATCTAACTCCTCTAAGAGAGGGTTTATAATGACAATCCCCAATCTCTTGTGGCTTTAAAGGAAAAGATTCGTCGAGAAATCAGCTCAATTTAACCAGCGTGTGGCGCAGAACACAAGGCTCCGTTTTAAACAGTGTGTTCAACTCGGCGGAAGACATCTGGATGACATACTCTTTAAAAAATATAATCCGCATTTCTATTCTATCGTCTAATGCTCTTAATAAAACAATGTCCAAAACTGATGTATAAATACTGTGATGTTATATGATCCGTCAAGCGCAACCAATACTTTCCTACAAGTTTAGTAAATCTGCCTTCAAATAATGCAAAAAAAAAATACCAATATTTCTTCTATATCATGTAAAATTTGTTTAATTTTTCAAAAAAGAGGAAGATACATCCTCCTTTTTTTTAAAAAAATTGATTTAATTTCGGATTTTTACCAAAAAATTTTAAAAGTTTTGTTGAATTCAAACTTAAATGTATTTATTCAGTAACAAAATGTTACCTTATAAATTTGAAAAAATTTTGTTATAAAAAATTTGACTTTCCTTTAAAAAATTTATAGAAAAGATTCTATTGTTTTAATTATATTTCCTTATTTTTCAAAGCTTGATTAAGTTTAAAGTATAACACTAATTTAAATGGATAGCACTGGTTTAAAACAAAGAACTGTTTGGCGATGTCGATTGAAAATTGCATTCGCTTAAATTATATATGAAACAAAAACAAAATTTTAAAATTTGTCTGGCTAGTCGGAGCCCCATCAAAGACTCTGACTGTTTCACTACATAAATTAAATTATTTTGTAGTCTTTGAAAACAGACATCCCTTTTGCCATATTATTTTAAATAAGTTTTACTGCATGTTTTATAAAAATATTTTGATATTTAATTTTTTTAAAAAAAATATAACAATAATTTTTCCAGAAGTTTTTAGCAGTGCAAGGGCTCTATCATATAGGGTTCTGTAAGTAATTGCTATTAGCGTTACAACCAGATTATGCCAAATTTTTTAATTTTTACCTTTTTTTAGTGACTCCTCTAATTGAATCGTTTATTTCCGAAACCCGTCAACTGATATTTTTTCAAAAATTTTATTATTATAGATTATGAATGGCCTACTTTAGTTACATCGTCTTAAGCCTAGTTCTTTGTTCAACATTTCACGTGAGATGCTGTCAAAACTCATATGAAAAAAACTTGTGCGAAATTTCTCTGAAAAAATGTTGATAGAGTTGTACTCCGTTTAATTTGTGAAAAAGTTGCGAAATGTTTCTAGCAACATTTTTTTTACAACTGCGAAATAATATAAGCTGCACTTATTTCATGTGGAATTTTAAGCAAATGAAAAAAAGTTTAAACTTGATATTAAAATGAGAACTGAAACACTTAAATAACACAACCGGTAACAGGTTTTCATCAATTTTTAATTTTATTTTTACTTAATTTTTTATTTAAAAAATACTTTTTAGTAAAATACATGTGGGTTTTGTTTACATATGCAAGACAATGTCGCATACTTTGAAAGATTAAAAACGTCAAATTGTGCAAACTCTCGAGATAGGTAACATTGATACATGTCAAATTTTTCGCATGAAATAATAGATGTTGCTGAACATTTTTCACAAATTGGAACAGAGTACTAGGCTTTATGCAGGCAAGCGTCAACTGTTTGTTCTTTTAAAGGATTTTATATTGTCTTGCAATTTCCGTTTAGTGCAGAAAACGTTTATTAATTTAAAAAAGCGCATTTGACGGGTTTCTGAAATAAACGATTCAATTACAAATCACATAGAAATAAAAAAAAACATAATTATGATATACATTGTAGCAATTATTATTGAAAACATCGAACAAATCTAAAAAAAAATTAAATAAATCGATAATACAACGGCCTTCAGCTACTTCACCCACGTACTTCATTTTATTGCTTTCAAAAAAGATATAAAAAAGTTATAGGGGTTTGACCGAAATTTGCCACTGTGCCAATCGGCTACGGGTCTACGTTACTGTTGTTTGGTAAATTAAGTTTAAATATGATTATAAATTATATGTTTTTGCTGCAACTTCGTCATAACTTAAAAATATAAGTCTTCCAGAAAACAACTTTAAAGTTTTAATTTTATCCACAACATAATGGAAAACGAAAATTTTTTCCAAAACTTAATAAAGAAAAATGCTAGAATTTTGCGAACAAATTATAAAATATGTAAAAAAAAAATGCTTAAAAAATATTTAAGAAAAAAAAAAAAAAAAAGAAAAGGATTTAATTTGACAGAGCAAACTAATTAGCATGGTATTAAATTACATGAGTTAAAGCTTTTCGCAAGGGGCGCTTTATATGAGCCTATAGTATTTTGTGGCGGGCCCATCTTAACAAAATGCGATTTGCTGACATATAAAACGTATTTGTGCAAAATCTAATGAGAATCGTTACATTCTGTCACTAATTTACATACATATGTTAGTTTTTGTAACAAAACTATACATTTTTTAATGAGGTTGTTTTACATTTCTGTTTATAACTCTTTTTCTATTGAACCGATTATACCAGATATCAATCACAAGCTGTTAAGGGGAACTCTTAAGAATTTGACACCAATTTTGTTACTTTCTGTTGAGGGTTTCGAAAGTAAGCGTGCTACCAACTGATGGGCATACGGACGGACAAATGGACATGACGAAATTGACTTAGAATTCAAGGACAAAGTTAACGGAAGCCAGCTGACTTTTGCGCTTATACGTTGCAACTAGTTCACCTTCAAGAAATTTAATAATTTTAGCAACTTACATTATGAAATCCTATGTGCAAATGTACTTTGATATTAAGTTCTATAAATCAGTTTATGGCAGCTCACTTTTTTATAAAATTATACGTTCAACTCAATTCTTACGACAAGACCTACGAGGAATTGTAATTACATCAATCCAAAGTAACGCATTTTTCGCTTTTTTCCCGAAATTATTTTATTAGCAAATTTTGATGAAAGAAAAACTGTACGTGAAAGAGCCATAAAAAAATCCTGCATTATCGTGACAAGCATTAATTGGTTACCTCTAAAAATTAACATTGCTAAGACCCATCCATAGTACGTTGCTCTAAGAATGTGGTTATCTCCAACCACATTTTTTTCTTCTATAAAGATGTAGTGAACGTTTCACGAATAATAGTATATCTTATTAATTTATCCGTCAGATGTGTCCTTACAAACTGTTCAATAAAATTATTTGTTTTTCTTCACTTTCTGTTTCGTTACTGATGTCAGTCAGAGACAATAGAAAAAAATTCACGAAATTTTTAGAAAAGTTGTTCTTTTTTTAATACAACACTGTCGAAGGATTTCTAAAATTGTTTGCTTATTTTTGGGAAAAATATATCAGAGACAATTGAAAAGGTACTTTGAGCAATATAAATAAATTAAAAAGCATTTTAAGAAAACTTAATTGAATAAAGAAAATAAACAAAATGTTACGAAGTTTAGGATGATTTGCTTTAAATCACTAGGGAGTTGCATATTGTCAAGGAAGCCTCTTGGCTGAACTGACAGAGTGCAAATGATAAAGTAGTATAATTGTAAAACTTAAGAAAAAATAAATTTGAGATAAGAAATATTGGCAGGTGGCTATTGGGGAATTACATAGAAGTTATTTTAAGGTAATTTAAATAAGTCAATAGTCTTTGAAAATTACAAAAAAAAAATTAATTTTAAGGAATAGAAATCGAAGTATAATTGAATTTTTAAATATTAATACTAAAGCATAAACATTTTTTATTTAATATAATAATACATAAATAATATTCTACACAGAATCAAAAGTGGTTGGTAAATAATTTAAAATAATATATGAGAAAAAGCAGAAGCGATAAACTAACAAATCATTTTTAACAATTAAACTTAAGTTTTAAGCTTAAAATAAAATTCAATTTTTTTTTTTTTATTTTTCGAATTTATTCTATGAGATAAATTTCAGTTATGTATTTTATTAAGCTTATTGTAATAGTCCTTTTCCTTAAATTTTTATAATAAAGTAACATATGAAAAAAAAAAATTTCCATGTTCTATTTGTTAAAATTAAATAATTGTTTATTTCCTTAAGTTTATGTAAAAATCCTTACATATTCACAGACAAAATTAAAAATTGTCCCTAATCACCAAATTCATAGAATCAAGTAAACAATTTGTTGATTTTGCACCTGTCAAATAATGATATTTTTTATTTTAATTGAATAAGTAATCAAAAAACTTTGCTGTTTCAAACAGTGCACTATAGTTAATTTGACCCGAAATCTTGGCCAAAAATCAATTTTTGCACTGACAATAGTAATGTTTTTGCTAATGACGTTCGATTAAGAACATATGAAAGCAAATAACTGCGTATAAAGTTTTTGCAAAAAATCTAATATCAGCTGATTCATGGGCAGTCGAAGTTGGGTGCCCCGGTAGGCTAGTTGGTAGGGAGCTAGTCTATTAGCGCCGGGGTTGTGGGTTCGATTCCCGCCAGAGACTCTGGTTTCTTTCCTGCAGACAAGCGTAGAGCTTCGCGGGATTAGTAAGGAACAAAAAAAAAAAAAACAAGCGGACAGGGAAAAAAAAACATTTACAAGCTAAGTTTATAGCTTTTTTCTATTTTTGGAGGTACACATATAGACTGTTATTCTGTGAGAATGAAAGGTTATACACCCCTGGGTAATTCCATGTCAAATCGAACAAGAGTGGGACCCGACTCCCTTCGATTTGAATGAAATTTGTTGTGAAGGTTCCTTTCATCTTATAAGGAACATATATTAACGAAAAAAAAATTTTAAAATTTTTTTTGCAAAAGTTACGTCATATTCAAAATTTCATAATTTCGCCGTATTAGCCGAATGTGTTGAGTTTATTTTTTCAATATCTTAAAAACTACTGCACACACGAAGATGATATGTATGTAATTTTAAAGAGCATACTTGGGGCTACAAACAATATATTAAAAAAAAAAATTTTTTTTAAAAAATGTAATATCTACAAAATATTAAATTTTTAAAATGGACTAAGTCAAAAACTTAATTTTTTTTGCTGATTTTTTTTCCTCAAACTATTCTTTAAAAATCCTGAAATTTTGAAGGAGGTGCTTTTTTTTCTTTTTTAAGATATGATTTTTTTTCTTCTGCAACCTGTAAAAAATAATACTAAAATAAAATTTTAATATTGTAATTTTGAGAAATAAGTATTTTTTAACGGCCTAAGTTATAAAAAATAAAGCATGTCAATAAAGGGTTTATGAAACGGATTTTGTATGAAAATCTGATTTGTGTGATTTAAGGTGTTAAAAAAAAGTAACGACATTGAAAAAGTTTTTTATGCTTATTTGTTGCATTTTTTGTTGGAGCTCAATGTGGAAACTTTCAAAGAAAAGTACACTTTTTGTCACGTTACGTCTCCAAGAAAGATGAATTTCGAAAAGGGCGCATCTTTATTTTTATTTAGAATAGATATTTAATATGTTAGCAATTGTTTTAGTTAGCAATTGAAAAAAAGGCATAAAAGATTTTTACAGTGAGAGGTAAATTTTGACTATGTGGTCAACAAATTATTTTTAATTTTGCGATTATTATGTCTTTATTTTGAAAACGTGTGTATGCAGCTACTGGAGGATAATGATATCCAGATTGCCGATTTCCAAAATGTTTATGAAGATATTCTGCCATGGCCAACCGTCAGGTATTTATTTACAGGCCCATATAGAAAGAAGAAGATTCATATTTCATATGTTTATCTTGATGAAATGTTTACGTTTTTGTTCTATGAATGTATGCCTTTTTCTTATTTGTAATCTTAATAAACAGATAAAAATGTTCCGAAATGTTCCATTATAATAAAAAAAAGCTTTCGTTAAAAATGCTAGTTACTTTTATTAAAATTTTGGAGTTCTGAAATTAATGTTCAAAGTAGTTAATCTTATCTGATTTATATATACATTTAAACAAATATACATTTAAACGTTATATTTTATTTCAATACTTGTGTGGTTCATTAAATTACATACACTAAAGAACCCTCCTGAACCCTTTGAATATTTGTACCTGAGCCCTTTTCGAAATAAGTGATTAAATTACATACATATATTCAAAACAATTAATTAATGAATTTAAATATGATATTACCCAATAAAAAATGAAGCTTCCAACGAAGATGGTTTGTAAGGGAGAAACGTAAAAGTTTCGCTTACCATATCGCTTAATTTAATATGGCGAGTTCCCACTTTGAAGCTATACATTTTTGACACAGAAAGCGCTTTACTTAGCGCATATAAAAATTGGTGAATGTAACGATCAGCTTTGTACACTGAATTTTTTGCTACCGTTATTCTTTTATATACTCCCTTACACACCTGCTTCGTAGTAAGGGAATGTCGTGGCTCTTCAAATTTTATATATATTTTTTTAATTACAAATGGCATCAATGAGGCAAAAAGTACCATCAATCCAATGACGAACGTCATCCTTAAATGTTGTCATATTGTAAGCGTCATCTATGATATGACTACAGTGACATCAATTCAGCGCCACATTTTGTGCACACTGATAGAAAAGGCGTCATAACGCTGATGCATTTTGACATCAGTACAGACAAACAGTCATTAGTGCAATGAAAAACTGTCATTAGTGCAATGACAAGCTGTCATCAGTGCGATGACATAATATATCATATAATCAGTGTGATGACCATCTGTCATCAGTGCGATGACAAACTGTAATCAGTGCAATGACAAACTGTCATCAGTGCGATGACAAAATATATATTATTAACATTATTTTCATGTCTAAAAAGTAAAATTAGAAGGAAAAATTCCTATAATCTATTTTTTATATATTTATTTATAAAAAATAACTGTTATTTTTGTTCAAAAAAATTTTTTTTTTTTTTTTTTTTTTTTTTTTTTAATTCCAATTTTATTTACAATCTATTTTACAATATTTAGCAAATTCGATAATTTCAATAAAAAAAAAATATCACATGTGTTATTAAACTACAATAAGCTTAATAAACTATATATACATACGAGTGTTGAACATTAAGAAAAGTTAATTTTTTGCTTCATTTTCTATATTGGAGATCTAATACATGAAACCTATTCAGTCTTCTATTTTCATCTGTTTCATCTAATAAGGAAATCGCCAATGGGTTTTGGTGGTTGCTTAGTCTATTTATATACCTACAACTATATCTGTTTATTTCACTTAGAATAAAGGCTACTTTTAGATCCCTATGAATCTGAACGTTGGTCATAAACCATGGAGCGCCGGAAATATTCCTTAATGTTTTAGACTGATATCGTTGTAATATCTCGATATTTGAATTACTGGCCGTTCCCCACAATTCAATGCCATATGTCCAAATGGGTTTTAAAATAACTTTATACAATTTTATTTTGTTCTCTAAACTAAGTTGGGATTTGCTTCCAAGTAACCAGTTCATTTTTTTGGTTTTCATATTAAGGTAGTTTTTTTTATTTTTAATGTGGTCTTTCCATGTGAGACGTTTGTCTATATACATTCCTAAATACTTCACGCAGTTAGACTTCGGTAATTGCAAATTATTTATATATATTGGAGGACACTCTTCTTTCCGTAAAGTAAATGTAACATGTTTACATTTTTCTACATTTATAGTGATTTTCCATTTGTTTAACCATTCCTGCAGCATATTTAACTCTCTTTGCATTACAGATGAAGCTTCAATGTGGCATTTATTGGTGGAGATTATGGCGGTGTCGTCCGCATAAGTCGCAACTTCAACGTTATCGGATGTAGGCATATCGGAAGTATATATAGTGTATAGTATTGGACCTAAAACGCTGCCTTGTGGGACTCCACTAAATATTTGGTATATATTTGATGCTTCGTCGTCAACTTTCACAAAAAAAGTTCGATTGCGTATGTATGAATTTAGCAATGAAAAATGCGGGGCAGGTAAAATTTTTTTTAGTTTAAATAGCAGTCCTTCGTGCCACACTCTATCAAATGCTTGCTTTATGTCAAGAAATACCGCAGAGCTATACATTTTTTTCTCTAGTGAGTCCGATATAACTTTTACTATTCTGTGACACTGTTCTGGTGTTCCATGTTGTGGACGAAATCCAAACTGGTGATCAGGTATAATGCTCTCTTTCTCTAAAATAGGTATTAGCCTTGTTACAAACAGCTTCTCGAATATCTTCGAAAATGTAGTTAGCAGACTTATTGGTCTGTAGGATGAAATCTGGTTCTCTGGTTTATTCGGTTTTTGGATCATTATAATTGCCGCTCTTTTCCAAACGGAGGGAAAATATGATAGTCTCATAATAGAGTTGTAAATGAGGGTTAAAAATAGAATGCCTTTCTTTGAAAGTGATTTCGCAACTATAGAGTCAATTTTGTCATGTCCTGGAGACTTTTTATTATTAAGCTTGGAAATACAATTTTGAACTTCTCTCGGAGTGATGGGTTTTATTGGAAAATCCATTTGGTATGGAGACTCCAAAAACGTAAATACTTTATTTTCGTGTAGGGTATTTGTAGTAGGAAAAGGTTGATAAATTTGATTTAAATATTCAGAGAAGGCTTCAGCTTTGCTCTTGCTATTTTTGCACCAGGTGCCATCTAATTTCATAATTGGGACATTTCTTTTTACTGGGTGTTTTAAGTATTTTGTTGCTTTATAAAGACTATAATCTGTATCTTTTGAGGCGTCCAAATTTTTTAAAAACATAGACACTTCATCATTTCTCAATTCTGCTATCCTCTTTTTTAAATGGTTTGATGCTCTATTGAAATTAGTTTTATCAATAGGATTTCTACTTTGCTGCCAAATTCTTCGAAGTCTCCGGCGTTCCTGTATAAGTTGTCTTATTTCCGTAGATATAAACACTTTTTGGCCTCTTTGCGGTTGTATTGTAGGAGTAGATAAATAAGCAGAGTTTTTAATAACACTACAGAAATGATGTACAGCTTTTTCAATGTCGTCCCCGGTCTTTAAAGATATGTTCAGATCTAAATTTTGATCCATCCAATGCCGAAATGCGTTAATATCAGTTTTATGAGTGATAATTTTAACATTTTTTTCAATAGTTGCTGTAAGAGTGTTGTAGCTTAAAATTATAGGGGAATGATCAGAATTGAGGTCATAAGAGTTTGTGACATCAAGAACAACATCCGGTATGCCTGAGTAAACAAAAAAATCTAATAGATCTGGAATTTTATTTGGGTCAGTAGGCCAATACGTCGGACTTCCTGTGGACAATGTCTTGTAACCTAGTTTCGAGATGCATTTAAAGAGTTCTTTTCCTTTAGGATTAGAAAGTCTAGAGCCCCACCATGGATGCTTAGCATTAAAGTCTCCGCCGACAATAAACTTGCCACCAAGAGTTTTGAAAAACGTTTCATAATTTTGTGCACTTAAACTGTGTCGAGGTGGAAAATATATAGCGTAAATTGAAACTTCGTAATTGTTGCACTGCATTTTTACACCACAAGCTTGTATATACGGCTTAATTATGGGGTTTAGCGATTCGTATTTCAGATTAGACTTAATTAAAACAGCTGATCCAGCGTGGGCTCTATTATCTGGGTGATTGGCTTGAAACAGGTCGTAACCTTTAACGCGAAAGTAAGTTTTAGTTGTAAAATGTGTTTCAGATATGAGTAAAATATCTAAATGATTTGTTATAAGAAAAATTTCTATCTCTCTTGTGTGATTGGATGCTCCATTAGCATTCCATGTTGCGATTCGTAGATTTATTTGCATAATTTTTCCATAATTTTTGACATCATATCAAACATTTTATCCATCATACGTTCTAATCTTTCTAAAAACCTCATTTCGGGACTGGTTGTATGACCCGTAACTGCTTGAGCATATGTGATACCTTCACTAGTGCTGTGGTTGTTTAAAGTAGAATTTGCTGAAGTAAATTGAACATTCCGTGTTTGCCCATATGTGCGTTGATGATGGGTATTGTTATTGTTGCGTATTTGTTGCATTTTTTGGTAAAAAGGGCAGCCTTTATAATTTGCAGTATGCTCCTGAAGACAGTTAACACATTTTGGTGGGGTTTCTAAATTTTTTTTTACATTCTATGGTGGGATGGTCAAAGCCGCACTTTACGCACTTGAACGGCCGTTTGCAGTAGGATTTGGTATGACCAAATTGTTGACATCGGTGACATTGGACTAAGTCGTCAGTTTTTCTCGGTGCTTCAATAGTGACGATTGCATTGTTAATGTGTTTTACTTTAAAAATATCTTTATTTGTCGGACTTGGATCAAGATCTACAAAGAACATTGGCAATGGCAACTTTGTTACCCTACTTCTGACATTAATAACATTTCTAACCAAATGACCTAACAATAAAAGTTCTGCTTTTATATCGCTAACTGGGGTGGAATTATGAATGCCCTTTATAACGACTCTATAAGCACGTTCTTGTTTAATTTGAAAAGTGTGGTAATTGATATTTTTTGACTCAAATAATTTGACAATTTTTCTGTAGGAATCAATACTTTTTATCATTAATCTTACTTCATTATCTCTCAAACACTTATAATTAAAGTCTTTTATTTCATCGCTTATTGTTTTAAGCATTTTAGTTACATTTGTAACGCCAGGAATATAAATTGGTGGAGGCTTCGGTGCATTATTGACTTCATCATCTTCTTCTTGGTCATCTTCACTTTCTATTTTTTCTACAGTAGATTCATTTTCCCCAAGTAAATGGAATTTATTTATTCTTGACTCATCGTTTGTATTAATTTTCTTGTGTTGATGCATATTTGGAGATTTTGTTAAACGCCGTTTGTTTGTTTTTCTACCTGGCACTTGTTGCCAAATATCATCAGATTCGTCGCTATCATCACTTAGATTTGTCATAGTGACAAATCGTTGTTATTTTTTTTTTTACTATTTTCAATTTTATTGTTATTGTTTTTTTCACTTATTATTTCAAGTTGTTATTGGATTTTTGTTAATAAATGTTATTGTTTTTGGGGACAAAAATTCGTGGAATTTTTTTTTTTTTTTTTTTTTTTTTTTTTTTGTTTTGATCCCGTTGTTTTGAAGTAAGTAAGTTTTGTTATTGTTTATTTTTTTTTTTTCTTATTACTTAACACTTGCGAAAGGGTTTTAACACGTCTTTTCTTTTAGAAAGTTAATGAAAAACTGTTCAAAAAAATAAAAATGAAAAAAAAAACTGTAATTTTTGATCGAAAAAATAAAAATCAAAGCTTTAAAAATCATAATATTTTATCATAGAAAAGTTCATAAGGATCAATATGGTATACTTGAATCAGTTTGCCAGCATTTACTTCTATATGCTTTTTTTGTTTTAAAATTTCAAAATAGCTGTTATTTTCGGTCCCTGATTTAAATACATAAAATTTTGCAATTAGAGTTATTACGAAAACCATAACGGGCATGCTGCCGTTGTCTAATAAATGATTTCTTCTGTTAACTAAGAGCGGAATACAACAAAAGTGAAACAAACATGTGTAACGGGTAAGTAAGAAATTATATTCTCTCAATTTGACTTAAGTCAATTACAATGACTCAATTTGATGACAGTTTGTCACCGCACTGATGGCATGCTTTGTAAAATTGACTAAGATTCGTAATTTCTGTAATGCCAATGTGTCATCCTATTGATGACAAAATTTAAATTTTTGACCCTGATGACAATTTGACCAAGTGATGTTAAGGCTGTCATGGGGTCAAAAACGTAGACACTTGGCATAGTACTGATGTTAAAATACATCAGCATTATGACGCCTTTTCTATCAGTGTATGTAGTTAGAATACATGCTACGGAAACTTACACACTGCTTTTTGTTCTCTTTAAAAGCCTAAATCCATTTTGTAAGCAAAGTGCTGAATCCTTATCGATTAAGCTTATAATCGAGTATGTTATGATTTTATTTATCGAACGCTTAAAAAAAAAATCTATTTAAATAAAGTCGGTTTGTTTGCCGACTAAAAATTCTTTGGTAACTTGAGTTTTTAATTCTAGAAGGTCTGTGATTGTTGACCGTGAGAATCCATGTTGGAATGGAGGCAATACAATATTGTTTTATTGAAGAACGATTTTTATTTGAGTTATAAGGTTTTTTTTTTAATTTGTCGGAATTAACATTAAATTTTTGCATAGAAAGGAATTCTTATTAAAAAAAACAAGTAATAAATTTTAGTTATATATAAATGGTGTTTTCATAGAAATGGAGCCCTATTGAAATGGATCAAAACAAAGATGAATATGTGTTAAATGACATGAAATTTACTTAACTCGAATGATAATTTTCTGGCATTATAATATATAATAGGATCGCCAGGTGGCCGATATTTGACCACTTGACATTTACTGTTAAAATAAATCCTTTTACGCACGTATGGAGTATGCAGTTTAATTTTAAAAAGGCTACCTAAATTTAAGAAAATAACAAATGTCTTTTCATTTTTCCTTTTATTCGTTATTATTAAAGCGTTTATTTACTATTTTACTATTGGTACAATGTGTGTGTGCTAAATTTTCGAGTATAAAAGGTAAAAGTTTAAATTGCCTGTGCTTAGAACTAAAATAAAAATAAACAATGGCTCATACTCATAATCAAAATAATGTATACTTTAAATAAAAACCGGCTTTAAGTGCATGTGAGCCCCATTGTTCTAAAGTATTCTTTAAAAAAAGTCTACTTTATTTTTGACTTTGATTATGGGCCAATATGTATATTGAAACCACAATAAAAAAAATATATATTTTTGAATAAAAAATTTGTATGTGTGTGTTTACAAGCTTATTTAAAGCAGTTTTTAAACACTTTTATCCTAAAAATTTAGAATATGTGGATATCTATAAAAATACCTTTAAAACGATATATATTTCATTAAAATCGGTGGAAGTTCTTGTATTTATATAAAGGATATGATTTCTGGCATATGACCCCACGGCTGGCTCGAACGTAGTCTAATCTGGAGGTCTAATTTACAATGACTTTTTCTCACATTTGGGGCCGTACATCGGCAATAACGCGGCGAATGTTGTCATCCAAGTGGTCAATCGTTTCGGGCTTATCAGCATAGACTAGCAACTTCATATATCCCTACAGAAAATAGTCTAGGGGCTCTAAATCATGCACGATCGAGGAGGCCAATTCAAGGGTGCGAAACTTGAAACAATGCGGCTACCAAATGGTTACTTCAATAAATCAGTTGTGCCAGGAGCTGCGTGACATGTCGCGCCGTCATGTTAAAGCCACAGCACCTGCACATAATTTAATGGATGAAAGTCAGTAGCCATGACTGTTTAGCCGTCATCACCGACTGTAACTTTCTGACCAGCATTGTTTTTAAAGAAGTACGGACCAATGATTCCACCAACCCATAAAGCACACCAAACTATCAGTTTTTCTAGATATATTGGTGTGTTAACATTCACTAAAGGATTATCATCACTCCAACTACGACAGTATTGCTTATTGACGTATCCATTCAAAACAAATTGAGTTTAATCGCTAATCAAAATTCGCTATTACGTATTTCGAACAGAACAGTGGTTTTTAAAATAAATTTGTACAATTCGGAAGAGCTGTTCGACTTAATATAAATCACTTTGCAGTTGACAAACTTCCGTCAGTTAGAAAATGGCTGCTAACTTAAACTTATATACATCTATAAAGAATTCCCTTCATAAATACTAGGTATTGTTTTTCTTATAAGGAGCATGGGGCCGTAAATTCATTCATTACGGTTTAATTAGTCAATAAAGCTTTGGATGATTAGAGGGTTGGACTAAATCATACTATTTGCATAGCGAACCGCTTGAATTAAAAACAGACGCCCGGTTGCTGACATACCAAATGGCGCCAATGACTTGCCATGTCATTTCAAGTATCATAAACACTCAGAATTTAGGTGGAGATCGATGCAACCCGATATCTCTCTGAGACTCTTCTCTCGAGGCCGCTGATTTTCCGCGACTGCATATGGCAGCTACCCCGCATGTCTGCGGGACGTACCACTATTCGCAACCTGAGACGCGTCCGGTAGCATTCAGTTATGCTTCATACAGGCAGATAATAAATTAGGCATCAACATAGATGACAGTGTCTGAATTATTATCGACAAATAGGGCAAGCAATTAATATAATAGTTGGACAAGCTTAAACATTTGATATCCTATGAACAGAACAAATTATTAATTTTCGCCAATCACCAAATTTATATCAAATTCATAATATCAAGCAAACAATTTGTTGATTACGCACATATTACCAAAATGATTATATTGTTTACTAAAAATTGTAAAATTTTGAATATTTTTTTTTCAATAAATGACATTTTTAATTTTAATTAAAGAAATAATCAAAAAATTTTGCCATTTCAAAAAATGATTTAATTTATTTAAATAAATATTGACAATTCCCAACAACAATTCTACGTGCTTAAATTATTTTATTTTAAACGAAAAAAGTCAATTAAGTTTTCTTGTTATTTAATTAAAATTTTAATTGAAAATTTATTTCAAAACAATTAAAATGTTAATTAAATCAAAATTAAATTTTTAATTTTCTTTCAACTAAAAAAATAATTGATTCAATTATCACATTAATTAAATTTAAATACCATTTTTTTAATTGATAAAACAGTTTTTTCCGTGTACGACTAACGGATTCGTATATGGCACTTATGGGCAATTATTTTATCACTGGCACAAAATTTTGTTATGATCTAAAATATACTACTTATAAAAAAAGCTTGTTTTAATTTATTTTAAATAAGTTGTTAATTTTTCTATTACTTATTTTGCCTAGAATTTTTTTTATCAGTGCATACAGTTTCTTCATCATTTCATTACAAACAAACAGCAAAAATCTAAGTTCACTTAAAACAATTTATGGAATTTTCTATAACTTTAACATGTGTTTTTTGCCACAACTAATTAAATTATTCCACAACGATTTAATATATTGTAAAGGGCAGCTTCCATCTTTCAACGTGATCAAAACTTTATCCTCTAACATTTCTACCAAGAATTTTAGAAAAATATGCAATTGCATAAAAGTTTCTACTCAAATTCTGTTTTGCAGAAAGAAAATTTGTTTTTATTGTTTGCAAATTCTTGTTTTTGGTACAGACTTTCAGAACTGACTTAAAATAATTTAGTTACTAAATGTTTACTATAAAAAAAATAAATAAAAACAATAGCAAAAAAGCAAAGCAAAGTTGGACCAAGATTAACATGTGGTACCCTGGCATGAATAGACAATATGATGAATCTTATATATTACATATAAAAAAATTGTGAATCAACCACAAAAAAAAAAGAAGAAAACTGCATATTAAGGTTCATGTAAATTTATTCATATACAACTATAAAAGCCACTGCACGGTGGTCAATTCCGGCCAAAAATCCATAACTTTTTAATTTCTATAGGCAAGTAGCTGAAATTTTGTATCCACCCTAAGAATAGAATATTTGCCCTCGCTAAAATTTTATACATGTAAATACAGGGGTTGGCGAATTAACATTGACGTCAATTTACAGTGACGAGTATTGTTAGTAGTTTGTGGAATATCTATGTAGGCTTCTTTCACGTCCCCTTATGTTTGACGACCTGAGTACGAAAATAGATATAAGGTTCAAATATAATATACAAACATATGTGATAATATACATATACATATGTATATACAAACATATTTCTATGCATAACTTAGGCGCGGATACAGCCTGAGGTGCTGGGGGGGGTTGGGTTTGCTTGAACCAGTTAACTGAGACATTCTATTTTGCAAAATTTATTTTATAATATAGAAGTGGGTAAAATTGTATTTATTTTTTGTTTGGGGGCGAGGTAGAGAGTACGTACCCAATTTTTCTTCTCCTGTACCCACAACTGCATAACTAAATATAATAAACATGTGTTAAGACTAGACTTGTGCGGTAAAACTAGACTTCGAAAAGGGTCTAAAGAGAGATATAAATATATATATATATAATTTATACTAGGATCGCCAGATATTCGACCACTTTACATTTACTGTTAAAATAAATCCTTTTACGCACGTATGGAATATGCAGTTTTTATTTAAAAGGGCTACCTAAATTTAAGAAAATAACAAATGTCATTTAATTTTTCCTTTTATTCGTTATTATTAAAGCGTTTATTTACTATTTTACAATTTTTACAATTTGTATGTGCTAAATTTTCGAGTATAAAAGGTAAAAATTTAAATTGCCTGAGCTAAGAACTAAAATAAAAATAAGCAATGGCTTATACTCATAATCAAAATAATGTATACTTTAAACAATAACCGGCTGTTAAAACTAGACTTGTGCGGTAAAACTAGACTTCGAAAAGGGTCTAAAGAGAGATATAAATATATGTATATAGACTGATTCGCATTAAATTTGCACACATAACTCAAGTTTCAAAAGAAGATTCTAAGGATGAATTTAATCTAAATATTAATAAATGGTTTATGGCAACTAAAATGCTGCAATTTGGGGTGAAACTTGGTGAAACTTTAAACTGACTTTCGTAATTGTTAATAGGCTTCATCTACACAGACATCCAACCGATGAGACCCAATGACGAGCGGGCAAACATTTTCCATTCGCAAACGAAAACCTGGGCTTAGAACTACCATTTGTATGCGTTACAAACCCAGGCACAAATGCATAATACTCTTCCTGCCTATGATGGTGTAGTGTATACAAAAAAAATAGACAACCCAATTTTTATCCCGCTAAAAAGTGCAATATTATTTTTTTAAATAAATCGACAATAATTGTGGCCATTACATGTTATAATAACTATTACCAGTGGGAAGGATTATTTCTGGAAGTACTACGGTGGCGTACACTTATTATTAAATATACCGAATAAATCATACGCCACACAGTATTTTAACATTCGATTTAAAAATTGCCCAAGCGACAAGGAAAATCGTATTCTAGGGAACAAAATAAGAAACTTTGCCCAAGTAGCCATACCTCTAAAATTAATTCTGGTGTTCCTTATTTTGACCCAAGGTAATATTTTTGAAAAATCCCACTTCGACCCATTCAAAGTGCCCCAATTGGGTCTAAATGCATCTCCGACCCCAACTAACTTTGGAGGGCCGACCCACCCTTGTCTTTTGGGCGATTTTTAAATATACCCGCCCAAGTGTACATGTATGTTATCATTTTTTTTTTTTTTTTTTTTTTTAAATATGCAAGGAAAACATCTGTCAACTTACTTGGTTACGTATAAGTATTATTTAATTCAATTTTATTAACATGCATACGCCATGTGGTGCAACTAATAAATAAAACTTTAAAAAAGCAATAAACGAAAATATAAGACTTTTCGTAAAAGTATGGCTTTTTTCTGAAGAAAGTTATGTAAAATAAGGCTTGTTTCTAAAAATCTTGGCTTGTTGTAGAATAGAGTTACTTTTTGTAAAAAAAAATTGAAAAGTTGAATTGTAGTGGGGAATGTAAGAAAAGATAAGGTCACTGTTTTATTGTTGGTATTTTGTTTAAGCTTTGATATCGTTGCAAATAAGACTTTTTGAGTGTAAGTAGGTAATTCTCATTCCCTCTGTAGTGGTGTTAGCTGATAGCTTTGGCTTTTCTAAAATTATTTAGGAGAACGTTTCCTGAAGATCTGGCCTAAGCAACCAGTGAAATGCGCATAGGATCTGCTTATCCTCCAACAATAAATTTCAGTATTTTTTTTATCAATTATTAAAAAAAATGGAATTAAGCACAACAAAATTTAATAAAAAAATAGATTTTTACTGTTGAAAAAATGTGATGAAACTTATTTTTAGGAAATTTGTGAAAAAAGACACTTTTAGTGAACAAAATGTGATGGCGGTACGTATGTTGAATCATCGGGATGCATTATTGGCATGGATGACATAACCGTTGATCCTTGCTCTTCATTTTCCATCACATATGCATCGACTGTGAGTTTTCTCTGATTCTTTGAGGCGTGACTTTTTACACAATTTGTTCACTAAAAGTGTCTTTTTTCACAAAAATTTTTATTTTTTTCACTAAAATGGACTATTTCCTAAAAAAAAGTAACCTGCAAATCGACCCGTCCTATTACACGCCCAGCAAAAGACTTACATGGCAAATTAATGAGTTAAAAAGCTAATATAACTACTCTTCACTGCATATACATTGGCTTTTAACTCATTATTTTAACACAAATAGCGAGTAAAATAAGTCATCACCACATTCGCTTACAAATAGGTACTTCACACTGGTATCAACAAAACTGAGCCTGTCAAACAAATAGTCTTTTTAATAGAATTTACTTTCTACGGTAACATTTGACTACCCTGCATTAAGGACATATTCATACACAATAAACTAGAGAACGATATGATTGCAAAAACGGTATGATATTTTCATGGAAAAATGATAATAAGCAAAGGTACAATTTAAATTCTAACGTTTATCAAAGAAGAGCGACATCATATATTATAATTTATATCACCTAGACGATATCGTGTGTTTGATTGGGAAGTGCAGTTTATATTCATATTTGTAATTTTAAAATACATATCAGAATCAATCAAGTATTTAAATTTTTTATATTCAAATCTGTTACAAATTGCTCTTAATTAATAACAAATAAAAAATATGTATTTAAAATCAATTTGTATTAGATTTGAATAAATAAAACCTTAAATGCATTTTATTATGAATTGACTAAAAATTTCGTTAATCAACGCATAAAAAGTGCTTATGTATCAGATTATATGTCGGCTATTACGTTATTACTTCTATGTAATGCAGATGTCTTTGAAAACAAGTTGTTCAGTAATTGCAAGTCATTACCAGGTTCTTGCTGGCCAATTAAAACAAAATCAAATAGGAATGAATAGCACAATGCCACAAGAAAAACGAACCTCAAAAATTTGATTTTTTTAAACAAAATTGGGTCTGCTTAACACGAATTCTTTCATTCGTTTATTAGCTATTTCAAAAAATCGCGAGAACTATTCATCTGAATTCTACAAAATTATAACTTTTGCATAGATATGTTTCTTCTCCTTCTGCACATATATAGCCTGCGTCGATAAAATACAAATTTACTGAGCAACAGGACCCTAAACTTGAAAAGATTTGATTTTTTTACGTGTTTTTTTTTCGAAATATACCATTTATGCATCAGTGTATCCAGTAAGGCAATAAACATTATTTTAATAATTGTTTTTAATCTGTATCTTAAATAATATTTAGTTCCAAACTGATCAAGAATAAAATGGTTATCATCGGACAAAAAATCAAAAAATAGCGGCATATTGAGTGAAGCCATCCGAAATAGAATTTTTATAAACAGATTTTTTAATCAACACTACTACCGTATTTAGGTACTTTATTGCGGTTTAGTTAAGTGTGCTTTCACATATCGGTCTACTTTAAAATACTGAATGACTTCATAAAAGCCTAACTGAAAGCAAATGGTTAATCATCACATATAAAAACAATACACCACTTTCGCAACCGTTGTGCAGTGAATACGAATTGCCTTTCAGAGTTCTTCTGTCATCCTTCTCTCCTGGACGATATGACCTCCAATATTCTTCTGTATTTGACTCTGTTACTGGCTTCGCTAGTGATGTCGTTTCAGCTATAACTTACGGCACGCAATTCGTCATCAATACTTATCCGCAAGGGTTTTCAGGGTGTTCCAGGTCGTCGACTATCTAACGGATTCCATTTTAATGCTTGTCGGGCGATATTACTACTGGGTCTATGAATAGACTGACCAATCCCGGGACTTGTTTCTCTATGGAAACCAGTTTTGATTAATCCCCACCCACAGGCCATTATTGTTTATACGACTGGGCCAACATACACCAAGAATATTTCTAAGACATGTGCCGTGGAATGTGTGTCTATATTTCTTGTAATTTTCTAAGTTTCAAATGCGTAGTGCTAGGGATGGGCAATAAATATCGATATATCAAAATATCGATATTTAAAATAATTATAATCGATATATATCGACGATATTAACAATACAAATATATCGATACATCGATATTTATCTACGACTATCGAATTCGATATTTTAAAGATCTCTTTCTAATAAAATTCAACATTTTAACCGTTGCTCAACTGCTTACAATACTGTTGTTTTTTAAGAATTGCATCATATGTTTTTTAACTAATAATAAGAAAATAAAGGCGCTTTTCCATTGTACTTTTTCATAGATTACATAATTCAATTTTGTTTCGGTTTTTTAAGAGATGACAACAAAAAAAATAAGCGCAGAAAAAATATGCTGGAAAGGGTTCCTAGAATTTTGCAAAGAATCGCCTTAATTATGGCGTATTAGCAGCAATAGACTGATGAAAGTTGGAATGTTAATAATAAAAAAAATATTTTGGTTTTTTTTTTATTTGAGCATGTTCTTATATATTAAAAATAAAAAATTACACAGCTTACTTGTATAGTGTGTGGCAAAAAGTAGAATATATGTGAACCACTCAACTCAACTTTTTAGCGTTTCTGGATAAGTAAATATGCATAGAAAAGTACTGCGTCGGTCTCAGGGTATAGGAAGATTGAGCGCATCAGTTCAAGACAAAATTCGAGGTGTGTAAAATTTAGCCAAATATAAATAACTTCTATAATTTTCGCTTGGTAAGGGGTTAATACACCAAAGATATGAAACATACGTGGTTTTCATGGATCGTCGTACCCGCGCGTTGGTCTGAGAGACCGACGAAATACTTTTCTTTACATATTTATTTTTCCAGAAACGCTAGAAATTAGAGTTCACTGTTAGCTGCCGGATTTATAGCAGGTTCTAGTTAAGTGCACTCCACGTGTTTATGAGGCATCCGGTCTGTGAGACCGACACGGGTCGGTTATTTTTATTTTAAAACTGACTGCTGATTCAACCTGTGATTTATATGTTGAACATCAAGTGTCAGGATTTCAAAAGTTAATTTTTATTTTTTAACGAAAAAAAAAAAAATGTTTAACAGCCTGTGTTTGTAAAACACAATTGTTCTCACTTGAAGTTTTCGTATAAAAACAAAAACGTTTTAAATATGGTTTTTAAAAAACATTTAAAAGCTTTCGTCTATTCATGTTTGACATAAATAGAGCTTTTTTCTATCGTTATATAACGTTATTGCCAATGCGTTTATTTTCGTACCTTTTTATGCTTTTTACATATAAGGATTTTGTGTTCAAGGTTAGCCCTGGCTTTTGTTTACAAAAATAAATTATAAATTTAAAAAACAAAAACTTCTATAAAAAATGTTAATAAATGTTGAATTAAAATGTTTACAAAAATTGCAATAAATAAACGCAATATATGAAGACGATTTTTTGCTGCACATCAACATATAGTAATGGTGAAGGTATTTGCGTGATAGCACTAATTTTTTTAAACATATGGAAGAACTTACAAACACACATACATACATACTTATATACATACTTGTTTCTGGATTTTTTTTGAACCTGTAAATACATATTTATGTAATTAGTAGCATTTAAACCGCTACTTTATTAACGTCTCCTCTTCTTTCGTAAGCATATTTTTATGCCAATGTTTATTTTTCTAGGTTTTAACTTGTTTAAACGCTAGCATTTAAATCGCTACTTTGTCCGGCCCTTTTTCATGATCATATTTGTGTGCCTAAGGTTTTAGTTCTGCTACTAACATTTTTTATCTTATGGGATGATAATCACTCAGGACCTTGCAGCTTAATTTTGAGTCTCTGCAAAGTACCAAAAAATAAATTACTAATTTCGCCCCTTAAACGTTTGAATTTCGAAAAAGTGCCAAATTTGGCTTTGCATTTTAAGATAAGTTTCGAATGTGATATATTTATTTCTATGTTTATTGGCTTAAAATATATGTGGGATGACAAAAAAAGGACCAAAATACTCCCGGAAAGAGGAAAATTTCAAATAAGTACCAGAAACTCGTCCACTTATTTTTTTAAAGACAACGATAAGTATTACATTTCATTGTATCTCTCTAAGTTTTGGAAATACAAGGTTACCCTTTTTACACCATAAGCATTCGACTTTCCATAAATCCCGCTTTAGTTGATATATTTGGGAAGAGCCCAGCCACCGATACAAATTTCAAGTTTTTAGCTTCAGGCGTTTGGGCTGTGCTATCATAAATCAATGAGTCAATAATGTTGCAATTCTATATACATATATATATATAGATACACAAGCCTTTAATAATATTGTAAATAATTTAGGGTTCTTTTAGTATAATATCCTTTTTATTTTCTTTTTTTAAATTTATTTTTATAAACGAATGCCTTTTACTTATCGTCTTATTTTGGCATTTGTGTTCATTTATTACGAAGATGTTCATTTTATAAGAAACAAACGTATCTTGGAAAAATGAAAGTTTTTTCAGGCACTCACCTAAAATGTGTTTTAATTTTATGAAAACCTAAATAAGTTTTCGTTCGTTTTTACGAACGAACAAATATTTTCATTTTCTAAAAAGAGGCTGTTAATTTTGTTTTTGTACACTCATGAAAATGCGCCTTCGTATTGATGATGAGCTAAAATCAAAATTGTGACATCAATATTATTACAAATGGCATCAATGAAGCAAAAAGAGTCATCAAACCAGTAACGATCGTCATCATAAAATTTCGTCACATTTCATGCGTCATCTATACTATGACTACAGTGACATTAATTCGACGCCACATTTTTTGTATTATTAACATTATTTTTATGCTTAAAAAATTAAAATAAGAAGCAAAAATTCCCATTTTCTAATAATTATAATTTAATTATTTAGCTAAACACATCAAATTTTCAAAGTAGAATGATTACGAAAACCATATCGGGCATGCTGCTGGTGTCTAATAATTGAGAGCTCTTCTGTTAAAGTGAAACAAACATCTCTTACGGGTAATTAAATCATAATATTCTCTCCATTTGACTTTAGTCAATTCCAATGACTCAGTTTAATGAGAGCTTGTCATTAAATCGAGCAAAATGAGTCCTTTCTCCAATGTTACTGAGTCATTTATGTGATGTCAATGTGTCATCCCATTGATGACATAATTTTAACTTTTGATCTTGATGACAATTTGGCCAAGTGATGTTAAGGCTGAGATCACAATGATAAAAAGTGTCATGGGGACAAAGACGAAGACACCTGTCATAGTACTAATGTCAAAGTACATCAGCGTTATAACGCCTTTTCTATCAGTGTAGTATCCAAAAAAAAAAAACATCGATTTTGATGACTATTTTGTAAAAGATTGCAAATCAATAAAATTAAAGAAAATTAATTTAATGCATATGTTCGTTGCTTTATTTTTCTTCCAGTTTAAGAAAACGATTTTTATTTGTTAAGGTTTTGTTTTAAAAATCTATATAAGAGGGTTTCAAACTTTCGGTCTGTGAGACCGCGCGCGTTCTGTATTACAAAAATTAGCGCGGAGAGATCCAAATAAGAGCTATTTTCAATTGTGCTCATATTCTCGATATATGTTTAAAAGTTGGTTATGTTCACATGAAAGTTATTAATGTCGAATTTTACAAGATTCTTAAATTTTATAAGCAATCATGGACCGATCATTAAACTGGCGTATATGTCCAAAATTGCATACATTTTCAAAATTTCAAACCCTGCAATGATCCATGACAACACCAGATATGAATCAATTAACTCAAAAGGTAAGTCAAGTGTGTAAGAACACTTGCACGTTCAAACAAATTTATTCACCATCCTTCAACCTTTTTTTTTTTTGTTTGACATCAAAACGTTTTAACTTTGTTTAGAATGTTGCAAACAATAATAAAATTATGAAGTGTTGGAGCCCTTTTTAAGACCATTTCATTTTACAACTTTAAGCCATTTTAGTCTTTGCGCTTTTATTGAATAACCTGTTAAACGACATAGCAACGTCAGTATTTTCAGGAATTTTTTTTGCTAAAAAATTAAGCAAACAAGTTGCAGTAAAACTTAAAAAGGGTAAAAATACCAAAAAAAAAAAACAAAAATTAACGTATTCTGATATTTACACTCGCTATTAGCAAAAACTTTTTGCAAATTTTTTTTACTTTTTCTTTGTTTTGTGTGTAAAGAAGAGTTTGTTTTTTTTATAATACAATAAATAAGTTGTAAGTGTCATTTAGTGTTAGTGTATGTATAAGTGAAAGTCTATCAATTTCTGTGAATTAAACATTGGCCTTTTTCTTTTAATAGCAAAAAAAAAATAATAAAACGATAAAGTTAAAAAAAATGAGTATCTCCTTCTTTACTTCAAAAAGTTGTAGTTTAAATTAAATTATTTCATGCGAGTGAACATGGGAAAAGGTTTTATTTATTTTCTTTTTGCTTCAATTTAAGAGAAAATTAAATTTAATTGTTAAACATGTTGTCGCAAGGAGTTCTAGAGTTTGAAAAAAGGATTGTATTTTTTAGCTCAAGTCTCAAATAATTTTTTTTAAAGAATATATGTACCCTCGTGTCAAATTTTGCCTTTTTAAAAAACTTGAAAATTTTTCTACAATTGAATATGATTGTTAACTGAGGAGTGCCTCACACGTCCACGCACATTGTATTTTGCATGGGCTGTCCTATAAAATCCAAGTTAAATAAACAATCTTCCTTCAACTTCCATAATTGGAAAGGTCCTTAAAATGCAATGGATTAACTCTCATCCCACATATGGCGCTGTGTTTTATCACATAGTGAAAGTTTAGTCGGCACAGCCTGCAAAATAATATTTATGCTTTTAGAAAACCATTTCTCTTCTATCAGTAGGTGTGGGGTTCTTAACCACCCTGACTCCTCATTTGGTTTAACACTTGATAGTATAAATAAAGGGAGCCAAGCTCAAATATAATTATTTTTTTTTTATTTCTAGCTGGATTTTAAAAAATCCCTTATCACTCACTCATCACATCATTTTACTACATTTGAATAAATATTTTTCCCGAAACAATAATTAGTATTGTAGTTATTTTATTGAACTGTTAATGGTTTTTTAATCCAAATTTAGATATTTTTAATTAGGCTTAAGTTCATTGAATTTAATTTTCATTAATTTACTTTTATGAAGACAGGAATTTTACAACATTAAATTAATTAAAATTTTATTGATAATTTTTCATTCTTGACTGAGCTGAGAATTGAACCCAGGTTTTCACGGACAGGTTGCTCTCACTAGTTTCGATTGTAACCACACAATCTCTTCGAAGCGGTTTGCCATTTTACTGACACCGCCATTGAAGACGGATGACGTCAATAGGCAAACATCAATCTTTAAACCAAATGGTATATCACTTTGGTAGATCGAAATTTGCTTTTGTATGAATGATTATCTATTTTAATTGATTTACATGTTCTTCCTAACTTCTGTTTTTTTCGTTCTTTTTGTCAAGAATTCTTCTTGAAATCCAAAGTACATTTTTGTTTTTCTTTTTTCTTGTTGACCTTTTTCAGCACAACTTGAAGGACAAATGTAAACATAGCTCGTGCCTTAGCTGTTAACAATAATTAGTATTGTGGTTATTTTATTGAACTGTTAATGGTTTTTAATCCAAATTAGATCTTTTTATTTAGGCTTAAGTTCATTGAATTTAATTTTCATTAAATTATTTTTATGAAGACAGGTATTTTACAACATGAAATTAATTAAAATTTTATTGATAATTTTTCATTCTGGACGGCGCTGAGATTTGAACCCAGGCTTTCATGGACAGGTTGACCAGAAAATTTTAAATATCAGCCATGTTCTGGAAATAGAATTCGAGTGAAATTAAAATCAAACAAAAATTTTAAGCGATCCAGTGTTTAAAGTTCATTTAAATATTTCTATACACTTCATAACATTAGTACAGCTTATATATACCAGAACTTCTGTGTACATCAGGAAAAACAACGGTAATTTAAAAAAAAAATTAAACTGGAAATCTCCATCTTTTTCAATTTCACTCGATTTAATTTTTACATAGAACATGGCTCTATTGAAACAAAAAATTACCATTTATGATTTGGTTTGACGCAATTCAGATAAAATTTCTTATATACAGGACATTCAACTTCAATTAGATGGTATATCAGTATTTTTTTTAACCCTTTTGCATTTCTTCGGTCAAGCTAATCCAGTTTTACTTTTAAGTATCAACCTAAAATTTATTTTATCCTAAACAAAAATGGAAATATAATTTTAATAGCAAAAAAAAAAGTAAAACAGTTCTTAGGTTTTTCGCTCACATATAAAAATCAGTGTTGAATACATTTGTAGTTAAATTTTTGGCATTAGGTCTTGGCCTTCAATAAAAAGTTTGTCGTTTGTTTCTTTTTTTGATATTTTATTCATATGGTAACTTCAAACAAACTGATATTGATGTGGCAATATCAATTATACAGGGTGTCTGGTGGCAAATTTATATTTTTAAATACGATTATTTCAAAAAGTAATAAACGGCGCGGATGGAGGGTGGCGCCGTTGGAGTTATCGATTGTGCGGATTTGGCAGTCACGATGGCGCAGTGGTCGAGTGAGCTTCGCGCGTTTGCTGTGGATACATTTTTTAAGAGTAATGATTCTTCCGTTATTGCTCGCCGACAATTTTGTTCAAAGTTCGGTATTCGGTGAATACTTGGTGGACCGAGTGTAAATTTAATTCGTTCGTGGGTGCAGAGATTCCGAACAACTGTTTCGGCTGTGATTGTCCCACGGCCAGGGCCCAGTCGATCTGCAAGGACTCCCGAAAACATTGAACTGGTTGAAAGCAGTTAACGTGAAAATCCGCCATTTTCAATACGGAAAAGAGCAGCTTCACTGGGACTTCCAAGCGCGATTTTTCATGAGATATTAAAAAAGGATCTGAAGTTTCATCCTTTAACAATTGAAATTGTTCAAGAAAGTGACTTTGATGTACGCAAAAATTTTTGTGAAACGATGTTGGATCGTTTTCGCACTGTAAATCCCATTTTTTGAATCGACGAGGCTCAGTTTCACTTAAGCGGACACGTCAACAAGCAAAACTGGCGTTACTGGTCTCCAAGAACCTTCAACCCTCGATTGAAACATCAAAAACCATTGCATTGCCCCAGGTAAACTGTTTCGTGTGCATTATCCACGCATGAGGTATTTGGACCATTTTTTCGAAAATATCGAGGCCAGGCGAATTATTTTTGCCAAACCTGCGAGATCATCCATCGTACTCTTCACACACATGGTTACAACAGGGTGGGGTGAGCTTCGATGAATTTGCTTCGGGAAAATTTCCACCAAAAACTGATCAGTCGCTTTGGGGACATCCCATGGCCACCGAGGTCGCCTGATCTAACCACCATGGAATTTTAAATGGGGCTACCTTAAATAGAGGGTTTATAACAACAATCCCCAATCTGGTGTGCCTTTAAAGGAAAATATTCGTCGAGAAATCGGCTCAATTTTACCAAGTTTACTGCAGCGTGTGGCGCAGAACACAAGACTCCGTTTTAAACAGTGTGTTCAACTCGGCGGAAGACATCTGGATGACATACTCTTTAAAAAATATAATCTGCATTTCCATTCTATCGTTCAATGCTCTTAATAAAACGTTTTGTCAATTATTATGTTTTTTATTTAAGTTTTAAAATATAAATATAAATAAATTAAAAAAAAAAATATGAATCCACTCTTGAAACGCAAATAAAATTTGTATTTAATGTTAACGTTTTGTTAATAAAGTGAAAGAAGTAGTTTTGGAAACTTCTTCCAATTTTGTTTCTATCAGTGTTTGAAAATAAAAAGAAAACTATTAAGCGTATGGCTCACACATCCAGAAATGATATCTATTTTTTCTGTTTGTGTATTAATACAGAACCCTTAATACCGTTCATAACTATTTTCAAGAAAGTAACGAACATCATATAGTGTTCTGTTCTTCGTTATAAAAGCAGAACAATTGTAGTGGTTCTGTCAACATACATAATATTTTAATGTTCCATGGTGTTTCTTTGATTCGCATATGAACTGAAACTAGCGAACACAACTGAAATGAACGAACTTCACTGCGCTGAGCCGAACACAATGAAGTTTGTGGTTAAGAAAAAAACAGATTGCAATAAAATGTTCTCATAGCTTCTTTAGTTAAATAAGTACAGTATTATTTTTTTGTTCGAAGAACACACACAGAGAATTGTTATCTCTCAATGATTTTCTACACAAGCCCTATTAGCGTTTGGGTTTTTCACATGGATGCCGAACCAAACACTAAAGAACAGTGCACGGAGAGAAAAAACATGTTCAGATATGGTCACCTCCAGCAAAAGTATTTAAAAGAAAATTTTAAATTTATTATGTGGAAAGTATTGTCACCTACAACCATATTATTTTTAAATTAGTTCTCCGGCAAGAAGCCACATTCCTATTATGTTTGCCTCTAAACATGTAATGGTTAAATGTGACAATTATTTGTTTTTAAATTAAAAATAGTATTTTCCACTTTTGCAAGCGCAACATGCTATAATTGAAAACCAGCCATGCTATGAGAAGTGTTTAACATATTTCAACCAACTTAACCAAAACATGTTTGGAGGCAACCAAAACATGGTTGTGGTTTCTTGATGGAGGACTAATTGAACCATTATCACCATGCTGGTGATAATAATATGGTTAAATTAAACAAAATATCTTAAAAAAAAATTTAAAAACAGTTTTAACATCTTTTTTAACATCTTTATCTCTGGATGTGACTTGTTTGTTTTCTTAAATGGCCTAAAGAATAAAGCAAAATTTATGCAGTATTGGATACATGTGATGTTTTCATAGATTCTACGTTTTGATCATAGATGGGGAAATTAAGGGTGGAATGCAGTAGGGCCAATCATCAATTAAAATAAGCGATTTAAAAATATATTCAATAAAAGGTTTGCTTTAAAAAGGCAATAAATTTTAAATTACATTTTTCAGCAAATCGATAAGCAGAGACAGAAATAAAACACTTTAAGAAATTAATAACAAACATAGAAAACCTCTAATTGACTGTCGGTTTCTCGTTTTTTAAAGTCTTAAATCTCTATAGTTTTTATTAATTTGTTTTTTTAAGTGTACTTTATTTGAAAACCCTGTTTCTTATGTATTTTAAATTCTGTCGCTTTACTCAATTAAACATAACCGAAAGAGTTGTTATTTAAAGTGATTTGATATTCATGTCAAATCTCTTTGTGATTTTTAGGTTTTTACATTTTATTGAGAAATTAATGCTATTTTGACATCTTTTCGCTTAGAAAACAAAAGTGGTTGTCTCATCTTATTCTACATGTACTAACATATGCCCTACACTATCACATGTGGCGTTATGCGTTCGTGCTAATGTTTTATAATTTCACCATTAGGTCTGCCGATCTCCTTAGAATCATAGTCAGTCATAACATGTTTTTCCCTTCATTCAGCTTATTTATTAACTAAATTTTAATTTTTCTTTAAATGAAACTTGATATACATGGGCCAAAAGTCAAGTCTGCGTATTAGGGAGATCGATTATTCGAAATTTTTCAATAACCGGTTTTCGAATATTACGAATAGTTGCTATTTTAAAAAACCCGGTTTTCGGTTAAGCATTTTTTAAATAACCGGTTAACCGGTTTTAATTCGAATACATAAAAACACAAAAATGAAATAAGTTTTTGTAATAAAAAGTTAATTTGAATAAAAACAAAACAATTTGCAAAGGTAAGGAACTAATAAAATACATAGATATCACTTAGATCAGACCTTACAAATATTTGACGATAAAATCCAAGAAAAGTGGGACCAGTAAATTGATCAAACTAAACTTTATTTGTACGAAGATATTTGTATTATGTAATTTAGAAACTGTTGAATGACATTTGATCTAGACAAACGTTTTGCAAAAGCAAATAAATGATAGGAATTTTATAAAGTTATTTTTTGAAATATTCTCTCAAATTTATTTTGAATCAGTTTTAATTTGTTGGTGGTTAAGCATGTCTATATAAATCAACCATATTTTTCAAAAGTTGCAAACAAAACCTCTTAGCCAGGATTATCTATTTCAAATTATTTTGTTTGAGCATTATAGAAACGAATAGTGAACTGAACATTCTTTTTGTGTAAAATATTTGTCAATTGGTCGACTACAATTTAAAACATTGCATGACATTGTTTGATTTCTTCAATTTTGTTTTTTAGTTCTTGGTGTT
This sequence comes from Pollenia amentaria, assembly GCA_943735925.1. Classification (NCBI taxonomy): domain Eukaryota; kingdom Metazoa; phylum Arthropoda; class Insecta; order Diptera; family Polleniidae; genus Pollenia; species Pollenia amentaria. The sequence goes on from OX031009.1 coordinate 166,353,999, forward strand.
TTAATAAATAAAACTGGTAGAAGTTTTTCCCAAATCGTTGATTCCGCCGAAATGTAGTTTTCAGCATGAAGAGATGCTAGAACTACTTAAGAGTTTTTAGTGCATTAACGGGCATTTCGTCCTCGGCAACACAACGGGCTAATATTTCACCCAATGATTAATTTTTTGCAGCGTATTTTAGTAAGTTCTTATTTGTCTTTAGAACTTCTTCGAACGGAGCAAAGTTTTATTTAGAGCACATTAATGTCAAGCATGTAGACTAATTAAAGGTGATTAATAAGTCGTGACATGGAAGAACCTTTGTAACTTATCATCTTAGGGCACCTAACTTTGTCTTTTCAATCGCGTTCGAAAAATATCTGGAGATAACCTTTATATAAAAATATATTTAATTTTAGAATACTCTTGCACAAATTATTATTTACTTTTTAACTGCACACGTTTTTGTAGTATTTTGAATAGTTTTTTGTTTTTTTTTTCTACAAGAACACACGTTTTTATAAGCGATTTGTATTTACAGCGCTCATAATGTTTTTTGACCTTTGTTACATTTTGTTTTGACATTCTTCATAAAAAGTTTAAGTTTGGCCAATATTCAATTAGAATATACTTAAATTACGGGTACATCTACAACAAGAGCAAGAAAAATGTATATAAATAACACATTACTAAAATAACCGGTTTATTATACCAAAATAACCGGTTTATTTGATATTCGAAAAATGGGCATTTTAAAATATCCGACTTGGGCAAAGCTAAAATAACCGGTTAAAACCGGTCGAATAATAACCGTCCGATCTCCCTACTGCGTATATATAAATTGAATAACTTTTTTTTTAAATATAATATAAGCTTTGTACGATCTAAATTTTAATTATAAAAAAAATATCAGAGAGATGACCACCACTTACATCGATGCACAATTGGGCTCTTAAACAGGCGTTTTGCATAGCTGCATGCAAAGTTTCAGGCTCTATTGCCCTGATCTCATCTTCAATCTTGTGCTTTAGCTGCTCTACAGTTTGGGGCTTGTTAACATACACTCGTTCTTAGAGATAACCCCATAGAAAATAACCAAGGGCCGTTAAGTTTGGTCAACGTGCTGGCCAATTGAATTCTGAATTTCTTGAGATAATTCGATCTTCAAAAATTACATTTAAAAGACTAATTGTAGCACGGGCCGTGTGTGCTGTTGCTCCATTCTGCTGGAACCAATTGTTGGCTGCCACAGGACGTACAAAATTAGTAATCAACGTACGATACCTGTCCCCATTCGCCCCCAGTCACTGCATTACCAACTTAATTTTCGAAGAAATAGGGCCCTGGAGCGCCCGTACACTGGAGCGAGTGCAATTGGCGCTGGTGCACAACTCTGGAGTTTGCAGTACCACAAAATCGCATATTTTGTTTATTTACATATCCATTAAGATGAAAATGAGCTTCATCACTCATTATTAAATTGTTAAAAAACTCGTTATTTTCTGCGCATTTGAATTGAAGAGATTTAAATTGAATGCCCATTAGAAAAGTAAAAATCTTACAATTTGGTTCGTTTTTCGGTCGTTGAATTTTGCATGGTAGTGTAACACGGTTCGATGAATAAAATCTAAAAAAATCAATAAAAAATAATAATAAACAAAAAATGTATTCAATTTTTACACGAAAGCGTATTTTTTGCTCATCCTGTGTAAGGCAGCTTTTCCTTAAGGGCAATGCCTATGAATATTGACGAAAATTTGGGCAATAAGCCCAAATACAGATAATCCTCTTAAATAAGATTCTATTACTTATAAATTGTTTCGGACACAATTCGCCCCTAATAAGAAAATACTATCGAAAATTTGGTACGAAATCTGGTAGCTATGGTTCCTAGCAGCCCTCGACTACCACAAACCCATACATTTGCAAGCAAAAAATAAAAAAATTAACAACAAAATTTAACTGAAACAACTGTTGTTGCCAGCTTAAGTCTTTTTTTAGCACTCAAACACTAGTGGTTAATGAGGGTATATTAATAACCTGGGCCATGATGTTTTCCTCCAAGGCCTGAATCGAACCGGGTTTGTCCGCATAAACTTTAGACTTTATATATCCCCACAGGAAAAAGTCTAATGGTGTGATATCACGCGATCTTGGTGGCCAATCGACCGGCCCAAAACGTGAAACTATGTGCTCACCGAAGTGTTCTCTCAATAAATCCATTGATTAATGCGATGTGTGGGAGTGGCGCCGTATTACTGAAACCAAATGTCGCCGAGATCACGAGCTTCAATTTCAGGCATCAAAAAGTCGGTTATCGTGGCACAATAACGGTCCGAGTTGCTGCGAACGGCGCCGAATCGACTCTTCACGGTCATCGTGTATACTCTCAGCTATGGCCGCTATATTTTCTTCACAGCGTGCTGGACGTGGTCTATCCGGTCGAATATTATCCCATAATGAATGCTGGGTCTCAAAATGGGTGAAGGGGTTGGGAATAGTACGCTCAGTAGGCCGATTATGTTGACCATAAGTTGAGCGAAGTGCACGAAACACATTCCTCACAGAACGTGAATTTTCGTAATAAATTTGAACGATTTATAAACGTTGTAAGTCTTTCCATTATTAAAGCCAAACAATGCTAAACAAAAATAACATGACAGCATGACACGACTCACACATGGTCTGTCAAAAAAAGGCTATTGAAAAAAGTATGTCTACTTTCCGTAAGCGAGATGGTTAACGAACCCGTTTGAAGGTAAATTTTTTAAGGCTATTTTTATAAAGGATTTGAAAGATTCGACGCAACCGAATAAAGCACTTTTACTTGGTTTTACAAAATTTTTAAGTAAAAGCTTCATAATAGATCATTCTGTCAATAGAGTCCAGGTCTTGATGTCCTGCCTGCTCAAAGAAGAAAACACCTTTTCCCGGCTATTTAGTTCATGATTCAATGAAAACAATTGCATTGTTTTTTTTATTGGTTCTAAAGTATTTTATTGAGATTCGTGAGATATTTTCCACTGGAAGTTTTCAATTACGACATTGTTTTTTTTTTTAATCTATTACAGCATACCAATAGTTTTATAATGAGCCCTTAATAAATGGCCGTAACTCTTAAAAATCATTTTCAATGACAAAATGAAAAAAAAAAACCTTTTGAACGAAGATAAAATTATGGATTTATATATTTTATGTAAGCCGAAACTTTGGCACAGGTTTTTAAAAGTAGTAGGGGCGTTACAAAAGTTCCACAGCCAAAAATAACTTTTACTGCTGGAGCAGTAGCGGAATGAAGAAAATGTCATGAAATTTATCATAAATTCGTTCTATATGCCAAAAAATTATGCTGAAACTTTAATAATAATCGATCAACAATTTAACTTAGGTCCAATAGTAAGCTCATTCTGAAACGAAACTGAACTGACTAGAAAAGAAACCAAAAAGTTTAGTAATAATCAGTTTATGTAAGACACCAAAAAGTGTATAATAAAAAGTGTATAACCAAAATTTTACAAGAGAAGGTTTGTTTTTATTATATTTCATAAAAATTTTGTATGTAATCTGTGACCATGAGATTTTATGAGGTGATGCAAGTGTTTCCAATAAATTAATTTATTAAAAAAAAAACGAAAGTTTAAAGTGTTGTCACTGAAACTTTTTTGCGGTTATGGCTCGATATATCCTATTAAGAAACAATTAAGTTTCTATTTGTTTTTATTAAATATTTCTGAAATAAATGCAAATTTCGTTATAATTTTTTTATCTTAGCATTGTGGGGATAAGATTCTGAATTACATTTTTTCTAATGCAACTAATTTTTTTAAAAACGAAAGCATAAATATGTGATTTTTCTTAACAACTATTTCGACTTAGGCGGTTATTGCTTGTGAACACAGATATCGAGGGCCTATATTCAAAATCCTCTATCTTAAAAAACACAACTTTTCAGGAGAGCCAAAAAACTGCTTTTTTCGCGTATTACTTGAGTTATTAAAATTCGGTATTCTACAATATTTTTTAAATCAACTAGTGAATCCCACAGATAATTGGTTCATAAAATTTTGCATTATTGGGGACTTTATGCGAGATAGAGGGTTTTGCTTCTCAAAAATATTCAATATGTATGTATGAAAATGAAAAGATAGAGGGTTTTGCATTTTATTAAAACTAAATTATTTTGATTTAATTTATGCCATCTGTCGGTGTTTAACGTGGTTTATTTAATATAAAGGCTAATAATACAACATAAAATAAAAAAAATAATTAACAATTAACCATTAACTGTTACAAAATTTTTTTTAATAAAATCTTATTATTAAACTAAATTTTAAACTTACTATTATATAAGTTTATCACACGATAATAATATTTTAATTAAATACGATTTTAAATATCCTATAAATTACTTATTGTTTTGACAATAATATCATAGATGACACTTTAAAAGAAGACACTTTTTTAAGCTAATTCCAACTTTAACCATTTATTTTTATGCCATGGACATTATATTTTCCAAAAACAAGCATGTAAAATGTTTTCATGGTAATTCAGTTCAGAATCGGCTTTCGCTATTTTGATAAACCATTAAAAATGTCAAATTCATGTTCAGCTTACAAAAAATAGTAAAAAAGAACATGTATTGCAAGAACATGTTATTCCAAAAATATTTGGAAATTAATTATTAGAAAAGATAGAGGGTTTTGCATTCAGAAAAATTAATTGTGTAAGATAGAGAAAATACAAAAATGCAAATAAAACAGCAAAATAAAATATGTTTGTTATGAAAATCACACCATAGATGAGGGTTGTTTTACTGAACATTTTACCATTAAAAAGTCATTTTCGTGAAAATCAAAGATAGAGGGTTTTGAATATAGGCCCTCGATATATAAAAACGTTTGTGCCGTGTATGTGCTACTAAAACTAAAGAACCGCTGGACCGATTAACACCAAACTTGGACAATCAATTATCTTAGTCGGGAGCTAGTCTCTTAGTCTCTTAAGTTTAATCCCGCTAGGTGGAGCTGTTGTCTTGGCATTATTATTTTTTTATTTATGGTAAGATTTGGCTGAAATTCACAAAAAAATATTTTTTGGACAAAAATAAGTTTCCTGAAAAAATTTTGACTAGGTAGATAGCGCTGGGGTCAAGTTATTTATAAAATTCTCCAGTATTTAATTTTTATTTTTATATTGAAAATTCCGCGCAGCACCGGGACCGAACAGCTAGTAATAATATATATGTTCTTCTAGGGCGTGATCCCACTTTAGCATTCATATCACCCATCCCAATAATAATTTAACCACGTGGTACAGATTCATATAATGCATTCAGCTTCCCCAAGAATAAGTTTTGGCATTAATTCGATTAATTCATAGCATTGGAAAATTGCTATATTTCTTACCCAAGACATGAAACGAGCGAGCAGTATTCGATCAGACACAGACTTGAACTTTATGAGACATTTGCTTGATTCAATACAAATAAACACCAGGTTCGTGATCGCATCCAATTTCTTTACCCGATTACAGCATGGTTGTTTTTGAAGGAGGTGAAAGGAATTCACCCAATCCTATCCAACGAACCTTGTTTAGTCCAAAAATAGTATGATCGTATCTCAACATTTTGCGTTCTACCTCCAATTATTTAATATTCGTACCAAGTTTGCGGTTATGGGTATCGCTTAGAGTTCTGACGTTCAAATAATGAAAATAATATGCGAAATGTGGTCGGGTGTTCTTAATTGGCTTATAATAATTATATCATAGATCTTATATAAAGTCTCCTGCCTAAAACATTTAAATTTTTGGCGAAGGGTATTAAAGTTCGGTCACATCTAAATAGAGCATAATTAATTGCTTTTATCCAAATTATTCTAATCTTAGTGGTGTGGGGTGTACTAGTGCATGTCTCGTCTTTATTTTCCAAAATAATTTTTTTTTTTTTTTTGATAAAAAATAAATGTGTAATTAGAAATTATCCAGAAAACGAAATCGGCCTCTAAAGTACATGACAAGACTGACAAATTTCTATTCATAATTATAAAACAATTTGCATTCATTAAACTTCTTGTTTATACTTTCTAACTAAAAGATACATTCGAAAACCAAGAACACATAGTAAATCCTAAAGTGTACAATAAAGTTCCCTGAACACAGTCGATTCATTTCTTAATAATCCCAATCTTTACGCCAGCATCATCTTAAATTGTTTCCTTTGCCAAAGGCGTTTTAAAGAAGTTTTAAATAAAGAAGAAGAAAAAAATATACAGAAATATGCAAATGAAAGGCAAGAAAAAGGGCGGAAATGAAAGCTGCCTGTAATTAAAAGCTTTACCAACAAGAGAAAATAATTTTCATTAAACATTCAATAACTTTAGACAACAAAAAACAACTACAACAAGTAATAAAAAAAAAAACAAAAACAAATCTAATACGAAAAAACACATTGATAGTGTCAATAACCACATAACAGTGGGACAAATAAGTAGCCAGACGCAAAAAAATGTGGTTGGAGGTAACCATATTCTAAGAGCAACATACTGTGGTTGGATTTTAACAATATTTATGTTTCAGGTATAAAGTGCTGGCAGAAAATACAATTTTTTTTATATCATAAAAATATATACATGTGTACCTATATATTACCTAAATTTTCATTGAATGTTTCTAAAAAGGAAAAAAAAACGTTCATGTAACATCCAATAATTTGTTTTAATATTTACGAATATAAAGCAATTTTTCAATACGGCGTAAAATCATTAATAAATTCTAGACAAATCGAAGACTATATTAAATCCCAACCAAATTATCTTAAAAACAATAAATTACGCTTATAAAACTTAAGCAAAACAACAACAAAAACAGTGAGTTTATCTTTTCTTAATTTTTTTTTACTATAATCTGGTAGATAATTTTATTGCAATAAATTTTTATATACGATGGTCGTATGGCGTCAATGCTGGCTTGAATATTGCCTTCCAATGCTTCAAGAGTTGATGGTTTGTCGGCATAAAATTTCTAATCCAGAGGATGTTTTTTTTTTTTTGCCTTTTGCTTTGGTGCGTTCTGACATATGTAGTTAAATTTCATGGCCAACAATTTGGTGGAACATTTCATCTCCGCACTCTCCTTTATTATGGTGTTTTTTACGGTTTGTTAGAATACGACCAAAAATTACTGTTATGCAGGGGAGTAAGAGGGTAAATCTCTCCCACAAAAATATTTAACGTAAAATTTTCAAGAAGGTTGCTAAACATACCGTATACATCAGATGTAAAGAACACATAGTTTAATCTACCGATATGCTGCACGAACAGCCCATAAGAGTGAAACTTTAACTCTAAAATAAAATTTTGATGTGGTCCTTTGAAACGCAGACAAATGTATATTTTTGGGCCCCTCTTTCAAAATCCATTGTTAGAACCCTGTTATTTTGTTGTTGTGCTGAACAGTGGTATTAATTGGGTACGGTGGATTTCAGTCTTTTTCCTTTTTGTATCTATAAGTTTTATAATAAAACAAGTTAGAGTGCTATATTCGGCTGTGCCGAATCTTTGATACCCTCCACCGACAGAAGTGGGCTCTATATTGCAAATACATATATATTATTAACTACGCTTCACAAAAACAAACGTCAGCATTAAAATTGGTCGCGGTTTAGACCTGAATTATGGGTTTCTTGTTAGAACTTTGAACTGAGTAAAATATCATGATTCGTAACAGTTTTAGCCGAACTAAAATAATTTTTTTGGAGGGTTATTTGTATTGGACCAAGCATCCCAAAATTCTGAAGACTGACTTCTGGTATTACAAAAAATAAACTAGAATAAATTTCAATACAGCAGTGTAATTAGTTTTAGCGTTAACGGTGAACTTCACAAAATTGCACGATATTTGTTGTGTTCATATGAATCTAAGATGGGAAAAATTTTACCGCAATATCTATATCTGTTATGGTTTTCGGCGAATTAAATTATTTTCCCAAAGTGGGCTTTACTTGGTTTTAGGCGTACTAAACAGTTTTCCGCGAGTAGGGTTTATATGGGGCCTATGGTCAGTTATGGACCGATCTTCACGAAATTTAACAGTATGATTTGCAGTTGTATAAAGCGAATTCGTGCAAAATTTTATATCATTCCGTGCGTAACTGGTGGAATACTTATGTTAGTTTTTGTATCAAAATTATAAATTTTTTTAGGGTGGTGGTTCCACATTTTGATTCATAGTTCTGATCCTACTGAGACCAAGTTTGTTCTTTTCTTTTGCGTTTTTCGAAAGTGAGCGTGTTTTCAACAGACGGACATGGCCAAATCGACTTAGAATTGCTCAAGGAACCAGAGTATATATACTTTTTGGGGTCTTAGATGTATAATAAAAAAATTTCACACGGAATGGCAAACTTAGTATACCCTCATTCACCACAAGTGGTGGTGGAGGGTATAAAAAGCAATATATTTTTCCGCCTTTTAGTGGGTAGTTCCTACTCTTTTAACTTCACTAAAAGAAATAGTTTCTTTTAACCCTTTCCAGCTCAAAAAAAGAGAGTGTTCGATGATAATTCTGTTAATTTAGTTAAATTCGTGTCATAGCTATTTTCCATTTGCTGACAATAAAAAGTGTAATTTAAACTTCTTTTTTACTTTTAATCTTAAGGGAAATCTATATGTCCATTATATAAAAGTTTCTTCAAAACGCGGACACATTTATACAATTTGCTTTAGAAAATGTTTCAATGGGGCAAAATTATATCATATACATATTTTTCGTCACCTAAAACGCAAAAGGGCGTAACAACAAATTTTATTTTATAGAGGAGAAGCAAAAAACCTTACAAAATAAATAACAACAGGGTGCACTTGGACATTTGAATTTCTTTAATTAGGCTGCCATTTTTGACCGCAGGGATCTCAATTTTTTGTGAACATGTAGTTTAATAACACGAACAAAAATCAATCAAAAACACTATTTCGATGTTGTGACGGCCTATTGCATATTAGGTAACGATATATACATATGCAATTTTCGTCGATATATCTTCACCATAAATCGAAACAACGTATCATCAAAAAAATCGAAAATTAGTTTTTTATTGAATACCATTCACTATATCACATATAAAATTATACCTTTAAATATAACCAAGTCATTAACAACATGCAAAAAAATAATCAAGTGCATAATTTTCTTAACTTGCCACAGAAAAAATTGGCAGAGTATTTTGTTTAACAACACAGTAAGCACTGTTTTTTTTTGATGGTAAGATTTTGTATTCTGTTTTATACTATTTGGTTAACTGCTACGCACAGACCTAAATCAGCGCGTAAGGCGTAACATTTTCTACCGCTTAGCTTTAACGCTGCAATGACACACTTAAACCAGAACGTCAACACTGTGTCATGAATGTTAATGTTGACTTTCTTTAAGACACTTATGATGTTATTTGCGATGCCAATAGAAACACAGAAATCAATATACATACATGAACATTGTTAAATTCAGAGCTCACCCTGCGGATATGAAACAAATTTGCATAATAAGGCTGAAAGTATTGGAGGGCGAAAAGAAACTGTAAACTCAACATTGCGAAGTAGGAATTCTGAAACAATTTCACCGTTTCTAATAACATACATATTTTTATACACTTTTATACCCTCAATCAGCAGTGGTGCATGAAGGTATAGTAAGTTTGTCATTACATCTAAATCTTTTTAATATTCATGTTAGATCCCATTAAGTGCCCAGCTAAGACTAACGTTGCAAAGTAATGAGTTAATCAGCTAATATAACTACTCTTCATCCGTTATACATTGCCATTTTAACTCTTTATTTTGTTCGCATTGGTATCAACAAAACTACTAACGTACTAACGTTTATGATACAAGATCCATATCATATATATTATAATTTATATATCCTAGATGTTATCGATATAATATCGTTTGGTTGATTGGCTAGTGTAGTTTTTATTAATATTTTTAATTTTTAAATACTTATCAAAATCATTTAAGTATTTTAATTTTTCATATTCAAATCTATTACAATTCGTTCCTCATTTATAACAAACTAGCTTAAGCCAATGTGCTTCGCTACCCTCATTAACCCATTTGATCCCACTGTACTCGCATGAGTACAAAAAAATACGCAACTTTATGACTCCAAAACTCTAATAAATCTCTTTACTTTTTAATAGTTTTTGCTTCTAAATATTTTTTAAGAGTGTAAACAATAAATATGTATCAAAAGTGAGCAACAAATTTCTAACGGAAATCTATCATTGTCCTTTTCATAAACATTGTTCATCGTTTTTTCAATATTTTGTACCTTTCATTACATTTTGGCTTATATATTTTTTGTAATAAGCTTAGAGCTGACGAGTTTTTGTGAAAAATAAATTAACCCTCCGTCATGCACATGTATCTGACCAGATATTTTACGAATTTAGCTGTGATTTAAATATATTTCTAATTTGGCTAGGAGTTTGAGTCTCCAGGTACCCTCTACAAATATTGTTAGGTATCGTTTTATCGAAAAAACAACAAACAAAATTTATGTGGATTTTTTCATCTATACATCGTATACGTAGCGCATGTATCTGGCCAGATACACACACATTTTGTATGAAGAGTACTGTACTTTATTGGTATTTTTTATTTTTCTCTGCGTTTGTTTGATAAGGACGGTACTATATGGTGTAAAACTGAACCAAATATTGGAGTACGTTTACGTCAACACAATATCATGCGTTTTCAACCTGGTCCGAAGGAACAAAACAGCGTTCCAATTGAGGTGTTCAAAAAATTTTTCACACCAAATATAACATTTATTATCATTTCTGAAACCAATCGCCATGGAAAAGCTGTAGTCGAGAAGTGGAATGCTGCTAATCCTAGTAAAAAACAGAAAGTTTGGACAGATTTGACCGCAACTGAATTAGACGCATTCGTCGGCTACTGACTACTCATTATGGCGTGCAGCTAGAAATCTAAAAAGACCAGTTATCACTAAACCGCCATTAAGAAACTTAAATGGAAGTTGGGCACGAAATGATATAGAAAAAGGAAATATTTTTGTTAATCATTTGAAAACCGTATTTACCCCTCATACATCTTTCGATACTGCGGTCGAGTTACCACCTGTTGTTGTTAGATCAGCTGTTCCACTAAGATTTAATATAAGAGAAATCGAAAAGGCTATTCATGATTTAAACCCTAAGAAAGCCCCTGGTTTTGATAACATCAGTAACAAAATGCTTTTGGAGCTACCCCGCATAGCAAAGAAAATTATTCTACTAATTTTTAATGCTATTTTACGCCTTGAATACTACCCACAAGAGTGGAAAGTATCTTTAGTTACCATGATACCTAAACCAGGTAAGGATCCCACAAAAGTTGAGTCATATAGACCTATAAGCCTATTGTCTAATATATCAAAGCTATTTGAGAAACTACTAGTGTCAAAATTAACGCCGATTTTAAATGAAAACAGATGTATTCTTAATCATCAATTCGGTTTTAGAAGAAAACACAGCACAATTGAACAAACCCATCGAATAGTAAATGTCATAAGAAAAGCCTTTGAAGAAAAAAAATATTGCTCTGCACTCTTCATCGATGTGTCTCAAGCTTTTGATAAAGTCTGGCATAAAGGGTTACTACTGAAGTTGCAGCAAAACTTACCAGCAAACATACACAAGCTGTTAGAAAGCTACTTAGTCGGGCGTCATTTTATTATTAAAGAATGCGATTTTTTAAGTTCTCCTCAGCCAATTAACGCCGGAGTCCCACAAGGCAGCATCCTGGGCCCTCTATTATACTTAATTTATACATCGGACTTGCCAACAAACAGCTACACCCATACCTCAACATTTGCGGACGATACAGCTTTTCTAAGCGTACACGCAAATTGTCAAGAAGCATCTCGTTACTTACAGGATCACATATTTGAACTGGAAAGGTGGTTAAAACAATGGAGGATAAAGATCAATGAGCAAAAATGCGCACATATAACATTCACATTGCGTCGGGAAACATGCCCCCCTATTAAAATCAATAATCAAATAATACCCCAACACTCGCATGTAAAATACCTCGGTATACATCTAGATCGGCGTTTAACGTGGAAATGGCATATAGAAGCTAAATTAACTCAAATGAAACTAAAAGCAATTCAAATAAATTGGCTTATTGGAAGAAATTCTGTTCACAGCCTCGATTGCAAACTTCTACTTTACAACTCTATCTTAAAGCCAATTTGGTGCTACGGAATTCAGTTATGGGGCACTGCCTCGGCTTCTAACATCGAAAAAATTCAAAGGCGCCAAAATAAACTTCTTCGAATAATCACAGCCGCCCCCTGGTACGTCAAAAACTCAAATATCCACAAGGATCTCAATGTGCCATTAGTAAAAACTATGATAACGAAATATGCAGTAAAATATTTAAAAAGGCTGGAACTGCACCCAAACCCATTAGCACGAAATATTTTAAATTATGGCGGCCACACTCGATTAAGAAGAAGAGACACTGCAGCACTCACCCAATCAGATGAGCGGTAAGCACCTACATATGTGAACAGAAACCGTGATGACGAAATCTTTTTTGTCCGGCACTGGCAGGACATAAATCAAATATTAGGTTAAGATTTGATTAATTATTGTTAGTTCATATTTAGTATATGAAGATTCAATAAATAAATACTGAGAAAAGAAAAAAAAAAAAAAAAAAAAAAGATTCGTCGGCATTCTTTTGGCAGCTGGTTATTCCCACAATAATATGCAAATGTTATTCAGAGGAGCCATGTCTTTTAATCGATTCTCTGTACTACCACGATACATTAATTTTGATGATGGTAGAACACGCGCTCAACGTTTGCGCGATGACAAAGCTGCACCCATTCGTGACGTTTGGAATTTTTTAAATGAAAATCTTGACAAAAACTATAGTCCGCATGGCAGTATAACAATTGATGAACAACTGTTCCCATATCGTGGAAAAACTAAATTTACTAAATACATATCATCAAGACCAGCGAAATATGGCATCAAAATTTGGTGGGCCTGCGATTCCAAATCTAAATATCCACTGCAAGGAAAGCTCTATACCGGTCGACAAGAAGGAGAAGAACGGGTAGTGAATCAAGGTGAAAATGTTTTGATACAACTCGCAAAGCCGTACAGCAATACTGGCCGTACAATTGTAGCTGACAACTTTTTTACTACTTTGGAAGGAGTAAAGCGTCTGGCCAGAATTGGTCTGGCATTTGTTGGTACCATTCGATCCAATAAAAGATGTATTCCTAATGAAATGAGAAAGGATCGTTCTCGTCCTGTTTTGTCATCGTTATTTGGATTTCACGAAAATTTGGTATGAATTTGCAACTACGTGCCAAAAAAAAAAAAAAATAAATGTGTGAACCTACTTTCGACCGTTCATTATACGAAACATTGTGAAGGGGAAGCAATGAAACCCGAAGCAATTTTGTTTTACAATGAATATAAAGCTGGCGTAGATTGTATGGTCCAAATGGTTACACATTTTACTACAAAGCGGTCAACAAGACGATGGACTTTTGCGTTTTTCTGCAACATGCTGGACACCATGGCACTGGCTGCATTTTGTTTTTGCAAAGAAGATGGTCTCAATAAAAATAGTGCTAGAAGAAATTTTCTCACTACGTTAGCTGATACATTGGTTCTTCGAAATATAAAAAACCGAATGAACAACATTCACATCATTAAACAGTTCAACACTCGTTTGGCCATGGAATCGTATTTTGGAAGACCCCTAAATATAAGTTTGATTGATATAACATTTGCCCTTCATTACATCTCATATTCCTCGTTTTTCTTTTTCATTTCAGTTTCCAGTAGTAGTTCCTAGCTCAAGTGGTGCTGATACTCTACAAAACAGAAAAAGTTGTCAGCTTTGTACATTGGGAGATGAAAAAATTCGCTTTTTTTTGTTCCAAGTGCTCGGATCCGGTATGCCTACAACATTCGAAACCAGAGTATACATGTTTTAGTTGCTTACCTGAAGCTGTGTAAGACTTTTTTAATTTATAATTAATTAAAACTTACTTTATAACTACTAAATTTAATTGAAATTAAACAAAACAAATAAAATTTTTCTTGTTTTATTTCTCATTTAATTTTTTTTTGCTCGGGTAGGTGGTTTAGCGTATACTAAGAACAAAAAAAAAAAAATAGAAAATATATATCTGCCTGGCGTGATAACAATATAACAATATAACAATGTAGTATTATCACTAAAATAGCATATTTTTCATATAAATGTACTGAAATACATAGTGTATCTGGCCAGATACATGCGCTACGTACGTGACTATCGGAACATGTGCATGACGGAGGGTTAAACATAATTAATTTTAAAAGTATTAAAAAAATTTATTTGAAAAAGTTAAAAAAAAGTATTTGTTGGTAAGAATAAAAATTGGTGTACTTGTTCGAGTACAATAGGATAATGTATGTAAAATGTTTAAATAATTTTTAGTTATTTGCGATGGATGTTAAAAGGTTTAATGGTAAAACATTTTAAAACATTGCTGCCGGATTTGATTATGCAAGTAGTAATGATAGTGAATAAGTCCTCCTAATTCCGACCAAGAAACAGATGAGGATGAAATTGACAAAGTTAATTTATTACGGAATGATTTGCCAAACGACCTTCCACGGGAATTGGAATTGTTTGGAGAAAGCGACAGTGGAGAAGATATTCCACTCGCTGATTTTAGAAAATCAATATGAGTGCCATCGGCAATAAAGTGGAGGAAAAGAGCCATGAACATGGATATGCCTAGTACTAAATTTTTTAAATATAACATGAAGACTTCCTAGAAAGCAAATCTCCAACTGAAGTATTTGAAACAGTTTTTGATATTGATGTTGTGCAGCTAATAGTTGATCAAACGGTGATATACGCCTTACAACACAACATGCACATTAGGGGTATAACTTTTGAACAATTTTATAAATTATCAAAAAATACCTATCCATGCCATATAGACCATGAAAATCTATGATGAAAAGTGGGGTCACTTTTTCGCGGGCGTTAAAAAAGTTCCCCCCCAAATCACTTTGAAGTTTAGTATTTGGATTTTTTTGTTTATTAAAAATACAATATTGCAGAACAACACGCACTTTGAACTTAAAGTTTATTTCCTTCAACAAAGATAATTTATAGTATCTGAAGTTAATATATCGTACATGACTGTATGTATGGTATTTAAAAAATAAAAATTCAAATATTCAGCCATGTCACAGAGTACAATTCCGTTCGGAAACGGAATTCATTCCGTATTTTTGTGCTTCAGAAATTTACGTAAAAGCTTTGCGGAATGAAACCATTTTTATTTTCATGAACGGAATGGGAGTTTTCTGTATCTTAAAGGCCTAAAAATTATCGAAATATACTTTCTATCAATATACAAATATGTTTGCTTCGGTTCCGAACGGAATCATTCCGAACGGAATTGTACTCTGTGACATGGCTGATTATTATTTTTTGGAAGCTTTTAGAAAAAACGGTTTGGGGGGAGGTTTTTTATCCAAATTGATCTCAAAAAACTGTTTTCTTGATATATACATCAGTGGCCAGCCCGTCGTGATAGGTATTTTTTTTTGGTTATACCCCTAATGCACATATTAAACTTTACTGCTGAAGAGCTAAAGGTGTTTATTGGAATTATCCTTTTCAGCGGTTATCATTCATTACCGACGGAACGTATAAATTGGCAGTTGGACGAGGACACGCCTATTCCACTTAATTCTAACAATATGTCACGTTACCGTTTTCAAGAAATAAAACGTTATATATATCTTACCGGCAACTCGGAACTCGATTTGTGTGATATAATGGCGAAAATCAGACCATTATCAAAAATTGTATGTGAAAAGTTTTGTGAGTTTGGATACATACACCAAAATCTCTCGATTGATGAGTCAATGGTCAAATACTTCGGAAGCCATTCGGCCAAACAATTTATTAGAGGGAAACCTGTTAGGTTTGGTTTTAAAATTGGATGCTTACCAGTAGCTGCGGCTATCTGTATAAGTTTGACAATTATTGTGGCGCCAAAGTGGTTGATAAACAATGTCAACAATTACCATTAGGTTCGAGAGTTTAAGTAGAACCAAGGCGCACAAATACAACGTCAATTGCAACATCGGCAGGCAATCACTTCCCAAAACGCATTTCAATCAAATAAGATGCAGAGTTTGTCACAGTAGAATTCAGTGGATTTGAGAGCTTTGCAACGTTGCACTTTGCGTAGAAAAAGACTGCCTTAAAAAATTCCATACCCAATCACATACAAATATTAATACAAAATAATAAATTGATCTTTTGATCTTAGTATATATAACTAAAAAATTCTTTAAATCTGAATAACATTAGTTTTTAAATAAAATTAATTAAATCTTTTTATTACGCACCCCCATTGTCCCATTGTACTCGCACGAGGAGTACAGCCCAAAAACACCTTTTCAAAATTAAATTTTTTAATGTTGTTAATTTAATGCTTTAATTGATATCTAATAAGACAGTTTTTAATGAAAAACATAAGTATTTCTGATTTTAAAGATTTTTGGGATCTAATTAGGTTAAAATAAAATATGTAATTTTTTTCAATACAGATCTCGTGCATTGCTAATGAAGGTTTTTGTACCAAGTTGGAATATTTTTTAGTAAAAACTATTATAACGAAGTATGCAGTAAAATGTTTAAAAAGGCTTGAGTCGCACCCAAATCCAATAGCTCAAAATATTTTAAATGACAGCGGCCACTCTAGATTAAGGAGAAGAGATACTGCAGGACTCATCTGACGAGAAGAGCGCTAAACATCTACATATATGAACAGAAACCGTGAGGAGAAAAATTTTCGTCTGGCATTGGCAGGACAAAAATAAAGTATGAATTACTATAAGATTAAGTGGGTACAATAGACCTGGTTTGGTCGCGGTACCGTCTCCGTTGGAAGAAATCTCCCCGCTCTCTCTGGAAAAAAAATAGTAAAAGATTTGATTAATTATTGTTAGTTCATATTTAATATATAAAGATTCAATAAATAAATAATGAAAAAAAAAGTTGTTCACAAAATATCCTTGTCAAAACTTGACAGCTGTGTCCCAGGCTCAATTTGATTATCAATTTCATTTTAAGAATTCCCCGACGAAGAAACAACTCAAAATACGAGTATTAGCGTAACTCAAAGTATTTTGTAAAAAAGAACAATAATTTTTTAGGACGCAAATTTTTTTAATAAAGCACATTTATTTTTTAAGAAATATATTTTTTACAAAGAAGGCGCCAAAGTTAAGTCAGTTGTTAAATTGAACGTAAAATTGGCAAATAAATGGGATGGTAAAACTAGAGCAATCTCGTGGTCGATTTAAAAATTGTGAGTGCCTTAGTAAGAAAAGGGAGAGAGTGTGGCAAATTAAAAGGAAAGATAAAACTTGATCGTGTGGCTTCCAAGTAAAGCAAAACATTTAAACAACACTTTATTTTTAAACGATTATTTTAAAAGATCCGCTTAATTGTTTGTACATAAAAAATTATATGATCTCAGCACATGTTTTATTTTCTATCGTTGTAAAGGGTTTATCAATTAGTATGAATTGTTACGTTTATTTTTTTTTTTTTTTGTTAATAAAATATTAAAATACTTGTAATATATTATGTTTATTTATTCAAGTACCAATTTTTTATAAAATAATCGAAAAAAAAATCTCTTAATAAATAAAAGTTTGAACTAGTCGATTAATCGATTAAAATACCAAATATCGATTAATCGCTTAATCGAACAAAAAAAAAAGGCGATTAACTGAACACCCTAATATATAGAAACATTTAATATTTGCATAATTTACAACATTTTGTGTATTATTCACTTAATATTTCCTGAACGATCATACAAACCGTAAAATCTAGAATATTTAGCTACACAAAAATCACCTTCATTTGAGTATAGTAACATTGGTGAGTATGTCCGGGAATCTAACTTGTATTGAGAGGAAGTGCCCATTAGCAAACCAATTTTAATGAAATTTAAAATTTGTTTGATATTTATATGGACACATAAACAGTTTTCGAAGGGGAACTAGAGGTCAATTTCTTTCTCTGCGAAACAATTAAACCGATTTTAATGGAATTTAAAACATACACATTTCCAAATCTTTAGCACACATTAGCTATGAATTTTTCCAAAACTTCGACCAATAGAGGGGTAGGGGGAAATTTCGTCCTCTGCGGAACAATCCAACCAATCTTAATGAAATTTTTTTTCGAAAAACTGATTTCACCATCACGTTTAACGTGCGAATTTCTTCAGAAATTATCGATTTGATACGGGAGAAAATAAATGAAAATTGGTTTGAAACCTAAAAAATAACATAAAAAAAGAGTAACAAATCGAAAAAAATATTGTTTCGACAAACATTTTTGTTTTAAGGTTAACTAGTCCTTAAAACATTGAAGATCCCAATTTTTTCCGCCATTTCTCAATGTATGCACAAACTTGACGTTACAAACAACTATTTTTAGTAAAAACAAATAAAAAATCCCTTAAAAAGATCGTGAAAGTATAGAAAACCATTTTATTTGTTTCGCTTCACTTCATATAACAAAAAAGTATTTTTACCAAATTACAGAGGTGTTCTGGAAACGGAAAACGCGAAACGCAAGAATTTAAAAGTCGTTTTTTTAATAAGATTTTTGTTGTAAAAGAAATACAAATACAATACAATAAAAATATTTCTCTATTAAACAGAACTCTATAAGGAAATTATACAATCTTTGATTAAGAGTTTATTAAAAAGAACTTCAAAATTCTTGCGTTTTGCGTTTTCGATTTTCAGAACACCCCTGTTAGTTTCTTTGTGTTTAATCGAACTGTTTATGGTTTTTTTTTAATCCGAATTTAATTTATTTAAAATTAGGGCACAAATTACGGCATTCGATATCGATCGAAATTCCCCTTTAAATTGTACTGTAATTTCAATCGATGTCGAATGCCGTACTTCGCACCCAGCCTTAAGTTCATTAAATTTAATTTTCATTAAACTATTTTAATGCAGGAATTTTACAACATGAAATCAATTAAAATTTAATGATAATCTTTTTTTAAATTTATTTTACAGTCAATCAGTTCAAGGATTTAATTACCACAAACAACACAAAAACTGTCTGGATTATTTGTGCAATGGCTTTTC
This sequence comes from Pollenia amentaria, assembly GCA_943735925.1. Lineage (NCBI taxonomy): Eukaryota > Metazoa > Arthropoda > Insecta > Diptera > Polleniidae > Pollenia > Pollenia amentaria. The sequence goes on from OX031009.1 coordinate 166,373,209, forward strand.
TTCATAGCCATTATATTATTAATGATGATTCAACATAAAAACCAAACTTTAACGATGGAGTTAAAAAAGGAAAAGTAAAAGCATTTTTTTAAATTAATTGAAATTATCTCTTAGCCAAGAGGTGGTAGAAAAAAACTAATGTTATATTCGTAATCAGCGAATATATTATCAGCAGTGAAACTAAAAATATGCTCTAAAAAACGCGTTTTATGCGGATTCAATATGCAGTAAAATCTCGAAAATATGCCCTGAAAATTTTTAAAAATATGTCAAAAAAAAAAATAAAAAATTGTTCATTTGAACACAAAATATTCAATGATTTAAAAACTTTTGCATTTAAAAAAAAAACAATCCTTAAATTATAATCGTTAGAACCCAAACGCCAGACGAATTTTCGATATTTTACCCAATTTGTTTTTTCTTCCTATACTAATCCCGCAAAGCTTTACACTTGACTACAGGAAAGAAACCAGAGTCTCTGGCGGGAATCGAACCCGTAATCCCGGTGCTGATAGACTATCTCACTACCAACTTGCCTACCGGGGAAACGATGGGCAGTCATGGGCTCATAAAAAATTATGTTATGTAGTTAAAATCCATATACCAGACGGATGGGTGGGCATTGTAAGATCACTTTAAAAAGTGATTCTTAATTGGTCGGTTTACTGATAGATTCGTCCATTGTATTACATCGCTAAAAACGTATATAATTGCATTTTCCTTAATTGTTGCTTATATATTTATACAATTTTAAAGTTTAAAATAACTTTTGAGGGGCTTAAAGCTCAAGGGGGTTGCAATTTAAAAAAAAACACTTAGGCCCTAATCATGTAAAACGCAGCGCAACGCCAAAGAATAACATTAAAATCATAAACAATATCATAAATATTTTGTAATTTTGTTGTTGCTTTTTAAAGAAATTTATGTACCGTTATAAAATTTTCAACGCCACAAGCTATGGAGCATTTGAAATTTTAAAACGCAATGACAATTTATGTAGAAAGCAACAACAAAATTACAAAATATTTATGACATTGTTTGTGCTTTCAATGTTATACCTTGGCGAAGCGCCCCATTTTACATGATTAGGGCCTTAAGCCCGTTGAGCTTTAAGCGCCGCTAATTTATCTTTAATGACAAGCTCCTTTGGCTTACAATTTAAGACTAATTTTTAAATGTAGATGACGAAATTGAAGCAACCCGTTGGGTATAAAGACAGATATTAAAAACAGAAATCCAGAATTTTAAAAAAGTAATTTTTTTTTTATTTGCTGCGAAAGCTCTTGTGAGCATCTAAAAAAATTTAACTTGTATCAAAATATGCCTCAAAACGCAAAATATGCGTTATAAACTTAAAGAATGCAACGAAAATGCTCTTTTAGCTAAATTATGCAAAAGCAAATGCTGTAAAGGGTAAAATAGGCAAAAATATGCACTAACAAATCGATGCCAAAATTCATAAAAAGCTCTTTAACGCATAAATATATTGTTTTTGGCTTCATTGGCCGCACTAGGAAAAACATGTAATTGCATATTTATGGTTGCCCTGATAATCAGTTATTTTGATTTCTGAAATTAAACATAAAAGAGGTTTTAATGACTATAACAAAAATACAAGGATTTTAACATACTTGCAATAACGGTAAAGCATCCTGTTATATTCAACAATGGGGTTGTACTCAACTGAAAGGTTTTGTATAGATTAATAGTCCAGCAAATATTTTAAGGTTTTTAGGGCCGTTCGTAAAATATAAAGCGAATAATACCAAAAACTGTGTTAATTATGCGAATAAAAGCCCCTATTGTATAAGTTGTTGTCGCTGTCGACGAAAATTTTTAGTTGTTGTCCAATCAAGTCTACTTCTACATCATTTCAACGTTTATTTGGTATTTCGTTAAACGTTATGTCGATATCGACTATTTACCGAAAATTTGACAAAAAAAGAACTCCCATCTCTAACAATTTTTTCTTCCGACGTTTATGCTTTGTTTATTCGACGACATTAACAACTTGTTTCGCTCTCTTAAACTAGATTGCCAAACATGCTGTTCATACGATTCATTTTGACATTTTCGTTTGTGATGTTAGTGTGATTTTATTTAAAATAGATTTAAATGTACGTCAAAATGAACTTTCATTTGAGTCATTGCAAAATTTTCTGTCGACTAACACGAAGTTAATTACTCTCGACGCAAACTTAAAAGCTTCATAGAAAATGCCAAGTGACTGTCAGTAGTAATCGACAAGCCGCCGGCTTGTGTCGATGTCGATTTTCATAAAAGGGGTGATTATTTGTCACTATATCTTTAAAACTAGAGCTGGTTGGGAAAAACTGATGATGCCATAATTAATCAAGTCTTTAATTGTTTAGTTTAATTGTATATTATTTATTTGTTTTCCGCATCATGGCTTATGTTCCCATATTAGGGCTTAGATCTTAGAGCTTTTTTTATTTCTTCTCCTTAAGCGGGTGTGACCATCGTTACTTAACATATTTCGAGCTAGAGGAATTGGGTTCAATTCAAGTCTTTTTAAATTTTGAACCGAATATGTAGTGGTCTTTTTGAATATTCGAGTATCTTAAATATCAGGGAGCGTGTGTTAATTGGAAGAATTCTTATTTTGTGCGCATTAGGATTTTCTCTTTATTAGAGGCTGAGGCAGTGTTCATAATATATTTGCTTGGAGATAGAGTTGTAAAGTTAACATTTGCAATCCAGACTAAAATCACAGATTCTTTCAATAAGCCAATTTATTTGAAAAAAAAACTATTTTAATGTGGGTTTTATTAAACAAAAAAATTAACACTTTTGTTACACAACGTTGAAGTTATTGTATTAACGTAAAGGCTAAGCGTAAAGGCTAAGAGGAATAAAATATTAATGACTGTTAGTTGGCGACCGACCATGATGTTAATTTTTAAAATTTTTAGATATTTCGTAATACTCATATTAAAAAAAAAAAAATTTTGAGGGATTTTAATGATTCAGAAAATCTTTCATTTTGAGATAATCAATTAAAACAGTGTAGTTAATAATAATCAGGGCTTGGATATTCATGCACTAAAAAATCAAAAATATGATCTTATAATATGCGCTATAAAATGGAAAATATGCATTTAAAATAAGAAAAATATGCACTAAAAATATATATGAAAAACATATCAAGTTATTTGTTTAAATTATATTTATGAATAACAAAAAGAATAATTCAGGTAACAACGAAAAATATACACACAAAAGTAAGATAAAATAAACCAAAAACAAACTTCAATCACTTGCTAATTCTTTTAAAAAAAGGTTATTAGATTTAATTTAAACAAGTAAACGTTTCTTCAAAGTTTCAAAAACATAACTCTGTCTATTCGGACGCAAAAAGTTTTTATACATTGAAAATGTACGCTCAACGTCAACAGAAGCTAAGGGACCATATTTGAATGATGCCAGTTTTATTGGAAACTATTAATTTTCAATTTTATTTTCATTATTAACATCAAATCTGTGGTTTTCACGAATAATCGCGTAAGTTATAAAACCAAACTTTTCAGGAGAGCAAAAACAATTATTTTTTTCAATTGCGGCTTCTGTAGATGCTTTTTTAAACTTTTTTCTTTACTATCCTCTTAACAGTGACTTTCTACGTATTATACATAGTTTTCATGAAAAAATCCTCACAGGATCACAATCTGTAAAAGGAATAAAAATGCATATATTTGATTGACTCATTAAGTGTGTGCAATATAACATCATATCTCCACATAAGTTCTTTTTTGTGAAAATAAATGTTATCATTTTAATCACACATGACGACTTACGTTGTTATTTTAACGACTTTAGTTGTTATTAATAGAAAAATTTTCAAAAAATACTTTCATATTTGCACGAATAACACCATAACATCACATTTTCTTTTTATTTGGAAACATATTCAGCAATTTTACAATTTTTGGCGATGTATGTCGACATAAATCGTTATAATAGCAAAATATTTTATTAAACAGTTAACTTAAGTTGTTTTTAGCAGAAAAATATTAATAATACTACATTATATTCTAAAAAGCTTAATACTTATAAAAACCTAATGCAAAATATAGCACTTTGACATCATTATCTCAATTTCGGTAAAAACCGACTTACGCGATTATTCGTGAAAACCACAGAAATAATCTTACAATTTTTTTAATACAAATTTCGATATTTTAATTTGGCTTAAGTTCATAGAATTTAATTTTTATGAAGAAAGGAATTTTACAACATGAAATTAATTTAAATATATGGATAATTTTTCATTTTTGACTGAGCTGAGAATTGAACCCAGGTTTTCACGGACAGGTTGCTCTGACTAGTTGCGATTGTAACCACACAATCTCTTCGAAGGGTCTTGCCATTTTACTGACACCGCCATTGAAGACGGATGACGTCAATAGGCAAACATCAAACTTTAAACCAAATGGTATTTTACATTGGTAGATCAAAATTTGCTTTGAATGAATGATTATCTATTTAGTTGATTGACATGTTCTTCCTTACTTCTTTTTTCGTACTTTTTGTACAGAATTCTTCTTGAATTCTTTTTCTTGTTGACCTTTTTCAGCACAACTTGAAGAACAAATGTATACATAGCTCGTGCCTTAGCTGTTAGCAATAATTAGTAAATTCAATGAACTTAATAAGCCTAATTAAAATATCGAAATTTGGATTAAAACCATTAACAGTTCAATAAAATAACCACAATACTAATTAATCTTACAATTCTTTTTATTTCATGAAGTCCCAAATTTTTGTGCAATACAAATTCGAGTTATGTTTAATTTTGTCAGATATTTATATATATAAAGTATTAATTATTTGATTTAAATTTCTTTTAAAAATATTAAAAATACATAACAAAAATAAAAATGCAAAATATATGCACTTAAAAGCAAAATATGCACTTATAACCAAATATGCAGAAATATGGAAAAACAAATCGATGCCATTTTACTGCAAATGCTTTGGTATGGAAAAATAACTGGTCGAAATTGATTTTGGATAACCGACTGCAAATATGCATTTGCATGAAAATCCAAGCCGTGATAATAATAAATGCAAGTTTTATGTTCTTAGCTCGTAGAAGGGAGGACTGACTTTAATTTGAAGTTGTCTAAAATGACACTTTTTACACTGGTTTCTTAGCAGTACTCAAATAATGTAAATTAAGTAAATGTCAGTAGTTCTCTTTCTTTACTTCACAGAAAAAATTAAAATTTGTCCCCAATAGCCGAATATATAACAAATTCATAATATCAAGCAAACAAGTTGTTGATTTTGCATCTATTACCAAAATAATTATATTGATAACTAATAAATGATATTTTAATTAAAAATAATTTTAAAACAACTTAAATATATATTGGGAATTATTTCTCTTTCATAAGCAACTTTATTATATTCAACATTTTTCATTTTTCGAATTTATTCTATGAGTTAAATTTCAGTTATGTATTTTATAAAGCTTTTTGTAATAGCTCTATTCCTTAAATTTATTTTTAGAAATGACTTTATACACTACCAGAAAAAAAAATACAATATAATAGTCTGGTAGTGTATAAAGTCATTTGTAAAAATAAATTTAAGGAATAGAGCTATTACAAAAAGCTTTATAAAATACATAACTGAAATTTAACTCATAGAATAAATTCGAAAAATGAAAAATGTTCAACTTATATATAATTAAATCAAAATTTTATTTTTAATATTCTTTTAATTAAAAAAATGTATTCAGTTATCACATTTATTAAATTTAAATACTTTTTTAAACCATTTTCTTTATTGATAAAAATGTTTTTTCTGTGTTAGTGATTAAATTTTTTCAAAAATAAAAAGTTTTTTCGAGCTCGAGGCCAATTGTTTGTAAAAAATATTTATTATTTATTCACTAATCTTCTCCAATATTTCGATATCCATCGGATATCATTATCAAGACTGTTAACAATACAAGAAAAAACAACATTGTACGAAAAAGTATTAACAAACTCTGTGCTTAAGTAAAATACATAATAACAACAAAAAGAAAACAAAACACTTACAATGAGGTCGAAGGAATAATATTTAATTTGATTAAATTTTTTTCTAGTTTTTTTTTTTTAATTTTAAAATTCTTCTAAAAGATACGTGCCTCGTTTTTCAGGTTCTTGATAAATTCAAAAGTTATTACTAATTTAGACTATGCGGCATGAACTGCATAATCCTGGTGTTTTTATATAAACTAGTACACGTTCAGCATTTAGTTTTTTGTTGTAAGCCACAAGTTACGTTCAACAATTAAATTCAAATTTAGATATTAAATTTTATAAATTTATATGAAATATATTAAGGAGGAACACAAAATTTTTGCCTGATTTTAACATTTCATGCTAAATTATTTGCCTTGTAACCATCTCTACAAACTTTCTGTGCAACTTTTCGCATAGCTTGAAACAGGTATGAGGAGCTTTTTATTAAGTAAATTGGCCAAATTTGGAACAACTTAAGCGGTTATTAAGGATACTTATTTCTTTATTGGTAATAAAAAACAATTTTTTATAAAATCAATTAGGACATAGTACTTTTGCTTATTAATATTTAAATTAGTTTTACTGCTTTTTTAACGATTTTAAATTTTAAACTTTCAGCTACCATACATTTGAAACAAACACAAAAGTTTATAATAGTTAACAAAGTGCCCTACCCCAAGTAAAATTTATATCTCAAATGGCTTAACACAAAAACAATTAAAACTTCTTGAAAATTTAAATCTCCCTCTCATAGACAACAGGCTTTTATCCTGTCAAGGATACATGAATTGTAACTACTTGAACTTTGTTTAAAATGCGCAAGAACTTTTTCATAATACTTGAACTCAAAATATTTCATAATTTGTTTTTAAAGCTAAAATTGTGGATTTTTTTATCAGAGTTTTTTTTTGTAAAAATGCCGGCTTGTATTTCATTGAAATGAAAACAAAAATTTTTACAAGCAAGTAAGAGTGCGAAATTCAGTTATGCCGAATCTTATATACCCTTCACAATGGTGCGATAAGAATAGAAGGTTATAAGAATATCGTTCATAATATATAAATAAATCTATTTTGTGCCACGCCCACTTTTACATTTCCGCCTACATTTGGCGGATGTTGTGTACATATTGATAACCAAGCTGCTTTGAATCTTGCCATTCTCAACAAATACAGAATTCTGTAGTGTCTTTGTATGTGAATACCCGCTCACATTTTGTCGAATATTGTTAATTGATAAACAAAATGCTTGTACCTCATTTGGAAACTTTTGCTCTTGCCGTTCTAAAGATATACAGAAAACAAAACATAAAAAACAACAACAACAAGGGACTTAGGGTAAAATTAGAGGCAGTCGTGAGCTTTTAATCATATCCCAGCTATCATAGGCTGTTTGTTTGACGATTATGTTCAATATACAACTCCTTAAAGAAATGATTATCTGACGAGTTACAAAAACAAAAACGTCTAAATTTTTTTTTATTTACTACTTTTTTTTTATATATTTTTGATACGTTCGTTTTTTAATCTTTGAATGAACCTTTTGCGACTCTCTGTAAGAGTCATATAACAATTACTGAGCTACATAAATAAGAGCGTTTTTGAAATACGAAAATTCTATTGCCAATACAATTTCAATAAAACAAATCGATCTAAGGATCTGTAAAATAAGATTTTCCGACCTTAAGGTTTGTTTCATATAAAATATATGAATATTAGAAGTTTTGAAATGAATAAAACGCTTGTTGCCCTTATTAAGGTTGCTCAGTTATACGGCTTGTATTTCACGAGTTGTAAAATAATCCCTACGTGAGTCTCATACGACTCTTGGCATATTTTTTGAAAGATTCGTTAGATAATCTCTACATACATCATAAACGATTCCCTTTAGGATTAATATAATAGTCTTTTGCTGTGTTATGGAAGAATCTCTCGTACGAATCAGCACGTGTAACAGTTTCTCCCGTGCGAGGAATCGGCTACAATTAAAAAATGAGCTCGTCGAAGATCAAAAATTCTCTTCATGAGTTTCCCAGTAGATTCCTAGACGATTGAAAATGCTAGCTGGGATCTTAGTCATTTTTAGACCAATTGGGCTGTATTTCTACAGAGAACTATATGTGCTATAATGATATAACGACTGAGTCCCCATCATATCTGAAGTCTTCTGAAAACCCATTTTAACGGACAGACCGACAGTCGGACATCGTTAAATCAATTTCGCTTCTTAAAAGGACACAGAAAATATATATTTTATAGGGCATTAAATTAATATTATAGAAGTTACCAACGGAATGCCAAACTCATATATACCCTTTTACCTACGGTGAAGTGTATAAAAATAATAAATAACAGAAACAACATTTGTATTCGAGTATTTATTTGGATTTATTTTAATTTTAGTTCAGTGGTTTTCTCTTTTATACGATGGAATTAATTCTTAAGTGACTGACACTCTATTAGTATTCATATTTTATGCATGATTTATGTATAAAAATTAAGAAGAAAAAATATGATAAAAAAAAACCATTCAGAAAAACGCACAATCGTAACGATGCGATGAAAACAGTTTCTTATCTCTTTGTAAAGTAAAACAGATTTAAATGAATTAAATCTTTTTTAACGTTCCTAAGAGAAATCACAAAAATGTTAAGTATTTTATAGCATTGCAAGGGGAATTTTTCGGTAGGATTTGGCTCCTAAGACTTAACAGGTCCATGAGGTGCAAAAGGGAGAATGTGATAGGAAAGTTAATTAACTGGCCCAACATAAGACATTGACCCCCATATTCATAAAAAATATTTTAGGGTTTTAGCAGATTTATGAAACGAATTTCCTATGAAAATTTGTGTAATAAAAATTTTATTAATCAAAAATATTTTTTACGAATATGGGGGTGAATCAACAATTACCAGTGTTAACGCACCACTGTTGTTAAGCCCATTTTAGTACTTTAAGGTTAGTCTTCGTCGAATCGACGAATTTTTAAAAAGATTTTTAAGGTAAAAAAATCAACAGAAATTTTTTTAGTTAAGCCTTTTATTCAAAAAATAAATAAAATAAAGCATAAAATCAAGAGTTTTTCTTCTCTCCAAAAATTGTCTAACAATTTTTACTAACTCTTATGTTTTAAAATTTATTAAAACATAAAAGCTTTCGTCATCAGCGACCGTTGTTGAAAAACAGGGTAATTTGAACACAAATAAAAAAGTTATATAATAAAGTTACCATCCAGGGTTAACAATAAATATCACGGATGAAACAGGCATATAAGTTTATCTAAAGTTTGTCAAATAATTGACCTTCACAGTAATCGAAACCATTTGCAAGCATCGCATGGCGCTTATGCGGTTTAAGTGTTGCAGTACACGGAAGAA